>OV277703.1:18852500-20102500 GCA_922987775.1 Agonopterix subpropinquella | reverse complement strand
ATCGATTGGAAGAACAAGACCGCCATTTCAGTGCCATTTTACACAATCCATCCTTCTTTTCTCTGACCTTCTCACGACAAATACTACTTCATCATCAGCCTATAATACGTCCCACTTCAGGGCTTCAGGGCCCCCTTTAGGAGGGTGTATCGGCGTTAGTCCACCACGTGTGCCCAATGTGGATTGGTGGACTACACAATCACATATGCATCTGAATTTCTTCTTCAGCGTATGCAGGTTTCCTCAAGATGTTTTTATTCACCATTTGAGAGCAGTCGGTATTACGTACACACGGCGACACATCAGGTTACGCACCCTATATACCCATAACTACACTACGTACAAAACACAAAATAGTGCGGTAGAGAGCCTGCATAGACACGGCTGCCGGCGCGGGCGCAGCGTGCTGTGAGACGAAACAACAACAACATACCGGACCCTTTCGCACGATTCGCAGCGTTCAACTTCTAATAGTTCAAAGTTCAAACAGGGTAACCTGACCTGTCGCCGTGTGTACATAAGATAGAAAAAGTCATTGGTACATAGCATGTTGTTCGTGCGGATTCGAACGCGGACTCTCATAATTGAGTCTCCATACCTCCCCGCAACGTGCTTATAGTTGACGTTCTTAAATCCAACATAATTAAATCTTTTACTGTTTTAGATTTAAAAAAGTTCAATATAAGCAACAACAATCTGAAACGTCTGCCTGCGCTGGGAGAGCTGAGGAAAATGGAAGTATTGGACGCGAACCACAATGATATAGAAACTCTGCCTGACTTCTACGGGTGCACGGCGCTTAGAGAAATTTATCTAGCTAACAACTTTATCAAGGTAACTTTTAACAACTCGTTCATTCTCACTCTTAGGCTAATTATAATCGGACCGGCCTTGCGGTAGCATTTCCCCTCTGCCACGGTATTAGATCAATTAATCTTGCGCATTTACACCCAATTTTATAACTTATCACTAAACGAGACAGCCTATAATAGCGAAACAATAATTTTGAACTTAGAACGTTTGGGGTTTACACGAGACTACTTTTCATGATTTTGAACATTCAAAATTAGAATCTAAAGTCATAGGGAATAAAATCCAAAGTTGCGGATAACATGTTACCTCGCCCCGCGCAAAAAGTGGCAGAAAGTTTGTTAATAGAATGACACGTGGTTACGCGTCCCGATATAATTAGTCTAAGTTCTCACTAATTCTTCTCTACATACATATAAAAGTGAACAAATTAATTTAAAATGTTTCAAATTAAGGGACGCCGTAATAAAATAATGATTATCACAAAACTTCTTTCACTTGTAGGAAATAACGGAGGAGTTTTGTGATCAAATGCAGCAGCTGAACGTATTGAACATCAGAGACAACCAGTTGGCGGTCCTCCCCGAGAACATATCCTTGCTGAAGACACTGAAGAGGCTCGACCTGACAAACAATAACCTTAACAAGTAAGCTTCATTTTTATTTTAACCTTGCACGAACATAACCGATTGCAGTGTCGTAGCGTGAGTTTTGCCGCCCCTTTTAACCCAGTAAAATTAGATAAATCAGAAGAAATAATTTCCGGAGTTTTGGAACTTTTTTTAAACGTTCCTTTGGTACGTAATATTGAAGAAAAAAAAGTCCTGGTGAGGGGGGGGGGGGGGGGTGAGCTTGAGGAAGGGGGGGGGGGGCTCTAAAGGTGTTTTTTTTTCAGTTTTTCGCTTATTGCTCGAAATCTGAAAGTCGTATCGAAATACTTTGTATGGACAAATTAAACCTGACAAAATTTCCTACAAAACAAGTGGTATACATTTTTGTCATAGGACTTAACCTAGACTTAACCTTTGAGGGCTACGGGGCCGAGAAAGTAACAGCATTTCAAAAATTATGAAATTTGTATGGCGACCCTCATGAAAGTTGAAGATAAAAACAAAATGATTTCATATTCTTAATCAGCACAAATTTTCAGTCGGTTCGGAAAACCCTTAAAAGCTGTATTGGCGTTTGAAATTTCCATGGTAGGCATCTTGGATATCGCAATTTTGGATTTTTTTTCACCGCCAACCAAATCTGACCAGGGTCCTCTATGACATTTGTTCGAGGTCCATAACCCTATCTGTCATAGTTTCCGCGGGCCGTTGACCTCATCCATCAGCAGAAAATGCAGCTATAACAACGCTCAGTCAAGCCCCTAAGACATATTTTTGCACGTTTCGTCTCGCACGATGTCGCGGTGGTCCAGTGGCGAGTAACCTTACCTGCCGTGCAGGAGGCGATGGTTCGATCCCCGTCCAGGCTGACTCGTACTAATGATTAAATAAAACCGGTCAAGTGCGAGTCGGGCTACTCGCGCACCTAGGGTTCCGTACCACACCAGTAGTGGTAGTTAATAATGTTGTGTTCTGTTAACTTAGAAAAAAATATTTTTTTGTCCGGGACCTTTTCCGCGAGACCGACTCACACTTGGCCGGTTTTTAGTATTTGTTGTTATTCTGTAGAGTTTGATCTATAATCACACTAAGTTTGACGCTTGTATGTATTACCGTTTTTACCATAGAGCGTGAAGAAAAAACGTTAATAAAAACTAGTTTCTTGTTGAGAACCCCCCCTTAATTTTTAACTTTTTGACATTTTTATTATTTGTTAACAAATCCGCCGCAATAACGCATAATCTGAGAAAATATCAACTATCTAGCTATTATGGTTCAAAAGTTACAGCCCTAAATAGGTAGGACAGACGGACGGACGGACGGACGGACAGACGGACGGACGGACGGACAACGTAGGCTTAGTAATAGGGTCTCGTTTTCACCCTTTGGGTACGGAACCCTAAAAAATGATAATTCCAATTTCACCAGACTACCAAGAAACCTAGGTCTCCTGACGCAGCTGCAGAGCATCAACATGGAGGGCAACAAGCTGTCGTTCGTGCGGCAGGACGTGGTGCGGGGCGGCACCGACCGCATGATGAAGTTCCTCAGGGACCGCATCAGCGAGGAGCTCGTCATCGAGACCAGGTGCGCCGAGGCGGAGTGGCCCGACAAGTGAGTCGATATTATTATGACATACCTACTCGTAGGTTTCTTGAGTCCTGACGCAGCTGCAGAGCATCAACATGGAGGCAGGCCTCCGTCACTCGGCCATCGGAACCGAGATGAGTATCTACTACCTACATTGTATAAATTCTGCCACTCGCTCCAGACTGCAACTTCGCATACGTCGCGCGCTGTACGAAGTAATAACGACGCTGAATCAAGCGCTATTAGTTACATTTTCGTGCGCGCTGTTAGGGTGCGTCCACATCTGGCGAATGCGCCGCGAATATGCAGCTCACGAGCCACTCGTGAACGTCGCTCGATTTGCGGACTAGCGACGCACGAGCATAAAATACACCCGTGCAAATCGCGAGTGGTTTGCGAGCTGCGCATTCGCCGCGCGTTCGCCAGATGTGGACGCACCCTTACGAAGTAACTAGTAATCTGTGATCTAACGCCAAAAATAGAAATTTAAAACATACATAGCTGCTATTCATGACCAGCTAAATTATATTGCTTCTTTTAGCCGTATTGAAGAACGCGAAGCGTTGATACAATGCGGCGGGCGTTCGGTCAGCCGTAATACAAAACTGCTCTTTTTTTTTAACCACTAGCCGTAATGTGACGCGGCGATTTCTGAAATATGGTTGCGACAGATGATGCATGAACTTTATTGGTATATCTAAACTATTATAAAACTGTAACAGAAGTGTGTTTGTACATTGAAGATATGTACCAAAAAAATTACGACATGGTTTTTACCTGTCCCTGATTCCAAATCACCAAATTTTGGATTTTTTGTCTGTCTGTTTGTTTGTTTGGGTGTTTGTTTGAGTGTTTGATTGTTCGAGTATCACGCAAAAACTACTGAACCGATTTTGATGAAACTATTTGATAGCTTATCATCTGGCTAAAAATCTGGTATATAATTTATGCGGACGAAGTCGCGGGTAAAAGCTCGTTATACATAATAGTGAATATGTGCACGTGCAGGTACACGCTGAAGAAGAGCCAGGCACTGATGATGCCGGGCAAGGCGCTGGCGAGCGTGCCGCCGCACGTGTTCTCGGCCGCCGCCGCCGCCGACGTGCACCTCGTCGACCTGTCCAACAACACGCTCGCCACCCTGCCGCCGGGGTGAGCTATGCATAGCATACTACTTTGATAAGTTATACAGGGTTACCTCGGAGACAGTGCGCAAATTTTGCGTATATGAAGCTCATTCGAAAAAAAAAGACCCGTATTTTTTTATTTTACCATGTTTCATACAAAAATATTAAAAGTCGAGTGTAAACAAGACGCGTGGGCGCTTTGCGGAGGGGTTGCGATCAGTGATTCACTCTCGAGCATAGTCTAAAAAAACAAGGTCTTCTATTCCCAGAGTGACACAAGCCTACGTCACAAAAAAATGGCCGCTAAACATGGTAAAAGGGTATGATGACGTAGGCTTGTGTCAGTCACGTGATCGGAAGAGAATACCAGGCGCAGTAAGTATATTATTGTACCATGCTCTCGAGAGAGGCCACGGGGCGCGTACGCCGGTCGCCCCCTCGCTACCCTCGCACACCTACCTTTTTGACTCACGAGTGTAGTGTAGCAACGCTACATTAATTTTCGGGAGGATAAATTGAAAAAATAATAAACAAAAAAAAATGTTTTTCCCTTTGATTACAGTAAAGCCGAATCCTAAAGTTACGTAGGCTAACAGCACAGCTCAACCACAGGTCGCTATAACCTTGTTACGTCGTCATCTTTTCAAATCACAATTCAATAATACCATATCTCCCTAATTAATTACAAACAAAAGATATACATTATCATAACTCTAAACTAAAAAAATTGTTTCCTAATATTAATATCATTTGAAATGCTAGAAAACATGCCAAATTGACATACGTCATACGTAACTTTAGAATTCGGCTCTACTGTAACGATACTGATTGCATGGAAGGAAAATGCGCACTGTCTCCGAAGTAACCATGTATGTCAAGATTGACAGTCGAAGCTACGAACACGACGAAAAAATATTAGTGAACTCTTAGTTGATAAACCGTGTCTGTATACACACACACAGAGATAAGTTGTATGGCGCCTCACGCACACCAACCTAAAAAAGATGGCCACTTTTGTTTTATACCATAGAAGCGTAAGGCTCCATCTAGACTAGACATATACTTTATCTAAGGTGTAAACTTAAAATCGTTACCACCCTAAATTAGGTGGCGCATTTAGATTTACCCTGTCTATCTGTTTCGTAAATCGACTTCAAGCTCGGCAGTAAAAACTGAACCGTTTTCCAGCATATGTAATTTACGTGATACGCTGACGGAGCTGGTGCTGTCGTCGAACAACATATCTCACGTGCCCGCCGAGCTCACCTGCTGCAGACACCTGCAGTTCCTGGACCTCGGCAAGAACTGCCTGCTGGACCTGCCTATCGAGCTCGCAGACCTCACTAAGTTGAGGGAACTAGTCATCTCTAACAATAGGTGAGATTTGATCGTCGAACGCTTCGAACAACGTAATATATCTCACGTGCCCGCCGAGCTCACCTGCTGCAGACACCTGAGACTAAATTGAGGGAACTAGTCATCTCTAATAATAGGTGGGATTTGAAACTGTACAAATGGGAATAATTTCTGTGCATCATCATCATCATCTCAGCCGATGGACGTCCACTGCTGGACATAGGCCTCCCCCAAGGATCGCCACAACGACCGGTCCTGCGCTGCCCTCATCCAACGTTTTCCCGCCGCCTTCACCAGGTCGTCGGTGCACCGTGTGAGGGGCCTACCCACGCTGCGCTTTCCGGTACGCGGTCGCCACTCGAGAACTTTTCGGCCCCACCGGCCATCGGTTCTGCGAGCAATGTGCCCCGCCCACTGCCACTTAAGTTTAGCAATTCTTTGGGCTATGTCAGTTACTCTGGTTCTTCTGCGGATCTCTTCATTTCTGATGTTCTGTGCGTTTGGATGTTTTTGACATAGGTACTTATTATTACTGGAAGCAAAGCAAAGTAAGTCATAGTAGCATTCAGTCGGGTGTCGTAAAAGGCGACTAATTCCTTCAGGCGTCCTATACAGCCCTAGTTCTAAATTATACAAAAAAAAATTAACATATTCAGACAATGAAACTAAACAACTTTCTCTAAGGAACATGGGTCGAAAAACGACAAAATTTGTTGAACCTATACAAAATTGTGGATCAGTCGATCGATTTTCTATGCGAGGCCCAAAAATATTTTTCGTTTTTCGACCTATGTTCCTTAGGGAAAGTTATAAACTTCCAAAATTTGTTTGTAGCAAGTAAAAAGATATTTCTACAGTTTCTATCTTGCTGGAAATACAAACGTACGTCGTACATTTGCATTAAATTATCCGCGAATTCCATAATATGAGTGAACTATTTCAGCATCCGTTATAGGATATCTCGTCACTCTGATTGCCCGCCGTTGATCCTGGTTTACTTGAGTTACAGTGGTGGGAATGTCTAGTGCCTGTCCTCGTTCTTTGTCTTCCGCATCGCCAATCCATACGCAAACTAATTAAATCGATGGATTGTCCGATAACTAGTGGACGGTAGAGCGCAACGTTCAATATCCGTGCATGATGCACGATACTGATTAGGTAACTTAATAACTTCATTGTTGTTAGGCGTTTTTATAACTATACTTAGATAATAAGTGTCCAGTGTTAATTGCTAGCACGCTATCGCTAATTGCGTAGTAAAAATTTAACAAATACTAAACTAATAGTTCGTTTGAGATATCATGCAAGTAACTGTCGCCACGCACAGGCCGCTCAATACATACTGACGTTACAGAATACATATCCAACCAGAAAAACAGCTTCATACAAACTCACGGCAGCCAGTACACCCCTACATGCGCAGCTTGCGACAATACGTGAGCATTCACAATACGAGGATGAGCGGCAGTTTGATATAAACATTGCTGTGGATGTAGGGGTGTACTGGCAACCCCGGGCTTGTATGAAGCTGTTTTTCTGGTTGGATATTTTCGGTATTATTCGGTAGTTTCGGTACTGATGTCGTGTTCTTGATAACTTTTAATTAGCATATTGAGTGATCCGATTGCGATGAAATAAAAACTAACTTCAAGTTAAGCCATATATGAAAACTCCATCGAAATTGGATGCGTAGTTGTAATAACATGATGCGTGATACTAACAGACAAAATGGATGGATTTTTTTGCAACTATTGTCAATTTACAGACGCAAAGTTTAAACTTTTGCAGAAATAAAAATCATAAATACATATTAACTTTTTTATAAATACGACAATTTGTCTAAAACTCTCGCCTATAAATTAAACAAGTACTTTTTTTATTTGTAATAGGTAATACGTACACAAATTAATTAAAACAAAAACTTTTACTTCAGGTTTACAAATATCCCGCGCTGTGTGTACGAGCTATCGAACCTGGAGATCCTCCTGGCGGCGGAGAACAAGATCTCAGAGATCAACGTGTCCTCGGACGCGCTCGCCAAGTTAACCAAATTAGCCGTGCTCGACCTCAGCAACAACAGCATCCTCACAGTGCCGCCCGAGCTGGGCAACTTTACCAATCTTAGGTGAGCCTAGAACAAGATCTCAGAGATCAACGTGTCCTCGGACGCGATGGCTAAGCTGACCAAGTTAGCCGTGCTCGACCTCAGCAACAAATGCATCCTCACAGTGCCGCCCGAGCTGGGCAACTTCCTACGTGTCAAGAGTTCGGAGGTAGTATCTCACTTAACCAGCAATGGACTATAACAGTTTTGTCATATTTTTTGATGACATAACATTAGCGTAGTCGTAATTTTAACTGTTTTAGTTTGTTTATTTTAAGAACAGATTATCGGCAGACTTAGATCATCGCTGTTCTTATATTCTAAACTACAATTTGTGGCAAAACTTTTACTAAATATCTGCACAGAATTCAAACATTTAGCTTAAGACTGTTTCTGTGATTTTGAAAACGGGCCGTGGGGCCTAATACACCCATTCCAAACTCCACTATCGTTTTATATATTTTTTACAACTTTTACTAAATACTCTTTGTACTTGTACTCAGTCTCTTCTTGATCATGGATGGCTGAGCCCTCAGTCTACTCGTAGATTTAAACAATGGTAGTATCGGGCATGTTTAATTTGACGTTTGATGTTTTCAGATCTCTGGAGCTGATGGGCAACTGTTTCCGGCAGCCTCGCCACGCGATCCTGGCGAAGGGCACCGCCTCCCTCCTCTCGTACCTCAGAGACCGCATCCCCACCAAACAATAGTTTAAGCATTTACATAACAACAATCATGGTCATCGTCATAATGTACACGGTCTTCTAAAACACCCTAATCACATTTAAAGGTGTGGTTTTGACCCATCAAACTCAACAACTCAGTATTAGGGCTCCCACACATAACTGCGACGTCGCATCACATCGCAAATATCTGCCAGCGCTCGATGACTTATTACGATGACATAATGTATGATTATTGCACGCAGCGCATTGCAGATATTTGCGATGCGATGCGACGTCGCAGTTATGTGTGGGCACACTTAGACCTAGATCCGACCGTAAAATTATGCACCTATTTCTTTGGTGAACAAAATGTGATGCTAATGAATGTTTACGCAGGGGTTTATACAACACGACCAGGTTGCCTAGAAAAATCTTGCCGCAAGTTCACTCAAGCCCAAAAAATTGTACCAAAAATTATAATGGAAAAGGTGCTTGCGGCACAACCCGGACACTGCATACAAAAAAATTTAAATTGACAAGTTGATGTCAGCACATGCGAAACCAAAGAAATTGAACCTTAAATCTTCTTCTTAGGTAACGAGTAACCAGTGCGAGGTAACCAGAGGGCAATAGAGGGGAGAGGTAAAAAGTTGGTGGGAGGAAGGGATTGTTAAGTACTGTATCTAGTGATAGATACCCTTTCTTATACTGTGCTTGCGGCAAGATTTTTCTAGGCAACCCCACAGTGCCGTAACTAGCTTTTTATGCGCCCGATGCGAGGTTGAATAATATTGCAGCCGATGACTTTTTCGTTCGCATCATAAGAACATTAATTTGTTTTATCGAAGTCGCTGTCAAGCCGATTCGCGACAGGGCTTGCATTAGTTTTTTGGCTTGGCTTGACACCGACTTCTATAAAACAAATTAATGTTCTTATGATGCGAACGAAAAAGTCATCGGCTGCAATATTATTTTTTAACTTTTTAGTTTTTTTGAAGGCGGTTAAATTTTTTGTTAAAATTTTGTTTATTTCACAATTTTCAGTGGTGAATTCATTAGTTCGATTTAACAGTAGTGCTTCAAATTAACAAACGCACTAGTCGGCACTACGATTTTCGAAGGTTCCCCTCGATTTCTCTGGGATCCATCATCAGATCCTGGTTTCCTTATCATGGGACCACCCTTGGGATATCTCCTTTCCTTTCGTAGCTTCGACTGTCTATCTTGATATATAACTTATCCAACTTTAGATCTTTGCTACACGTGTACACGGTATTTGATTCTGGTCATTTGTGCGCCCTGACCGTGCCTTGGCACCGCCCTATATACGGCACTGTGGAGCCAACATCGAGAATAAATAAAAAAAATATGCAGTTTCATACAAAGCTGCAGTAACTTACCTACTCCATTCAAAGGTATGGGACAGCTGTTTTTATTTTTCGACGTTGTCCTCCATAGTGAAAGTTGAACAATTGGTGGTTTAGACTCTAAATCACCCATTTAAATATTATTAGGGTGTTTTGTTACATCTTGTACAGAGGATTGTTTGTGTATTTTAAGATAAATCTGACCGCACGCTTCAACGCGGCTTGAAACGTATCTTCGCACGAAGGTATCTGTGGTCTATAGTCATTCGCTGTGTTGCCATAATATACAGCTTAGAGAAACCAAATGTTTTTGTGCGTACCTGATTTGCTTTCCTTTACTTGTTGTTGATATTATTGATCGTTATTTTTTATTTACTGCATAGCTTTTGTCTATTTTTTATTATTTGTTATTAATAGAAGAAAGTTTTGTTGTTCGAAACTAAAATATTAAAAAAAAACATGAGTGGGTTGTGAGATTGTTTAAAATCCAGCACTTTTCTATTTTACGTGTCACTTTAAAAATAAAAATGTATTAATTATAAATGAATTTAAAACTAAATGCCAAATATTGCAGATTATCTTCAGATTTGCTATTTTTTGACTGAATATTGTGAAAAGTTTTGAGTGTTTAGCGTGAATTTGATTATTTACCTAATAATAATGTACCTAATGGTATTATAGCAATTATACATTGCCGCGATAATGCATTGCAAATGAAACAAATGTAACTTTACATTGCTAGTCGCAACAAATGAAATAAATCTTTGGAATAATTACCTACATTATTTTAAAAGTCTACACAAGACGTATTTTCTACGTATAAACGACGCGTTAAGACTTATTTTACCGTTTAGCGACGCCTTTATCAATATTAAAGATTTCTCATAAATAATTTATCCCTATAACAATATTTGTATGGAACATTTATTACGGCTATCATATTTTCATAGTTTTTCAATGAAAATCCTCCTCCTTTAGAATGAATCTTACATCCGTAAAAGATACATCTACCATATTTGTGTTTCATTGTCTAGTCATCATAATACAAGTCCAGACTAAATTCTGGTACTTTAAATGTGACTAGATAATTTGTGTGACAATGGCCTCGATTCGGAGTGTACCACGACTTAACTAAACTAAATTTATTCCTGTCACTTTCTAAAATAAGATTAAGAAAAGAGACAGAAAACCAACAGCTGACTTTAGTGCTGTTAAAGTGACGTTAAATGCGCAAAATAAGATGCCATCATAATGTACGCCATCTTATTTAAAGCGTTTTTGGGTTGTCCAAGATATTTTAAGTCAAATCATAAGCTTTGCGTTATGCTGTTATAAACAAACAGACGGACAAAAATGTCGAAAAAAGGTTGATTTGGAGTCAGGGACATCTAAAAACGGCACGGCAAATGCGCGTCGCCATCGTCGTCGCGTGGAAAATACGCCTTAAGGGGGCACCGAGCCTATTGTGCTGCCCTCAATCGTTTTTTTTATTTCTCGACGATTAAACAACATTTCCAAAAAAACAGGAATGATACATTGTAGTCATTGCTGATTTTCAATTTATCGGGTCACTGCGGATTTGTTTTTATAATGTTTGTAGCACTTTTGGCGGTTTTAACGATAATAGTTACAAGCATAAAACATAATAATCCGTAATGTTTAGATAAATTGAAAGCCAATCATGAATAGTATAATATAATATAATAATAGTATAATAGTAAGTAGGTACAATTTAACATTCTTGTTTTTTGGAAATGTTGTTTAATTGTTTAGAAATAAAAAAAACTATTGAAGGCAGCATAATAGGCTCGGTACCCTCTTAAGGACTATAATAAATTAATAATAAGAAAAGTGACCACATGAAATGTTATTATATCTTTTATTTAAAAAGTATAACTTCCAGTATTTAAAAAGAGCAATAAACACGAGGTCTATTACGATCTAAAATAAAAAACAAAAACAATTAATAACTATTTATTTCGCTTTTAAAGTGTGAAAATACAAAATTGCACAATTGGTAAAAATGGTGTTCATTAGCACAATAAAATTACTGACAAAATGTAAGAGCATCTATCGTTACTGAAATAAAACATTCAAATTACAATCATGCTAGTATTATTTTCTGCTATTCCTTCCATATTGGCTATGTGCGAAGTGGGTGTTGGAAACTGTCAAGTCGATCGCAGCGCACGCCGTGGCAGAAATTTGTACTACTGACGGCGAAGCTGTGTCAGATTTGCTTGAATCTATGAAAATCAGCACACTAACTAAACACGAAATCTCCAAAACTGTCAATACTACAAACTTAAAATTTGGCATGGAAGTTTCTATTGGCATCTAGATGCTCACTTAAAAAAGGCTTGACGCATTTTAACCCCCCAAAGGCGTTAAAACCGAGATAAAAGTTTGTATGGTCCCGATTGTACTTCTGGTCCGGCGGGGGAATTCCGATACAAATTAGATTTTGTCCGTGGCTTCGTCCGCATCCGCTCGCGTCATCGTACCGGCATAAAATATAAGCTAGCTTTTAAGACTAATAATAAGCTTTTAAATATAAAAAGTTTTATCAAATTCGGTCCAGTAGTTTTGGCAGAATCCTCGAACAAACACAGACTTTTACAGTACTTGTATAATTCACGGCTGCCCCTAAAAGTTCTGTCAGTACGCCGCGCTAGTGTGGCGCTAGTGTCGTGCACATAGCCAATACGTGCTAATAAAAAAACCGATACGACCATCCCTACACGCCCTACACAGCATGAGTGATTGTCAAATAAATAAAACCAGTCAAGTGCGAGTCGGGCTACATGCGCACCGAGGCACGAGGGTTCCGTACCAGACCACCACACAACATAATATTAACTTTCAAAAAAGTGTTGTTTTCAACGGGACCTCTAGCGCGAGAGTAGGCGCGAGAACGACTAGCATCTCTACTTAGTCTGTGAGAACGACTCACAGTCGGCCGGTTTCTATTATTTGTTGTTAGGCTGCCTGTCCATTGACGCGAGCTGTGTAAATATGAACCAATCAGGAGCTCGGCCGATGTCGGTCGGATCTCTGATTGGTTAATATTTACACAGCTACACAGCTCGCACAGCCAGCTCGCGTCAATGGACAGGCAGCCTTAAACTGTAGAGTTTGCTCTATATCATTAATCACATCAAGTTTGATGCTAGACCTTTTATGTATTACCGTTTTTACGAGAGCGAGAAGAAAAAACGTTGATAAAACCTAGTTTCTTGTATGAGGACCTCCCTTAATTTTTAACTGTTTGACATTTCCTAACTAAAGTAGAAAGCGCATAGCACAAAATAACTGCGATTTTTGAAAATCACGGGCTGAGAAAAATGGCCGATATTCACTGATTTCCCAAAGTTCGCATTGTTTAATCTTACCGGTGAATAAATTCTCATACCTCTCTATACTCACCCATGAGTTCAATACGAGTGCCCCTACCCACTCGTATTGAACTCATAGGTATGAGAAGGCTTTTGTATGAGATTTAAAAACCGTTGATTTGATGCTCACCGGTGACATTCAAAAATCGCAACCCAGGTTTTTTAAATTTTAATTTATCACAGCATTAATTCTGGCTAAAACAGAATGCTGAGTGCTTATAGTCACTTTTCCTAACACTTTGATCGTTAAAACCCAAACATGAATCCTGGCAAACATGTATAAACAGCGCGTCAAAGAGAATGGAATCACTACGTTTTACAGCGCGTTACCAACCAAATGATGCGTTATGCCCCTTCCTTCCACCAACTTTTTACCTCACCCCCTCTATCGCCCTCTGGTTACCGTGCACTGGTTACTCGTTCCTATGTAGAAGACTTAAGGTTCAATTTCTTTGGTTTCGCTTGTGCTGACGTCATCTTGTCAATTTCAAATTTTTATATGCTGTGTCCGGGCTGTGCCATATCTACTACTTATACCTACATTATATTTTATGTGTGCGGCCAGTAGGATCAACCTGTACGCAAAGATAGTTTCAAAAAGCAGATCTAACTAAGTAGGTATATTAAATAAATACAGTTTGTTCACCTTTTAGTAAATCATTACCTTTATCAAACGTGCCATTTTTAAAATACAATTCGATTTCTTGCAAAGTTCTGCCTTTTGTTTCTGGCAAAAATACCCACAAATATAATAGGGATAAAGATAAAATTCCTGCGTTAAGGAGAAACACGCCGTGGTATCCCATCGCAGCAAACATTTTCATGGCTAACAATATCGGTAAAAAATTCATGGGCACGAATACTGTGCCAAAAGCGAAGAAACACGCCCCTTTTATTTCTAAAGGCAATATTTCACCAATCAAAGCATCCAAAACGGGATGAGACCCTGCGTGCACAAATATATAGTACATAGCCATTAATGCACAGTTCATCCAAGCGAAATAGATGTCGTTATCTGGCTTAAAATACAATCCAGCACATAAAGCAATAAGAAACACATTTGCCAAGCAACCACTGGAAAATAGCAGAGTTCTCATTTTCATATTTTTGATTAGGTAACACGATAAACATGAACCCATCACGACGAAACCGTCGACAAGAAGTGTGAACAGAAGAATGTCAGACCGGCCAGTTATCTCTTGCAACATCGTCACAGCAAGTGTACTTAGTAAAACTTTTCCACAGGCTGTTCTGTATAAGTTAATATGAAAGCTAAGTAATGCTATCTTCCAAAAATATCGTTGTTTAAGCGCCGCAATAAAGGGTCTGAAAATGTGTGAAGATTTCTTTAGTTTACTCTTATTGTACTTCTCGACTTCAATGAGCAATCGTAACTCTTTTCCGTCTCCGTCGACGCCATGCAAAGCTTTGTACGATTTCTCGCACTCCTCAAATTTACCTTTCATCGCTAACCAAGACGGACTTTCTACCCAGAAAAGTGGTAACAGAGCTGCTAATGTAGTAGGTATAATCGCTAGCAAAGCTACTGTTCTCCAGTGAAAAACTATGGATGAAATATGTCCCAGCGTTGTTCCCATCGCTGGGCCCACACTAGTCACCAAGCTTAAACATAAAGTTCTTATTTCTGGCCTGGTATATTCAGCTGTTAGTAGAATAGTTAACTGTAGCACTGCTCCGAAACAGACGCCTACTATTACCCTTGACAAAATGAGCACAATGAAACTTTGAGCGTAATACAACATGATCCAATTCACGATGATCGGCGCCACAAGTAGAGATATTGCTCGTTTTCTGCCCATTAGTTCAGAAATTAGTGCTGCTACACCGAACCCGCATATACATGACAGGTTTATGACGGAAACTGAAACAACATTTAACACTTTATACGAGCATTTTCCCGCGACTTCGTCCGCATAAATTATATAACAGATTTTAAGTCAAATCATAAGCTATCAAACAAAAAAAGTTTCATCAAAATCGGTTCAGTAGTTTTTGCGTGAATCTCGATCAAACAAACAGACAGACAAAAAAATCAAAAAATTGGTGATTTGGAATCATGGACACCTAAAAACCATATCGTAATCTTTTTTTGTAAATATCTTCAATGTACAAACACACTTCTGTTACAGTTTTATAATAGTTTAGATACTTACCTAGATAATACTTGAAAAAGCGTTGTGAAAGGTACCGAAACCGATGTCGTACAGACCGATATCATAAGAATATTGTATGAATAGATAATAATTAGGCAAAGATTTTATTCGGACTTCGCTTGTAATTAGGTTCTAATTAATCTATTCATATGCCGACATGTTATGGGTCTAAACTAAAATACTCATTTTCGAAATCAAAGCGGTTTCCGGTCCCTACCTGAGCAAATAATATTTAGGAACAATCATGGAATGATCAAATAAATGAAGCTCCACCGGTGCCGCACCAGTTCTAAACAAGATATACTTAAGATGTAAGAAATGTTCTCTTATCTTACCTATCCATGAGAGTTGGTTCTCAGTGAGGAGTATGGTGCTGCTTTTTGATTGGAGGTCCGCCATCATGCCGGACATCTGACCGAATATTAAGCCTTCGCAAATACTGCATAGCAATACACCACTGATTACTAAACTCTGTTAAAAAAATTACATCATAGCTAAGAAAAACACCTACTAATTCTGTCAAGGAACTGCTTATGTAAAAGTATAGGACCTATATCAGATACAAAGTGAGAAATGCATTTAAAATTAGGTAAGTACGGTATCATAAGTCATAGTCAGGATATCATCCTGATGTGGCGACAGTACCAGTAGGTAGATATCTACCTAACTAAATCACATTATACGTGTTAATGAATTAACGCAAAACTAGAAAGTAGTTTGTTTAGAATCGAGAGCAGAATCGAATTATCTTGGTTTCAATATAATTTTTTTCAAAATATTATATAATTTGTTTGCAAAATTTTAAATTTTCTGATCCCGATGACAACCCACCGCACGGGCACACTCAGCCAACTGACTACCAAAACAAGATTATAAAAATGTGTCCATGAGTACGTTAGCGCTTTCTTTCAGTGCTGAAATGATAACAAATATTTTTTGTCTGAAAACTTAAAATGCGAATAACTTTAAATTTTAACTAACAAAATAATGAAATTATTGTTTGAATCTAATTATTTTGTTATAAATCAGTTAGGGTGTATGAGGTTTTGCGCTAATTCATTAACACGTTGTATAGTTCTTACCCTAATTACTCAAATATTTGAAAAACCTTTATTTACCTGTCTTATCACATGAGGTTTAACCATTACAGCAGTATTCCCAATCTGGAAAATTGTTAGTAGAACTGAAAATATTTTGAAAATTGTATCTTCCAAGTGTATTAGTCACGAGGAGATACCTACTGTCTTACTGTTTCTGATTCTATAGCATCGATCAGTTAGGTACCGAATGCCCATGAGCATGACGCGTAACCTGCGTAATTCATAAATTGGCGCACACTTGTATTTATCTTTTTACAAGGGCGTTGCCACACAGGATTTAAATCGTATTCAGTGTCCGCGCGCTTATTTAGAGTTCCTATGAGGTTAACCTCATCTGGCAGCACGGCATCGCCTTTTCCCGTCGCTCCATACTTTTCTGTCACTCAGGAACGTCATTTGCTAGAGCAAATAAGGTAGACGGAACGCGACAGCACGCCGCAGCACCGCCGCGCGCGATCGCGTTCCGTCTATCTTATTTGCTCTAGCAAATGACGTTCCTGAGTGACAGAAAAAGGATGGAGCGACAGAAAAAGGCTGGAAAAAGGCGATGCGGTGCTGCCAGATGAGGTTCAACCCATAATAAAGGCTGGGCCACACAGAGTGCGGCTGCAGGTCGATATATAATTCCATAGTTTAGAACTACTGCCCAGCCTTTAGTTTTGTCCCCTAAACTATTTTTAAGTTTTATGTAAAGACAGGACAGGGATGCATGGAGGATAAAGGGGGAGGCCTTTGCCCAGCAGTGGGATGAAATAGGCTAAGAAAAAAATTTTTAACACCAACACAAGTAAGCAGACTCGATGACCGGGACTTCCTATTGACCTGTCGTATCTAAATTTAAATGGCTTCTAGCCAGTTGAAAAATCAAAACTCGAAAATGAATTGTGACAAGGTCCTAAGGTGGCCAACATTTCATTGGTTGACTATACCTATCAACCAGAGCTGTGCAAGGCAGCGAGTGATGGATAAGGAAGGAGTAATTAAACATCATTTTAACACTTTATTGTACACAAGGAAACGTCAAAGGTAATAGGTACACCACTCACATCCACAACAGGCTTCGTCAATAAATACATCCCATATATCTGCAACAAGCTTCGTCAATTTCTATACCTACAATCTATAAACCTCCTCCAAAGCCTCTCCCTGCGGGACGGTCCCTAGAACGCTGGCTGCATTCCCCCTTTGAATCGCCAAGCTTATACGCTGACGAAGGTAACTGCCAGCCCTCTTATCACCAGTGGACTCTATAAGGCGCGCAGCGCAGATATGTCTCTCACAAGCTGTTTTGCATCGGGTCCCCATGGAAAACAAACACAAAAGAAAAAACAACACAAGGAAATATAAATGAAAACAGCATTATGGACAATTACAAAGGGCGAGCTTATCTCTAAAGAGATTTCTTCCAGCAACATTATTACATTACCAAGGATAAATAATGTCTGAAATAAAACCAGGTTGTAAAAAAAACAGCATTTACCTTTATTTGACCTCTAAGGTTTTTGACAATCGAGCTTCATATACATTGGTCACGTTACAAAACTGTTGAGATGACAGACCTCCTATAAAAACATTTCGTTTGTATATAATGGTATTCTATTCACAGCAAATATAAAGGATTCAATACAATTCAGTTAAAAATATGTAATTTTATTCCACATTTAAATTTTTTGTTAATTTCTAAAAGACTAAAATGTCAATATCAATAAATAAAAGTTAAATTCGTGAGACAAATGATTGGCATTTTTAAGAGTTTAGATAAAAATAAAATAAACTTGTTTTGATGCAGTCATCTTCAAAATGTTAATAAAAAGAGACAAAGCATTTATATAATTTTATAAGCAAGTAATTTCAATAACAGCTATTTACATTGTACGACCCTGATACTTTGTATTCAGTTATGTGAAAACTATGGTAAAAGTATTATAAAATCAAGCCTGTCATTCAAATTTGAACCTAATGACACTGTGTGACGATACAAAGCTGTATGTACAATTACGAAACTAAACATCGCTAGCCGAACGAACACATTACAGGTAACCAAATAAAGGTGTCTCCACAAGGCACACGGTTCATTATCTCGTAAACACATCGTACATTTCAGTCCGTTTCGTCCCAAATAACCTTACAAATAACTCAATAAAAACCTAATCAATCAAAATTGATATTTTAATAAACGTCAAATAAAAACATAACTTTTTGTTTCTTGCTGTATGTAATATACACTTAATTATTGCAATTCATTAACTAATAAATAAATGTATGTTGCGATAACAATATTATCAAACACACATTATAATTCTTAAAACTAATTTCTTTATGATAATTGGCATAAAATAAAAATGTATTCTCTGTTCAGTGGAGGCACAATATTATGTTATGTTATGTCACTTAAGTAAAAACATTTCACTTAAACATTGATGGATAAAATAATCATGACATAAAAATAATGTTTTATAACTATAATATACTCTTTAATGTACCGTTATTTATAAAAATATTCCGTAGCATGGCAAGAGTTTGAAAGATATTTGGCTGAATACAGTACGTTATTTAAGCATATTTATTACAACCTCTAGGTAAAACAAAAGGTCAAAATAAAATAAATAATTTTCATGGTGTAAACGTATATGCGTTCATACAGGTAATAAAGGTCAAAATATCAAAATGCGTTTATTTAAAATAAAGAACACGATCAAAAAGATTACGATTACGATTTCCGAATCATTTTAATCGACACATTCTTACTGTTTACGTCTGACATGGCGGTATGGGATCGATTCCGTGGCCTTTAAAAAAAGGCAGGCATAGTCTTGATATGATTTTGACATGAACTCGTACACATCTCCATGGAGCGATGAACATGCCATTGCCATCTGTTGAGTTTTCAATTGAATATCTACCATTACCACGTGGACTTATCTTTTTAAATAACGCACAAGCATTCGAAGGCACAGTGAAGTGAACAGAGTATAGGAGTATCATTTATTAAAGTTAAATATAGGTTAAGTGTTGTAAATACACTTGCCAGGTTCTAGCGATTTATTAATTTCGCGAAGGTTCTGAAACTGACGATTCTGGGTTCTTTTATACGTAAAGTAGGGCCAATTTAATAGGCCACATTTGACATTTGTCAGTTTGAGCTTCATAGTGAGGTGCCCTGCTTAAGAAGACTGATTCGATTCAGACTTCAATCATAAATGTGAATTGTATTCAGTTATTATGAAAAGGTACTTATACAACGTGTTAATGAATTAGCGCAAAACCTCATACACCCCAACTGATTTATAACAAAGTTAATGAATTAGCGCAAAAACTCATACACCCCAACTGATTTATAACAAAGTAATTATCTGACATCGGATTCGTGTTAAGAGATCTCAGGAACCCCTAGATATCGATTTTGGAAGCAATCGGTTGAAAAACAAAAATGTTCGATAAATTAGGTATCCTTAAACGATTTGTTTAAGATAGAAAATAATAATGGGCCAGGGATTCGACTGATGATTTTTAAAATAAAATTAAAGTACCTTTTCATAATAACTGAATTGAAGAAATTGAAGTCTGAATCGAATCACTCACTTTTTAAGCAGGTCACCTCACTATAAAGCTGAAACTGAAGTGCGATTTTTGAAAATCATACGAGCGACTTTTCAGTAGAAAATGTCAAAATTACTATGGAGATTATGCATCTTTCTACTGCCAAACCGCTCGTATGATTTTCAAAAATCGTCCTCGCACAAATGTCAAATGTGGCCTATTAAATTGGCCTTACTTTAGTATTGATTTTTAAGTATTACTGTGGTGCTAGCACACGGCAAGCGACAAAGCGAGAAAGTTTATCCTAGTAAGGTTTAAGAAGATTTTTGGAATAGTGATCGGTGCCTCTTTTCTTTTTAGTCATCTGTGCACAATAAAATCGGGAAACCTGGTAAACGTACTAGTCCGAGATCCGACCGTAAAATTATGCACCTATTTCTTAGGCGACGAAATGTGATTCTAGTGTATGTTTACACAGGGGTTTATTCAACGCCGCCAGGTTGCCTAGAAAAATCTAGCCGCAAGTTACTTTTCCATTATGATTTTTGGTATAACTTTTTCCACCTGTCTGTTAGGGAAGTAAATGAGGTACCATCGCATCGGAAGGAGACTGATTTAAAGTACTGGAAAAACTAGGGTTGCCATCTCTTAAGTCTGTCGCAACTATAGGGTTGCCAGGTTCAAAGAAGTCATTTTTGAACCTGGCAACCCTATAGTTGCGGCAGACTCACCTCATTTACTTCCCTAACAGACAGTTGGAAAAAGTTATACCAAAAATTATAATGGAAAAGGTACTTACGGCAAGATTTTTCTAGGCAACTTGGCGGCGTTGAATTAACCCCTGTCTAAACATACACTAGAAACACATTTCGTTCGCCTAAGAAATAGGTGCAAATATTATGAAATGTTTTGCTCGTTTAAGGCCTATCGATATACTTAAAAGTCGTATAGTGTGCCGCCGACTTGAAACAAAACCAAATGACGGCCGATCACTACGCCAGCATACAAGGAAAAATCGTCGAACCCCTTTTCTGACCGACGAACTGAAACTGAACCGATCTTTCTTATTTTCTCACAAGCAGTGTTAGCCCACAGCGCAGATTTAGCAGAGAGCAGAGCATTGTTCGTAACAAGAAATGATTAACGTCATATACATTGAAATATTGATTGCATCCGACATTTGCGACTTTTCCCTTATTCACGGCTCAACTTAATATGCTGACAGTTATTTAAGGGGATCAGACTATTAAACTGACTCTTTCTCTATGGGACCAACATCGAAATCGCGAAAAAAAAAAAACAGCAATCCCATACATTTGGGTCGAGTAGGATTGTATAGTGCGTCCAAGATAGCTTGGTGATAGAGATTTCATTTTACTTTTTAAATCTTTTTGAGCCGTCAAAGCTTTATAATACACTAAAAATATACAAGATTAATTAGCATTTACCATAAAATTAAAGGTTTTACTGCTCAAACATTTTCAGGAAGTAAAATAATCGCTCTAAAACGATCTGTCAAAATCACCAAGCTATCTTGGACGCATTAAAGTTTCGCAGTAAATAGAGAAAGTTGTTCAGTTTGATCATAGTGTAAAAAACTAAAATACAGGGGTCGCGGCGGGCCAATCGTGCGGGAGCCGGGAGGAGTGCGTCCCGGCCCACGCTGTCTGCGCGCGTACCCTAACAGCGAATTGAGTTAGGGTACGCCCGTCCCCCGCCGCACCCCGCACGCCGCGCGGGCATAGACCCGCCGCGACCGCTGAGCTTCATAACTTACTATCAGTTTAAAATAACAATGTGCATGACCTTGAAGGGCCGTTCGATAACTTCACTCGGTTGTAAAGGAATATAGACTCTATGTAAAGGAAATAATCATTTGAATGACTCGAGTGAAGTTCGTGTGATTGAGTGACGTCACATTTGCAGGCGAGGTCATGCACATTGTTATTTTAAACCGATAGTATTTTATTTTCACTATGATGCTTGATGATGTATGGTGTTGTATGTTTGATGGTCTAATCATCCCGTTAAAACTGTCAGCATATTAAGAAGTGTCCGGAATACACGCCAGTAAAACACTAATCCCTATGTCATAAGAGCGAAAATGTCTTGATTTAGCGGTCTTATTTCTCCGTTGACAGTTTTGATTATTTTTGTTCAATAAAAACGCAAAGAACACGAGGTTCCGTAAAATTTGCCTCGGCCGTTAGAAGATTTAAAAGCCATGGCAGTGTCTAATATATTATATACAAGTATACACATCACATAAGCAGTGGTAGTTACCACTAAGAGACGTACAAAAATACACCTTAATACGTAGCAGCAAAGTTGAAGAGAATATCTATGATTTTCTATTCTCGTGGCGCTAAAAAGTAATAACTTTTCAATTTACATTTTAAATTTTAATGCAGAATGGACATTTTTGGAAGGTGAGCAATGACAGGAAACGCTGTCCTTTGATGTTTAACGATTGCAACATAAATATAAGGACAACCTTAACATGCTGACGGTTTTATGAGGGGATGATTAGATCATCAAAATGAACAACTTTCTCTATGGTATGGACCAATATCGAAATCACGGGGGAAAAAATCAGCTGTCGCATATAGGTATTTCCGTCGAGTAGATTTGCAGTTTTGTATGGTACTGCTGTTATGTATGGAAAGGCAGATTTGTTTTCGCGATTTCGATAGTGGTCCTATGGAGAAAGTTGTTTAGTGTGATGGTCCGATCATCGCTTTAACAAAACCGTCAACAAAAGAAAGACACAGTGCAATAATTTATGAGATATGAACATTAATTTAAATTTCATTGCATTAAAGTTGAGTCAATAACGCTTAAGAGGGCTATTAGAGCTCAGTGGCGCCCTCGTCACAATAATAAAGATTTCTCAATAAAGAAAGCCTAAATTAAAAAAGTGCCCAACAGATAAACTACAAAAGCCTTCAAGCCATTGTTATACAATACTTTTATAGGTTCTAAACATTCCACTTTTAGATAATTTCGAATAAAAACAAAAGCGGCCCCGTTGTTTATCTTTTTTCAAAATTTGTATGTTTAGGCTTTTAAAAAACCTATAAAAGTATTATATGAAAATAGCTTGAAGGCTTTTGTAGTTTATCTGTTGGGCACTTTTTTAATTTAGGCTTTCTTTATTGAGAAATCTTTATTATTGTGACGAGGGCGCCACTGAGCTCGAATAGCCCTCTTAAGCATCTTTGACTGGGGTCAGAGGAAATGGCCACAGTATAAGACAGTAATCAATCTTCATAATTGTATGAAGATGGATTACTGTCTTATACTGTGAAATGGCTGCCATTTAGCTCTCTAATAATATCCAATCTGTATATTAAATTATTTATTTACATCACAATTCACAAGCTGCAATTTAAAAAAAAAATCCTTCAAGTGTTTTTAAAGCGGTCGATTGGCTGGCAAGTGCGATAATTATTTTACGATACTTGAACTCGATTTTTTCGATATCCAACATCGGACTAAGGTTTAAGATATCCGAGACCAAATTGTATTCTAAAACTGGCGGCAGGCGAAGCGATGGTGAAAAGGATTGTTAACCTAGATTAGGCAAAAGAGTGGGTAGGTCGAGCGACATCCAGGAGTGCGATTTTTGAATCTCATTCGCTGAGTTCAGCAGTTGAAAATGTCAAAATTACTATGGAGATACGCATCTTTCTACTGCTGATTTGACTTTCAAAAATAGCACTCCTGAAGTATGATTTTTGAAAGTCAAATCAGTAGTAGAAAGATGCACGTCTCCATAGTAATTTTGACATTTTCAACTGCTGAACTCACCGAATGAGATTCAAAAATCGCACTCCAGGTGGGTTGACGATATCAAGAGAAACACCAGTAAGATGCGGTTGCGATTGGCGCAGGACCGGAAAGAAAGGCATAATGGAGGATGCTATACAGTGAAGACTGTTGTTTTAGTTTATCGGGTGATTGAACTCATGATACGCAACAACTTTCCCCAAGGAATCCTGGATACGGGCTGATGATGATGCCAAAGTAAAGAAAAGATTCTAACTCTTTATAAAATGAGTCATCTTGAGTGTGAGTTAGAATTCACGAAATGAAATAAGTTTATGAATATTTGCTACGATTATTATATTAAGATCAGAGACAAAATGGAGAGAAGATGGAAATAATTATAGCCACAATTTTTTTAAATTCATAATGGGTTTGCGCTTGGCTTCAGCTCACCTGATGGAAAGTGTAGATGAAGCCGAGGATGTAGCGCGCTCACCCAGAAATCAATCATTAATTTGGTATTTATAATAAAGGAACAAAGCGTGACTTTCAAACGGAGAAATCAAAAATAGTTTCACTAGAATAGTTTTTTTTAATAATTTGACAAAAAAATCTATTGCTGTTCCGTACAAATTGGCCAAGATAAATCTTAAAACATCCAAATCATCTATAACAGTTATTAAATGTTACCTTATATCAATGTATATCGCATAAATTCTAATTTTAATATCGAATATAACACGTCATCATTGAAAATAATTATCAGATCAATTACCAGCCGTCTCAAACTTTTCTATTTTACTTATAACATGGTACACGCGTAAATCGTTGGTCGCGTCTAAGGAAGGCGAGCTTCGTGACATATTTTTGTCAATATTTCATCAAAAACACTTCAAAAGTGAATGGAGACATTTATCATCATTTCATGATAAAGTTTAATTACAAAGCCTAGGGTTGGCAGGTGCCGAACAATAAATTCAGCATTTTCACAACATGATACGTCGGTAGATTGTGATATAACGTCATCCATTATTAAGATGCGTTTTGCGATTCTCTCTTCAATAGCAACTTTTAACTTTCTTGAAAGGAAATTAAAAATATATTTTTTGCCAATAACAGAACTCTTCTTAATTTTTTAAATTAATTACTTTTTTTTATGAAAGGTTACGACCTTACCAGACATTGATCGACGGTGATCCACGGTTTGTCCATACAAAACGCACGATTAGTATGGCACGCCGTTCGCTACGTCGTCGATGAGAAAGGATGCGTATACGGCGTGAGGCGTCCCATACAAATGGTGCTTTTTGTATGGACAAACCGTCGATCAATGTGTCGTAACCCTAATGCATTAATCTTCACGTTAATCTATATTTTTCCCCCGTCCCGCCGCTCGCCTACCCAAGGCGTGGTCATCGACTGGGGGTTGTATTTGTATAGCAGGAGGGGTGCAAGCAATAATGGAGCTACGTACAAAGGGTTAGAGTGTAGTTAGCGCGCGCGCGGTCAGTCGGAGTCGCTGCCCGACTCGGAGAGGCACAGGTCGTCGTCCAGCACGTCGCGGGGCAGCACTGGTATACTCGCCGTGCCTGCAGGTACACACACAATCATTGCTAAATATATATATATATCTTGGAGACTGTCACACTAATTATCTGGCCCCATTTACAGTACAAGTACCAGTATCTCTATCCTGGACTCGTATTATGATGTCCAGACAAATACCATGTACAAATACGTTCATAAACAAAACATCCATGACTTGGGTAGCTACATATATTTCGTAATATCCGTTGGATAAAGGCAGCGCAGGACCGGTCGTTCGGTCGACATAAATCGAGATGTGCGTGTCTTTGTTATTACTATGCGAGAGCGCAAACTAGACAGTAAAAGGTAAGAAAATATGGTGAAATAAAAAAATTGCATCAAAACTGGTTCAGGTATCAATCAGTGCGGCTTGATGGTGGCAAGTTAGTAGTTAACTTGCTGCCCACGCCCTGTCCCCTTTATTAACCATGATAGGAGGCTTCCACCCTGCATTGTGATTCTATAGACTTGACTTGTAGTAGCTGATATAACTCAAAGAATTGCTAAACTAAAGTAGCAATGGGCGGAACACATTGCTCGTAGAACCGAGGGCCGATTGGGCCTCGTAGTTCTCGTATACCGGTGCGGCACAGCCTGAGTTTGTGGACCGACGACCT
This sequence comes from Agonopterix subpropinquella, assembly GCA_922987775.1. Taxonomy (NCBI): domain Eukaryota; kingdom Metazoa; phylum Arthropoda; class Insecta; order Lepidoptera; family Depressariidae; genus Agonopterix; species Agonopterix subpropinquella. Next base: position 20,076,687 of record OV277703.1, on the reverse strand, counting down.
GCTGAAGACGGCGGGAGCCCGTTGGATGAGGGCAGCGCAGGACCGCGAGTTGTGGCAATCCTTGGGAGTGTCCTATGTCCAGCAGTGGAAGTCTATCGGCTGAGATGTCTCAGACTTGTAAGCACACAGTGGTGGTTAGGTCAGGTAAGCACGTACCGTTAGTGAGAGGGAGGTGCGCGGGGGCAGAGGGCTCGTTGTCGTCGCTGTCGCTGCCGCTGTCAGAGTCACTGCCGCTGTCGCTCGACGAGCTCGACGAACTGTCCTCCTGCGCCGCCGCCTGCAACCACAAACATAACATTCATTCTAGTTATATAGGCCTGGACAAAGACTAAAGGAGATAGGAAAGAGTACTATTCTCCATGCTAGAGTCTAAGTCTCTTAGATCGCAAATGTAATTAATTATATCTAAACGTGTATTTTGGCATTAATATCTGAACAGCTAATTTCCAATCATTTCTTTACAATGTTATGTAAAATTGAAAAGTATAACAACGGAGTAAGGTTTTTTTCCTAAACGGCTCAGGTGTTTATGTGACTGCTTGTGAAAGATGCTTTAGGTGTTCAGAAATTGTTGAATGGTAAAGAAATTATTGAAAACTAGCGGCCCGTCCCGGCTTCGCACGGGTGGACGTCTAATCTTTTCTAGCAATAAATATAGCCTATGTTACTCAGGGTGAATGCAGCTTTCTAATGGTGAAAGAATTTTTTAAATCGGCCCAGTACTTTTTGAGCCTATTCATTACAAACATACAAAAATAGGTACAAATCTTTCCTCTTTATAATATTAGTGTAGATGAGAACTGCTTAGAAATATTTGAGCACCTTGTTTGCTATGATAATATATTTGAAGGCGACTGTACTCATTATAGTGAACCCATATCTAAACTATTATAAAACTGTAAGAGAAGTGTGTCTGTACATTGAAGATATTTCCAAAAAAAGATTACGATATGGTTTTTAGGTGTCGCTGACTCCAAATCAACCTTTTTTTAGAATTTTTGTCCGTCTGTTTGTGTGTTTGTTTGTTTGATCGAGCATCACGCGAAAACTACTGAACCGATTTTGAAGAAACTTTTTTGTTTGATAGCTTATGATCTGACTTAAAATCTGGTATATCATTTGTGCGGACGAAGTCGCGGGTTAACTCTAGTTGTCACATAAAACAACATTTTTCTTTATTCTCTTTTTTGGTTCGCAGACGCCATATTTACTTTTAAACTTACCGCAGCAGGTGGAGGCACGTGCGCGGGCGGGGCGGGAACGTGGATTCTATCGAGATGCGCGCTTCGCTCGGCTTGTGCGTTTCGCTCGGCCTGCGCGGTCCGCTCGACGTGAGCGTTACGCTCGGCTTGTGCGGTCCGCTCCACTTGCGCGGTCCGCTCGACCTGTGCGGTCCGCTCGGCCTGAGCGATACGGTCGGCCTGGGCGATGCGCTCGTGGGCGGTGCGGTCGGGCGGCACGAAGGGGCGGGCGGGGGGTGCTGGAGGGGGCGCGGGGCCCAGCGCGTCGTCTAGGCCTATCATCGGAAGGGAGGCCAGCGTACTGTTGCCGCCGCCTGACCACCTGTTACAGAACAATCTATTGTTATACAGTGTGCCAGTCATAAAGTGCAGAGACAAAAGGTAGTTCGTTATTCCTTTTCATTATTTCTTTCAAGCATGCTCGTCGGTATTGGGTAGATCTGACCTAGCCCTTTACAATTATTATTAAACTTATAAATTAGTTTTAAAAAAAAACACAGTTGAGAAGAGATAGCGAAGCCTCGTGGCAAGCTCGAACCGCACGAAGACCACGCGAATGATTTTTTTATTACTGTTTATAAATTAATCTGCATTCAAAAAAAGAAAACAAGAAAATCAATCTCGCCGTATGTGTAGATAGTGGCTTAAAACAAGTAAGTACGTACGGGGCGGCCTGTGGCGGGGAGGTCTTGAAGCGCGTGGGGGAGCGCACCATGCCCTGCGGCTGCTTGCTGGCGCCCGCAGGACCCGCTGCTATTAATACTAGTAGTACGTACGGGGCGGCCTGTGGCGGGGAGGTCTTGAAGCGCGTGGGGGAGCGCACCATGCCCTGCGGCTGCTTGCTGGCGCCCGCAGGACCCGCTGCTATTAATACTAGTAGTACGTACGGGGCGGCCTGTGGCGGGGAGGTCTTGAAGCGCGTGGGGGAGCGCACCATGCCCTGCGGCTGCTTGCTGGCGCCCGCAGGACCCGCTGCTATTAATACTAGTAGTACGTACGGGGCGGCCTGTGGCGGGGAGGTCTTGAAGCGCGTGGGGGAGCGCACCATGCCCTGCGGCTGCTTGCTGGCGCCCGCAGGACCCGCTGCTATTAATACTAGTAGTACGTACGGGGCGGCCTGTGGCGGGGAGGTCTTGAAGCGCGTGGGGGAGCGCACCATGCCCTGCGGCTGCTTGCTGGCGCCCGCAGGACCCGCTGCTATTAATACTAGTAGTACGTACGGGGCGGCCTGTGGCGGGGAGGTCTTGAAGCGCGTGGGGGAGCGCACCATGCCCTGCGGCTGCTTGCTGGCGCCCGCAGGACCCGCTGCTATTAATACTAGTAGTACGTACGGGGCGGCCTGTGGCGGGGAGGTCTTGAAGCGCGTGGGGGAGCGCACCATGCCCTGCGGCTGCTTGCTGGCGCCCGCAGGACCCGCTGCTATTAATACTAGTAGTACGTACGGGGCGGCCTGTGGCGGGGAGGTCTTGAAGCGCGTGGGGGAGCGCACCATGCCCTGCGGCTGCTTGCTGGCGCCCGCAGGACCCGCTGCTATTAATACTAGTAGTACGTACGGGGCGGCCTGTGGCGGGGAGGTCTTGAAGCGCGTGGGGGAGCGCACCATGCCCTGCGGCTGCTTGCTGGCGCCCGCAGGACCCGCTGCTATTAATACTAGTAGTACGTACGGGGCGGCCTGTGGCGGGGAGGTCTTGAAGCGCGTGGGGGAGCGCACCATGCCCTGCGGCTGCTTGCTGGCGCCCGCAGGACCCGCTGCTATTAATACTAGTAGTACGTACGGGGCGGCCTGTGGCGGGGAGGTCTTGAAGCGCGTGGGGGAGCGCACCATGCCCTGCGGCTGCTTGCTGGCGCCCGCAGGACCCGCTGCTATTAATACTAGTAGTACGTACGGGGCGGCCTGTGGCGGGGAGGTCTTGAAGCGCGTGGGGGAGCGCACCATGCCCTGCGGCTGCTTGCTGGCGCCCGCAGGACCCGCTGCTATTAATACTAGTAGTACGTACGGGGCGGCCTGTGGCGGGGAGGTCTTGAAGCGCGTGGGGGAGCGCACCATGCCCTGCGGCTGCTTGCTGGCGGCGGCCGCGCCCGCAGCGCTGAACCGCGCCTGCGCGCCGCCCGCAGCAGCGGTCGCGCCCGCAACCGCGCCCGCGGGACCCGCCGCTATAAAAACACACACAAATCATTTATTACCAATACTTATTTACTTACAAACGACAATAGCGAAATAATTGTTGAAAATTGTTTCGCGTCTTCAAATGTCATAAGTAGTCATTACATCAAATCAAATCAAATCAAAAGTTTATTTTGCATACTAAGTGTACAATTCTTAAAAATAATGTTCAACAGACAACGTTTCATTTTTTTATCATCCTTTTTTTTTATACTGCGTAATTTAAAATATATTTAGAAATAAACGAAACGTATTTTTCTTATCATTTTCATGTATTTCATTACCTATCTTTGTGTGAGCAAATAAATACTTTTTTACTTTAATTTTTTTTTATAATTTTTTTTTATTTTGGTGTTTAAATTTGGCCATTGTTGCCTTGGCCGGAGATTTCAGCGATATGTCAAGAAATATCGATGGATGTGCTGTGGATGTTCTGATGTCTCAGAATATCTCTGACTTCCCCCTCGGGGAATATAGTCGTGAACATATGCTATGCTAAAGAAACGCCAAACGATGATTAGATTCAGATTCAGGCAAAGGAAAGCCCATTTCGTCGTAAAATATATCTAATATCCGTAAAAATATAAAATAAATCATCATCTACCTGCCCTGATCCCATGCATTACTTGGGGTCGGCGCAATATGTCCTCTTCCTCCATTCATCTCTTTTAGAGCCGTCATTTCAGCGCATGCTCCTTTTTTACACATGTCATCTTTCACACAATCCATTCAACTTTTCATATGTCTATACTATATTATAAAGAAAAAAGATTTGTATTTTTCTGTGTATGTATGTAATGAATAAACTCAAAAACTACAGTGCCGATTTCAAAAATTCTTTCACCATTAGAAAGCTACATTCACCCTGAGTAACATAGGCTATATTTATTCCTAGAAATTTTATATTATTTATGTATATATTTTTTTTTAAAACACTGCACTACCAGGTCTACCTGGTGTAGGCATTGATGTTGTAAAGAAGGAAATGGACAGCTGCGAGCTCTCCATCGACGATGTTCAGGATAGAGTGAAGTGAAACAGACTATTAAAGCAGGCCCCGCTACCCAGCGGAACAGCAGCTAGGAAGATGGTGAAAAACACAGGCACAACCACTTTTATTCGTAAGGCCTCCTGTGTCCGTAGATGATGATGATGATAGTGCGCAGTATAGTTACCGTTGTTGTTGGCGGTGCGTCGGTTGGTGGCGACGCGCGTGCGCGAGGAGGAGCGCTGCGTCGTGTTGGTGAAGTCCGTCGTCACCGGCGTCAGCGGCCGCGGCTTCTGACTGCTCTCCTGTCTGTTAACAATTTGTACAATGTCAACACCGAGATTTATATTACACGAGCTTTTGCATGAGACTTCATTCACATGAAACCGCATGAACCCCGTCCTTTATAATCACGTAAAAATTCCAGGATACGTCGTAGGGTTTGGTTCCAACACACAGGACCAGATCAGGTTGTTGCAATACGATTTATAACTGCTATTTAGCGAGTGAAGCGAGTTCAAGTTTTATACAATCTAAAATCTAGAATGTGTAAAGCGAGCTCGAGATTTTATTACAATATGAATAGGTTGCAATACGATCCAAAACCTGGAACAAGCAAGCTCACTATTTTACTGCAATATGGTTAGGTAACCGCAATACCTGAAGTGAGCCAGAAATTTTACAGCGATCTGACTAGGTCTTTCAAATACAATAAAAATTCAGGTTCAAGGTCATAGCAAACAAGAATTTTACTACAGTTTTAAGAAGTCATTGCGAACTTGAAATGCGTTTTAAATAGCTTGAAATTTTACTGCAATAGAGAGTAGTGTATTCCTTCCTTTTGGTTCAAACAATATTTCTATGGATTCGATCCATTCAGTAGAAGATAAAGATAGATTTATTTGTGAGACACGAGTTTACAGTCAGGTGTTATGCAGAATATTGTTGTCATTAAGTCATGACATAATAAAAAAATAACTAGGTGCGTATTATATGAATGAGCTCCGTAAGATGAAATTGCTGCGTTCGCAGCTCCCTGACAGTACTCAGGGCCAGCACAGGTCACAACGATTTCCCATTCTTTGTTGCGATTTCGCCAAACTTCCCTAGTAAATCTCTATCTCTTTCGCCCACCTGCGCCCATGTGGCACGTTTGTTTGGTTATCTTGTTAGAAGTTCTAGTATTGACTACATAATAGTTTACTGCCAGTCAGGTAATTTGTGGGAGCTAAGGTAATTTGTGGGAGCTAAGATACAAAATGGTAGAACCTCGTGGCAAGCCAGAAATTACACCATACGCGACGCCTGCTAACAGACTTGCAACGCAACTCCTACGTAATGAATAAATCAGACACTTACCTTGTCTTTTTAACCTGTATATTGCTAGAGAGTTTCTCTAGAGTTATTTCTCCCGTATCCCTGTCTATGATGAGCACACATTCCTTTGCGTAAGGTTTTTGACTTCCTCTGAACACTGTTTGTGGAACACCAGCGCCATCTGTGTGACAAAACGTTAAAGTTGAAGGAACCTGTGACTAGCGTTGCCAGGCGTCCATAATAAAAATAAATAAATGCGAGTCAAATGCCGACCCAATAGATCAGTTGAAAGTGAACCTGTCTGTATACTGCTATCTCTGCCTACTGATCACAGGGTCGCGGGTTTGAATCCCGCCAGGGGCACATATTTGTATGATGAACATATTTTTATCCAAATCTTGGATGTTTGTATCTATTTGTATTTCTATATTGTTGATTAGTCATCATAATACAAGATTGGGCTTGATTCTAGCATTTTAAATAGGACTAAATAATCTGTGTGAAAATGTCCAACACATTATTTAAAAAAATACATAGATATTTCGTAACCGAGTACCTGTAGCTTTAAAATGTTCTATTGCTTCGGAACCGGTCAAAACTACTCTGATTTTCATGATTCTTTTTTTAAAACGTCTGTAATCTAAAATACTACTCCTTTATACTTTAAAAATTGACGCTCTCAGTCAAGTAAAAAGTTGTAACCCAAAAAATACAAATTAAAAAAAAATGCCTCACAACTTGCGACTTCATGTAAGAACAGGACATTCTCTTCGCATTGAGGCAATTTTAAGTGACATGGGCTGACGAATAAACCTTGATGAGCGCGCTCCATACAAACGAAGTTTGATTCTATTTTTAATATTAACCAAATAAATTTAATGATTCTTTTTTAACACGATCTAGAAACTAATATCCTTGTCTATGGTTTATCAGATTTCCGTTATGTTATATAGTTTCAAAGTTACACTGGCTCAAAGATTTCTATACAAAAAAAAGCGTCAAAAGGTTGTAGTATTTTAAATTACCTTCATTTTAATTTTTTTTTTATCGAAATCGGAGTAGTTTTGACGGGTTCCGAAGCAAAAACCTTCAGAAACTCTACTATCGCTAGGACTACAGCAAGAAAGAGTATAGTACTTCTACATCTTACGTTTGACAAAACTTTAAATCAACAGTTTGTATTAGGTATAATATAATTGCTATAATATTACCTAAATGCGGCACAGTGACAGTAACTTGATTATTGGCGCTAACATCTACTGTTGCTATCTTGTTAACATCCATGGATGCTGGCTTGAAGTCATCTGAAAATGTTTTAATTCTGTTTATTAACATTGTAAATTCCTTTAGTAAAATATGTGAGTGGTCACGCGAAAAGGGACCTGAAGGGAAATTATTTATAAAACTTGAAGTCATTGCCTGGGTCATTGTCATACTTCTGACTCGGGACATAAAAAAACTACTTCACTTAAAAACATTCTGTTATAGACTAAACTAAGGTTGAAAATACAAAGATCTCTTCAAATCGCATGAACACTCACATATTATTTAGCTTGTACTTATGTATTTAAATAAATACAAATTCTTGTAAGTAAACCAATTTGAAGCTAATGTTAAATTTTTCATTTTTCTTCTATCAAGTTACCTACCTAATTATCGACATCGGTAGATATTCAAATACATCAATCACTACATTATAATTTGACATAATGACTCTAGGTTGGCTATGAATGGTATCCACCTACGGAAGGTAGTATAATAATGTCTATGGTATCCACGAAGGATTTGTAAAGGTGGACCAAGAAGGCTTCACAATACCGGGGAAGACCCATGCGAAGATAGAGTGATAACTTGAATACCTTCCTGATGGGTTTATTCCTGATAGGCTATTGCAATCAAGGTTCGTTATGTAACATTGCTGGTCCATTGTATTCACCACAATCTCACCTATATTTGACAATTTCTTTTCAATTCTCAGGTATGCAGGTTTCCTCACGATGTTTTCCTTTACCGCGAAGCAAATGATAATGATAAATACAACCGTACATAAATTCCGTAGAACTTAGTGGTACCTACAGGCCAGGTATCGAAACACCGCCTTATGATTGAGTCGATAGCTCTCTTCCATATAGACTATCATCACTCTCCTGGAGTGCGATTTTTGGAACTCATTCGCTGAGCTCAGCAGTTGAAAATGTCAAAATTACTATGCAGATGTGCATCTTTCTCCTGCTGATTTGACTTTCAAAAATCATACTTCAGTAGTGCGATTTTTTTGAAAGTCAAACCAACAGTAGAAAGATGCGTATCTCCATACATTTGACGACCCGGTTGGTGTGATGGTTGCCACGCCGGACTGCCAAACCCGGGTTCTGGGTTCGAATCCCGGTTCGGTCATGGATGTTATATGTTTGTGCCGTTGTTGCATGATTCCCATAACAAAAAGCCTAAGGCTTACCTTGGGATCATTACAATGTATGTGCCTGTGAGCGTTATTTATTTATTTATTTCCAACTGCTGAGTTCAACACATGAGATTCAAAAATAGCACTCTTGAAAGGTTAGCCCGATTTTTCATCGCAGAGTTAGGATTGGAGGAGGGTGGGGACTCCTTGCCCAGCTATCCCACAGAGCAGGCAAAATAAAAAAGAACTTACATTTGATAGTATGATACTGTGAAGACTTGTTGTTAGTGAAACTAGCTCCCAACTTCAGTTCTCTCACATCGTAGTTTAAGCTATGTTTGTCTGCCATCTTCACTCGCTATGCCATATAGCGTGTGACCTAGAAACACGAATATACAAGATAGTTAGGTTGGTTTTTCCACTACCTGATATAGCGAGCTTTACATACAGTTTTAAACACATATTGTCCATAGTAAAATCTATTATAGTTTTTGAGAGTTACATGTTATTAATTAAGCTAAAGATAATAATTTTAATGGGTTCAGTCATCCCGTGATCATGGCTGTAACACAGCCTTCACTTCAAAAACAATAAAAAATGCAGTAAGAAACCATTAAAATTATTAACTTTAGCTATATTACTTATTATTGTTTCTGTTAGAATGGAATTAATGTCAATTCCATTGGCCATATACAACGTGTTAATGAATTAACGCAAAACTAGAAAGTAGTTTGTTTAGAATCGAGAGCAGAATCGAATTATCATGATTTCAATATAGGTAATTTTTTTCAAAAAATAAATTTTTTTTTTGCAAAATTTTAAATTTACTGAACCCAATGACAACCCACCGCACGGGCACACTCACCCTACTTACTACCAAAACAAGATTCTAAACATGTATCCATGAGTACGTTTGCGCTTTCTTTCAGTGCTGAAATGATAACAAAAAAATTTTGCCTCAAAACTTAAAATGCGAATAACTTTAAATTTTTACTATCAAAATAATAAAATTAATATTATATAACTGTTGCAATCTAATTATTTCGTTATAAATCAGTTGGGGTGTATGAGGTTTTGCGTTAATTCATTAACACGTTGTAGATATTTACATGCACCTATTTTATTAACCGACGAAAAAACAAAAGACGGAGGAGGTTCTCAAGTCGACGCGTATATTTGTTTTTTTTTTATGTATGAACACGCATAACTTTGTACAGAGTAGTCCGATTTTGATAATTTTTTTTTTGTTTAGAAGGTCATACTTCAGAGGTGGTCCCATTTTAATTTGGTGAAGATCTGGTAAAGGGCTTCGGAGATAGACAATAAAACTCCGCAAAAAATCTATGGCATATCATCGACGATTGAAATAAATGATCCGATAACTTCTTACAGAGTAGTCCGATATTGATAATTTTTTTTTTGTTTGCTAGGTCGTACTTCAGAGGTGGTCCCATTTCAATTTGGTAAAGATCTGGTAAAGGGATTCGGAGATAGACAATAGAACTCCCCTAAGATCTATAGCATATCATCGACTATGGAAATAAATGATTCGTGTTCATGTTCCCTTTTAGGTCATACTTCAGAGCTGGTCCAATTTTAATTTGGTGAAGATCTGGGTTTCGGAGATAGACAATAGAACTCCTCAAAGATCTAGAGCATATCATCGACTATTGAAAGAAATGATTCGTGTTCATGTTCCCTTTTAGGTCATACTTCAGAGGTGGTCCCATTTTAATTTGGTGAAGATCTGATAAAGGGCTTCGGAGATAGACAATAGAACTCCTCAAAGATCTAGAGCATATCATCGACTATTGAAAGAAATGATTCGTGTTCATGTTCCATTTTAGGTCATACTTCAGAGGTGGTCCCATTCTAATTTGGTGAAGATCTGGTAAAGGGAGATATACAATAGAACTCCTCAAAAATCTATAGCATATCATCGGCGATTGAAATAAATGATTCGTGTTCATGCTCCCTTTACATTTACAATGAATATGTTAACCCAATATAACACCAACACTGAAAATTTTGAAATAAAAAATTTACTTCAAAACTAAAAAGTACCTACTAAATAATAATATAACCAGCGTATTTTAAATTCGCATCTATCAGAACATTAATTTGTTTTTTGGATTCTAAAACAATAAATTACTGTAATTTTTAAAGAAAAAACATATTTTTTACGAAATTTTATTGTTTTATTTGGTAGGTAGGCTACCAAATTTTACACGTAAATTACAGAATTTTTATAATTTGCGAATAAAGTTACATTAATACATTTTGTTCTTACAAGTTAACAAAACAACTTCCTTATATAGTTACATAATTTGCCATAAGGCCAGAGGGTACGCAGAGATTTGTTGCATATGAGTGCACAGTGCACGCTAAAGCGCGCTCGTGTGTTGGTGTGTTTGTTTATAATTTGCTAATAAAGTTACATTAATACATTTTGTTCTTACAAGTTAACAAAACAATTTTTGGTTTTGTATTTTAATTTTACTCAATCTTACTCAGCTGCTGATGCTTAAAAAGTAAAACTGTGATTAAAGCATCAGCTTCCTTATATAGTTACATACTTTGCCATAAGGCCAGAGGGTACGCAGAGATCTGCTGCATATGAGTGCACAGTGCACGCTAAAGCGCGCTCATGTGTTGGTGTGTTTGGATGTGTTTGTGTTTGTGTGTGTGGGGGTGTGTGTGAGTGTGTGTGTGTGTTTGTGGGTGTGTGTAGGCAGGGGTTGGATGAATACGTGTGACAAAATAATTATAATAAAATGTTTATGTGCACCCACTTATCCAGCCCTACGACTTACGTCTTGGGATCACATTATAAGCACATGGATAAGTGGATCACAAGTGGAGGATAGGAGGAAAAAATATTCAACTAAACTTCTTACTCGCATGCGTGAACCGTCCCTCAATCGTATATATCTTATTCTTATAGGCTCATCATCAGGTTCTCTCAGTTCGATATCACCATCTTCCTCACTCCACATACTATTTGGAATCGTTTCGTATCGCACAGCAAATTCTGCCAGACTTATATTTTCTAGCTCATCAGGCCTCAACACAGGGTGTAACAAAACTCGCCGGCGGGGGACAGGACGTAAAGGCTCTGCTGGTCTCCCAGTCCCCTGCCATCCGGGCGAAGATGGAGTGCCGCTGGGTTATTTTAGTGGGTATACCGGTGACACGCACCGGGGAGTCCCACATACCCCTCCCATCCCCCAACGGGAGGGGATACATAATGCATTTTTTCCCAGCGTCAAAAAAAAAAGGTTGTAACAAAACACAGGTAATTGCCGAGGTAACCAGAGGCGGTGAGGTAAAAAGTTGGTGGGTGGCAGGGAGGCTATGGACAATACTGTATGTAGTAATATATACTCTTTCTTATACTGTGGTTAAAAGGTAGGTAGCTATTTTAAAAGTAATCGAAAATTATGCATGTAGTAATTAGAAGATTATAGCCACAAAAAATTATAAAATAAAAGCTTTTTAACAAAAAAATTCAACCGCCGAAAAAACTGAAAAGCAAAAAATAATAAGTAATTTTACCTTAATAACTAAATTCTTAAACTAATGTAAGTAAGTATATAAAAGTATATAATATTATTTTGCAATTATTTTGAGTTTTTAATTAACCTTAATAACTAAGTTCTTAAACGAATGCAAGTATACCTAAGTAATTTTGAGTCGGCGCCAAACAATCCATGAACAAAGATCACTAAATAACCTTAAATTTAAAGAAATAACCAAAATGAAATTAACAATGCAAGCTCTCCGCACGACCACTAGCAACGAGACGGGACGTATGTACCTGGGCCTCTACTCGGACATTCGAACTTCACGATTACGTGAACGTTTTCGTTCCAATGTCAACTCTATTACAATGAAGTCCGGACCGAAACAGTCGCGATATATCGAAAATCGAAAGTCCGGGTACAGGGCCTGTGTGGATAGTGATGTTATATTGGTTACGTTACGTGGTGTGTGCCCGTTCGGGTTGCTGGCGCGCTTCACGCAATTAATTAATTTTCTTGTTTGGCGCCGACTCAAAATTACTTAGGTATACTTGCATTCGTTTAAGAACTTAGTTATTAAGGTTAATTAAAAACTCAAAATAATTGCAAAATAATATTATATACTTTGATATACTTACTTACATTAGTTTAAGAATTTAGTTATTAAGGTAAAATTAATTATTATTTTTTGCTTTTCAGTTTTTTCGGCGGTTGAATTTTTTTGTTAAAAAGCTTTTATTTTTTGCATATATAAACCCAGGTATATTCTTTTATTTATAATTAAATGGACTCTACTCCTTCTAAGATGTCTGAACTTTTCTTATAACAACTACAAATCTTATAAAGCATGCAGTTGTAGCAAGGTTCTGGCTAAGCATGTTTTCAGGATTTAGTTGTGTAAAGTGGTCCATGTCTATCATCTGGAGAAAGATGAATTTTGACCTTATTCATCCTTAACACAACCTATATTGCAAATGACACAAGGTAACATATTTCTGTGCTGAATATACAATGTGATAATATGTCAATGCCAAGAAATAAGACAATGCCAGGCGAAAATATGTTGATAATATGTAAATGTGAAAACATCAAACAATAATAATAAAAATAAAATGTGGCATTTCAAAAGAAATATATATTTTTGTGAATTATTGAATACCTAATTATGCATAGGTACATTATGAACACTAGGGAAAACAAAAAATATATTTGATGTCTGAGACATCTCTCACATTTTGGCTGTATTGTGTCATCACATTCTGACTGAATTGTGTAAAGACAATCATTCTTCAATATTGTATTTTAGTAGGTTGTCCAAATACGTCAAATATGGATAATTAATGAGCCCATTATGTGTATAATTGTATAATTAAGGAACACTCTCACCTTGATCGGTGAAAGGCATTTACCCTGCAGTGGAATTTTACAGGCATTACTTACTCAATGATTGCATTTTCAGGTTTTTAATTTAGTAAGTTTTTTATAGCCATCTTAACTAGGCCATAACACAATCAAATCGAACTAGAGGCCATATTATACTAATAATTTAAAAATTACTAACAAAATCTTAGGTTCTTAGGTTTATTCACTATTCAGACAATGAAACATAAGAACTTTCCCTAAGGAACATAGGTCAAGAAAATTTGTTGGATCTCCCATACAAAATCGTGGAACAGCTAACCAATTTTCTATGGGAGGTCCAAAAACTTTTTTCATATTTCGACCCATGTTTCTTAAGGAAAGTTTTTTAGTCTTAATGTCTGAATAACATTTCGTTATTAGTAAAAAAAAAGGGGTCAGGTAATGACTAGAGATCGGATATTCGGATGCATATTTACCTAAACTTCATTCTTCACAAGAATAATGTGGACATGTCTTAATTCATTTATTTTATGAAACAATCCCAGGATCGTTCTGAAGTCCCAGGATTGCTAAAAGATTTATCGACATAGAACTCTGACATTTGAACAACGTTGTCAGAGTAGTGATAAAAGTGAAGTTTAGGTAAATATGCATCCGATTATCCGATCTCTAGTAATGACTAAAGAATTTAATACAGAAGTGTCAAATTTTCTGCTTAAATTGCTGACATTTTTGTGCATGTATACACGATGACAAGGCCCAGTAATAAAAACTGATTTAAGTTAACTCGATTTTATAATGAAGTAAGTTAAGTCACAGTATTTTGTGTAATTATGAATTTTTCCACTTAATCACTGGTTGTGGACCACTTAGCTTTGGTTGATTTAGTTCATAACTGTACAGATTACAGACTTAATCAATGCACATTTAAGTTTCTCTTTACATTTTCTACTTGCACAAGCGATGTTTAACTTCAAGGATTCATAAAAAAGTAGTACAATGATTATATTCCTTGCCAAATATGGTAAGTTTTAGAATAATTATTGTTTAGTGAAAATATTAATAATTGTTAAAATGTATTGTAAAGCAAATTTAATGTTTCTATTATGGAAAAAATTAAAGTACATTTATGATTTTAGAGGGACTTGAATGATATCATAATTAATATCATAATGTATAAGGTTCAATGAAATTATTAGAAACTGAGAATTGAACAACTTTTTCTGTGGTACCAACATCGAAAACGCAAAAAAAATCTGCAGTTTTGTATGGAACAGCTGATTTTCTTTTTTTCACAGTTTCGACATAGGTCCCATACTGAAAGAGGTTCAGTTTGACTGTCTGATCATCCCCTATTTCAAAAAGTTGATAGTTCCAAATCATTATAATTATAAAGATAAACATCAAGATAAATTAAAATTATGTTATACATAAAAATTCAATAGTAATGAAGGGTGGGACGACATATCAATGTAAAATCAGTTTAATTTATTAGTTTACACGCTGATAAATGTCACTACTCAGTAAATTGAACCAAGATACCTACATAGTTATGTATAAGATTTATATGCATACGTATTTTTACATTCACTGCCTACATGCACAGCTGACTAACTGGTCTAAATTTTCGCCACAACACAAACTGTCTCTTGTACAACACTGCTACAACTTGTTCTTTACGGTAATGTACTAATTAACAATTCATAATATGGAGTAATTTGCAACAAATACCCGTAAAAGAAAGTTCAATTAGATAAAATATGGCAAACAATTTGTAACTGAACCCTTACCTTCGATTGATTTTTCGCCGAGGTTATTAACGAGCTGGTTACTTTTAAATAATTACATCATCAGTATGATTTTTCGGTTCACCCCGTACAATATGATTTCATTGCAAATGAGCTTGAAATAAATATAAATTAACCCAGTAAATTGGACATTGACTATTCCGTCGACCTAGTTCCCATGACGGTTGACTGACGTATGCTACAGCGTGACCACATTTTTTTTAGAGAATCTACCAAAATGACTGCTGAAATCTACCAAAATCTACCAAGTCCTGTTTCAAATTCTACTTAAAATCTACCAACTAATATTTATGACGTTCCAGATGGTTAAAATTCAATAAAAAACCCGTCATTAAACAAAATATTATCATTTTCATACTAACTCATCAGCTCAGCTCATCATCACTCATTTTATTATCGCATTTTTGTAAAAAAATATTGGTTTTCATCACTTTGTAACATGAATGCTTCAATTTCCAAATATTTCTAAATAAGTATTATTGGTCGTCCCTATGTAGGCTTAAAGTTGGTACACTTTTCTGTGTCTTATAAAAGCTCCCTTTTGTAAAAAAACAACATTAAGCGATAAGATTAGCTGTACACCACTAAAGCTTTGATAGAAGCTCCAAAAAACCCCCTGCAATCGTTTTCTCAGCTATATTTAATTCCAGTTTTGATTTTTTTGCTTGAATCCTTATTTTTTTGATCAGATTTTCGAATACTGAATTTCTACTAAAATCTACTAAACGATTTCCCACTACTAAATTATCGTTATCTTTGCCCTAAATCTACCAAAAAAGTAGAAATCTACTAAAAGTGGTCACACTCGTATGCTACTTTAAGGGGCCCATTCACAGTAGTCCTACATGCAGGACTACGAGGCCACACACTATCCTGCAAGTAGGACTACTCATACATTTTGCCCAAGGTCATCGGACGCTTTGTAGGACTGCAACACCATTCACGATCCGATATTGGTGTAGGACTGCAAGACGGACTACTGTGAATGGGCCCCTTTACTCTTTGGACGTATGATTGAATGAATGGATTGGATTTGGAATGGAACGGAATGGAAGAATGCATGAGATGGTTACTCAAGGCACGTACTAAAGCGCTCTATTCACCATCCAGCCGTGAAGCCTACTCACGGCGCTTTTGCGTCGTGCATCGTGCATGGCCTTGGGACCAGTGTTGCCAGAAGGTTACTTTTGTAACCTTTTAGGTGATTTTTAGCTCTGTCAGGTTACTTTTAGGTTACACGATTCAAAAGGTTACTTTTAGGTGATTTTTCGGAATTTGTATTATCAATCATATTTTTTCATGAAACGGAATGCTTTTTCATATTTTTGCACTGTTTTATAAAGCAAAAGTTCGTAACGTAGTGAGTGCAACTCTTAAAAACACATTTTTCTGTTTTGTCTCTCGCACTAATACTTACCTATATATTAGTGCGAGAGACACCAAATCACGAATGACTAAAAATGGTCTAAATAGTCTCACTTACTCGCTTGATCTATAAATCGGATGAAAATGCAACTTAAAATGGAAAACGCTACTGAATTTTTTCATTTCTGTAAGTTAATAGAACCAACATCTGTCCATCAACTTTTAATACCTTATTACTGGAAAAAAATATGAAAGGTTACTTTTCACACCAAAAGGTTACTTTTTAATCTAATTCCGGTTACTTTTGACAAGATCCGGCTGGCAACACTGCTTGGGACGTACAGCGGGGATGGACCGTGAATACGGCACTTAAAGCGTGTCAACGGTAGTGACACAGAATAGGTAATAGTATATAGTTCTACATACAGAACGGCCACTCCTCGCCCCCCTCTGACTTCAGATACCTCACCTCCCCTCACACTCTCTGTGGTAACTTGAGGGAAGCCGAGCAAGGGAAGGCAGTCAGGCGCGCGCACCCTTTGGATTTGACTACATAAAATATATTTTATTTTTCTCCTCACAGTAAAAATAAACATTGGAAAATAACGCTAAATTCACATTTTCTGCGATTCTTAAGCTTAAAAACTATTTTAATAACAGAATGAACTATAAAAAGTAACGAAATGTATAATGTAGTTCATACGATGCGTGTTAAGTCAACCCTACACACAGCCTACACATATGTCATGCACAATTTTCGCAAAGTGCGCATGTGCGAACGTCATCATGTCAAATCTAAAACGTTGTTTGAAGTGCCGGACCTGTGGTAGTGATTCCATTCTCTTTGGCGTGTCAAGCAAGTGATAATATAAAACGAGATAGCAAGGTATGGCGTTGTTTCACTCGATTATACCGAAAAACTGGAATCTTGAAAAATAAAATTGCAACGAAACAAAAACAACTTTTTAGAGATTTCTGTTTTTTCGTGGTTTTTCGCCGTTTCGAGTTTCTGTGCTTTTGCGTGTTGCGTGCAATTTTGCAAGAGATTGGCTGAGTTTCCATAGAAACAAACAAAATGACAAAAAAGTCAATAACGTTGGAAGTTGATCCCACAATCATGGAGAAAAACATGAGAATTGTAAAGGTTAGTAAAAAAAAATTGTTATACTATCAGTTTAAAATAACAATGTGCATGACCTTGAAGGGCCGTTCGATAACTTCACTCGGTTGTAAAGGAATATAGACTCTATGTACAGGAAATAATCATTTGAATGACTCGAGTGAAGTTCGTGTGATTGAGTGACGTCACATTTGCAGGCGAGGTCATGCACATTGTTATTTTAAACTGATAGTACATAATGTGTTTCCAAAACTGCATCTTGTCACAATTATTTACAATATCGGTATTTTCTAGGAAAATCCAGTTGAGGACGAGTTTAACAAACTCTTGGCTTCGGTCGACACTGTACCGTCTAAACTTGTAAAGCCGAAACCTGGTAAGTAACCTACTACAACATTAAATAGAACACTAATTAATGGAACCAAGAATAAAACGTCGATGCTATAAGAGCGTCGATGGCGCGTTGCGGAGAGTTATGGACACCCAATTATGGGGTCCGGGTTTGAATCTGCACAGACAACATGCCATATACTAATGAGTTTTTCTAACTTAAATACGTAATACCGACTGCTCTCAAACAGTGAAGGATAACATTGAGGAAACCTGCATACACTGAAGAAGAAATTCTGATGTGTATGTGACGTCTACCAATCTACATTTAAGGTAAAACTTTGTTCATTTAAAACAGTAGTACACAATACATAAAAGTGTAAGGTTACAGTAGAAACAGTAATCAATAATCATTTACAGTGTGCATTGGGCACTCGTGGGGGACTAATGCCCATACACCATCCCTGAGGGTAGGTCTGTGCCCTATGCTTATAGGCTGATGATGATGATGACGAATAAAACGGTAGCATGGACTTAATGGACCGTTTATACGATGACAATTTCTAGGCGCCAATTCTGCGGCATAAAATTAGCACCGTGTAAACACTTTAAGACACGACAAGTTTAAGGCACGGTGTAAAATTTTCATGCCAAAAGTGTTTACACGGTGCTAATTTAAGGCGCCGCAAAATTGTCATCGTATAAACGGTCCATACCAATTAATAACTACCTATCTTTCTAAGCATGCAGTTAAAGTTTAGAAACAAGCGGGCACACCATTTTCTCTTTTTAGCATAGTTGTTCATGTGCACCTCCGCAAACGTTCCGGATGTACTACAATGCTACACAAACCCCGTATCCTGAATGCATTATTATCGGAGTGGAATCTCATGGCAAAACAATATACAGGGTGGCCGGGGAGTTGACGTTCAAACGTAAAATTTAGGTCCGGTATGTCGTGGGGTATCCGAATCACCCCCATGTATGTTCCGCGATTTTTTATAGTTTTCGAGTTATGATGATTTTTCCGATTTTTTGAGGAAACTCGACATGACCGTCTTGAACAACTTCTAAAAAAAAAATTGTAAGACTTTTTAGAGATTCTTTTTTTGCAACTTAATCTTCATGAATTGTGCCTTTATTCATAACATCATCAGCATCGTAACTTTGATAAAAGTTATGAAAATATTGATCTAAAGTTAAAAATTTGAGATCCGTGAATTATGACTAAATTTTCAACTTTAAATTAAATCTCTAAACAGGTGACCTTATGATTTTTTAGCCAATCCCGAAAATGCGCCCAACTCTCAGCTTTCATAATCATAAATAAAAAGTAGTACTTAAGAGGGCTACTTTGGCTAGAATTGATCTTCAAAGACAACAAGGCGGAAAATTCTTAAATTTAAAATTTTTTTTTTTGCCATAACTACCACGCCTAAGACTAAATAATGATTAAAGAATGCTGGAAACCGAAACGGCGACGGGTTATGCCGGACTCTTACCGGCTAAAACCCCACCGTGTTCCACCTCATCGCATATTGCCGTAGAGCCTGAGGGCCCGTGAGGAATCTTCCACACTCTACGGCGCAGCGACCGATCTTACCAGGTCTCATCAATAATGATTAAAGAATGCTGGAAACCTATCGTGTTGGTGGAATAAGGAAAGTTTTAAGTAAAAAGTAGATAACCTAACCTAGGAGGAGGGAGCCGACAGCCGGGTGCCACCACTGCGACGGCTGTCTCGACGAGACGGCGCAGCACGTGCTGCAGGAGTGCCCTGCGAGGGCGGGAGAGCGCAGTGAGCTCTCCCAGGTAGTTTCAGACCTCTCGCTGCCGGCCATGGTTCGCGCTATGGTCGACAGTGAGGCGTCTTGGCGCGCGGTTCTCTCCTTCTGTGAGGCAGTAATTCTCCAGAAGGAGACGGCGGAGAGGGAGAGGGAGTCGACTTCTGAACTCCCGATCCGCCAAAGACGCACGGGGCGCAGACGGGCTGCGTTTGCTCGCGGTCTGCCTCCCCCGTAATTTTTGAGTCTCTGGGCGTCGGGCTGGGGGGTCCGGCGTCCGATCATAAGGACTCGAGGTGGTTGTGTGCGTGTTCCCACGCACCACCTAAAGGCCTGTAGGCTTGTCAAGGCCAACAGAGATGAGACCTGGTAAGGTCGGTCGCTGCGCCGTAGAGTGTGGAAGATTCCTCACGGGCCCTCAGGCTCTACGGCAATATGGGATGAGGTGGAAAACGGTGGGGTTTTAGCCGGTAAGAGTCCGGCATAACCCGTCGCCGTTTCGGTTTCCAGCATTCTTTAATCATTATTTAGCCTTAGGCGTGGTAATAATGGCAAAAAAAAAAAAAAAAACAATTTTAGAGTTTTCCGCCTTGTTGTCTTTGAAGATCAATTCTAGCCAAATTAGCCCTCTTAAGTTCTACTTTTTATTTTTGATTATGAAAGCTGAGAGTTGGGCGCATTTTTTGAATTGGCTAAAAAATCATAAGGTCACCTGTTTAGAGTTTTAATTTAAAGTTGAAAATTTAGTCATAATTCACGGATCGCAAATTTTTAACTTTAGACCAATATTTTCAAAACTTTTATCAAAGTTACGATGCTGATGATGTTATGAATAAAGGCACAATTTATGAACATTAAGTTGCAAAAAAAGAATCTCTAAAAAGTCTTACACTTTTTTTTTAGAAGTTGTTAAGCCGGTCATGTCGAGTTTCGTCAAAAAATCGGAAAAATCATCATAACTCGAAAACTATAAAAAATCGCGGAACATACATGGGGGTGATTCGGAAACCCCACGACATACCGGACCTAAATTTTTCGTTTGAACGTCAACTCCCCGGCCACCCTGTATATATATATTTTTTTAACTATGGGTTTGCTCTTGCCCTCAATCCAGTCCTCAGGACGAAGATGGGGTCGTAGATGTAGCAAGCTTACCCAGAAGATGCCTATTCACTCGTACTTTAAAGGAATTGGGGTTGTAAGTACTCGGAAATACTGACGCAGGTAAGGCATTCCACTCCTTGGCTGTGCGCATTATAAAAGATTCAGAAAGGCGCTTGGTGCGGATGTGTGGGATGTCAACCAAGAAGGGGTGATATCCCGTGGTGCAATTGAAACAGTGTTGCCAATGCTACGGCAATTACCGTGTTCTACGGCATTCAGGCCAAAAAATTACAAAATCCACGGCCTACGGCTGCAACCCTGTGGCCGTAGCAGATTCTACGGCTTTTCGCAAATTCTACGGTAATTGACTAATCCTATCCTACCTATATTTTATCTTTGTATTCTACTAATATTATAAACAAACAAACAAACAAACAAACAAATATACTTTATTTTACACCAAGACAAGAGTAAAATACAGAGAAAAAAAAATACAAAAAGGCACAAAATAAGGCGGCGGCGGCGGTAAAATACTTATAAACGCGAAAGTTTGTAAGTATGGATGGATGTTTGTTCCGCTTTCACGCAAAAACTGCTATTTAAGTTTTCTACGGCATGTTGGCTGGGTTTTGTTCCTCTTTCTTGCTCTGTGAGCAAAAAAAGATGAGATGAAATTGTTTTCCACACAAATATAGATAAAATTTGCAAACGTTTAATTAACGTTAAAAACCTTAAAACAGCACCATTTGGCTAATATTGAAAAGTGTTTTCTTTTTTTAGCAGTGACACGGCCCACCGTTGGTCTTTTTCCATATAAACACGGCTTTTTTACCGAATGTACACGGCCGCCTAAAAATTTGCATTGGCAACACTGAATTGAAATCTAATAGAGATGGGGCGTCGATTTTTATCGTATTTTCAGGCTGTCTATACTTTTTAGTTTTGATGTTCATTGCTTAATCAACCTCACATCTTCATTTTTTCAAAAACAATCCTTAAGATTGGATAGATACTCCCACAAACCACTTGACACTGGTGGAAATGCAGTGCTAACGCGCAAGCAAGACTCCATTTAAATATTAATAAAAAATAAAATGAACCCCCTATCAATCAATCATCAATCAATTCAATCAATTATACTTTATTTCACACCAAACAGAAAAAACAGTGAGCAAACAATCAGGAAATACAAAAGGCACAAAAACAGGCGGTCTTATCGCTAAAAAGCGATTTCTTCCAGACAACTTTGGTAATAGTAAAAGAAGATTGGTAGGCGGTGCCCTATGTCAGTTCACACGACACCATTCAGCTAGATCCTCTTTTTCTGCACACATTATACATATTAAACAAAAAATCTTTAAAATTTGCAGGTTTCTGTGTCAAAACCTTCACAAAACCAAACAACAAGAAAGTTTTCGTCAACATTTGTCTGACTGAAGCCATCCCGTGTCCTCCTGACATCACAAATGAGGAACTCATGCAAATCCTTAGTTCTGAAGACCCTTCCAGCTACCGGGTTCCCATGAGCCTCGGCGAAGGCAGGACCGAACAAGACAAGTCCGGTGTTCCAGCCACAGTCTACGACGTTGCCATCAATCCTGATTTCTTCAAGAAAATTGAGACTGATGATTTATTCCAAACATTCTTTCTCACTGTGGTCTTCGAAGGATTACAAGACAAGTACCAGTTTGAGCTCGACACGCTTAAGTATACCGTACTAAAGAATAGAAAATCTATTGGTACTCTACAGTCCCATAGAATTCAGATTAGAGATGTGAAAACGTGTGAGGAATCAACGAAACCATTGATTGAGGAGATCGGAAACCAGCCGGCACCGAAAATAACTGAAATACCGGCTAAGAAGGAAATAGTCTTTAGGTTGAGACGTGAACCTCCTACCGGTGAAATTGAATATTTGTTGGCTGAATTTAAAGTTCCAGCTATGGTGAGCATTAATCATAATCATAATCATAAATTCTTTATTGTGATACACAGGTTGAATAGGTTCAAACCACATCAGAGGCCGTAAGGCGGTCTGTAAAAACTCTGACACCAGGGCTCTGCCCACACGATAAGAAGAAGAAGAATAGGTTGTTACATTATATTATGTTCGCTGTGATCCGCCAGAAAGCATACAATAGGTATTTAAGTACATATACATTGAATTTATACACTTATATTTAGAAAATAATCATTACATTAATAATTAGTATTTGTTTCAGTAATATAAATTCATATCATTGCAATCAGACTCCAAGTATTTGTTGGGGATAGTGCAATTTAGCGCATAACTAGCATTTGCGAAAACCAGTAAATGCCATAATATGATGAACTTTACACAAGAAAGAGATAAATCTGAATACCTACTTGATCTTTCAACCTATATCAATATCAGTGTAAAAATCTTGTTCTAATAAAAGATTTACACTGATCTAAATCTTAAGAGCTAATTTGGAGAATAGGTCACTTTTCCGACTAAATAAGTATTTGTCTGATCCGCCCCACCCATACTGCAAAAGCCTGCCTACTAGAGTGCAAAAGAGACAACTGCTGCTCGGAGCTCTGTATTTTGTATACGAAACCAGCATTTCGTATTCCCCTGTTTCCTCCTCCAAAACTAAACCGTTTTTTTATAATTCTTTTTAAAATAATATGAGAAAGACTTTGGCTATGTCTGTTTGTTTTCCTTTTTTTTTTTTCATCAAATTGGTCATTTTCGAAGGTCCCTTGTTCATACAGTAATTAATTAATGCAAACAAGTAAAACATGGCATAGGTGACATATATTGTGTCATTATCCAGGGAGAAAACAGGGGAATGCATTTGTATGGACTAAACCGTACTGGTCTATCCTCTTAAGGTGGTAGTTCAAGATATTGTAAATATTCTGAGTATGCCCTGGACAGGTTGTAAGTCTGATACCACACTGTTTGAAAATACAAAAATTGTTGTAAAATTGCAGATGGAACTAAAGGATTTGAATCTAGAAGTGGGTGAAGACCGCTTGGTCCTGGACTGCAAGGGCATGTACGACCCTGTGGACTTCTTCCTGCCGTGCAGCGTAGACCAGGACATTATTGATGCTCAACTCAATAGGAATAATGATGTAAGTATTATGATTATGAGGCTCGCTCACACATGCTTGCTAAAACCGAGTCGCGTCTGACCATGGCCCCTATTATCTTGTTGTGGGGGCTGGCAAGCTGTAACACTTTGATCCTGTGGGATCTTTTGTGTTAGCCCCAATACATTTTGTTTTCTTCATCCTTCAAATACATGGTCAATGAAGGAGGCGATACCATTGAGGGGAAGAAACAAGATCTCCCTGTTTTGGATATCCATTTCCGAGGAAGCTTGTGTTTGTGGGGGCCCCTCGGTAGGGGATAATGGTAGTATTGGCGCAGAGGTAACCTTTACCAGTTAAGGGTAGTATATACCATTCTCGTCTCCTAAACTAGCTTTCAATGTTTCATTCTAGGGTAGCAATTTGATTATAGGTATCATTTTCATAGGAGTTTTCCTACTAGATCGAATCAGAAATGAAGAGATCCGCAGAAGAACCAGAGTAGCTGACATAGCCCAAAGAATTGCTAAACTAAAGTGGCAGTGGGTCGCACATTGCTCGTAGAACCGATGGCCGATGGGGCCGAAAAGTTCTCGAGTTGGCGACCGCGTACCGGAAAGCGCAGCGTGGGTAGGCCCCCCATAAGGTGGACCGACGACCTGGTGACGGCGGCGGGAACCCATTGGATGAGGGCAGCGCAAGACCCGTCGTTATGGCGATCCTTGGGGAGGCCTATCTATGTCCAGCAGTGGACGTCCATCGGCTGAGATGATGAGTCCAAATAAAAATTATATCTGAAAAAGTAATTGATATCACCTTCATCTTTTTCAGATGCTGTCTGTTAAAATGCCAGTCATTCACTAAATACATTAATGAAGAATTCTACCTATAATTATATTATGATGGTGTCCATATTTTTATGTAGTCTGTCGTATGTTAGAAGACAGGTGTGTGTGTGTTACACAAAAGGGTGTCTTAAAAGTCAATGACAGGCAGTTTCAACCGCCATCATTTCTGTTACCTAGTTATTTTTATCTCGAGATCCATTACTTTTAATAATAAAATAAGTAGTGATGTTTTATTGTTTTAAAATGAATTGTTTCACAACACAACACAATGAGTCGCGTCGCAAGTCTGTTGCTGGGCGGTCGTGTGTCGGCCTGGCCTCCGACTTGCCACGAGGCTTTGCTATTTTGTGGTGGCTCATGTGTTTTTGTACATAAAACAATCCTTGAGATCACCAAATGTTGATTACCGAACAACAGCACATTTGGTATTTATACTGGAGATTGGTAACATTATCGACACTACGAGAAGTTGTAAACTCGGCGACACATCAAGCTATACAAAACCAATATAAGCTGGTCGCGTGTCGTTATACGTTACTCGTCCTACGCGCGGCCAGCTTATTTTGGTTTTGTATAGCTCGATGTGTCGCCGTGTGTACAATAAATATGTGACAGAAATAATGTCAGTCGAAGTGCCTGACATTGAACCTCACGAGGGAAAGCTTTGTGAAAGAAAATTATGTGATAAATTCTCAATAATTTAATTATAAAATGTAAGGCACGTTTTGGGTACAAGTAAGAAACTAACTTGTAATGTTTCACATAGATATTAAATAAAGCGTGAAAGAAACCTATCAATGACTGTAATGTATAAATAAATAAACAAAAATGATCATGAAAATAATTATCGTATCACAGGCATGTTACAAAAAAAGCCTAATATAATTCTTGTGAAGTGTGAAGGAGATTCAGTTACTACTACATCTTATTAAAATAATATCACATTAGTAAATGCAGATTCAATGCCTATCTATAATATAATATAACAATACTATTAAAACATTTAATCTGGTGTTAAAATATAATAACAAGGCATAAATATAATTATAGCTAATAGTGTACAAC
Organism: Agonopterix subpropinquella; assembly: GCA_922987775.1. Taxonomy (NCBI): domain Eukaryota; kingdom Metazoa; phylum Arthropoda; class Insecta; order Lepidoptera; family Depressariidae; genus Agonopterix; species Agonopterix subpropinquella. The sequence continues at coordinate 20,051,203 of OV277703.1, read as the reverse complement.
CTCCTACAATTGTATTATTTGTTCTGACTACAAATGTATAGTATGCCTACTATAAGGGCACTCCCAGCGTAGAACTGCTCGCGCATGCTCGAGCATGTTCTTTGCAGTCGCGCACACCTAGCGGCGAAATCCGCCGGCGGCAGCGGCGGATGCTCGAGCATGCGCGAGCAGCTCGCGCGTGTTCGAACAGTCTCGCGGATGCTCCCGTGTTGCTACAGTTGACAGTGAATTTTGCAGTTGTGTTTACAATATTTTAAAGTAAAGACGTGCGATAAGAGCAATTTTAAAGTATGGTGGACTGGGAGTTAATTATTGGGTTACTATAGAGCGTTATATTATATTATTATTATTATACCGTTTTTACTATAGAGCGTGAAGAAAAAACGTTGATAAAAACTAGTTTCTTGTTGAAAACGCCCCTTAATTTTTAACTTTTTGACATTTTTATTATTTGTTAACAAATCCGCCGTAATAACGCATAATCTGAGAAAATTTCAACTATCTAGCTATTACTGTTCAAAAGTTACAGCCCAAAATATGTAGGACAGACGGACGGACGGACGGACAACGTAGGCTTATTAATAGGGTCCCGTTTTCACCCTTTGGGTACGGAACCCTAAAAATCAATGTTATTTTAGATTTTCCGTTTATTTTCAATAAGGGCTAGATTATTATTTATTATCTGTAGGTAGGCAACTAGGTACTAAATTTCCCTTTTCGGGCTTAGCTGATAAAAAAGATGTTAGAGCTAGCCCGAAAAATGACGGGGTGGCAACACTGACGACGGATCGTAAGCATCGACACACGCGTATGCTCGCGACTGCTCCCGTCGCCGCGAGGAGCATACGCGAGCATACTCGAACAGACGCTGAAGGGATTTAATCACTTGCAAGCTATTTTCAACTTTATTTCAATGGAATTAGAGTTCATTATCAATTGAATCAATGAAAACTGCTCGCGCATGCTCGAACAGTTTTACGCTAGGTGTGCGCTGACCCTAATACAACTTAATCAAAGAATCTGAACTACGCATCTTTTCGTGATCGTATTAGGGTCAGCGCACACCTAGCGTAAAACTGTTCGAGCATGCGCGAGCAGATTTCATTGATTCAATTGATAATGAACTCTATTCCCATTGAAATAAAGTCGAAAATAGCTTGCAAGTGATTAAATCCCTTCAGCGTCTGTTCGAGTATGCTCGCGTATGCTCCTCGCGGCGACGCGAGCAGTCGCGAGCATGCTCGCGCATGCTCGCGCATGCTCGAGCATGTTCGAGCATACGCCCGTGTCGATGCTTGCGATCCGTCGTAAGTGTTGCCACCTCTGCCGGTTTCGGACTAAATCTAGCATATTTTTTAACTACTTTAGCCCGAAAAGGGCAATTTAGTACAGAAAATATATAATAATCTAACTCTTTTTGAAAATACAATGAAAATCTCAAAGGTCGAAGCAGATTTAGTAGGTTTTCAAATTGTTCATATTCCATTTTATAGTAGTCATAAAATAACTGTCCCTTGAACTTTAAACCGGCTACGGTTACAGGGTGTGGTATTCCCCAAATGTACATCTTTCTTGCCAGGTTGCTTCAGCCCATATTCTTCTTTCAATTTTGTGTCGTCCTCTTTTCATTTTATTGATGTGCTCTTCTTGCTCCTCTTCCTCTGCTAGTAACCCAATAATTACCAAATCCCAGTCCACCATACTTTAAAATTACTCTTCGCACGTCTTTACTTTAAAATATTGTAAACACAACTGCAAAATTCATTGTCAACTGTAGCAACACGGGAGCATCCGCGAGACTGTTCGAACACGCGCGAGCATGCTCGCGCATGCTCGAGCATCCGCCGCTGCCGCCGGCGGATTTCGCCTCTGCCGCCGGCGGATTTTGCCGCTAGGTGTGCGCGACTGCAAAGAACATGCTCGAGCATGCGCGAGCAGATTTACGCTGGGTGTGCGCTGACCCTTATGCTTACAAAAAGTTACTGTTTACACTCTAAAGATTATAGTCTAAATCTTAATAAAATAATAAGTAATATCCAATGTTAATAGGAGTTTTTAGGTGGTACGTTATTCCGATTCATTGACTGTACGTACCTATCACTACTGTTCCTCTTACAAAATAAATGTGATTTTTTTTAATTTGCATTATTATTACTTATTAATTCTAAATTCATTACTACGTAATATTCATTACTAAGTAATATCCGAGATAACGAGATATCCTAAAGGAAGCCTAAAGGTCACTTATACGACACCGCTCTCGCACGGTAAAAGCATGAACATTCAAATATAGGCTTTAAAGTCGTTTTCTGCAGATGCACTTTACAATGCAAAACGCACGCGGCAAGAATGTATCGACTATGTTGTCATTGTAAAGTGTATGATCAGGATCACAGAACACAATCTTGAGCCTATATTTTACTGTTCATTCTTTTACGTAGACCGTTTAACTAGGGACCAGCCTCACAATGTTATACCTTTTCACTAAACGAGACAACCTAATAACTTCAAACTAGTCTCATTTGGGGTTCATACGAGACTATTTTTAACAATCAAAATTCGAATCTAAAGTAATGGAATATAATCCAAAGTTGTTGATTTCATGCTACCTCGTCCCTCGCAAAAAGCGACTGACAGATTTATTAGAAACGAGCTTTTACCCGCGACTTCGTCCGCATAAATTATATACCAGATTTTAAGTCAGATGATAAGCTATCAAACAAAAAAAGTTTCATCAAAATCGGTTCAGTGGTTTTTGCGTGATACTCGAACAAACAAACACCCAAACAAACAAACGAACAAACAAACAAACAGACAGACAAAAAATCCAAAAATTGGTGATTTGGAATCAGGGACATCTAAAAATCATATTGTAATCTTTTTTTTGTAAATATCTTCAATGTACAGACACACTTCTTTTACAGTTTTATAATAGTTTAGATACACGCGTAACTCGTCCATTGTTAACTGGTCTAAGTTGACTTAAGGGCCCCTTGTTAACAAGACGGTTAGTAGTTGACGGCTGTGAACCGGGTTTACGTCCGTTCGTTACATGTATGTAGATTTTGCCGGTATGTTCATGAGCCGGCCCTAGCACCGGTCCGTTTTGGCACCGGCTTATGAAAATACCTCTATCAGGGGCCTAAGGTCTCCTTTGAGATTTTTATAAAAGATAATAGCTACCTATAATCATTTGTTGCATTGTACTTAATTTTAGTAGCATCATTGATCTAACCTCCGTATTACTAAACTCTTGAACTTAGCTCATAACAACAAAAGTTATATTGCTAACAATTGAATGTCATTTCATAAAAACATCTATAAATAAAAGAATACCCTATTCAGCGGACGTAATATGGCAGCGTGATACAGCGCTATCGCGTCTTTGTTCTCTTTCTATTTGCGCAAGAACGAACGAGATAAAAGGCGTGATATAGCCGTATCACGTGCAACATGCTACGGCTTCAGCATGGGTAGCATGCCACCGTGATACAGCGCTATCAAACCTTCGCTCTTTTTCTATATGCGCGTGAACGAACGAGATAAAAGACGCGATACAGCCGTATCACGTGTAGCATGCTACGGCTTCAGGTCTCTATTAATATAGGCTCTTTCTTAATATGCTGACGGTTTTTGGTTTTTTTTTTTTTTTTTGAAGTATATTTGATTTGATTTGATTTGATTTTTTAAGGAGATGATCAGACCATCAAACTGGACATCACTCTCCATGAGACTAACACTGAAATAACGAAAAAAAGATGTTAGTCCCATAAAGAAAGTAGTTCAGTTTGATGGTCTGATCACTCTTTCAAAAACTGTCAGCAAATTAAGAAAGACCATGTATAAAGATTCCCTACAATTTCCTACTTCAAAACTCATCATGTTTCATATGAAAACCTTGTCTAAGCCCCAACTCATCAACCCCTGCCAACAATCTCTCATCGTACTGTCTCAAATGCGGCTTGATCTGCTGCAAGAGGCTGGCGTAGTCTTTGACCTGGAGGGATATAACGCTGCTAAATTTATGACGCAGGTTGTTGCCGAGGTAGAGCTTGAGGGAGGGGTAACTCGTTACTTGTTCGTGTTGGCAGAGGCCGCGCTCGTTTAGGCAGTTCACTTTGCCGAGGTTTACTGCATTATTCAGGAGCTGTAATATAAAAAGTAATATTCTAAATATTTTTACAGTGTAACAAAACACCCTAGATTCCTGCCCGTCACACTGGTGCATAGAAAAAACGGACGGACCGGTTTGTTATGCTCGCGTCAACCAAAGAAGTCCCAACGACAAGATCTTAATCCATTGAACTAAGGATCAAAATGGCGTGTATACGGGGCTAGCGGCTAACACTCGTCGGTGAGAGGTCACGCACACATCACCGCGCTATGTATGGGTATACCTTTCCGCTTGGTATGAAGTTTCCGATCTGTAGGGATATTTAATCATGTGGTGACAGTCAGTCGGCCGCGGTTATATTTATGCGGATGCGGATGAAGGGATTGTGACAGCATTATGCCTTTTGTCGCGTTTCTCTGTCCAGCCTGCGTAACATGACAGAGGTGAGAGCGACACAGGTCACTTCTACTTCGTCGTCAAATTTGAGTGAGATACTATGGAGATAACGAGATAACCGCCAATTTGACGTTTAGAAGTGACCTGTGTCGCTCTCACCTCTGTTATGTTCGTAGGCAGGCTTCGTCATGAGTAGTCCGACCATCTCTTGTCCTTCTCCACCCTCCTCCATTTTCCGCGAGCTCTTCCCAATTTGCGTGGCCGATTCCGAAAGAGGTTAGGTCCCTATTGACGCAATCTTTAAATCGCAGCATGGGTCTTCCGCCTGGCGGAATTAAAATATCAGCATAATATATAAAAAAATATCCGCTGAAAATATGCCAAATTAACGTAAGTATCTAAAAAAGCATCTAAAGGAGCATCGGTGGCGCGTTGCAGAGAGATATGGACACCCAATTATGGAGGCCCGGGTTCGAATCCGCACGGAAAACATGCCATGTACCAATGAGTTTTTCTAACTTATGTACATAATACCGACTGCTCTCAAACGGTGAAGGAAAACATCGTGAGGAAACCTGCATAAACTGAAGAAGAAATTCTGACGTGTATGTTAAGTCTACCAATCCGCATTGGGCACGCGTGGTGGACTAATGCCCATACACCCTCCCGGAGGGTAGGCCTGTGCCCTGCAGTGGGACGTTTATAGGCTGATGATGATGATGATGATCTAAAAAGCACTTACAATTCCAGCAATAGCGAAGTCCGGGAACATTTCGTAGCATCGGTAACAACGCGGCGAATGGAAGTACACCAACCAGGGCTTCTTGTCACTGAAATGTTAATATTAAATTATTTTATAGCGTCCTTCTGACGGTTTTTAAGGTGATGACCAGACCATCAAACTGAACAACTTTCTTTATGGAACCAACATCGAAATCGCGAAAAAAAATCTGCTGCCATACATTTGGCTCGAGTAGGTTTGCAGTTTTGTATGGAACAACAGAAATTTTTTTTTTTGTTTATATTTGATGCCTCAAGTTTACCACAATATTAAGAGATTAAGGATTATAATTTCGCCCACTTATTTTAAAATAAGCTTGGGTTTTGTTTACCTCTTAGGATGAAGTTCTTCGGCGATAACAGTTTTGCTGAAAACTTTCCAGTTGAGTTTCTGTATGGATTCATCGATGTACTCCAACGCCCATTCGAGGATGTAGGGCGCTTGCGCTAGATTCTGCAGGTTCACACTGGAAAATAGACCATATTCTTATTATATTGTGAATTGATATTATAAATGCAGAGTTACGGTGCTACTAGTGAAACGTGGATGTTCTGAGGTTTCAGAATATCTCTGACTACCCCCTCGGGGAATATAGTCGTGAGCATATGCGTGAACATCGTGACAAGCTTTCACATTTATATGCTTATGCTTATGCTATATTATAAATGTGAAAGCTTGTCACGCTTGTCACGATGTTGAGATGTAAGCGACTCAAATCTTCGCATAAACGACTAAACGGTTGCAGTGTGGTATCCGGCTTCGAAAAGGAAAAAAGGGCTCTGTCCGGCATCGGCTTATGCAAATAAAATGTTTATCTATCTAACAGGGTAAGGACGAGAGAGTGCATCTTGCATCTGTGTTTAGCGCGTACACTTTTGCACTTCAAAATATCCTACGTAACTGACTGCTTTTTTGTATTGGTTACCAGTCGCCGTAGTCCTAGAAATCAACCAAACAGGTGAACGGATTAGAATAAAGAACAGTGGGCAGAAGTGGTCCAAGAGCCCCCCCGATAAGTGACATACAAAGTTTAGAAAAGGGTTTAATGTTTTTTTTATATGCGGCACTAAAATCTGTTCAAGAATAAAAAAGATAGAGGGTGCTTTGTTTAATTTTAGCATTTCGCCGCTATTTACATCTATTGCTTGAATTCATTGTGTCATGTGGATAGTATTATTGTTTTTCAAGCATAGCATGCATATAGCAAGCATATGCTCACGACTATATTCCCCGAGGGGGTAGTCAGAGATATTCTGAAACTTCAGAACATCCACATTATTGTTTTTGATTATTATTAATGCAAAAGAACGTTAAGCCCTCAAAACACACAACACTTAAAACGTAAAAATCGTTATCTCATCTTTAAATTGGCGGTGTAGGGTGTAGTAAACGTGAGCCTTATTACTCATGCACGCTTAAAATAACTTTTAGTAGTTGTAGCTAAGTGTCTGATCACCCCGGAAGACATTACCTAAAACGACTTCGTCAAAATAAAACACCTGTATTTTTTTTTCCTTGAAAATATGTTAATGCCCCTTGTGTACCATGTACGTTTGGGTATCCTCTAAATGTCCCTACCTGTGTCATAGCGGGGGGCTCTTGGCCATACATTTTTGCCCTGTGTCCTTTGGTACGCAGATAGAATATGTTCTGGATTAACCCATATTTTCCATTATAGCCTTTCTGAATCTTTTATAATGCGCACAGCCAAGGAGTGGAATGCCCTGCCTGCGTCAGTATTTCCGAGCACTTACAACCCGAATTCTTTTAAAGTACGAGTGTATAGGCATCTTCTGGGTAAGCTAGCTACATCTTCGACCCCATATTCGTCCTGAGGACTGGATTGAGGTCAAGAGCAATTTCATCAACAAAGTTTAGTATAAATACTAACGTGTAGTGGTGTCCTGAGGCGATGGGGTAGAGCCTCATGGTGGGGAAGCGTACGTTGCTGCAGAATCCTGACGTCTGCTGCGTGCATCGCAGCACGCCGACCCGCACGAACTCGAGCGGCCGCAACTGACAACAACAGTATATTCGTGGAATACGATCATGATTTCAAATGAAAGATGATAATCCGCATGATCGTTATCTATCTTTTATTTCTTTCACTGACTCTAAAAGACAATGCGGGTTTTGTATGTAAGGTAGGTGCCTTATTTTTCGCCGTTGTTTTTGGCGCGGCCAGCAACCAAACTTGAATATTATGTTATTTCAGAATAAAGTAACAAACAAAACTTATTAACATGTATATCCCTAAACTCAGTCCGGACGGAGATATAAAGGCTTGAAGTTGAAAGTAATATTTTCAATTTCAAGCCTTTATATCTCCGTCCGGACTGAGTTCCGAGATATTTGTAATAAAAAGTGTTGTTTCTAACTTTATTCTGAACTATTCAAGTTTGATTAATGGCCGCGCTAAAAAAAGAAAAAAGGCGCCATTATTAGGCATAGGCTTTTACCACCGTTTCGCAAGTAAATGCACCATCGAGAAGAAACTGCAAGAAACTTCGAAGGTTTTGGATTTAGACGATCGATGTATGCACTCAGCGACGTCCTCCAGAAAGGTATTTTCGGTATATTCAGTAACTGTGGTAGATATTAAGGCACTCTTTTATTGTAGGTTTTCTTGATTGAAATATCTTATATTTTGTGACGAGGGCGCTACTGAGCGGTAAAAGACGTATTAAATATTATCAGCACAAACTATACTCCGTTCAGGAATTAGAGCGACAAAATGTAAACAAAGAAACGTCACTGTCAAAGTAACATTACGTGGTCAGAAACCTTTGGTGCATTTTTTAAGAATAAAATTATGTCGGCACGGCATAAAATAAATTGCGTTGACATTAAAAATGTATTGTCTATCTATAAATAATAAAAAAAATCGTGACAATTTGAATGAAATTTTTAAATTATGTTATGTAGCCCGTTATTCTGTCTGTGTGGGCTTTTTGTGCTATGCGTAGCATCTGCGCATAGCGTACGGACTCAGACGAAGGTATTAAACAATCAATAGACGCGTTTACGTTATTGTTTACAATAAGAAATGTTTTTCATGAAGCACTTTGTTAAAACGAACCAAAGGTCTAAAATATCTGATTGTTGCCAGACCACGAAATAAAATATTTACAGTCACGCTTTCTTTTAATCTAATGCGTTTTTTTAATTTATTTTCCATACAAAATTAACATATCATTTGTCGTAATCCTTTGCGAATAGAATAGATAATTTATTGTTATTCATTCTGGAGATAAGTTTTCTTCCGTCTCGAGATGGTATTTTCTACACTGGTATCACCGTTGTTTACATTTTGTCGCTCGAATTCCTGAACGGAGATTAAACATCAACTAAATTATTCTGAATCAGGCGAGCCCGTCCGAGCGGATCGTCGCGTGTGTCTACGCCATCTTGTTTCTATAGTTAACTTCAAGTGAGATCGTTCTATGGCGTGGCAGTGACAGTACCTTGTGCGCCACCTTGCGGCACTCGTGCAGCAGAGCAGCGCAGGGCGGGCCGCAGTCCGGCAGGAACGCGACCAGCCAGCTGTGCGAGCGACCTGATACGTCCAGGATCTCCAGCACTTGCTGCTCTGTTATCTCCAAGTCTGGAACGAAGGTACATTACTATCATCAGTATACTACTATCAGTTTAAAATAGCAATGTGCATGACCTTGAAGGGACGTTCGATAACTTCACTAGGTTGAGAAAGGAATATAGACTCTATGCAAAGGAAACAATCATTTGAATGACTCGAGTCAACTCGAGTGAAGTTCGTGTAATTGAGTGACGTCACATTTGCGAGCGAGGTCATGCACATTGTTATTTTAATCTGATAGTAAGTATTTCTATTTCCTCCTAGGCCTCCCACCTCCCACAAGGTTAACTGAGAACCTGGCAAAGGTGATGGAAATCCGTTGGATGAGGAGTTGAGGACTATTGTCCAGCAGTAGACGTCTTTCGGCTGAGTTGATGATGATTTCTCTTTCCAAGATAACAACTAAATAATAGTAGAAGAAATATTCGTGAGCCTGAGCGTGAGCCTATGCTCCGTAGTAGGACGGACGGTAAATAAAATAGGCTAGTAATAACGATGATTGGGGAGGGTTATTTCAAGACAAACGATTCCACAATGGGTATTTGAATAGGCTTGTGATCGTGGCTCAGATGCCATTAGACCAACTATTAGAGCACCGCTAGTAGGTAATACGTCCTTCGATCGTCGAATTTCGTAAGCCTTAAAAGCCTTATAGTAATTTTTTTTTACCGGATGTACGATTACATAATTTTTTCGTTTTTTTGGACAAAGCTGAGACCGTACGCCGTTGTATCACCGCCAGAAAGTATTGACCATGTATTGACTTAATTTTTCTTTACGAATTCAAAGTGAAAGTGTCAATGACATTTTGTTTTGAGTATTTCTCATTACATGAATATTTCACAGAGCATTTTTCTTTATGATTAGAGAGCACAATTATAGTACACTTGTTTCGAGATAAGATCGTTTAAATTAAACTTCTGGAGTTCTGGATATGTGATAGTCATTTCAACGTGATGAGTACATTTTTGTTCATGGAGGTACAAATAAAGTAAAATTTGCGTCTGTGACGCAGCCAGGAAACGCACACACTATTTAAACTGGAGATTGGCAAAATCATTGACAGCACGATGATGGACCCAAAATTTTGTTTTTTTAATACTGATGGGTCTAATCTAAGGAGAGTCGAAGATAGAATATAATTATTGTTAAAAGTATAGAGGAAGGAAGTATAGAGATAGTGCGACAAACAAAATTCATGCGCTATGTGCGGCAGCCGGTGAGGCAAGCGACGGAGACGTGTGCAAGAAGATTGCAGAGAGAGAGAGAGAGATAAGAAGATTGTAAAAACTATAGGCATGAGAAAGACAAAAAATATACATAGCTTAGTGCATACTATTGTCTTCTCTTTTTCGCGTATAGGTTTGTCCTTATTTGCATTTGCTTTATATTTTCGAGGACGGGATAAAAATATTGTTTAATATTAATATTAAAAATTCTTTTTAATAATTAATTCATCTTGCTTACCTATGAAAAGTTATTCCTTTACATTTGCTTAAATTTTTTTTATTGTTGGTGCAGTATTTCAGTACACACCACGGCATTTTTTATGCGTATTAAATTGCTTTCAATGTAACTGATACACGTGACCGCACTGAGAGAGCGACTAAATGCCAGAGTACTATATCGCCGCAGTTGAATGGGACAACGTCATGAAGCGCGATATTTACTCTATACTTCTTTCCTCTATGGTTAAAAGTTAAGCTCTATGCTCACCAGCGCTATCTCTGAGCAGCTCGACGAACTGTATGAGGGTGTGTTCGTCGACGCGCTCGCTGAACGCGTGTCTCTGTCCGCCGCGCTGCATCACGATGGCGGGCCCGTTCGCCGACACGCTCCGACAGTATCTATCTGTACTCTGAGTACACGTCATTATGCCGAACTGCAATCGAAATATTTGTTGTTATGTATCTGGCCAGCCATTAAAAATAATAACTTCAATCCATGCTTGAACTGTCAAATTAATCATCCTTTACCGCTAATGACGTTTTGTGCGACGTAAAAGGAGTAAATTTTTTGTAGGCCCACCAAACGGTAACGTTTATTGATGGTATTACACTCTAAATACATAATTCAATTTATTATAGTAATCAGACGATAGAATTAAGAAATAAATATAAAAAATGCACCGTTTTGACGTTTTTGCTAAGATTCTTTTTTCCGGTTAAAACGGAACATGTAAAGCAATGCGTGTAAAGGAACGTCTTAGATGTTAACACGAAAATAAAAATAAAAAACCCAACATATTTTACCAAGACACGATGTGCGCCAACAGCGATTACGCGACACTCCGTTTAGATGAGGTATAACTAATGTTACCACTATAATCTAGAGATTATGAGAAAGAAATCGACATGATTTCCATAACTATACGTCAACTAATACGTGACTAATACGCTAACATTTTTTTGTTAGTCTTTTTCCCATAATAAAACTGATATGTTCTTTGGCTAAAGGACTGATTTGACATTCCATTAGTTAAACTTAAAGAAGCATTAAAATTCCAGATAATGTCGTCTTGTGCAACAACTTAATGTTTCATTAGGGTTTAAAGTCTTCTTTAAAATTTAATGAGCGTTTCTGCATCTGACTGTCAGACTGTCAAACTAAACAACTTTCATGACTTTTATTATGGGACCAACGATGGTTCGAAATTATGGTTTTATGGAAAACGTCGATGGCGACTCAAAACAGTATGGAACTAAAACAGCAGATTACTTGCAAAATACCCTGAATATTAATGTTTGCAAATTTTACTGAAAGGAAACATTCTTTTATTTTCAAAAATAATGCTACGGTTCGAAATATGCCAATAGTGCAAACGCTATGCACACGCTTTACCGGTCGGTCCAAATTAGTAAGTACGAATACACTGCTAAACAATTTGTACAATTTGAAACAGCTGCCAATTTGACGTGCATATGCAGCACTACCTATCTTTCGTGTGCGGCGTAAGCGCAAGTTGATGACGTCACTGATGACGTCAGATAGCAAACGTATCCGGCAAAGTAAATAATATAAAGCAAGACATAGAAACGCTACTTGACATCCATTCACACTTATGACAACCGGCCATTAGAATAAGTGAAATGTCAATAGTAAATAGATACCGTCTTGAACCATAATGTCACCAGACCTCCAGCTGGAAGACTCAGCTATTTCTTTACGTTAAGAACGAATTTTGCTTGAATTTGCTTAAAAAGTGGTGACATTTGTTTAATAGACGTAACAGATTTACGTCTAATCTAGCTCTGTCACTCTTATGGCAATCTGTGTGCGACTGTAAGGAATGACTATACATGTTTTTGTACAGTTTGATATTGGGTAGACCTGGTATCCGCACATTCGCGCATTATGAACCGATTGTGTGCGTGATATCTCTACCGATAACGCATATTTGCGCATTTTGGACCGTAGCATAAGTAAAACTGCATTCGAAGATTTTTGAAATGCGCTTGCCACATCTGCGAATCAAAATCAAACGAACTAAAATCCACAAAAAAATTACAATCTGTATTTTAATGACAATTTATAGGGTCATTCATAAGGACCATAAATTTAAGTTAGACTAAGAAAGATAAAGAAATGGCTCTCATTTTGAGTAATTCATAGACCCAGATCCCAAGCATTCGAGGGTTCTTAAGCTCGAGGCGTTTGACCGCGCGAGCAGTTGACTTTGGTTTATAAGTTAGACAAAACCTGCTAACGATATATGAAAGTGAACGACGAGGCGACTTACACTAATATCGTCGTTGTGGGAGAAGTGCAAGCTGGCCCGTGTGAAGGGCTCGGCGATGTGGTCCCACGAGGACTGGTGCGGGACCACCACCAGGACCCACGTGCCCTCACCTGTTTGGAAACAAACACTAATTTAAATATGTACCCTCTTGTGGGGCAAAAACAAGCTAAGTAATAAAATAAAATAACAAGGCTTTGATATTTTCCGTTACTTTTAAGATTCCGTACCCAAACAGTGAAAACGGGACTCTATATGAATAGACCGACGTGTGCGTTTATTATGGCCGATTTGCCAACAAATAATAATAAAACCGGTCAAGTGCGAGTCGGGCTACTCCCGAACCGAGGGTTCCGTACCACACCACCGCACCACAACATTATTAACTTGGAAAAAAAACTTTTTTTGTCCGGGACCTTTAGCGCGAGACCGACTCACACTTGGCCGGTTTTTAGTATTTGTTGTTATTCTGTAGAGTTTGCTCTATAATCACACTAAGTTTGACGCTTGTATGTATTACCGTTTTTACGATAGAGCGTGAAGAAAAAACGTTGATAAAAACTAGTTTCTTGTTGAGAACCCCCTTAATTTTTAACTTTTTAACGTATTAACATTTTTATTATTTGTTAACAAATCCGCCATAATAACGCATAATCTGAGATAATTTCAACTATCTAGCTATTACGGTTTAAAAAGTTACAGCCCTAAATAGGTAGGACAGACGGACGGACGTACAGACGGACAGACGGACGGACGGACAACGTAGGCTTAGTAATAGGGTCCTGTTTTCACCCTTTGGGTACGGAACCCTAAAAATGACAATCATGAAAATTAAGGGGTCCCCGCTCTGTAGAAGAATGTAAGCTCACCACCATCAAGTATCCTCTGGAACTCGGAGGCGGACAGAGAGTGCAGCCTGGTGGCGGCGGCGGCGGAGCGCAGGTAGGCGCGGACGTCGAGCCCCGCCGGCGCGCGCTGGTACGCGCCGCCCACCTTCAGCACGCCCCACGCCGGCGTGGAGTCTGTGGCCACCTGCAGCGACTCGCAGAGGTGGCCCCACTTGTCGCACTCTATTTCACCTGTCAAATATATCTATCTATTAGCTATGTGCACGAAACTAGCGCGGCGTAGCGCACGAACTATGTCGGACAGCCGTGAATTATCTACATTATTATAGTACTGTAAAGACTCCGTGTTTGTTCGAGAATTCTGCTAAAACTACTGAACCGATTTTGATAAAACTTTTTATATTTAAAACCTTATTATTAGTCTTAAAAACTAGCTTATATTTTATCCCGGTACGATGACGGGAGCGGATGCGGACGAAGCCACGGGCAAAATATAAATTGTATCGGAATTCCCATACAAACTTTTACCTCAGTTTTAACACCTTTGGGGGTTGAAATACGACAAACCTTTTTTAAGTGAGCATCCAATAGATGCCAATAGAAACTTCCATGCCAAATTTTAAGTTTTTAGTCTGGAAGTTTTGGAAATTTCGTGTTTAGTTAGTGTGTGGTTTTGCATAGATTCAAGAATATTTTCACTGCTTGTCCCGCAACAGTACTAATTTCTGCCATCCCGGGCGGGGTTTTATTTTAAGGTAGTTTTAATATTTACCGAAATTCATATCTGGATATGCGATACTCAGCTGATGCAAACGCAATCTATCTTGGTTTTTAGACGAGAAATAAAGCACCCATGGAGTTTCGTCGCCACTGCGGAGTTCATTTCTAATTTTCTGAAATAGATATGAAATGAAAAAAAATATATATTTATTATCAGGTAAAGAACAATTACACATGAAACGAAATTCCGATGGACCTCACAAAAGGCGGATTTCGCCTGGCCCGTAGGTTCAGCGTGGTATAAATTGAATGAAATGCAGTTCGTGGGACTGAAAGTCGTTAAGATTGTGTGTATGCACGATTCGGCCGTAGATTTCACATGCGCATCATAACAATTTCTTCTCCGGCGAATGCATTTCTCACGATGTTTTCCTTTACCTTTTCCTTTTGCGGTTTCATCCATCATTCCGCACCAAGCCTGCGTCGCTCACTCCCTAGTAGCCTTATTCGTGAGAGGAGGCCTTTGCCCTGCAGTGGGATCCTAGGCTATAACTGAAGCTAGAATAATAACGTACCTTCAGTTTCTCTGGTTCAATAAGCTCGATCTTGGGCAGAGCGTCAACGATTTGCTTCAAAATATCCTTTTCTTCGGTCTCATGTATTTCTTTGTTTGTTCCTTTGTATTTGAACACAATGGTGGCAGAGTCATCTGTTGTTAGTTTTGTTCTCAGATTATCGTCTTCTACTACAGTTAGGGTGACGAGACCTTTCTGTGGACAGGTAAACATATTTATTATCAGAGAGTGCTCAAACTTTGTCCAGTGTCACAGGCGGAAAGGCTCACGCACACGAACATAGACACACTCAATTTCTAATTCGCCTGCACTGATAATAATAATACCGCTCACGCACACGAACATAGACACACTCAATTTCTAATTCGCCTGCACTGATAATAATAATACCGCTCACGCACACGAACATAGACACACTCAATTTCTAATTCGCCTGCACTGATAATAATAATACCGCTCCATCTTAAACCTACTTCTACTAGTTTTGTGATGATTCTACTTACCAACCTAAATACCTACTTGTAATGTACTCCAATAGATCCGTAAACCTGCACGTTTTGCTATTTGTTTTGCCACGATTGTTAAACTTTTTTTAATTTAGAGTAATCTGTTATTGGCCTTATTCTAAGCTCGCTATTTCTTTGTAAAATTTGTTTTGTAACGCTGTTGATTACTTCAATAAACTTAAAATAAGGCTGTCGCCACTTTTAATGGGCAGTGGACTCAATCACGTCTCGAAATTTAAACAGTATCGAATTGCAGCTCCTTGCTGGAAAGGCCAGGCTACTAGGCACTAGACCACCACGGCTTGTTATACAGGGTGAAATTGATATCATTGGCATCCTTTTAAACTAAGAGTCTACCCATTAAACTGAACAACTTTTACTATGGGAGCAAACAGATCAGAGCAAAAAAATCTGCTGTTGCATACATTTGAGTAGAGTATGCATTAGGCATTGCAGTTTAGTATGGAACAGCTGATTTTTTTGTTGCTCCGATCGGTTTACTCCCATAGTTAAAGTTGTTCAGTTTGATGGGTAGACTCTTAGTTTAAAAGGATGCTAATAAATATAAATAAATAAATAAATAAATATCTTGGACAATGTCACACAAATTATCTAGCCACATTTAAAGTACCAGAATCTAGCCTGGACTTGTATTATGATGACTAGACAACGATATAGAATACATATATAGATACAAACATCCATGACTCGGGTACAAATATTCATATTCATCATACAAATATTTGTCCCTTACGGGATTCGAACCCGCGACCCTCGGCACAGCAGGCAGGTTCACTACCGACTGTGCTACCGGGCCGTCCATAAATAATGATATCAATTTCACCCTGTAGATTCCTTTTTTTGCCGATCTCGCGCTCGCCGGTTGTGAAGAAGATGTGCGTGCTCCACTTTAGTATGTCAGATGTTGTTCAGACACCAATTCTGTAGTTCATACATTCCGTAAACTTATTAACACTAGGCCACCGTAGAACCTAGTCACAGCAAACTATTTGCAATTATGTTTCACAAAACCATACAGGTTATTTTGACAAGGTTCTTAGGCCTACATTTAAAATTGGTTGACCATTCACTCACCAAATGATAAGCGATTCTCGTAAGAGTGTTGCTTTCTATCCTATTGTGTCCAAGAACGTATGCAATGGGTTGATTAGTGTTCCTGATCTGTGTTACTGTGGGCACGTGGACCTGGCTCTTCAGGTAGTTCATGACGAACTGGTCGAGCGCCTCCACAGTGCGGTCGCCGCGGTAGTATATGAAGTTACCTTTTTTACCCTGAAACCGGAATGTAATTAGAGTCTTGATAAGATAATAAACTGGCTTTTATTTAATTGTAAAAATGTAGATTACTGTTGTCGTTGAAAATTAATAACCTTTTTTTATCTTGAACATTGTCACACAAATTCGATAATGTGACTCTAGCCTGAACTTGGATTATGATGATGGCAACGATAAAGAATACTTTAATGACTCTGGAACAAATATTTATATTCATCATACAAATATTTGTCCCTCGGGATTCGAACACGCGATCCTCGGCCCTGAGCAATCGGGCCGTCATTTGACTCGCAAGTACGAGTTTGCTTCGTAGCATAATGCTCACGACTATATTCTCCAAGAGGATAGGGGTATTGCTTTAAGCAACCGTTAAACAATTACAATACTTACATTGGGATAAAATAACAGCGAAGGGTAGCTGGCAATCCTCATAGAGTTGTAACAGAATGAGTTATAATGTTTACAATTGACTGCAGCTACTTTCACCTGGAAGTTATAATTTAGGGATTGAGCACACTTGCGTCAACCAGGGTTAGCAATGAATTAGTTAGCTTTTAGTATATAGCTATTTAACCCAGAGTTAATTGCTTACCCCGGTTGACATAAGTGGGGCTGAGAGTTACATGCCTTAAGAGACCTAGAGCAGTGAAATCCGGAATTTTCATTCATTTCGTGTACTTGCTACTTTAAGTAAACAGTAGCGATTTGGTATCATCATCAGCCTATACGTCCCACTGCAAGGCACAGGCCTACCCTCAGGGAGGAGATTTTGTTATGGTTTTCATCAATAGATAGAGAAGAGAGAGATAGATAGATAGATTCACGAGGAATGTTTGTGGTACCCGTGCGAAGCCAGAGTGGGTCATTAGCCAGTTATACATATTTGGAGGCTCCAAAAATTATGCTGTATGTATGTAATCATTTCTATACTGAGGTGATACTTACAATCCCTTTGTACATTTCAGCTAGTTTCTTCCAATGATCCACCAAATTTTGACAGGGAGGACAGAATGGAGAGTAGAAGTTTATGAAATGAAACCCTTCTTGTAAATAGTTGTCTGCAAGCAATCAATTAAGTACACTTTATTTTACACCGAAAACTCTAGCACTCCTATCCAGTGGCGGATACAAAAAAAACTCAAGGGCACTAAATATATAGGGCTACGTTTGGTTTGTTGTTGAGCTAGGTTGTCCTAAAACTCAAGGAGACTGAGCTATCTATACGTAACCAATATACAATTATACATATTAATCTAGACTCTAGAGTCGACGGACGAAAGAAACGAACAAAGAGCGTGCGGGCTGACTGGTGTGGGAGGGGGCCCTTCTGTATCCGCCACAGTTCGTTAAAGGGGGTCGAGAAAAGTTATAGTTATAGATGGACTAGGTAATAAATAGTAACTAGCGATTCAGTTCTAGCACTCACTGGCCGCGAGTAAGGTAGCGTGTTTCTAAACCCAACCCAAACATACTTACAAAAGTTTCCTCCAGATAATGTATCCACAAATGGATCGTCATGATACAATCCATTATAGTATAGTTTATTATACTCAGACTGCGAGTGATAGTCATACTTCCTCGTGTAGGAATTCTGTGAGCCATAGAGGTCATAGTTGCGTCTCTTGTCTGCATCTTTCAGAGTTTCATATGCTTCTGTGATTTTTAGAAATTTTTCCTGTTCTGCATTCTGAAAAAAATTATCAAATATAACCAATGACGTTTTACAAATAGATGCGTCATACGCTAACATCACTGCACATTTAAAATGGCGCGACATAGTGACGTGTAATGCCATACACTAGACGGCGCGTGACTATGAGAAAGCCGGGCAATTACCTCGCTTTTTTGTTGCCGTTTTGAAGCGTGGGCAACGCATCTACATATAAAAACATCTTAGAATATAACTGGTTGCTTAGCACTACAATTTTGGAAATGGACAAAAGGTCCATTGGCAAAAGACCCCCGACCCCCGCTCGGGTACTCGGGTACAGAGAATTTCTCTGGCCATCAAAAGGGGCAATGCGGCCAGCATCTTATGGAGCTTTGAGCGTGATAGTCTGACGAAGCTTGCATGTAGATTTTCTGATTTTACCAATGTCAAGTAGTTCGTTTGAGTATCTATAACAATCTCAAGGATTGGTTTTGAAGAGAGAAAAGAGATGTTCATGGCAAGAGAGTGAGAAAAGAGATGCTCGTGGCAAGTTCAAACGCGAACATCAAACAAATGACACAATCACTCATGGTCTTACTTGCAACACGACAACAGACTTACAGAATTTTTATCCGGATGTAATTTGACAGCTAATTTCTTGTAAGCCTGCCTTATTTCCTGGGACGATGCCTGTTTTGATATACCGAGTATCTCATAATATGTGATGTCTGTTAGGTTCGCTGTTTCAATCAGTACAATACTTATTAGTAGTAATTTAAACCTGAAAATATGAGATTTAATTAGGATTTTACAAAAATCTGCCAAGTGCTAATATTTGACTATGCATAGTTTGTGGTTCAATAGTCATTTCTCTTTATACTACACAATTTTTGCTTCATCATCACCTTATCATCCATCACATATTATAATGTGAATTAGTAGACTTCAAATACGCTTCAGAATTTCTTTTTCAACATATGCAGGTTTTCTCACAATGTTTTCCTTTACCGTTTGAGAGCAGCTGGGTATTACGTACATAAGTTGGAAATAGTAATTGGTACATGACATGTTCGTGCGGAATCGAATCTGGATCCCAAATTTCAGATCCCATTCCCATACATATCCGCAGCGCTCATACAGTGTAAACTCCGCATTAACGAATTTTGGTGAAATCCCCTGATTTCAACCTAACCTACTTTTATTTTATTTAGATATTTCTAACACAAAATGGTTATTTATTTACGTATGCATCATAGAGTTTAACGACCCTTCGTTTTGAAGCTTAAACAGGGTGCTTCAGACCACCAGAATGATCAACTTACACTATGGCACCAATAAAAAAATCCCGAAAAAAAAAAACAACTGTTCCATAGAAAATTTAAATAGCTTCTCAACATAAATGCATGAAACGGCTGTTTTTTTCGCGATTTAAAAGTTGTTCAGTTTGATGGTCTGAAGTACCCTGTTCCAGCTTAAAAACGACCCCGATTTCACGGTTTGTGGAGTTTACACTGTAATTGTTTTTTTTTGGCCCTAAAGGTGGACTTCCGATGCTAGCGGCCGACGCGTCTGACGCGCGCGGCTCGCGGCCGACGGCCGATGCGGCCATACTAGTTACTATGAAAACGTATGGTAGGCCAGTCATTTTACGGAGTTTTGTTAGGCGGGGTAGGGAGTAATTATTAATTGGACTTTTAATCTGTAACCGGCACCCTTAAGTGACAAAAATACTATCCTAAATCATATTAAAAAAATTTTTGCTACGCAACATAGAAATCAAAATTGTGTGTCTTAGAAGGCTTTTAAATTAGTAATATTAATACCAATGCACTCATTTGAATTAGATTTAACAATATACATTGTTTTTGATCAATAAAATAGGCATTAAAATTTAAAAACAGGTATTTATTAGAAAATACGGATGAATTTTTCAAAACCTTCTAAGTAGACAAAAATATTTACACCATGTTTGAAGTATGTATTACAAAAGCCAAGTAAAGCCTTAAATTTGTGCAAAAAAAAATTTATCATCAGGTTTTTGAGAACGAGATAATATCTATATTTTAAAATTGGAACTGTTGCTGACGTAATTTTTTTTTAATTTTGGTACATTCTCAAGCTCAAATTGGCTCTTCAATATTATAGCGAAAAAAAAATGCAATTAGTAATTAGTCCCGGCTCAAACCGTAAAATGACTGGGCTATGGCGCCGCTTTCGATGCCAGCGACTGACGCGCGCGTCAGACGCGCGCGGCTGATGTCTGTCGCATCGGCCGCGGCCGCGCGCGGCTATGCTCTGACGTCACGCAGAACAAGAATGTTTGCCAGAAATATTACGAAGTTTTTACAGAAAATTTGCTTAATTTTTACTCTTTTATTTGTATTTTATTATCTGCAAGGTTGCTCATCCACGTTGCGATAACACCATCTATCGAGCCACTTGAAACAACTTTTTCTTTTTTCGGAATATCTCTCTTGCCTACATAATTATTAGCTAGACAGCGATCCATGTACAGGTTAAAACGCCAAGGGTCTAATTAATCCCAAAAATGTATTTTATCATAAACCCTGTAAAAAAAAAATGCATTCATATATTCTCTAAACCTATCAATCTGTCAATCAATCAAATATTCTTTATTAAAATATGTATTGGTTTAATGTTTGTGTTTTTATGTTTTTGTTTAAGCACCGAAACAAAAACATACTCTAAATTTCGGGGAAAATACCCTAAAGTGATAACACTCTGCACTATAGGCACGCGTCAGTCGCTAACCTCGGAAGTGAGGTCTGTCGTCGGCCGCGCGCGTCTGACGCGAGGTTCTGTCATATATGACAGAACCTCGCGCGCGTTAGACGCATCGGCCGCTGGCATCGGAAGTCCACCTTAAAACTAGGTAATTTTAGGTTGAAATCTATACAAGGTGTTACAAAAATACAAATAAACATTTAAGGGGGTGGTTAAGACCATCAAACTGAACAACTTTCTCTATGAGACGAATATCAAAATCACGAAAAAACATCATATCAGCCGATAGACCTCCACTGCTGGACATAGGCCTCCCCCAAAATGGGGAGATTTGCCATAATCGCCATGATTCGATGCGTTTGTGATGTTCCATACTAAACTACAGATCTGCTCAAGCTAAATGTATGCGACAAAAGATTTTTTTTTTCGTGATTTCGATGTTGGTCCCATACTAAAAGTTGTTCAGTTTGATGGTCTCAACAACCCCCATAAAAGTTTGAAATGTTTATTTTTACTTCTGTAACACCCTGTAGACCATGAGCTTAGAATATTCATATATTGACAAGTTACGTGTGTAATCTTACTAAAAATCTTTTCTGAGACTTTTAGCGGGGAGCGAGGTAGCATGAAATCCAGAACTTTGGACTTTATTCCATTACTTTAGGTTTTAATTTTGAATGTAAAAAAATCACGAAAAACAGTCTCGTGTGAACGTGAAACGTGATAAGTTCGAAGTTATTGTTCCGCAATTATAGGCAGACAGTTTAGTGATAAGGTATAAAATTGTATGTAAATGCACATGATTAGTTTATCTTGAACATTGGCAGAGGGGAAATGCTAACGCGAGGCGGGTCCCCATATAAATTGTCTAAGAGAATGAGCAATAACATTCATTTCTAAAATTTCTAAAAGCTTGCAGAACTTAGATATAGGGCGGAAGTAACCTACATGCAAAGCAGCATGACCTGGAATATGTCTTACAGGCCAGGTATAAGATGTAATTTTATTAATTAAATTTAACCTAAGTCTGAAGTAGCTCTAAATAAAAAATTTGGTATAACACAGGGTTAAAAGGAAAAAAAACAAAACATAACAGTGAGTAAATACCAGCTTTTGATACTATTTAAGAGTATAAAGATAGAAGTAAAAGTTAGAAAAAACTAAAAGTAAAAGTTTCAAACTTACATGGCGAGTTCGAAGCGGCGTATTCTAACCAAGATTAAACCGAAACTATGATAGAAACGTTATCTTAATTTGTTCAATTTTAACTTCCCGGTTAATAAACTATATCTGCCGCTAGTTTAATGACGAGATCGTGGCACGAATAGATAAAAATGTTTACTTTTTGTGTAGGCGGTGAATGAACGAATTTTTCTTTGCATCTGGCATCTGGCATTGCCAGGGCTGCATTGCCTTTGCCACCTCAAAAAATCGATTGGGAGCTAAAACTGTAAAAAAAGCGCTACATTCCATTTTCGCAGCTCAAAAAAGTGCTACAGTAATTACTATAGTAGTACATAAATAAATAGTCTTATCTCTAAATAGTCTTATCAGCCTTTCCAAAACCCATTTTTTTGTCAATTTAAGTCGGTCAATTCGTAAGTCGCTTGTAAAATTAATGATAACACTTCAAATAAGCGTTCGTATTTGAATCTCTTGAACACTGTACGCTCCATTGACATATTTTGACCACACAATGCTATCAATATTTATGATATTCCAATAAAAAAACAAAATATTTCATATTCAAACACAAATAATGTTGCTTTATTAAGAGCTAAAAAAGCGCTAGATTCTCGGCTATGCGCTAAATTCTTAGATACGGCGCTAAACATACCAAAAAAGCGCTAGATCTAGCGCTGAAAGAGCGAAAGTGGCAGCACTGGGCATTGCATTTACACTTTCTGTCAGTGTCAGTCTGACAGGTGTCAGTGTCACACTAGACAGTATTTTTTTTAATATTTATCCTTTCGGAAAGGCAATGTGAACTAGTCCTTATAGCCGTTGTCTTTTTATATAAGTACCTAACCTAATGCAAGGTCTTGTGCAAGGGTGGTTCCATAGACTTAAAAATTTTCGTTTACGTGCTGGTCGTTCAAACCCAAAGAAATTCAAATATACATTACGTTAAGTTCAAGCAACACATAGTGATTAAAGCGTCTATCTTTATTTCTCAATTTTACTATACATTATTAAACTAATTCCACCACATTAACACGTTAATAACCACGAAAAACTATTTTCTTATCGGTTCCCGCGCAAAAAACTAAAACATCCGATTTTCGGACATTCAGCCTACCCCAAAAAATAAAAGGAAATACTTATTCAAAATAAGATACGCTCCATCGTATTCCAGTTAAAAATTCGTGGGCCCGGCCCCACCCCTGAATTCAAATGAATCTCTTCCTAAAATCAAGAGGCTAATATTAGATAATATAACACTAATATTAGATACAATATTATTTTCTTGTGTCTCGTTTCTTGAGTCCACTTCTTAAAGTAGTAGGTAAATGTAAAATGTGGTCGGGATCTACTGCAAAAATTTGAGCTCGCTTCGCTCGCTCAGATTTTTTGTTTCTGTTCCGCGCTTTGCACTTTAGCTGCTTGCCCAAGAACATTGTATAATTATAGTATCACAAAATTGTTGTGCTTGCCACAACGGAATCAATCAACTCGTATAGGTACAACACGGGCGACTTAACTTGACACCTGGCTCGAACGAAAATCCAATAACAATGACAAATAACAGCAAAAGAATAACTCAAAAATGCTAAAGCGCAGGGACACGTGCAACGGTAACTGAGATGCTATCGCTACTGGCCTCGTCTCGCGGGGGGTAGCAGGAGAGGTGTCGAATTCCGAGCCAGCCCCTCTAGCATGCCATCCTCGAGATAACGATAAAAATCGAGATGTGCCTCCTTCTTTATTATTTTACGTATGCCAGATAGAGCGCGCATGACGTTTTTCTCGTTTAAACGCTTTGTCGTGGGTGGCATGCTAGCCGTGCAGGTGTCAAGTTAATTCGCCCGGGCTGTACCAAGATTGATTCGGCTGAGATATTGCATTGATCGCTGCAAAATTATCTATATTGTAGTAAAATGTCGAGTTCGCTTAAAAAAAATTCCAGCTCTAGGTATTCGCTCGCTCCGCGATTTAGATAGGTACCTATACTAGCTGTTGCCCGCGACTTCGTACGCGTGGACTTAAGGATTTGTTTTTGGTTTTTTTTTGTGGCACTGACTTGTTTTTGTAACTTCTGAAAGAACATCCCTACTCATCCCTCTATGCACCTCCTACTCACCTTTACGTACCCCCTCCCTACTCACCCTTATGCACCACGTACTCATCCAGTACGCACCGCTACTCATCCCCTACGCACCCACTACTCACCCCCTACGCATCCCCAACTCACCCTACGCACCCCCTACGCACCCTTACCCCCTACATGCACCCCCTACTCACCCCACCCATCGTACCCCCTGCACACTCCTACGCACCCATACTCATCCCCTACGCAGCTACTACTCATCTCCTACGCATCCCCAACTCACCCCCTACTCAGCCCCGTGCACCCACAACGAACCCCCTACGCACCCATATTCTCCCCCTCTACGCACCCCCTACTCACAACTTACGCACCCCTATTGATCCCTACGCACCCCCTTCGTACCCCCTATGCACCCCCTACGCTCCCCCTACTCAGCCCCTAAGCAGCCCCTACGCACACCCTATGCACCCCCTACTCGCCCCCTCTACGTACCACTTTCGGACCCCTACTCACCCTTACGTACCCCCTACCCACCCCGTACTCATCCCCTACGCACCCCCTATGCACCCCGTGCGCACACCCTACGCACCCGCTACGCACCCCTGACGCACCCCCTACGTACCCAGTACATAAGCCGTACGCACCCCTACGCATCCCTTACGCACCCTAAACAACCCCTACACACCCCCTCCTCACCACTTATGCACCCCCTACTCACCACTTACGCACCCCCTACTCACACCCTACTAACACTCTACTCATCCCCAATTAACGTCCCAAATAACCATAAAAATGAAACCCATAATGATATTTAGACATTTCAACCCCATCGCACCCTCACAGGGGATGATGGTATTACACGTCCGCCACGTTGGATTTTAAAATCATTGTTTTTTTCGTAATCAGCGACCCGATAAACCATACAAACAATACCCATCTAGATTTTCAGACTTTGTCACCCCATTTCCCCCTTTCAGGGGTTGAATTCTGAAAAAACCTGAAACACGTATTGACTTATTTATTAATAGGAGTACTCCTGTGAAGTTTCGAATAAAATAGTCTAACTAATCTTGTTTCCCCATACAAACTTTGGACCCCCGTTTCACCTTCTTAGTGCACCCCTATACCTTATAAGGAACCTACGTGCCAAATTTGGAGTCTCTAGACCCAGCGGTTTGGCCTGTGCGTTGATATGTCAGTCAGTCAGTCATTCATTCAGTCAGTCAGTTTCTTCTTTTATATCTATATATACAACGTGTTAATGAATTAACGCAAAACTAGAAAGTAGTTTGTTTAGAATCGAGAACAGAATCGAATTATCATGGTTTCAACATAGGTAATTTTTTTTTTAAATATTTTTTTTTTTTTGCAAAATTTAAACCAACAACCCACCTCACGGGCACACTCACCCTACTTACTACCAAAACAAGATTATCAAAATGTGTCCATGAGTACGTTAGCGCTTTCTTTCAGTGCTGAAATGATAACAAATCATTTTTGCCTCAAAACTTAAAATGCGAATAACTTTAAATTTTAACAATCAAAATAATTTAATTATTGTTGCAATCTAATTATTTTGTTATAAATCAGTTGGGGTGTATGAGGTTTTGCGCTAATTCATTAACACGTTGTATAAAAGAAAGTCGGGTTTGTTCGAACACGAGAACGGGTGGACCGATTTTCATGATTTTTGATTTGTTGTATTTGTCTCCGTCCCGAATAGCAGAATAACTATTAAAAACATTGGAAAATTTACGTAATTTAAAAAGAAAATGTCCACGCTTACGAAGTCGCGGGCAACAGCTAGTAATATTTATAAATGATAGTAGTGTAGTAATTTTTCTGAATACCCCGAAAGAGAATTACAGTCGTAAGTTGAGGTAAGTATGTGTGGAGAAGAAACTCGAGAACGGGTGGACCGATTTTCATGATTTTTGATTTGTTGTATTTGTCTCCGTCCCGAATAGCAGAATAACTATTAAAAACATTGGAAAATTTACGTAATTTAAAAAGAAAATGTCCACGCTTACGAAGTCGCGGGCAACAGCTAGTAATATTTATAAATGATAGTAGTGTAGTAATTTTTCTGAATACCCCGAAAGAG
The DNA here is from genome assembly GCA_922987775.1 of Agonopterix subpropinquella. NCBI lineage: Eukaryota > Metazoa > Arthropoda > Insecta > Lepidoptera > Depressariidae > Agonopterix > Agonopterix subpropinquella. The sequence goes on along the minus strand of OV277703.1, from coordinate 20,024,868 downwards.
AATTACAGTCGTAAGTTGAGGTAAGTATGTGTGGAGAAGAAAAACACAGGTACTATTTTCAAAACGTGTATATTAACAATGCACTGAATTAAAATTGTAGTTTATTAGGTAGGTACCACATCCTGGGTCCTAGACTAGAGGACCATTAACAAAATTATAAATCTTATAAGCAAAATAGAATAGGTATTAATTACACATAGGTAGATAATTAAATTAAAGGATTTACCTGCAAACGGGCGAATTAACTTGGCACCTGGCTCGCACGTGGCTCCGAATTTGACACCCCTCCCAGCGGGACCCCGCCGTTGCCGTGCGAGGCCGTAGCATAGCATTTCAGTTACCGCTACACGTGTCCCTGTGCTTTAACATTTTCGAGTTATTCTTTCCGAGTTTTCCGAGTTTTTTATTCCGAGCCACGTGAGAGCCAGGTGCCAAGTTAATTCGCCCGGGTTGTACCTATACTCAATAAGTTCGGCGGTACTGTATTTTATCTTGGTATTTGACTTCGATCAAAAGTTCTTGATAGCTTATCTGTCGTTTGACATATTTCGTATGACATGTCAAATGATCTGTCAGATAAGCTACCCAGAACTTATTCAGAAGTCGTGAAATAGGCCCTTAAAGTCAGTAACAGCCTTTACGATTTCAACGCAGTCAAAGGCTTCATAAGTGAGGCCGACAAAGAACCTAGGGGCGGTCATCATCATCATCAGCCTATAAACGTCCCACTGCAGGCCACAGGCCCTACCTCAGGGAGGTATGGGCATTAGTCCACCACGCGTGCCCAATGCGGATTGGTAGACTTCACATACACATCAGAATTTCTTCTTCAGTGTATACAGGTTTCCTCACGATGTTATTCTTCACCGTTTGAGAGCAGTCGGTATTACCCTGGTATAATAATGGCTTGAAGGCTTTTGTAGTTTATCTGTTGAGCACTTTTTTAATTTAGACTTTCTTTATTGAGAAATCTTTTTTAATGTGATGAGGGCGCCACTGGACTGCGATAGCCCTCTTAAACACTATGGGATTAATACATTATTCGTGAACGAATAAAGACTTAAAATAAAAATAATATAGCACCCTCGTTTAGGTTGGTGGAATGGAAACCAATTTAGCAAGTTGAGTTTTTATTAATTTTCTAGGAGTGCAATTTTTGAAACTCATTCGTTGAACTCAGCAGTTGTAAATGTCAAAATTACTATGGAGATACGCATCTTTCTTCTGCTGATTTGACATTCAAAAATCATACTCCAGGAGTGCGATTTTTGAAAGTCAAATCAGCTGTAGAAAGATGCGTATCTCCATAGTAATTTTGACATTTTCAACTGCTGAACTCAGCGAATGAGATTCAAAAATCGCACTCCTGTGCCACCGATAATTAGTAAATGGCAAGAAGCTTAAATTATAGGTATAGGTAAGGTATAAAAATATAATATAATATGGTCATTATAATTTGACACATATTTTTTCAATCACAGTCAATTCGGCATCTTCTAGGATAATTTTGGTAGAGAGCGTTATATTCTGTCTTACATGTTCCAATAATAAATAAAAAAGAGCCTGGAGTGCGATTTTAGAATCTCATACGTTGAACTGAGTATGATTTTTGAAAGACAAAATAATAAGTAGAAAGATGCGATCTCCATAGTAATTTTGACATTTACAACTGCTGACCTCAGCGAATGAGATTCAAAAATCGCACTCCAGACCATAAAAAAGTTCGCCATGTTGTGGAAAATCATTGGAACAATTTTTTTTTACTTCAAACATGATATTAAAAGGGTCTAGGGCTGAGAAAAGGTTACAGGGTCCTTCTTCTGACCCTTTTTTATTTAAGGGGATGATCAGACCATCAAAGAACTTTCTCTATGGGACCAACATCGAAGTCGCGAAAAAAAAATCAGCTGTCCAATACAAAACTGCAAACCTACTCAAGCCAAATGTATGGGGATTCAATCGGTTAATTAATTCAAATAATTTATTCATAATTAAGCATTAAAATGATTCACCAAAAAAAAGCAGTTGCGTCACCAAACAAGATAAGAATACACAAACAGACATAGGTAAATCAGCAACATGTTTCGTCAAAACAATGAAATAAAGGCAACACGCAACAAATAACTTTAATCAATTAACTGCCTTTAATTAATTAATTTCAAACTGGATATGATGATCACAGAAACAAAATATTACTCAATAATTGCCTAGTACAGTCGTAGACTCGTAGCGTAGTACATTACCGATCTTCGGAAATTACACAAAGCTCTACTGGTCAGGCGTTAGACATTCTGAATATAAATACTTCTGCAGTTAAAGACACTTTGCACCTATTGGAAATAAGTGGTTATAGGTAGGTATACTGTTATATTTGCAGTGTAATTTTAAATTTATCAGGTAGACCACAGGTAAAAATGTCTGCCTATGGTCCACCAGGTGAACTAAATTGGGTGTACCACGGGAAATGCCTGGGTAACATTATGGAGTAAGCGTGTAATTTATCTGTGGTACCTAACACTCTCTGGAAGGGAAGTTCCTACTCATACAGAGCTATTGGTTGAATGAGGAGCATGTAAGTTACATAGTTTCTTCTATCATCATCATGATCAACCTGTCATCGGGTCCACTGCTGTACATAGGCACAGTTTCACCTCTTGTCAGTGTATAAATTAATAGTAACCTTAGCCCTGTCTGTGAAACCGTCTCCCGGTATATCCACAGACACGAGAATTTTTCTCTTCACAAAATCGATAAGGCGGGAAACGAAAACCTAAACCGTTGCGATCTACACCGGCTGCCGGTGTGGCCACAGACAAGGAATAAAATGTCATGGAATACCGGGTGGTAGCGGGAAACGAAAACCGCGATCTAACAGCCTGCGCCGGCCGGTATGGCAAGTGGCACATATGTACCGGGAGCCGGTATAGCCACTGACAAGAGGATAAGACAGTAATCTAACTTCATACAATGTATGTAGAACTATATACTATTACCTATTCTGTGACAATGGTGCCAAAGAAATAGAGTTCTGTGGCGCGCCTTGGGAGAGGCCTATGTCACAAAATAAGACAGTAATCTATCTTCATACAATGGTACCAAACGCGGCTTGTATGTGTGCTCGCCAGTACGTACGCCTCGTAGCACGCACACACTGACAATATCTCCGCGTAGCGGGCCTGGTATTTTATCTTTGCCGTCTGGCGTATTCTAGTCAGTCTGACATATTTTCAGTGTGTGCGTGCTACGAGGCGTACGTACTGGCGAGCACACATACAAGCCGCGTTTGGTACCATTGTATGAAGATAGATTACTGTCTTATATTGTGACATAGGAATTTCGTTTTTCATTTTCTTTAACATGTCAGACTCACCGTAAACACATACACCCTTGGTGGCACGAAGGGTATCTATTTTTAAGCAGGCACTACACTATCGCGAGAACTTCTCGGCGAGAATTCTTGGCAAGAACTTCAAAGGAAAATTACTACGGCTCACGACGCGATGACGCGACGTCGACGCCGTGAGATCAATGAAGGGCCAATTCTCGTTCTCGGCCTTTCTCAACAAGTATCTACTTGAAAGACGTCTACTGATAAAGTATTCTAACCCCTCACTCAACCATCTCTGTTCAATTAGAACTAGTACAAAAGTGGCAAGTATAACATCCTCTATCTCACGTCACAGGATAATCTAGTGACAACATTGTACCTACCGATAACTTAATAAATTATGTAAACTATTATCACTATACTTATACTTAATTTAATAAGTTCTTACAATACTTGCAGTAATTTAAATAGTGTCAACAGAACTTCTTAATATACAACGTGTTAATGAATTAACGCAAAACTAGAAAGTAGTTTGTTTAGAATCGAGAGCAGAATCGAATTATCATGGTTTCAACATAGGTAATTTTTTTCAAAATATTAAATAATTTATTTGCAAAATTTTTAATTTACTGAACCCGATGTCAACCCACCGCATGGGCACACTCACCACACTTACTACCAAAACAGGATTATTAAACTGTATCCATGAGTACGTTAGTGCTTTCTTTCAGTGCTGAAATGATAAACAATCATTTTTGCCTCAAAACTTAAAATGCGAATAACTTAAAATGTTAACTATCAAAATAATGAAATTATTGTTTCAACCTAATTATGTTTTTATAAATCAGTTGAGGTGTATGAGGTTTTGCGCTAATTCATTAACACGTTGTATTTGTTAAAACCAAACAGTAGGTACCTATGTGCACACGGCGGCAAAAGTTACAAAATGGTACATCATTATCATCATCATCAGCCTATAAACGTCCCACTGCAGGGCACAGGCCTAACCTCAGGGAGGGTGTATGGGCATTAGTCCACCACGCGTGCCCAATGCGGATTGGTAGACTTCACATACACATCAGAATTTCTTCTTCAGTGAATGCAGGTTTCCTCACGATGTTTTCCTTCACCGTTTGGGAGCAGTCGGTATTACGTACATAAGTTAGAAAAACTCATTGGTACATGGCATGTTTTCCGTGCGGATTCGAACCCGGACCTCCATAATTGGGTATCCATATCTCTCCGCAGCGCGCCACCGATGCTCTTGGTACATAATATATCAAAATATTAAGTATATTGTTCCATTAATAATGTTCCTAATAGTCCACCAATGTGAAACTTACGTCACCATAATACTTGTTAGGGTTTTTTCGCATTCACCTGCTTCTGTGTCACAACGACGATCTATAGGTACCCAGTCATTGGTGAAATTTTCTGTGACAATTATTTATGGTATTTTATTTTGGTATTTCAAATGATTTACAATCGGTTTAAGGGTTCTGTTTCCATAACACGATTTCAATTACTTAGTATTTAATTATTATCATTATCTATCACCCGTCATGAATTTTAAAGCCATTTTTAAAATTTCAACAGCTACGAACTGAATCGGATTCTACAATATGGCTTTACACTATAAAACACCCTACATTCCGATGTATATAAATTAAAATTGCAAATCTATCCATAGCGATAGGTATCTAGTTTTTTAAACCTGCATGGTTTTAAATTAGCTATGAAGCTAGCTATTTCGCTTAATATTTCTACTCAGAGTCAAATAAGCTATTATTCTAACTATTATCATTTCTACGAATAGCACAGTTATGTCTGTCCAGTAGTTGTCGGGTTTTATACTGAAATCCTTCATCAGTTCTTTTGGATACCTGAAAACAAAAATTATAATGAGAAATTTTAGAAACATATTATCTAGAAAAAAGAAATGGGCCTAAAATACAGCCTTGAGGAATTAATTGCGATTGCGATTCCTGGTACGCTGGTACAAAGTAACTAAGTTTAATGCGTCGCGCCGTGGCGTGGAGATGAGGAAGTAAGCGGGCGTGTGAATTCAATACTGCTAACCTAAAGCAGGTAGGTACTACACTCTCAGCAAGAACAGACGAGAAAGGCCCAGAACAAGAGTGTGGCCACGCTTTATTGTTCTCTCGTCGTCGCCACGCGTCGTCGTCGTGAATGTAGTGTTTTGTTTGGGGTTCTTGCCGAGAATTCTCGTCAAGAGGTTCTCGCGACAGTGTAGTGCCTGCTTAACGATTTTTCAAAGCTCAAAAATACTCAAGAAGCTTAAATAGATCACGGAGAAAAATATAGAATCCATCAGAATTAGATTTACTTATACATATAAAAAAAATCTAGATAGGTATGTTTATAATTTCTAGTCATCGGCTTAAGCGACAAAGATTTAGTGCTGGAAGCTGGACATAGGCCTCCCCCAAGGATCGCCACAACGACCGCTCTTGCGCTGCCTTCATCTAACGGGTGCGAAAAGTCTTAAAAAAATTACTCGAAAAATCTACAAAAAATCAGGGAAAATAACATGAGGTGTACTTGGATACCCCGGATGTGAGGAATCAAAGGAAGCTCTCGAATTGGAATATCCAGTATAATCATAATATAACGCTAAATATTTTTCTCAGTGTACTAGTTAACGAATATAATACAGGGTGTATGGGACAGCCCTCCGCAGATTAACACGGTGAACTTAGACCATCAAACTGAACAACTTTCGCTAAGGAGCCTATATATAGGCTCTGTGGTATACCTCATGACATGAAACACGAAAAAAATCTGCTGTTTCTCATAACATTTGGCTCGAGTAGGTAGGTTTGCAGTTTTTATATTTTTCGCGATTTCGATGTCGGTGCCGCATGCCGTAGATAAAGTTGTTCAGTTTGATGGTCTGATCATCCCCTTAAAAAAGTGTCAGCATTATTAAGAAGGACGAATACACGGTGAAATTGATATCATTACTTAGCATCCTTTTAAAGTAAGAGTCTACCTGTCAAACTGAACAACTTTTACTTTGGGAGCAAACCGATCGGAGCAAAAAAACAATCAGCTGTTGTATACATTTGAGTCAAGTACCTAGGCATTGCAGTTTTGTATGGAAAAGCAGATTTTTTTTGCTCAGGAGTGCGATTTTTGAATCTCATTCGCTGAGTTCAGCAGTTGAAAATTTCAAAATTACTATTATGGAGATACGCAGCTTTCTACTTCTGATTTGACTTTCAAAAATCGCACTCCTGAAGTATTATTTTTGAAAGTCAAATCAGCAGTAGAAAGATGTGTAGGTATCTCCATAGTAATTTTGACATTTTCAACTGCTGAACTCAGCGAATGAGATTCAAAAATCGCACTCCTGATGCTCAATATGGCTTTGATTATCAAAATAGCATAATGTACTTACTTATAATGGCAGTAAGTTTTACTCGGCGGGCAATCAATTGGCGATCGATCGTACGAATAGAGAGACAGAACGAGCCCCTCGAATGCGTACCGCAGAAAAGAGAAATGCGATACAGTTCTCATAAAAGAGCTCATATGCGATAACAGGACCAAGAAGCCGGCAAAGACGATCATCGTGCAAGTATAGATTGCGCCGAAGAATGTGCCATTCTGTAAGCAAAAGATAAAAGTTTGCTTTAATTCGTAGGTAGTTTCTAACCACAGATTACCCCTGATAAATACCGCATACAAGGCCACCGACGCGCGCCACACATCTATGATTTTGCACTGAGATAAGCAACGGAGTAGTGCGAGCTCGCAGTAGTGTGACCTTGAAATGGCCAATCACGTTGCATTGTTTCGTGCTCCGCTACCCGCACCTACCGCCAAAAACTGTGATTTCGGGCCTGTACAATCTTAGACTAATTATATCGGGACGCGTAACCACGTGTCATTCTACTAACAATCTTTCTGCCACTTTTTGCGGGGGGCGAGGTAACATGTTATCCGCAACTTTAGATTTTATTCCCTATGACTTTAGATTCTAATTTTGAATGTTCAAAATCATGAAAAGTAGTCTTGTGTAAACCCCAAACGTTCTAAGTTCAAAATTATTGTTTCGCAATAATAGGCTGTCTAGTTTAGTGATAAGTTATAAAATTGAATGTTGAATGTACATGATCATTGCTCTTATACCGTGGCAGAGGGGAAATGCTACCGCAAGGCCGGTCCGGATATAAGTAGTCTAAGTGTGCAACATTTTCATCATGCGGTATCTATTGGGGGCGTAATCTATATTTCTAGCACAACTAATTCAAAAGTGTCCCGAATCAGAGTAAGCGGAAAGACTAAATTTAAAGCATGACTTGCAGTAGAGTCATATAGGTAAGTACACATTAAAGATTGAAAAATTAAGTCTCGGGCGGGTCTATCCTCTCTTATTATATTAATGTTCTGTGGGTGAGAGGGATAGGAAGTGTGGAGGGCATCTACAGCTCTACACAATCCTGCGGTATTTTTATTTCACTACACGAACGCATATTTAAGGTCACTGGGCACCTTAGTATGAAACCTATACCCACGACCTACAGCAAAAAAAAGTATAGGATGTTTAGATAAATGTCTCTAGTTCATGAATGTATGTATGTTCATGTGTTCATATGTCGCATTAATGTAGATAACTGGATTCAGGCCAAAAACTAATAAAGGAAAATGTTATATTTTGGTACATTTTTTACATTTTCGTACATTTAATACATTTTCTTACATTTTGTACATTTTAGTACATTTTAGTACAATTAGTACATTTTAGTACATTTTCTTCATTTTGAAAATTTTCTTACATCCTGTACATTTTTGGACATTTAGTGCATTTTAGTATTATAGTAACTACATTTAGTACATTTTCCCATGGTTTAAAAAATAAATGATACATAAAATTGAATGTGGGTTAATACTAAACATTTTAAAAGCAATTTGGTTTGTGTAGGAAAAATTTAGTTAGCTGGGTCAGATTTCGCCCAATGACCTTTAAGGAAAGGAAAGCATAACCTATTTTTCTCAAACATGCTTGGAAATGTGAGCATTATTTTGACAACCTTCTTCGAGATAAATCGAAATTGCAGTACTGGCCAAATACATGAGCGCAGCGGCCGGCAATATTGTATGAAAATCCATATCTGTCGTGTTTAGCGACCAAATAAATTACATACTAAACTCATATCTGTCGTGTAATTTAAAAATGGAACGATCTTTTTCTCCGAAACATGGCGACCAAGGAGGTAACTTATCAAAGGTTTTATTTAAATTTCGAACTGGCTTGCAAATAGAAAGCTGTTTATTGAAAAAAAAAACTAATTGTTGTTCGATGTTCGTCATTGATTTTGAAAAGAGTTTTAATTTCCGCGAATTATTTGATAAAATTTACTGTTTTAATTTCCGCGCATTATTTGAGAAAAGTACTATACAAGCCTTGGCCACAACTAGGCATTGATGGACTTACGTATGTGTGCCTCGACTTCGCCTCGGCCCACATTTACACGTTCGTCCATCAATGCCTCTGTTGCTGGCCGCTGCAGTAATGTACTATAAAGGGCCTATTTATGGACCATCAAACTAAACGGCATTCACTATGAAGATAAAGTTGAAAAAAATACTGTGCCAGCTTCCTGATGAGAACAGAATAGCAATACTCACAACAGGGTTGACGCAAGTGCCGATGATGTTGCCGACACCGTCGGCCAGCAGGGTGACGTGGGCGAGCACCAGGGCGAACATGGCGAAGCGGGAGAACTCGTGCGGCTGCCCCGAGAGTAAATACGACGGCACCGAGTACACTACGCTGTACCATATCTGGAACATCCAAATACATCGTTATTTTAATCATAAAAACTGTAAAAATCTATTTTCAAAAAACAATAATTATGTTTTGTTTTCTCCATATTTAACATATTCTTGGTGATGGAACTTCAATCTATTGGCTTTCAACGAACTGGCTCATCGATGAAATGGATTTTCGAACAAATGGCCTACCTACCGCTTTTAAATGGCGCGCTTCGGTCGCTCCGTCGCAGTATATCATATTCGCAAAGCAAAACACCATGTTCGCAAAACACCATATTCTCTGAACAGAACATCATGTTCACAAAATATCATATTCTCAAAACATGATATTCGCAAAATGTCATATTCGCGGTTTATAACATTTTCTTACCTATTTGTACTGTTAGAAACAAAATCTGTACATACCTAAAAAAAAATCATGTTGTCCTCTGTTACAATGTTACATGGCGTTGTTCAAATGGGTTTCGACGAGATGTCTTTCGGTAAGAAGTCATGATCCTGTATTACCTAACCTATTTAAAACACAAAAAATGTATCAAAAGAGATTTGATAAAATTACCTGCAAGGGCATGCCCGTGACCAGAATAGCCGCGTAATAAGTCTTGAGATTGTACCAGTTGTTGAAGTTCTCCTTCTTCAATACAGGCATCTCTAATGGAACTGAAACAAAATAATTTTGCCATTACTTTTAATTGCACTTGGTGTAAAGGATGTGACTGTAAACAGTTCAAACTGAAACTCAAAATAATTGATTCAATATAGGAACTTGATTAAAGCCTACCCAACTTATTAAGAGGGCTATCACAGTCCAGTGGCGCCCTCATCACATTAAAAAAGATTTCACAATAAAGAAAGCCTAAATTAAAAAAAGTGCTCAACATCAAAACTACAAAAGCCTTCAAGCTATTTTCATAGAATGCTTTTATAGGTTTTTTAAAGGTACAAATTTTGAAAAAAAAAAACGGCCGCTTTTGTTTTTATTCGAAATTGTCTAAAAGTGGAATGTTTAGAACCTATAAAAGTATTCTATGAAAATAGCTTGAAGGCTTTTGTAGTTTTGATGTTGAGCACTTTTTAAATTTAGGCTTTCTTTATTGAGAAATCTTTTTTAATGTGATGAGAGCGCCACTGGACTGTGATAGCCCTCTTAAACGTCAAATCTTTTTCCACACACTTGCTCGTAAAGTCATTCTACATTATGTAGACTACAAAATACAGCTTATAAAACACGCGTGCGGCAATATCACATTACAGCACAAGGTCGTTGCCTCTTCTTCCACCTGCGCATAAGGACGGGTAAGATCGGACGGTTTTTCAGTGGGTTGGAAGAGGGTTGCAATTTTTTTTCTGCTATCTGACAATCGCTACCTTAAAGTACTATCGTGCATATTGTTTACAATAAAACAAAGTTTATCTACGATTTTTTTAGCTTTCCTAACTACAACAGTTTCGGCCCGGCACGTGTTCAAAGAGATGGATTTTTGTTGTTGCGTAAAAACGCTCTCGCACTATAGTCTACTGTCGCTTCTATAGCTCTATATCTTTACTTATGAAAATCCTAAAATCACCGAGCATACACTTATAGCTACCTCACACAAAGGCACGTCCCGCGAATAAAAAGCCCCACGCCATTTTTTACAAAAATAAATTTTTAAATACCTAGTTGTGTTTTACGAAATATTACTTTTTCCTGGAAAGTGTGTATAAAAACGTAGTATAAAACGCGTGATCCACAACACTTTCCGACGCGAATGGGCGGGGTAGCATCAAAATAGTACATTTAATTTTTTTTAATCTAACAATCTCGTCTCGTATAATACCTACAGCACTCTCCTGCGGCTCGTGCTGCAATCCCGCCTCTGCTGAAATGACCAGCTTAGCTCACTTGTATCATAATTAGAGATCGGATATTCGGATCCATATTTATCACAATATTTACCATAGAGAAATTACGCGCTCCCAGATATTTACCTAAACTTCATTTTTCACAAGAATAATGTGGACACGACTTAATTCATTAATTTTATGAAACAATCCCAGGATCGTTCATAAGTCCCGGGATTGCTAAAATATGGTAGAACTAGGACATTTAAACAATTCGGACAACATGAACAACTCTGACAATTAGGTCAAGTTATACAATGTCGTCTGAGTTGAAAGAATTGTCCGAGTTGACCAAGTTGTTCATGTTTTTCGAAATATTTTGTTGTTGAAAGTACCTACTTAAGACAACATGAACAACTTTGACTACTTGAACAAATCAAATCAGTTGGCCAAGTTGTCAGAGTTGCGTTGTAAGAGTTGTTCATGTTTTCCGAGTTGACCGAGTTGATTATTTTGTCCGAGTTGTCCAAGTCGAGTTGTTCATGTTGTCCAAGTTGTTCTACCTACTGTTGACTACCTACGAAGTAAAGTATAACAAAACGGTGTCTCGTGGTGAAAAAAGAGAATTTTAGGTAAATATGCATCCGAATTCCGATTATCCGATCTCTAATCATAATGTACTATTTTGATGCTAGCCGAAGGGGCCTTCGCGTCGGAAATTGTGTGGTCGCTGTAGATAAGATGCTGCCAGTATTTTGTGGAGTCTACAACATACAGTCTTCTTTTCGTGTCGATGTTTCTATATTTTACAAGCCAGATATTCGGCGAACCTGACATCGTTCTTTATTTACTTAGGTCTTTTCTCGTGCAGGTGTTCGGACACAAGGGACATTCGAGCAGGTGCACCTACCATCGAATGGATAGGTTCGCCGCAATCACGCTGCGCTAGGACATCGAAAAATGTCGACCAGCTGATTATATTTAGTTACTAAAGAAAAGTCCAAATTACTAGCTTTTACCCACAACTTCGTTCGCACTACATGTTTTACATGGCGTCCGTGACTATCTAATACCTAAGTAGATAGATAACAAGATGATGGCAACAAACACAATTCGGTTTTTTGTCTACAAGGCACTTTTAGGTAGGTACACTGAAAAAAATGATCAACCAAACTAGTGTTAAATATAATCAAACTTTAGTGACTTCCCAACTGTTTTGTAGTACATAATCAAACATTTGGTTATAAATAGCAAAACGTGTTGTTATTTATAGCCGATAGTTTGTCTATATGCTACAAAACAGTTTGGAAGTCACTAAAGTTTGATTATATTTAACAAACCATTTTTTCAGTGTATTTGGAGGCGGAAGTTGCGATACCATGCGATGCCATATATCTTGTTAGGTAATGTATAATATTATTAATCTAATCGTCAATCGTTTTATCGTCAACTTTTTTAATTAAATAGATATAAAAAGTATTTTTAAAATTAGTCCAGATGTTTAATTGCATGATGTTCGACTCTACATTCTCAGCAATTTCCTACCACGATGTGCAGGTAATCATTCATGTAAATTACTTATCTAAGTATAAGTAATCACGGATAAAACGATTTTCACGTTGTCTTATCGACGACATATCTTTTAATATCGTTAATGACATAGTTTTAACCGATTAAAAGAAACAGGTGGGTATAGTACGCAGTTAGTGCTATGTAGACACATGAGGAAATATCTCGACAGAGAACAAGCTTCACACAAGCGGCCGCTGTGTCGTCGTCGCGTCACATTTCGCGCGGTAGAGCCGAAGACTTCTATGGTAGAGCACGTACGAATAGGAGCCCGATTGCGCTAAGTTAAAACATCGAAGTTCTATTCTTATCCAATTACAGTTCTAATCACATTGCAATCCAATTTATATTCAACTGTGCTGAATTCCACATCGCGCTAAACTCTATGTAACTGACAGCCCTTAACGTCTGAGCGATCTGTCAAAACGGCTCTAACAGCTGTCAAGAGCAGTACCGCGATTAGCGCAATACCAAATGTATCAAAAGTTATGGTTCGTACGTAGTCCAATAACAGTTCAATCACAGAATATTTACCGCGTTTGCAGCCCAGGTGCAGATGCAGGATCGGTGCACACCTGCGCTGCGGCCGTAGTATGACACCGTGATATAGCGCTATTGCGCTTTCACTCTCTATTTGCGCGCTAACGAACGAGATGAAGGGCGTGATATGATCTTATCACGTGCATCATGCTACGTCCTCTGTTCGTATATCCTCTAAAACACGTCCTACGCGCGAGTGCACCGACATTGACCGCTTGTATGAAGCTTGTTCTCTGTAGGGATATTTACTCATGTTGTCATAGCTGTGTAATATAAAGTATTTATGACCAATACAATAATGCAAGGAAAATAAATTAGCACTGTCTGGTCAATATTGTTGTCTTCTCTGCGGTCGATTGATGACAATGGACAATTGTTTGTTTAATTTTATTTATTTGCCACGTTATGGATAGGAAGGTAGGTACATTGAAAATGAATCGATGTTACAAAAATAATAAACCATTCGCCTCAACAATCACAATTAGGTTATCGGTTTTAAATACAATATTGTACCTACTCTTTATAAAAACGAATTTGATTAGGTACCTATCCAAACATGAATTAACAACTGTAGGTATCTATAGGTAATCTATACTAATAATCTATCTATCTATACCATAGAGAAAATAACGCGTTCCCCTGGGGTAGAGATGTTGTATCGAACTGTGCACAGATACTCAACTGGGCCTGACGTCATATCATACACATCTAGCGGGAAGTAGCGTATTTTAAATGTTAACCCTCCCCTCACCCGTTTTTCACCCCCTTTGTTGGCGACAACATTTTCTATAGAAACAAGCCGATATGCCATCTCTTCTTACTCTATGATCTATACTAATATTATAAAGAGGAAAGATTTGATTTTTTGTTTGTTTGATTGTTTGTATGTAATGAATAGGCTCCGAAACTACTGGACCGATCTGAATAATTCTTTCACCATTAGAATGCTACATTATTCGTGATGAAGATAGGCTAAAAAAAACGGCCAAGTGTGTGTCGGGAAGATTCAAAGGCGGTACGAAGTTCGCCGTGGTCCTCTAGTCTTTTATATTAGGCCACAAAACTCTATCCTCGGCCTTCCTCATCAAGTTGCTCCCCGATACCAGTAGCGTAGCGAGGGGGGGAGCGGCAAATGCCGCGGGTGTCACTTTAATAGGGGCGGCAAATTCGGGAAAAATATCGATTGATTGAGCCCTGTCTACTCGTAGAGAAAAGTCGAGCTCGCTTCGCTCGCTCTAAGTTTCTGTTTTAATTCATTAAAACACATTAAAGCACATTCATGTGCCTACACATAATCCTAAAGAGTTCTGACCACAGCTAAGACAAGGTGCTAAAAATTTCGAGCTTCCTTCGCTCAATCCATAGCTTTTACTTAGGTTACATTGCACATGTTTTGTACGTAAAAAGATCTGGCTCTAATCTAACCGATTCGCATTTAGAAGACTCATAAGTTTCTATTTTTGCATGGAAAAACCAAAAGATCTCTGACCACAACCCGAATAGATGTACAAAAAAATTCTACTCTGTAATAAACGTGAAAGTGTTTTTATTGATTTTATTTCTGGCCGCTTCTACATACGTATATTCTACACTACTATTCTATTCTAGACTATATTCTGAAACCTCAGAACATCCACGTTTCACTAGTAGTACCGAAACTCTGTCCAGTGTGACGGGGAGTGAGCCCGTCGCCACTTGTAATGGAAAGAAGATACAATACATGTCTCGAAATTGAAGCATGCAGGTTTCCTCACGATGTTTTCCTTCACCGAAAAGCCAGTGGTGTTACAAATCGTACATAAATTCCGAAAAACTCATTATTACGAGTCGGCCTGGACGGGGATCGAACCATCGCCTCCTGGCTTTTCTGGCCGCTTCTTCTCTGCAATATAAACCTTCCGAAGCGGTGGTAAAGTCAAAAATAAAGAATCAAGGCAACTCACATTTAAGTACAGCAGGCATCAGGGAGGTGTAGCAGAGGTACGCGGCCGAGATGATGAGGTAGCCCATGTTGTAGACAGTCTTGGAGCCGTCGTTGCCCACCTTCTCGTAGAACAGGCCCAGGAGAACGCTTACCACTATGTGTAGTAATACTTTTAGGTGGGTCACCGTCTGCGGAAGGGAAGGAAATTTGCTTAAGAGAAGTTTATTCCGAGAGTGCAAATGCACGCTGCAATACAAACGAAGCCTGGTGATATTTTCAATACCATGCAATTAAAGTCAATGATTTTTTTCTGAAACTAATCTCTATGCAATGTATGATGAGATTATCGTTAAAATATACAGTTTTAATGCTAGGATTAATTTTTGAGTTGTGTGGAAATCTTAGCATCAATGGCACTGTAATTTTAACGAAAAATCTGACTTCATAAACATAGACATTAGTTTCTAGATTGTTTCTGAAAAATTTCATTGACTTTAATTGGTTGGTATTGAAAATATCACCAGACTTCGTTTGTATGGAGCGCGCTCCGAATTATATTCCCCACTTAGGTACCCTGCGTTTTCATTGAAGTACAGGTACAGGCTTGGCTGCACAGCAGAGGTAAGATGTACATAGGTAGATAATATAGGTTGACAAGATGTGAGATCCAAACGAACAGGTATTATTGGTCTATGCCATGGCTCTATGGTCTATGCCTATGTCTCATTTCAGGGGAACACATACCTTAAAGGCAAAACGTGTACGTTCTGTTTCATCCAAGATTGATACATCTTGTTAGAGTGAAATTACACAATGCCGACGTAACCCACAAGTGGGGTTTTAGGTCCAGATTAAACCGGACATAGGTAATCGACTTTTTACGGCAGTGACCGCCCATATATTTTAAAAAATCCGGCCTTACGGCCGAAAGATTCACTAGTTACCTAACTAAGTAGAATTTAGTATTTTGCTATCGTGTGAAACCTTGATCGGTTCAGTAGTTTTTAAGTAACATGCAAAAATTCTAAAAATTCCCTTCCCAAAAACCCTCCTAATTAATTATTTTTGTATTTTCAATGTCGTCGGCGTCCAGCTCGTCCAAGGAAGAGGTGGGACGATCTGGATTCCTTCGATGACGTAGTGGCCAGATCGTGGTCAAGACAGAGATGGTTGGAGGTTGAAAGGGGAGGCCTTTGCCCAGCAGTGGGATGAAATGGGATAGTAAAAAAAAATGTCCATCCATTAGAAAAAGTATATTTATGTCTAGAATGAGCCTCATGCTTCTATACCGTATTAAATAAAACAAAAGGTTATTCTTTCTTCTTTCTTAACTTTCTTAGGTTGGTGTGCGTGAGGCGTCATACAAATTATGTCTGTGTGCGTGTATATGGATATGGTTTAATTGCAATTATCTTCGCGTTCGTATAGCTTCGACTGTCTGTCTTGACATATAACTTATCAAAGATCCATCACCCCTTCTTGGTTGACATCCCACATATCCGCACCAAGCGCCTTTCTGAATCTTTTATAATGCGCACAGCCAAGGAGTGGAATGCCTTACCTGCGTCAGTATTTCCGAGTACTTACAACCCGGATTCCTTTAAAGTACGAGTGAATAGGCATCTTCTGGGTAAGCTCGCTACATCTACGACCCCATCTTCTTCCTGAGGACTGGATTGAGGTCAAGAGCAAACCCATAGTTAATAAAAAAAAAAAAAAACGCAAAGTTTATAATTGATTGCTTCACTCACCCAATCTCTGTACTGCTGAATCACAGACCTCTTGAGCAGGATGCCGAACTTGTAGATCTCGTGGGGAGGGTTGACGATGATGGAGACCTTCCCGCACTGTATGGCCTCGGGCTCACTGCTCTTGTCCACGGGCACCAGGCTGTCGGCGCGCGTCTTCGCCCAGTCCTGGGTCGCATCTATGACTTTCTTCGACAGCATCTCGTTGAAATTACCATATTCTTTTGAAGCTATTTCTAGAACTGTAATTTTAAAATAGGTTGGTTTTTTAAAGTAGATTCGACAGCAAAAATCGACTACAAAATGTTGGTCAGTTAATAATAATCATAATAAATAAATAAATGAAAAAATAAAAATGAATACAATATAATGAAATAATCTGCATACTAAAAAAGATATAATAGTTGGAATCGGAAGTAAAGTAGGTAATTAATTATGTTTCTTGCTATTTCGAAAAGAAACAAGATCAGGAGTACGATTTTTGAATCTCATTCGCTGAGTTCAGCAGTTGAAAATGTCAAAATTACTGTGGAGATACGTATCTTTCTACTGCTAATTTGTCTTTCAAAAATCGCACTCCTGAAGTATGATTTTTGAAAGTCAAATCAGCAGTAGAAAGATGCGTTGGATTTTTTGTCTGTCTGTTTGTTTGTTTGTTTGTATGTATGTTTGTTTGTTTGTTTGTTTGGGTGTTTGTTTGTTCGAGTATCACGCAAAAACTACTAAAACGATTTTGATGAAACTTTTTTTGTTTGATAGCTTATCATCTGACTTAAAATCTGGTATATAATTTATGCGGACGAAGTCGCGGGTAACAGCTCGTAGGTATATAATTATGACCGAGAGAATAAGATATAAATATAAAAGAATGTAATTCCTAATAGCTTTATAGAAATATTGTTATATTAATTCGTGTTATTATTTTAATGACTGTCATTCCGATTTATCTTGGACTTTGAGGTCTATTAAAACATTTTTAAAAAATCGGTTCCATTTTTCCCCGTAAGCGCGGTTTATGATTCACATAATAATAACCACAATAATTGCGTTTGTACAATCATCCATCATAATCTTTTAGTATAAGTAGTCAAAGATCATAATATATCTAATTACATTTAAATACATAATTAAGTATGGGTACCTATTTATGATGATTGATGACTTGATAGTCCCATTTATGTATTGTGTACGATGATAGACTGATGATGATGTTTTAAACACATTATACATTGACCTGTACTAACTACAGTGTTAATATTTCAATTTTTTCTAAACTTTAGAAATTAGAGATTTAAAATAAAAAACGTTTTATAGCAAATGTTATCAGCTATCTTTGTAAATTAAACTCCTTTTCGAGTCCTTTTTATTTCAAAAGTATATCTTAGGAACATAAAAAGTTATTGCAATTTAAAAAGTGTGATATTTAGTTTTGCAGGCCAGTGTAATTTAAGTTTTTACAAGGGCGAATTAACTTGGCACCTGGCCCTGTACCCGGACTTTCGATTTTCGATATTTCGAGACAGTTTCGGTCCGAACTTCATTGTAATAGAGTTGACATTGGATCGAAAACGTTCAGAGGCCCAGGTGCCAAGTTAATTCGCCAGGGTTGTATTGAAACGGTGATTCGGTTCGTAATCGTAACCCACTTACTGTAATCGGCAGGATTGTGGTACATTGGGCACTGTAGACCTACTGACGCTAAATACGGGACAGTGTTGGCGCTAGATCCATTGTATATGCACATCCCTTCTGCCAGTATGTAGACCTGCATCATAATAATACATTAATGTAGGTAGGTACAACTCTGCGAATTAACTTGACACCTGGCTCGCACGTGGCTCGGAATAAAAAACTCCGAAAACTCGGAAAGAATAACTCAAAATTGCTAAAGCGCAGGGTCACGTGCAACGGTAACTGAGATGCTATGCTACGGCCTCGCACGGCGACGGCGGGGTCCCGCGGGGGGTAGCAGGAGGGGTGTCGAATTCCAAGCCACGTGCGAGCCAGGTGCCTAGTTAATTCGCCCGAGTTGTAGCCTTATTAACTTAATTTAAAGATATCTATTATACAGGGTGTTAAGGTAAACAGTTGCATTTCTTTAAGGGGTGATTGTACCCATGATACTTAACAACTTTCCCTATGAAAAGTAAGTATAGGAAATACGGAAAAAAAAACTTTTCATACAAAATGTTCGATCGATTGTGGCTACTTGACAACTAGTCAAATCAGCTAGTCTTTATCAGACGTCAAAACGTGCGCTTTGTATGAAAATTTGTACTAAATATTGAGTTGTGACGTCATCAACATTTTCATTACTTTTATGGTTTATCTTGTTATTAAAAATAGTATTCAAGCTAAAAACTCAATGAAAATGGGAGTTTAGCGTTATTTTCTAACCCTTTTTTTATTGAGTAGATAAAAATAAAATATACGAGCTTTTACCCGCGACTTCGTCCGCATAAATTATATACCAAATTTTAAGTCAGATGATAAGCTATCAAACAAAAAAAGTTTCATCAAAATCGGTTCAGTAGTTTTTGCGTGATACTCGAACAAACAAACACCCAAACAAACAAATAAACAAACAAACAAACAGACAGACAAAAAATCAAAAAAATTGTTATTTGGAATCAGGAACAGGTAAAAATCATGTCGTAATTTTTTTTGTAAATATCTTCAATGTACCTACAGACACATATTCTGTTACAGTTTTATAAATTATAATAGTTTAGATTGAATGTAGTCAAATACCCATGCAAATGTTTACCCTAACACCCGTATCAATTAATATAGAAAAGGTTCTAAACAATAAAACGGCATATGAATGTCGTATCGTACAGAAAAGTACAATCGGGAATATAATTATTTACATGGTTTTTTTAAAGAAATAATTGTTTCCTTATGCAGACGAACCCTTGGTACAAGCAGATATCTATATGAATCACTAAAATGTTCTTGGTAATGTCGCCGTTCATAAACTGATAACAACGACCGGCGGGACGCACAATAATATAACAAGGAAAATAAAATAATGTCCTTGTTGTGTTTTTAGAAACAAAAGACAATGACTTTACAAAATAGGAAGTTTTGGTGACATCGAAAAGCCAATATTGTTCAAATGTTCTAAGCTTCGAAGCAAAAAAGAGTGGCTATAGTTTCAGGGGATCAGGTGATCAAACTGAGCCACTTTTACCATGGAAACATTAATGATTATAATATAAATAATGTAGGGAAATAAATATGCTGTTACCACGGAGGAGAGAAAGGGGCGGAGGTATCGCAAGGCAATGTTCCTGCAGGTCTAGCATGATTTCTCTACACGCGCGCGACGCGACTTCGCTGCATACAAAATAACCTGTTCCCGCGCTTTTCGGAGAGTGAAAGCCGCACTTACCGCGACTTGTAGTATGGAAAAAAGCCGAGTCGCACGCAAGTAGAGAAATCATGCTAGGGGGTCTGGATTCGGTTTTAGGGGCGGAACAGGTCCGTCCCTGAAATTTATATTTCTGACAGAAATATTGCTTTGATACACCTCCGCTCCTTTCTGTTCTGTCATCCATGGCTGTTCCAAAGAACATTTGTGATTATCTACGTGACGCTGCAGCGTTAGTTTAACATTGTGCTTTTTCGTATGGGGAGAGGACACCCCTCCATTTTTCACTTGTTGTTTTATTATTTTAGCAAATCCAACAGAATTAAGTACACCTATGCTGTGAAAATTTCAACTGGATAACTATTACGGTTCAAAAGATTTAAAGGTAAGACAGACAGGCAGACGGACGGATGACGTAGACTTAGTATAAGGGTCCCATTGGAAGTTGGCACCCTTTTGAGTACGAAACGAGCGAACTAACTTAAAAGAGCGTTTAAGAGTAAAAGTCAAGGGTGATCGTTACCTGGTCAAACATGGAGTATATTGATGCAGGGGGCTGGTGGATCGTGCAGACTATGGTGCGGCCGTCACGAGCCAGGTTCTTCAGCATCTCTATGCACTGCTTCGACGTTAGACTGTCTAGACCTCTGGAAATACGAAACGTACATTATAATCGCGATGTCTTCAAGGCGGGAAGTGAATAGGCAAGGTCTGGGTAAGCGTGTACCCTTTGCTTACTCTACGAGTAAGTGAAACAGGGCAAATAAATACAGCTAGGTACTGCTTATTACTGTGAACAGTTGGGGAACAGCCCGGACACTGCATACAAAAATTTTAAATTGACAAGATGACACATGCGAATCCAAAGAAATTCTTAGGTAACGAGTAACCAGCAGTGCGAGGTAACCAGAGGGCGATAGAGGAGGTCAGGTAAAAAGTTGGTGGGAAGAAGAGAGTGGCCGTACTGTATCTAGTAATAGATACTCTTTCTTATACTGTGGTTGGGGTCACCATGAACGGTCTTCTACTGTGCCAATGAAACGGATACCCAGAGGAGTACGCACTTCGACATAGGACGTTGCTGGGAGTAAGGGGCGGTTTTGGTAGGTAGCGGAGATCGGTGAGTAGCGGCCTGGGATTTTACTGTAGAGTCTATGTAGACGCCAGAAGAAAAAGGAGTGGGCAAAGATCGCAGCTATCCTTGCCGGCGAGGACGTAGATTACGGTGACGACGCACTGTTATCGTGTAACCGGTCGTGTAGTTTGCGATTGCGAGTCTTATCTGCTGGGCCGAGGCAATCCCGTTCATTCTGTCACCCTTAGGGCTCCCACACATAACTGCGAATTCGCATCGCAAATATCTGCGAGCGCTCGATGACTTTATTACGATGACTATTGCTACGGTTCGAATTATGCCAATAGTGCAAACGCTATGCACACGCTTTACCGGTCGGTCCAAATTATGCTACGGTTCAAAATGCGCAAATATGCGCTATCGGTAGAGATAGCATGCACACAATCGAATCATAATGCGCGAATGTGCGGATACGTTTGCTGTCTGACGTCATCAGTGACGTCATTAACTTGCGCTTACGCCGCACACAAAAAATAGGTAGTGCAGCATATGCACGTCAAATTGACAGCTAGTTCAAATTGTACAAATTGTTTAGCCGTGTATTCGTACTTCCTAATTTGGACCGACCGGTAAAGCGTGTGCATAGCGTTTGCACTAATGGCATAATTTGAACCGTAGCATTAGTAAGTACGAATACACTGCTAAACGATTTGTACAATTTGAACCAGCTGTCAATTTGACATGCATATGCTGCACTACCTATTTTTCGTGTGCGGCGTAAGCGCGAGTTAATGACGTCACTGACGAAGTCAGACAGCAAACGTATCCGCACATTCGCGCATTATGAACCGATTGTGTGCATGCTATCTCTACCGATAGCGCATATTTGCGCATTTTGGACCGTAGCATTAGTATGATTTTCGCTCGCAGATATTTGCGATGCGATGCTAATTCGCAGTTATGTGTAGGAGCACTTATCCCATTAGAGTCTGTGTAATATGCCAGCTTCTTCCCATATAGCATGGTACAATAATATACTGCGCCTGGTATTCTCTTCCGATCACGTGACTGACCACGTGACTGACACAAGCCTACGTCATCATACCCTTTTACCATGTTTAGCGGCCATTTTTTTATGACGTAGTCTTGTGTCACTCTGGGAATAGAAGACCTTGTTTTTTTAGACTATGCCATATAGCTTTTAGCCGTCGTCGTTTCAGTGCTCAATCCGTCCCTATACTTACATCTTAATTCGAAATCTGAGCACAGACATTGTGAGCTATACCTATAGCTCACAATGGGAACTGTAAAATTGCACTTTTACTGTATTGTGCATTGAAGTATTTTATTTCTTGTTGATGACTAAAGATAATAATAAAAGACTGGTTAGAATGCAGCAATCCTTTTTTAGCCTTTTATATAAACTTGATTGCGCACTCGTGGTCACACCAGATTGTTCAGACCAGTGTTGCTGGGATTAAAAACTAGTTCGCATTGATTACGGGAATGCATTATGTTAATAGAACGAGTTCTATGCCACGTGTTTAATACTCGGTCCACTTATTAAGGTAATTATCAGACCGGTGTAAACGTGATCGTAAATAATTTTCATCACCAATTAGTTCAGTAAATCTGTTTGGAAAATGATACCCTACCTTACAAAAGGTCGGGTATCCGAGATTTTTGGATACGTTATACAGGTAGAGGTCCTTAATAAAAATACAAGTTTTCGACCTTGGGGTCCTGCCGCGGGCTCTGGTGTGACCATAAAACAACGAAAATTTTGAGACTTTTTCAGTAAAACTTAAACGTTGGGTTTTAGAGCAAACTTGTTTACTAAAGGTTTAAACAAAACCAAATTCGCTACAATTTGATAGTTGAATCATCTTTATATACTGAATAGTTACCAAGATACAACACCTCAAAGTATGGAGAGGCATGACTAATTCCTTAAAATTTCGTTTTTTTATTTTATTAAATATGTTATAAACTTTTAGGATTCACCGTGAAGGTGTTCAGAAGAAGTATAAATAAAGCGCTACAATATGTTTTTCAACCATAAGATGCGACACTTGTAAATTTTTAGCAAATGTTGAATAACGGTCAATTGGTATACAAATACTTAGATTTCGAATAGATTTTTTTTACAATATAAAATATAGCCTATGGTAATCAGGGATAGTGTAGCTTTCTATCAGTGAAAGAATTTTAAGAATCGGTTTGGTACTTCCAGAGATTACCTACATACAAAAAACCCTCTTGAGCCCAGCTTTTCTGCACCCACAGGCATAGTGCAGTTAGGAATTGGCCCTAACTGCCCTTATTTTGAACTGTCGTATCTCCGTAACTATACAGTATAAAAAGATGATTCAAAAACCAAACTGTAGCGCATTTAGTGCTGTTAATTCCTTTAAAACGTAATTTTAGTCTAAAAGCTAAACTTTAGATTTTAAATAATGAAAACTGAAAAAGCTTCGACATTTTCGGTGTTTTATGGACACGGCAGAGTCCGCGGCAGCACCTCAAGGTCGAAAATTTCGATTTTTAATAAGGACCTATACCCGTATCACATATAAAAAAATCGTGGATACCGGACCTTTTGCAAGGTAAAATGTATACATTTACTAGGCTAATTGTGTTTATCTTACTGAAAACAAAAACGATTCCTTCTTACTACGAATAAGAATAACTCATTCAACACAAAATAAACATATTTTTTGGCAAAAATGACATTTTGTATATGAGTTTTGGCGGCAAGGTAGAGTTTTTAAAGAACTTTAGAACACGGTATTTTACATTTTTATACATTTTTTACATTTTTATTCGTAGCCTTCTTATTAATTTTTGGCTGGAATATAGACCATAGTCCAGTACCTATCCTACTAATATTACAAATGAGAAAGTTTGTATGGATGGATGGATGTTTGTTACTCTTTCACGCTAAAACGGCTGGACCGATTTCGATTAAACTTGGTATATAGATAATTCATAGCCCAGAATAACACATAGGCTACATATTATTATATGTAAACGCAGACGGAGTCGCAGGCAAAAGCTAGTTAGGTCACCAGCAGAGAATGTTGTGTTTGTAATGTTTTCTAATCTAAGCTAGCTACAGAAATGACATATTCCGAAATTTTCATCTAAAACATCATTCGTCATAAATACTTAGTATTTTTTTTGACTCTATCACTGCGACCGCGACGGAAGGTACCTATTCCATTGTAGAGAAGTTGCGGCCAGGAACTCTACAACAAAAGAAAATGCTTAATACAATTACGGTTGCGCAACTGAAACTGCGCTGCCGGCTACTGCCACCTTGGTTTGTATTGTTTTTTTTTTTAAAGAGTGGGTTACGTACGCCGGCCCCACCTGAATCTATACTCCAACTCTACTAAATAGGAAAGTATATTGTTTAAGACTAACGTGGTAGGTTCATCGAGGAACAAGACTGGGGGGTTGTCGATGAGCTCCACGGCTATGGACAGCCTCTTCCTCTGCCCCCCCGAAAGGTCGCAGCACCTGGTCTGCTCGGTCTTCGATAGGCCCAGGGTTTCCAGAATTTCTCGTATCTGAAACAAAACGCTTTTTGTTTAAACAGGTACGTCACATCACACATCAGGACACAACTGTCTCTGAAGAACTGTGACAGTCTGCGTGGTCTAATGGTTAAGAGCATGGGCTCTTCACACGGAGGTCGTGGGTTCGATTCCCACGGGGGGCACTTAGTGATATATCACTTTGTGCGTTTTCCCCAGTTGTTTAGGACATTGCAGGCTGAATCACCTGATTGTCTAAAAAGAACTTAGGAAAAGAAAGATGATTCCGGAATTCGGGTCGCACGTTAAGCCTTTGGTCCCGGCTACTATCTCTGGTGTAGTTTCGCTTCCACTTATTACGGTTCAAAAGTTACAGCTCTAAATAGGTAGGACAGACAGACAGACAGATAGACACACAGACGGACGGATGGACGGACGAACGGACAACGTAGGCTTAATAACCCCCTGTGGCCCTTTGGGTACGGAACCCTAAAAAAGAACAAAAAACGTCAAAGACAAACAAAAACAGGAAGACATTAGAATAGACAAATTACCTAACAATTTACATACATAATTTTAGGAAATAAGAGTACTTAATTACTACGTGTAAATAATTAGGTACCTACCTACTAAGTATAGTAATAATAAACAAACAATTATTTTGTAGGGTATAGATCAAGGACGACCTCTATACAAGTTTTACATAAAAAAATAATTTGTAGTAAAAATTTAATAAACTTTTTGCCTTCACGTACACTATACAGGGACCTTCTTAAATATGATGACACTTTTTAAGGGGATAATCAGACCGTTAAACTGAACAACTTTCACTATGGCACCAACATCGAAATCGCGAAAAAAAATCTGCTGCAAACCTACTCGAACCAAATGTATGGGACAGCTGTTTTTTTTTTTCGCAATTATAATTTTGATGTGGGTCCCAAACAGAAAGTCGTTCAGTTTGATGGTCTGGAGTGCGATTTTTGAATGTCATTCGCTGAGTTCAGCACTTCAAAATGTCAAAATTACTGTGGAGATATGCTTCTTTCTACTGCTGATTTGACTTTCAAAAATCATACTTCAGGAATGCAATTTTTGAAAGTCAAATCAGCAGTAGAAAGATGCGTATCTCCATAGTAATTTTGACATTTTCAACTGCTGAACTCAGCGAATGACATTGAAAAATCGCACTCCTGATCATCCCCTTAAAAAGTGTTAGCATATTATTAAGAAGGACCCAGTATTATCTTTTTGATGGTATTTGACTAAAGATTTATTTATTTTTATTTTTTTTATTTATTTATAGGAAGATTTACAGTTCAAAAAATAGGTAGTTAGGCATTTACATGATAACAAATATTAAAAAGAATAAATTGTAGTACGTAGCTATGCAGATTTTTTTTCCATTAAAACAATTTTTGTCTTTTGTTTCTCTTAATTAGTTCGTTTTGTTTATTATATTTTAGCAAGGTACAGTCAGCAGCAATAAGTTGTACGTATACGCTTTTGTTATATGTCGTAGTACTAAAGTGTATACAACTTATTGCTGCTGACTGTACCTATATTGTTATAATACTAGAAAACATGAAAAAAATACATGCTAAAAACCACAATGATATCTACAAACAATTTGCTTATGCGTTATTATGTCTATACGTACCTAACTAACACTGTACACATAACCTATATAATTATAAGAATAAATAATTAAATACTTAATCTCTGAACTGTAGGCAGGGTCACATTGTTTTAATTTTATTTTAATGGTCGACCTCTCTCACATTTTGCTTTCAAATTATGGAATTAATAACATTTTTAGGGTAACTTACCCAGGGTGCCAACTATTCATAAGCCTAAGCTATCCAACCGTCCGTCCGTCTGTCTGTATGTCGGTCCTAACTATTAAAGTCTGTATCTTTCGAACTAAGTACAGGGTGATTTTGATTTCATTAGCATCCTTTTAACCGAACCTGTTTGCTCCGATCGGTTTGCTCGCATAGTAAAAGTTCTTCAGTTTGATGGGTAGACAATAATTTTACCCTGTATAATAGCTAGACAGTTGAAATTTTCATAAAATGTATTATTATGGCGGATTTAAGGTACTAACAAATAATAAAGGAAATACAAAATTGTGGGACCCTTATTTTTTCACTTTTTGTAAAAATCGCTTTTTTAGGTTTTTTGTTTTTGATTTATCTTAAAACGGCAATTAATGAATAGGTGTCTACAAGCTTCAAAAGTGAGACTAATTGATTATAGTGAATACGTGTAAGTCTAAGGTAAAACAAAAAATAATATAAACCGGCCAAGTCTGTGTCGGACTCGCGCGAGACAAATAAACATTTAAGGGGTGGTTAAGACCATCAAACTGAACAACTTTCACTATGGGACCAATATCGAAATCACGAAAAAAAAAATCATCATCATACCAGCCGATAGACGTACACTGCTGGACATTGGCCTCCCCCAAAATGAGGAGATTTGCCATAATCGCCATGATACGATGCGTTTGCGATGTTCCATACTGAACTACATATCTACTCGAGCAAAATGTATGGGAGAAAAGATTTATTTTTTCGCGATATAGATGTTGGTCCCATGGTGAAAGTTGTTCAGTTTGATGGTCTAAACCACCCCTAAAAAGTTTTCAATTTTTATTTTTACTTCTGTAACACCCTGTATATGGTGGTATGGAGGCCACCATGCGCGAGTTCAACTCTTACTTAGCCGGTTTTTTAAATCCATTTTGCCCCAAATGTTTGTACAACATTTTGTCCAAGATATTTTTAAATACAGAGTGAATTTTATAAAAACGTTACATTCTTAGGGGGATGCTTCCGATGATCAAACAGAACAACTTATGTACAATTATGGGACAACATCGAAATCGCGAAAATAAAATCAGCTATTCCATACATTTTGAGTAGCCGTTGACGTTTTATATGGAACAGCTGACTTTTCAGTGAAAGTTGTTCAGTTTGATGGTCTGGAGCACCCCCTTAAGAGGGGGTCATACCTATTTTGTCTGTTTTCGAACCGATTTTTGATAACCAAATTATTACATTTAATATTTATATAGTTCATCATAACATAACAGTGTAGATACGTCCTTTCTGCAGGGCATCTAACCGTTGAAAACACGATTCTATTAAATTTTCTCGATAGAGAAGAGGAGCAAAGTAAGCTCGATTTCAGATTTATAACCAGTTTTACAAGAATCACCCTACACCATTTCTTCTGAATATACCATCATTTGAAAGGTAAATAATTATAGCAGGGCTTCTACCCGATGGATTTTTCCCCAAACACCCAAGAGAAAAGATATTGATGAAAAATACGTTTTTTTGCGATCTTACTTTCAATTGAAGCGGGATGGCTAATTGCAAAAGTTTGCTTGTTAGAAAGAGAGGCTTGCTCTACTCATACCCAGCCTTAAGTAGGTATGTAACGCATATAATTTCACATCTTGTATTTCCCTTCTATCACTCACCACAGTTAACTTCAGTTTATCAGTAAAGTTATTCCCAAGCTTCAGGTCGGTGGCAAATTTCATGAGCTCGACGACGGTGAAGAGTGGGTTTAGGCGGTCGTCCTGTAGGATGTAGCAGGACTTCATCCTGTAGTCCCGGAGAGCCCTCACAGACCTGGCCTTGTTGCTCAGCTTGCAGACACTGTCCCCTGCCCTTATCGTACCCACGACGCCTTGTGTTCTGCAATTAAATAAGTATATTTGGCGCTGACTTGGACATCTACAGGGTGTAGAAAAACCCTAGCAATATTTATATATAGGGTGGTATAGACTTTAGATTTAGACCATCAAACTGAACAATTTACACTACGGAGACAACATGCTGCAATATTATAATAAACTGTTGGTTTACGTGTTGGTAAAGGTGTTTTTTACACCTAGTATAAGCTCGATGATAAAGTAATATTATGGTGTGATGAGCTGGTGTGGTGTGATAATATTGAGCTGATTTGATGATGGAGCCGGAAGGTAGACAGGATCTTATTAGACCCGCCAAGTTTGGGCTCGTTAGATTGGACTCGATGAGTAATTCTCTTACAAATGGTGAGTAGGGTCTGATGAGGGAGCCGGAAGGTTACCATAGCCTCTTCGCAGTAGTAATCGTTTTAGTAAATAAAATATTGTTTTTGAAAAGTTTTTAGTGTACCTACGACCTACGTTTCACTTAAAACTGCTGAATCAATCAGAATATAATTTTTGCAAAAATATATTAGGACAATTTTAGAGAAAAAAACAAAAAAACAATTTTTCGTCGCTCATCTGTTCGCTGTCTTGTACAGGTCTGAGGCACCGAGTTTGTATGTATAACACAGTAAGTAAAGCAAGGAAGAAGCCATTCCACTCTTCAAACGTAACTAACGATGTTCATGAATAAACTTACGAGAAACCTGTGAGAGCGTTCATGAGCGAGGACTTGCCGGCTCCCGAGGGGCCCATGATGGCGGTCAGCTGGCTGGACTTGAAGTGACCCGACACATTCTTCAAGATGGTCTTCTCTTCTGCAAAGAGAAAGTTATCTTTAAAGACGGAATATAAAACAGGATAATAATTATTAAAATGGGTTGTGGAATTCAATTACGAAAGCATTACATTTAGAGGCACTTGACACTTGCAGAGTTCCTGAAAGCCGATGTTCGAGTCCAGACTCTGCGGAGGGAAGGGGTTGAAATTTGTAGGTCAGTTATTCGCTAGTTTAGATCTTTAGACAAATATACTCAAAACCTGAAAGATTTTGTGTAGGGTATCTCCGTATCTAAGTATAACGAAAAGAAAGTTGTTTATACTAAAATTAACTTTGGTCCACCAAAACGCACTAAAGGCCACTGAGTCCGAGTGGTGGAGTATGCCGAGTAGGTATAGACTACTTCCCTCACCTTTATTCGTGAGAGCCTTTAATACTCTGTGGTGAAGAGCCTTTGTCCTGCATTCTGCAGTATGGGCTGTATGGGATCCTACAGGGTTTAACTTACTTATTTATGCAGAAGTTTATATGTATATGTGCATTTCCTTGGTTTCAAATCTGGAGAAATAATTTATCAACACATAGGTACACGTGGATACAAACGGATCTCAGTAAAGGACCTCTCAAAAATTTTGTAAGTGGACCTTCTGTTAAGTTTTTCCTACTTCGTGCGATTGTAACTTTAACAATTAATTATTTTGTCTTGCCTATTAGCACATACCTAATCAGTATTTGCTTAGATGTTGAAATGAACTATCAAGTTTGTTTGAAGTTGATATTATGTCACTTATCATATCAAGTTAAATTTTTAAACAAACATACACCTAATTCAATGAAACAATTATATTTTATGTTGCATCAAGGTGGTCACGTTTTCAAGCTTCTTCAAATTTTTTTGGTTCCATGATCGAATAGCATTGGTGTAGAAGGTTACCTATTTAATTTTTGAGCACACTCTTCCGTCTGTTCGTCCGTCAGAGTTCAAATGGAATTGTACGATAATCAATGGCATTTTAGTAGGTACACACGGCGACAGATCAACCTACGCATAGTTGAACTCTATGTTCATGGATATAAATCAAATTAAAGATTGAAAAATTAAGTCTCGGACGGGATTCGAACCCGCACTCTATGAATATGGATTCATGGATATAGTAGGTGTACTGTCGTCGTGTGTACACAAATTCGAGTTAGAATATTCATAATGAATTTTAAAACATCCCCAGGAGTGCGATTTTTGAATCTCATTCGCTGAGTTCAGCAGTTGAAAATGTCAAAATTACTATGCAGATTATAAGCATCTTTCTACTGCAGATTTGACTTTCAAAAATCGCACTCCTGAAGTATGATTACTACCACAGTAATTTTGACATTTTAAACTGCTGAACTCAGCGAATAAGATTAAAAAATCGCACTCCAGTAGGCCTAGCATGCCACCCCCGAGAAAACGACAAAAATCGAGACGTGCCTCCATCTTTATTATTTTACGTATGCCAAAAAGAGCGCGCATGACGATGACGGTTTTCTCGTCGTGGGTGGCATGCTAGCCGTGCAGGGGGTGAAGCGATCTCCACCGAACAAGAGCGTAAATAATATGATTGTGATGATGATAAAGAAAAACCCATTAGTAACGTAATTGAACTTGGTTGGTTTGCTTTATAACCCGTTAGTTAGGTAGGTACATTGGATCAACCTCCATTCTCGTACCTAAGTCATATCACAACAGGTATCACAACCTCATGAAACAATATGCCATTGTGTCGATTTTCCAAGAATGACATTATTTCGTCAGCGTACCTACTGTACATGTAAATTCGTGTGTTTATTTTATTATTGACCGGGACAGTATAATCGCCGTGAGCAGTAGAAATTTTCCTTGGAAGTTCTTGCCAAGAATTTCTCACGAGAGCACGGAATAATTATACAAGACGAGTACGAGAGTTTAGTGCCTAGTCTAAAAACCGTTGGTCTATTGCCAAAAGACCCGATGAAGTTTTGACAAGGGAGGCAGAAAGAAGTTTTCTTCTTTTCTTACCACAGTCACCCACAGTAGAACCGGTGGATCTCAAAGGTCCTTCTGGGAGAAAATAATTTAAAAGGTCTGGAGTGCGATTTTTGAATCTCATTCTCTGAGTTTAGCAGTTGAAAATGTCAAAATTACTGTGGAGATACGCATCTTTCTACTGCTGATTTGACTTTCAAAAATCATACTTCAGGAGTGCGATTTTTGAAAGTCAAATCAGCGGTAGAAAGATGCGTATCTCCACAGTAATTTGGACATTTTCAAATGCTGAACTCAACGAATGAGATTCAAAAATCGCACTCCAGACCTTTTAAATTATTTTCCCCCCAGAAGTTCCGTTGACAGTACAATTTTTGTGAGTTTTAACGATAATAATTTATCGAAAGAATCAATTAATTAGGTAGTACTTATATTTTTACCCTCGATAAATTAATGTGAAATACTTATCTTTCGCGATATAAATTGGTACCCGTGATAATAATTAACGCAATATTCAAATAAAAGTTACCTAAATGTTTACAATAATATTATACGTAGGTACAATAACGGAAGATAACATTATTTATGTTAATCAGTATGTATACTTGTTGATAAATAATTTTTTTAGAACGGTAATTTATGAAACTGTGAGAAATTTTATTCATATGGAGTGCCGAATTTTTAGATAGAGTCAAGGGGGACAATTATACGTCAGAGGGGTAACTAAAACGGTAGTGATTATATTATCTTTGGCTATGACTTTTGTTTTCGAGGCGTCAGAAATATGCTTTTTCTCTATCTAGAGCCGAATAGTATACTATTATAAGAGATAAGTGTACTTTTAGCAACCATCAGCAGCAAGGCTGATTCAGTGTTTATGGGGTGTAGAGTATCTCTGTGATGGGGATGGACCAGGTCTGCCTGCATAACTCCAGTCGCTTTAGGAGTTACTGATGATTAATGGTCTGTAAAAAATTAACGATCAGCTGCACGGCTGATCGTATGATATTGTTGTAGTATGCACTGTAGCTATGTGAACAGTACAAAAATTTTCAAGTTCTGTCAGTCGGTTTAGGATACAGAAAGTCAAAGTTCCGACCTTTGAACGGCTGTATCTCCTAAACCTACTGATGAACCATGTCAGTTTTTGTACTAGACTGTCTGAATTTTGAGAATTTTGCGTTACGTAATTTGTGAACGACCCCTAACTGAACTGTCATACGACCAAAATACTACCTAATTTTGGCTAACTTCGACAAGCATTGCCAGATATAAAACCACTTTTTCCAGGATAATTCTACTAGAGGGTGTTCTTACCTGGAAACTGAATAAAAACCTTTAGGTAACATTGTTTTAACAATATGTACTCGATGTAAATACTTGAATACTCACGACTTGTCAGTTTAAACAAACAGAGATCATGGGTGATAAACTGTCGCGTAACGTGACAATGTTTTATCTCTTGCAATCTCGTAAATTGTAAGGAAAATTGTTTTTTGCGAAGACTGGACTGTTTACAAATAGCCTCGTTAGCTTTATGTACAAAAGTATTCAAATTATCTTGTTTAGTATCTTTTCACCACGTTGCAAAAACTTTAGCGTCCGTGAGGGGTCAACTTATACATAGTTATTTGCTCTAAGGAGGTCAAAGGAGTTATCAGATATACATATAATGTTTGCAAGATATAATAAGGTTCATAAATCACGTGAAAAATATTTGGTTGAATTTTGACGACCCCAGTAGCGACATCTTGGTGACATTCTTCTTGAACCACCCTTCCCCCAAAGTCATGTGACTTTAGAAATTTAAAAGGCGAAAAAAATTAACTCATTATTTATTTTAAGAAGATTATTTAATATAGAAAGGTATCGAACTTGTAACTGAAATAAATAAAAATTTTTGGTTCTTATTTTTAATTGAATTGGGTGATGAAAAATCGCGAAATGTCAAGCACGTGACATTTTTCAGATCCCCGTCCCTCTCTACGTAACCCGTGACACGTGACACTGGACGACGATCCCCACCAATTAGTGCTGTAATCACCTGAGACCAAAGACCAATAATCATAAGTCAAAAGCTTGATCCTTTAGCGTAGCGAGCCTTCGAACACAACAGCGTAAGTACCATAATTGCATCTAGTCAGAGTAGGTAGGTAGGGTAGTTGATAAGGCTGCATTTACCTAGATTAAAATATATAACGCAGATAAAAAATAATAGGTACCCTATTAGCTCTCAACAAGTTTTTTTCCCTTCTTGTATAAAACTCCATTTAGCACCTGATCTCACTGACTTTTTGATCTAAACATAGCTATTTTACAAATTATTTGTTACGCAAACCGTTATTAATATTATGAACAATACAATTTGCATGTTTCTACCGCAATTTCTACATTAATTAATGGAATTAATATGTACATACATTAACTTTACGTTACGACCGCGACCGTAACCCGTACAATGAGGTGTACCTAAGTACCTACCCAATTAAATTAAAAAAAAAAAATAGTTCAGTGACACTTGCTGGGTGTGCTGTACCTACAGTCTCAAAAATTTTGCTGTCAGGGCATTAGTACATTGTATACCTACTTACAAACCTCATACACCCCAACTGATTTATAACAAAATAAATCGATTGAAACAATAATTTCATTATTTAAGTTAAGTTTTGAGGCTACATTGATTTGTTATCATTTCAGCAATGAATGAAAGCGCTAACGTGCTCATGGATACATACTCCAGGAGTGCGATTTTTGAAAGTCAAATCAGCAGTAAAAAGATGCATATCTCCACAGTAATTTTGACATTTTCAACTCAGCGAATGAGTTTCAAAAATCGCACTCCTGGTACCTACCTAGCACTCATACCCTACCATAAAATAAGAAAATCGTTGACAAAATACAGCGCGTCGCGTCAAGTCGATGAGTTTTTATAATTTATTCAAATACGAATAGTTAGATATATTAGGTAGGTAGGTATACAAACAAAATAACCTAAAGAACTTCCTTATTTGCTCTGTGACATATTATTATGAGAACATTAAGTAAGTATAATATTTTAAAGGCGCTGACAGTTAGCGACAGATACTTTTATTTTATTTTAAAACCAACAGCTTCACAAAAAAATACAGATATCATTAATATTGACACTTCCTTAGCTAATAATAGGTTTCGTTAGTTTCATTGAATCTACTTTATTAAAAAAAGTTAACGGTTTGAAAATTAAGTATAAGAAGTTTTAGGTTAAGGTTTTAAAAATAAATAAAATAAATAAATAACGCTCACAGGCACATACATTGTAATGATCCCAAGAAAGCACTATTAATAGGCTGTTTATTATGGAAACCATACAACAAAAAAAAAGGAAAAAGTCAAAAAGAAAAAAAAGTGTGTAAAGTGTTAAAAAGTCTTTAAAAAGATTAAAACATTTTTTTTTATGTACCTACCGACGTCGCGTCGCTAGAAGCATGCATTCCTCATTTAGCAGTAATTGAAATAAATAAATATGAATACTTAAGTAAATATTTATCCAGGGAACTAACATTAAAATACAAACGATTGGTTACAAACTAAGAATTAATATAGAATCGATCTGTAGTTGTAAAAAATCCATTAACCTTAAAATCAAATTATTAGTGCTTGCAATGCTCATAGATAGCCCTATTAAAATCAGAACATCAAACTGAATAACTTTTACTATGGGAGCAAAAATTAAATCGTAAAAAAAAAACAGCTGCACTGAAAAAAATGATCAACCAAACTAGTGTTAAATATAATCAAACTTTAGTGACTGTTTTGTAGCATATAAACAAACTTTCGGCTATAAATAACAACACGTTTTGCTATTTATAACCAAATATTTGATTATGTGCTACAGTTTGGAAGTCACTAAAGTTTGGTTATATTTAACACTAGTTTGGTTGATCATTTTTTCAGTGTGTTTCATACATTTGAGTCGATTACATAGGCATTGCAGTTTAATATGGGACAGCAGATTATTTTACTGCGGTTTCAGCTTTGTTTCCATAGTTAAAGTTGTTTAGTTCGACCACCCCTGAATATTTGGGAAGTGTTTACAAAATCACCTGGTTTATTAGTTGATATTACATATTCGGGCGATTGACAAGCTATTTCTAGAAAAATGTTTCTTTAAAGTTTGAAACAATCCAATCCAGCAAAATAATGATAGATTGATCATGATCATGGAACTAACTATAGAGTCTACAGATAGGAACACGTGTTATTAAATCAATTTCCGCCACACGATAAATAATTACGCTAATGTAATAATAATATTCGTTATATTCGTAGGTAGGTTATAAGTAATTATCGGATAAGAGTGTTTTGTTATGTAGAGTAGTTATAGGTATCTATAACAAGTTTAGAATTGATTGAGAAATAGGGACTCACTCCCCGTCACACTGTACAGAGATTCGGTACCTGTGAAACGTGGACGCGGACGCTCTGAAGTTTCAGAATATCTCTGACTATTTATAGTCGTGATTATATATAATGCTTATGTATGCAAGTATATGATTAATTGATCTTGTAAGAAGGCAAAGGGAAATGCTAAGGCGAGACTTGTAGCTAGTTATAAATTATGGTGTAAGCGTAGTATAAGTTTCACCGATATCCCCGCTACCCCATCGTAGTCCGCGTCACCGATCCCCGCTACTACCCCATTGTAGTCCGCGTAGTCCCAACAACGCCCTTTGCCGAGGTCCGTACCCCTTAGGGGTGCCCCTTGAGCAGGTTGCTTAAGTTCATTCACTGGTTCGGTAGACCTAACAGGGCGCTTCGCCGTCACTGGTGTGGTCCCCCGATAGTCCGCAGTAATAAGCAGTCGATGCTCTCTGAGTAATGCTGTATTAGTCAATTCGAAAAAAAAATAGTAAGTTTTTTTATTCCGTCGTCTCAGGAGTGCGATTTTTGAATCTCATTCGCTGAGTTCAGCAGTTGAAAATGTCAAAATTACTGTGGAGATATGCATCTTTCTGATTTGCGATTTTTGAAAGTCAAATCAGCAGTAGAAAGATGCGTATCTCCACAGTAATTTTGTCATTTTCAACTGCTGAACTCAGCGAATGAGATTAAAAAATCGCACTCCTGATCTTAGATCTCTAAACTAATAGAAGTCACCGATGAGTCCTATGTAGGTACCTAACTTACCTATATTTAAACAAATAATATTTGTCTTATGATCAATAGTATAAGTATTAATGTTTGTCTATTGGGTACTTAATATTTTTTATTATTGTAGCTGCAAAACCCAGTAAACATTGTCAGGTTTACATAAACCATTCGATTCGTTTACCGCATTTTTTGCATTTTAATGTTGATCATCTTTAAATGCTCAGTCGAGGGACATTTTTTTGTTTGATTCTTGTTTTTGAGTGGATATGCCACCAGTGCCGGATTTATATTTTTTATGAGTGTCCACTTTATTTCCGCCGCCCCATGTACCTTTCTAAAATAATAATTTTCCGTTTGTAGTAAGGAAGGCACTAAAGTTAAATAAACGAATTAATTAGTCATTAAGAAAAAGCGGAAAAAAGAAAGAAGAATTAAAATTTTTTACAGGACTTTTTAATAGCAAACTAAATCATCTATAAAATCATCATAGTTTATTGTGTTCATTATCTCTGCTTCTATGTAGAGAAGAGCTAAAGAATTCATTTTCCATTTTCCTGAGACAATGAAGTCCTTTGTCCTTTTTATGATCTCAGTTGGTCGAAATAAAGTTTTTCTATTCTATTCTATTCTATTCTTTGATAATTTTTCACACGTTTTAAACAGGAAAAACTCCTTTCCCCAGAACAATTTACCATGAAAAAACCAGTGAACTTGTTTGACTTTTATCCTCTGAAATCGAATGAGCGTCCTCTGAAATATGCCGCCCCTAGGACGCTGCCGCCCCTAGGCTACGGCCTATACGGCCTATGACAAATCCAGGACTGTATTGCCACTCAACAGTTCTGATAATAAAACAGAGGAATCATGTAAAAATACCTCTCTATAAGTATTCAAGGCTAGACCAACAGAGAACAAGGGTCAATAACTATTTACAATTCGACAATCGGTAACTGCAGTTAAGATGCGGCTTTACACATCGATTTGTTGATCATCACCAGCACCGGTAGCATCCCAACCCGCGATAGCCGCGATACGGCTTTATCACGTCTTTTATCTCGTTCTTTTGCGCGCGAACGAACGAGATAATAGACGTGATAAATCCGTATCACGGCTATCGCGGGTTGGCATGCTACCAGTAGTGCAGGAAACTGTAAATAGGTACACACGGCGACAGATCAACCTACCCATAGTTGACCTCTATGTTCATGGACATAAGGTCGAACTATGGGTAGGTTGATCTGTCGCCGTGTGTACCTACCTACTGTCTACATATAGCGAAAGGTTTTAAAATGTAGAAGTAAACTAGAATAGATTTGGGTAAAACCGACACATTTATATTATTTAGTAAATAACTGGTTTTCTACTAGTTTAAAACTTCAATTTAGCAATAGGTACGTACCTACAATAATTTCCACAAAAAAAAAAGATCCATCTATAGGTATAATAGCGAAGTTTGACCGGTAGTGAGGCAGGGTTATTGGATTTAAAATAGAATTCAAGGCAATCGGTAACGTCACGGCTTTGTCGCTTCTATTTCCGCCTAATCATCCAAATGACTTTTGACAATAATTATAATTAATGATTTACACTCAGTTGCAGAAACGCTCATTAGAGTTAATCCTGCATTAAATCTCTTGCTAGCTTTTACCACGTCAACAAGACAAAAAGTGACAGCAAGAGATTTAATGGAGGATTAACTTCAATGAGCGTTTCTGCAACAGAGTGTAAGTCTTGCGAAATTACACTGAAAGAAATGTTTTGTTATATACAACCAAACTTTAGTGACTACCGAACTATTTTGTAGCACATAATCAAACATTTGGCTATTTATAACCAAACATGTAACAAAACATTTTTTTCAGTGTAAAATGTACCGGAAACCGACGAGCTTTCTAAGTAGGAATATGGAGGTATGAAG
Organism: Agonopterix subpropinquella; assembly: GCA_922987775.1. Lineage (NCBI taxonomy): Eukaryota > Metazoa > Arthropoda > Insecta > Lepidoptera > Depressariidae > Agonopterix > Agonopterix subpropinquella. Next base: position 19,986,606 of record OV277703.1, on the reverse strand, counting down.
CGACTCTATGGTTTTGAATCTCAGAGGAATGATCTCTAATGATCTCTTTATTCTAAAGCATAGAGACCGCATCAATTTACGATTGTAGTTTAGTCTCTTTTGTCTTATGACGTACCTTTAATAGTAGAAGGAGACGGAACTATAGATATTTGTTTATGCGGCTGTCCACTTTTTTCGAGCTAGTGTGTGTGAAAAATGACCGTAAACATAAGGGCAACTGTCACTTTGGTCTAATTGGTCTCTTTTTTATTACGTAGTATTTCCTATCTCTATGTTTTTTCCATACTACTTGACACCACACTCTCAAACACAAACGTCAAAAAAAGTGGACATTCTTGCAATGGTATGGCTCACTCTATGCCTTTAGGTATAATCTCTTTGTTTTGAATGTTGAAGATAGATGTGAGTCACACTCACAGAATAGGTAATAGCATGTCTGGACAGTTCCATACATTTTAGATTTAGTATAGTCTTGGCGCAAACAGATGTTGCTACTGGCCTGAACGAGAGATAAATCATAATTAAACGTTATTAGATCAGTATTATTTGAGTTTTGTTCCACGAAAATAAATTATATAGATTAATTTTCATAAAATTTTACTAACAAATGTATTTAACACGTATTTTAACGTAATTAAACATTGCTGTAGTACCGTTACTCACCACCGTCGCTGTACTTGGACGAGTTTTCAACAACGAAGGTGGCAACTTTCTTAGTATGGGCATTGACCCTCTGTTGTGTATAATTTATTTACTCTATGTCATTAGCATCCTTTTAAACTAAGAGTCTACCCATCAAACTGAACAACTTTTACTATGGGAGCAAAATAAAATCAACTGTTGCATACATGTTGAGTCGAGTAGCCATTGCAGTTTAGTATGGAACAGCTGATTATTTCATGGGCGTGACGCTAATAATAGGGGGGAGTTGTCGATCAGTGTCACTATTCAACCAATTCGTCGTATCCTACGAATATAGGCACTCTTGCCGTTGTGCCTTTTTATTTTTATTGCTTATTTAAAATCAGCTACCCTTTTTATATCTACTTCATTCAATAAATCACCTCAAAATCAAATTTATCAACCAGAAAATAAAGGTTTAAAAAAAGCCACTATTGCTATCTCTGGAATTATCCGACGACAATAGCCACCACAGTGCTAGTGACTTTTTCCTTCCCGGGAGCATGACGACGTGCAGGGGACGGGGCGGACGCACGCGCCACTCTGCCATTTCTCCGCGCACTTGCTCGCTGGTTGGCGTCCCGCGCATTTGCGTTGTCGTCGCTGTTGTTTTGTACCAATAATTACCAATAATTACTTGGCGATACCAAAGAAAATATACACTACCGCGAAAAGAAGCGACACTCATGCATGTGTGCTCGTAAAACCGCTCGCGGCTATGTGTGCGGGTCGGGCGAGCGAGGGGGGGTGCGCAGTATGCGAGCGGGTGGGAAAACATGTCATTGACCTTTTGAATTACATGGTTGCTCTTGCTCGCACGACTGCACGACTCGGCCGTTGAAATAGGTAAATATTTTCTTTGATTCTGCGAGCGAAGCGTGCGACGCCGACCAATATATGTACATAGACCGTACACTATATAGTTATATTTTAGTTTTAGGATAATTATGTTCAGTTTGCTTTGTAACTGATTTATAATACCGAACATAAATAATATAATGACACAGGCTTAGATTAAAAACTGTTTACTATATCTATGGACACAGGTTAGTTCAGGGTTAGTTTAATTCCAAAGCACAGCACAAAAGAGTAGGTATACAATTAGAAGGAGTAGGTACTTAAAGAGGTAGTTACTTTTCTCAAATAAATAAATGAGAAAATTATATCGTAATTTGCAAGTATACGTAGCAAAACATTTTTTTTATTCAATACTATTGTAATACATAGTTAGTTACAAGAACGATTTTAATTATTCATTTTATCGTAAGTGACAAGGTATTCATTTTATCGTAAGTGACAAGGCGTGTATGACCGACGCTCAACTTACGATAAATTAAATATTCAACAATTTCATTGTAACCGACAAGTACTGACATGTACAAATGAACATGTTTTGCAACTTACGATAAAATTTTCTCAATTTAATAAAATCGTAAATATCTGTGCCTTAGCCGTCTGTGTAAAAATATGGATATCATAATCTAGAGATTACTTGAATAAACCATATTTGTCACTTACGAGGAACTTAGTTCTTACCCAGGAACTGTTTGTGTGAAGTTAAAAAGGACATTAAAAAAATATACCTATAGCTTTTTGTTGTTAGTATAATCATAATCAGTGCTCCGTCACTCTTGTTTGACAGCTGCGAAAAGTACCTACAGCGTCGGCGCCAATTAGGTTTGTCAAAATATTTTTGGGAGGCCTAAATCGAAAACTATTTCGAGATAATTGTCTCAATAATTGTCGCGGGATATCACAATTTCTTGGTTGACATTCCACATATCCGCACCAAGCGCCTTTCTGAATCTTTTTTACCCGACTGCCTCAGAAGGAGGGTTATGTTTTTCGAGCGTATGTATGTATGTATGTATGTTTGTATGTCTATTTCTTTGGCACGGCCTACAGCCTAAGCGGCTCGATGGATTTTGACGTATGATGTGTCGTTAGATTTGTAAAAATCGTGAGAGTGACATAGGCTATATTATTTTATTATGGCATCTGCGAATTAAAAAAAAGAGGGGGAATAAATAATTTTTATTTGTAGAAATTTACAATATGGGTGTCAAATGAAAGCTAGTAAACAGACGATTCCAAATATGTATACAACGTGTTAATGAATAAACTAGAAAGTAGTTTGTTTAGAATCGAGAGCAGAATCGAATTATCGTGGTTTCAACACAGGTAATTTTTGACAAAATATTAATTTATTTGTTTTTAAAATTTTTAATTTACCGAACCCGATGTCAGACCACCTCAAAAGCACACTCACCTTACTAACTACCAATACTAGATTATTAAAATATATCCATGAGTACGTTAGGTAGCGCTTTCATTTATTGCTGAAATGACAACAAATCATTTTTGCCTCAAAACTTAAACTTAAACTTAAACTTCTTTTGTTTTTAGGGTAAGGGTTATTTGTATCTATTTGTATATATCTTGTTGTAAATAAATATTCTTTAACTTAAACTTTAAATTTTAACTATCAAAATAATGAAATTATTGTTTCAATCTAATTATTTTGTTATAAATCAGTTGGGTTGTATGAGGTTTTGCGTTAATTCATTAACACGTTGTATATTGTAGTACTTTTATGCTACCATTTCGACATAGGACTAAAAAGTATGAAATAAACCAAATTATTACGAAAATCAAAAAACCCGACTGCATAAAAAAACTGTTAGCTGAAAAGAGAAAAACAAGCTCTATAATCACTAATCAGCTATAACAACATTAATTAAATATAATTTGAATGTTATTAGGTAGGTATTGCAGGCGAGGACAAACCAAAGGAAGGTACCTAGGTATGTATTATACTTAATTCATCTTTGTCCCCGTTTGCGATACCTACCTAATAACATTCAAATTATATTTTACTTAATGTTGTTATAGCTGATTAGTGATTATAGAGCTTGTTTTTCTCTTTTCAGTTAACAGTTTTTTTATGCAGTCGAGTTTTTTGTTTTTCATAATTTATAATGCGCACAGACAAGAAGTGGAATGCCTTGCCTGTGTCAGTATTTCCGAGCACTTACAACCCGAATTCCTTTAAAGTACGAGTGAATAGGCATCTTTTGGGTAAGTTCGCTACATCTTCGACCCCATCTTTGTCTTGAGGACTGGATTGAGGTCAAGAGCAAACCAATCAGTAATTAAAAAAAAAAATATTTTCTATGTTCGAAATTTCAAAATGAAAAGATTACAGATATTTTTAATAAAATAAAGTCGTTTTTCGGTCCGACTAGTGACGTCATTCGTTGGACCTGTAAACTTCTAGGTAAAATAAAAATCAACTGGCCATTAAGAAAAAAATATAATTATATTCAATATGTCAGAATTTGACATTTGATGTTGCCGTTTCTGTTTCCAGTTGTAAATAAGTAAATTTAAAAATGACGTACTTTACCTATATTTAATGCCGATTTTACAAATGACTAAATACGAGTTATAAATTCTTTGCCACATAAATATGTATTAAATTCAACCTAGATTATATTATTATCCAAATTATTGTCAAATTTTAAGGCATTATTCTAAACCTAGAAATCGATGAACACAAACACACAAACTATTTATTTTATTTTGAAACAATCGAATGAAAATTAATTACTTTAAATTTTAATGAATTGGAATTTACATACTACATGTTTATTCTAATCGTAACTTCTTACTCATTAATTCAAATTAAAATACATTTATCCCTTACGATGTGATTTTAACGTTTTATCGTGTCACTTGTAAGAAACAATATTTTTGTAGGAATACCTACTCGATTCAAACGTAAGAGACATCAGATTTTTTTTTGTTCTGAAAGGTTTGCTCACATAGTAAAAGTTGTTCAGTTTGATGGGTAGAGTATGTGGTTTAGAGGTTTAATAATACTTTTCCTTACACCCCGTATACACCACTAGTTTTAATTACTAACTACATTTTAAGGGTATTTTCATTCGAATATATAAAAAACCTTTCGTGCACCCCTACGCAGAAAATTTATTTCATAATTCTGTCTTCAGCGATTTAGGCTGTGAGCTATTTGTCGGTCAGTCAGCGGAACTGTTTTATAAGTATAGATGAATAAACAACTAAACGCAAAAGACAGCAATAAAATTTTATTTTGAGTGACAAATTCAGCGGGCAAAGCTCAGCTTACGATCTTCCTAAAAACGCTCGATAGAAGCGATGAATATGTTCCATACCTTCTATTGATTTTAATGTAAGTGCCTAAGCGTACAGTGAATTTGTTTAATCAGAGAAAAAAAATCGGAGTTCAGTGGTATTTTCAGGGGACTTACGACAAAATGTCCCTTACGACATTTGAAACGCAACTTGAGAGTTGTGCGCGTCGTATGCTGAATTTGTCGCTTACGATAAAAACATCAACAGTGGAAATTGCAAATGTCGTAAGGGACATTTTGTCGTAAGTCCCCTGAAAATACCACTGAACTTCGAATTTTTTTCTCTATCGATCTGTATTAAATCATGTTTTGATATCCCTTAAAATGAATGAGATACGAGGCCCATCATTTTGTAGTAAGTTAAACTTTATGTCGTATAAGCAAGGAAAATTTCAACCTTCTTGCATATAAGTAAAAGTTTAGGTTCAAGCTCTAATGTAATTTTTTGAAACGTCTTAAGTCTTTATAGTTACCAGCTTTAATACACAAACTAATTAGAAAGAACTACCTGTAATACGTTGTAAGTAACCCACCTACAAAATAATTATATTCTTTACAACATAAATTCTGTTAAAATAATTTTAAACTTGAAATGAACATTATTAACAATTCTAATTACTTAGTGTCATCCCCAGAGTATTAGTACCTATGTCTTTTATTATTTCCTTGCACCAGTGTAAATAAGGTTGTCTGGAAGAAATCGCTTTTTAGCGATAAGACCACCTTATTTGTAATTCTATATCTTTATTCAAATGTATATTCTGTTTTTTTCTGTTTCTGTTGTCTTGTTGTGTGTTGTCTCTGACTACCCCCTCGGGGAATATAGTCGTGAGCATATGCTTATGCTTATATTCTGTTTTGGTGTGCAATAAAGTATAATTGAATTGAATTGAATATTCGTTTTCCGCAAGTATCAACCCTATAGGTCACCGACGCGGGGGCTCACACGTACGAGGAGTGTCGTGGCTGTGGCGATACCTAAATGATAAGTTTTCCTAAACTACAATGAAACGACAAGGACATAAACTAGTGGATATATCACTGTCAAAGGATAAAATTGCTCGTATTGAAGAGGAACACACGTCAAAGTAAGTACAAACAATGTTTACAAGCTCGCTTTAAAGTTCATTTGTTTTTGTAACATTTAATTGATTATGCATATATCATGATAAAAACCAAGAATAACCGAAACATTTTAAGGGTATTAGGTTGTATAGTGATTTATTTTGAGCTCGCTTGATGTTAAGAAATGTATTCATCGTTTTCAATGTAATTTAAGGAACTCCGTAGAAAAAAGGCGCTATTGCATCAGTGGCTTTATTCCACGGAATTGTCTAATGAAGTGGTAAAATATTTAGTATGAAGAGCTTTCAGCCCTAATCGCTTTTGTGGCCTTATTCTACGTACTAATTTTGTTTTGTATGTTTTTTGCACATTATGCAGTTTGTATGTATGAAATTACAAGTTTAACTAACATTTTACAATTGAAAATAATGTAAAATACAAGATAACACATATTGTATAGCTTTGTTAATGATTTTTTTGAGAAGCCTTTGTGGCGGTTGGGGCTTTTTACCATTAGGAATTGTGTGTGCTGCATATTTTTCTTTTAGCTGTACTAACAAATTCGAATGCATTTTTTTGGATTTTAGATGATACTCGAATGCGAAAAAAGTCCCCGGTACCAAAGGGAAACGAAAAAGAAGTTTCATATTTACTGAAGCATTTAAGAAAAAACCTCAATAATAGTGTAAGTATACAAATTACTTATTAACTTCTGTATTAAAGAAGGATATTATATATTTAGCTACATTTGTATACTTTTTGTAAGTGTCGTAAATGTTTACCACTACAAGCATTGTTTTTTAGGGTTCCTTACTCAATTAATGCCAACGGGACACGGGACCCTATTACCGCAGAAATTATACTTAGCCTCCGCTGTCATTTCGTCTGTCGAGTCGTTCCCCCAACGTCCTACTTTCGAATGGCCCGAATGGGTCGAACTGGGAATCTCAAATTAATTATATTTTTTGTTTCCGTTATGCTATGGCCTACTACATTTTTTTTTTATAAAACGTTAGATAAGTACAGTCAGAAACAAAATTAAAATGGAATGAAGGTATTCTGGAGGGCGAGAGAGTGGGGAATTTTGCTTATCATTGGTAAAATATAATTTTGCATATGTACCAGCCAAATTGTTTATAGGTAGGTTAGTAAGTAAATTATGATGAACTTTTAAATGATGTAAAATAAAAGATTATAAATTGTACGAAAAGTCTATACCTACTATGATGCTAAATTTATGATATTTATGTTAAATGAAAAGTGTGTGATAATCATAAGCTTAGCTTTATAATAACAAAAAAAAGTAGGTAGTTACGACAAAATAATAGGTTGATAATATGGCAGAAATGTCCCCAAATACTGGTAAATAAAAAATACAACTAAATACTACCGTAAACTCTTCTTTCTGATGTAATTTTGTAGATAAATGCGAAAAAAATGAAGTGGGCCATAGCGGGAACAAAAATAATAAATAATTTGGCATTCCCAGTTCGGCCCATTTGAGACATTTGGAAGTGGAACGTAAGGGGATCAATTCCATCTCTCTGTAAGCGGGCTGTAATTCATGAACCGTAAATGGGTATACAGTTGAAATTTTCACAGAACATGTATTTCTATTGCTGCCAAAACAAAAAAAAATTAAAAGTTAAATTAAAGGAACAAGAAACGTGATTTTTAATTTTTATACGATGGTAGGCAGGGACGGAACCTTTTGTGTGCGTGTCCGATTCGCACTTGGCTGATTTTTTACTGTTGTGTATTTTTGTTTTCTTTATAACTAAAGTTACATAAAGAACGCAAGACACTATCTATATTACTGTTATCGTTAGGTCTTTGTCATTGCTTGCAGGATCAAGAAGATGATAGCATATGTGCTACAAAGAAAGTTGACAATAAGCGCACTGCCATCACCACATGACAAATATAAAAAACGTGACACGCCTTTGACGGATCTTCAAAATATATTAAATACAATTTCACCATAAAAAAACTCAACCACACAAGAACTTTGTAGTAATGTTGGAGATATTGTCAGCGAGAAGGGGCTGGAATCAGTAACCTACATAAGTACAGATTGTATTTTTTTTCTCAGAGGTTGAGAATATTAAGTTCCTGATTTTAGTTGTTTTAGTTTAAGGTCTTGTACTAATTTATAATAATATGTCTGTGATTTAATTGATATTAAAGTGTTTTTTATTTTTTCTTTACTATTTTTCATTTCTTGACTTTTGCTTATCTACACCATGTGGTTGTAGAAAATAAAGACTCATTAACATATTTTTCAGATGAAAACGATTAATACCCAACGGGCACAAAATTGCTGCATACAGGCTTTAGAGCCAATGCAATTATTCCTTTAAGCTGCTAGGCGTAAGCTATAGAGCGTGCTCAGCAGGCCTTATGCAGCAGCACTATAGCCAAATAGGCACAATTTTATGCGGCCTTAAGCTTCAGAAGAGCTATAATAGTAGCTGCTTAAGAGCGCCATAGTAGCTGCAATGGAAGATTAAGTAATAAGATTCACTCATATAGCACTACATTCGTGAACGAATGACCGATTGAAATGAATGAATCTTGTTTTGACAGCACACCGTTCAGTTCAGTTGTTCCTATATTTGTGTAGGCGAACCATCAAAATATCGAAATCTTTTTATTAAAATGTGAAATTGAAGTGCGGTGGCGGCCATCATCAAATTAAATAAGTAAGTAATTAATTCATGGTTTCTTGTTATTCAGTACAGTACATGCAATTAAAAACGCATATTAGTTTACTGATAATGTAAATATCACTTATTGGAGTAATTTTGATGCGCTCTTGATATAATCCAAATAAGCAATTAATTATGTGTATTAGAATACAGTCTTTTCAACTTTTTATGTAATAAAATCATTTGAGGTCGATTTAATGATACACTGGTTTGGAGACAACGTCCCAATCCTTAAAAAATTAAGTTCTGTTTACGTTATTTGTTGACAAATATTTGCTGGGATAACCTAAAAAGATCATAAACATGGCGCTTGCTCGTGGGCAGCCTATAGCCGTAGTATCTTCCTCAATGCTTCCCTTAAGCGGCTTTAGGCGCTTATTTTAACTTTTGTAGACCTCAGAGTGATTTTTATTACTGTAATTGCAGTTCATAACTGCTAATAGGCTCCAATTTCATTCTTTATGCAGGCATAAGTTCAAGGTTACAATATGTCGAATTGTTTGGATTTCATAGGGATTTCATAGTGCAGATTAATCTGATCTGATCCCGATCCTCGGGGGATGCCTATGTCCAGCAGTGGACGTCCATCGGCTGAGATCATGATGATGATGATGTTTTCTCTAGTTATAATTTTACTCTTTGAATATTTTTTTTTAGATATTCAAATGTTACCAGTGATCGGAACGATGGGATTTGTTAGAGTTGTTAAAACCACAAAATTTTTTGTTTTATTTAATTTGAATCCCGTGATCCCGGGAACTGTCGTATTAGTCAGCAGTACATTGGATCGAATTAGTTATATCAATTTTAATGATCTGAAACAAAATTACAGTAATATATTTTTTTCCGAATCCCGGGATTTTTTTTTTTCATCCCAAATTTTCATAGGTGGTTCAGACCATCAAATTGGACAACTTATGAAAATTTGGCACCGTCCAGTTCAGTTCCCGGGAATCCCGGGATTCGGAAAAAAATTATACTACCGTAATTTTGTTTAAGATCATTTAAATTGATAATAACTACTTCGATCCAATGTACTGCTGACTAATACGACAGTTCCGGGGATCACGGGATTCAAATAAAATAAAACACCAAATTTTGTGGTTTTAACAACCCTAACAATCCCATCGTTCCGATCACTGGTTACATATGAATATCTAAAAAAAAATATTCAAAGAGTAAAATTATAACTAGAGAAAACATCATCATCATCATCATCATCTCAGCCAATGGACGTCCACTGCTGGACATAGGCCTCCCCCAAGGATCGCCATAACGACCGTTCCCGCGCCGCCCTCATCCAACGTTTTTCCGCCGCCTTCACCAGGACATCGGTCCACCGTGTGAGGGGCCTACCCCCAGAGAGAGATCAAATATCGTTTATGTAAAATCAATAACAATGATTTTGACGCACAATAAAATAGAGTAGGATAAGATTATGTAGTAACACAATCTTTGTGAATATGAATAATAATTAAATTAAACTTTTATCGATGGATTATCAATGATTCAAGTCTTTGCTGTATTTATAGAAATTCTTTTCCACGCCCTGTCCTATATCTATGACTACCCCCTCGGGACTATAGTCGTGAGCATATGCTATGTATTTCCACGCCGTTTATTTTTTTCATGTACTGTACTGAATAACAAGAAACCATGAATTAAGTTGACGACCCGGTTGGTGTAATGGTTACCACGCCGGACTGCCAAACCAGGGTCCTGGGTTCGAATCCCGGTTCGGTCATGGATGTTTATATGTTTGTGCCGTTGTTGTATGGTTCCCATAATAAACAGCCTATAAATAGTGCTTTCTTGGGATCATTACAATGTATGTGCCTGTGAGCGTTATTTATTTAATTACTTACTTATTTAATTTGATGATGTCCGCCTGCGCATTTCACATTTTAAAAAGATTTCGATGGTTCGCCTACACAAATATAGTAACAACTGAACTGAACTGTGCCAAATTTTCATAAGTTGTCCAATTTGATGGTCTGAACCACCTATGAAAATTTGGAAAGAAAAAATCCCCGGATTCGAAAGAAAAATTATATTACCGTAATTTTGTTTCAGATCATTAAAATTGATATAACCATTTCGATCCAATGTACACACAGCGACACATCAAGCTATACAAAACCAACATAAGCTGGCCTCGCGTAGGTGCGACCAGCAGCGCACCCGCCTCCCGCGACCATCTGTGTCGCGCCCACACACAGCTTCGGAGCCCCCCCACGTCCTCGACTCCTCAGCGAGTCGTCAGGACCGTGGGCCCCTCCTCAAGCACCCCGGATAACCACACTGCCGGCGTGTAGGTCGCTCACCGGGCCTCCCCCAACAGGGTCCCACTCGGTGAGCTTGACCTCACCGGCAGCACCACAAGAAATACCACCGCATTGGAGCCTGCACACACCCTGGCATGCCGCCAGGTTCGTGTGCTCTCCGCAGCACCCCCCGGACTGACGTCACTGCCGAACTGACCTCGGCAGCTGCACCCTCGCTATGGAGCTCTCCACAGACGATCCCCTCCCGGAAATTGACCCCCTGATGCCTGAGCCCTTTTAAGGACTCACCCCGCTGCGGGAACTGCTAACGGCTGTAGATCCCCTTGGACCGTGGGGCGGACCGAGGGTGAACCGCCGGACTGTAGGCTACTCCGCAGCACAAAACCACACATGCCATGATTGGCCACACTGCCGACCGCAGTTCGCTCACCGGGCCTCCCCCAACGGGGTCCCACTCGGTGGGCTAGACCGCGCCGGCAGACACCTGGACAACTACGAGGCACCACCAGGTGCCAACCCCGATGACCCGGCTGCTTCAGCAGCTGGCGCTAGAAACCATAGTAAAGAGGCCGTTGCCGCGAGACTGATTGATTGATTAGGCCGGGACTCGATAGTTGGCGTCCGAGAGTGGAAGCACGGTGGCTTGAGGTATTAGGCGACTGGGCAGAAGCTCAACCACAGAGGTCTACTATCGGGTGTCCCTCCCCTCCTCCTCTCCCCAACCTCCCCTCATTTTTGAACACCTCGACCTGAGGGGTCGTGGACGCAGCTGTGTTCTAGATCAACCAGGACGCAGGTAGCTCCTGAAGATCTGACCAGGCGTGGCTCGAGGTTCCTCGGGTAGTGTTGTCAGGTCTTACAGTTTGAGCCAATTCTCCTGAAGGAAATAACCCTTCACGATACGTCCCCCCTCGTGCCGGGTCCTTATTCCCTCTTTTCAGCTCGGCTTGGGTTGTAAGTAAAAAGTGGTAGTGAATAGGAATTAAGATAGCTAGGGAAACAACCTGTAAACGAGATTAGGTTATTCAGTAATAAAACTTGTATGTTTGTTTATAATTCTATCTTTTTATTAGCAACCTCAGAACTACAGACATCCTACCTAAAGATAGGTCAACCCTTCTAAAGGGATTTATATATTTTTACAACGAGGCCCTCTGGCCATCCCGCCACAGGGGCACTTCGTTACACAATACATTTTGTGGTTTTAACAACTCTATGTTATACCCACACGGCAAGTTTAGGTACTTACAATCCCATCTTTCCGATCACTGGTTATGAATATCTAAAAAAATTATTCAAAGAGAAAAATTATAACTAGATCAAACATCGTTTATGTAAAATCAATAACAATTGTTTTGATGCACAGTAAAATAGAATAGGATAAGATTTTGTAGTAACACAATCATTGGAAATATCAATAATAATTAAATTAAACTTTTATCGATGGATTATCAATGATTCAAGTCTTTGCTGTATTTATAGAAATTCTTTTCCACGCCCTGTCCTATACCTCTGACTACCCCCTCGGGGACTATAGTCGTGAGCATATGCTATGTATTTCCACGCCGATTATTTTTTTCAATATTTATATTTATATTGAAATAAATCCAATATAAATATTGAAAAAATCCAATATAAATATTGAAAAAATAATCGGCGTGGAAATACAGTATAGTATATGCTCACAACTATAGTCCCTGAGGTGGTAGTCAGAGATATAGGACAGGGCGAGGAAAAGAATTTCTATAAATACAGCAAAGACTTGAATAATTGATAATCATCGATTAAAGTTTAATTTAATTATTATTCATATTTTCATAGATTGTGTTACTTTACAGGGTGTAACATAAAATGGGACAGTTACTTAAAGGGGTGCTTCAGACCATCAAACTGAACAACTTTCGCTATGGCACCAATATTGAAATCGCGAAAAAAAAATCGGCTATCCCATACAAAACTGCAAACTTAACTCGACTGAAATGTATGTTACAGCCGATTTTTTTTCGCGATTTCAATATTGGTCCCATAGAAAAAGTTGTTCAGTTTGATGGTCTGAAGCACCCCTTTAAGTGACTGTCCTATTTTATTTTACACCCTGTATAATCTTATCCTATTCTATTTTACTGTGCGTAAAAATCATTGTTATTGATTTAACATAAACGATGTTTGATCTAGTTATAATTTTACTCTTTGAATTATTTTTTTTAGATATTCATATCTTATAACCAGTGATCGGAACAATGGGATTGCAAATACCTAAACTTGCCGTGGGTATAACATAGTTGTTAAAACCACAAAATTTTTTGTTTTATTTAATTTGAATCCCGTGATCCCGGGAACTGTCGTATTAGTCAGCAGTATATTGGATCGAAGAAGCTATTTATATCAATTTTAATGATCTCAAAAAAATTATGGTAAAATATTTTTTTTCCGAATCCCGGGATTTCTTTATCTTGAACCCTTATAGCGTTGCTATGCAACTTAAAGTTGCAAGACAGGCTGCAATTTTCACTCTGGTGCTCGTTGGGAAATCCATCGATAAAAGTTTAATTTAATTATTATTCATATTACGGTAATATAATTTTTTTCCGAATCCCGGGATTTTTTTTCTTTCCAAATTTCCATAGTTGGTTCAGACCATCAAACTAGACAACTTATGAAAATTTGGAAAGAAAAAAAAATCCCGGGATTCGGAAAAAAAATTATATTACCTTAATTTTGATTTAGATCATTAAAATTGATATAACTACTTCGATACAATGTACTGCTGACTAATGCGACAGTTCCCGGTATCACGGGATTCAAATTTTGTGGTTTTAACAACTCCATGATAAACCCCCACACGACAAGTTTAAATCCCATCGTTCCGATCACCCATAAGGAACTAAAGGCTGCACTGATTATTTTATTTTCTCTTTAATGCAACTGCTAGTAACAAGGTAGTGCCTATTTGAACTCTTAAGCAACTGCTTTAAATAGTCTAAAAATATATCCTCTTTACAGGTATAAGGCGCTTTAGAGTTCCAAGTATATACCATACACAGCTATTAGTGTCAAAATGCACTTTCTGGTTCTCACTAAAGGCTTAAGTGGTAAATAGGTTCAAGAATGAACTTATATGTAGGCATAAGCTGTATTCTATTTCCTTACTGCAACTATAAGCTCCCCGTGCAGCTATAGGAGTTTGCGGAAGATGTTATAGCTCTTAAAACTTTATCTTGAACCCTTATGGCGTTGCTATGCATCTTGAAGTTGCAATGACAGGCTGCAATTTCCACTCTGGTGTTCGTTGGGTAGCCTCTAATGCTCTTACGACCTGTCATGTTCCGGAGAAAAAAGGCATAACGTTACTTATGTCTAGGAGAACACATTTTACTCCAGCGAATAAGGACATAAGGGACAAATTTACCAGAAATAATGAAATAATAGTCTTAGTTACAGTTTCGCTAGAATCCCAGAGTAGTTTAACATTGTTTTAAAAGCTAACATCTCAAAAATCTCTGTTAGTGTTGAAATAAAATACAAAAAACTGCCTCCTGAAAAGTTGTCAGTTTGCAGTTGCGCCTTTATTCTTAGGATACGACGAATTATGCGTCACATCACATCATTTATGGACGCCCCCAAAGTAATAAATATACCTACATTTTTCAAAATTCCACTAACCCACGTTGGCTTAGGAATAATCCATTTGGACATCATTTGGCAGACATAAGGAAGTGGGAAGTGTTCTTTCTGAAACATTCATTTTGTTTGGAAAGTATACCAAACGGTAACAAAGGTTAAAACAAAACTATTTTTTGACGACCCGGTTGGTGTAATGGTTACCACGCCGGACTGCCAAACCAGGGTCCTGGGTTCGAATCCCGGTTCGGTCATGGATGTTTATATGTTTGGTTGTTGTATGGTTTCCATAATAAACAGCCTATAAATAGTGCTTTCTTGGGATCATTACAATGTATGTGCCTGTGAGCGTTATTTATTTATTTTATTTATTTATTTAAAGGCTCGGAATCACCATGATTCAGTCATTTCACACGTCTGGTAAGTAGGTATGCTTATTCTGACACATGGTAAATATAACATTTGCCAACCAAATTACGGTCGCGATGTTGACTTTAGTAGAAATTGCCTCTCTCCGCGATTGTATGATGCAAAATATGTTGTAAAGTTAAAACAAAGAGATAGCTGCAGCTAGTATTGAGTAGTATTGACATCCTTATTAAGGTTTACAACAAGTTTCGCCACTCGATACAGTACTATGATAGTTTATTGACATTGAGGAAAATTTTTTAGTCTTCTTCCATGGTACAATAATATACTGCGCCTGGTATTCTCTTCCGATCACGTGACTGACCACGTGACTGACACAAGCCTACGTCATCATACCCTTTTACCATGTTTAGCGGCTATTTTTTTGTGACATAGGCTTGTGTCACTCTGGGAATAGAAGACCTTGTTCTTTTAGACTATGTCTTCTTCTATCGAGTCGATGGCAAGTCATTTCGCCACACGGATAGCACTGCCGGCAGCGTCCATAACCCCCGTTCTCGTGCAGGTGTCAGGGAGATATATCGAAAATCGAAAGTCCGGATACAGGGATATTCCCAATCCAATAACAATCTCATAATAAACTAGGTACCCACATTGTATTGTGTATAAACATTGACGTAGAATACTATGGACGTCGGGTCTAGTACGAAATTCTCGAAAAAAGTGTATGAGAACTCCGAGACTAAACCTACACAAACGTAAGTACCTGTAACAAGAAGCTTTCATGCTAGCTGCTTGTTCAGGTTCACAAATATAATTACAGTTAGTTTAAATACTTAAATTTAATAATAGAAATTAATTTTATAAAGAATTAACTTTAAATAATTAAAATAAGAGGGAAAGTCGAATTAACAGAGTTGTATATCAAAGGGCTCATGTAGTTCAAAGAGTTTACTTTGTTCCCAATTTAACTTTGCGGACTTCAACAATTTTATTTCCATAGTTATAGGGATCATTTTTGTTTAACTAAGGTGTATGGGTAAAAGTTTAAATTTGCTTGGGTTTTGAAGACATAAAATCTTCCTGCAATTTTGGTTTAGGAAAAAACATCAGTTCAATTTTCAAAATTAAAATTCAAAATTTCGAATAGACGCCGTCGGTGACGTAGTTGATTTTATTGATTTTTTGGTTGGAAATGGATTCTTAGCAAAATTTTCTTTGAGCTCACACGTCGTCATGCTGTCGGATTGAAAATTGAATTTATTTTCCTTTGATTTTTGAGAATTAAAAAGATTTTGGATTGCTCTTTAAGTAAGTGAAGAGTAGTTTAGAATTTTTCGTCGATTTAATTATTAAATTCATTCAAGGAAGTTTATAATTAGTTTGTGAGCTTGGAGGAACCTGGTACACGATGAAAAGTATCGTGGGTTATGGGCATTTTTGCACCTTGCGGTGTTAAACGGGAAAATGTCGATAGCTTCCATTGCTAGTCTGGCTTTGTGGCGCGCCGACAATCGTTTTTTACCAACATAACGATTTCAGCCACATAGGTTTCGTAAGCTAAGCGCATTGTTACGAGGTAGCCGCCGTTGAAGTGGGGGCGTTCTTTAGGGAGCCTTTGTACCTTGTGTTTGGCGTGCGAAATCTAGTCCCCCTAAAATATGACACTTGCTTTATTAGGGCCCGTTCATATCACAACTTGTGGCTTCGGCCGTGATATGAGCATTACACATGGAATAGGGCTAGGCACACTTAGAGGGCTCCACCCTCGAATCTTTTATTTAGCTTAGGGTCGAAAATTTCCATTGCACCTCGGAAATTTTACATTACACACTACACGTTTAAATGTAAATATGAGACCTTTCTCAAGCTTTGTGGAATTCCTATACTCCTGGGATTTCCGAACACTAGGGAATTTTGCTTTAGAATAGGAATATTTTAGACATTGGTTAGATTGTAAAATTCGCGTTTTTTTGTAGAAATAGGCTAGGATAGGATAGGTAACTTGATTTTCAATAATAATGGGGTTGAAATTGAGATAGTTTATATAGGAAGTTCATATTTTCTTATTTTGTAAATTTTAGAAGAGAATTATTGTTTTTATCTAAGATCTTTTATTTACTAGATAGTCAATCTAGTATGAATAGTGTTCAAGAGAATTTAGGATGTATAATTTGCCATCAGAATTGTTGAATATTATTTACTCAAGATAGTAGAGTTGGTAGGGCTTGTTAGGGAAAGAAATTGTATTTATTTATTTTAAATTCTTACTTTATTGATAATTTATTCCCTTTTAATATTTTAATTGTCTAAAGACTTTATCTAACTGACTGACTATGAAATCAAAGATGTTGTCCTCTTTATTTTGTTAAATATTTATTTATATTTTCCAATGACTGAATAAAATTATAAATAAGACGTTGGATTTACTGTAGAGTTTCTGGCCACATCTTCTCTACAGTTAGGACCCTTTGTGATGTGGTGGTAGAATCATAGGCAAGCCATACCCCATCCAAAAGAAGTATTAAAGAAGGATTTGATTTGTGCATAGTTTTTACATAATATGTTCAAATTTAAGTGGAATCAATAAAAATAAAACATGTAAATCCTCTTGAAAAAGATAACTTGAGGTTCTGATGATTTTAGCCTGTCTTTGGGTGAGCAAAAAGCAGCCCGTAGTTAACCTCCATACTTAGATGATTGGAGGCGCTACAATTCAAAGGATATGCTAAAAAGAGATCAGCAATTCTGAATATATGTCTATAAAATGTAGTCATTCAGATCATACGCATTTATTTTCCTTCTTCAATAAATCTTCACCTGGCTACGTGGTCGGGGTTCCCCTTATAATAATCAAAAAATCATTTTTGCTAGTCATATTAAGCGTTTAAAATTTATCTAGAATTTTATAGGAGTCTATATAAATTTAGGTTAGAATTTGTTCTGAATAGGTTTGTTCTTGGCTCATTACTGTTAGGATCTAGGTTCCTAAGTCCTTCTAAAAGTTCCTGAGTTATTACTTCACAATGTGGGATTCTAGACGATCACATCTTCTGGCCAAATCTAGGTTTAAGTATTAGATTTAAATGCAAAATTTATAGGATAGATAAGACTTGTTTAGATACAGAATAGATATAAGGTTTCTGAAAATAAAGCTAGGTAAGATAGGTTATTTTTAGGGTTAGTTAGGTAGAATTAGATTTTGATTGGTTCTGTAGTCTTGGTTAGGTAGGTATCGTTACATACCTAGGAACGTGTTAAGGGCCTATGTCGAAAAATAATTTAAGCGAAACAGGCGTGGGATAGCTTATATTACGGCTTGATGCGAGAGAAAGAGATGGGGCGCCGCGCGCGCCTGAAGCGAATCGAGCGCCAAATCAAACTTTATTTAATTGTGATTGTACTATTTATGTTATTTCAATTCTGCTCTAATCAAAATTTAGAAAATATCAATCTCTTTTTTTTAAATCAAGTCTCGTGTTTCTATTATTCACCGTTTAGCAGTTCCAAGCGTTTATAGATAAAAACAGAGGCTACTTTGGCTTGTTTTTCTATCGAGAAAATGTGTCTTAATCGTGTTTTGGCTCTAATCAAAACTTCAATTATATGTTCAACTAGCGGCCCGGCCCGGCTTCGCACGGGTGGACGTCTAATCTTTTCTAGCAATAAATATAGCCTATGTTACTCAGGGTGAATGCAGCTTTCTAATGGTGAAAGAATTTTTTAAATCGGCCCAGTACTTTTTGAGCCTATTCATTACAAACATACAAACATACAAAAATAGGTACAAATCTTTCCTCTTTATAATATTAGTGTAGATTTACACATATCCGAAAATCACACTCCTACTGTTAGTACTTCATGATATATGAAGCTTTGAAGAATCCTATTTTTTTCACATAGCCTCTTAAGAGGGTGTTAGGGTAAACAGTTGCATTACTTTAAGTTTAATGGGTGATTGTACCCATGATACTGAACAACTTTCCCAAAAAATTTCGAATTTTCATACTAGAGTTCAATCAGCTGATGGCATTTAGTATGGGAAGACCAAATTTCTTTTTACGAATTCCTATAGGTTTCTTTGGGAAAGTTGTTCAGTATCATGGGTACAATTACCTCGTAAAGTAATGCAACTGTTTACCCTAACATCCTGTGTAAACCAACTAGAAACATTGAAAACGCTAAAATTCGTTTCCATACCACTTCCCCATTTGAGCATGGCTCGCGCGCGTTGTCGGCTGATCAAACGAAGACTACCGCGTAATTGGTTCTCTTTTTATGTTTTGGTGCTCTTTTGGTTCGGACACTGTAGAGCGCGGAAGTTAGTAGTTGGTAAGTCAATGTCTATGAATAAGCAAAACTCTAAAATAGAAAAATTCGACGTAGCCACATTAATAATGCATGACATTATAATCATAAAAGTAATAATCATACCTATAATTTCTGATAGGACGTTTTTACGAGGCGTTGATTAATTATTATCGCATCGTTACAACACTTGCCTACTTACAGATTAAAACTAACAACACGTGTAAAAATGTAGGCCTACCCAATACCTGAATACGTAAGCCCTGTTAAGGGGCTATGTGAAAAAAATAGGATTCTTCAAAGCTCCATATATCATGAAGTACTAACAGTATGAGTATGATTTGCGGATATGTGTAAATTGAACATATAATTGAAGTTTTGATTAGAGCCAAAACACGATTAAGACAAATTTTCTCGATAGAAAAACAAGCCAAAGTAGCCTCTGTTTTTGTCTATAAACGCTTGTAACTGCTAAACGGTGAATAATAGAAACATCAGACTTGATTTTAAAAAAAAGAGATTGCTATTATCTAAGTTTTGATTAGAGCAGAATTGAACTAACATAAATAGTACAATCACAATTAAATAAAGTTTGTTTTTTCGCTTGATTCGTTCCAGGCGCGCGCGCGGCCCCATCTCTTTCTCTCGCATCTGGCAGTAATATAAGCTATCACACGTCCGTTTCGCTAAAATTATTTTTCGACATAGGCTATATAGGTTTCTTAGGGAAAGTTGTTCAGTATCATGGATACAATCACCTCTTAAAGTATGCAACTGTTAACCTTAACACCCTCTAGATTTTTCCCAACATTTACGGCGTAGTTTTCGAGTTTGCATGATCTATTTTTATCTATCAAAACTAATAAAAAAATATTCACGGTCGAATTGAGAAACCTCCTTTTTTGAAGTCGGTTAAAAATCAAATGCATCTCTTGAGATGAGAACGGTTGGACCGACGGACATTTTTTTAAAATAGTTATAGTTTGATTATTTTTTTAGACAGTACAACATCTGTCGGGTCAGCTAGTAACAGGCTAGTAATAAAAAGGTAATAAATAAAAACACCGAAAGCCGTCTCGTTTATTTTTTTGTCGAGCTTCTGTCGAGAGCAACGTCTGCGTTCCACCAACACGTGCTACTTGAGATGCAAAATGCACGCAATGTAAGTTGGCGAATGCATGCGAGAGAAATACAGCCCTACTGGAGGTCTACCCTGACATTCGAACTTCGCAATTGCGTGAACATTTTCGTTCCAATGTCATGCTCTTTTAGGTAAAATGAAGTTCGAGTTCGTATCGAAAATCGAAAATCCGGGTACTGGGCCAGCATTTCTCTTTCAGCATGCTATGCTGCGATAAAACGAGAAAATCGTCATGCGCGCTCATTTTAGCATTTTATTTTATTAATTTTTTTTATTTTATTAATTTTAAGAAAACGTAGGACTAATTACATGATACGGTATCATGGTATCAACATTTTTATAAAACAACATTACCAACTAAAAGTTTCCACAGATAAACAGCAGTGCGATTTTTGAATCTCATTCAGCAGTTGGAAATGTCAAAATTACTCTGGAGATATGCATATTTCTACTGCTGATTTGACTTTTAAAAATTTTAACAAAAAATTAAAACCACCTTCAAAAAAACTAAAAAGTTAAAAAATAATATTGCAGCCGATGACTTTTTCGTTTTGTTTTATCGAAGTCGCTGTCAAGCCGATTCGCGACAGGGCTTGCATTAGTTTTTTGACTTGACTTGACACCGACTTCTATAAAACAAATTAATGTTCTTATGATGCGAACGAAAAAGTCATCGGCTGCAATATTATTTTTTAACTTTTTTGAAGGTGGTGTTAATTTTTTGTAAAAATTTTGTTTATTTCACAATTTTCAGTGGTGACTTCATTAGTTCGATTTAACAGTAGTGCTTCAAATTAACAAACGCACTAGTCGGCACTACGATTTTCGAAGGTTCCCCTCGATTTCTCTGGGATCCATCATCAGATCCTAGTTTCCTTATCATGGGACCACTCTTGGGATATCTCCTTTCCAACAAAAAAAGCATCATCCAAATCGGTTCATAAACGACGAAGTTATCCGCGAACACACATTACAAGAAAATATATATATACGGTCGAACTGAGAACCTACTCCTTTTTTTGAAGTCGGTTAAAAATCACACTCCAGGAGTGCGATTTTTGAAAGTCAAATCAGCCGTAGAAAGATGCGTATCTCCATAGTAATTTTGACATTTTCAACTGCTGAACTCACCAAATGAGATTCAAAAATCGCACTCCTGATGTGTAAAGTAAGACAGCATATGACAGCATATTTTTCTCATTTTCTATAATAATAAGACAGCATATTTTTCTCATTTTCTCGGGGGAGCTAGCCCTACAGGTCAATTAAAAAGACATAAACAACTCTACTAAATATTTAAACAGTTAATGTAATGTTGTAAGCTCGAATTAGACGGTGGATATAATATAATAAGTACCAAGACTGTAATGAATTAATGACAAGTTCAAGTGTGCGTCAGCGCAAGGTTGTACAATGGATGCTGTGTCTCAGATTAAGGGGCTATGTAAAAAAAATAGGATTCTTCAAAGCTCCATATATCATGAAGTACTAACAGTAGGAGTATGATTTGCGGATATGTGTAAATTGAACATATAATTGAAGTTTTGATTAGAGCCAAAACACGACTAAGACAAATTTTCTCGATAGAAAAACAAGCCAAAGTAGCCTCCGTTTTTAACCGACTTCAAAAAAAAGGAGTAGGTTCTCAGTTCGACCGTATATTTTTTTTTTTTTAATGTGTGTTCGCGGATAACTTCGTCGTTTATGTACCGATTTTGATAATTCTTTTTTTGTTGGAAAGGAGATATCCCAAGGGTGGTCCCATGATAAGGAAACCAGGATCTGATGATGGATCCCAGATACGGTCGAACTGAGAACCTACTCCTTTTTTTTGAAGTCGGTTAAAAAAAGGAGTAGGTTCTCAGTTCGACCGTATATATATATTTTTTTAAATGTGTGTTCGCGGATAACTTCGTCGTTTATGTACCGATTTTGATAATTCTTTTTTTGTTGGAAAGGAGATATCCCAAGGGTGGTCCCATGATAAGGAAACCAGGATCTGATGATGGATCCCAGAGAAATCGAGGGGAACCTTCGAAAATCGTAGTGCTGACATTAGTCGCAACGCATAACGCAACGCACGTTTTAACGCATTAGCGTTTGTTAATTTGAAGCACTACTGTTAAATCGAACTAATTAATTCACCACTGAAAATTGTGAAATAAACAAAATTTTAACAAAAAATTAAAACCGCCTTCAAAAAAACTAAAAAGTTAAAAAATAATATTGCAGCCCCGATAACTTTTTCGTTCGCATCATAAGAACATTAATTTGTTTTATAGAAGTCGGTGTCAAGCCAAGCCAAAAAACTAATGCAAGCCCTGTCGCGAATCGGCTTGACAGCGACTTCGATAAAACAAATTAATGTTCTTATGATGCGAACGAAAAAGTTATCGGCTGCAATATTATTTTTTAACTTTTTAGTTTTTTTGAAGGCGGTTTTAATTTTTTGTCTATAAACGCTTGTAACTGCTAAACGGTGAATAATAGAAACATGAGACTTGATTTAAAAATTAAAAAAGAGATTGCTATTATCTAAGTTTTGATTAGAGCAGAATTGAACTTACATAAATAGTACAATCACAATTAAATAAAGTTAGTTTTTTCGCTTGATTCGTTCCAGGCGCGCGCGCCGCCCCATCTCTTTCTCTCGCATCTGGCAGTAATATAAGCTATCACACGCCCGTTTCGCTTAATAGTAGATTATGTACCAAGGGGATAAAGCAGTGTCTTTCATCACGGGTGCGATATTGAATCCCGAGCGTAACGAGGGATTCTAGGGTTAACTCCCGAGCGCAGCGAGGGAGTTTAGAGTTAACTCCCGAGCGTAGCGAGGGAGTTAAGACTAGAATCCTGAGTGAAGCGAGGGGTTCAAGCTTGCCCAAGATGAAAACACGTTTATCCCCGAGGACCATACTCTACTTTTCACACCCTCCGCGAGAAAATAAAAAGCAATACTGTTAGAAACCCAGGGGAACGTGTAAATTCTCTATGGTTAGAAACCAATCATTTTATTAGAGTTTATAACAAAGTATTTGAGTTCAATAGTATACTTAAGTATTTGAAACATTAGACCAGCATGTCTAGTATGATTTCTCTACACTCGCGCGACGCGCCTTCGCTGCATACAAAATAACCTGTTCCCGCGCTTTTCGGAGAGCGAAAGCCGCGCGTGCCGCGACTTGTAGTATGGAAAAAAACCGAGTCGCGCGCAAGTAGAGAAATCATGCTAGGGGGTCAGGAGTGCGATTTTTGAAACTCATTCTTTGAACTCAGCAGTTGAAAATGTCAATATTACTATTAATTTTTCTACTGCTGATTTGACATTAAAAAATCATACTCCAGGATTGCGATTTTTGAAAGTCAAAGCAGCAGTAGAAAGATCTGTATAGCAACACATACATAGTACATTTTCAACTGCTGATCTCAGCGAATGAGATTCAAAAATCGCACTCCAGTTGTACAATGTAATATTTTTTCATTACTTTGTTCGTAGCAATAGGTACAGAGATATGCAGTAAACGCGCCTTTTTTTCTTTTTTTGTGTTCAATACTCGTGGTGGCCAGTTCAAATTTCGAATTAAGTTCTTTTTGGTGCCTGTCTCCATGATAAGTTTTCATACGAATTTTAAGTAAGGGTCGTAAATAATCTGTGGATGCGGTTCCATATTCAAATCTCATTATTGACCAGCGGGTTATAATGAAATTCAGTACAATATTATTGCCCGGCTAGTCCCAGGGCTATAATGACTTGCTTTAGGTTCGAGTTACATGACATATAATGTTCCATTTTCGAGCGGGTGGTGTGAAAATTATTTTTCGACATAGGCCCTTAATAATAAGGCTGTGTCTATGTGCCGGGTATTAATGTAATGTATGCATGTGTGACCCCTGGTGGTCTGTACTGGCTATACCTACAGTACGTAATATTTCATGCAGAATGCGGTTCGATACCAGCAAGACAAAAGCCATAGTCAAAAGTCAAAGGCTTCAGGATAAATATCGCAAGGAAACCTGCATTAATCTGAATTCTGAAGAAGAAATTCAGAGCGGTATAATAGGCTAGCTAATTCGCATTAGTCACTTACAGGGTGTAACAAAACACCCTAGTAATACTTAAGGAGGTGCTTCAGACCATCAAACTGAACAACTTTCACAATGGAGCCAACATCGAAATCGCGAAAAAAAAACGCTCTTTCATACAAAACTGCAGTACCGTCTCGACTCAAATGTATGGGACGGCAGATTTTTTTATTTTTTCTCGACTTTGGCTCCATAGTAAAAGTTGCTCAGATTGATGGTCTGAAGCACCCCCTTAAGAATACTTAAGGGGGTGCTTCCGACCATCAATCTGTAACAAAACTCCCTAGTAATAACTAGGGAGTTTTGTTACACCCTGTATAGGGGCAGCCATAGATAAAAATAATATAATGTTCTGTGGGGGCAGCCCTGCCTTAATTTTATAATTCTGTGAGATCTAACTACAAAAAAAAACCGTAATTAAAAAAGTAAAACTGGTCAAGGGAGAGCCGGGCTACTAGCGCACCAACGCCGACGGTTCCGATCCACACCACCACAAAACATATTAACGTACAAAAACCGGTCAAGCGCGAGTCGGGCTACTCGCGCACCAAGGGTTCCGTACCACACCACCATAAATATTAACGTAGGTTCAAAAAAGTTTTGTTTTCTCCGGAACCTTTATCTCAAAACCTACTCACACTTGGCCGATTTTTATTATTTGTTGTTATATTGTAGAGTTTGCTCTATAATAATCTAATCACACCAAGGTTGACGGTATGTATTACCGTTTTTACGATAGAGCGAGAAGAAAAAACGGTGATAAAAACTAATTTCTTGTATGAGGAGAGGACCCCCTTAATTTTTTACTTTTGTTGATTGTTATGTCTAGCTGTAACGGTTTAAAAGAGGTAGGACAGAGAGACAGACGGATGAACGGACGGACAGCGTATGCTTATTATGAATGGGTCCCGTTTTCACCCTTTGTAGGCCAGTCATTTTACGGAGTTTTGTTAGGCGGGGTAGGGAGTAATTATGAATTGGACTTTTAAACTGTAACTGGCACCATTTAGTGACGAAAATAATAAGCCAAATTAAAAAAAAAAAATTGCTACGCAACATAGAAATCAAAATTGTGTCCCAGAAGGCTTTTAAATTAATAATATTAATACCATACCATACATTTAACAATATACACATTATTTTTGAGCAATAAAATAGGCATTAAAATTTAATAAATGAGGTACTTATCTATTTATTACAAAATACGAATGTATTTTTCAAAACCTTCTGAGTAGACAAAAATATTTACACCATGTTTGAAGTATTTATAATGGTAAAGCCTTAAACATGTGCAAAAAAAAATTTATCATCATGTTTTTTAGAACGAGATAATATCTAAATTTTAAAATTGGAACTGTTGCTGACGTGATTTTTTTATTTTATTTTGGTACATGTCTAAGCTCAAATTGGCTCTTCAATATCATAGCGAAAAAACAATTCAATTGTTAATTAGTCCCGGCTCAAACCGTAAAATGACTGGGCTATTGGGTACGGAACCCTAAAAAGATGAAAAAGATAGCATTTAATAAAATAGTGCCACAAAACCCATTCTCGTAGTTCGTTCGTTTGTGTAGTGTAGGGAAAAACTTTCCTACAAATCTACATAGTGGATTGTTCTAGGTTAGGTGTCATTTATAATGTAAGTACATAAAAAATAATTGTGCTAGATAGTCTAGAAATACATACATGTATACACTATAAAACACCTTTTTGCTGTTGAATCAAGGTTTGAAATAAATGAAACTGGAACTGTATAACATGATTTATCCTCAAGTTAACGTCGGTAACATTTTTCTAATCCACTAAGCCATGACATTGTAATTGTAAAAAACGCGATCAGGGTTGCCAGGTTTGTTTTAACCCCAGATTGAATTTTTTTTTAACCCCAAAATGATACTAAACGTACGTTACTACCAAAAGGTAGAAATAAAAAACAAAAACTTACGCATTACAGTAAACAAAAGGTCGATCAACTCAACTCATAGACAGTAGGTACCATAGCGTATTTTTTGTTTTGCATCGGGGATTAATGTACTTGCAAATCCAAAAATTTTTACACTTTAGTGACACCTTTGTAACGTGATACCGGTAATAAAGTTATAATACTACAAATATACAAAAGACAGAATAGGTACATAAGTAGAAACCAAAATTACTTGACTTCAACCTTTCACAGATCATCGATATTATAAAAATAAGTAAAGATTAAAAAAAGAGCATCTTTGATAATTTTTTCCCCATCAATTTCCTCAACGATTGAATTTCCCCAAAGACCAGTTTTTTCCCCATCAATTTCCTCATCGATTGAATTCCCCCAAAGACCAAATTTTTTCACAAAATCGCGAAAAATCCCCAACCTGACAACCCTGTAAGCGATTCTGGTACTAATCAGTACATAATAATTGTTCAGTCGTTAAAGTAATTGACTAGTTGCATGCTATAAGTCTTTAATTGCAAGGAATTACCAACTAGTACAGACAAGACAAGTGTCACTGTTGAACATACCAACCTACCACGCATGAAGACGCAGAAACTGGTTGATCAAGATTCAAGGTTACGGTCAAGTTTAGAAAACAAACATCCCGTGTTTGTTAGAGCAAGTCATAGTTTTGCTATAGTTAGGTAATTACTTAACTACTTACAAGTTTTCCTGTAGCATATCATAACAAGGTGCCTACTTATGTTCTAGCTAGGTACATCTAGTTACTTGGATAGAAAAATAAGTCAAGGCTGGGTATTAGTAGACCAAGCCTCTCTTTCTAACAAGCAAACTTTTTGCAATTAGCCATCCCGCTTCAATAGAAAGTAAGATCGCAAAAAACGTATTTTTCATCAATATCTTTTCTCTTGGGTGTTTGGGGAAAAATCCATCGGGTAGAAGCCCTGCTATAATTATTTACCTTTCAAATGATGGTATATTCAGAAGAAATGGTGTAGGGTGATTCTTGTAAAACTGGTTATAAATCTGAAATCGAGCTTACTTTGCTCCTCTTTTCTATCGAGAAAATTTAATAGAATCGTGTTTTCAACGGTTAGATGCCCTGCAGAAAGAACGTATCTACACTGTTATGTGAACTATATATATTAAATGTAATAATTTGGTTATCAAAAATCGGTTCGAAAACAGACAAAATAGGTATGACCCCCTCTTAATGACAATGACGAATCCATACAAATCTTAAATTAATCGTAGCTTTGAAACATTTTATCGGAAGTCCCGTAAATCTGATAATCCACAGACACGGATATTAGTTTCTAGATCGGATTAAAATAAAAATAGAAGGGGAATATCATCTTAAATATCAGATAACTGATGGTTAATAGCCATTATAGGTAATTTGTGTAGCTCCGTATAAAAAACGTTTAATTGCACGTTTGAGAAACAATTTTGATGTTGGAAGACAACATTACCAAAGGTGACCAAAGACTACAGTATACAGGCATGCATGACGACATCGCAGGAAGCTGTACGACAAAACAGGTAAGTATAAAAAAAATATGAAATTCACTTTTTTGATATACTGTAAGGGGTTCAGGAAGCTGGCAAAGGTATGCTGACTCTTATACAGGCTGAAATTGATATCATTAGCATCCTTCCTTTTAAACTAACAGTCTATCCGTCAAACTGAACAACTTTCACTATGGGAGCAAACCGATCGGAGCAACTAAAAAATCAGCTGTTGCATACATTTGAGTCGAGTAGGCACTGCAGTTTAGTATGGAACAGCAGATTTTTTTGTTGCTCCGATCGGTTTGCTCCCATAGTAAAAGTTGTTCAGTATGATGGGTAGACTCTTAGTTTAAAAGGATTCTAATGATATCAATTTCACCCTGTATAAGATATGTATAACAGGGTGGGGTAAACAGTTGCATTACTTTGGGGTGATTGTACCCATGATACTGAACAACTTTCCCTAAGGAACCTAGGGAAATTATCAAAAAAAATTTTGCTCTTTCCATACTAAATGCAATCGGCTGATAGAACATTTGTATGAAAAGTCGATTTTTGTTTTTGCCATTTCCTATAGGTTTCTTAGGGAATTTTGTTCAGTATCATGGGTACAATAATAACATTAATAACCCTTTAAAGTAGTGCAACTGTGTACCCTAACAACCTGTATATTTTTATGACGAAACATGTTGCGAATATTATTTTCTGTTTTGAACGTTTTACATAAGTAGGTATTACCGTGGTATTACCTATATTGTATTGCATAATTGAGAAATGATCAGTTCCTTTAACCTTTGAAAAAAAAACGCTTCGACCAAATCGAAGAGATGTTTTTTTTCCAAAAGGTAAACGAATTAAATTGCATAAGCGGACGGGTCGGGAGAGGTCATCCGAGGAAACCTGACGAGGATGTCATGATGCAATGCTCTTAATTAGGCATCTTTTCCGAAAAGGGCAAGTGTGTTGCACTCAACCGATGAAAGTGAGGATCATGAAACAATGTATGGATGCGATAATTTTTTTATTATACTTATGGTTATGATTATGACCGAGGCCCAGATTCAGAGACGATTTTTAAGTCATAGTTCGAACTAAGTAGGGTCAAAAATTTTTGGATTTTGACATACTTACGGGAGTTCTTTCTTTCTTATCGTGTGGGTAGAGCCCTGGTGTCAGAGTTTTTTCAGACCGCCTTACGGCCTCTGACGTGGTTTTTATGTAACGACTACTACCACCAGAGATAGTAGCCGGGACCAACGGCTTAACGTGCCATCCGAAGCACGGAATCATTTTTCTTTTCAAACAATCAGGTGATTCAGCCTGCAATGTCCTAACCAACTGGGGAAAAACGCACAAAGTGACATATCACTAGGTGTCCCCCGTGGGAATCGAACCCACGACCTCCGTGTCGAGAGCCAAAGCTCTTAACCATTAGACCACGGAGGCAGTACGGGAGTTCAAGCTAAGACTTTAAAAACGTCTCTGAATCTCGACCTAAATGTCCAAACTATAGGACGTAACTTCGTTTTGTAAGCGCTGTATCAGGAATATCCTCTTAACATAAAAAATGGTCTAGTGAGTCGGGCATCGAGCCGAGAAGGGTTCCGTACCACCAAGAAATATAATGGATTTTCGAATAAAAATAAAATTGTTTTCTCCGGGTCCAGATGGACACATGGGTTTTATTATTTGTTGTTATACCTATACTAGAGTTTGCACTATAATCACACTAACCAAGTTTGATGCTAGGTAGTATATTATTACCGTTTTTACAATGGAACAAAAATAAAAAGTGAAAAAACACGTTTCTTGTCAACCTAAATTTTTTTTTAATCATTAGTCCGCCTTAGTAATGATAACGCATATTCTGTGAAAATTTTAACAGCTATGAATTACTATTAATTAATTAATGTTTTTGTCGTTTATTCAATGATATTATATAGGGTCCTTCTTAATATGCTGACACTTTTTTAAGGGGATGATCAGACCGTCAAACTGAACAACTTTATCTATGAAACCAACGTCGAAATCGCTAAAAAAAAATCAGCTGTTCCATACAGAACTGCAAACCAACTCGGGCCAAATGTATGGGGACAGCTCTTTTTTTCGCGATTTCGATGTTGCTCCCATAGAGAAAGTTGTTCAGTTCGATGGTCTGATCATCTCCTGAAAAAAGTGTCAGCATATTAAGAAGGACCCTGTATGTTACCTTACTACTATACATATACTGTAACGTTTATTACTCATTTGATAGTTTCATGAAAACTACCCTACGCTAAAAAAAAACATTTAAAAAGTGAAAAACACATTTAATTTTGCACCCTGTATTAATATGCATCAGAATTGTGGAGGAAGCCTACATACGCTGAAGAAGAAATGTATGGTTTATTGGAATAAAATACGAAACCAATAAAATCATACATAATCCTAAACTTAATAATATAGTCATATTAAAAATAAGATGATTACATAAAGTCAACAAGATACCCAACACACTTATAGGAAAGTACATCAACAACATCAAGAACAACATTAGCATTGTAATGTAATTGTAAGTATGTATTATGCTATTTTTTCTAATTGAAAATTACTTCAATTATAAACAGTGACGTTGATGGCAGACTCATTATTAATCTTATTAGTGTTGATCATCTATCTCTGAGAACTCAAGGACCTTTGTAAGTATTTTCCATAATTTAATGAGAAATTCCATTAGAGTGTGACGTATTGATGTGAAGCAAACTAATTTGAAATGTTTGCTACCTTACAACCCTATCACAATTATGTTTATCAACGTAATTAAGGCTAAAACGTCCAACGTCCAAACGGCCAACGTAACTGCCTCCGTGGTCTAATGGTTAAGAGCATTGGGCTCTCGACACGGAGGTCATGGGTTCGATTCCCACGGGGGACACCTAGTGATATGTCACTTTGTGCGTTTTTCCCCAGCTGGTTAGGACATTGCAGGCTGAATCACCTGATTGTCTGAAAAGGAAAATGATTCCGTGCTTCGGATGGCACGTTAAGCCGTTGGTCCCGGCTACTATCTCTGGTGGTAGTACTAGTCGTTACATAAAAACCACGTCAGAGGCCGTAAGGCGGTCTGAAAAAACTCTGACACCAGGGCTTTGCCCACACGATAAGAAGAAGAACGTAATTAAGCTTCAATGGAAAATTAACTGCAAATAGTCTGCTGTGACAAAGTTTTACGGTGGATAAGATAGACACTTTTATTAACTTAAAACGTATACAATGTATACGGGCTCCTTCCTAATATACTGAAGCCGGTTTTCTAAGGGGATGATCATACCATCAAACCGTACAACTTTCTCTAAGGGACTATCAATCAGCCTTTCTATACATTCAGGTTGATGATTATAATTAGATAGGTTCCGTAAACCGGGGATACTTTGATCAATTTTCAACTTTAGATGACCGTTACTCCCTCAATTAAAGAGTAAAAACTATTAAAAAAACTGAATAATTGGTTTTTTGAGTACTTTAGGATAAACAAATTATAACTTCAAAATTTTAAATATTTTTAAAAATAAACAATAAAAACCAAGTGATCAAAGTTAAACCGCGAGTGGGGTAACTTTGATCACCCATGTTTTTTCAATGGAATATTAAAGATGACCCAAAAAATAATGAGTAAAAAAAATAAATGAAAAAAAATCGGCCGGTTATTTTTTCAAGATATGAGGTTTTTTGTGCTTGAAGGTTACTTTGACCAGGGAAATAAAAGAGGTTTTAGTATCAAATCAAACTTTATTTTGATTTAGTATTAATTATTAATTTAGTACTAATATGATAAGTTTTACCTGACTTAAAAAAAAATCAACGTTTTATAAAATTTTGCGGTCAAATATCACCTGATTGGTGAGTTAATCAGCTTATTTTATACAATAATACTATCTAGGTGGGTAACAAATTAAGGAACTTTGTTTCATAATTTATAAACTAATAAAAAAAATAATCAACAACATCATAAGATCAAAATTACAAATCGAGAATGTCTACTTCAAAGGGAAACTCATTGATCAATCTCACCCCGTAAGATGATCAAAGACACCCCGTGTAAAAATTTCGTCAACCTCTTGGCCGGTTTTGTGGTTAGGAATGTAAAATATTTCTTTTTATAGATCAGAAACAATGTTTTTTCAATGTATTGTGCATTCCAATCGGTTAGTATCAAAAGCCAAGAAGTTACAAACAACGTTTTGCAGGCTTTGAAAAAGCATAAACAATCACTTACTTACCTTTTTGATTAATTTGCATGAAATGGACCACCGCACACGCCTCTCCTTTTAAGGGAATGATGGCTGACTATCGGTGCTAACAACGTAAAAAAAAAATCCGCCAGCGCGTTTTGTTTGCACACAAATTGCATTTAATTGTCAGAGAGAAGTTCCGACCAATGTCACCCCGCCCGTCAAAGTAACCCCGGTTTACGGTTTATGCCCAGGTGCCCAGCAGTGAGGGAGGACTTTAATGAAAGCTGGCGATGACGGTCTTAAAAATATGGCAAGTCCTTGGCTTAATGATCGTCAGAGCTGGTAGAATATACTTAGCAAATACCTAGATAGTATACTCGAGCTACAGATAATGTAAAATAATAACCGCGATAACGCTAGACCTTTGTCGTATACATAATCAAGTCTAAGCTGAAATCACGTGTCCTATCTAGCGAGTCACTCACTAATTAATAACATATATTTATTGGAATAGGAAAGTCTGAATATGTAAACAAAGAAACAAAACAAACCATCAAAACAATACAAATATCGAATTTCATCACAAAAGGCACAAAATAAAGAAACAATCTAATAAAAAGGATTTCTCTGGCTACGCTTTTGGGTATGGAACCCTAATTTATTTCATAATTATAAGTGTTGAAATACATTAGTTGGATTTTGATATCAGCACACACACATCGATACGAAGCAAACGTTACAATCGCCGATGATTTGCTGTCAACTTTTGAGGAGTTCTATTGTAGCTCCGAAATTCATCATCAGATCTTCACCGAATAGAAATGGGACCACCTTGGGATCGGCAGTATAGGACTTGCCCTTTCCGATAAAAATCTGACTACTCTGTAGAAAGATATGCGTGATCATACATAAAAAAAAAAACCTATATACAGCACTCTGTATATAGGTATTTTTTTCAAAGATTAAACGATGTATATTATACAGGGTGTAAGTGACAGCCTAGCTAATACTGAAACGGTGAACTCGGACCATCAAACTGAACAACTTTCACTATGGACCCTGCCTCAGGAAACGCGAAAAAAATATCAGCTGTCCCATTCAAAACTGGTGTACCTACCCGACTAAAATGTATGGGATAGCTGATTTTTTTTCGCGTTTCCTTAGGTAGGCTCCATAGTGAAAGTTGTTCAGTCCGACCGAAGTTTTCGTCGGTTAAAAATCGCCTCCTAGACTCTATCACTCGATACATTATGTCACAAATATTAAATAATCTCCAAAGTAATTTTGACATTCTCCGCTGAACGTGAACGTGTGACTTTCAGAAATCGCACTCCTGAGCACTATCTGACATGTTATCTGTATGCACTTTTGTTTCTGTTATTTTTGGAGTGACATCTAGTTTTTATAGTTAAGTGATCGGAATGTTCGGAGTTGAGTTCATGCTCTGAGATTAGTTTTTGTTTTCATTGCAAGACTCTCCTAACAGAGTAGAGTATACAAAATTATTATTGAATAGATTAGGAAACCTTTAGATAGATAAGAAAATGTTTATATTCTGATTTTGCGTCCGCAATGAGTGTCTTACATGCGGTCAATCACTAGGGTGGCACACAAGTAGGTATACAATTATACATACATATAAACATTAAAGTAGGTATGTAGGTAAGGTAGGTACCTACTTATACTAGCTAGGCCCGCTGATTTGCACGATGACGGACGCGACGCGACTCGCGCACCGCGAGTTTACGGGGGGTAAATTCCTTCTTCTTTTTTAATTATTTAGCAAATCCAATTGATAACATTTAATTTTTTAACCACCTGTTTTAATGAAAAATATAAAAATACGTATTTTCCGATTAAATTTTTGACCGATATTTCTATTTTTTTAAATTTACTTTTGAATTTTCTGAAAAACGTAGGATTTATGACTATTTTATGGCTACGTGGGATTTATTGCGGCCAAGGTATTTATTACCGCAATACAATTTTAAATAGAAACTGTCAAATACAATAGAAAAGCCAAGCAGGCAAAGGAATAAATGCCATTCAACCTCTATATTTTTCAGTATTATTCAAATAACTCGAGACAAATCTGATAATTTTGATATAAGCTTTGAATCACATAATCTCCAAATGGTTTTCTAATTAAAAGACATCATTCATCAATGTATGGGCCGTCAGGCCAATTTGTGATATGCATGCATATGCATGTGATAGCTTTTATATACGCATTTTAATATAGACAAATATAATAAAAATACAAACCAATTGCTATACACAAATAAAAATAAATTCAACTACAAATAAATTCGTTTCGTGTTACAAAATATTTAAAGTAATATGATGACAGCTCGAAGTAATTACAAATAGCGCAGTTAGCAATATAAAAAAGCGATCTTTACTGTAGTAAAACTTCTTGGTTAATGATAGCGTCATCAACAGATCAAGGAGGTAATCCTCAAGGAGGTGAAACTACACATTACTTCCTTTATGGATAGCGCACTCTGAATTTTGCTCTGAAATGGCTCTGAATCAAAGAGTACCTTTCTCTGAATTATCCAGTGGAATTATCTGATGTTTTTGTTCGATTCGGCTGCGCTTTAGTTTTTCTGTGTTTTTCTGCTTTATACCTACTCATTAATGAAAGTGTGATACAGTCGTAGGAAGATAGCATTTGTGTTATTATTGTAGCAGTGTTAGCAAAGAGAATATAATCACTACGTTTTAAGAGACGGGACTCCTTGGAGCAAAATAATCGTAAAAAACGTCAACTTGTATGACTTGAAGCTACCATTCCATAGCCAACATAGAGCAACATGTTGCCAATATTGAAAACAAAATGACAGTGAAAAGTAGTGATGTGCTGTGAATATTTAACGATATCGATAGTTGCAGAAAAAAAAAATTGCCATATGATATTGATATTTAAAAATTGCAGATTTTTTTAGTGATGGATTGATGTTAATCCAATCACTAGAAAAAAACAAACAATTAGCCACCTACTAATAAGTCTGGGACTGTCTTGAGATAAAGAAAAGACATTCGTAGGTATTAATAATTATAATTAATTTACATAAAATTATACCACATTGAAATAATAGGTTAGATTGGCTATCCTAACTGTTATGAAACTCTTAAAGAAGACTCTATGTACATTTAAGATATTTTATTTTATTTTATTTTATTTAATATGGCACACCAACAGTATACATATTTAAACATTTACAATAACATAGGAACGCTAAAAATCAATTTCTAATACACACACATATAACAGGCGCACACAGCATTGGCCAGTAACACAAGTAATCTACAAATATATATAAATCAATACAATATCTTACAAAATAGAAAATTTCAACATTCAAACCATCACCGCAAACGAGTGAGGATTGCGGTGCGTTCCTGCACAAAATGTGCGTTATGATATCATAAATAATTAAAACTAATAATTCTGGGCTGTAAAATAAATAATGTGTGGTATAAGACCCAAAACGAGTTACTTTTAATGACTTTTGTACAGTTAATTTTTTGAAACTTTAAAGTTAAATATCTCCGAAACGTTACACCGCAGGAAATTTTTTTTTGCATAACAATGTAAGGTAATATTCACCCTAAAATACCCACAACATTTGGTACCTGGCCGCTTAAAAAAAAGACGCCAATATTAGCCGTACCCCATTTGTTTTTTTTTTTTAAATGTTTATTCATTTTAGGAAAACTTACGGACTAATTACAGGATAGTATGCAGTGAGCCGTATGGATATGGAATGGCAGTTGGTTTCAATTTTGTCATTTTTTATGAAAATCTTCCAGGCAGGAAATGTTTCTCGCAAATAATAATTGGTTCATTTTTCGATTGGTATGTAGGTACGCTAGATCTTCATTTCCAGTAACTTGAACCCGTTTTGCATCTGAAAATAAAACATGTATACAAAAGTGTAATCTTATCATATCATCAAAAATATGATGGATGATTTTTGTATGGTGGATGTTCTGATGTTTCAGAATATCTCTGACTACCTCCTCGGGGAGCATAGTCGTTCGTATCCGTATGCGTCTGCATGTATGTATCAACAATTATATCGATATCGACATTTCTCCAAATCCCTCACTTCTTTACAAATACTTCCCGCTCTTTACGAAAATGATTGCCTAAATATAAACCTGGGCTAATAAATAGGATAAATTTATGCTTACCGAGCTTCATCCAGTGGAAATCTTGCTATGAAGTTACGTTTTTTACCATCTTTTCTTTCCGACCTTTCACAGCATATTTCGCATTTCTAGTACTTAATTTTAAGCTTTTATGGTGCAATATCACGTAATACACTGAATTTACTTGTGTTTTATGTTTTATATTCACGTTTATTTATTAATTCTAAATATAATAAACACCCAAAAACATTTTAAATAATTTAGACAGAGTCTGTTTCATAACGTGTGAAAAACATCTGAATTACGTCACGTGACATTTCATGAAAGAGAGGGTCAAGAAAAGAGACGAATATAGACGCCCATTCAAGTTCTACCACATCCCATACATTTTCTCGCATCTATGCAGTTGCGATAGACTGGCCGCGTGTGTTTGACTGACTTTGACTTTGACAGTTGACCAGTGCTGCCAATGTAAATTTCTTGATTCCCCGCTTAAGTAGGCTCAATACCCCGAATTTCCCCGATTTCCAATCATGCATTCCGCGAAAATTCCCCGACACTGTAATATGCAAGAAATAAAGCATTTTTTCATGCAAAATGTAGTTAAATGTTTCAAAAATTCGCGTATCAACTTCTTTGTCTTCTAATTTTTATCAAAAAATCTACTTCAATATTTGGAATACAGTGAGTTTTATTTATTATTTATTTTTTTCCCATACTTTCGGACTAAGATTAGTCCGATTCAGTTCTAATTTTAGCAATTCCTTTTCATTAGACATCCTTTGTTCGACATTTATTACAAATAGGCGATTCCCCGATTTGAATCATTCCCCGCGCTCTCCCCGCACGCACCCCTGATTCCCCGAAAATCGGGGAAATTCCCCGGAATCGGCAGCCCTGTCAACAACATCATCTCATGCTATGTTACCTATCGTATTCTAGGTAGAACGCTGATTTTCCATATACAGCTTCCGCCATCTATCGGTTACATTTCGAAGCACTATGTGTTGAACTAAAGGGTTCGTACGTATCTTGATTCTTGAAGCGATAGCGCGGTAGTCGGTACCATAAAGGTATTATACTACGCAAGAGAGACAGTGACAACTGAGAGAGCGAGATGTACCTAGCGGCATGCCTGTATAATAGAAAGAGATACGTGACGCGAGGCAATAGAACCGTTTTTAGGGATTTGGAGTCCTGGTAAAAATTCGGTTTCTGTGAATAATCGTGAACCTAAAGTGAAATCGTAGATAATTTTGTGAAATATACTAACACTGTTTCATTAAATTATTCACGATTTCACGTTAGATTGAGAATTATACACAGAAATCGAATTTTTACCTTGCCGAGGACTCCAAAAAACGTTCAAAAACGGTTACATTTGACAACTCATGTCACTTACTCTATTCGGTACGCCTACACCTCACCGCTGCGCTGTTATAGTGAGAGATTTCGCCCATATGAATCACTGTCTTGTTGGTCTAGTGGTCTAGACAACCGGCTCACGATTCGGGTGCTATGGTTATGTAGAACTATATACTATTACCTATTCTGTGCTATGGTTCAAGCCACGTGTCGGCCGGCCGTCTTTTTCAATTTTATTTCATAATGTAGCTCCCCCCAGTGCTAATAAGCGACAACGCTAATAATTAGGACGTCCTAAAATTCAAGGCGACTTACCTATCTATTGGCTATGTGCGAAGTGAAGTGAGTCTTGAGCTGCGTTCAGAACCTACACCCTATGTGCACCCAGAGTGCACCCCGAGCGCAACTTTTCGCACTAAACGCCCGTTCAGAGCCTTGAAAAAACAACCGCACCCAAACGTTCTGAACGCAGCCTTGTGTTGACTTTTTCTCGCCGTGGTCAAAATAGAGTTTTACGCGCGAAGTGAGACAAAATGGACGGGGCTTTGTTTCTTAATTTTCTAAATTAGTTTTTCGTGGCTATTATTGTGTTAATGTGGTGGAATTAGTGTAATAATGTGCCATTAATGGAGAACAATGTAGTAAAAGTGAGAAATAAAGTAAGGCGCTCCCGTTTGATTTGGATTGGACTCCTCGCGTAAAACTCCATTGAACATTAGAATGCGTCCATCCTCGCATTTTAATGTGTTAGGGTTTAGGCTAGGAGGAGAGTTCTGCACGGGAATCTTGAAGACAAGAACGGGCTTTGTTTCTTAATTTTCTAAATTCGTTTTTCGGTGGTCATTATTGTGTTAGTGTGGTGGAATTACTTTAATAATGTGCCGTAATGAAGAACAATATAGTAAAAGTGAGAAATAAAGAAGGCGCTCCCGTTTGATTCGGATTGATCTTCGCGTAGAACTCTCTTGAATATTGGAATGTGTGTACCATCGACGCATTTCAAGAGTAAGTTAGGTTATGTTAGTTTTTAGTACAAGGAAAAATGTTACTTATGACCATGCTGTGAGGGCTGGTTCCCATTGCATTTCCGAAAGGATAAATTGTTAAAAAAAAAAAAAAAAAAAAAAAAATTCGCCTTGTGTCAAAGCAAAGAGTACTGTGTTTTCATAATTTTAATTACCTACATACTGATAAAAGTTAGCTGCAAAGAGAATATAATCACTACGTTTTAAGAGACGGGACTCCTTGGAGCAAAATAATCGTAAAAAACGTCAACTTGTATGACTTGAAGCTACCATTCCATAGCCAACATAGAGCAACATGTTGCCAATATTGAAAACAAAATGACAGTGCAAAGTAGTGATGTGCTGTGAATATTTAACGATATCGATAGTTGCAGAAAAAAAAAAATTGCCATATGATATTGATATTTAAAAATTGCAGATTTTTTTAGTGATGGATTGATGTTAATCCAATCACTAGAATAAAACAAACAATTAGCCACCTACTAATAAGTCTGGGACTGTCTTGAGATAAAGAAAAGACATTCGTAGGTATTAATAATTATAATTAATTTACATAAAATTATACCACATTGAAATAATAGGTTAGATTGGCTATCCTAACTGTTATGAAACTCTTAAAGAAGACTCTATGTACATTTAAGATATTTTATTTTATTTTATTTTATTTAATATGGCACACCAACAGTATACATATTTAAACATTTACAATAACATAGGAACGCTAAAAATCAATTTCTAATACACACACATATAACAGGCGCACACAGCATTGGCCAGTAACACAAGTAATCTACAAATATATATAAATCAATACAATATCTTACAAAATAGAAAATTTCAACATTCAAACCATCACCGCAAACGAGTGAGGATTGCGGTGCGTTCCTGCACAAAATGTGCGTTATGATATCATAAATAATTAAAGCTAATAATTCTGGGCTGTAAAATAAATAATGTGTGGTATAAGACCCAAAACGAGTTACTTTTAATGACTTTTGTACAGTTAATTTTTTGAAACTTTAAAGTTAAATATCTCCGAAACGTTACACCGCAGGAAATTTTTTTTTGCATAACAATGTAAGGTAATATTCACCCTAAAATACCCACAACATTTGGTACCTGGCCGCTTAAAAAAAAAAGACGCCAATATTAGCCGTACCCCATTTGTTTTTTTTTTTAAATGTTTATTCATTTTAGGAAAACTTACGGACTAATTACAGGATAGTATGCAGTGAGCCGTATGGATATGGAATGGCAGTTGGTTTCAATTTTGTCATTTTTTATGAAAATCTTCCAGGCAGGAAATGTTTCTCGCAAATAATAATTGGTTCATTTTTCGATTGGTATGTAGGTACGCTAGATCTTCATTTCCAGTAACTTGAACCCATTTTTTGCATCTGAAAATAAAACATGTATACAAAAGTGTAATCTTATCATATCATCAAAAATATGATGGATGATTTTTGTATGGTGGATGTTCTGATGTTTCAGAATATCTCTGACTACCTCCTCGGGGAGCATAGTCGTTCGTATCCGTATGCGTCTGCATGTATGTATCAACAATTATATCGATATCGACATTTCTCCAAATCCCTCACTTCTTTACAAATACTTCCCGCTCTTTACGAAAATGATTGCCTAAATATAAACCTGGGCTAATAAATAGGATAAATTTATGCTTACCGAGCTTCATCCAGTGGAAATCTTGCTATGAAGTTACGTTTTTTACCATCTTTTCTTTCCGACCTTTCACAGCATATTTCGCATTTCTAGTACTTAATTTTAAGCTTTTATGGTGCAATAT
The DNA here is from genome assembly GCA_922987775.1 of Agonopterix subpropinquella. NCBI lineage: Eukaryota > Metazoa > Arthropoda > Insecta > Lepidoptera > Depressariidae > Agonopterix > Agonopterix subpropinquella. The sequence continues at coordinate 19,946,153 of OV277703.1, read as the reverse complement.
CACGTAATACACTGAATTTACTTGTGTTTTATGTTTTATATTCACGTTTATTTATTAATTCTAAATATAATAAACACCCAAAAACATTTTAAATAATTTAGACAGAGTCTGTTTCATAACGTGTGAAAAACATCTGAATTACGTCACGTGACATTTCATGAAAGAGAGGGTCAAGAAAAGAGACGAATATAGACGCCCATTCAAGTTCTACCACATCCCATACATTTTCTCGCATCTATGCAGTTGCGATAGACTGAGTGTTAGTAGTAAAAGGACTGTGGGGTGTTGTGCATACTGAAGGTAGTCTGGAACATGGGTTGGGCACGATACCAGACAAATATTGAGCCTCTTGCTGCATATATTTGGATGATAAATAATTGTTAAAGAAGATATGGAAAATGAATAATAATTATGTTTTTTAATCAAATACTGTTTTATTTCACCATTTACCTATACTAAAGGCTCCCCCACACAGTTGCGATTTTATCGAGCAATAATATCCCGGCGACTTTGTGACCGCGTCGCATGTCCTACCACACAGGTGCGATTTTGCGATCAGCGTCACGCGTCCGCCCCACCAATGAGAATGAATAAGTATAGCCTGAGATAGACATACTTTTGGTAACTGTCGCTAGAAAGGCTTTCCTAAAAAGAAAGAGTTCCCTCATATGGAGACATTCCTGGCTTTAGGACCAGATCTTGGTTTAAATGTTAGTTTTGCTATTAAACCCAATCGTGTTCAAAAAATTAGAAGCCAATGCTGTACTGAAAATAAAAATTGTAAAATCGCAGCGATATTATCGCTCGATGAAATCGCACCTGTGTGAGAATAGAGAATAGAGAATTAGAGAAATAAAACCTAAAAAAAAATTATGTCAATGTCAAGTGGTCACTGTCAAAATATGTCAATCAATTTATTGTCAAGGCCTTCTTTTTTCAAAAAGTTTGTGACTACTTGTTCTGTGTTTTTTTCGCCATTTTTTCACATTTCGTAACTAAAATATCCAAATTCAATTCAAGATATCTCGTTTGTACCATAAAATATAACGTTGAAATAATTAGTTTTAGTAATATGAGTATGCGAACTATTATTCCCATATTTTTATAACGCTGTAGAAAAAGTTGGTAGTACAAAAATGGCCCGAATTGGTGGTTGTCTTTTGAATGATTTGATTTTTATTTTTTATTTTTTTATTTTTTTTTTCTGGTTTTGGTTTTTTAATTCACCTTTCTCAAAATGAAATGTTGTCAATTGGGCAGGACATTTGGCTAGAAGGGAAGACGCCCAGAAGTGCGATTTTTGAAAATCATACGAGCGACTTGGCAGTAGAAAATGTCAAAATTACTATGGAGATTATGCATCTTTCTACTGCCAATTCGCTCGTATGATTTTCAAAAATCGCACTTCAGTCTAAGTCAATATCTATCGGAATGGTGGCAGAGAAGGGAGGAGGTTCGTGGATAGACCACAGCTGCGTTGCGTTGGCTTTGGTCAGAAGACATTGTACGGGTTGCAGGTCGGACATCGCATGGATCAGACTGGCACAGGACCGCGAGGATGGGCCTATGCCCAGCAGTGGGTTGATGTGGGCCGATTTGATTACTACATATTTTTCTCTTTCTTGACTGTCGTCCGTGAGATCAGGGGCAACAAAAACATTAATAAGCTTTAGAAATTATGTTGACCTTACGATAAGGTAAAGTACATTATATACTCGTACAATAACATTGTTTATCTTTCATTACAAAAGTCCATGAACTAATTGCCAAATATATAAGTTGGCCAAGGCCATTAATTTCGCTAATATCGTGCGTGATTTTGTTTGATGTTTGAAAGTCTTAAACAGTCAATTGTTTCGATCCATTTGATAGAGAAATATTCGAAGACATAGACGAAGAATTTTTCGCTTATTCGAAGATTATTTTCATTGATAATGCAGTTACATACCTTAATTCTAAGCGCTAAATTATGTAAGTTTCCGATTATATCGTTTAGGTACAAGATCGGTAACGTATTATGTTATGAGTGTACTTATGCAATTTTTTTAAGAGGATAGGCGGGCTGAAGCTGAAGTGCTAATTTGGAGAATAGGAACGAGAAAAGTTTTTTTTCTAAGTTAATAAAGTTGTGTTCTGTGGTGGTGTGGTACGGAACCCTGGGTGCGCGAGTAGCCCGACTCGCACTTGACCGGTTTTTGTTTTATTATGTCCCGCTTTCGACAAAAGAATCCCGCTTTTTTATTCAAAAAGTGTCTGAATCCCGCTTTGTCCGAAAAAAAATCTGGCAACGCTCGCTGATGTCAGGGCCTCTACCAGCACATTCGAACTTCGCAATTGCGTGAACATTTTCGTTCCAATTTCAACTCTATTCCAATAAAGTGCGAACCGAAACAGTGGCGATATAGCGAACATCGAAAGTGCGGGTACAGGGCCAGCCCCCTTACCCGCACTTTCGATCTTCACTATATCGCCACTGTTTCGGTCCGCACTTCATTGTAATAGAGTTGAAATTGGAACGAAAACATTCACGCAAAAGTTCGAATCGAATGTGCGGGTAGACCCTCAGATGTTTATTTACAACGTGAAAGACGTACAATACCTATTGATACTTAGAAATGATCGATTTTGTTCGTTCATTTGTAATGTAATGCAACTAACATTTCCGATTCGAGGTATTTATTGGTAATGGGCATTTATCTACTGGCAACAGTAAATATTTGTTTTAATTTGTAAGTATTTGTCAAACAAAATCATTCTTCTCTTCATCACCACCATGGACCGGGTGCCCAGAAGATTTGAACGCTGTCATATTCAGGGCGAAAACTGAATAGCTGAGCTGAGGGGCATGAGGGGCTATGAGACATGACCGAAAAACTAGCTGAGAAGATTCAGGAGAGCAATCGCGCTAAATAAATCGCAACAGAACCATGGTTCAGTTTGCATGCGGTTCAATCATGGTTGAACCGCATGCAAACCACAAATTTTTAAACATTCGGCATTGCGCGCTATCCATTTGACAGCCGGTTTTGACCGATCGCTTAGACCTTAAAGGCTGTCAGTCACATAGTTAATAAGTCAAGTTTCCAATCCAATTTCTATGGATTGCAATGTGATTAGAACTGAAATTGTATTAGGATTGAACTTGGATGTTTTATATTAGCGCAATTGCCCTCCAGATCCGAGCCCTGTTCACAGGGGGGGCGTTTTCAGATAAATTTCATACTACGAAAATTTTTAAAACAATAATCTGATGTCCAGCGCAAAAAATTTTCATGCCATCGGCATCGTATGGGGCTTGACCGCTTGACGCGTTATGATATTTAAATGCAAATCTGATCGACAAATTGTGGACTATCACTAGTAGGGTTGCCAACCCTACTATACAGGGTGTAAATTAAAATAGGACAGCTACTTAAAGAGGTGCTTCAGACCATCAAACTGAACAACTTTCTCTATGGGACCAATATCGAAATCGCGAAAAAAAAATCTGCTGTCCCATACATTTCAGTCGAGTTATGTTTGCAGTTTTGTATGGGAGAGCGGAATTTTTTTTCGCGATTTCGATATTGGTCCCATAGAGAAAGTTGATCAGTTTGATGGTCTGAAGCACCCCTTTAAGTAGCTGTCCCATTTTATTGTACACCCTGTATAATATAGTATCCTACTACTATAATTCTGAGAAAAATATATAGTAGGCAAAACTACTATATTTTGATGACCAAATAATTTAGAGAGAATTTAAATATATTGGTACTTAGGTCCAATAAAAATGCCCAATAACGTAACATTATTTAAAAAAAAAATCTCTCTTCATCACATTTGTTCCATATCATCTAGACTGGACCATGAAGTAGAAAATTGTTTAGGAAGTATCTAACTTCATAAAAAATTTTCTACTAAGTCTACTGCTGGAAAATGACAACAAGTTTTCCTAAAGTCAAGTTTATCTAGGTAATTTAGCAAAAGTTATATTATTTCTGTAGGAACTCTAGCAACTTCTGCGTTTACAGGATGCATTATTTTCTATAAAGAATACGAAATGAAGAGATGATTGTTCCTTAAGAATAAAAACTTGGTATTCAAACCAAAAAGTAGCAAAACATTATCTTTTTGAAAATCTTGAATTAATAAATTAGAAAAATACTATATTTTTTCTTATTTTTTCCCGATCTACTATATTTTTACGGGCATTAGGCTCGAAATACTATATTTGGTCTAAAAAAAGTTGGCAACCCTAATCACTAGGTACCTAAATCTGATGACACCGAAAACTAAAATTTGGACCATTTTTATTATCGCGATGTTCAGTGCGAATGAAAGTTACTCTCCGCATGAAAACGCCCCTCTGTGCACGGGGCTCAGATCCGAAACTTCGCAGATACTTTTTCGGTAATCTAATCTCTCATCATGACCCCCTAGCTTCAATTTTCGCCCTGAATATGAGAGAATTCAAACCTTCTGGGCACCCGGTCCATCATATAGGTAGGTACTTATAAAGCAGTTCCGTGATTAACTACTGACAGACAATGCTCAGCCTAAACTGCTCTAGATAGAAACATGAAATTTGGAATATGCCTACCTACTGAGGACGTGCTACAGGATTTTTCGAAAATCGATTCCTAAAGGCAACAACAAGGTACCTATTTGAAGATTTTTTAAATGCACGCGAACGAAGTCGCGGGCAAAAGCTAGTTCTATACAGGGTGTTAGAGTAAACAGTTGCATTACTTTAAGGGGTGATAGTACCCATGATACTGAACAACTTTCCCAAAGAACCCTATAGGAAATTCGTGAATTTTTTTTTAGACTTTCCATACTAAATGAAATCAGCTGATCGAACGTTTGTATGAAAAGTCAATTTTTTCTTTTGCGAATTTCCTATTGGTTTCTCGAGGAAAGTTGTTCAGTATCATGGGTACAATCACCCCTTGAAGTAATGCAACTGTTTACCCTTACACCATGTATACCTAAACATAACATGTTTAGCGAGTATTTGTCCATGTTTAAACGATATTGTATAATTTGAAGTCAACTATCAGGAAATGTCATTAGCATTTACTCATTAGTAAAATTATTGGTGTCATGCCTCGGAATATTGGCTGTTTGTTTAGTAATTATAGTGCTCTGTGTTTATACTGTGAACTGTGACGTGACAGACAGACGGACGTCGCTATTGATTAAATTAAACACTGTCTAGTTTCTGTCTTTGATAATATGGACCAGTTAATAAATTGTACTTTGGTCCACCGTCATCTTAGACCATTTAGCTAGGGAACAGTCTAGCATTTAGCATTACCCTCTTCAAAGTTACAAGATCAATTGATCATGTGCATACAATGTGTGTATACAGGCTCCTTCTTAATATGCTGACACTCTTTTTAAGGGGATGATCAGACCATGAAACTGAACAACTTTCTCTATGGGACCAACATCAAAATCGCGAAAAAAAAACAACGGGTTGTACTCCGGGAGTGCCGGCAGAAGTGAAAACTATACGTCTTACGAATGTCACGTGATCTTACGTCATCGTCTTACCAATTTTGTCTTACGAATTTTCGGTCAGGGTGACGTCACGGTCCTGACTTGAGTTTAACATTTTTTACCCATCCCAAAAAGTACACAACGCCGCTAAAGAAGTTTTCTCTTCAAAAATCGGCCGTCCCATACATTTGGCTCGAGTAGGTTTGCAGTTTTGTTTGGGACAGCAGAATTTTTTTTTGCGATTTCAAAAAAGAATTTTGGCGGCCGGCCCTGTAATTTGAGACCCAGACTTAGAGGTCCCGTACATGAATGAAACTTTGTAATACGTGTAGAGTGAAACAAACCTAACAAAAAAGTAAATTGGTTGTAACCTGTAAAAGTTGGGGGAAAGGTATTCTCCTTATGATACCTTTCTTTTGTAGCAAGTGTGTGAAAGTTATAATCTTTCTTATTAGATAGTTCATGCAATCTTCTTCTTCTCAGTGATAATATTAGATGAAAATGGTAGCGTTTTGCTACTGCTTTTTGGATGCTTTGTCTATTTTACTAGTAATTTCTACTTTTGAATCCGGACTTCTGGAGATGTGGAAGTTTTTTCAAAAAAATGCCTTATCTTTTTCTGTTTATAATAATTATGACCGCCGTCCTGAAGAGCTTTTAGTTTTCGTAAAAAATGGCTGGGTCCAAATCTGCCTATCTTCTTTGTTCAGTTTGGCGGTCTTATCGTCCTCTTAAAAAAGTGTCAGCATATTAAGTTGGACTCTATTAGAAAATCGTCCTAGTTATTAGATAATTATATTTATTCATGCTATCTGAAGCAAGTGAGGATGGCCATTCTGTTTAGTAGGTACTTATCTTCTCCAAAACCACCCAACCAATTTCAATGAAAATTTGTGAATGTGTCTGGTTGATTCCAGCTTGAAAGATAGGATAGTTTTGGATCCGACAGGTGGCGCCACCCAGGAAAAGCTGGGCCGGGTCGCTAGTCTACAATAAATTTATCTATTTTGTGCTATAATAGTCAAAGTTATCTTTCAAAGATAATGCCGGTTTATATGCAAGACCAATAGTTGTTATCTATAATGTATATTACTTATTATATACCTACGCTGTACATAGATAGAGCATTTATTAATTAACCCCTGAACTTGGTATTGAAAGGCATAGATTATAATAAAGGTCGCCCAATACTTAATACAGAACACACTTGATACTTATTGAAAGGAAGGAATTATAATTAAATAAAGGTCGCTCACTCAATACAGCAGCAGGGCTAGTAAGCCAACCCGCGATATAGCGACACAAAAAAAAAACAACCCGTTTCGATTATTTCTTCTTTCGCTATGTATTCCAAATTCAATCTAATGTGGCCAGTACGGCGCATCTCGATATACCATCGCTACATCATCCCCCCTCTACTACTAATTTGGAATACATATTCTCCCTAAGTGACTATATGCTCGTTTTTTTTTTTCAAAATTAACACTGCATACCTACGCGGTACAATACCCGGCGCCTCTACCATCTTATCTTGTTGTGGGGGCTGGCAAGCCAGCAACATTTCGACCCAGTGGGATCTTTTGTGTTAGACCCAAAACCGCCTCCACCATGTGTGAAAGCGTAACACAGGGGATCATAGAAACAACTTTAAACTCGTTCTTTACTCTTATTTCTCATGTTAATTAAATAGCAATACTTCCTCGTACACAAGACCAGACTGACGCAATGACGCAAATCAAAACTAACTGCATCGCATTTCCAGACGTTCCAAAAACTATCAAATAAATAATCAAAACCGGCCATTGCGGTACTTATCCCATCATGTGACAAGGGATCGATGTAAATTGAAAGAAGATGTTGTGACAAGAACAGAGAAAGGTATTGCTTCGTTGGTTTGGTTGGTCATTTGGAGAGGATAAGTGACAGCAGATGTACGAAAGAGATTATGATTTATATCTCTTTCGTACATCTGCTGTAACTCATCCTGTCCACATAATGTGGACACACTCTTATATATGAGTGGAAACGTCGGCAGAGGTCGCCCTCGTAGGACGTATGCTGATCAAATCAGTTGCGTCCTACAAAAAGGTGAGGTGCGGACCGTGCGGAGTACTCGAAACCGACGGGCATGTATGAAGAGATGTATCGATGTGCATGAGGCAAAAGAGGTATGTCTGCCTACCCCGCTGGGAAAGAGGCGTGACGTTATTAGATAGATTATTATATAGATAATTAGATAGATAGATAAATAGACTATCCCATTATGTCCGTCTCCGTGTACCAAATTGTATGGCGATTGGTTGAACAGTTGAGAAAGATTATTGTTCACTTTTGCAACTGTAATAAAATAAGGTTGCAATGCAATTTTAGCAAGGTTTACTAAATCACTTAGAATTTTTACTATTTGAACCAATACTAAATTAGGAGATCAGGCCATACGGCAGACAGGCGTGCCTTTAGCTATGTGTGCATTGCATTTATATGTAGGTCCACGCATCGATACCTTCGATTTACTTGGTAAAAACGTAATTATAGCTCAGAATCTTTAGAAAGAGATAAGTTGACCTCTGATATTGGGGACTCGGGTCAGTGTGTCGACAAGATAAAAGAAAATAGAGCAATAAAATATCTTTTTTTAATTAAAAACAAAATAGTTTAGGATACAGGTCTTAATAACTAGACAACAAACACTCTCTGCTATATTGACAACATTGGTATTCTCTACAAATAACTGGCCAAGTGCGTGTCGGGCCACGCGCAGGGTAAGGTTCCGTAGTTGCCCGTCGTAATATAATTTTTGTTTTATGCTACGGTTTAGCGGCTAATCAAGTCTAAAAAGTACATTTTATAAGTTGATCGACTATTATTCGTAAACTTGTAAAGCCTACTTAGCCGTGATAGTTTTCCTTTTAAATTCGTTATATATGTCGGTGTGATTAATATGTATACTCATGCCAAATTATAGCTTTCTAGTACTAAGCGTCTCTGAGCTAAGCCGCGGACAGACGGACGGACGGACGACCAGACGGACGGACATGGTGAAACTATAAGGGTTCCTTGTTGACTTCGGAACCCTAAAAAGTCAATAATTTTAATAAATGTCATTTAAATAATGCAAGTGGTCAATTATATCGCAATCATTTCGACATAATTGAGATAACCTCGCAAAATGAGGACTTTAAACAACATTCATCACCATTTGTGCTGAAGAAAATTAAACCTCTTTTAATTGTAAGTATGTAGGTATGTATTTAAAAGTCGAAAACGGCAGTCTTACTTAAATCATGGTGTATAGATCCAATTATCTTATATGGAGCTTATAGCTGTCGACTAGTAGGTTTACACCTTTTAAAGATGCAATTTTACAATCCTGCATTTTTTTATAGTAGCTACATAAAATACTTAATTGCGAAATGTTTCTTGTTCAAAGTCATTTTTTTTGAACATTTGGACCATGACGATGGTCATGGTTTGATGAAACTGAACATCTTTTACATTCGAGCCAAATTGTAAATTGCGAAAAAAAACAGTTGAACCTTACATTTGTAGCCGTTGACGTTTTTTATGGAACAGCTGTTTTTTTCCTGTTTTCAAGTTTTCAACTTGGCTCCATCCAAACGAAATTTAATTCTATTTTAAATATTAGGTACCTAACCAATTTAATTCAATGGCATTTTTTAAACACGATCTAGGATCTAATCTCCATGCATATGTCTGTTCAGTTTTTTATGAGGATGATCAGACCATCAAACTGAACAACTTTCTCTTTGGGACTAACATCGAAATAGCGAAAAAAAAAACAGCTGTCCCATACATTTTGGTCGATTAGGCTTGCAGATTTTTTTTTCCATAAACAAAATTGTTCAGTTTGATGGTCTGATCATCCCCTTAAAAAACTACAATATTTCAAAGTTACAGTGACTCAAAGATTAAACGATGCATATTATACAGGGTGTAAGTGACAGCCTAGCAAAATACTGAAACGATGGACTCAGACCATCAAACTGAACAACTTTCACTATAGAGCCTACCTCAGGAAACGCGAAAAAAAACAGCTGTCCCATACAAAACTGCTTTACCAACTCGACCAAAATGTATGGGACAGCTGATTTTTTTCGCGTATCCTGAGGTAGGCTCCATAGTGAAAGTTGTTCAGTTTGGTGGTCTGAGTTTACAGTTTCAGTATTTGCTAGGCTGTCACTTACACCCGTATACTACCTACCTAGTTAAATGTTTAATGAGAAGAATCTTGAATTATAAATGCCCTTGCCCTAACACACTGGATGAAAGGACGCTTACCAAGTTATTAACTTTAACTCGTTCTCAAAAGCCACTTTTTGGTGAAATTTTCCGAATGTCAGAACATTGACCTACCGAACAAACTAGGTCGCAGTACACACTAAAGTGTACCGTAAAACTGGTTGCGATTTATTCTGCGATGTTAACACGTTTTTTTTTAAATATTGTATGTTTTTAGTTTATCATCAGCCTATGGAATTCGTCAAAACATTGATAAAAATTGTTCCGTGCTCCTTTTTACGGTATTATACCTAATATTACGTAGGTACATGCTTTCGACAATGATTGTTAATTTAGTACCTATCTATATTATTTGTTTTATTTTTGAGTAATTATGTTATAATTATAATAGTATAATACCACCCACGCTACCCAAAAAGCAGGATACTAAATAATATTATTGTGTTAACATCTTTCCTACACCTATATTCAACAAATAAAGACATATTTCATTTCATTTCCTTGATATTCGACTGTTCAATACATAAAGATATTATACCTGTTCAATATAAGTATGTCCTTCTTAATATGCTGACGGTTTTTAAGGGGATGATCAGACTATCACAAGGAACAACTTTCTCTTTCGAACCAATGTAGATTTCTCGATAAAAAATCAGCTGCTGGCTGCTGTATACAAAATTTCAATCTTACAAGATAAAATGTATGGGACAGATTACTTTTTACCTTGCAGGTGACGACCTATGGTCATTATTGCCTATACTTATGTAATATTAGTCAATATTTATATTTATTTGACTCATTGTTTAGTATTATTGTTTTATTTTTAACAATAAAAGACATAGAGATACTTATGTATCAAATAAAATTACAAATAAAGGAACTTCATACTAAACTCAATGTTTATTTATTGCAACGGGTTTAGAGAAAGGTCTGATTCATGTGGTAGAGTAAGTGACATGAGTTGTCAAATGAAACCGTTTTTGGACGTTTTTTGGAGTCCTCGGCAGGGTAAAAATTCGATTTCTGTGTATTAATTCTCAATCTAACGTGAAATGGTGAATAATTTAATGAAACAATGTTAGTATATTTTACAAAATTATCTACGATTTCACTTTAGGTTCACGATTATTGACAGAAACTGAATTTTTACCAGGACTCCAAATCCCCAAAAACGGTTCTATTGCCTCGCGTCACGTATCTCTTTCTATTATACAGGCATGCCGCTAGGTACATCTCGCTCTCTCAGCTGTCACCGTCTCTCTTACGTAGTATAATACCTTTATGGTTGCACCAAATTTAGTATAATATTGATTAAAGACAAAAATATTAATTAAATTAGATGATAGGCCATTGTATCCTGTCCCAAGCAGCATATTGAAGTTTCTTTAAGCCTGTTTAATCTATAAATTGTCTATAAGTGGTTAACAGGTGGTTAAAGTATAGATAATAGCGTTCCAAAGGTGATCCACAATAAAAAGCAACGGTCTAATAAAGTGTATTGTCTCAGATCTACTTTTTATAAAACCTCCAATAAGATAAGAGCAAATTAATCACTTTGTTGTTATTCTACACGTAGTCTGAGAAAAGTGTTTGTTTGGAGTAATTCTTAGAGTAATTCACCTGGATCGATACGGGGCAGGCTATTTGATTAAGTTTATTTGGGTTGTTTTTTTTCTTTTGTTTGTTTTTTTTTTTATTTTTCTTGAATATGTTATGATCTGTTATGTGTGTTCCTAATAATGGAAAAATTTAGAATGACACCTACCTAATATACGCGTGCGTACCGAAAGTCCAATAAATAACAAAATGAACAGAACTGGTCACTGGGTAAGATATGTGTAGGTATTAAATAAAAAAATATACCTACAGGGTATAACAAAACACCCTAGTAATACTTAAGGGGATGCTTCAGACCATCAAACTGAACAACTTTCACTATGGAGCCAACATAAAATCGCGAAAAAAAAATCTGCTGCAGTGCAGTCTCGACTCAAATGTATGGGACGGCAAATTTTTTTATTTTTTCTCAACGTTGGCTCCATAGTGAAAGTTGTTCAGATTGATGGTCTGAAGCATCCCCTTAAGTATTACTAGGGTGTTTTGTTACACCCTGTATACATAGAGATTCGAAAAACTTTAGTAAGGCAGTAATTTCCTATGAAAACTTAAAAACAAAACAGATTTATAATCTAGATTTTGTCGCGCAGTAAACGAAAAACCGAAAAAAAAATATCGGTTTCATAATGATTGACGTCACTTTATTTAAATATTCCGTTTGAATAGCTTGTATTTTCAATATTATTCATCTATTCTAAATAAATTGCCTATTGACGATGAATATTTACCTACATTATGTAGGTAGAACTATAGCAAATAGACTTCAGTCTATTCTGTGCCTTGTTAAAGAAACAATTTCTGCAGGCAGCCTGAGATTAAAGGTAGGTACTCCAATATAATACAGTGCAGAATGTTGAATTATTTTATCTACTAGTCATTCACTTCGAGTTGGCCGCTACCTCCCTTCCCGCTTCCCCGCACCGCACCCCTAAGAGTCCCTAATAAACGCAATTTTATAACCTTTAGCAACGCAACCACGTACGTCACATCCGTCCCGGTCACTAATATCGCTTTTAATTTTAAATTTTTATTTGCCTTTTATATTATTTTTTGTCGACGGGACCAATTAATGTGCCTGTGAGGAAATTTTGTAACGGTCATCGACAGCCAACTGGTCGTGAACGGGTAGTAGGTACCTAACTATACTTATGATAATGAATAAAGGGAATTTCACTCAAAGAAAATTCATGGCCCGTTGGAGTACCTATAGGTGATTTATTCTTATCGATCAAAGCAATAATGCTAAATCGGGTCCGATTTTAATTGTAACATAATGGCTTACCTCACCCTATCTAACTACCCAATCTAATAGCTTAGTCTAATAGGCTATAACAATCTTTTTAATAAAATTATTGGATATATTTATGTTAAGGGGCTATGTAAAAAAAATAGGATTCTTCAAAGCTCCATATATCATGAAGTACTAACAGTAGGAGTATGATTTGCGGATATGTGTAAATTGAACATATAATTGAAGTTTTGATTAGAGCCAAGACAAATTTTCTCGATAGAAAAACAAGCCAAAGTAGCCTCCGTTTTTGTCTATAAACGCTTGTAACTGCTAAACGGTGAATAATAGAAACATGAGACTTGATTTAAAAAAAAGAGATTGCTATTATCTAAGTTTTGATTAGAGCAGAATTGAACTTACATAAATAATACAATCACAATTAAATAAAGTTAGTTTTTTAGCTTGATTCGATCCAGGCGCGCGCGCCGCCCCATCTCTTTCCCTCGCATCTGGCAGTAATATAAGCTATCACACGCCCGTTTCGCTAAAATTATTTTTCGACATAGGCTCTTAATTATATTTTAAGTTTTGTGTTATCAGTAGACACTGATAATCAGTAGGCACGCAATGGTTACACAGACCGACACACAATGACGATAAACGTAACGTTTATCGCGGTTGACTTGGTGTCATTCGCTGATGAGTCAATTTCCAGCATCGAATTCGCTTCAGCAGATTTTCGTTAATTATGTTTTTTTATTGTGTTGTGATTGTGTGTTAAACATTATAGTATTTAGTACTAGATACTCTTTTTTATACTGTGATTATAGTTTCAGCTGATAAGGTTTGAACGCTATCATACATTACATTACATCGAAAATCAAAAAGTTGTATGTAATGTTTATTAAAATATTTGCATTACCTAGTACTTTTTAACCTTGGACTTGAACGTAGGTAATTGATACACTAACCTTTGCATAGGGGTGCCATAATTAAGTATATTATGTATTCTATTCTCTATTGTCAGCTGCCAGTCGTCCGTTATGTACGATCGTACGTACGTACCTACACCTACCTAAACAATAGCTGAAATATTGCGCTAAATATAGCTTATAAACGTTCTTGTCCAATGAACACATTTCCTCTTTGTGTAATGTACTGCGCATGCTCTGTATTTATGTACCTACTACCACTACTATATACATAGGTAAGCATATACAAGGTGACTTTTAAAACGTTATTTAATAGATAACAAATTCTGACTGGGTACAATGTGATTATACTAGTTTTACTCGATATAAATTATTGCACTAGTTTTTTGCGACGAACATTTTTATGATAACGAGGCGATTTTTTTTTAATCGTTCAGTGACACTGGGTATTGCGGTGGGATGCGATAGAGTTACAATCTCAAATGGATTGATTAATGGACGGATTTTTAAATTAGCACGTGACACGCTTTCATATAACAATGTTATTTTAAATTCTCACTGTATTCTCATCGATTGCGTATGAAATAAATTATGAATCTACCTACTTACTTATATGCTTATAAATTATAATTATATGAAACGCTTTCACTTATATTTTATTATCTCGCGAGAATTGACCTTGACATAAAATATCCACTATTTTGGTTCGTTTTTTTTTTACAATTACGATAACAAGTTATTTTGCAAAAGAAAACGTTTCTTTTTATAGTACAGAAGCCAATTATTAAAAAAAACTACTGAATCCAACCTACATGTCGGTATAAAACTACTCAGTCCTACGAAAATCATTAATGTATATTTATTTGTTTGAATAGGTGTATCTTATATTATATTGTTTCTTATTATATATAGGATTCATTTTACTATCTCTCATACAAATACAAATACAAATATATTTATTCAATAAATTGGGTTCGGATACATGCGGTATGAGTAAGTAATTAAGTAAGTAGATTTTAATTTGTGTGCACACTGATTTTTACCCAAACATATTAGTTTTCCTCTCACTCAACGGTTTGCTGGAAGAAAACTCTTTTAGAGTTAAGCTCGCCTTTGTAAATCACGAGTTATTGTAATTTTTTTTCATAACTATGTTTTTGTGTTTAATAAAGAATCTATGAATCTATGAAAATCTTTATTTGAAGACTTATTTAAATTGGCATTTCTACTATTAGTAGGTAGGTAAATGATTCGTAATTAGTAAAAATTATTGGCGTACGTAAATAAATCATTTTAAAATGGATTGGATATAAAAACTATAGATACTATACTCTATGCTCTTTAGAGTATAACTCTGTAGAGTATAACTCTGTAGAGTTTACAAGTTTCAATATTAGCCCAACTAGCACATAAGTGATATACTATGGAGCCTATACAGGGTGTAAGTTACAGCCTAGCAAATACTGAAACGGTGAACTCAGCCCATCAAACGAAACAACTTTCACTATGGAGCCTACCTCAGGAAACGCTAAAAAAATCAGCTGTCCCATACAAAACTGCTGTACCTTCCCGACTAAAATGTATGGGACAGTTCGGCTCCATAGTGAAAGATGTTCAGTTTGATGGTCTGAGTTCACGGTTTCAGTATTTGCTAGGCTGTCACTTACACCCTGTATAGTTGTAAACTAAGATGCGTTGGTACGATACTTTACTGAGAGTTTCAGACCAGCAAATTGAACAACTTTTACTATTTAGGACCAAAATCGAAATCGAGATAAAATATTTAGTACATTTGGGTTGAAAGCAAGTCGCTATTGGCCTTTTTCTATGGAACATACCTAGATATGATTTTATTTTCGATTTCAATGTTGGTCCCAAGTTGATCAGTTTCATGGCGAAATATTGCGCTGAAGCAGCACCGTATGTAATGCATTTAAGTATACACCCTGTGTACTCACCTAGGTGAAATGACTGAAAAATATGGCTGAAAAAAAAACAGTGTCAATAACAAATAATAAATAACGCTCACAGGCACATACATTGTAATGATCCCAAGAAAGCACTATTAATAGGCTGTTTATTATGGAAACCATACAACAACGGCACAAACATGTAAATATCCATGACCGAACCGGGATTCGAACCCAGGACCCTGGATTGGCAGTCCGGCGTGGTAACCATTACACCAACCGGGTCGTCGAAATGATGCATTGGAGCTGCTATTAAGTACCATCATCATCAGCCTTCCACTCCCACTGCAGGGCACGGGCCTACCCTACCCTCGGGGAAAGTGTATGGGCGTTAGTCCACCACGCGAGCACAATAAAGATTGGTAGACTTCACATACGCATCAGAATTTCTTCTTCAGCGTATGCAGGTTTCCTCACGATGTTTTCCTTCACGGTTTGAGAGCAGTCAGTATTACGTACATACAAAACCAAAATAAGCTGGCCGCGCATAGGTCGCGTGGAGTATAACGTCGCGCGACCAGCTTATTTTGGTTTTGTATAGCTTGATGTGTCGCCGTGTGTACATGGTAGGTATGTCGTTTTAAGTACCACAAATAAAGGTCAAAAACAGAGGTCAAAAACGTAACAATGAGTTGGTTGAAACTAGGAATAACCAAAAAATATTTACCGTATTTACGGTACTTACTTATCTATGAATCATTTTCGTGACACGCGTCGCATTCGAACTTTTCCGACCTACTATACAAACTAAACAAAGCAAACCATTGTTTACGAGATGACAAGTTAAATTAAGTGGGATCACACACGATGACGCATTGACGGAGCGGCAGACGTCAGTCCGTCATTTGTCAAGCACGGAGTTGTATGAAACCGCACTTGGAAGCACACACGGTGCGTCAACCCGTCATCGTGTGTGCTTCTACGCAGGCCCATCTTTTCCACTGGGCACTCTGGGCAAGTGCCCAGAGCCCCGCGATCGAAGGGGCCCTCTAATTCCTGCCCGATCACCAGCCGATTACCGATAAATAACTACCATTATTTCCCGAAAATATCATTTTTTTGGTATTCTAATGAACAAGGGGCCTAACAAACAGTGGTAACAATTTGGCTGCCTACCTACGACTTGTAGGTCTAAATCTAGAATTTTGCTAAGGTACCTACTCCTTTTGCATGTTGTTAATAAAATAGTCCTCAATAAAGTGCCCAGGGCCTGTTCCTACGTGCGGTTTCATACAACTCCTTGCTTCACAAATGACGGACTGGTTGACGACTGTCCCTCCGTCATGCGTCATCGTGTGTGATCCCAGTATAACCACATAACATAAATATTTCAGAATACTGAAAAAAGACTAAAAATATAGGTAAGAACACTAAAAGCACCCAACTTTTTTTGTAGATTCATCTATCGATCGCTACAGGGTGTAAACGATAAATGCATCACATATCGAGCAGGGTGCCGGGTGCTTTAGATTTAGGCCATCAAACTGACTTTTGCTATGGAGCCAACATTGAAAAACCGAAAAAAGAAATCAGCTGTTCCATAGAAAATCTAAACGGGTCGGGTACACCGTACACGGCCCAAATGTATGCATGGCACATTGCCCGATGGTCTGAAAAACCCCTTAAAGTATGTAACGCATTTGAGTTTACACCGTGTCAGGGCCGTAGCTAGGGGTGGGCATGGTGGGGCAGTGCCCTACCTTAATATCTAAATGCCCTACCTTAAAAATTATCCAACCATTACTATAGTCTGTATAATATGGGCAAGTGGGGCAAATTGAGTTGTATTTTGGGGATGGCATATTAATAGAACTCGTACCGACACCGTTTTGAGACTTGAAGTGTTAAATTTCGAGCTTGCTATGCTCGCTCCAGCCTATAATTTTATAAGGGTGCATAGGCTAATGGAACTCATACCAACACCGTTTAGAGTCTTGGACTGTGAAATTTCGAGCTCGCTTCAGCTTTTGAATGGTGTGTCGAGGGTAGGTAGGCTTATAACATTCAGTATCACCATCGTTTTGAGTCTTAGACATTAGTGAGCTCTTTTCTTTCCTAAAGAGAACATTTCAAAGACATTGAATTATGTTACTCATCGTACTCATCCAAAAAAACTGCGTTTTGCATCTAACCTACCTTAAACCTCCTATGCCCTACCTTCAATCCAGTTCTAGCTACGGCCCTGCACCGTGTATACTCCGCAGTTCATGAATTTGATCAGTGCAGTATAAAAAATAAATACCTAGGTACTTAGCTTAGGTACATCGCGGTATTAGTATGGGTGTAGGTAAAATCGACTGCTTACTATTTATTACCTAAGTATTTAATTATGGAACTAGTATTAGGTATTGAAATAGCGAATGTTGAGATGGATGTGTGGTGTAACTAGAATGGACAAGATTAGGAATGAGTATATTAGAGGAAGTTTGAAAGTAGCACCTATGACGGAAAAATTGCAGGATAATAGATTATCGTGGTATGGGCATGTAATGCGGAGGGATGAGTGTCATGTTACGAGACGAGTGTTAAGTATGAATGTGGATGGCAGTGGTAGGAGAGGCAGGCCGAAGAAAAGATGGATGGATTGTGTGAAGAATGATATGTGTAAAAAGGGGGTGAGTGTTGAGACGACGGCTAAGAGAGATGAATGGAAGAGGATGACATATTGCGCCGACCCCAAATAATGGGAAATGGGCAAGAGAATGATGAATGATATTAGGTATTGAAATAGCGTTTTGTATGTTGCGGTAATGAACGTTTTTGTCATCCATAAAAGATTTTCTAATGTCAACTTGTAAATTACTGTATTGTAACTTGTTGAATCCTACTAATTCGTAGCATGTTGGTACACCACACGGCGACACCTAAGAGCAAGGATCTCCTTTATTCTAAAGCATAGAGACCGCTTCAATTTACGATTGTAGTTAGTCTCATTTGTCTTATGGCGTACCTTTAATAGTAGAAGGAGACGGAACTACAGATCTTTGTTTATGCGGCTGTTCACTTTTCACTTGTCGCTTTTGTGCTAGTGTGTGTGAAAAGTGACCGTAAACATTAGGGCAGTTGTCACTTTGGTCTAATTGGTCTCTTTTGTCCATACTAATTGACACCACACACTCAAACACGAACGTCAAAAAAGTGGACAACTTTTCACTTGTCACTTTTGTGCTAGTGTGTGTGAAAAGTGACCGTAAACCATAGATATAGTAACTAGATGAAACCATACCGTGGCCGCACATGAAACAGCAATAGTGTGACTTTTGCATACAATTTTGTTTGGCAAGATGTTATCAACATTCCATAGGTTTGACAATGGTTTGACATCTTGCCAAACACAAAAACCGGCCACGGTGACCGAAACAAAAAATAATATTTCTGTCTTTTTTGTTTACATAAGTTTTCATAATTGGCTATCTCACTCTCTCATTTCTTGGCTCCATCTTTCAGCGTAAGCGAAAAGTTTTTAATCTAAGCCGTAAACATTAGGGCAGTTGTCACTTTGGTCTTATTGGTCTCTTTTGTCCATACTAATTGACACCACACCCTCAAACACAAACGTCAAAAAAAGTGAACATTCTCGCAATCATATGGCTCCCTCTATGCCTTTAGAATAAAGGAGATCCTTGCTCTTAGGGCGACACACAAAACCAAAATAAGCTGGCCGCGCGTAGGTAGAGTAATAATCTAATAATGTACACTACTTCTATCTACACTGTTATAAAACTGTAAATTTAAAAAAAAAATTCTCAGTTTGCGTGTTTGAACGCGCATCACGCAAAAACTACTGAACCGATTTTGGTGAAACTTTTTTTGTTTGATAGCTTATGATCTGACTTAAAATCTGGTATATAATTTTATGCGGACGAAGTCGCCGGTTAAGGCTAGTATATTATAAGCTACCAAAATAAGCTTATTTTGGTTTTGTCTAGCTTGATGTGTCCCCGTGTGTACCTACCTAAGGTCGTCAAGGCCTTATTACGATTTCGTACGGATTTTCCCCCTCCAGAATTCCGAACGAAATTTCAAATCCGTACGAAATAGTAATTCCGCATGTATGGGACCGACCTAAGTAATAAATCCATCCTATTTCATCCCACTGCTGGGCAAAGGCCTCCCCTTTAATCCTCCAACCATCTCTGTCTTGGGCATACTCAGGGCCTCTACCCGCACATTCGAACTTCGCAATTGCGTGAATGTTTTCGTTCCAATATGTCAACTCTATTAGAATGAAGTGTGGACCGAAACAGTGGCGATATATCGAACATCGAAAGTCCGGGTACAGGGCCTGGCCACGCGTCATCGAAAGAATCCAGGGTCTCTACCCGCACATTCGAACCTCGCAATTGCGTGAATGTTTTCGTTCCAATATGTCAACTCTATTAGAATGAAGTGTGGACCGAAACAGTGGCGATATATCGAACATCGAAAGTCCGGGTTTTCAGTCCATACAAACGTTTGACGCACAATACGCGTAGACGGAATTAATATAAGTAACTATGTATATATGGATTATTTCACAATTTTCAGTGGTGAATTCATTAGTTCGATTTAATAGTAGTGCTTTAAATTAACAAACGCACTAGTCGGCACTACGATTTTCAAAGGTTCCCCTCGATTTCTCTGGGATTCATCATCAGATCCTGGTTTCCTTATCATGGTACCCCATTTGGGATATCTCCTTACCAACAAAAAAAGAATCATCAAAATCGGTTCATAAACGACGAAGTTATCCGCGAACAAACATAAAAAATATATACAACGTGTTAATAAATTAGCGCAAAACCTCATACACCCCAACTGATTTATAACATAATAATTAGATTGAAACAATAATTTCATTATTTTGATAGTTAAAATTTAAAGTTATTCGCATTTTATGTTTTGAGGTTAAAATGATTTGTTATCATTTCAGCAATGAATGAAAGCGCTAACGTACTCATGGATACATTTTAATAATCTTGTTTTGGTAGTAAGTAGGGTGAGTGTGCCCGTGCGGTGGGTTGACATCGGGTTCAGAAAATTTAAAATTTTTATAAAAAATTATTTAATATTTTGAAAAAAATTACCTATGTTGAAACCATGATAATTCGATTCTGCTCTCGATTCTAAACAAACTACTTTCTAGTTTTGCGTTAATTCATTAACACGTTGTATATACGGTCGAATTGAGAAACCTCCTTTTTTGAAGTCGGTTAAAAAATTGTTAAGAAAATCTAGTTGTCGCGTATTAAATAACATTTGCAATTTATAATATAATAAATATAATGTTGTATGAAAAATTTCAAAGCTTTATATCTTCGTAATTAATATCATAAATTGCAAATGTTATTTGATAATTATTTGATAAAAAAAAAACCATATATACAAAGTTACTTATATTAATACCGTCTACGCGTATTGTGCGTCAAAGTTTTGCAATAATAGAAGGTACCAACCAACCCAGTTTTTTGTTCTCTTGTATTTTTAGAGTATAATATATTTATATCGGATAACGATACTTAATTAAAAATAGAACTGGACTGGTTTGAGTTTACTTTTTTATTTCGAAATCTGTTTAATTCGATACAAATTTTTTGCTATACAACCTTAGTCTGGTAACAACAAAACTAAATGAATTCAATTGTAATTAAGATTCCGGAAAAGGTTAATTCAAACATAAATTAAACAAACGTAGTGTACGTAGTTACTAACTCAAGTTACTTTAGGATACGACTATACGGACTATAGCAATGTTTTCATTTTGCATGCAAAATATATCAGTATAACACACATACACACAAGTTCGATGCCTTCCTATCATAACAAATACTATGACCCCATTGTCAGAATGTCTAGGAACAATAGTTTTGTGAAGAACACGTCAATAATAATAATATCTTCATATCTATTCATTGAACCTGTATGTAGAGTACCTACCACATTTAAAGCAAATAATTAGGTAAGTACATGATTGATTGAATACAGGGTGTAAGGAAAAGTATCATTAAACCTTTAAACCACATACTCTACCCATCAAACTGAACAATTTTTTTTTTATTTATAATTAAATGGACTCTTGCTTGTGCGTTAGCACTGCATTTCCGCCAGTGTCAAGTGTAGTTTATTGGGAGAATCTATCACAATCTCAGGGACTGTTTTTGGACAAGAACAGATTGAGGAATGTGGAGCCTCGTGGCAGGCACAAACGCGACGCGCGACACCACGCGAGACGTGTACTCGGGTCAGTTCCTGCTACGCGACTCCTGAACAACTTTTAGTACGGGAGCCAACATGTCAGAAAAAAAAAAATTTGCTGTCACATACTAAACTGCAATAGCAATACCTTTCCTACTCGAATCAAACGTATGAGACAGCTGATTTTTTTTGTTCCCATAGTAAAAGTTGTTCAGTTTGATGAGTAGAGTATGTTTTTTTTTTATTAACTATGGGTTTGCTCTTGACCTCAATCCAGTCCTCAAGATACTTAAAATAGCGATACTTTATGTGTACTATATGCATTAGAGTATGCTGGTGTAAAGATTAATGATACTTTTCTTTACACCCTGTATAATTTTTGAGTGATTCCTGATTTTAATAGTGACTTTATTCAACTTTGAAATACGTTGATGTAAACTCTAGAAATAGTAAAAATTTTATTCCTAGGGGATGTCAAGATGTTAAGTTTGATGGTCTTAAGTATAACTAAAACAACAATATTTATTCGTTACGTAAGGTCGCGGTCGTTTGTAAACGATCTATTTCAAGAATTTTAGTATTATTAACAGTTTTGTTCATTTCAAAGTGGCTTTTTATAACGTCGTAACTGGTTTGATGTGGAAGGTATCAAATAATTACTATAGAAACAAGGTTTGAGAATTGATTGTCTTTTGTAGAGACTAGAGACTAAAGGTGTAAGATAGAGTGAATAAAAAAAATCTGTTATTAAAATTCCGGTACCGTTTGCGGTTTCTACAAGGTTCCCATTTAATTTAATTTTAGTTTCACATCGAATAGGTACATCAATTTTGTATGAAGTAGTTCGAGCAGCAACACTTTTGTTTGTTAAAAACGTAATTAGGTACCTCATTGAATTTTTTTAAATATGTACTCAAAACTGGGAGGAAATCGCGATGAATTTTTCTTTTAATACCTACTATGAATGAATATGAAAAAATACATATATTTTAATAGTGATAAGTGCACAAAACAATCAGATAAATAGAAAAAAATCAAAGAAAATCTTAATTCGTTCTGTAAGCAAATATTTCCAATGTTAAGACACGCCAAGCTTACAATTTAACTATCAAATTATGAACTATTCAAAATCGGTGCTCAAGTAGAAATAGAACAACTCAAAATATCAAATTCCTCGAAGAACACCTGGTGGAATAGCATAATAGGTGCTACTTATTCAAAATTGGTGCTCTTCGTGGAATACTCTCGCGTAACCGGACATTATTTTTTCCTGAAAAAGGAATGAAACAACGTGGGCAAAAGCTAGTGTTTTTTACCCGACTGCGCGACGCGAAGGAATGGTAATGTGTTTATCAGCCTATGTATGTATGTATTTTATTTTTATTTTATTGGAAAACCAACAGCAATATAATACAGTAGTTACATGAGTATAAATCAGAAAGCCAATAACAGGTTTTCGCTGGTAGATACAGTATAGTTAAGAAAAAACAAATGGTTAACTATGTTTAAAAACGCACATAAGTCGGCACACATGTCAGCCTACAGGTAAATATAAAAAATATAAAAACATTATACACTAAAGTTAAACACACAATATACACTTAAGTTAAACACAAAGGTTTGCAAAAACAATAAACAAAAGAAAAGAAAAGACCTTAGTCTAACAATAACTTCTACACTTCATCAGCAAAGTATCTATGTATGTATTTATCTATGTATGTATGTATCTATGTATGTAAGTTTGATCCTTTGTGGCATGTTTGTTGCACACTAGAGACCAAACGCGTTGGCCAATTTTGATGATTAAGAATCATCAATGGCGACAACCGGACGTCATATTATTGTGAAAAATACAAAAAATGAAATTTGACGAACTACACTGGCCTTCAAAACTTAGTATCACACTTTTAAAATTGCAATAACCTTTAAAGTGCACAAGATTATATATTATATTATAACGCTCACAGGCACATACATTGTAATGATCCCAAGAAAGCACTATTAATAGGCTGTTTATTATGGAAACCATACAACAACGGCACAAACATATAACATCCATGACCGAACCGGGATTCGAACCCAGGACCCTGGTTTGGCAGTCCGGCGTGGTAACCATTACACCAACCGGGTCGTCAAGATGATTGTATTTTCGAAACAAAAACAATACGATATTTTTTTATTTTTTATTTAAATCTTTGCCCATACACCCACCTTGAGGGTAGGCCTGTGCCCTGCAGTGGGACGTTTATAGGCTGATGATGATGATGATTTAAATCTTTATAGTCGATTATCTTCTTTTAAGGAATGTATGAAAAAAGCTTTATTTATAAACAAAAACACTCCTTTTCAAATTGCCGTCCAACTAAAGTGCGTGATACTTCTTTTTGCAGGCCAGTGTACTTATGTTGAATCATAGAATAGGTATTTGAAAATCATCTTTAGGTTTCTCTTATAATTTTTCATTTAGATTGACATTTAGGAGCTATTTAACGATTTAATATTGAAAAAACTAAAAAGTGTAAAATAAAAACGTTTATTTACAAAATCAAAAAACCCGTCGGCGTAAAAAGTGAAGTTAAAATAAAAACTGAAAAGAAAAAAACAAGTCCAGTAGTCTAGAATTCTTTTAAGTAATATTGAAGAGCGGGGCCGGTAGTTATGGTAATCCTTGGGTGAGGCCAATGTCCAGCAGTGGACGTCCATCGGCTGAGATGATGATGATGATGAATATTGAAGCGACTTCAACAGTTCGGGCGGGACCCAAATCAAATTTTACCAATAATGGGTCCCGACTGTTGAAGTGGCTTCAATATTACGTTGAGAATTCTAGACTATACTGGACTTGTTTTTTTTCTTTTCAGTTTTTAATTAAAGTTCACTTTTTACCCAGACGGGTTTTTTTATTTTGTAACGAGAAAGAGTCGTGAGTTATGTTGTAGGTACCAACACTCAATAGCTAGGTAGGTAGGTACTGAAGATACAAGAGCTGGAGTGCGATTTTTGAATCGCATACGTTGAACTCAGCAGTCGAAAATGTATGGAGAAACGCATTTTTCTACTGCTGATTTGACTTTCAAAATCATACTTCAGGAGTGCGATTTTTGAAAGTCAAATCAGCAGTAGAAAGATGCGTATCTCCATAGTAATTTTGACATTTTCAACTGCTGAACTCAGCGAATGAGATTCAAAAATCGCATTCCTGGAGTGTAAATAATCAAAATATTTATACTAGATAACAGTCTACCAGTTGATTATTATTCCGAAGTCAATATTTCGATATCCGATATCAATGAAGTGGAAATTGTCGATCGTTATCGTTTTTATATGTTTATGTAATACGTTTTAAAAACCAGTAAGGTTTTAAGATTTCCTAAATTCAGGTTTATAAGTTCTAAGGTAAGAATAACAAATAAAATAATTATTATGTATACAAGACTGCCTTACCACAATGAGGACAAACCAGTCTACATGCGGATGCCAAAACTTGTACCGGAAAAATTTAGATGTATTTATTTACATAAATCAGGTATACAGAATCGATCGTCGGCGGAAATTATTGGGGGACACCGTTCGGCTGATGTGATGAAAGCCGAAGACCTGGAGTGAGATTTTTGAAACTCATTCTTTGAACCAAAGAGAATTAACATATATTTGAATGTCTTTGCTTTGAACTCAGCTGTTGAAAATGTCAATATTACTATGGTAATATGATGATAAAAGCGATGATGATAGCCAATACGGAAGAGAGCTAGCGCCTCAGTCATGAGGACGCGGTTCGATTCCTGAAGTGCGATTTTTGAAAATCATACGAGTGACTTGGCAGTAGAAAATGTCAGAATTACTATGGAGATTATGCATCTTTCTACTGCCAAGTCGCTCGTATGATTTTCAAAAATCGCACTTCTGGCCTGTACCACTAAGTTCTACCGAATTTATGTACGGTGTATTTATAATTTACTAGCTCAGCGGCGAAGGAAAACATCGTGAGGAAACCTGCATTCCCGAGAATGAAAAGAAAATACCATAAGTTCTAAGGTATGCGTAAAACATGGGTGAGTTGGGGCGAACACAAAAGACTAGCGATGGTCGCAGTGTTACATAACGACCCTTGTTTGCGATACCACAAATAATAAATAAAAAATGGTGATATGCATCTTTCTATTACTGATTTGACATTCAAAAATCATACTCCAGGAGTGAGATTTTTGGAAGTCAAATCAGCAATAGAAAGATGCGTATCTCCGTACATTTTCAACTGTTGAGTTCTACGTATGAGATTCAAAAATCGCACTCCTGGAGAATGAGTGTCAAAAATCGCACTACAGATGGTTTAAAAAGTAAAGTATAAGTAAATTTTAGCCAAAACACAGTTGAATAGTAACTGGATTGCAATGTGATTAGAACTGAAATTGAATAAGGATTGAACTTTGATGTTTTAAATTAGCATAAATGAAATGTGCCGGCCGCTATTGACGTTTAGTACGAAACATAAACTTAATAATACAAGTCCAGGGTGGTAGACCAGATGTATGTACATTTTTGAGATTGCTTACTTGGGGACCTTCCAGGACTGCCAGGAAATAAATCCGAAAAAATATTTGTATTTAGATGAATTTTTCGTGCATTACAAATCAATCAATCGGTCTACTATTTTTGTGCTGCTATAAGTAAACACACGGCATAAAAAAATGTTGGGAAACTTTTTATTATGGGACTGCTATGAAATTCGGATCCGCAACCTTTTCCTGTGACGGAAGAACGAAATCTAAATTTGACAGCTGCGGAGTATCACTTCTGCCGGGCGTCCCGAGATTGCCAACTTTTTTTTCCTGGTAGGTCCCCAAGCATAGAATAATAATACTATAATTATTATTCGTATGTCCCAAGCTCCCAAGTCAGTAATCCGAGAATAACCTACCCTATATCCATCTGAAGTGCGATTTTTGAACATCATACGAGCGAATCGGCAGTAGAAAGATCATAATCTCCATAGTAATTTTGACATTTTCTACTGCCGAGTCGTTCGTATGGTGTTCAAAAATCGCACCCACCCTGTAGTTAAGTATAGTAAAGTATGAGTATTAAGTTTATGGGACGAAATATATCATCATCATCATGGTTTGCCCTTTGTTCTTACAAGCTAGGTATTAGGTATTATTCGAATCAATAGGTTATGTAGGTAATGTGTCAATAATGTTAAAGTCTTCTGAAATGATATTTTTCACACCTACATAGTCAAGGTATCTTTATATACAGGGTGTTAGGGTAAACAGTTGCATTACTTTAAGGCAGGGTTCGAAAATATCGAATATTTATAATAAATATCAAAATATCCGATATTTATCATAAATATCCGATATTTATGATATATATATTGGATATATATCAATCATTCAGAATAATTCCTGTCAACCCTTGTAGGATTAGAGTTATGAAGTCCTATTGAGCATATTTGGGTGTAAAAAAAGCTTTTCTCATTTAATAAAATAAATCTGAATGGAAATATTACAAAAAATCTGTAACTCCACTCTATGAAGTTAAGTGCGAAGTGAGTTTTCGAAAGAATTTTTGTTGTTGTTACGAAAACACATCCAAAACATCTTAGAAATACGACATTTTGCAATGCAATCGTAATTTACAGAGAAAATAAAAAAATTACGAGTGTTTTATCTATGCGTTTGTGAAAACAGTGATTGATATACCTAATTCGATAAAGACTTAAACTAATTTCTTTTAAAAGAATGTTGTTTTGTTTTAAATTAAAATTGTTTTGTAGTCAAAAATTAAAATCAGACCTGTAACTGTACTTTTGAATTAGTGAACGTCACGCAGCAACTGTGGATCTCCCGCTAAACTCTTTAAGGAGTTTTGGAGAGAAATTGTTTATTCTAGATTATATTTTTTTTTGTAAAAGTTACATAAATTAAAGAAAAAAAAAATTATATCTTTGATATATATCCAAGAATAAATATCACGATATATATCATTGCAGAAAAAGTGCTTCTCCAAAACACTGCTTAAACCATCTGCAACAGATGTAAAGGCCTATGATGATGATGAATTGATGATATATCATTGATATATATCAGTGATATACATCATCGAACCCTGCTTTGAGGGGGTGCTTTGGGGTGGATTGTACCCATGATACTGGAACAACTTCCCTAAGAAACCTATAGGAAACTGGGATTTTTTTTGGACTTTCCAAGCTAAATGCAATCAGCTGATAGAACGTTTGTCTGAGAAGTCGAAACTTTTTTTACGGCCTTCCTATAGGTTTTTTGGGGAAAGTTTGTTTAGTATCATGGATACAACTGTTTACCCCAACACCCTGTATATTTAGTAGTGCATACTATTTGCATGAAACAAATAAGTGCATAAAATATAAGATAGGTACCTACCTACCTATACCTAATATGTCTGAATGTGTTATAATTTTATATAATAATATTTATGTCATTGAACTGTAAGGTGTTACAAAAATAAAGGCAACATAGAACGGTAATAACATGAGCAACATTTTGTTAATGAGTTCGGTTTATTAATTTTGCATAAATAATTAGTAAACATACAAAAAAATCTGTTAATGAAGTTTGGCGGACGGCTATGTAATTTTAGACCCAGAATTAGAGGTCCTATACATGAATGAAACTTAGTAACACGTGTAGAGTGAAATAAAACTAGCAAAAAAGTTAATTGGTTGTAACCTGTAGAAGTTGGGGGAAAGGTTTCTCCTCATGATAACTTTTGTATCAAGTGTGTGAAACTCATAATCTTTCTTATTAGATAGTTCACTCAATCTTCTACGCATTCATTGTGTTTATTTTATTGAAAATTTACGATAAACATACAATAATGATAATGGAAGAAAACGAAATCACACGCACTATCAGTTCAACCAAGCCAAATACGTTCCGTAATGACCAACAAATACCTACCTCAGTGATAATATAAGATGAAAATGGCTGTCGTAGTTGCGTTTTGCCACTGCTTTTTGGATCATTTGTCTATTTTACTAGTAATTTTCACTTTTGAATCCGGACTTATGGGGAAGTATTTTTTTAAATTCCTTAATTTTATCTGTTTATAATAATTAGGTATATGACCGTCGTCCTGAATGGCTTTTAGTTTTAAAAATGGCTGGGTCCAAATCTGCCATTCTTCTTTACGAGTGTGTATAAAAAAAAAGTACTTACTCTTAGATCTTAACCCTTCGGTGACTGTAAGGGTAATGTTCCTGAACTCGATGTCGGCGGACGTCGGCTGCGGAAGGTTAACCCTCAATATTCTGCAGCTACTTTGTTCTTTATTCTGCACCTTCTTCCCCAACCCCTGAATCTTTGCTAATGCACTTGCCATTTTCACTTATGTATCTTTTAAATTACGGGTTAAAATGTTACACCGACAATATTTTATTTTAAATTTAAATTAATCACTGTAATAACAAAATAGTTTAAATTTGCATAGAAAACGCAAATTAAATTAAACTTTCCATTAAAAGTACATAATTAATAACTAGTTTTTAAGTTTAAATTTTTATTTTTATTTATACCGATCGTAAGAAATCAACTTAAAACGACTTCATTTATTAAAAAGATAAATTAAACATTTTAATTTGTTATCGTAAAATGTCCACATAATTATCGCGCGACCGTGTGCGAAGCAGCGCGTGGTTGGAAACAAACTGCGTCTTTTAGTACAGCCGTCAGTTCAACACAAACAAACTGTGTCTGTTTGCCGGCTCTACAATCAAAACTGTGCTAGCTAAACAATACTCCGTCACAGCGAACTCCGCTGCGTCTTTACAAACCATAGTGTCTCACACATAACTGCCAATTCGCATCACATCGTAAATATTTGCGAGCGCTACGATTGAAAATCATACTTACATAATATTACGAGAGATAAGTGTACTTTTCGCAACCATAAGCAGCAAGGCTGATTCAGTGTTTATAGGGTGTAGAGCATCTCTGTGATGGGGTTGATGTTAGTCTGCCTGCATATCGTCAGTCGTTTTAGGAGATACAGCCGTTCAAAGGTGAGTTATGGGTGCAAAAAATGGCCGATCAGCAGCAAGGCTGATCATATGATACTATTGTAATATGCACTGAGGCTATGTGAACAGTACAAAAACTGACGTGGTTCATCAGTCGGTTTAGGAGATACAGCCGTTCAAAGGTCAGTTATGGGTGCAAAAAACGGCCGATCAGCAGCAAGGCTGATCATAGGATACTATTGTAATATGCACTGTAGCTAAGTGAACAGTACAAAAACTGACTTGATCCGTCAGTCGGTTTAGTAGGTACAGCCCTTCAAAGTTTCAAAAATTAATGGTAATAAAAAAATAATAATTTCCCGAAAGGATGATCATAGGATATTATTGTAATATGCACTGTAGTTATGTGAACAGTAAAAAAACTGACATGATCAGTCACTCGGTTTAGTAGGTACAGCCGTTCAAAGTTGCAGAAATTAATGGTTACAAAAAAAAATGATCTCCCGAAAGGATGATTATAAGATATTATTGTAATATGCACTGTAGTTATGTGAACAGTACAAAAACTGACATGATCCGTCAGTCGGTTTAGTAGGTACAGCCGTTCAAAGTTTCAAAAATTAATGGTAATAAAAAATTAATTATTTCCCGAAAGGATGATCATAGGATATTATTGTAATATGCACTGTAGTTATGTGAACAGTAAAAAAACTGACATGATCCGTCACTCGGTTTAGTAGGTACAGCCGTTCAAAGTTGCAGAAATAAATGGTTACAAAAAAATGATCTCCCGAAAGGATGATTATAAGATATTATTGTAATATGCACTGTAGTTATGTGAACAGTACAAAAACTGACATGATCCGTCAGTCGGTTTAGTAGGTACAGCCGTTCAAAGTTTCAAAAATTAATGGTAATAAAAAATTAATTATTTCCCGAAAGGATGATCGTAGGATATTATTGTAATATGCACTGTAGTTATGTGAACAGTAAAAAAACTGACATGATCCGTCAGTCGGTTTAGTAGGTACAGCCGTTCACAGTTTCAAAAATTAATGGTAATAAAAAAATAGTTATTTCCCGAAAGGATGATCATAGGATATTATTGTAATATGCACTGTAGTTATGTGAACAGTAAAAAACTGACATGATCCGTCCTCGGTTTAGTAGGTACAGCCGTTTAAAGTTGCAAAAATTAATGGTTACAAAAAAATAATGATCTCCCGAAAGGATGATTATAGGATATTATTGTAATATGCACTGTATTTATGTGAAAAGTACAAAAACTGACATGATCCGTCAGTCGGTTTAGTAGGTACAGCCGTTCGAAGTTGCAAAAATTAATGGTTACAAAAAATAATGATCTCCCGAAAGGATGATTATAGGATATTATTGTAATATGCACTGTAGTTATGTGAACAGTACAAAAACTGACATGATCCGTCAGTCGGTTTAGTAGGTACAGCCTTGCAAAGTTGCAAACATTAATTTTTACAAAATAAAATAATGATCTCCCGAAAGGATGATCATAGGATATTATTGTAATATGCACTGTAGTTACTATACACAGTAGCTATGTTAACACTATTTAAACTGACATGATAATGTCGGTCAGTTTAACAGTTATTACCGCTAGTTAAAAAGAAACTTGCTGCTAAAAATTATTAGAAGTAGTTTAGAGGTTATGAGTTTCGTTAGGTACTAGTATTGAAAAGTGAATGTTCAGAGTTTTACCTCTTTGATATCTTCCTGATTTGTATCTCTGACTATCCCCTCGGGGAATATAGTCAAAAGCACTACGCTATGTTGTACTTGTAATGAACATGATTCGTCAATCAGATTACATACAGTCGTTCAAAGCTCATGGTTGCAAAAGAATAACGATCTCCAATAAAAGGCTGATTATGCGGTGTAGCTATGTAAATACTGTTAAACTGACATGCTAATTATGTCAGTCCATCAGTAGTTATCAAGGAACATACTACTCGTAGTCAAAGAATAATTATATACATATACTAACGTAAACCGTAGTCTTAATCACTGCTAGCAGAGAGAGGTGAGTTACGATTACGTTGAAAAAATCAAGGGGCACAACACAACCGAGGACTTTGCCGAAGGAAATTATAGAGTGAAAATTTAGTCTTACCTTTTTGGTAGTTAGATATGATCCGAGCATACCTCGTAGGTAGTCAACAGTAGGTAGAATAACTTGGACAACATGAACAACTCGGTCGACTTAGACAACTCGGACAACTTGGTCAAATGATTTGACTTGTTCAAGTTGTTCATGTTGTCCAATTAAGTACTTTCGACAACAAAAGATCTCGGACAACATGAAAAACTTGGTCAACTTGGACAACTCTGACAACATTGTATAAGTTGACCAAATCGTCAGAGCTGTTTATGTTGCCCGAGTTTTTCATGTTGTTCGAGTTGTTAATGTTGTTCGAGTTGTTCATTTGAACACCGCGATCACGATCAAGTTCTCATAGCGATATTTTAGCCATCCCTGGTCTTCGAAACGATCCTGGGATTGTTTCATAAAATAAATAAATTAAGACTTGCACACAAATTAATCTTGTGAAAAGTGAAAAATGAAGTTAGGTATAAACCGGAGATTGGATATTCGGATGCATATTTATGCATCGGAATATCCGCTCTACATGATCATACATGGTGATTTAAGGTTCCATTACTTTTAATTTTTCTGTGTGATGGATGAATCTGTTAATTTTTTCGGTACCTATTTTGTATTTTTGTGTGGAAATAAAATGCATTTTATTTATTTCTTTTTGTTTTAAAGGAGTGAAATAAAGCTAAACAGTGTAAATTTTACCATCTTTAATTTTTTTACACATAATTTTATAGTTAAGGTTAGGATCTTTTATTTTACTGCAGTACAATTTTGACTTGACTTTGTGGCAAATCTGTTATAAATTATACTTATTAAGGTTTTTTAATGGTACTTTAGTCTTTATGGGTTTTTAAATTAGTCGTTTGTATTTTTTAAATTTAAAGTTTCCTTGATTGAGAAAACATGACGAGAACGCTACTGAACGGTAAAATAAAATTAGCCCCATCGTGGTTTTTAATCAACACTAAGTAACTCTGATATAACAAGTATCTGATACAATAAAATTAGACCAGGTAATCTAAAATAAAATGATTGTAAATGAACAGATACAATATTTTTTTACAATATTTTCAGTGATTATTTCTTTCAGACAAGCGTGGAAAACATAATATAAAAATATATTACTATCACTAATTTGTAAAACGGCATCACGAGACTTTAGTCTCAAGTTTTTATTATTCTTCTTTACTATCTTCGTCAGGGTCTAGGAAGGCAGAAAAATCTGTGAAAATAACAAAAGTAGCATTAAGAACTTGTGAACGAATGGATGAAGAAACAATGGGAGTAAAGTGTAGTGTATGCGATTGAAAAGCAGTCGTTTAGGAGTACCTAATATGGGTGAGTTAAAATTGAGTGACAGGGGTTAGGAATGGATGAGAGCGTTGTTCACTGAAAGAAGATAGATAATAGCTGACTAGGAATGACAAAGATATTCTTTGCTCGTTTGGAACTGTAGAGAGGACGAAAGAAAGCAAAATTAATTTACTACGAGTCTGAAACTGAAGAATGGGCATGAAGAAATATACGGATGTGGGTCAGAACCGAGGTACCCCTCAAAGACTAAGGCGTGATGGTTTGTGATGTTATAATATACACCACTAGTTTTTAATTACTAACATAACTTTAAGGGTGTATTCAGACCATGAATCTGAACAACTTTCCCAAAGAAACATGGGTCGAAAAATGAGAATTTTTTTTGGACCCTCCATACAAAAGTGCGGATCGGCCGATCGATTTTGTATGGGAGGTCCAAAAAATTTTCTCGTTTTTCGACCCATGTTTCTTTGGGAAAGTTGTTTAGATTCATGGTCTGAATACACCCTTAAAGTTATGTTAGTAATTAAAAACTAGTGGTGTATAAGGTTAAATTTAATTAGTTGGCGAAACTTAAGAAACGCATTTGGTATCTGTTACTAAGTAAAATTACATGATAATGACCCCCCGCTTGATCATATGATTTTGAGGTCAATGTCCGCCCGCGCCACGCATCTGCACGATAATAATAATGTTGTTGTTCATCAATACCAATTATAAACATTGATTATGCAATCATTAACAAGTGACCTGGTTCAGTTTCGCCAACTAATTTAAAATAACCCTATATATATATGTAAGCATAAAACGCGATCTACAAAACTTACCGCCATCTTTAGCGTCTGCGGTTTCATCAACAGTTATTGTTATGTCTGTAACGGTGTTCGATAATCCATCACCTTTTAAATCAGAGCGGAAGATAACATCCATCTTCTTCTTTTCAGCCAAAATCAATGGTTTATAGAGAAATAGGTGTCCGTTGAAATGGCACCATCTATACTGTAGGGTCTTTTATTTTGCTGCAGTACAACTTTGGCTTGCCTTTGGGACAAATACTCATTATTATTAATCATTATTTAATTTCGTGTTTTGAGACTTTGGTCTCAAGGTTTAATTATTCTTCTTCAAAACCTCATCAGTGTCTAGGAATGTAGAAAAATCTGTGAAAATAACAAAAATAGCAATAAGCACTTTGTAAACAAATAGATGAAGAAACAAGAGAGAAGCGTGTACTTTGAGGAGCATCTAATATAGGTGGGTTGAAATAAAGTGATAGTAGGGGTAGGTTATGGATGAAAGCGTTGATGCGTATGAAGAGCGAGATGGATATGAAGAAATTTATGTTTATGAAAGAAGCAACGAAAGAGGAGTGTCGGAACCGAGGTAGCTGGCGCTCGGTAGTCTCAGTCAAGGACACAGGCATGATCTTTAATACTAAATCTTTTTAAAAATATTTTGAGACGAGCTTCATTTACTGTGGACTTTGGCACACCATATATTTCAGAAACAAACTCTTCTATCTTCTTGTTCAATTGGCTATGTATAGGTTGGTCAGTGCTCAGTTCGATAAGGGCTTCTTGATATTGTAAATTTTTAGACAAAATACTCAAAGGTCTTATCTAAACCAAGTGACTGATTATCTCAGTTTTTATCGTGTTCACATAACTACAGTGCATATTACAATAATATCCTATAATCATCCTTTCGGGAGATCATTATTTTTTTGTAACCATTAATTTTTGCAACTTTGAACGGCTGTAGCTACTAAACCGAGTGACGGATCATGTCAGTTTTTTTACTGTTCACATAACTACAGTGCATATTACAATAATATCCTACAATTATCCTTTCGGGAGATCATTATTTTTTTGTAACCATTAATTTTTGCAACTTTGAACGGCTGTACCTACTATTCCAAACCGAGTGACGGATCATGTCAGTTTTTTTACTGTTCACATAACTACAGTGCATATTACAATAATATCCTATGATCATCCTTTCGGGAGATCATTATTTTTTTTATTACCATTAATTTTTGAAACTTTGAACGGCTGTACCTACTAAACCGACTGACGGATCATGTCAGTTTTTTTACTGTTCACATAGCTACAGTGCATATTACAATAATATCCTATGATCATCCTTTCGGGAAATCATTATTTTATTATTACCATTAATTTTTAAAACTTTGAACGGCTATACCTACTAAACCGACTGACGGATCATGTCAGTTTTTGTACTGTTCACATAACTACAGTGCATATTACAATAATATCCTATAATCATCCTTTCGGGAGATAATTTTTTTTAAAACCATAAATTTTTGCAACTTTGAACGGCTGTACCTACTAATCCGAGTGACGGATCATGTCAGTTTTTTTACTGTTCACATAACTACAGTGCATATTACAATAATATCCTATGATCATCCTTTCGGGAGATCATTATTTTTTTTATTACCATTAATTTTTGAAACTTTGAACGGCTGTACCTACTAAACCGACTGACGGATCATGTCAGTTTTTATACTGTTCACTTAGCTACAGTGCATATTACAATAGTATCCTATGATCAGCCTTGCTGCTGATCGGCCGTTTTTTGCACACATAACTGACCTTTGAACGGCTGTATCTCCTAAACCGACTGATGAACCACGTCAGTTTTTGTACTGTTCACATAGCCTCAGTGCATATTACAATAGTATCATATGATCAGCCTTGCTGCTGATCGGCCATTTTTTGCACCCATAACTCACCTTTGAACGGCTGTATCTCCTAAAACGACTGACGATATGCAGGCAGACTAACATCAACCCCATCACAGAGATGCTCTACACCCTATAAACACTGAATCAGCCTTGCTGCTTATGGTTGCAAAAAGTACACTTATCTCTTATACTATAAGTCATGGTAATAAGAATCGAGCGCTTATGTGTGGGAGCCCTTATACTAGACTAGACCCGATCGCGCTAATTTTAAAACATCGATGTTTAATTTTTATTCCATTTCAGTTGTAATCACATTGCAATCCAATCCAATTACTATTCAATTGTAATTCCGTATCGGGCTAAACTTGACTTATTTACTATGGCGAATGACAACTTAAAACGACTTAGTGATCTGTTAAACGGCTGTCATGACCTGTCAAATAATTAGCGCGATACCAAATGTATAAAGAGTTGTGATTCGCATGCGGGCCAGTGATGTTTTATTAATGGAGATTTATTTAGCGCGAATGATCCCAGTTTCAGTCACAGTCCGTCAGTTTTGCTGTTGATAAATGATTATCTTTACGATGTTTTCCTTCACCGAAAAACCAGTGGTGTTACAAATCGAACATAAATCCCGAAAAAAACTCATTGGTATGAGTAGGTCTGTACGGGGATCGAACCATCGCTTCCTATAGCACAAGCTTATGCTCACGACTATATTCCCCGAAGGGGATGGGGGGGGGGGGGGGTTAATTTCTGCATTATTCTGTAAAACTCGATTCGAACAGTTTTTAGTAGTTTTTACAAGATGTACCTATCCACAAATATTCTTTTTCCACATTTTTATAAAATTCGTTAATAAATGCAATAATAAGATCAACTAAGATTTTACTTCTAGATTTAATTAAAATTTATGATGAAATACATTCAAATCATAAGTATTAAATAGTATCTCATACTATTTTAATTTTATGTCATACAAACTTGTACGCACAAATTAAATCCAATGTGACAACAAACAAATATAATGGTACAACAATGCGAATCAGACTATAACAGTGAACGGAAATAACAGACTATAATCGATAGCTTTTGGCGGAGTCGATAAGAAACCCTATGCGATTTCAGTCCGATTTCGTACTGTAACGGACTATGTTTTTTCACGATTTTACGGAAAAACACCTAATCGATTATGGCATTGGTCCGGACTGAAACAGTATAGGGTTTGTAAAGACGCAACCCAACCAGGCTTATAAAGAATTAATGACAATGCAACGATTGATCTGTTTTGACCAAAATAAATGATAATTAAAGGTAATTAAATTACCAAAGAGCTGACGTAAGTACCTACCTATTTTCACTTGGGTCATACTGTTATCTAAGTATTTTTGTGGCGCATTTCACATTTGATTAGATACGTTTGTGTTTTTAATTCGTTATTTTTATTTTCAATAATATTTTTTTTATCGCCTTGCACCACTAGGCCAGTCATTCTACGGAGTTTTGTTAGGCGGGGTAGGGAGTAATTATTAATTGGACTTTTAAACTGTAACCGGCACCATTTAGTGACAAAAATACTATCCTAAACCATATTAAAAGAAAATTACTTATTAATACCAATGCATTCATTTGAATTAGATTTAACAATATAAATTATTTTTGAGCCATACTATAGGCATAGAAATTAAAAAAAATGAGGTACCTATTTATTAGAAAATACTCGCGAATGTGTTTTTCAAAACCTTCTAAGTAGACAAAAATATTTATACCATGTTTGAAGTATGTATAATGGTAATGCCTTAAATATGTGCAAAAAAAAAACCATCAGGTTTTTTAGAACGAGATAATATCTAAATTTTAAAATTGGAACTGTTGCTGACATGATTTTTTTTTTATTTTGGTATGTACATTTCTATGCTCAAATTGGCTCTTGAATATTATAGCGGAAAAAAATGCAATTATTAATTAGTCCCAGTTCAAACCGTAAAAGGAATGGGCTACACGGAATGGATGGATTTATGAGACAGAGTAAGGGCAGGGTACCTTCACAAGTTTTTGGATTTTTTCTGACTTTTCTAGTACTCTAACCTCGGTTGGTCCAGTAGACTTTATTGATCTTTATAAGAAACTGGTTAAGAGCCTATGTCGAAAAATAATTTAAGCGAAACAGGCGTGGGATAGCTTATATTACGGCCTGATGCGGGAGAAAGAGATGGGGCGGCGCGCGCGCCTGAAACCAATCGAGCGCCAAATCCTTAGACTAATTATATCGGGACGCGTAACCACGTGTCATTCTACTAACAAACTTTCTGCCACTTTTTGCGGGGGGCGAGGTAACATGTTATCCGCAACTTTGGATTTTATTCCCTATGACTACAGATTCTAATTTTGAATGTTCAAAATCATGAAAAGTAGTCTCGTGTAAACCCCAAACGTTCTAAGTTCAAAATTATTGTTTCGCTATTATAGGCTGTCTCGTTTAGTGATAAGGTATAAAATTGGGTGTAAATGCGCAAGATTAATTGATCTAATACCGTGGCAGAGGGGAAATGCTACCGCAAGGCCGGTCCGGATATAATTAGTCTAAGGCCAAATCAAACTTTATTTAATTGTGATTGTACTATTTATGTAATTTCAATTCTGCTCTAATCAAAATTTAGAAAAATCAATCTTTTTTTTTTAATCAAGTCTTGTGTTTCTATTATTCACCGTTTAGCAGTTCCAAGCGTTTATAGATAAAAACGGAGGCTACTTTGGCTTGTTTTTCTATCGAGAAAATGTGTCTTAATCGTGTTTCGGCTCTAATCAAAACTTCAATTATATGTTCAATTTACACATATCCGACAATCATACTCCTACTGTTAGTACTTCATAATATATGAAGCTTTGAAGAATCCTATTTTTTTCACATAGCCCCTTAAGGTACACCTGCAAATCCACCCTGTATAAGAGCTCGCAGTATTTTCATCTACAGGGTGTTGCATTACTTTACTTGATTACTTTACTTTGAGGTCCGGGTTCGAATCCGCACGCCAACATGCCATGCTAAAGAGTAGTAGTTCTGTGACCAGTAACGAGCATTGATTTTTGTACAGGTAGGGTTCCGTAGTCAAACAAGGAAACCTTACTTTCATCCATTTTGTCTGTCTGTATGCCTCGCCTCAATTACTCGCTCATTTTTGCACACCTATTGAATTAAAACAGAAATGTTTTATCAACCATTTTTTGACTTCCTTACAATAATGATGTACGCACGGCGACACATCAAGCTATACAAAACCAAAATAAACTGACCGCGCGTAGGTCGAGTAACGTATAACGTAGCGCGGCCAGCTTATGTTGGTTTTGTATAGCTTGATGTGTCGCCGTGTGTACCATACCCTATTTAGCCTCCCATACAACGAAAAGGGGAGTGGGTTGGTAAAAATTTATTTTTCCCAAACGAAAGTTTGCCTTATATTTTTTTATACAGAGTGTAACAAAACACCCTAGTAATAATAATTGGGGTGCTTCAGCCCATCAAACTGAAAAACTTTCACTATGGAGCCAACTTTGAAATAGCGAAAAATAAATCAGCTGTTCCATACAAAACTGTAGTACCTACCGACTCAACTAAAATGTACCCAACTTATGTATCTAACTTATGGGTAAATTAAAGATTTTCACTTTTATATAATTTACGAGCTTTTACCCGCGACTTCGTCCGCATAAATTATATACCAGATTTTAAGTCAGATGATAAGCTATCAAACAAAAAAAGTTTCATCAAAATCGGTTCAGTAGTTTTTGCGTGATACTCGAACAAACAAACACCCAAACAAACAAACAAACAAACAAACGAACAAACAAACAAACAAACAAACAAACAAACAGACAGACAAAAAATCCAAAAATTGGTGATTTGGAATCAGGGACATCTAAAAATCATATCATAATCTTTTTTTGTAAATATCTTCAATGTACAGACACACTTCTGTTACAGTTTTATAATTCTCGGTCTTTTGTTTGTGTCCATATCAATTGATGACGCAACATTTTTATTTAAAAAATTTATTATTTTATTTTTATGCGATTTAAAAAACCTTGGTTCAACGGACTGTAGGTACTCGACTTACATTATGGCTGTAATTTAAAGGTTAATGATACTTTTCCTTACACCTGTATACAGGGTGTTAGTAGGGTAGACAGTTGATTGTACCTACTCATGATACCTACTGAACAACTTTTCCAAAGGAATACAAGGGAAATTGACAAAAACAATCATAAGACGGACGGACTTTCATAAGTTTCATACAAACGTTCGAGCTCAGCTGATTGCATTTAAATATGTATAGTAAATAACTGGCCAAGTGCGTGTCGGACCACGCGCAGGGTAGGGTTCCGTAGTTGCCCGTCACAATATAATATGGACTTAGAAGAAGACTTTTTGTTTTATACTACGGTTTAACGGCTAATAAAAAAACGTAAAAAGTACATTTTATAAGTTAGTCGACTATTACTCGGAAACTTGTAAAGCCTACTTAGCGGTGATAGTTTTCCTTTTAAATTCGTATATATGCTATTGCCGTGAATTTTTTCAAATCTCCAACTACAACCATTCAGCTGGGAGAGGGGGGGGACACTTGACTCTACCGAAAATTTTCGCTTTAAAGCTTAATATTTCGCTAACGGATCCCTATATCGAAAAATGGTTTTCGCAAACCCACAATATTTTTAAAAGACCTATCCAACGATACCCCACAACATGGGATAGACGAGAAAAAAAAATCATACTCAGTTCACGTGTAGGGGAGGTAGGTAGGTAGCCTAAAAAATTTTTTTTTTCATGATTTTATTTTACCACTTTGTCGGCATAATGAATATGTATACATATGCCAAATTACAGCTTTCTAGTATTAAGTGTCTCTGAGCTAAGCCGCGGACAGACGGACAGACAGACGGACGGACGGACAGACGGACGGACATGGCGAAACTATAAGGGTTCCTATTGGTTTCCTAAGGAAAGTTATTCAGTAAGTAGTACAATTACTTGCAACTGTTTACCTAACACCATGTAGAGTTTCAGTATATTTGTATAATTTTGTATATTTTCCTTAACATGACTGTGTGTACAAGTAGGTACATCATTATGTGTATATACTTATGAGGATATTTTTTTGCTCTGCGCTTCATACAAATGATGTTTGGTTATGTTTTGAATACTAACCAATTAAAGTCAAAGAAACAATCTAGAAACCTCTATGCTTGCATGTTGTCAGATCTTCGTTAAAATGTATAGTTTTAAAGTTACAGAGCTGCGTTCAGAACCTAAACCCTATGTGCACCCAGAGTGCACCCCGAGCGCAACTTTTCGCACTAAACGCCGCCGTTCAGGGCCTCTACCCGCACATTCGAACTTCGCAATGTCAACTCTATTACAATGAAGTGCGGACCGAAACAGTAGCGATCATCGAAACATCGAAAGTCCGGGTACAGGGCCAGAGCCTCGGTGAAAGACGTTTTACTATAGAGCGAGTTGAAAAAACAACCGCACAAAAAGGTTCAGAACGCAGCTCAGTGCCTCAAAGATTTCCTCCTTTGTAGGGCCTCTACCCGGACATTTGAACTTCGTAATTGTGTGAACGTTTTCGTTCTAATTTCAACTCTATTACCATGAAGTTCAGACCGAAACGGTCTCGAAATATCGAAAATCAAAAGTCCGCGTACAGGGCATGTCATATTTTATCGAAAATCCGAAAACATGCAAGCATAGAGATTAGTTTCTAGAGTGTTTCTGAATAATTTCATTAACTTTAATTGGTTAATGGTTAGTATTGAAAATATAACCAAACTTCGTTTCGTTTCGAGCGCGCAGCACTTTAGCCAAAAGCCGAAAAATATAAAATGATGTAGGTAGGTACTGTTTTAATGCCAAAATCCTCCGCCAAAAAGTGCATGTGTCACTGCAGGGTAAGGGCCTCACTTCACCTGAGCTCCTTATGCAATAAAATTCAAATAATAAAACCGGTCAAGTGCGAGTCGGGCTACTCGCGCATCGAGGGTTCCGTACCACACCACCAGAGAACATAACATTATTAACTTAGAAAAAAAACTATTTTTGTCATTTGCTAAAGCGCGAGACCGACTCACACTTGGCCGGTTTTTAGTATTTTTTGTTATTCTGTAGAGTTTTCTCTATAATCACACTAAGTTTGACGCTGGTATGTATTACTTTATGGATTCCCGCATTTTCATGGCATCCCAAAAATAATAATTTTAAGAAGCCTTTTCCATAATTTTATAGCTACAAATATTATAAGAATATTTTTAGCTATAAAATAAATTAATAATAAAAAAAATAATCTAAATAATATTATAAGAATATTTTTAGCGATAAGAAGATGCTAAAAATGAAGTTTAGGTAAATATGCATCCGAATATCCGATCTCTAGTGATGAGTGATGAACATGCGTGATGTTCTTATAAATAAAGTTATGATTATAATTTTCTGTTTCTGTTAAAAAAAAACTTTTCTTGCCTTCACTAATAAAATAAAACATTTACCTCATGTTTGTTTGTAATATTAAACAAAAGAGTTTATAAGGTAATTCTGGTTCCGGTTCCGGAATGATCGAGATAAAAAAAAGGCGTGATATAGCCTTATCGCGCGCACCATGCTACGACCGCTGGGTTCATAATTTTCGTACGGAACCCAAAAAATGTAGAGATCACTAAACTTAAGTTCAACGAACCAAACAGAATTTATAATATGGGGCTGCAAATGCATCGAATTATTCCATAAGTCCGGTTTCGTAATTTTGGTACGGAACACTAAATATGTAGAGATCTCTAAACATGAAGTTCAATGAACTAAGCATACAGTTATAATCATAATAACATACGGAATTGTGAGAAATGAGACGTGGTTGCTCACCAAGGGTTGTCATAGAAAGGCTGAAAGTCACCCAAAGGGCAATGGAGAGGGCTATGCTCGGAGTTTCCCTGCGAGATCGAATCAGAAATGAAGAGATCCGCAGAAGAACCAGAGTAGCTGACATAGCCTAAAGAATTGCTAAAAATTCCAATACAATGGGGTCGCACACATTACTCGCAGTATTATTATCATATGGCCGATGGGGCCGAAGAGTTCTCGAATGGCAACCACCTCATAGGAAAGCTCAGCGTGGGTATGCCAGGTGGACTGACGACCTGTGGCCGTAGCATGGTAGCGTGATAAAGCGCTATAGCGCCTTTAGCTCTTTTTCTATTTTCGCACGAACGAACGAGATAAAAGGCGTGTAATTAGCCTTATCGTGATTTCTTTTCGCGATTTCGATGTTGGTCCCATAGAGAAAGTTGTTCAATTTGATGGTCCGATCATCCCCTTAAAAAAGGGTCAGCACGTTGAACGCCGGCGGGTCACAATTTTCCATTGTTTGTCGGTCATTTGGAAGGACCCTGTATAACTCGATGCTGTGCTCATAAATATGTAGGATTTTTTTGAATAAAATAAAAAATTTATATAACGAAAGAAACTGGAAAAGAAAACGTGATACCTACTAGTTTTTATTCATTCTTCAAATTAATTACACACAGGCATTGTTTACGATTTTTAATGTTTTTCCAGTAACTTAGACGCCACGAAAAAGCACTAAAAAGGATTTGCCAGTAAAATTGCGACATATACCTTAGGTACTTACATAATTAGTTTGTATTTTTGAACTCGTGCTCTCAAAAACTTTCCTTCTATAATATGCAGGTGTACAATTAAATGCGGGATCATCAAACTTTTACAAATCTCGTCCTCTCTTCCCTATCCATCTCAATTAGATTCTTTTAAGTTCACCTTGTTTTAAAAAAATATTTTGGTACCTACTTGCCTAGCTCGATCAATAAGTTACATTTTCATTAGGTAGTGATTAGGTACTTTCCGATTTTGTTTCTCTTTCAAATAATTATGATCCTGACAATTTCAGTTCTTGACAGAAGAGTGCCAAAATTACGGACGCATAATTTAGTTTTTTGGTAGCATCATTAGCTATGACCTAAAAAAAAATTGTACCTAATGTTAAAGGACAACCGCCGCTCGCCCTTGAAAAAATACCTTAAAATGTATACTTAGATGTTTTGACTGAAGTCAAATGTGTAATAAATTATGGGGTTTTATAAAAACGACTCTGATAGTATCATTTATTTTTATTTAATGAGTTATTTAGTCATTTATTATTAATATTTTATAAAAAAGCAGCAACCCCAAAATGGCTGTCAATGTTGTTTAGTAGGAGGTTTTTTATGTAAAAATGATAAAAATTAATAAATCATTATAAAATAAACTAATGCCTGCAGCAAAGAAAATAGTTCGATAGTTCGTTTCTAGTGTTATATATACCAT
The DNA here is from genome assembly GCA_922987775.1 of Agonopterix subpropinquella. NCBI lineage: Eukaryota > Metazoa > Arthropoda > Insecta > Lepidoptera > Depressariidae > Agonopterix > Agonopterix subpropinquella. The sequence goes on along the minus strand of OV277703.1, from coordinate 19,901,963 downwards.
ACCATAGACCATAATAAAAATAGAAGTACGGTTACATTTTTTGGTATTATGTGCCGGATGTTCATTAACCAAAACTAAACCATTGTAGTCTGTACCTTATAGTTATAAATTAACCTTATGACAAATGATAAAGAGACAAAGAAATGCATTCAAAAAGTAATTTATTATCTGTTAATTAAATACTGCTGATGACTTACTTGATAATAATAAATAATAAATAAAAAAAAATAAAAAAGGTATTTATTTTCATCTCACATATAGGGACAGTGAAACATTAATGTTGTTACAAATTAGGCTAAGCTTAGTACTATATGTGAGAGACCGGTGCACGTGATAGATTTACAGGTAACACCTGCAAATCTGGGTAACGAGTCACTTGATGAATTTGCCTAACCTAACCACCAACTTTTTTAATCATAGGAATCACATATAATTGCTTATTATTGGGTATTATTTAGGGTTTCAATATGGAAGAACGTATCTATTGGCTGGCTAGCTAACCTTTTGCTCATTCATAGAAGCACTGCAAAAAACATGTTGCCTTCACGCTCCGTATACGTAAACAAAGTGTCATCCTATTTTTTTTTCAATACTAACCAATAAAATTCAACGAAATCAATTTCTTATCGCGATCTAGAAACTGATCTCCGTGTCGTGTCTACAGGGTGTTAGGGTAAACAGTTGCATTACTTTAAGGGGCAATTGCACCCATAATACTGAACAACTTTTCTTAAGAAACCTATAGGAAATTTGCAAATTTTTTTTAGGATTTCCATACTTAAATGCTGATCGATCGTATGAAAAGTCGAGTTTTTGCGAATTTCCTATAGGTTTCTTTGGGATAGTTCTTCAGTATCATGGGTACAATCATCCCTTAAATTAGTTGCAACAGAACTGTTTACCCTAACACCTGGTCACCCCGTATACTAAAAAAAAATTTCATTAACTTTGGTAAATATTGAAAACAGGACAAAACTTCATTTGTATTCAGCGCGCTTGGACGCCCCGCAGTTAAGTTTATCCTATTCCGAAATGGGATGGTCTAAAATAACATATATATATATATATATATATATATATATATATATATATTATATATATATATATGCTCACGACTATATTCCCCGAGGGGTAGTCAGAGATATTCTGAAACTTCAGAACATCCACGTTTCACTAGTAGTACCGAAACTCTGTCCAGTGTGACGGGGAGTGAGCCCGTCGCCACATGTAATGGACAGTAGGTACAATACATGCCTCGAAATAGAAGCATGCAGGTTTCCTCACGATGTTTTCCTTCACCGAAAAGCCAGTGGTGTTAGAAATCGTACATAAATTCCGAAAAACTCATTGGTACGAGTCGGCCTGGACGGGGATCGAACCATCGCCTGCTGCACGGCAGGCAAGGTTACTCGCCACTGGACCACCACGGCTTTCTTTCATATCTAACTTAATAGCAAAAAGGCGTACGTGACTTAAAACTACGATTAATTTCCAATTTCAATCTAATTGTAATTTATGGTACTTAAATGTCAATTAATAATTAAATAACTATTTCTTGCTATTGCATTGCAACAATCAAATAAATTCAAAATAATTAATATTATCATCGTTGCTAAATAGGCGCTTATAATAATTAGATATTGATTTAAGTAATATACTTAATCGCGACGCGAACAGAACACGTGCCTTCGATCACGTTTATTTTGATCTAACAAACACTAATATTATCTGTTATGTTTGTGACTAAACATTTAAGCATAAGCATATGCTCACGACTAGATTCCCCGAAGGGGTAGTCTGAGATATTTTGAACATCCACGTTTCACTAAGTAGTACCGAAACTTTGTCGTTTCGGTAATACTTAGTGAAACGTGGATGTTGCACATGCCTCGAAATATACGTATTTTATCTTTATATTTAGCCTTAAGTTGTACATAATTAATGTTGTAAATATTAAATAAATATTTGGTGATCTGATCATCCCCTTACAAACCGTCAGCAAATTAAGAAGGATTCATCCATCCATCCATCACAGCCCTTGATTATTGACCCAGCCCTTGATTGACGTACTGACAGTTTTTAAGGGGATGATCAGATCATCAAAATGAACAACTTTATGGGGTCAACATTGAAATGCCGAAAAAACTGCTGTCTCGCTCGACATCGGGGTCAAGCACAGACCAGAGTTAGGTACCGCGCCTGTAATGGTTTTGCAGTTTTGTATGGAACAACCTATTTTTTCCGCAATTTCGGTGTTGATTCCACTGTGAAAGTTGTCAGTTTGATAGTCTTGAATTGAAATTGAAATTGAATTAGAATTGAAAGCATTCCCATAAGTAGGCAAGTACCTATAGGGTCCTTATTAATATGCTGACACTTTTTATGGGGATGATCAGACCATCAAACTGAACAATTTTCTCTATGAGGCAATATCGAAATCGCGAAAAAAAATCGGCTCGCCCATACAAAACTGCAAACCTACTCGAACAAAATGTATGGGACAGCTGTTTTTTTTTTCTCGATTTCGATGTTGGTCCCATAGAGAAAGTTGTTCAGTTTGATGTTCTGATCATCCCCTTAAAAAGTGTCAGCATATTAAGAAGGACCCTGTATGTAAAACATTAAATTTTATACTCTCTACTGTGTACACAGGTAATAGATTCCCAAATAAAAAATTATTAATTAAAGTGAAGTAAAAAATTTTAACGTGATTAAAATCTAAACAGATTAATTGTGTAGCTAGGTATAGGTACATAAATAATTTATTGTGTGTAATATGCTGTTTTTGCTAAATTAAAATAATCACCTATTTTATTATTAAACTGAACTAGTAGCGCCACCTATCAGCATATAGCGATAACTCTTATGTACCTAACATAACACGAAGTAAATAACACAGTGGCTCTCGACAGCGGATATTTTACGAACTTTTATCTTTTTATCGATATTATTGAGCAATTTAATTCTGTCTGCATTTTAAGATGTCACTACTGAGCTCAATAATTAAAAAAACGTTCAAAAACTTGTTTTCTTCTGATTGTTTATTTTACCATTAGTCGGACTCTCCGCGATCATAAATTAAAGTAGGTATGTGTATTTATTATGTTACCTCCAGTACTAGTTTAGTACTTTATGGTTACGTTAACACAATAAAATACTTATAAGTTATAATTATAAGTACTTAACATGTTTGTATGAAAACTTAAGTCACTGTGCAGCGCAAGCCAACCCAAGCGCAGCGTGGAACGTCGACCTGCACGTCTAGCATGATTTCTCTACAAGCGCGCGACTCTGCTTTTTTCCATACTACAAGTCGCGGCAAGCGCGGCTTGCGCTCTCTGAAAAGCGCGGGAACAGGTTATTTTTAGGGATGCAACGATTCGGCCATTACGATTACGATTACGATTACGATATTAATCGTTATTTATTACGATAACCGATGCATTACGATTATTTAAACAAATTTAGTTGAGATTATCCTCAGAATGAGTTCTCATAGTGTTTCTTTGCATTCCAATGAAAGTTAAATCATTAAAAAAAACTTTAAAAAATTCCAAGATTTTGTAAATTTTTCTACTAATTTGAGATCGGAGTCAAAGGTTCACTTGGTCAGGATTATGATTTTTGAATGGGTATAGGCCAATTTTATTTGAAAAACAATATGGAACATGATTCTGTATAATCTCGTTAATCAAGAGATATCTCGTCCGACTTACGTGGGAGATTAATCTTTTAAAATTTGGATGAGATATCATGAAAACGAGAATGGATGTAATACTTCAAACCGAAAATCAAATCATAGACCGCAGTAGAATTTAAAAAAATAAAATAAAATGACAGTCAAATCTGACCAAAAAAAAGTCAAGATTTAGCTCAAAATGGGCTAAAATAGCAGCGAGAGATCTGATTTTTTTTAAAGTTGTTTTTCGGCTCTGGAATCTAGTATTCAGGTCGTGTATTCGCCAAGAAGTGCAATCTGATTGACGTTTTTAATTCATTTTAATAATCGTACGATTCTTGCTACGGTGCATTGCATCGTTATTAATCGTGATTATTACGATTACAGATGCAAAACGATGCACCGCTTCGTAATCGTTGCATCCCTAGTTATTTTGTATGCAGCGAAGGCGCGTCGCGCGCGTGTAGAGATATCATGCTAGACGTGCTGGTGAAGGCGGCGAAAACCCGTTGGATGAGGGCAGCACCGGTCTACTTTTTTAAGTGGGCGCTTCAGACCATAAAACTGAACAACTTTCATGAACAACTTTCACTATGGAGCCAACTTCGAAATCGCGAAATAAAAATCAGCTATTTCATACAAAACTGCAATACCGGCTCTCGACTCTAATGTATGGGACAGCAGATTTTTTTATTTTTTCTCGATGTTGGCTCCATAGTGAAAGTTGTCCAGTTTGGTGGTCTGAAGCACCTCAGTATTACTAGGGTGTTTTGTTACACCCTGTATTGTACATGCATCGACTTAGATGATGATGATGATGAGTCTCTGTTACAAATTCGCAAATCAGGTACAAATGGTACAATGGACCAAGGCCAATTTTAAGTTTCTTTCAGAAATTTTGTCAAATATACAGGGTGAAATTGATATCATTGGCATCCTTTTAAACTAAGAGTCTACCCATCAAACTGAACAACTTTTACTAAGGGAGCAAACCGATCGGAGTAACAAAAAAATCAGCTGTTCCATACTAAACTGTAATGCCTACGCGACACTAATGTATGCAACAGCTGATTTCTTTTTGCTCCTATTGGTTTGCTCCCATAGTAAAAGTTGTTCAGTTTGATGGGTAGACTCTTAGTTTAAAAGGATGCTAATGATATTAATTTCACCCTGTAGTAAGCGCATAGATTAATTATTCTTATGGTAAGAGTATAAATTATGCCAAATGAAGGGATTCAGTAACTAAAGACACACTGTTTCGACAATTTATTATAAAAAATAAGATTAAACAAAGGGACCAAGGTAAACAAGGATTTCAATTTTGAAGGTTGAGTGAGTCGACATTTCTTGACTTCATGATTGTACTGTGTAGGTATTGGATCATTGGATTCTACAGGGAGAAATTGATATCATTGGCATCCTTTGAACTAAGAGTCTACCCATCAAACTGAACAACTGTTACTATGGGAGCAAACCGATCGGAGCAAAAAAAAATCTGCTGTTGCATACATTTGAGTCGAGTAGGCATTGCAGTTTAGTATGGGACAGCTGATTTTTTAGTTGCTCCGATCGGTTTGCACCCATAGTAAAAGTTGTTCAGTTTGATGGATAGACTCTTCTGTATAAAGAGCCACTTGACAATAATTACTGCACTCTCGCTTCTACCTCTTCCGAATGATATACAGGGTCATTCTTAATATGCTGACACTTTTTTAAGGGGTTGATCAGACCATCAAACTGAACAACTTTCTCTATGGGACCAACAACGAAATCGCAAAAAAAAAAATCAGCCGTCCCATACATTTGCCTCGAGTAGGTTTGCAGTTTTGCATGGAAGATTAGATTTTTTTTCCCCGATTTCGATGTTTGTGCCATAGAGAAAGTTGTTCAGTTTGATGGGCTGATCATCCCCTTAAAAAAGTGTCAACAAATATGATGCCTTCTTAATAAAGAAGGGCCCTATATTTAATGTATCTCTACTTAATTATAGGTACATAAATACGTACCTACCTATATACCCATATACAGGGTGAAATTGATATCATTGGCATCCTTTTAAACTAAGAGTCTACCCATCAAACTGAACAACTTTCACTATGGGAGCAAACCGATCAGAGCAACAAAAAAATCTGCTGTTGCATACATTTGGGTCGCGAACTCGCGCGTCGACATTGCAGTTTAGTATGGAACAGCTGATTTTTTATTGGCTCCGATCGGTTTGCTCCCATAGTAAAAGTTGTTCAGTTTGATGGGTAGATTCTTAGTTTAAAAGGATGCTAATGATATCAATTTCACCCTGTAGATTTTTGATCAATACTCAATACCGACAACAAGGTCTCTTTGCCCTGAGAACGTTAGATGGGAGGTTACACGGTCAGTATTTCATCAGTCTGGTCCATCAGTCTGGTCATGTATATTTGATTTGAAGGGAAACTGACTCGAGATTGACCCGACTAACATGGTGCTTCAGTATATCAGTTTTCCTTCAAATCAAATAAACATGACCAGACTGATGGACCAGAATGACGAAATACTGAACGTGTAACCGGGCTCTTACATTGCACATTGCACATGCAGGTAGTAGGTACGTAGACAGCTATGTAATGTAGAGCTAAGTAATTTAGGTTTAATTTTTTAACAAAAATTATGAAATTAACGCATATATTTTATCTTGAAAACCGTTTCTCCATATTCGTTAACGAAAAAGTACTTAATTTAATTGCTGTTGATAAATTGTTACAATATGAGTAAGTATGGTAAAATTCTGAAGTAAGTAATAAAACTTGTAAGTGACCAAGAGATAGAAGTCATAATCTTCGTCTTACTTCTCTAGTCTCTACCTCTCAACAGCACCCAAAGATAAAGGCTATTGTTTTGTTTCACACAAACCGTAATCTTTATGTCCGACTCATTTACAAATTGCAAACAAATGCGGGGCCAATCACTTACCGGCTGCAAACAAAGGGTTTTAATAATTCTCCATTGATAGTCCAGTCGACTTCACACCGAGTGGCAGCGCGCGCGCATTCGATCGCGCGAACTACTACCGTGCACGCGCGATATTCGAATTTCCTTGTTCGAAATTCGTTACGAAAATGATGCTCGCGGGCGCAGAGATTGTAGACAAATCTAGTGTGGCGTATAGATCTGAAAATACGCAAAATGTGGGGTTACCGACTGCTGGACCCTCTGCAGTGCTACCAGTGGCCCAGGGGCTAGCCAGGGTCCCTACCAAAGAACCCGTGGATATACATTTCTCAAATGTCACTTGCACAGTTAAACTTGGAATAAACAAAGGTAAGTTAATGTGTTGTGAATTACCTAGCTAGTGAAACTAATTGTTTAGGTATACTGGTAATGAAATTTTCATTACCGTGCAACATGATATTTATGTAACTATGGAAGCAGTTGTAAGCCGATACTTTATAATCAGCATTATCTTTTAAAGTTATGTTGTATTTGTGACTTTGTGTTAATGGAAACTGCTTTATTAATTCTGTCAATAATATGAATTCTGTTTGTTAAGCCTATAGAGGGTGTAACAAAACACCCTAGTAATATTTAAGGGGGTACTTCAGACCATCAAACTGAACAACTTTCACTGTGGAGCCAACAGCGAAATCGCGAAAAAAAAATCCGCTCTTTCATACAAAACTGCAGTTCCGTCTCGACTCAAATGTATGGGGCGGCAGATTTTTTTTTATTTTTTCTCGACGTTGGCTCCATTGTGAAAGTTGTTCAGATTGATGGTTTGAAGCACCTTCTTAAGTATTACTAGGGTGTTGTGTTGCACCCTGTATATACCTATGTATCTAGACTGGAGAACCATTCTTTATCGATAATCGAGTAAGTTAAATAATCGTTTACATGGTATATTGTTCATAATATCAGAATTATAGTAAGTATTACATATTATATTAATCTGTCAATAAAAGATACAAGTTACATATTAAAAAAATACTTTATATTATACAGGGTGTTAGGGTAAACAGTTACATTGAACCCGATATACTGAACAACTTTACCTAAGAAACCTATAGGAAATTCTTTAAAAAAGATTTTACTTCTCCCATACTAAATGCAATTAGCTGATCGAACTTTTGTATGAGAAATAAACAAAAAAAAAATCTAAATTATTATTTGTTTGGGAAAGTTTTTCAGTATCATGGGTAAAATCACCCTTTAAAGTAATGCAACTGTTTACCCTAACACCCTGTATTTAGGGTATTGGAAGTAAGCACTGGCTGGCTGGCTGGCTGGCTGTGGCTGGTTCTGCGTGTCAAGGTACGATATTTTTCTGCTCACCCCTATTTGTGAGAGGAAGCCTTTGCTCCGCATGTGATCTATTTATTTATACGCATCAGAACTTCATCTTAAAAGTCTTGTTAATTATTTATTTATTTAGGTAACAAAGTAACACTATTCATTAATGGGAGATCACGAACTCTTTTATGTTTATGTAAATCTGTGGAAAATAAAACTAAGAAGATAAAAACAAAATCCTACTCGTAGATCCTAATAGTAGACTATTATAAATATGAAAGTTATGATGTTGGTGATTAAATCACGTATACGGCTGAACGGATTTGGATGAAAAGCACAGGAGATAAGTCAACGCAGACGAAGTCGCGGGCAGTGATAGCTAGTATAAAGAAGGAACACTATTAGTTACTTTGATTTAGGCTTGATAACCCCTTTTGAGCGAAGTACCTAAAATGCACGATGCCTAAAAACTAAATTTGCCTACAATGTACTAATAACGAAGAACTTATGTAGGTACGTAATACCAGCTGCTCTCAAACGGTGAAGGAAAACGTCGTAAGGAAACCAACATTCGCTGAAGAAGTTCTGATACGTATGTGAAGTCAAAATACCAATCCGCATTGCACCACCACTGGCACACGTAGTTGACTGACACACACACATCCTCCCTGAGGGTAGAACTTTGCCCGGTAACTTTAATGTTATGTCATCGACCATACATGTCCTGTCCAGTTGATAATCTGTCCAGCTGAGAATCTGTCCAGTTGAGAATCTGTCCAGTTGCTACAGAGCGAATGGCACGTATAGGTTTATGATGAACACGGACCAAAATGTGCTTCGATGAAACGCACACACTTAGGCGGAGATTCAAGGAGTTCTGACTCCCGTATATTACATTACATCCATACATTTTCGACACTACATAAATTAAGCTCCGGCTCAAAAGTCGTATCTGAATCTTGGTCTCACACCTCTACCTATAAATCTCCTTGACTCTTCAAATAAATGTATTCTCTTCTGAAACTACAATAATGATTGTTTTGATGATTACTGCACGATCAGATCATCACACAGCTTAATTACATAAACAATTTTCATTTAGGTACAAATGTCATTAAGATATTGTTAACTGTAATTGTAATTTAGTTTTTATGTAAGGTATCCTTATCGAGTCAAAGTTCTGATGAGGTCACTTGAAAATATTGTGACAGCTAGGGCTTAAAACTAAAGAAAGTTATGTATTATGTTATTTTACGCAGTATTTATAATACTTTTTTATACATATCTATAACGATTCAAGCAAAAATCATGCTAATAATGACTATGTGATTAATTGATTATTGTAGTGTGGAGTGTGACTAAATTATTAATATTTTATGAATACCGATACCGTTAAGTGGCGTTTTACAAAACGATCTGTCATCTCAAATATTTATAGTAGAGCAATAAATATTGTAACGAGATCTAGAATCTAGTTACACATACCATAATAATTTTTCAGTGTTCACGTACCTATTCAAGCCATATAATCATTGGTGCATAAGTACAATTCACACTTAGTAAGTTTTTAACATGATTGTCTCATTTTTGCCAAATTCCTGATAAGATTTCGATGTAGAAAGATAACTTTTTATTTAGGCTTACTTAATCGCCCTCCCGGACGCGGATATGTTACTATGATTCAAATTAATTAAAGTGGTTTATGTGGTGGATTTAGGTTTCTCTTTCTGTTAAACTTTTATTCAATTTTTTTATGAATAAATATTAACAGTTCATTAAAAAAAGATAATAAGAAAATAAACTGGCTGTAAAGGACATCCGGCACATAATACCAAAAAAATTATAACCGTCCTTCTATTTTCATTATGGACTATGGAACACTAGAAACTAACTACAGGCATTAGTTTATAATAATTTATTCGTTTTTATCATTTTTATATAAAAAAAAACATTGTGCTTGCAACACCTCCTACTAAACAACATTGACAGCCATTTTGGGGTTGCTGCTTTTTTATAATTTATTAATAATAAATGATTTAATAACTCGTTAAATAAAAATAAATGATACTATCTGAGTCGTTTTTATAAAACCCCATAATTTATTACACATTTGACTTCATTCAAAACTTCTATACATTTTAAGGTATTTTTTCAAGGGAGAGCGGCGCCGGCGGTTGTCCTTTAATATTGAGACGTTTTTTTTAAATATTCCACAGTAGTAAAACAATTCAAGAATAAAATTGTTTTTCTTTTAGCATTATAGCCCAGTCATTTTACGGTTTGAGCCGGGACTAATTAAAAATTGATATTTTTTTCGGTATAGTATTTAAGAGTCAATTTGTAACAAAATTTAAAAAAAATTACGTCCGCAACAGCACTAAATATAAAATTTAGCATTTATCTCGTTCTTAAAAAACCTGATGATAATTATTTTAAATATCATGTTTCCAGACAGTTTTTTTGTCACCAAATGGTGCCGGTTACAGTTTAAAAGTCCCATTGATAATTACTCCCCACCCCTCCTAACAAAACTTCGTAAAATGACAGGGCTATTATTTATTAGCTCTGTTGTTTAGTATTTTATTTAGTAGCTCGGAATAAAATATGTCGCAAGATAAAATAGAGTGAGAAATTATTAAATTTTTTGTGTATACAGGGTGTAACAAAACACCCTAGTAATACATAAGGGGGTGCTGAAGACCATCAAACTGAACAACTTTTATACAACTATACTTATACAACAAACACAAACCACACATTTTAAAAGTACCTACACAATTTGTACATTTAACAGGTGACATACCTATTATACCTATATGACAGTTATTAGCTGATGTCAATATCTCAGGCAGGTAGTCCCTGCCTTTCATGGCATCAGCTGTACCTACCAATATGCCTAGCCTAATATTTAAATGTAGAGCAACATAACAAAAAATTAAAACCGCCTTCAAAAAAACTAAAAAGTTAAAAAATAATATTGCAGCCAATGACTTTTTCGTTCGCATCATAAGAACATTAATTTGTTTTATTGAAGTCGCTGTCAAGCCGGTACGATTCGCGACATGGCTTGCATTTTTTGGCTTGGCTTGACACCGACTTCTATAAAACAAATTAATGTTCTTATGATGCGAACGAAAAAGTCATTGGCTGCAATATTATTTTTTAACTTTTTAGTTTTTTTGAAGGCGGTTTTAATTTTTTGTTAAAATTTTGTTTATTTCACAATTTTCAATGGTGAATTCATTAGTTCGATTTAATAGGAGTGCTTTAAATTAAAAAACGCACTAGTCGGCAGTACGATTTTCGAAGGTTCCCCTCGATTTCTCTGGGATGCCATCATCAGATCCTGGTTTCCTTATCATGGTACCACCCTCGGAACATCTCCTTTCCAACAAAAAAAGAATCATCAAAATCGGTTCATAAACGACGAAGTTATCCGCGAACACACATAAAAAAAAAATAAAAATATATACGGTCGAACTGAGAAACCTCCTCCTTTTTTGAAGTCGGTTAAAAATTATAATAGTAATCCTTGTGTAAAATGGCTTTTTGTGATTAATAAATATTATTCTTATTCTTATTCTTATTATTCTTACTATGGAGCCAACATCGAAATCGAGAAAAAAAAATCAGCTCTTTCATACAAAACTGCAGTACCGTCTCGACTGAAATGTATGGGACGGCAGATTTTTTTTATTTTTTCTCGACGTTGGCTCCATAGTGAAAGTTGTTCAGATTGACAGATGGTCGGAAGCACCCCCTTAAGTATTACTAGGGTGTTTTGTTACATCCTGTATAACGCTATTCATGTTTTTATTCAAATCCTTCGACATTTTAAATCAACCAGTTCAAATCAGGATCAAATGACATGATCATCTTTCATTCCCCTCTACTCTAAAACAAAAGGATATCGTCAATTTCGTCCTATTATGACCTCGGTGTTTCTTGATTGTCTGTCTGTCAGTAAACAGAGATTCGTAAAATTGTTTGTTATCAACTTAAAGACAACCTTAAACCTAAAAACAATTTGTTTAGAATCGATTACTGTTTAGTTTCATTTGTATACCTACATTACATACATATTATGTATATGTAAGGAACACAATTTTTTCAACTTTTAACATACTAGAACAAAAAAAAGCTACCTCATAAGCAAAGTGTGCATACCTAGATATCATCCTATCAAGTTTTGTTTCGAGTGCGAGTCTGTCTTGCGCTAAGAGTCCCGGAAATAAAAAAATTGTTTTTTTTGGTTAGTTAATATTATGTAGTGGCACGGAACCATATCGGTACACTACAGTAGCCCGACTCGCACTTGGCCGGTTTTTTAAAGTGATGACAGTGTTACAGTTGCAGTGAAGGAGTTTCATCTCAAGTAACCATGTGGAACGCTGAGTTTCATACCGTTTTTACAAAACCATTAAAATAATAAACATTGTTTTAATTAATAATTAGTATAATTTAATAGGTAGTAATATCAGATTGTTAATGAACTTAGAACTATGTGTGATAAACAAATGTTTGCATATGTGTGTAATTATGTCGCTTTATTATCTTATGTAGGTATCTAAATAGAAAATTGTTGTGTCTCTAGCTGACCTGGCTGCATGGACACCGTTTAATGCGGAAGTTGACTTTCTTACGGTTTTATTACAAAGTGATAAGGTTTAAAATATTCTAATCGAATCATTATAATGTTAATTATTGTTTTACCTCTTACCTATATCGCAGAATATACAAGGTCATTCTTAATATGCTGAAGCTTTTAAGGGGATGACCAGACCATCAAACTGAACAACTTTCTCCATGGGACCAACATCGAAATTTCGTTTGCAGTATTGTATGGAACAGCAGTTTTTTTTCGCGATTACGATATTGATCCCGTTCGGTTACTTTGACGGTCTGATCATCCCCTTAATAAAGTATCAGTATCAGCATATTAAGAAGGACCCTTTACAGGGTGTAAGGGAATTGCTTCCGAAAACACAAAGGGCTGAAAGTACCCATGAATATGAAAAACTTTTATTATGGGACCAACTTTGAGATCTTTAAAAAAAATCAGTTCCTCCATACATTTTGCGCTGTAGGAATTTAATATTAGTGTGAGACAGCTGATCCGTAAAATTTTTAATTACTTCATTAAGACCTTTTTAAACTACATTATTATGTGACTTCTTAGTTCTTAAGACTAAGATTGTCCTTAAATTGATGTTATTTATTTGCAGTTAACGTTATAATATTGCGATTAATTAAAATGTTATCGTTGCTAGGTACATAACAAGATTTATGTTCATGACGTAGGTTCAATAAATAACAAACACATAAAATGTAACAATAATAATAGTCAATTGCGTACCGTATCGCGCATTTTGTACACTGAAAAAAATTTTGCTCTTCTGCCTTGCTAAGCCAAAAAGGCCTATGTCCGAAAATGACCAAAATCTTTTCTTTTTTTTAAATTTGTATTCTTTGAACTGTTAATAATCAGATTTTGTAACAAAAAAATTAAATCTTTACTATAAGTGCCTTAAAAACGATTAAGTAATTAGACGTAAAGTTGTTTCTAGGACCAATACCTAGAGATATATAGACGTATGTCTGAAATACTAAAAAAAAGTATGATTCACTTACTAAGACAGTAAGTGTAATAAGAAAAGGGGCGTACATTAATTATGTGAGGTGATTTTTGCGATTTTTCGACATTTTCATTACTATATAAATAAGCAGTGTGAGAGAAAGAACGCTCACTAATTTTTGCGAGGCTGCAGGCGGAGCCAAGCGCGAGGCCGAAGGCCGAGCTACGTGTAGGAGCAAAGCTCCGAAGCGTCTCCCCTGGAACCTGGTGGACCTGGTCTCCGGGGTCAGTCTGCTAGCCAAGCGAGGCCGCAGGCCGAGCGAATACCTACGTTTAAGTCTAAAAATACTTTTTGGTTTGTGTTTAAACATTGTGTCTTGTAGTCCATTCTAATTTCTCCCCTGTCCATAATAAGTTTTTTATGGTTCTTATTTATGCCGTAAAGTGAGAATTTTGACCCCCTCCCCCCACTCCGGCGCGACTCCTAGAGGAGGGGATTTTTAGTTTGTTTACTTATCTCTACATCCCCTTATGAGCCATTCATTGAGTGGACTATTAGCTCTCCAAACATCTCAAATTGCTATTCTCTATCATTATCATTAATACTTACTTACATCATTTCCTGTAGGTACCTACTAAAAACCAATTACCTACTTACTAGAAAAAAAAAATCTATTACGGTATAATAAAATATCACGGTCAAATACCACAGCACAAGTTTTTTTAAATAAATTTATAGGTGGTTGAAGAATTTTGTTGCAGATACTATGGAATGTTGTTTTTGAGTTCATTAAAGTTCATAAAAGGGGTGTTTAGAGGTGGTATAGAGTTTTAGACCATCAAACTGAAGAATTTTCACTATAGAGACAATGTCAAAAAACAATTAAAAAAACCGGGTGGCTGTCCCATACATTTGAGTCGAGTAGGCACTGCAGTTTTGTATGAAATATCGTTTTTTTTGTTATTTTTTGGCTCTGGCTTAGCTTTCTGGCCAATTCTGATTACCAAATGTAATTTATTTTTTAGAAAGATATAAGTACTAGGTATCCGTCATATCATGGACGGTACAAAAGCTAAGAATAAGTGAGAGGAAGTGTTTCAAATCTCTGTTTCTGTACCTAATGCAAAACGGCCTTAAAATTTCGTTGCTATTTGGAATGGAGTATATTATGGTGTTTTCTTACATTACACCCTGTATTCGTCCCAATGCAGGGCACAGACCTACCCTACCACCCTCAGGGAGGCTGTATGAGCGTTAGTCCACGACGCGTGCCCAATGCGGATTGGTAAACTTCACATACACATCGGAATTTCTTCTCTTCCCTCAGCCTGTTTTTGAATCGAACCTATAACCTTTAGGATCTTGTGGCTTGCAATAATTAGCCTTGTTTTAAAGCATAGTGTCACCACGATAGAGGCACTATGTCAAGGTCTGAATAAGGTTGTATCCAGTTGCATTGGGTTAGACCGCAAGTCTACAATTAACTGGCTTAATGTTACGTTGGACATACGCTGAAGGGCTGAAGACTTAGTCAAGTGTATCCGATATGCATGAGAATAGGCATATTCTCTGAGCTATGCGTATGCTTTACGATTTTAATACTTCCTTAATAATCCTTTATAGTATAAAGGATTTAAAAAACAGTTTGGATAAATATTGAGAATAACGTTTCACTTGTTTTCTTGTTTGTCAGTAATCTTTACTATATTCTTTCTTCACTGGGCACTTTGGTATGCGAAAAAGTTATTATATGTATATCGGAGACTGAGATACAAAAAATTTTTGGACCTTCCATACAGAAGTGCGGTTCAGCCGACCAATTTTCTATGGGAGGTCCAAAAACTTTTCTCGTTTTTCGACCCATCCTTAAGGAAAGTTTTATCTGAATACACCCTTGAAATGTTAGTAATTAAAAATTGCAGTGTATAAAGCAATTTTAATTGACTTCCCTTTTCTAAGAAAGCCATAATAATTATGTTCACGGTTTTTTAGTCTAGGAAAAATACGTTTTTTTAGTAAATTGTGTTTGAACTAATATTACTGTTTGTTTGTAACACTTTTGTCGAGATTTGGTGGTTACATAGGCCGAGGAACCCGATATATACCTTAAAATCGATATAAATGTACAAAGGGCAACCTTATTTCTGAAGATATTTCTTTCAGCATACCAGCAAAAGAGACAGTTAATTTATTGTGTACAACTAAACAGTAAATAATTAAGTTTTGAGCTTTTTTTTTTGAAAAATTACAAAACATTAAATATCTACCCAAATTTACGATATTAACCGGGGATTATTATTTTTATAAGTAAAACGTATTAAACGAAGCCGTCCTTTAAAAAAATCACCAGTTTTCCATTTTTTGTTCATACCTAAATTTAATGTTTTGTAAATGTCTCAATTATTCAATAATACACAATACAAAATCGGGGATTATTGAGAATTTATGTTTTTCAGGTATGTATCTACTAATATTTCAAACTATCACCTAAAGTGCAACTAATGCAACCTACTACATAGACCTACTACATACATAAACCCATAGATTTCCCCGACTATTTAGAGGATTTACAATATTCTAGTTATGCCGGAAGATAATTCAGTAGTGAGTAGCTACGGAACCCTAATTAATAAAAAAACTATCATCACTCGTAATTATTGACGACAATGATACAAGTTTTTACAGGGTTCCATTATGAGCAAGGTAAATAATACTGCAATTGGGATCAGAGATCATCCTGACAGAATGGACTGTGAATACCGGCAAGGTGTTAAAGTCAACAAAAGGTACCTATAGGTAAGTAGGTACTCTAAAATAGAGCACCTATTGTCCTCTGTTTTATGTAGATGTAGGTACTTTATAATAACACTCATAATGCTCTAGAATACTACATAAACTCTGACTTTTTTAGCACAAAGTTCACTAGTGCCAGCTAAAAAACTTTAAAATTACTTTCTTTGTAGCTATAAAGACATACCGTCTACAAAAATAGCTACTCTACGTTCCTGCCACTTCAGCATTTACTGAGATAGTCTTTTTTGGTTATTAATGCGAAGTGAAAAGAGGAACAGAGTTTCGTTGAAATTGAAAAAAAAATTGCTTCTGATCTAATATGAATGAGTAATTATCAATGGGACTTTTAACCGGTACCATTTAGTGACAAAAAGACAAAAAAAATCGCTACGCAACATAGAAATCAAAATTGTATCTCCCAGAAGGCTTTTAATTTAATAATATTATTATCGGTCATTTTAATTTGATTTAACAATATACATTATTTTTTTGCAATAAAATAGACAAAGAAATTTTAAAAATGAGGTATTAATTAGAAAATACTAATGTATTTCTCAAAGGCTTCTAAGTAGAAAAAAATATTAACGCCATGTTTGAAGACTGTATATTATGGTAAAGCTTTAAAAATATGCAATAAAAGCTACCATCAGGTTTTTTAGAATGAGATAAATGCTAAATTTTAAATTTGGGGCTGTTGATGATGTAATATTTTTTTTTACATTTAAAGGCTCGAATTGGCTCTTAAATATTATACCGAAAAAAAAAATTATTTATTAGTCCCGGCTCAAACCGTAAAATGACTGGGCTATTAGTTAGGTACATACAATGAGGTATTTTCCGAAAGCCTTACAAGAAGAGATTTAGCACCATCGGCTCCCTGGTTTCTTACTAGAACCATAGCGTAAATTACTTTGCTAGAACAACGTAAAATCGTTCTGCCGTGCTAAGCCAAAAGGGCCTAAGTATGAGCCAGGTATTAGCGTTTTAGTGGGTTCGAGAAAAACGTGTTTTATGTTTTTTTTTTTAATTCGCATCAATTTAATCGGGACTTTTCTTGGTTTTTTATTGGAATTTATAGGTATGCACCGCAAACTTAATTGTTTTATTGCGCTCCTGTAAAGTTGTCGTTTTGTAGATAGCAGTGTTTGGTACTTAACCACAATTAGTTTAAAAAAAAAAACTTTTTTTTTTATAAATCCATCTCTTTATTTACCCTCTCAAATCAGAAATACTTTATTTCTGAAAAAGACCGTTACCGTTTCTCCAGAATAGATAACCGAAAGATAAGGTGTTCTTTTTAAATTAGCTTTTTGTACTTTTATTATTGCCTTGTATTTTATGTCGGCATAGAATGGTATAGGTACATATAATATGCCATGTATGTTAATGCACTGTGTACTAGATTAGGACTGACACATTTCGCGCTGTTTACAATATTATGCAAGGACTCTGACACACTGCCACAAACGATGTCGAACTACTAAAACCTATCATTTGACAAGTTAAAAAAAAAGGATTTTTTTCTAGGTATACTACCTATAAAATAATTATCTGTAGGTAGGTAGTAGGTATACATTTTTCTATTATGTTTAAAAGTTTTGTTAGAGATTTATAAATAAATTAAGCAAACAGAATCTAAATCAGAAATCTAAAATTACAATAATTGTTCCGTTTTGCCAATTTTGGTACGGGACACTAAAAACAATTAATTCAATAAAAAACAAAAAGATCGGTGAAATCTCAGGAGCTGTCGTCGAACTGAGGCTGTTTTCCCCTCTTGTATACTTGTATGGCCAAAAGACATTATTTGTAGGTACCAAGAAGGAGCTGTCTGCAGTCTGTTTCTCTTTAAACGTCGTCCTACCTAGGCCTCCGATGAATCCTTTCACCTCAGAACCCCACGGCCCAGCCATCTCAACACTGACCGGTATAAAGTCGTACGCACGGCGACAGATCAACCTACCCATAGTTCGACCTTATGTCCATGAACATAGAGTTTAACTATGGGTAGGTTGATCTGTCGCCGTGTGTACATTGGTACTAGGTTAGAGTACCTGTCGTGTTACAGCCTGGCCGGATTCTCGGCCACTGAGCCGGCAACAAGTGTGGTGTGGCTCAAGTGAGAGGGTGCGAATGTACTAAACGCACGTTGCATCCCACAGCGGGCTACGGCCTCTCTTCCATGGAACCAATGTACGCGCGGCCATCCGGTCTTTTACCATCGGTACGACTCAGGCCAGGCTCCAGCAGATAGGAAATATCACCAGCGAAATATATCATTAAGGAGGGTCTCTCGAAGGCGTTTAGCCATTTCATAAAATATGTTTAAACTTAAATGGCACTTGTTTAAACTGACATGCCTCATAAATATAGGATACAGGGCAAGAGGCAAAGGTTGTGTTTTGACATTGCTATCTATTTTTGTCTGGTAGCAAAAAAAAATACGTAGTTTTTTTATCTAAAGTCGGTTAGCAACACATTATCATTATCAACAGAAATAAAGAACTATTGTTGTTATTTCAAATTTTATTAATTATTCAAGTTTTTTCACACTACAAATTCTTCAGTACAACCAATGTTTCAATCTGAATTCATGCTTCCTTCCTTCTCATTCTTTTAAACTAAGAGTTTAACCATCAAACTGAACAACTTTTGGTATAGGAGGAAACCAATCGGAGCAAAAAAATTTTTTCTTGCTCCGATCGGTTTGCTCCCATAGTAAAAGTTATTCAGTTTGTTGGGTAGACTCTTAGTTTAAAAGGATGCTAATGATATCAATTTCACCCTGTATACTTACCTAGATGACGATGACGATAATTGGTCGAAAACACAGACCCAGTTTGTTAGGTTGCGGGTTCAAGTCTTGTCTGTCTGACTGTCAGAGACTACATTTTTCAATCTTTAATTTAACGATTGCATATAATTAATGTATTGATCGTCAATGTGTGGTGACATTGACTTTAAAAAAAACACACATTTTTAATTAAAATTATTTATAATTTGAAACATCTCATTCCAAGCTTGAAACCAAACAAACAGACCGTGAGAAGAAAAAACCATTTTATTCGTAATCGTATTTTTTTGCTCATCTTATTTTGTTTTTAGTGTATGTACCTATAAATAAAGGTATACGACATCGTCAGCCTAGGTTGCGTTTCCACTGAAGCGCAGCGGAGTTGTGATGTGTAATAATTAATAATCAACCAATCGAATTGCTCAATTTTCGTCGCTTGATTCTGCTTGATGGAATCAAGTTATGCATCTCCACTCCACTGCCAGTGGACACGGGCCTCAGAACAGAAGAGGGATTCATCGAAAAACAAAATCATACATCTATCTTTGAATCACATGTTATCCAAATGGTTTTAAAATTTTTGTTCATTTCATAAATTGAAACGATGTCCATTATAAATTAACCGCAGGAGGAAAAGTTCAAAAGGTCGACGCACATCGGTGCGAGAGTTCGCGGAACTAAACGGCCGTGCGTCAGAATGAAACATCATCCGGCGGACTTTATACATCCGTGTTGCGATTATCTTATCTATCACATTTATACGAGGATAGCTGTATGTTGAGTGAAGCGCGAAGATATCCTTCTCTTTCTTTATTGTATTTCTTCAGAAATAAAAAATACAATGAAACAAACAAAATTACAATGACAATGTGTCAGGAGTCTCTATTGTAGTAAGTGATTGTATGCAGGGTCCTTGCTATCAAACTAAACAACTTTCTCTATGGGAAACATCGGAAAAATAAACCAGCCGATCTTGCCGATCCGTCCGTTTTTGGGGGTTGGAGTCACTCGCGTCCGTAGGTTTACCCTCGAGACCCTACACGTGACCCCTGGGTGGTGCTAAATGAGTGACAACTTACCGGTGGTAGGTTTCGGCCGAGGCTGGTTACCACCCTCCGGACTGAGCCGTGTCGCCAAGTGGTATTAACCATGTTTCGCCATGAAGTCCGGAGTTGCCCCATGGAGGATGGGTCTGAGCAGTAGTGTCGCGTCAGAAGACCGTTCACAGGCTGCTGAACTCTGCTACACCGGCTGGCTGGTTTTGGAGGCTAGCGGGATCCGAAGCACGGTGCTCCGCTGGCCGACCGCAGGAAGTAGGGGGCCCAATTAGCGGGAAAGCCACCCGTGAAAGGCTGCCCCGCCACCTAGCGAAAAATCCCGGGTTGCTCCACCATGCCGGTTGGCGACCGGATGGGAGAAGTTGGTGGGCAATCCCGGGGGGGTTCGGGCGTCCCCGCGGTCTCCAACCCAGCTATCTTAATGTGTGGCAGACTTCAGTATACTATCTGGCTCGATTGATGCGACTCCTCGCTCAACTACCGTCCTCCTGCCTATTCGCTCTTCGAAAAAACTATGAAAGGTTCTAAAAGGAAGAAAGTTAAACAGCGGTTGCACGTTCTCCCTTTAAAAGTGCACCTTTGCAATATCCGAGGATTGCACTCAAATCTCGTAGCAGTCCACCACCACCTAGAGACTGAAAAACCACAACTGCTGTTTCTCACCGAGACGCAGATCAGATGTCCGGCAGACGCGGCGTACCTCAGCTACCCTGGGTACTCTCTGGAGCATAGGTTCGTTCCGCACGCCGGACTCTGTGTGTACGCTCGCGATGACATCTGCATCAAGCGTCTCAAAAACCTTGAAGACCCTTCCTTCTCAGTATTGTGGATACTGGTGGAAACAGGTTTCGAACGAATTGTTTACGCCTGTGTCTACCGTTCGCACAGTGGAGATCAGGAGACAACTAGGTTGTTCGACTATCTTGGAGAGGCGGCTGAGGAGGCTCAGCTTAGGTATCCTGTGGCGCAACTGACCCTTCTGGGCGACTTTAATGCTCACCATCAAGAATGGCTGTTCCCCTACCAGATCACGCTGGACGAGAGGCGCGCAAACTTGCACTATCGCTAGATCTCAGCCAGCTGGTCAATTGTGCCACACGGATACCTGACGTTGACTTTCACACGGCCAACTGTTTGGACCTTCTGCTGACAACTGATCCAGACAGATATTCTGTGTCGGTATGTGCCCCTTTAGGTACCTCCGACCACTGTCTGGTGAAAACTGTATCCGTATACTCCCCACCTGATCAGGGCCATTGTGGTAAGAGACGGGTGTGGCGATACAGGTCAGCAGATTGGGACGAGATGCGACACTTCTTTGCTTCCTATCCTTGGCGGCAAACCTGCTTTTCTTCAGGGGAATCGTCGAGCGCTGCGAACGCGGTTGCCGAAGTGATACGTCAGGGTATGGAATATTTTATTCCGTACTCTGACGTGTCAACCGGCGCCAAAGCTCGCCCATGGTTCAACGCTGATTGTTCTCGTGCTGAGGTGCTGAAACAGTCAGCGTATATGTCCTGGGCTGATGCTCGAAAGCAGAAGGCTCCGAACACAGAAAAACTGAAGAAAGCTTACAACAAAGCCGCCAAGTCTTGCAAAAAGGTGTTGCGAAAAGCCCGGTTCGACCATATAGGTCGTATAGGGGCTAAGCTTGCCTCCTATCCAGCTGGCAGCAAAGCGTTTTGGTCGCTTGCCAAAGCAGTGGAAGCAAACTTCGGCCGTCCCTCCCTGCCACCGCTAATAAAACCTGACGGATCGCTAGCTCACTCGGCGGAGGAGAAAGCAAATTTATTTGCTAATCTTTTTGCCGGGAATTCGCATCTGGAGAACTCAGATATAACACCACCTACCATTCCTCGTACTGAATGCTCAATGGCATCAGTTTACATTCGCCAAAAAGAGGATCTTAAAATCCTGCGTTCTCTAGACGTGAACAAGGCTAGCGGACCCGACGGAATCCCAGCGATTGTCCTACGCACCTGTGCTCCAGAGTTGTCTCCTGTTTTAACACGCCTGTATCGCCTCTCACTTAAGACTGCGGTAGTCCCAAGGTCATGGAAGCTTGCCAACGTGCAACCCGTGCCCAAAAAAGGCAGTCGTGCCGACCCTGTCAACTATAGACCAATATCAGTCACTTCCATACTCTGCAAGACTATGGAACGTGTACTTAACAACCGGCTCCTGGCATACCTGGAACATAACGACCTCCTCAGTGATCGTCAGTATGGGTTCCGCCCAGGACGGTCCACGGGGGATCTTCTTGTGTATGCCACTCATCTGTGGAGCGAGGCTGTCGAGAGATACGGGGAGGCACTTGCCGTGTCTCTTGACATATCCAAAGCCTTTGACAGGGTCTGGCATGCAAGCCTTTTAAGCAAGCTTCCTTCATATGGAATTCCGATTGACCTATGCAACTGGATAGCTGACTTCTTGAGCGAACGATCCATTCGAGTACTCATTGATGGATACTCATCGGATCAAATGGCTATTAATGCCGGTGTTCCTCAAGGGTCAGTTCTTTCAGCCACCTTATTTCTGCTGCATATAAACGACATGCTTGTGCCCGGAACCTTTGGGTATGCTGACGACAGCACTGTTGCTGACAGATATCTGTCCGGTGCAGGGGTCAAATTGGACGTTACTCAGTCTTGTCGAGAGGCCATGGTGCAGCGAATAAACTTGGCCCTTGAATCTGTGTCCGACTGGGGTGATACTAATCGGGTCAGTTTCAACGCAAGCAAAACACAGGCGTGCCTTTTCTCCACAAAACGGAGTCCCTTCGCTTTGGCCCCGACTTTCCGAAATGTGTCCATACCGATAGCTGATCGCCTGGAGCTCCTTGGCATTAACATATCGTCCGATCTGAATTTCGGACGGTACATTGAGTCCATGGCGAAAACCGCAGCGAAAAAACTGGGCGTCCTCTCGAAGGTCAGACGGTACTTTACTCCGGGACAGCTTCTACAACTTTATCAAGCACAAGTCCGATCGTGTATGGAGTACTGCTGCCATCTCTGGGACGGGTCTGCCCAATACCAGCTGGCCGCGCTGGACTCAATCGACAGGCGTGCCAGGAAGCTCATAGGTGATCCAACCTCGGTGGCGAAGCTACAAAGTCTTGAGCATCGTCGCAAGGTAGCCTGTCTGTCTGTTTTTTATAGGATACATTTCGGAGAGTGTGCGACCGAATTACACGATCTGATACCACCGTCTCCCTTTCATCTGCGGGGGACGAGACGCAGACTGGGTTTCCACCCCTATGTCGTTGACCTACCAGCAATTCGCACGAAGAAGTTTGCTTCTTCTTTTATAATGCGCACGGCTAAGGAGTGGAATGCCCTGCCTGCGGACCTGTTCCCTGAGCAATACAACCTGGGCCTCTTCAAGGCGAGAGTGAATAGGCATCTTTCTAGGTAAGCATGCTACATCTTCGGCCTCATCATCACTCAACATCAGGTGAGATTGGGGTCAAATGCTTACCTATCACACATAAAAAAAAAAAAAAAAAAAATCTTCTAACCAACTCGACCCAAATGCACGGCTGATTTATTTTTTCGCGATTTAGATGTTGATCCCATAGAGAAAGTTGTCTAGTTTCATAGTATGATCATCACCTTAAAAACAGTCAGGTGACCCAGTACTTAGAGGTTAACCTTGGTCACAAGGCAAGCCTGGCTGGAATATGGGGTTCCAGGAAATAATCAGTTTCTAAAAACAGGTTAATTTCCTCGAAATAACTGTGTACCTACCTTATCTAACTAAGAGGGAAGTTAAACGTTCAGTATTTCGTCATTCTGGTCCATCAGTCTGGTCAGAATGATGGGAGAATGACGGACTGACGGAATGATGGTCCAGACTGACGGAATGATGGTCCAGACTGATGAAAATTAATTCCGTCATTCCATTGTGAATGATGAAATGCTGATGGGAAATTGATCGTGTAACCCACTCATCATTCTGGCATCATTCTGGTGTCATTCTGGCGTCATTCAACGATTGACCAGACTGATAGACCAGACTGATGAAATTCAAAGCGTTCAATTCTGAGCGTGTAACCTCCCTCCACACTTCATTTCATTTTTTAACATTTAATTAACATTGTAAAAGTTGTTCATTTTGATGATCTGAACCATCCCTGTTAAGTTTTGGAACGTTAAAAAAATCATCCGGTATTTTACTCTACAATATCATTGATTATCTACACTAATATTATAAAGAGGAAATATTTGTACCTATTTTTGTATGAATGTTTGTAATGAATAGGCTCAAAAAGTACTGGGCCGATTTAAAAAATTCTTTCACCATTAGAAAGCTGCATTCACCCTGAGTAACATAGGCTATATTTATTGCTAGAAAAGATTAGACGTCCACCCGTGCGAAGCCGGGACGGGCCGCTAGTCTACATCTACACTAATATTATAAAGAGGAAAGATTTGTACCTATTTTTGTATGTTTGTATGTTTGTAATGAATAGGCTCAAAAAGTACTGGGCCGATTTAAAAAATTCTTTCACCATTAGAAAGCTGCATTCACCCTGAGTAACATAGGCTATATTTATTGCTAGAAAAGATTAGACGTTCACCCGTGCGAAGCCGGGACGGGCCGCTAGTCTACACTAATATTATAAAGAGGAAAGATTTGTACCTATTTTTGTATGTTTGTAATGAATAGGCTCAAAAAGTACTGGGCCGATTTAAAAAATTCTTTCACCATTAGAAAGCTGCATTCATCCTGAGTAACATAGGCTATATTTATTGCTAGAAAAGATTAGACGTCCACCCGTGCGAAGCCGGGACGGGCCGCTAGTCTACATCTACACTAATATTATAAAGAGGAAAGATTTGTACCTATTTTTGTATGTTTGTATGTTTGTAATGAATAGGCTCAAAAAGTACTGGGCCGATTTAAAAAATTCTTTCACCATTAGAAAGCTGCATTCACCCTGAGTAACATAGGCTATATTTATTGCTAGAAAAGATTAGACGTCCACCCGTGCGAAGCCGGGACGGGCCGCTAGTCATTAATAAAATTATAAACTACATCGTTTGCTGTTTTCAGCCCTTTTCGAAATCTCGTCGCCAAGTTATTGCTAGAGGTCATATTATTATTATACAACATTTCCTTATATCACTGAAGGAGAGATGCATTATTGCGACGATCACAAACAAGTTCCAGTGGACCTGACCTGACCTCAATTACTTTATCGACTAGTTTTTACCGTAGATTCCCTCACAAGGGCGTTTACAGTTCATTCTACATAAAAAAAGTCTGTAAACTTAACTTTTATACTTTGGGAATAAGATTTAAAATGGGTTGTTTCGTGGTAAAAGTCTATTGAATAATTATAAATACATTTGGTAATAATTGCTACATTATAATGTTCCACATTAATATCTATTTAATTGTATTAGTGTTATCTATAATTCGATAAACATTTCTTTACAACTTGTAGTAAGTTAATCCAGAACAGTTGTCAAGGGATTGTAAATAAAATGTTTTATCTGTAGTTATCTAAGAGATTAAATTGGACTTTCAACATGACCTTAATTATCAAATTAAAGATTGAAAAATTCAGTCTCGGGCGGGACTTGAACCCGCACCCTCGGTAGCGAAATTGGATAACGCACTTCCCCGGTTTGGAAGGGTGCGGGTTCAAGTCCCGCCCGAGACTGAATTTTTCAATCTTTAATTTGATTCGAAATAGCACAACATGGCTGTAACATGTTCAAAATCAATAATATTTGAAAATGACCATAATTGCATAGGATGTTAGTTCAATGGCAAACACTCAATAATACACATTGTCCACGTGTTCGCTTATAAAAGTGAGGAATTTAATTGCCATTGGACAAAGTTCACTGTGTGAACTGCGTCTGTTCGGAATTACCACCGGAATCAATTATTACGGTTCGGAATTAATTATTATTTTAATTTAGTGATTGAAATTACACAATTACATTTATTGAACACATTCTGTTCTGTTGAAGGTCATAGAAATTTAGATTACCGGTATTAATAAGGTAACACTTTTTTTTTGCTCGGTTACCGCGATAGAGGTAACATTTTATTGTAAAGATTACCGAAATTTTGCCGATACCTTTACCGTAATTTATATCGGTTTCGGTTCCTGGTCACGGGAGGTACGGGGCTTGGAGCCGTGACAGTAGGCTTGCTTGCACAGACATGTGCCACTTCGACCATCGCTGATCCTTTGTGAACGCCCTTTTTACAGTTCTCTGCCAATCCCTACTGCAGCCAAAAATCGTGGTAGGTTTTTGTTCGGGATGCCTTGTATCTCATCTGGCGTCAATACTTGTCTACCTAGATGAGTACTGCGTTTGTACATCAGGGGGCCACAGTCACATAGAAGGTGCGGAGGAGTTTCCATCTCCTTGCAAAATCTCTAGCCGGTCGTATCACTTAATTTCAGTATGTACATGTGCTTATATATTATCCTCGGCTATACCACAATGCCTCAAGACGAGGGTGTTCAATCAGTGCGTCCTGCCAGTAATGACCTATAGTGCGGAAACATGGACCCTGACGATAGGACTAGTTCATCAATTCAAGGTCGCTCAGCGAGCTATGGAGAGAGCTATGCTCGGTGTTTCTCTGAGAGATCACATTAGAAATGAAGTGATACGTCAGAGAACTAAAGTGGTTGACATAGCTCAGAAAATTAGCAAGCTGAAGTGGCAATGGGCTGGTCATATCTGCCGAAGAACTGACAACCGGTGGGGTGTAAGAGTTCTAGAGTGGAGACCGCGAACTGGTAGGCGTAGTGAGGGACGCCCTGCTGCCCGCTGGAGAGAGGACCTAAAAAAGGTAGCGGAGAGCGACTGAGGAAGGCCGAGGACAGAGTTTTGTGGCGCGCCTTGGGAGAGGCCTATGTTCATCAGTGGACGATGATAGGCTGATGATGATGATGACATGTGCTCGTTTATAATAAACTTATCACGCACTGTTTATAATAAACAGTCCCAACGTCCCAACCTTTGAACAGTCTCCTTGCTCTCATGAGACTTACAGGCCACTGCAAAATAAACAGTTCATTTTGCAGTGGCCTGTAAGTGACCTTGCTATTGTACAAATTCGATCCTTGCTGAGAGCAAGGAGACTGTTCAGAGATTGGTGTAAGTGCTTTAGAGTGGCACAATGACATGCCTAGGAAGTTGCACCGAAGCTTTATCGCCTCTCCGCAGCTGGACCTGAAAAGGGGAGGGATAAAAATGCCATGCATAAAGTAGGGTAACAGCTAGTTTTATCAATAATTTAGTTCTTAATAAGTACCTTTAATTAGAAACCACAAACTGTCACGGTTCATTTGCAATTTGAAGGTTATTTTTCCGGTTTTTGTAGCCGGCAATTTCCAGAGCCTTGACCGATACGTATGGTTAGGTTAGGTATGTTACTTATCTTTTTTTAGGTGTAAGTACAGGGTGTAGCAGATAGGTCTAGTAATATTTAAAAGGGTGGTTTAGATTTTAGATCATCAAAGTGCACAAGTCACTGTATATTATAATGTATCGTATAATTATTATGGAGTGCAAGTGTAAACAAGAAAACCACTTGCAAAGAATCTAATAACAGATTGCAGATGCATTTGCTTGCATCAACTTTGCTACAACTAGGTAGGCTAACATTTTCAGTTGTAGCTAGTTACTCAGCATGGTAATCAAGAATAATAAAATTAATAGATGGCTAGACCATTCGTATATTAAGTTTATGGGCTAGACTACTTGGAATAAAACTCTCAAAAAGAAACTGTATATCGCCCTTAGTCCCTTCAACTTGTATGAAAATCACTGGAAGAAATAGCGTGATCGAATATACGTTTTTTTTCGTAAAGGTAAAATCTTAGGGCTAGGAATCCCTACTGCATGCGTCTCTTTCTAACAAGCAAACTTTTGCAATTAGCCATCCCGCTTCAATTGAAAGCAAGATCGCAAAAAAAACTATTTTTCAGCAATATCTTTTCTCTTGGGTATTTGGGGGAAAATCTATCGGGTAGAAATGAGAATCACTGCTATAATTAATTACCTTTCAAATGATGATATATTCAGAAGAAATGGTGTATGGTGATTCTTGTAAAACTGGTTATAAATCTGAAATCGAACTTACTTTGGTCCTCTTTCCTACCGAGAAAATGTAATAGAATCTGTTTTCAACGGTTAGATTCACTGCAGAAAGAACGTATCTACACTGTTATTTGAACTATATAATTAAATTTAATAATTTGGTTATCAAAAACCGGTTCGAAAACAGACAAAATAGGTATCACCCCCTCTTAAATGTAGGTAGGTACTTATTTAAGATTTTTTTTTCAATTACGCATAGCATAGCATATGCTCACGACTATATTCCCCGAGGGGGTAGTCAGAGATTTTCAATTATAGTCAATGACTTTTGATTATAGTTAACATTTTTATTAACACGCATTGATAATCGATATCGATACACTAGAAAACGAGTTCCATCGATCGAGCAAAACTAAGTTAGTTCTCTGACGTGAGTGACGTGACCGAGAAATTATTCCATATTATTAATGCAAATACAAATGTTTATAAAACAAATTGACGTCAGTAGTCTTCAATCATATGCTCCTGGAATCTTAAACTAAAACTTCTTTTACATTTAGACTATTTTATTGTGTAACCGAATCATTCGGTATGCAATCGACATGGTGTTTTTGAATCTTAATATTCCATGTTGATGATAGAAAAATAGCGTAATTTAGTCATAATAAGTACCGACATAATCTGAAACTAACACAATGAATACAGTGCAGTTGCAATGGGACTTAGTTATTTTCGACACAACGTTTACGTTTCGAAGGTCTAATGTTAAGGTTGTATTATGTTTCTGACTACCCCAAAAGGAAATACGTCGTGTGTTTATGACTGTATGGATCTGTTTAATACTAGAATTGCATACGTATACAATGCTAATTATAGATATTATCTAGTAGGTAGGTTTTATTTTAATTTTTGTAAAGTTTCTTACCGCATCTACTCTACAACGAAACAACTTCCGAAGCGGTAGTAGAGTCAAAAAGAAATTTACGTGACATAATTTTAATTAAAAAATTCCCGGACTTGTACTATGATGACAAGACAACGATATACAATATTATAAACATATAACAACATACAGGGTGTAACAAAACACCCTAGTAATTCTTAAGGAGGTGCTTCAGACCATCAAACTGAACAACTTTCACTATGGAGCCAACATCGAAATCGCGAAAAAAAAATCCGCTCTTTCATACAAAACTGTAGTACCTACAGTCTCGACTCAAGTGTATGGGACGGCAGATTTTTTTTATTTTTTCTCGACGTTGGCTCCATAGTGAAAGTTGTTCACACTGATGGTCTGAAGCACCCCCTTAAGTATTACTAGGGTGTTTTGTTACACCCTGTATTTGGCGAACTCGCGACCTTCCGATCAGCAAGCAGGTTCACTACAAACCTTAGATTAAAAACTTTTATTCTACAAACTGAGCTATCAGACCATCAAAGTTGACCTTGTTGTTGTTTTTTGGTTATTCTTCCTTTCGGAAAGGCAATAGGATCTAGCCCTTAAGGCCGTTGTCTTCAGTAGTTTTTCGTTTTTATCTTTGCTTTTTAACTCATTGAAATACGAGGTGGTTTACACATTCTAATGTTCAAGGAAGTTTTACGCGGGGATATTAATCCGAATCAAACGGTAGCGCCTTTCTATATTTCTCATTTTTACTATTCACCACTAATGGCACATTATATTCCTTCATTAACACAATAATAGCCGTGAAAATCTAATTTAGAATATTAAGAAAAGAAGCCCGTCCTTTTCTTCTCGCTTCCCGCGCTAAACCTCAACCTTGTTGTGGTTTTAAACCGGTGCAGTGCCCTTTGATCGTCGGTCTCGCCTTAGAACCTTGCTTTATCGTCACCACTAAGGTCACGGAACGTTCCACGGTTTTGCCTCTAACCAGTTATTTTTTACCCTACCTTTGTCGTGATTATGTGATACTATAAACAGAGTTGTTTTTTAATGGGCAAAGTCCATAACATCAGCGTACCGACAACTATTTCCACAGATTATTTAATAGTTACGTGTTTACCATAAGAATAATTAAATAGTTATTTTATATTTTCTACGTTCATGTCAAATCATTAAACGACAGTGGCCAGGAGTGGTCCAAGCATGGTCCAAGAGCCCCCCATAAGTGGCATACTACGTTTGAAAGGGGATTTAATATGGAAAATTTTTAAGTGAAACACTTTTTATGTGAGGGGTTTGAAATTTGGATCCGCAACCTTTTCGTGTAACGGAAGTTTTTGAGCTGCGCTGCGGATGTTCTTTTCTTTACTTAAATTTCACTTCCTGAAATGTAAAGGCAACCGCTTCCTGAAATGTAAAGACAACTTGATTTTAAATTGAAATTCCATCTTTCAGCGTAAGCGAAAAAAAAATCGTCTTATGACGGTTTCAAATTCGATCTTTCAAAACTTCAATACAGGGCTGCCAGATTCATCCAGGGGGTTTTCCCGCTATTTTGGGGGAAAATTTGGTCTTTTGGGGAAAAGTAATTGTTGGGGAAATTGACGGGGAACAAATTCAAAGCGGGGAATTTTGGAGTTTTTGAAGTGAAAATTTTTATGGGAGGGCTTTGAAATTCGGATCGGCAACCTTTTCATGTGACGGAAGTTCGAAGATCGTGTTTTGTTTAGCGGCTTTTCATACAAAATAATGTTAGCATTTCATTTTAGCGGTGGATCAGACCACCGAATTGAACAACTTTTAATAGGGGAGCAAACCTATCCTATGATATCGCAAAAAAAAACTGCTGTTCTATACTTTACATGCTAACTCAACTCAAATGAATGAGACGGCAGATTTTTTTTTGCGATTTCAAGTTTGCTCCTGTAGTAAAATATGTTTGATGGTCTGAACCACCCCTGAAAATTTCGATACGATAAAAAAATCATCCGGTATACATACTTGTTTAATTAATTGAATTATTTCTTTAATCAGATGCCCCCATGAAACGAATGACCCACTTTACACGATGTAGGTATCAGCTGTGCGAAGTGATGACGTCACTCGTTCGTTGACCTCGCGATAAAGTTTGATAGGTAGGTATGTTTGCTTGTTTCGATTGTCGACCGAAAGTCCACACACCACACGTGTTTCTGTTTGCTCTCCATTGTCTTCGTGTTTCCTTCGTTTCTACTCTATCGTTTTCATAATAAATAAACAAAACATAAACAGGAGTTGGGTATTAGATAAAATGTTTACCTAACGAACTTTAACCTATGTAATAGAAATACAACGTGTTAATGAATTAACGCAAAACTAGAAAGTAGTTTGTTTACAATCGAGAGCAGAATCGAATTATCATGGTTTCAACATAGGAATTTTTTTTCAAAATATTAAATAATTTTTTTGCAAAATTTAAAATTGACTGAACCCGATGAAAACCCACCGCACGGGCACACTCACCCTACTTACTACCAAAACAAGATTATAAAAATGTATCCATGAGTACGTTAGCGCTTTCTTTCAGTGTGCTGAAATGATAACAAATCATTAATTGCCTCAAAACTTAAAATGCGAATAACTTTAAATTTTAATTATAAAAATAATGAAATTATTGTTGCAATCTAATTATTTTGTTATAAATCAGTTGGGGTGTATGAGGTTTTGCGCTAATTCATTAACACATTGTATAAGTATGTGACAAGTATGTGACAAATATTTAAGTATTTTAGCAGAATTTACTAGAAAAAAAATTGTCATTTGAAGATTTTAGTTACCTACTTAAATATATCAGAACTAGATAATACTACAAAATAGTATTCTATTATTTTCTAGTAAAGGGTGTATATTTGAAATTGAGATAACTATGGAGTAACAGTACCTAACTATGGAGTTTACTATAACTACATAATTTTTATAATTTAATTACCTATCCGTAAAACAAATTGCCCGCAAGAAAAAATCTACATTTTAGAGTTGCTATTAGTCACAATTTTTAATTTGTTAGTATATTTTTCTAATGATTCATTCATTTCATAGAAATTTGACGAGCGATTTGGTTTCATTTTCTTTGTGCTGACTCTATCATAGTTGCGTTTTTTCAATCTCAGGATTTTCTTTGTTATACAAGGAGAATACGTAACGAAGTTAACATTAAGAATACTACTAATACTACAATAAGATGCCTACACGAAATGTTTGTATTGATTTATTTTATGGAAATCGGCCGTCAATAGGCAAGTAGGTGTTAGACGGTCCAGCAGCTCAGTCGGTATCGGTAGTGAACCTGCCTGCTGAGTGCTGTGCCGAGGGTCGCGGGTTCGAATCCCGTAAGGGACAAATATTTGTATGATGAATATGAATATTTGTACCCGTGTATATGTATTCTATATCGTTGTCTAGTCATCATAAAACAAGTCCAGCCTAGATTCTGGTACTTTAAATGTGACTAGATAATTTGTGACAATGTCCAAGATATATTTTTTTTAATTTTAATAGGTAGCGGTTTTTTCGCGTATTTTAGTAACCTAGTAAGTATAGGTACCTGACTCTTACCTTGTATACTCCTACTGAGGTAGGCTCCATAGTGAAAGTTGATCAGTTTGATGGTCTGAGTTCACCATTTCAGTATTTGCTAGGCTGTCACTTACATCCTGTATATTCCAAATTTCATGTTTCTATCTCTGTCTGTCAGTCAGTCACGGAACTGTAGCGGTCGTCATTCTTACATAGCTTTATATCATTCCATATAAATAAATAAATAAAATAAATAAATATCTTGGACAGTGTCACACAAATTATCTAGTCACAATTAAAGTACCAGAATCTAGCCTGGACTTGTATTATGATGACTAGACAACGATATAGAAATACATATATAGATAGAAACATCCATGACTCGGGTACAAATATTCATATTCATCATACAAATATTTGTCCCTTACGGGATTCGAACCCGCGACCCTCGGCACAGCAGGCAGGTTCACTACCGACTGTGCTACCGGGCCGTCGAATATGATCACGTGACTGATCTAAATGCCGAATCTAACCTTAACCCGCAAAACCCGACCACTGGACCCTTTTTGCGTGGATACTCACTCGATTAGTACAAAAGGTAATCCCGATTCTAGATAGAAAGTAAATGACGATCATGTAATGTTAAACAAAATGCGCAAGCGCACAACGAGCGATTCCCGTGATTCACTGTTTGGACTTGTGACAAACACTTTCAACAAAGGACTTAAACAAACTCTGGTGTCATTCACTTTGTTTTGTTATTTTCACATATTTCCGTCCACCTGCGTGAAATAAAACTTGTTTTTTTTTTCAGCATTGTTTTTCAGTTGGAAAAACAGCGCGTCATATTTTTACCAATGATTATCCTACCCCATTCTTAGGGAGCGTAGTAGCGTACCTCGCTCTCCTAGAAGAAATTGTCCTAACACTTCAAGAAATAAATAATTAAAATCAATAATATGAGACAACGTTTTTTATTTATTCACAAACAGGGTAAAAATCTTATTCCAAATTCTTAAACTAAAATAATCAGAGAAAACTTACGCTATAAATAAAAAACATCCTCTAAACTATTGTCTCAGAAAATAAACCAGGGCTTCCGTTAGGAAATCTCATTTCTGGATCTGTGAACCCTATACCACAGCCCGGACACTGCATACAACTAGGCATACAAAAATTTGAAAATGGCAAGATGACGTCACATGCGAGTAACCAGTGCGCGGTAACCAGAGGGCGATAGAGGGAGTGAGGTAAAAAGTTGGTGGGAGGAAGCGAGTGTCCGTACTGTATCTAGTAATAGGATGCTCTTTCTTATACTGTGCCTATCACAGATCACAAAAACTAAAGGGTGCCTATATTACTAGCATATCTCCGGTGTACGTATAGATACCGTTCGTTCATAAAAAACGAATTGATTGTGATCTGTAAAAGTTCGAGGATAAATGTATAATAATTACGATCTTGCACTTACACGAGGTCCACGGAGACAGCCAATCCGGATGACGTAGGTACAGTACCCTCGATCCTGAAACGTCCGTACCCTTCAATCAGGCAATCAGTGAGCCTATGTACTCTCTCAAACAGTAAAGGAAAACATCGTGAGGAAACATTATTTTCTTCATCTGCATAATAAGCTGAAGAAGAAATTCTGATGCGTAGTATAATAAAATTGTGAAGTTTGTGAAGTCTATAATACCATTTAGCATTGGGCACGCGTGTTGGAATAACGCCCATACACCCTTGAGGGGAGGCCCTGCAGTGGGACGTAGGTATTTATAGGCTACGTACCTAATTGGTGTAATTCCGTTTCAACTACATACTTCATTAAGGGCAGGTACTTTAATTTTTTTTTTATTACGGATGGGTTTGCTCTTGTCCTCAATCCAGTCCTCAGGTCGAAGATGGGGTCGAAGATGTAGCGAGCTTACCCAAGAAGATTATATTCACTCGTACTTTAAAGGAATTCGGGTTGTAAGCGCTCGGAAATACTGACGCAGGCAGGGCGTTCCACTCCTTAGCTGTGCGCATTATAAAAGATTCAGAAAGGCGCTTGGTGCGGATATGTGGGATATCAACCTGTTTTTGAAAAAATATGTGTTATTGTCCATGAACTGTTCTTGATTATTCTTAGGGTCAAAACACGATAGTTATTACTTCTCTCGCTTATAAAACCATGCAAAGATATAAGATATCATGAGAGATGTTTATGATTATTTTTCAAGTTTTACTTAAAGATTATTAACACTGAAAAAGAGGAAATGACATTATCTACATTATTCTGAGGCTAGTTTTTACCCCAAACACCCAAGAGACAAGATATTGATGATAACATAAATGTTTCTTTGCAATCCTGCTTTCAATTGAAGTGGGATGGCTAATTGCAAACTTATGCTTACCAGAAAGAGACGCTTGCGCTGGGATAACCTGCCCTTAAGTAGGTAATTATATTGAATACAAGTTTCATTATAAAAGAGCTAGTA
Source organism: Agonopterix subpropinquella (assembly GCA_922987775.1). Classification (NCBI taxonomy): domain Eukaryota; kingdom Metazoa; phylum Arthropoda; class Insecta; order Lepidoptera; family Depressariidae; genus Agonopterix; species Agonopterix subpropinquella. The sequence goes on along the minus strand of OV277703.1, from coordinate 19,866,783 downwards.
TGTACAATGATTCTAATTGTTTCTAACGCATTTCACAATGCAACGTTTCGCAACTTTACTATCGACAAGACGAGTAAGTAGGTCACTTTATTGATTACGGTTTTTATTTACATATTTATTTAGGTTTAATTCTGTTTGTATGTACTATTGCTGATTGTCTTAATCAGCCGATTAGGTATCTATTTTCTACTCTATTCTATTATAATTTTTAACCGACTTCAAAAAAGGTGGAGGTTCTCAATTCGTATTATGCACCTTTTTTGTATTCCTTTTTTAAATAAAATTGTTGCGTCCATCTTGGTGTTGGTCACTACTAGCAAAAGCAAAAGCACAAGCAAAACTACTTGACGTTGTATGATTATAAATATTTGGTGACTTACGGTACGGGGTGCTTATTTTTTCGAAAAAATAAAACTATGTCGACCCATACAATTGGTGCTTCGTTGTATGCCGGAATGCCGGGGAGGTGGCAACCGACGTGCGTCCACCCAATAGCAGACCTACAACGGGACTCCATTTTCTACTCGTATAGGTACCTACTACGTCGCATTGTCGTGATGACAAAAAAATTACCAAACATGAAAAAGTCTAACGAGTCGGATTAACTTTATGGGAACAATGACAGACTTGCTACGGCCGGCGCGGCGTATGATATTACTACGGCTACAGCTATACAGGGTGTAAAATTAAATGCGTTACGACCGTTACGTACTTTAGAGAGTGATTCGATACCATACGATACCATAAAACTGAACAATTTTCACGGAGGGACCAAAAACGAAATCGCGAAAAAAAATGCTTAGAAAATGTCAATAATAATTATGTAATGCATTTAAGTTTATACCTTGTATACATAATTATATTACCTATATAGTATATATTCTATTTACCTATTACATAATAATTATGATCTTCAATACGAAGGTGACCAAATGAATGAAAAACACTACTTATGCCTAATTTATTTATGCCTAATAACAATATAATAATGATAAGCAAAAAGTAAAAAGAGTTCATGAACTCTTTATTTATGTTGTCAATTTTCAGTTATCAGTGTAAACATTATACTTACAATTATAAACTTAAATACGTTACATACGGTGCTTTAGACCAACAAACTTACTAAATAACTTTTACTGAGAAACCAACATTGCAATCAAGAAAAAAACGTCTCTTCCATACCTATAGGGACATAGGTATTTTTGTCGATATTGATGGTTTCTATAGAAAAACAAACAATATTATGTTCACGAATTCGATTTTTGCTTTATAGTGAAAGTTGTTCAGTTTCATGGTCTGCTGAAGCACCCCCTTTGATATGTAACCAATGACATATATTTAACGCATTTAATTTAATCTAGAATTAAACATTTTAACGGGTTCTTACCGCGTTTCCGCGTTCTAGATTAAATAATAACCGCGTAACTCTCAAAAACTGCATTTAATTTACACCCTGTGTAGTGTGTAGGCGCCTACGCTATTAATATTCTTCTGCGCATTGTTAAGATAACACTAGAGTTTTTTTATTTGTATTTCTTAATGATTGTTTACAAGGTTAACATCATCACAATTAAATAAGTTTCGTAATGAACACAGGGCGGGTCATTAAATTAATAACAACCGTGACATGACATACCTTTGTCATGTTGTTGCTAAGCTAAATACTCACATCTTAATTTGATGATGGCATCAAATTAAGCTTAAGGCATATGAATAGGATAATAATAGTACCTATACTATGGGAGATAGATGCGAAACTATGGCTTATTGGTATAGGCGTATCTTGACTTTGGGAGTTTAGTTTCTATAGTGTAGGTACCTACTATTAGTATTACTGAATCCGTACATATCCGTACCTAGAACAAAATTATTATCTGTGATATTGAAGAACAGGCAGCCTCATAAGGTGTTATAAACCACAACATCATGTTATACAGGGAAAATTTTATATCACTGCGGATAACTTCAGCATGTCCATCGAGAAGCACGGTGAAGCACTGGCTGTATCACTTGACATCTCGAAGGCCTTTGACAGGGTATGGCACGCTAGTTTGCTGAGCAAGCTTCCCGCTTATGGCATCCCCGCTGATCTTTGCAGCTGGATATCTGATTTCTTGAGAGAACGGTCGATTAGAGTTGTCATTGACAGCTGCTCTTCTGACCCTATGGCAATTGATGCTGGAGTTCCTCAAGGGTCTGTTCTCTCCGCGACACTTTTCCTGCTGCACATCAATGACCTCCTTGTGTCAGGTATTGTTGGGTATGCAGATGACAGTACTGTCATGGAGAGATATGTATCTGGCGCAGGGGCCAGCGGGGATAAAATACGCTCGCAGAGGGAGGCCATGGTTGAGCGGACAAACTTGACTTTAAGTGTTGTCTCCCAGTGGGGTGACAATAATTTAGTCAACTTCAACGCCACCAAAACACAGGCTTGTCTGTTCACCGCAAAAAGGAGTCCGTTTAATCTGACTCCTACTTTCCGGGGTACATCTGTCCCTGTTTCCGACAGTCTTGGGCTTCTGGGTATAAGCTTGACCACAAAACTCAACTTCGGCGCTGACATCGAGTCTAAGGCTCAAACTGCGGCCAAAAAGCTGGGCATCTTAAACAAGGTGAAGCGGTACTTCACTCCTGGACAGCTCTTAGTATTGTATAAAGCTCAGGTCCGATCATGTATGGAGTACTGCTGCCACCTGTGGGATGGCTCAGCCAAGTATCAACTTGCCGCACTCGACTCGGTTGAACGCAGAGCCAGGAGGCTCATTGGCGATAGTAAGCTGGTGGAGGCCAAGCTTCATAGCCTAGCCCACCGCCGCAGAGTGGCCTGCTTGTCGGTCTTCTACAGATTGTACTTCGGTGAGTGTGCCCTAGAGCTGCATGAGCTCATCCCACCTTCCCCTTTCTACTATCGGACTTCCAGACGCACCGCGGGATATCACCCCTTCTTGGTTGACATCCCACATATCCGCACCAAGCGCCTTTCTGAATCTTTTATAATGCGCACAGCCAAGGAGTGGAATGCCTTACCTGCGTCAGTATTTCCGAGTACTTACAACCCGAATTCCTTTAAAGTACGAGTGAATAGGCTAGGCATCTTCTGGGTAAGCTCGCTACATCTACGACCCCATCTTCGTCCTGAGGACTGGATTGAGGTCAAGAGCAAACCCATAGTTAATAAAAAAAAAAAAAAAAAAAAAAAAAATGTATTCTACTCATCAAACTGAACAACTTTCACTATGGAGTCAACTTCTAAATCGCGAAAAAAAATCTGCTGTCCCATACAAAACTGCAGTACCTACGAATTCGACTCAAATGTATGGGATTTGAGTCGAATTCGTAGGTACTTCAGTTTTGTATGGGACAGCAGATTTTTTTTCGCGATTTAGAAGTTGACTCAATAGTGAAAGTTGTTCAGTTTGATGAGTAGAATACTTGCTGAAGTTATCTGCAGTCGTTCTATTCTAATCTTCTCCGTATTGGTGTTGATGATTTTGCAAGTGCTTGATAACAAAATATCTGGTGACTTCAAGGATTGTTTTATGCACAAAACAGACACCCTAAAAAGTGTGATGCGTTAAAGATATAATTATAACACGAGATAGGTATCAAATAAAACAGTAGCTAACCTTGTCAATCGTTTCTTGTTACCAGTGTAACTACTATACGTAGTTAAGTTGTTACTATGCAATGCATAGTGAAGACCAAACTGTATTAAAGTAAGGCCAATTTAATAGGCCACATTTGACATTTGTGCGAGGACGATTTTTGAAAATCATACGAGCGACTTGGCAGTAGAAAATGTCAAAATGACTATGGAGATTATGCATCTTTCTACTGCCAAGTCGCTCGTATGATTTTCAAAAATCGCACTTCAGTTTCAGCTTTATAGTGAGGTGACCTGCTTAAAAAGTGAGTGATTCGATTCAGACTTCAATTTCTTCAATTCAGTTATTATGAAAAGGTACTTTAATTTTATTTTAAAAATCATCAGTCGAATCCCTGGCCCATTATTATTTTCTATCGTAAACAAATCGTTTAAGGATCATAATAAGATACCTACTTACATACCTAATTTATCGAACATTTTTGTTTTTCAACCGATTGCTTCCAAAATCGATATCTAGGGGTTCCTGAGATCTCTTAAAGCCTTATTCATACTACAACGGCGCGGAGACGGACGGAGGACGGACGGAGACGGGACGGCAACGGACGGAGCACGGGCGCGGACGGAGGACGGACGGAGACGGGACGGCAACGGACGGGCGCGGGCGGAGGACGGGCGGGCACGACGCGAAACCGACACCCAGTGTTGCCAGACGTACTTTAATTATCGAATTTTAACGGTAATTTCATACCCCGTACGGTAGGACAGTCAGTACCCGGCAAACAGGCTTGAAAAATGCGGAAGAGTGCGGCAGCAGTTGAAAATGTATGGAGATATTTCTACTGCTGATTTGACTTTCGAAAATCACTCTCCTGGAGTATGATTTTTTAATGTTAAATCAGCAGTAGAAAGATGCACGTCTCCATAGTAGGTACCTAACTGCCTCCGTGGTCTAGTGGTTAAGAGCATTGGCTCTCGATACGGAGGTCGTGGGTTCGATTCCCACGGGGGACACCTAGTGATATGTCACTTTGTGCGTTTTTCCCTAGTTGGTTAGGACATTGCAGGCTGAATCACCTGATTGTCCGAAAAGAAAAATGATTCCGTGCTTCGGATGGCACGCTAAGCCGTTGGTCCCGGCTACTATCTCTGGTGGTAGTAGTCGTTACATAAAAACCACGTCAGAGGCCGGAAGGCGGTCTGAAAAAACTCTGACACCAGGGCCTGCCCACACGATAAGAAGACCTAATGTTAAAATTTTCAACTGCTGATTTCAAAGTATAAGTTTCAAAAATCGCACTCCTGGGAAGAAGAACAAGACACAAATCGCGCAAGAACTACCTTATATTATAGAGACTCAGGAGGCATAGGTACAGAGTGTACATTTAAATGCGCTATTACAGGGGTGCTTCAGATAATCAAACTGAACAACCTTCACTATGATCTAAGTTAAAAAAAAAAACAAGGATTTTGTTTCTCCACCGATTGATTCCAAAATCGATAACTGAGGGTCCGCGACCGCGTGGACTCCGAACACGAATCCGATGTCAGATTTGAGAAAAGTGACCGCCATCTTGAACTTTTTTGTTTCTCAACCGATTGCCTCCAAAATCGATATCTGATGGTCCGCGTGGACTCTAAACACGAATCCGATGTCAGATTTGAGAAAAGTTGCCGCCATCTTGAACTGTTTTGTGTCTCAACCGATTGCTTCCAAAATAGATATCTGATGGTCCGCGTGGACTCCAAACACGAATCCGATCTCAGATTTGAGAAAAGTGGCCGCCATCTTGAACTTTTCTGTTTCTCAACCGATTGCTTCCAAAATCGATATCTGGGGGTCCGCGTGGACTCCGAACTCGAATCTGATGTCAGATTTGAGAAAAGTGGCCGTCATTTTGAACTTTATTGTTTCTCAACCGATTGCTTCCAAAATCGATATTCCTCGATTTTTCGAGATCAACTATTGGCAGCACCGCGCGGGCGGCGAACGGACGGGCGTGGGCGGAGGACGGACGGAGACGGGACGGCAACGGACGGAGCACGGGCGGTGGACGGACGGAGACGGGGCGGCGACGGACGGAGACGGGACGGCGACGGACGGAGACGGGACGGCAACGGACGGAGCACGGAGGCCGTTGGCCGTCAAAGGATTTTATACTTTCCTACTATGTAAATAAGGTTCATTTTTCATTGCCCTCGCTGGCTCCGTCCCGTCCCGTGCCCGTCCCGTCCCGTCAAATATGAATAGAGCTTAACGCGAATCCGATTTCAGATAATTACTTTGTTATAAATCAGTTGGGGTGTATGAGGTTTTGCGCTAATTCATTAACTTTGTTATAAATCAGTTGGGGTGTATGAGGTTTTGCGCTAATTCATTAACACGTTGTATAAGTACCTTTTAACAACAACAACAACAACCAAATACAAAAACAACTGAAAACCAAAACAACAACAACAACTGAATACAATTCACATTTATGATTGAAGTCTGAATCGAATCAGTCTTCTTAAGCAGGGCACCTCACTATGAAGCTCAAACTGACAAATGTCAAATGTGGCCTATTAAATTGGCCCTACTTTATAGTCCGATCACCGGAGGGGTTTGACCCTAGCAGTAAATCGTCTCTCGCTGAAACTTTGTAGTGTGATAAAGTGAAGTATAAAGATAACGGTTGACAAGTATCTAGGTTTTTTTTTATTTGGAAGTTAGGTATTTATACCTAAACATAAAAATCACTTATAGCTCTCGGCGGAAAAAGTTTCTCTCCAAAATTCCTTTGGTATATGTTAGTATAAACTAATTACCATAGAGGTGATTGGTATCTAGGAATTTATCGATTTCACGAAGGGAGAAACATAAAAATACAGTTTTTAATCCATAACTACTGCAGGAATAATAGTCTCACAATTGTTGTCTTTTTGTGTGTATTAATTTAATAATAAAATAATTAAATAATATATATATATATTAGGGATGCAACGATTCGGCCATTACGATTACGATTACGATTACGATATTAATCGTTATTTATTATGATAACCGATGCATTACGATTATTTAATCAAATTTAGTTGAGATTACCCTCAGAATGAGTTCTCATAGTGTTTCTTTGCATCCCAATGAAAGTTAAATCATAAAAAAAACTTTATTTTATTAATTTTATTTTACTTCAAAAAATTCCAAGATTTTGTAACTTTTTCTACTAATTTGAGATCGAAACCAAAGGTTCACTTGGTCAGGATTCTGATTCGTGAATGCATAAAGGCCAATTTGCTTTGAAAAACAAAATATGGAACATGATTCTGTATAATGGGTGAAATGCAGAATAGATGTACCGTAACGAAATCGTTATTAAACTGAGATTGTAATGAAACTGATAAATTGTTACGAAACTGATAAGGTAAGGGTGAGATCACATAAGCATTAAAATAAATAAAATATTTATGGCATAAATCAACTTTATTAATTAACTTACATCTACAACGTGTTAATGAATTAACGCAAAACTAGAAAGTAGTTTGTTTAGAATCGAGAGCAGAATCGAATTATCATGGTTTCAACATAGGTAATTTTTTTCAAAATGTTAAATAATTTGTTTGCAAAATTTAAAATTTTCTGAACCCGATGTCAACCCACCGTACGGGCACACTCACCCTACTTACTACCAAAACAAGATTATTAAAATGTATACATGAGTACGTTAGCGCTTTCTTTTAGTGCTGAAATGATAGCAAATCATTTTTGCCTCGAAACTTAAAATGTGAATAACTTTAAATTTTAACTATCAAAATAATGAAATTATTGTTTCAATCTAATTATTTTGTTATAAATCAGTTGGGGTGTATGAGGTTTTGCGCTAATTCATTAACACGTTGTATATTTTTGTACTAATTGCAAAAACCTTGTCAAAAATCAATCTTATCTGCAAACAATCATGCCGCCAGCAAGAAAGACGACATCGCTCCAGCCAGGGAGAAGATGCTGCCAGCCAGGAGAAGACGCCGCTATTTAGTTTGTGTTATGTTTAATAATCTCATTATATTTTATAAAATTATTTTCATAGAACATTAAAATATATTTTTTAGTGTCTAGTATTAAATTAATTAATACATATATTTACTATTTTGGATATTACTTGATGTCTAATGTTAAAAAAAAACAGTATTATGTCACAAACTCATATGAACGAGACCTTAGTGTAACGAAACTGAGAGCTCAGTTTCGTTGAGTAACGAAACGTTACGAAACTGATAAATAAATAAATAAATAAATAAAATAAAATAAAAAAGCCTTTTTATTCCATACAAAAAAGTTAAATTCATGTACAAATATTTAAAAAAAAGTATAGTTATATAATAAAATTTGGTAGGATCGTGCAATCATGCAAATTATAAATATTAGAATTTCACATTTATACACACTACATACATTTCAAACTTATGATAGTATTATAATAATTATTTCATTTCATTTAAATTAAATTATCACAGAAATAGGGAATTATGAATTGATTCTTACAATAAATGTTGACTAGAATATTATACTTGTTATTATCTTCAATTAAATAGAATAACATTATTGCATAAAAAATTCATTATAGTAAGGTGCCTAGATTACATAATTCGATTCTTTGTTCAGTGGTAGCATGCATTTCACAATAAAGTAGTAAGTAGTTGAGTAGGTAAATATTTTTCTTCATTTATTGGTATTGACTTGTTTATTGTCTTTTGTATGGACCCCTCGATAACGAAACTGATAAAATAAACTGAGAAATCCTAACTTCAAAAATATTTGCTACCCAAATCGCTATTGGTTTGACAATAACTTATATCCCAGCGGTAATTATATCTCTTACGCAAGAAAAATCAGCAAATAACTGACAAATTACACTTACCGGAAATAGGAAAATCGCGTTATTAACCCTGATATTGATATTTAACAAAATGCGTGTCATACACCAACCTCGAACTGCGAAGCAAAATACGGCCATCTTAATGTCAATATTTTGACGTAAGTTGAGAAAATGATGCCATTTTATAAAAATACAATCGAATGGTAGAATTGTTGTTGTAATTGTGCCCAAAATGTCGTTACTAACCCTGAGTTACGAAATTAACAAAAATGGAGACAAACATTTAATACGCTAATCTTATGACTAAATCGTTTCCTTTTAATTCCAGCCTATTTCAATCTGACAATTTAGATATTAAGTGGTCATTTTAACCAAAAAAAAGTTAAATTAAGCTAAGAAAAAAATATTTCCTAATATACAAAATTGACAAGGTGGTGGAGAGACATATAAAATTTGTATGAAAGTTATATTAGTATTAAATTTTAAAAATATAATAATTCGTGCCTCATTGCGCGTATCAAAAAAATAAAAAATGGGCTTAATTGGGAAATAAATACACTGCTCAGAATAATGGAAATAATTTTAATCAAGGAAAGAGAAAAGACGGTATCTTATTTTAAACTTACGAGACAACTTAAATTGTATCTATGTACATCCGTTCTGCATTTCACCCTAATCTCATAAATCAAGCGATATCTCGTCCGATTTACGTGGGTGATTAATCTTTTAAAATGTGGATGAGATATCGCAAGAACGAGAATGTATGTTCATACCGAAAATCAAATAATAGACCTCAGAAGAAAGAAATGAGAGTCAAATCTGACCAAAAAAAGTCAGATTTAGCTCAAAATGAGCTTAAATGGCAGCGAGAGATCCGATTTTTTTAAAGTTGTTTTTCGGCTCGGGAATCTAGTATTCAGGTCTGGTATTTGTCAACAAGTGCAATCCGATTGACTTTTTCAATTCAATTTAATAATCGTACGATTCTTACTACGGTGCATTGCATCGTTATTAATCGTGATTATTACGATTACAGATGCAAAACGATGCACCGCTTCGTAATCGTTGCATCCCTAATATATATATTATATATTTATTTATATATTTTATTTTATTAATAATTTTTATTTAATTTCATTACAAGTATCGTCTTGCACAAGAAGCTAGAATATTTTCGTTTCAATTATAGTTGTATGATTTTTGGGCAATAACTTACTTCGGAAAAGTATTCTCTTCCTCTTTATCCATTTACAAGTTACAATACACTTTAATACAACAGGATTACTAAGAATCTATTAAAATTTCGCCCTCATTAGTATATTAACATTTTTTCAATAATATTCTTCCCGCGCTAGGCCCCGATCTACGAGCGCGGGGTGCGGAAGGGTTGAGGGGAGTGGGCCGCGGCGGGCACCGTATCATCGCACGTGCTCACTGCTCAGCCCCCTTACCCGCACTTTCGATCTTCACTATATCGCCACTGTTTCGGTCCGCACTTCATTGTAATAGAGTTGAAATTGGAACGAAAACATTCACGCAAAAGTTCGAATCGAATGTGCGGGTAGACCCTCTGTGCTACCCGCGCCGCGCCGCTGATTTATAATAGTACCTACTGTAGCCCCGGGACTATTTAATTACAAAAAAGATTACCGATTGCCGTTTTGATATTGTTGTAGGGTACGAAATTACTAATATAAAAACCCTAGTCCTGCGAAATTACTAATATAAAAAAAACTTTTTGTATACTGTCATGTTCTTTGCCTTAGTTCAATACTGTAATAGTAAGACTGTCTAAAGTTGTCATACAAAGCTATGGGACTAGATGAAAACGTCTATTTTGATAGGTCTTATAGCTTTGTATGGCAACTTTAGACAGTCTTACTATTACGTATGGGTAGGTGTTGATATTGAACTAATAATTACTATAATTTACAGTGCATAATCACTTAATCACTGAGATAGAGACTCTTTACTAAAAAGTGCCATATTTAACCTCAAATTTTACGTAATTATTTTTGAAAATCCACTTTTTTGTCTGTAAGTTCTTAACATTTTTAGCCATTCTATTCTTTAGTCACTAGTCTAAAAATAGTTTCTGCGAAAGATTTGTGTACCTGCATCTGTAGTTTAGCTTTTATTGATTATTCTCTGTTCTCCTGTTTTTTGATCATAACTTCGGACATAAGTGTAAGAAATAGCTGAAAATCAGAATTTACATGTTTCAATTTATGCTCTATTTTATACGACGATAAAAATTTTTGGTGAAAAAAAAAACAGAATAATCGGTCAGGGTTGCCTATTGCCTCTCATTTTATTCAAAATTACTCGATTTTTTTTCTTTTTTTCAGTTTCTTTTAGTTCACTATACTATTACGTACATTCATTCAGCCTCTCGGCCGAATTCATATTTTAGCTTCATTTTTACGTAAATAATTTTCGAAAACCAACTTTTTTATTTATAGTTTTTAAATTTTTCGATCAATTTTATCGTGTTGCTGGGTACACAAAAATAGGCTCAGAGTCAAAATTTCTCTCACAGACCGTCACAGTTTTTACTATAACTATAAGGGTTTTTATTTTCCACTTTTCAAATTCAAATTGTTTTATTCTCGCTGTACAACTTTGTAGGTTATCTACAGGGTCAAGGGTGTAACAAAACACCCTAGTAATACTTAAGGGGGTGCTTCAGACCATCAAACTGAACAACTTTCACTATGGGGCCAACATCGAGAAAAAATTAAAAAATCTGCTGTCCCATACAAAACTGCAGTACCGACTCGACTAAAATGTTATGGGATAGCAGATTTTTTAATTTTTTCTCGATGTTGGCCCCATAGTGAATGTTGTTCAGTTTGATGGTCTGAAGCACCCCCTTAAGTATTACTAGGGTGTTTTGTTACACCCTGTATATGACCATAGATCCTTTAAATTTCAGAACGATTGAGCATACTGAAAAAATATTCTATTTTATTCTTGTATTTTTATTCACTTTTATTATCATTTTAACGATCTAGTCTGTCTTGGCATCAACCATAGCTTCATATCTCTTAGTTTAACAACTCATAAATTTTACTGAGCATCGAGAGTGCATAAGTTTATCCTACCACTATCCATCATCTACATTCATCATCAGATAAGCTCTTGGCCACCCTAATATTACATTGTCATTAGGTTTATCTTTGTGTACCACATTGCAGTCAATTCTGATAACGGGAACTGGTTTTTAATCTTGCATGTAGCTAACATGCAACACGATTTGTACAAAACATTCTAACTAGAAACTCTTCAAGCGAAGCACAAAAATAAATGCGGTCAAAGTATATAATAAATTGCCATACGAAATGAAGACTCTTCCGAATGAGAAGTTTCTCAAGGACCTAAAAACCTTTTTAGTATCAAAATTTCCCTAATGACCTAAACGAGCATTTAGATGATTTTAGAGTAAACAAATTGTGGCCTGCAAGGAGACAGTTTTCAAATCTCGCTTAAATGTGTTTGACTAATAAATTCAATGTATATTATAAAATGACATTTTTCTATTTTTATAATGTCCCTAATGAAATCCATTTAATTATTATTCTTTCTTTCTTCGTGTGTTTTAATGTATAAATTTCAATGGACATTGTATTAATTATTTTGTACTTGGTAAATTCCTATAATGTAAAGTATGTATTATCAATATCACTATTGTAAAATTGCCACACCCAAAATGGGTAAAATTACATTGAGACTGTATTATCACTGACATCGGTAGATGTCAGTGATAATACATTACATTACATACACATACAATAGGTATATTGTAAACATGTATTTTGTCGCAATAAATATAAATGAAATGAACTAACATAATATAAACTTACTAATAACTAACAAGACGTTAAATGAAAGCTTCTAAAAAAATGCACATGAACTGGAGATGGATTACGGGATATGTTAATATTCCGTGTGCATGTGCATTTTTATGTACATGTGTAACTTGACTTGCTCAGTTCAATTCGGCCGCAATTTCACTTGCGCCGGCACGCCGGCCTCAGTGGTCGGTGCACTGGCGCAATAGCGCTAATAATAATCTACGAATAAGAATGTATAGAAATGTAAATCAAGCTCAAAAAGTAGCACCAAAAAAACTGTACCGTGTTCTAAATTCGTTCTTTAAAAACTGTACCTTGCTACTAAAACTCATACAAAATGGGTAGATAGAGATTACCACTTGCCACACGCTACGATTCTTACCTACTTCTACTACTCGTTATCGTGCTCGCTTCGCTCGCTCCTGTTTTCAGATCGTATTTCAGTCATCACATTATATTGCAGTGAAATCTCGAGCTCACTTCGCTCCCTCTTGGTTTAAGATTGAATTGCAGTTAACTCTTTATATTGCAGTGAAATCTCGAACTCGCTTCGCTCGCTCTTGGTTTTAGATCTTAGAGCGCTTACAGATGAGGGACACTTTGCGATCGCCGTGTGTCGCGGAGGGTCGCGCGACTCTGCGAGCCACCGCGACAGCAAAGTGTCGCTCGTCTGTAAGAGCCCTTAGTGCAGTCATCTCATTATATTGCAGTGAAATCTCGACCTCGCATCGCTCGTTCTTGTTTTTAGATCGTATTGCAGTCATCTCATTATATTACAGTGAAATCTCGAGCTCGCTTCGCTCGCTCTTGGTTTAAGATAGTTTTGTATTTATCTCATTATATTGCAGTTAAATCTCGAGCTCGCTTCTCTTGCTCTCGGTTTTAGTTCGTATTGCAGTCATCTCATTATATTGCAGAAACTCGAGCTCGCTTCGCTTGCTCTTGGTTTAAGATCGTATTGTTTTTATCTCATTATATTGACGTTAAATCTCGAGCTCGCTTCGCTCGCTCTCGGTTTTAGATCGTATTATATCTCATTATATTGCAGTGAAATCTTGAGCTCGCTTCGCTCGCTCTTGGTTTTAGATCGCATTCCAGTCAACTCATAATTTTGCAGTGAAATCTCGAGCTTGCTTCGCTCGCTCTTGGCTTTCGATCTTATTGCAGTCATCTCATTATATTGCATTTTTGCAGTGAAATCTCGAGCTCGCTTCTCTTGCTCTCGGTTTTAGTTCGTATTGCAGTCATCTCATTATATTGCAGAAAACTCGAGCTCGCTTCGCTCGCTCTTGGTTTAAGATCGTATTGTATATATCTCATTATATTGACGTTAAATCTCGAGCTCGTTTCGCTCGCTCTCGGTTTTAGATCGTATTATATCTCATTATATTGCAGTGAAATCTTGAGCTCGCTTCGCTCGCTCTTGGTTTTAGATCGTATTCCAGTCAACTCATGATTTTACAGTGAAATCTCGAGCTCGCTTCGCTCGCTCTTGGTTTTAGATCTTATTCCAGTCATCTCATTATATTGCATTTTTGCAGTGAAATCTCGAGCTCGCTTCGCTCGCTCTTAATTGAAGATCGTATTGTTCTAGATAAGTTATAGATTTAATTATAACCACTTAACCTGGACCTGGCATCCCTGGGAAAAATTATTGCTACACCCTAGTAGGGGAGGGGCGCCAATGTCATGTTTTTGCCCCCTCTCGGAAAAATCGTAGATCCGGGGCTGCAAGTGAAATTGTGGCAAAGTTGAACTGAGCAAGTCAAGTTCCACCAAATACGTTAATATCCCGTAATCCATCTCCAGTAAATGTGCATTTTTTTACAAGCTTTCATTTAACGTCTTGTTAGTTATTAGTACCTAAGTTTATATTATTATGTTAGTTCATTTCATTTATATTTATTGCGATAAAATACATGTTTACAATAGGTAGATGTCATTGATAATTCAGTCTCAACGTAATTTTACCCATTTTGGGTGTGGTAATTTTACAATATTGATATTGATAATACATACTTTACATAATAGGAATTTCCCAACTAACAAGTTGACCTTATAAAATTGAATCTATAAGGTCTAAACTCTATTAGTAGTTTTAAAAGAGCATTTATTATGCCAATGTACCTTATGAAGGCACATTATAAGAAGATTTAGCTAATATTACCTTTATTCTTATAATTTGGCTGATTAAACGCTAATAAATCCGATTAATATGGCTACAATTATTGTATTGTTATAATGGTTCAAAAATTTTTCTTCTTTTAGAAGCTAGTTACATTGCTTTTTAGCCGTACAATATTCAATGCCATATAAAGGCTTTTCATAAGGCCAATTATTCTTTTAAATGTAGTGCACAAGGTCACTACGATGCTTTTGAACTTACAGAAGCATTTTATAAGATATCTATCAAGCAAACTAATAACAGCAACTTATATGGTCTTTACAAGAATGAAAGCAATCCATAAATTCACTTATATCTAAATATATAAAAGAAGAAACTGACTGAATGACTGACTGACTGACATATCAACGCACAGCCCAAACCGCTGGGTCTAGAGATTTCAAATTTGGCACATAGGTTCCTTATGAGGTCTAAGGGTGCACTAAGAAAGGATTTTTCAAAATTCATCCCCCAAGGGGGAAACGGGGGTCCAAAGTTTGTATGGGGAAACAAGATTAGTTAGACTATTTAATTCGAAACTTCACAGGAGTACTCCTATTAATAAATGAGTAAACACGTGTTTCAGGTTTTTTCAGAATTCAACCCCTGAAAGGGGGAAATGGGGTGACAAAGTCTGAAAATCGAGATGGCTATTGTTTGTATGGTTTATCGGCTGATTACGAAAAAAACAATGATTTTAAAATCCAACGTGGCGGACGTGAAATACCATCATCCCCTGTGGGGGTGCGATGGGGTTGAAATGTCTAAATATCATTATGGGTGTCGTTTTTATGGTTTTTTGGGACGTCAATTACGAAAATAGTATCGATTTTGAAATTTAACAAACTGGACATGAAAATCTGTCTAAATAGATAAAATTTTATGTATCTTAATCTAAATATATAAAAGAAGAAAATGACTGACTGACTCACTGACATATCAACGCACAGCCCAAACCGCTGGGTCTAGAGATTCCAAATAGTATTTTTTACGCGATGCTCGAACAAACACATTGCCGTCCTTATCATAAACAACGCAGTCGACATTTTTGGACATATCGAGTTACGGGTATATTCGGAATCAGCGTAAAGAGATCTACAAGTATAACTGATCCAATTTTCATTATTTTTATTTTTATTGTGTTTTTTGATAAGAAAATTTGTCGCACTTGCAAATTTTCCATAGGTATTCCTAAACATATACAACGTAATAGCCATTATGATACTTTAAATATTTATCCTAGGCATAAGTAACGTACTTGCATAACTTGCATTTCCTAGACATAAGCCACGCAATCGTAACACATGCGAAGGTAATAAACAATATTTTGGGGTTAATTGATATGAAACATTATTATTTAAGAAAAATAAATATAGCAAAAAGAAAGGTTATAGCCTGTACTACATCGTCAATTAATAAAAAATAATTAATGTCTGTTAGTATTTTAAGAGACGGTCAAAAACGAAAAAAAAAACTTTACGCGCCATTTTCTCGAATTTTCCCTCCATGCAAGTGCGTTGTTTATGCCTGCTACTTCGTCAGCACCGGTTCCCGTTATTGTAGCAAGATAAAAAATATACCTTCTTTTAAGTCTAATTTTATGCTTTAAGATACAATAAATTTCATCAAAATCGGTTCAGTTGTTTTGACGTGACAGTCATACAAATACTAATTAAAATAGTGAAAATGCCTGTTTTCGTTATAGCATCACCTAAAAACTACTTGACCGATTTTGATAATATTTGTTGTGTTTTAAAAACCAGTTCCCGTTATAAGAATTCACTGCAATGTGGTACACATAGATAAACCTAATGACAATGTAATATTAGGGTGGCCAAGAGCTGATCTGATGATGAATGGAGATGATGGATAGTGGTAGGATAAACTTATGCAATCTCGGTGCTCAGTAAAATTTGTGAGTTGTTAAACTAAGAGATATGAAGCTATGGTTGACGCTAAGACAGACAAGATCGTTAAAATGATAATAAAAGTGAATAAAAGTACAAGAATAATTTAGAATGTTTTTTTTCAGTATGCTCAACCGTTCTGAAATTTAAAGGATCTATGGTCATATAGATAACCTACAAAGTTGTACAGCGAGAATAAAACAATTTGAATTTGAAAAGTGGAAAATAAAAACCCTTATAGTTATAGTAAAAACTGTGACGGTCTGTGAGAGAAATTTTGACTCTGAGCCTATTTTTGTGTACCCAGCAACACGATAAAATTGATGGAAAAATTTAAAAACTATAAATAAAAAAGTTGGTTTTCGAAAATTATTTACGTAAAAATGAAGCTAAAATATGAATTCGGTCGAGAGGCTGAATGAATGTACGTAATAGTATAGTGAACTAAAAGAAACTGAAAAAAAGAAAAAAAATCGAATAATTTTGAATAAAATGAGAGGCAAGAGGCAACCCTGACCGATTATTCTGTTTTTTTTACACCAAAAATTT
This sequence comes from Agonopterix subpropinquella, assembly GCA_922987775.1. Lineage (NCBI taxonomy): Eukaryota > Metazoa > Arthropoda > Insecta > Lepidoptera > Depressariidae > Agonopterix > Agonopterix subpropinquella. Next base: position 19,849,846 of record OV277703.1, on the reverse strand, counting down.
TTATCGTCTTTTAAAATAGAGCATAAATTGAAACATGTAAATTCTGATTTTCAGCTATTTCTTACACTTATGTCCGAAGTTATGATCAAAAAACAGGAGAACAGAGAATAATCAATAAAAGCTAAACTACAGATGCTGGTGCACAAATCTTTCTCAGAAACTATTTTTAGACTAGTGACTAAAGAATAGAATGGCTAAAAATGTTAAGAACTTACAGACAAAAAAGTGGATTTTCAAAAATAATTACGTAAAATTTGAGGTTAAATATGGCACTTTTTAGTAAAGAGTCTCTGTCTCAGTGATTAAGTGATTATGGTGATTATGCACTGTAAATTATAGTAATTATTAGTTCAATATCAACACCTACCCATACGTAATAGTAAGACTGTCTAAAGTTGCCATACAAAGCTATAAGACCTATCAAAATAGACGTTTTCATCTAGTCCCATAGCTTTGTATGACAACTTTAGACAGTCTTACTATTACAGTATTGAACTAAGGCAAAGAACATGACAGTATACAAAAAGTTTTTTTATATTACAAATTTCGCAGGAATAGGGTTTTTATATTAGTAATTTCGTACCCTACAACAATATCAAAACGGCAATCGGTAATCTTTTTTGTAATTAAATAGTCCCGGGGCTACAGTAGGTACTATTATAAATCAGCGGCGCGGCGCGGGTAGCACTGAGCAGTGAGCACGTGCGATGATGCGGTGCCCGCCGCCGCCCACTCCTCTCAACCCTTCCGCACTCCGCGCTCGTAGATCGGGGCCTAGCGCGGGAAGAATATTATTGAAAAAATGTTAATATACTAATGAGGGCGAAATTTTAATAGATTCTTAGTAATCCTGTTGTATTAAAGTGTATTGTAACTTGTAAATGGATAAAGAGGAAGAGAATACTTTTCCGAAGTAAGTTATTGCCCAAAAATCATACAACTATAATTGAAACGAAAATATTCTAGCTTCTTGTGCAAGACGATACTTGTAATGAAATTAATACACACAAAAAGACAACAATTGTGAGACTATTATTCCTGAAGTAGTTATGGATTAAAAACGGTATTTTTATGTTTCTCCCTTCGTGAAATCGATAAATTCCTAGATACCGATCACCTCTATGGTAATTAGTATATACTAACATATACCAAAGGAATTTTGGAGAGAAACTTTTTCCGCCGAGAACTATAAGTGATTTTTATGTTTAGGTATAAATACCTAACTTCCAAATTTAAAAAAAACCTAGATACTTGTCAACCGTTATTTTTAAACTTCACTTTATCACACTGCAAAGTTTCAGCAAGAGATGATTTATTGTTAGGGTGTCCATACAAGAAATCTCCTCGATGATTGAACTATTAATGATCTCCATGACTCAAAGATTTGGCTCATTTACTGATTCACAAAATAAATACAAAAGTAGCATTAATTTTATGACTACTTATAATACCCTTGCAGGGTTGTGTCTTGTGCGTGCAATATTATTTTATCTTCTTTGCGGTTATCGTAATATCTATAAATTTTATATTGTTTTAATATTTTACATAATGGGAAGCTATTCTTGGATTTGTCTTGGCACGTCCAAAGTGGTCCGGACAAGCCATATGGGCATACCGGACAAATGCCTGCAAATGAAAATGAGTTTTTCAACCGACTTCAAAAAAAGGAGGAGGTTTCTCAATTCGACCGTATACTGAAGCACCCCTTTAAGTAGCTGTCCTATTTTATTGTACACCCTGTATATATACAGGGTGTTAGGCGCATCGTGTGCCAAATCGAATGGGATGATTGGAGGGGTCTTTAGGTACCTCAGAAAAAAAAATAAAAAATCCTGGCCCAAAGATTTTTTTTTAACTGACTTTCAATGGTTTTGGGTGAAAATTGCCAAAAATCTACATTCAAATTTTTTTTAAAAAATACCTGTTGGGTATAACTAACTTTTTTTGTTAAACCTTTAATCTGTGATAGTGTGCGCTTCTATCGAACCCAAAATTACTCGCCAGTGACATCTACTTTTTTTTTTACAGCCCCCCAAAGTTTTTTTTTTACGTTAAAATAAATGTGATAGTCAACTTTCGATCTCAATAAAAAAAAAACTAAAAGTGATCATGCTCTTCCAATTTTTTCAAAACATCTCTGGACTGTCCCCATTCTAATGGTATGCAATACGTTATGAAATAAAATGAGTAACATCGCAAATTTTTTTTTTTCTGTAATAATTCGCAATTTTCTAATATTCAATAGGTGACGTAAAAACTAGTATTTCCGGTAATTACACTCACAGTCAGGTAAAAAAATTAAATTTTGAAGGGTTTACTTGAAGTAACCGCCTCCCGTTCTTTGTTTGATACAGGTAAAATTTGCTTTCTCACTCTAACGTAGTGAAATCTATCTTGTATCCCTTTCTCCCGGGGGCTGTTTTTTTGAATAGACCCAGGGGGATTTGTAATACTGACTGAGTAATGAGTATTACAAATCCCCCTGGGTCTATTCAAAAAAACAGCCCCCGGGAGAAAGGGATACAAGATAGATTTCACTACGTTAGAGTGAGAAAGCAAATTTTACCTGTATCAAACAAAGAACGGGAGGCGGTTACTTCAAGTAAACCCTTCAAAATTTAATTTTTTTACCTGACTGTGAGTGTAATTACCGGAAATACTAGTTTTTACGTCACCTATTGAATATTAGAAAATTGCGAATTATTACAGAAAAAAAAAAATTTGCGATGTTACTCATTTTATTTCATAACGTATTGCATACCATTAGAATGGGGACAGTCCAGAGATGTTTTGAAAAAATTGGAAGAGCATGATCACTTTTAGTTTTTTTTTTTATTGAGATCGAAAGTTGACTATCACATTTATTTTAACGTAAAAAAAAAACTTTGGGGGGCTGTAAAAAAAAAAGTAGATGTCACTGGCGAGTAATTTTGGGTTCGATAGAAGCGCACACTATCACAGATTAAAGGTTTTACAAAAAAAGTTAGTTATACCCAACAGGTATTTTTTAAAAAAAATTTGAATGTAGATTTTTGGCAATTTTCACCCAAAACCATTGAAAGTCAGTTAAAAAAAAATCTTTGGGCCAGGATTTTTTATTTTTTTTTCTGAGGTACCTAAAGACCCCTCCAATCATCCCATTCGATTTGGCACACGATGCGCCTAACACCCTGTATATATTTTTTTAATGTTTGTTCGCGGATAACTTCGTCGTTTTTTGTTGCTTTAATTTAGAGTTCGCACTATAATCACGCCAATTTTAACGCTTGTATCTATTGCCGCTGGGCCTGCATTTTCTCGCAAATTGTGACAATTTTCGGTAAAATATTATAATGTAAATCTTTCTGCGTACTTCTCAAGACTAACAGGTGTTCCTCTAGAAATCTAAACCCTGCCCTAATTCATGCGATGTGCGATGCGATAGTGTTGACAAATAGAGTCGACTCAATATGATCAGTCCACGAATCATGCATAAAACTCGCATCCCTACGTCAAGATCGTGTAGAAGGAAAGAGAGGGGAGGAGTGGGGACGTGGGGACGTGGGGACGCTAATCTCTGACGTCCGAAGAGGTTATCGGTATGTGAGGGACCACGGAAACTGCGAGCTCAAATAGGTCGCATATGTAAATAGAATGATAACGTGCCACCATAGATACTTACATGCCAATACAGTTGAGGTAGCTTCTGTGGAGATCAACATCTTCATCATCCGTCTATCATCGTCCACTGATGAACATAGGCCTCTCCCAAGGCGCGCCACAAAACTCTGTCTTCGGCCTTCCTCATCCAGTCGCTCCCAGCTACTTTATTTAGGTCATCTATCCAGCGGGCAGCATGGCGTCCCATACTACTACTCTCCACTCTACTCTGTAGAGATAGTTTGGGACGTTTATACCCGTTAGCGCGCTCCATTAAAACGAAGTATAAATTCTATTTTTAGTATTAACCAATTTATATCAATGTAATTTTTAAACACATTCTTGAAACTAATATCTGTAGGCCTCGCATGCCACCCCCGGGAAAACGATAAAAATCGAGATGTGCCTCTATCCTTACTATTTTACGTATGCGCTCATGACGTTTTTCTCTCGTGCTGGGTTCTGTCGTTCGTCTGATTTTCGTTAAAATATACCTACGTACACTTTCAATGCTAGGAACAATTTAAGATTTGTATGGAAATCTTGCATGATAAGAAACGTTAATAACGAATACATGAACAAAATGCAACGCGTAACGCAGGCAAGTTGTCCTCTAACAGTACTTACTCTCAACAGACCAATTAGATGCCACACTAGATCCAATTATATAACATTAAAGCAGCAATTAAATTAGCAAGGGCGCCGACTAATACCTACAGAATGTTACGGTAAACAGTTGCATTACTTTAAGGGACGATTGTACCCATGATACTGAACAACTTTACCTTAGAAAACTATAGGAAATTCACAATTTTTTTTCGAAATTTCTAACAAACGTTCGATCAGCTGATTGCATTTAGTATGGGAAGTTCAAAAAATTTCTTGCTAATTTCCTATAGGTTTCTTAGGGAAAGTTGTTCAATATCATGGGAACAATCACCCCCTAAAGTAATGCAACAGTTCGTTTCAACACCCTGTATATGACATAAATAAACTGGCTTCATCACGATTCATGCTCTTGATGATGTAGAGGCTGGTTATACATGGTAATAAAAATGGCGCGCAAAATTTATAACAAAATCCCAAAACTAATAAGAGAATGCCAGGACATCATAATTTTTAGACGTCTATTGTTTAATCATCTGAATGAAAAATCATATTACTCAATTAAGGAATTTCTTGAGTCATAAATTCATAATCCTCCAAGTCATTAATAACCAATTATGATTAAATTTTATCTCAAATCGGTAAAAATTTTGTTTATTTGTGTTTTTTTTTTTTTTAATGTTCTTTTATTTTTATTTTATGTCTTTGTTATGTATGGAAACTCAAATTTAAAATTATGACATTTGTATTTAAGTATTATGATTAGTATTGACATTGATTTTAGGTACAATTTTAATTTTAAATACTTCTATAGTTAAATTATTGATTTCTTAATTAAATTCATTCAATCATTACGTTTTTTCAGGTATAACAATACCTATATATTTTGTATGCCTTTTGGTAGGCCACAGAGATACTTTTTTACTACTGTAATATCATATTTTTACCTGTGTGTCACAATAAAAATTTTTGTATTTGTATTTGTATAAGTACCTACTTCAAATACACCAGGATATTAATTGACAGGTGCTATCAATCTCATTCCTATCTTTAGATTAGAGTATTCATTTTATTATACAGGCTGTACAATAAAATGGGACAGCTACTCAAAGGGGTGCTTCAGACCATCAAACTGATCAACTTTCTCTATGGGACCAATATCGAAATCGCGAAAAAAAATTCCGCTCTCCCATACAAAACTGCAAACATAACTCGACTGAAATGTATGGGACAGCAGATTTTTTTTTCGCGATTTCGATATTGGTCCCATAGAGAAAGTTGTTCAGTTTGATGGTCTGAAGCACCTCTTTAAGTAGCTGTCCTATTTTAATTTACACTCTGTATAATTTATACCTATGCCTAACCACCTTTGCCCAACAATGGGACGAAATAGGATAATAAAAAATATGTATTAAATTCTACCTGATTATATTATTATCCAAATTATTGTCAAATTTTAATGCATGCTTCTAAACTTAGGAATTGATAAATGTGACAATATATACCTACTTCTTTTTGCTGTGCCCTTATAGGGTATCATATGTGAGACTAAATAGCATTTAAGACCTTATGTACCATATGATTGTGCAATAAATGATTATGATTATGATTAAAAAATGTATACAAAAAGGGCGAATTAACTTGGCACCTGGCTCGCACATCATCATCATCATCTTATTTAAGAGCTACGCTCTTGTCGGTGGAGTATTCGCCAATCCTGTCTACTTTCAGCTAGTGTCTTGAGTTCCTGATACGACACGACATCAACCTTTTCCTTCACTTGGGCTAGATAACTCTGTCTGGGTCTTCCTCTGCCTCTCTTCCCCGCTCTTTCTCTGGCTCGCACGTGGCTCGGAATTTGACACCCCTCCTGCTACCCCCCCGCGGGACCCCGCCGTCGCCGTGCGAGGCCGTAGCACAGCATTTCAGTTACCGTTGCACGTGTCCCTGCGCTTTAGCATTTTCGAGTTATTCTTTCCGAGCTTTCCGAGTTTTTTATTCCGAGCCACGTGCGAGACAGGTGCCAAGTTAATTCGTCCGGGTTGGAGGTACCTAAAATAGCTTAAAGGAGCTAGATTAAAGGACTTGGGGGGACTTATTAGGTACTGAAGTTATTGGAGACTTTTGCCCGACATTGGGACAAAACAAGCTAAAAAATAATTATACAGGGTGTTAGGGTAGCCGGTAGACTGCATTTATTACTATAACGAGTACTCAAATTACTGAACACCCAAAGAAACCTAAGGGAAATTTGCAAAAAATAATCTACTTTTCATACAAACGGTCGATCAGCTGATTGCATTTAGTGATTTAGTACGGAAAGTCCAAAATGTTTTTTTCGAATTTCCTATAGATTTCTTAGGGCAAGTTGATCGTATTGTTGGTACAAATCACCCCTCAAAGTAATTCCAATGTTTACCCTAACACCCTATATACAGGGTGAAATTAATATCATTAGCATCCTTTTAAACTAAGAGTCTACCCATCGAACTGAACAACTTTTACTATGCGAGCAAAAAAATAGGAGCAAAAAAAATCTGCTGTTTCATACATTTGTGTCGCTTAGGCGTTGCAGTTTAGTATGGAACAGCAGATTTTTTTGTTGCTCTGATGGGTTTGCTGTTCAGTTTGATGGATAGACTCTTAGTTTAAAAGGATGCTAATGATATCAATTTCACCCTGTATATACTATGGGACCCATATGGTCTACCCATCAAACTGAACAACTTTTACTATGGGAGCAAACCGATCGGAGCAAAAAAAATCTGCTGTTGCATACATTTGAGTCGCGAACGCGCGCGTCGACATTGCAAGTTTAGTATAGAACAGGGATGCGATTTTTGAATCTCATTCGGTGAGTTCAGCAGTTGAAAATGTCGAAACTACTATGGAGATACGCATCTTTCTACTGCTGATTTGACTTTCAAAAATCCTACTCCAGGTGTGCGATTTTTGAATGTCAAATCAACAGCAGAAAGATGCGTATCTCCATAGTTATTTTGACATTTACAACTGCTGAGTTCAACGAATGAGTTTCAAAAATCGCACTCCAGCTGATTTTTCATTTGCTCCGATCGGTTTTCTCCCATAGTGAAAGTTGTTCAGTTTGATGGGTAGACTCTTAGTTTAAAAGGATGCTAATGATATCAATTTCACCCTGTATTGTATATTCTCATTAAAGTTCAGGCCACTCCTCCCATTTGCAAGGCTCTCTTTCTTACAAGCAAACTTTTGCAATTAGCCATCCCGCTTCAATTGCGTGTCGCCGGTCGAAATTTTCCGTTTTCTTTGAAAACCTGTATGATTTTTTATGAATTTTCAAAAAATAAGAAAACCACATCATTCTATATTGTATTGTGAAGAATATTGTAAATTTTCATATTCTTCTGATCAACAATGGCCTCGATTCGGAGTGTACCACGACTTAACTAAACTAAATTTATTCCTGTCACTTTCTAAAATAAGATTAAGAAAAGAGACAGAAAACCAACAGCTGACTTTAGTGCTGTCAAAGTGACGTTAAACGCCCAAAAACGACTTAAATAAGATGGCGTACATTATGATGGCGACTTATTTTGCGCATTTAACGTCACTTTGACAGCACTAAAGTCAGCTGTTGGTTTTCTGTCTCTTTTCTTAATCTTATTTTAGAAAGTGACAGGAATACATTTAGTTTAGTTTAGTCGTGGTACACTCCGAATCGAGGCCAATGTAAGAGTAAAACGGTTACAACTGGAAAAAAAGAGGTGACTTTGGATTCGTTTTTCTTCAGTTTTATTAATTAAAATAGATTTCGAGAAAAACACTTCTCATATCTTGTAGATTGTTCAGTTTTGTTTTCTGGTTAAAAAGTGCCATAGTTAATGTATAAAATGGTTACAAAGTTACTCAAAACCGGGTGGACGCCCCTTATGCTCGCGGTTTTTTAAGATGATAATCAGACCAACAAAATCTCTGTGGAACAGCTGTTTTTTTCGCATTTTCGATGTTGGTCCCTCAGACAAAGTCGTTCAGTTTGATGATCTGCTTCACCTCATTTCATTTGGACCTCTATACAAGGTGTTACGAAAATAATACAAATAAACATTTATAAAAGGGTGGCGGTATAGACCATCAAGCTATAAATAAGATAATTATAATACATCCTATACAAGTAATCAGTAGGTAGGTTGGTATACATTGAATAATATAGGTAATACTAATTAAGTAGGTACATTAAATAATAACATTCAGATATAATAATAAATGTGATTATGTTCTGAATTACCTAGTGCATCAGTACTTGGCCCGTATACCTACTTAGTTAATATTATCAATGTAACTAAGTATTAGAATAGTAAGATAAATGTATTATCTTTGATCATGTGACTTTATGGACCTTAATGTTTTATTTATCTTATTTACGACGGTGATTAAGTCAACACTCAGTTTCTTAGAAAAAATATATAATTATACTTACGTACATAATGTCCTCTAATCACCAAGAACTACTTATACAGCAAAACGTTTAAAACAACAGATACCTACTTACCTACCTGAAAACTGTTTCTTCAGAAGATATAACTGATCTTTTTATTCTCAAACAACAACGATCGCAACGCGGCCGGTTGGTAAAGATTGTGTATAATTTATTTACTCTATGGTAAAGGTTATATTTTTAAGTTTTACATTCACTGTGTAGGTAAGATAAGTACAACTCGGGCGAATTAATTTGGCACCTGGCTCGCACGTGGCTCGGAATAAAAACTCGGAAAGATTAACTCGAAAATGCTAAAGCACAGGGAGGGACACGTGCAACGGTAACTGAAATGCTATGCTACTGCCCTCGCACAGCGACGGTGCTGTGGAGTCCCGCGGGGGGTAGCAAGAGGGGTGTCAAATACCGAACCACGTGCGAGCCAGGTGCCAAGTTAATTCGCCCGGGTTGTAGGTATAAAAAGATCTGAAACTTCTTTTTCTTTCACGATGTTTTTCTTTATAGATCAAAAGAATATTCTTCTTCTATGTTCTCCTATCGATCTTCTTATCTGTTATTTGACTGACAGACAACGCATAGCCTAAACCACTGAAAAACATAATATTATTCTCTAGCTAGCATATTCTGCAGAACAATTGTGTTTTGTTCTGTGGGCGGGCGTTGAAGTTTTTGACGATGCAGGAAAATTCATCAACAGAACGTCGCCCGGCGCACTCTGGGCAATCCACAAGAGTCTAATAAAACTGGTTGGAGCTCATAAATCAAAGAGATTTAAAGTTGATCCAATCAGCTTTAAACCACTATAGCAAAACAAACCTGTAACATACCATCGAGTCGACATAAGAAGAATACTTACAAACAGCATCCTCACTTACCCAAAAATTGTTTCTCTTTCAGGTTACAAGCAGATCCTCCACAGTGTGAACGGTCGGCTGCGGCCTCGTCAGCTGATCGCCATCATGGGCCCCTCGGGAGCCGGCAAGTCCACCCTGCTGGACGTACTCTCAGGGTACAGGATCACGGGCGTCGGCGGAGCTATCTTCATTAACGGCAGGGGCAGAGAAATGAGTGAGTACATTTAGACTGTTGTTAATATCAGCCGATAGACGTCTATTGCTCGACGTAGGCCTCTCCCAAGAATCGCCACAAGGACCAGTCCTACTCTGCCCTCTTCCAACGGGTTCACGCCGCCTTTACCGGAGCGTCGGTCCACTGTCAGCAGCAACCTGAACGTGGACCGACTTGAACCCGTTGGAACCGCTTTCTGGTACGCGGTTGGTACTCGAGAACTCTTTCCCAACATCGACCATCTGTTCTGCGGGCAATGTGGGGGCCGATTGCCACTTTAGTTTAGCGATTCCTTATAATCAGTTGTAACGCTCAGTACGTGACGTAAAGTAGGTGAATATACGGCAGCGGAATAGCAAACTATTGCTACTTACCAAACAAACAGGCATCGATATCAGATGAAAAACCTTGAACAAATGTTGGCAAAGATCATCAGATCAGGCATAAAAGCACTCAACTAGCAGCCAGGATAATGATATCACTTACAAACAACTCTCGCAACTCGGTTTTTTACCCGACTGCGCCAGAAGGAGGGTAATGTTTTTCCTTTCAGCGTTCGCTCTCTGAAAAAGCTCGGGAAGAGGTCATTTTCTATGCAGCGAAGTCGCGTCGCGCATGCACGAGTAGAGAAATCATGCTAAAGGGGTTGGAAATGTTTGGTTACGAATACACAGGGCCGGGTGGAGATGGCACAATAGGGAGGGAGGCAGTGGGCAGGGATAGTTCATGACAGGTCACACAGGCAGTGATTAGTCAGAGACCACACTATTGAAGAGCCTTGCTCCTGTCGTGGTACCTACATCAATTTCCATGTTCTAACACGAAAAGAAGGCTTTTTGTGCTTTTGCTACAGAGTACTTGTACTTGTACTTTTGTTAAAGAGTAGGTAATTGTATTGTATATCGTTGTCTAGTCATCATAATACAAGTCCAGGCTAGATTCTGGTACTTTAAATGTGACTAGATAATTTGTGTGACACTGTCCAAGATATTTTTTTTTTTAATCACACTTTCTGTTTGAGAGCAAGATTTCGTTTCTGACGTCGTCGGTTAGGACTGGCACAGTTTTGACATTAGTAGGGGTTATGACGCCACACACAATTGGCACGCTATTGGTCTATCTATAATCTCGTGAAAACCCTTGAGGTCATCCCATGTTATTGCTGATGTACAGTCGGCCGCAATAAGTTGTATACACTTTTGTTCTACGTCGTAGTATTAAAGTGTATAACTTATTGCGGCCGACTGTACTATCGCGGACTTTTCCGCCTGATCACTTTCGCTTGTGCTTTCGCATAATTTCGCGCATACTTTATTGTTTGGAAAGGGGCGTCCGCCCGGTTTTGAGTAACTTTGTAACCATTTTATACATTAACTATGGCACTTTTTAAGTAGAAAACAAAACTGAACAATCTACAGGATATGAGAAGTGACGTGGTTTTTCTCGAAATTTATTTTAATTAATAAAACTGAAGAAAAACAAATCCAAAGTCACCCCCTTTTTTCCAGTTGTCACCGTTTTACTCTTACATTGTTGATCAGAAGAATATGAAAATTTACAATATTCTTCACAATATAGAATAATGTGGTTTTCTAATTTTTTGAAAATTCATAAAAAATCATACAGGTTTTCAATGAAAATGCAAAATTCTGACCGGAGCCACGCAATTGAAGCGGGATGGCTAATTGCAAAAGTTTGCTTGTAAGAAAGAGAGCCTTGCACTAGGGAGGGAGAGCCTTAATTGATCTATTCATCAATAGGGCGGGGCTAGACAGCGCTTTTATTTTTTAGTATGCATGCAAAAATGAGCCTAGTGGTGGCCAGGCCAAGTCCGCGATATAGTACCTACTTATTACTTACAAGACTAATTTTTGCAATATAATATGCCTAATAACAATAAAATGTTAAACGACTGAAGACCTTGATTTAAGCTGGACATTATTTATACCAGATGATATTATCTTGCCTATTTTTTGTAGAAATAAAACTTAACCTTGTAAGTTATTGGAGTACCCATTATAGATATACTTACATAAATTGTAAAAACACAAAGTAATAAAATCGGTCAAGTGAGAGTTGGGCTACTCGCGCACCGAGGGTTGCGTACCACACCACCACACAACAATTTTTTTTTTCTCCGGGACTTTTAGCACGAGGCCGTCTCACACTTGACCGGTTTTTATTATTTGTTGTTATACTGTAGAGTGTGCTCTATAATCACACCAAGTTTAACGCTTGTATGTATTATCGTTTTTACCATAGAGCGTGAAGAAAAACGTTGATAAAAACTAGTTCCTTGTATGAGGACTTAACTTTTTTCTTTTTTAAATTTTTATTATTTTTTAGCAAAGCTGCCGTAATAACGCACATTCTGTGAAAATTTCAACTATCTAGCTCTTAAGGTTCAAAAGTTACAGCCCTAAATAGGTAGAATAGACGGACGGACAATGTAGGCTTAGTAATAGGGTACCGTCTTCACCCTTTGGGTACGGAACCCTAAAAATCGTATAATTTAATGTTGCATGTTGTTATACATTTTTGTGAACCTGTCTTTATGTTCTTGTACATTTTTATTATTGTTTTTTTTTGTTTACTATGGAATTCTAGATCTTGTTTGCCTTCGAATTAAACCCGTTAGATGCTTGGTAAAGTTTAGTGTACCTACTTATAAGTAATGAACATTCACTTAAAAATATATTATTAGGTGTAGGCACAGAATAAGTGTAGGTACTTATACGTGTAGGTAATACACCTAATTTGTGGAAACAATATTTTCCGTCCCCCTTATACTTCAGTAGGTATATACAGTCAGTGTCCGATTATATGTGCTGCACGGACCTGAAAAAAAGATGGACGTAATGTCACATTAAAAAGAGGTGAAGCATGCAAGGTGCTACAATTTCGTTTGTTCTACAAAGCACCTAAACTCACACAGACGCACCAGTTCTAGGCGCAGGTGCGACAACCCGCCGCCATTTTGTCCCGCGCAACAGGGCGACAGCACGCACACTCATATAAATGGGTGCTTCACTTTTGATTAGACGAGATTCCGTCCGTCTTTTTTTCAGGTCCGTGATGTGCTGACGGTTTTTAGTGAAAATCAAACTAAACCATCAAACTGAACACTTCTTTTATGGGACCAACAACAAAATTGATAAAAACATTCAGCTGTTTCATATAAAACTACAAACCTACTCGACGCATACTACCTTCTCGTCCATTTTAGACCACAACTTCTGGGACACCCTGTATACACACAGACTACAGATTGTTTTTGCCATAAAGTTATTATTATCTTTATGGTTTTTGCGATTTAAAAGTTGGTTCCATAGAGAAAGTGGTTCAGTTTGATGGTCTCATCATCCCCTCGTATGAGACTTAGCAATACGTGTATGTACCTATAGAGACGAGAACGAAAGAACAGGCGCATCTACCATTCTTCTCTATAATTATGTCGTCGAAGTGGCAGCTTTTTTATTTTTAGCAATAATTTGTTTTTTCTGTGCCTCGTTTGGAATGTTCTTTATTTATAGATCGAGAACGAAGGATTTACAGTCTGTCAGATTAGTTAGTGCTATAATAAATGCTTGTAAAGTCTTATCTATGCATAACTCGATAAGGTAAATGAAACTCGGGCTGATATTTTGTAAAGATCCCCAACGTGGTAACGGTAGTTAGGTACCTACGCAACGTAGAGCTACGTTAAATGATAATGCCAACATTTTCTTTTGCGGCCATATTGCAGTTGGTTCAATCCTGTCGATCACTTCTAAGCTACAGTAACATAACAGTTAACTACGGAGCACAATGACAAATTAACAATAGTATCCTAGAGCCCAACTTCAAGAAAGAGCTGAATCTCGCGTACCCCTTACAGCCGAAATAATAAATGAAAACGAAATCAGTGTTTCGTTTCATTTACTTATTCTCGATCCTTTTTAATGGCATAAGAATTCAATAATATAACGAATCACGAAGAGAAACATTAAACTTTAGGTAATGGGACAAATGTGCAAGTGACTCTTTGAAACTCTGATAAATCGGGTTGATTGAATTACCTTAGTCACCCTTAGTCAAGAAATAAATGGACGTACCCCTTCAAGCAACCTCACGTACCACTATGCCTATGGAGGTATGCGTTCTACTTATTGGGAACCAGAACCGCTATCATAATGCTAGAGTCTCCCTAACACAGAGTAAGAAATATGTAACTACCGAATGCCGCCATGTGGGATGTGCAAGCGCTTCAGATAGTTGAGGCATAGATACTCTTTCTTATGCTGTGGTTGAGGTATACGTGGAATTTAATTCGTCTTCCTATTGTCAGAACATGCTTAAATTCCTTATGCGTTTGAAATGGATTGCTTCTACAAAGACGGTTTCATCAAAATGGTTTAATCTAAAGAAGATTATGTTTCCAATGGACTGGTTTTACCTTGACATCGTCCTTTTTGTCAACTTGCTAAAATGACTAATACTAATACGAATATTGATTCCAAAGACGCCTTCGCTGTATTCACAGGGAAAACCCCAACCGCAAGAGCATAATTTCAACAAAAGTGGACTTTGGAACCTAGGACTTATTTTGTTGACACAGCGGATTCCTGGAATTGTATATCCTAGATTACCAGGAATCGCAATGGCGAATACCTACATCTGAATTCTAAAAGAGTTTGAATACACGGAAATTATATCTTTTGTGGGTTCATAAAAAGATAAATTCAAGAGCAGATTTTCGAGTAACATTATAAATATCATCAGGGTCTGATGGAAGAAATCTCTTCAGAGATAAGCTCGCCCTTTGTACATGTTTTCTCAACTTTATGTATTACGAGCTTTTACCCGCGACTTCGTCGGCATAAATTATATACCAGATGATAAGCTATCAAACAAAAAAAGTTTCATCAAAATCGGTTCAGTAGTTTTTGCGTGATACTCGAACAAACAAACACCCAAACAAACAAACATACAAACAAACAAACAGACAGACAAAAAACCCAAAAATTGGTGATTTGGAATCAGGGACAGGTAAAAACCATGTCGAATTTTTTTTTTAATGTCTTGAATGTACAGAATGTGTGTGTGTGAATTTCTGTTACAGTTTTATAATAGTTTAGATTATGTCCGTGTGTACAATAAAATGTTATAATAATATCATTCTTCCACTTCCCAGCTTCCCGCATGTTTCTTACAAGGTGACATTGTTCAAAAACGGTTTTAATTGTGTTATGTTCAAGGTCTTTACTAGGGCCCCATTTAATAAAAATCGCAATCTTTGCTGTCAATGCTGGTTGCTGGTTGTGGGTTCCCGGTTCGGTCATGGATGTTATATGTTCGTGCCGTTGTTGTATGGTTTCCATAATAAAGCAAAACAAAAACAATCATCGACGATCAACGATCATTACAAAATACTTGACATCGTTACAATGTATGTGCCTGTGAGCGTTTTTTTTATTGCTGAGAATGTTAGGAGCATCATAGTGCATGTTTATGGTATTTAGCGTCATTAGTACCTAACCAGCAAGTCCAGAATTTACCCTAATATAGGGCCCAATATGCCGAAATCAGCCCTAAATGTTGGGTAATGTAATGGCGGTTGTCAGTTGAATTTTCAAGATAACCTCGAGTTATTATCACGTTCGTTCGTTCGCAAATAGAAAGAGAGCTATAAGCATAAGAATAATTAATATAGTATGCTATAAGGCGCTATAAAGGCGCTATAGCGCTATCGGTCGCGTAGTGTATATTTTCTTTGCTATAGGTATCACGCTGCCATGCTGCCGGCCGGCTGATCGGTGTGTGGCGAGAGTTAGCAAATCAATACAGGCATTACGCTTGGTTCCATAGATTGCTGGTTTTGCAACTTCATTGTCGCAAAACGAACGAAACCATTGATTATTAGTGTCCAAATCATGAAACACTTCGGATGAGACTACTTATTGCATACCACAGACCAAACAACTTTCATTTCATTGTAAACACAACAGATGTATTACATACAGGGTCCTTCTTAATATGCTTACTTTTTTAAGGGGTTGATCAGACCATCAAACTGAACAACTTTCTATATGGGACCAACATCGAAATCGCGAAAAAAAAACCAGCTGTCCCATACATTTGGCACAAGTAGGTTTGCACTTTGCAGTTTAGTAGGTAATATGGAAGGGCTGATTTCTTTCGCGATTTAGATGTTGGTGCCAAAGAGAAAGTTGTTCAGTTTGACGGTCTGAACATCCCCTTAAAAAAGTGTCAGCATATTAAGAAGGACCCTGTATACAGGATGTTAACTTAAATGCGTTAAATAATGAAAGGGGTGCTTCACACCATCAAACTGAACAACTTTCACTATGGGACCAAAACTAAAATCGCGAAAAAGAAATCTGCTGTTCCATAGAAAACGATGGTCCTATACTGAAAGTTGTTCTGTTTGATTGTCTGAAGCACCCCTTTATTCCGAGAGCGCAAATGCGCGCTGCATACAATCGAAGTCTGGTGATATTTTCAATACTAACCAGTTAAAGTCAATAAATTTTTCAGAAATAATCTAGACACTACGTTTGTATGGAGCGCGCTACAAATTATATTCCCTTAAGTATTAATGCATTTAATTTTACACCCTATATAGCCAAACAAACATACGTTTTTACTATGTTTGTTGATGATATATGAGTCAAACACATCAAACATGAGTTAAAGTCAACAGGTTGATCGTGAAAATATTACCATTTGACCAGAGTGCATTTGACCACGGATCTGAAAATTTGACATCTTTTTTAGCTCGAGAAATTTTCTAGCGTATAGGTACTATTAGGTACATGCATAAGTACCATCAAACTGAACAACTTTGACTACGGGACCAACATTGAAATCGCGAGAAATGAAGCTTTTGGTTTCATTGTTTTCATTTTTTGTTTCAAATTTGAAACAAGTTTCGGGGATTTTTTTCCAGAACCGTTACCAACCAACGGTCCAAGGCCAACAGACTCGTTGCAAATTGACTTAGATATTTTTTGTTGCATTTGATAATTGAGGAAGTGAGGAAGATCACACTGGCGCGTTTTTATGACGCCGATTTTAAACATATTTTTTTAATAACACTATCCCGGCAAACAACTTAAAAAGGAGGGGTGTGAGAGGGGTAGGTATATGCTCAGTAGCGCTTTTTATTCTGCGCAGTCAATGTCTCGTTCAAGATGTTTGTCAGCTTTTATACAGGGAATCCATTAAAGAATCTGAATTATTTGATAGTTTATAATATTCTACATAAATCTATTCGTACAAATTGATCTAGTCATTTTAGAATCTTACCCACTACGATACGAGATAAAGCTACCACAAAATACAAATACAAATACAAGTGCTGGTATCTATGCAGACAGAGTCTGAAACATTGCTAAGTCCAGTTTAGCCGGTTTTTAGAACAGACGACCAACCAAATCAACCTTCAATCTTCGCTTGCGCAGAGTCCCCCATCAAAAGCCGAAGTCGTTTAGTAAAAACAAAGGGAGCAACGAAAATGGCGCGAAAAAAATTAGCCGATCGTGGTAAGGGCTCAAAGGTGGCACATCCTGATTGGTCAATATAATAGCGCACGCTATTAAAATTTGTCAGCTGCGCAAGTACATTGGTGTAACGTATGAACTTGGTACTACCTACCTTATATCAGATGTACAGTTATTCCATACGGTTTTCATGTTTTAAAATAAATAAAACAATTTTTTTTAAATTGCAGAGCGTTTCAAGCGAATGTCCTGCTACATCCAGCAGGACGACCGGCTGCAGGGGCTCCTGACTGTGTCGGAGAACATGACGGTCGCTGCCAACCTGAAGCTGCCCACTAAAATGGACCGCTACGAGAAGGGAGAAGTGGTGAGTGTTCACACCATCGACATCCACCTTTCAATTGTAGATATTATCACAAAGTTAAATATCCTTGTGCCGTGGTGGTCCAGTGGCGAGTAACTTTGCCTGCCGTGCAGGAGGCGATGGTTCGATCCCCGTCCAGGCCGACTCATACCATTGAGTTTTTCAGAATTTATGTACGATTTGTAACACCACGGGCTTTTCGGTGAAGGAAAACATCATGAGGAAACCTGAATTCCTCAATTTCGAATCATGTATTGTACACACAGTCCATTACAAGTGGCGACGGGCTCACTCCCCTTCCCACTGGATAGAGTTTCGGTAGGTACTACTAGTGAAACGTAGATGTTCTGAGGTGTCAGAATATATCTGACTTTCCCTTTGGGCAGTCGTGAGCATATTAAATATCCTTACAGATCGGAAGCTTCATACAAGGTTCATACCCGCCCATCCCTTTGACAATCGCTCAGATATTGTTTCGGAGAAACAATGTTAAATAAATCATTAAAACATAGCCTACCAATACACTATGCTAATCAGAAACTATGTTATAGCTTATTAGGATTCAATTGGAGCAAGATTAAATGGAGTAGAATGTAAAGACTTAAGGATTCAACGGCAAAAAATAACCATCGTAATATGTAATTTTCCAGATCGAAGATATACTCACGAACCTAGGACTCTACGAACACATGAACACTCGTGCCAGTCAGTTGTCAGGGGGTCAGAGGAAGAGGCTCTCAATCGCGCTGGAGCTCATCAACAACCCCCTCATCATGTTCCTGGATGAACCTACCACGTAAGTTTTTATTGAGCCCTAATATACCAAAAGAAATCTCCAAGAAGATTGGCTATGTCAGCCACAAGAGAGCTGCTCATCAACGCCGACAACGGAGTTGAAGCAGTTGCCGTGTCTGAAATCGGTCAGGAGCAAATACACTAAAACATATTTCCGTTCATTCAGGGTCATCAAACGGCTCATCTCTCATCAATCATCATCGATATTTTCTTAAAAATTATGGACAAGTTACCAGATCCATGATTATTACTTTATACGTGATACGTCCTACGGCCAGGAAACTGCCTAACATTGAAGTGGACGATTCCATCATGCGAGCCAAGAGCGGGTTGGTGGAGATAGTGGTCAACTTTTAGTCTTATTCCACGAGTCTGTACAATGCGATATTGTTATGATTAGGATGTGCATTTTCTCAACAATATTTTTCTGCTTTATTTCAGTGGTTTGGACAGTTCATCTTGCACCCAAGTGGTTCAGCTATGCCATAGTCTCGCCAAGCAAGGTCGAACCATAGTCTGCACAGTCCACCAACCGTCAGCATCCCTATTTGCTCTTTTCGACCATGTCTACGTGTTGGCAGCTGGCCAGTGTCTCTACCAAGGAACAACGAAGAATTTGGTCCCGTATTTGGAAAAGGCTGGAATCCCTTGCCCTATTTATCACAACCCTGCTGATTATAGTACGTAAAGTGAAAATAATACTTAAATTAAATTCCACCAATAATATTAATTACCTACGCGTTTTTGGAACAAGCTAGTTCAGCCAGCGCAGCGAAGCGAAGTTCTCAAAACTTATTACTAACATTTGATTTCACATGTTACAGTCATAGAAGTAGCTTCCGGAGAATATGGAGAAGACAAGATTCAACTCCTGACCACGAAGGCTGAGAATGGCAGAGCACTCGACTGGTTCGAAGAGCCAGACGATATTCCTTCGATGGAGGGCTTACGAAAGAAATATCCTTTGAGTTTGCTGAAGGAAGAAGACGCGGAGACGGGAGTGGAGGAAACACCTCAGTCTAACCAGAGATCTGTACTTATTAAACGAGGCTTTATGAAAGCGAAGCGTGATTCGGTGAGTGCAATAAACTGTAGAATGCAAATGCTTCACAATTCCCAAAAGTGATCGCTCACTCAAGGTCTAATAAAAAGGCTGAATGGCAATGGAGAGGGCTATGCTCGGAGTTTCCCTGCGAGATCGAATCAGAAATGTAGAGATCCGCAGAAGAACCAGAGTAGCTGACATAGCCTAAAGAATTGCTAAACAAAATTGGCACATTGCTCGCAGAACCGATGGTTCTCGAATGGCGACCGCGTACCGAAAAACGCAGTACTTATGGGTAGGCCGACCACAAGGTGGACCGACGCGATCTGGTGAAGGCGGCAGGAACTCGTTGGATGAGGGCAGCGCAGGACCTGTCGTTATGGTGATCCTTGGGGGCTATTATGTCTAGCAGTGGACGTCCACCGGCTGAGATGATGATGATGAAAATTCCCAAAAATGCCTACCTTACCTAATACGAGAACTAACTTCATCAACCTATTCCTTCCACAGACTATGACCCACCTCCGGCTACTGGTAAATGTATTGGTTGGCGTCATGTTGGGAAGCCTCTTCATCAACGCAGGCAACGAAGGCTCCAGAGTCATTGAGAATTACAACCTACTCTTCGCCATTCTGATGCACCACATGATGTCTCCGATGATGCTGACCATTCTAACTTGTAAGTTTCACTATTATTATGTGGAGAAATCTGATGTTCCATAGGATTCGTAGATAACTACACAATCTAAACGTATGGAATTTTAGTCAACCAGTTTCCAACGGCTTCCTTACAATGCTTGCGTACTCTCTCAATAGTGTCAAGACTTATAAATATAAATTACCTTCTGTTTCCAGTTCCATCTGAGATGTCAGTGTTATCAAAAGAGCACTTCAACAGGTGGTACTCTTTGGGGTCCTACTACATTTCTATAACACTCGTAGACCTTCCAGTGTCGGTAAGTGCTTGTTAAATTTACCAATACGCGGTTCAGCCTAATTAGACTCAACCGCGTAATTTGAAACATATTATTATCTAGTCACATTTAAGGTAGTGCTATAAATTAGTCCTTAATAGTTTTCTTGCGTTATCGTCATCAAAGCGGTTCATGTCTTTATGTTATGTATTTTTATAATAACAAATTTTCTAATGTAAAACAAAGGCTAATCCAAAAGCTTACCTTCCCTTATATGAAGCGATCCTATCGATATATTTACCTTGCTAGCTCGCACAGCACATAAGTACTTAGAGACACCTTCTAAAATATCAGATACTTCTTTTTCTTTTTAATATTCTTTCATTGTTCTTAAACCATGTCGATAACACGTTCTCCTTTCTCCGCAGATAGTGTCGTGTTTTCTGTTCAGTGTGATAGTGTACACGATGTCGTCGCAGCCGCTGGACATCGTGCGGTTCCTGATGTTCTTCGCTATCTCTATGTACACTGTGCTGGTAGCGCAGAGCTTCGGCCTTATGATCGGTGCTGCATTTAATGTTGTTGTGAGTATCCATCCATCCATCCATCACAGCCCTTGATCAGTCCGTCTTCGGACATAGGCCTCCTCCATATTTCTCCATGACGTTCTGTCCCTCGCCCTCTGCATCCAGTTCGGACCCGCGTGTCTCCTAATGTCATCGACCCATCTTTCTGGTGGGCGGCCTCTAACTCGCGTGGTTTCTCTGGTTGTGAGTATACTTAGCTTTTAAATTACTGGATAACCAATCAACCAGTGGTGGCCGCGTATTGAAAGACGTAACGTGGGTAGGACCCCACAAGGTAGACCGACGACCTGGTGAAGGTGGATTGATATGTCCCGGTTGATGAAGGCAGTCGTTGTGGCAATAGGCTTCCTACGTCCAGTAGCGGAAGTCTTTCGGCTGAAATGATGATGATGAGCAACTAGAAAGCCCGCTAACTAAATAAATAACTAAATGAATATGTATGTGTCTACTTATTTTAGTGTTATCCCACTTTTTCCAGAACGGTACATTCCTCGGGCCGACACTATCAGTGCCAATGATGATGTTCGCTGGATTCGGAGTCACTCTGCGTGATCTACCGCCTTATTTATACTGGGGCTCTTATGTCTCATATCTAAGATATGGGCTCGAGGGTTTCGTCGGTGCCATCTACGGGCTAGACCGCCCAATCCTGGATTGCAATCAAGCGTTGTACTGCCATTACAAGTGAGTTCCATTTTATCATTTAGACCACAACATAACCAAGTCTTGCTATTAACACTATGGTTACTATTATTGAATTGTTCTGATCCGTCCTTGTTAGTCCCAGCGCATGTCTGCTAATCCTTGAAAAAAATACAGCAATGAATTCTTTACAAGGAGGGTTGAGTTTCATCTGTGTTTGTAGAATTGTAGGTACCATTAAAAAGGAGATTACCTACTGAAGATTCAGATTTAAGATTTAAAGCACTACATAAGTATAGTATAAAACAAAGTCGCTTCCCGCTGTCTGTCTGTCTGTCCCTATATGTATGCTTAGATCTTTAAAACTACGCAACGGATTTCGATGCGTTTGTTTTTAATAGATAGAGTGATTAGGAAGGTTTATAATTATGTATATAATACATCAGCATTGCACCCGTGCAAAGCTGGGGCGAGTCGCTAGTACCAATTTTTTTTATACGTGTGTGTTTTCAGATACCCCACCCAATTCCTGCAAGAGGTGTCTATGTCACCAGACATGTTCTGGTGGGACGTGCTTGCCCTCACTCTCTTCGTCGTAACCCTCAGGATAGCTGCCTTCATACTCCTTAAGTGGAAGCTGAGCGCAGTGCGGTAAAGTGTCATAAGAATTTAGTTGTTAGGATTGTATGCGGAAAGGCTATTTTCTATTGTAACGATTCCATGATCCAAACCAAAATCAGTTTCCAGCAAAGTATCGAACTTTTGGACCGAAATACTTATGAAAAATTTTATTGTATCCGATTCCTGGGTACTAAAGTAGTTTATCTAAGTGTCACTAAGTACCTATAGTCACTGTGTAGTTCAAGCTTATATATTTGCTATTACTGAAGTATGGTCAACGAGTATTGCATTGCAATATCCAATATCAATTTGTCTTTTGAATCATGGAATTATGAATGGTAATTATTTTCGAAGATATAAGTCGACGACTGTTGGTTTAAAATTGTGATTGTGTAACTCTGTTTGAATTGTCCCAAATCCTAATTCAGGATCATAAATTTTCAGGGGCTTTTTGTAATGTGTTCTTTTATATAATTAGCTCCAGCGTCAACCTGGTTTAGCAATTAAGTCCGGGTAAAATAGCTCTCATAGTAACGTTGTTTTTCTATACAAAAAATCATGGGTAGTAACCCATGCCTGGAGTTTATTGCTAACCCAGGTCAACGTAAGTGGGGCTTATGTGATAAGACCAAAAATAATAGGGTAATAAATACGAAGGGAAAAGTACGTAATTAATTATACAAGTAAATGAAAAGCATATTTTAGCAATGGCTACCGTAGAATCATCACTAAACTGCACCACTAACATGAGGTTATATACCTAATGTTTTGTCACGAGGTAGGTATCACATCATAACTTTTACTATGTTATGTTGGGTCCAAACGTAATTTAACTGTGATAATGCTCCAAATTGTTGATTTGGAGTTAAGTTTCTTGCCTTTACTACTAGCTTGGTACTTACCTACTTTTGTCACCTTTATTGTTAGAAGACATTTACTCAAACCTCTGACTGTCTTCCAGTTACAGACAAGAAGCTTTTGTTATTAATAGTTATCAATTTAGCGACTACTGGATATCTATGCTAATTAATGCTACCCTTCTTTACCGTTTCAATTAGGAGATAAGGAAACCATTTAAATAAAGAAACATGCTGGAAATAGCGTCGTGGGTACAGCACAGCTCTGTATTCATTTCCATCATCCAACTCATCCCAGGTCCTCAACTCAGGTCGCACAGCGAGCTATGGAGAGAGCTATGGTCGGTGTTTCTCTGAGAGATCACATCAGAAATGAAGTGATACGACAGAGAACTAAAGTGGTTGACATAGCTCAGAAAATTAGCAAGCTGACGTGGCAATGGGCTGATCATATCTGCTGATGAACTGACAACCGGTGGGGTGTCAGAGTTATAGAGTGAAGACCACGAACTGGTAGGCGTAGTGTGGGACGCCCTGCTGCCCGCTGGAGAGACGACCTAAAAAAGTAGCGGCGAGCGACTGGATGAGGAAGGCATAGGACAGAGTTTTGTGGCGCGCCTTGGGAGAGGCCTATGTTCAGCAGTGGACGATTCATGCAATCTGCATTTTGTGTCTGCAATCATTTCAAATGTTGAGTGTTGTCATGAACATCATCCGTTCAAGATCGTATTTCACTGGCAACAGGACACATTATAGTTTTAGGTAAGAAATAAGGACAAAACTATGGGACTATTAGTGATATTATGGAAATTAAATTTAAGTTAAGTAGCGGTTACTAGTTTGTAGTTGTTATGTTTTACATACCAATATTTGTACCTACCAGTCAAGTAGGAATGAAGATGTACACAATAATTTGTGTTTATTTTTAAAAATATAGTTTAATTATAGGTAGTCCAGGGTGTTTGCCTGTGTTGTTTTGTCTTATTGGCCCCACCTGCGTCAACCTGGGTTAGCAATGAACTCTGGGTTAAGCTAACTCTATTTTTTTTCATGGATTAATTAACGACATAGCCTGGAGTTAATTGCTAACCTCTATTGACGCATGTGCGGCTCAGCCTAACTTATGTCCAGCTGTGTCTAACTTATATTAAATCCTTTTCTGATGACTGTATCAAAGAATTTCTAGAAAATATGGAGAAAAGAGCGAAGACAAAACAAGAGGGCTTTTCTTTGCCGTAAAAAAGTTGAATAATGTTAGTCTGTTCAACTTTTTTGTTATTTATGGCAGTGATTGCACCAAATAATTATAAAGTGTTAGTTGCTCAACTAATTATTATTTATTTTGTTAAGTAGAACAAAAAATAAACAAAGGTGATAATGAAATAATATTTTGCCTGTAGGTAATAGTTATTATTTAATTTCTTTAATAACAAAATGTATACCTATTACCTGTTTACTTCTGTGACATGAAAGTGAAATAAATTCATAAAATCTTTGTAAGTTTTTATCTTTTTATTTATTTATCCAACTTTTCATACTAATCTACACAATTTGGTTTTCATTAAAACTAATTTATTTTAACATCAGTGTGTTTCTTCCATACATAATCTATGATACGCCATTGCAAATTAAAGTAAAATAAATACATTAGATAGAATAATATAACAAGTATAATTGCTTGGTATCCGTTGATTATCTGCAATATGCGATATACGTAGTCACCGTTCATGAAACTGTAGTACATTCTGAAAATAATTTACAGTGTTAAAAGAAACAATTTGAAACAATACATTGGTATCGTTTCGTATCAGAAAGTCAAGGCAGAAAGGCTTAGCGAATACACCACTGACAAGAGAACAGTTCTTATAAAAAAGATGATAAAATACATAAATCCTATAGGCTATAATATTGTATAAGTTGCCGAAAGGTTGCCGATCGACATTAAGCCGATAGATACCTACGTGGTTACAAATATCACGATTACTATAATTACTACCGTAACAAATAGGTTTGCGGAACAATGTACCCAGAGAAAGGAAAGAAAGGAAACGAAGAAGGATGACTCAAGTATCGTGAGATCTTTCCTGTAATCTGTGCCTGTAGGTACACTTGTATGTACACTTCCTATACACTGTAAACTTAAATGCTTTACATACACAACTGGGTGTTTCAGACCTAGGGTTTCTGATCGGGATTTCTCGAGAAATCAAATCAAAGAACACCGATTTTTCAGATAATTCTTTGTATTGTTTGGAAAATAGGCACCAAAGAGACATTATTGGGATAATTTGGTATTTCGGAATAAAAACTTTTTATTGATTCTAAATCTAAAATCTTTTTTCGATGTGAACTGGCAAGATGTCATGGAAACAAAATATCAAAAGCCATAAAAACTAATAAAACCGCCTTCAAAAAAACTAAAAAGTTAAAAAATAATATTGCAGCCAATGACTTTTTCGTTCGCATCATAAGAACATTAATTTGTTTTATTGAAGTCGCTGTCAAGCCGGTACGATTCGCGACATGGCTTTCATTTTTTGGCTTGGCTTGACACCGACTTCTATAAAACAAATTAATGTTCTTATGATGCGAACGAAAAAGTCATTGGCTGCAATATTATTTTTTAACTTTTTAGTTTTTTTGAAGGCGGTTTTAATTTTTTGTTAAAATTTTGTTTATTTCACAATTTTCAGTGGTGAATTCATTAGTTCGATTTAATAGGAGTGCTTTAAATTAAAAAACGCACTAGTCGGCAGTACGATTTTCGAAGGTTCCCCTCGATTTCTCTGGGATGCCATCATCAGATCCTGGTTTCCTTATCATGGTACCACCCTCGGGAAATCTCCTTTCCAACAAAAAAAGAATCATCAAAATCGGTTCATAAACGACGAAGTTATCCGCGAACACACATAAAAAAAAAATATATATATATATACGTCGGTTAAAAAAGAAGAAAACTTTTTTCTTTTTAATTAAAGTATTTGGCTTAACGTCATTTTTTTCTGACAGATAGCTGCCAGTTCTGTACGTATCACATGCAAACTCTTTGGTTGTATAAAAATTTGTAGACGAGAAGTAAAAGCTTTTTGGATTCCCGAAATGTTATTTTTAACTTATCTTGATTAAGGACGGCCGCACATTATCAGAAATTTCTAACAGAAAAATTCTGACGCTCGCCGGAAGCACCCCGCATACTATCAGA
The DNA here is from genome assembly GCA_922987775.1 of Agonopterix subpropinquella. Taxonomy (NCBI): domain Eukaryota; kingdom Metazoa; phylum Arthropoda; class Insecta; order Lepidoptera; family Depressariidae; genus Agonopterix; species Agonopterix subpropinquella. The sequence goes on along the minus strand of OV277703.1, from coordinate 19,823,527 downwards.
AATTTTGATCCGGCAACTTTTGAGCCCAGTCGTGTTTCATATTTCAATCAACGCACATCGACCCAGTGTTGCCACCTTAGCCCTTTGGGGCTATAATTCAGTCAAATGAGGCGTTTTCCAAGACTAGTAATACGAAAAATCACTAGATGGCAATAATCAAAAGTTCAGAAAAACCTGTCACATTGACAGTAAAAAGTGCTGTTTGTCTATGGTTTGCATAATGTCTGACAGGTGGTGCTGCCAATGGATATAGTTCACTACCAATAAATAAGCAATAACACCGAAAATGTTAGTTTCTCATACAAAAATGATCGTTCACTGTACAAAAACTCGACGAATTCAAAGTATCACAACGTCTTTCACATAAAAAACATCTTAATCTTATTAATAAATCTACAAATTGCTCCCTTAAAATTGGGAATCGAGAAAAACACTGAAGACTTTCGAGCTGACAGGTAAATGAGCACGATTGTAACGCCATCCTTCCAGTGTCTTTGAACTATTTTTCTTTTGTAATGAAAACGCCTCATTTTGTTTTTACTAGGAAAGTTTTGTGGTAGTTCTGATTTTTTCCATTCTATATGTATTTTGGGGTGCTGAATCCAAATCTGAGGTTTGCTAACACAATTTAATTGACAAAATCGCAAAAAAAGTTAAAAGTTCTGTTTGTTTTTTCCGGAATTTTGCTTAACACTCTGAAACTATTAACGTTGAGTAAATGACCTGTTTACAGAAAATAAATATACCTGACTTTTATTTCTATCACATGAACATGACACTCACAAATATCGTAGATCTAGGATAATTATCGCACGTCTGGCAATACCTGATCCGAATTTCTGATAGTGTGCGGGGCCTAATACAAAATGTATGGCTTACACGCCTTCCGTCAGAAAAATTCTGACGTCCGGCTGAGGTGCCGTCCGGTGTGCATCAGAAGCGGACGACCGGTCAGAATTTTTCTGACAGTGTGCGGGGTCTAATACAAAATGTATGCACCGAGTGCCTTCCGGCGAGCGTCAGAACTTTTCTGTCAGAAATTTCTGATAATGTGCGGCCGTCCTTATCAACCCCAATTGTACTAAAACATGTACAAAATAATAAATCTATGCTCGTTTTGATATTTTCGTATGAAGTCGGTGATTTTTGACAAACACCATAAATAATTTATTTTATGTTTAATTTATTATTTATTAATTTTCATCTGGCGAAAATCTTGAAAATCGGCCCTCAAAGACTGTTCTGTTGCTAATAAATAGTAGGTACTTGGGCAATCGAACTTTGCTCAGCGTCTTCAGTTTTCACACACAAAAAAATAATTGTTTTTCTATTTTTTTGTGTGGTAAATAAGGCATAACGGATTTTCTCAGGGATGAAATCTGTCTAAAATAAAAAAACATTATCTAAATACAAAAAAATCAAAATTTTCATCAAAATCCGATAGAGGCATTTTCGAATTTTTCGTGTTCCATACAAAACTGCAATCCTACTCAACCAAAATTTAGACCAAAATGTATGGGACGGTTTATTTTATTATTGCTTTTTTTATGTTGGTCTCATAGAGAAAGTTGTTCAGTTTGATGATCATACTCTTAAAAGACCGTCAGCATATTAAGTTGGACCCTGTATAAGTGTACCTAATACTAAACTTTACTGTGGTCTTTGGTGAGATCGTTCTATGGCACTCCCTTTACATTTACATAGTCACAACTACGTAAAAAAATAAACTTATTACTTACACATAAGTATAAATGGCGAAAAACGTTGTCATAACCAGAAGGCGTTTCTTCAAGCTCTTCGGTCTTCTCCTGGGCACCAGCACCAGATCCAGGGTCACCACGACCATGGAGACAGTGTGAAGGGAGTGCTGCCCCCAGTGAGGGTAGTATTGGAATAGTTTCACCGGGGTTATCAAGGAAATATCGTAGAAGTACAGGAACCAGAATAGTAAGCTTGCGTACTGAAAAGTTGACAAAGATATTGTCTATAATGCGTGGATAAAAAGTGTTAAGAGTCCTTTTACCGTCCCGGAGTGCGATTTTTAAAACTCACACGTTGAACTCAATTGTTAAAAATGTCAAAATTACTATGGAGATATGCATCTTTCTACTGCAGGAGTGCGGTTTTTGAAAGTCAAATCAGCAGTAGAAAAATGCATAATATCTACATAGTAATTTTTAAAACTCACACGTTGAACTCAATTGTTAAAAATGTCAAAATTACTATGGAGATATGCATCTTTCTACTGCAGGAGTGCGGTTTTTGAAAGTCAAATCAGCAGTAGAAAAATGCATAATATCTACATAGTAATTTTGTCATTTTCTACTGCTGACTTGCTGAGTTCAACGTATGACTTTCAAAAATCGCACTCCAGCGGCGCTCTCATCACAATATTAAAGATTTCTTAAGAAATCATGAAAACCCAAAATGAAAAAGTGGTACTCAAACTTACTACAAAAGCCTAAAAGCTAATTTTATAGACTTTTAAATAGTTTCTAAAGATTCCACTTTTATGAATAAGTATCGAAATAAGTGTAAAAGTGGCCGTTTTTCTTTTTACGCGACTAGACTGCGCCAGAAGGAGGGTTATGTTTTTCTTATGTTTTTCTGTATGTATGTTTAGCGTGACCGCACATTTTAATTCGGAAAACCGAATGTAGGCATTTCATACAAATAATTTTACATGACGCACATATTCGGAAATTTTCTGTTTGGAAATAATTCCTGACTTCGTTTCGAAAGGCAGTAAAAATTCCGAATGAAAAATTCCGTATTCGGAAATATTGTGATGAGGTCGCCACTGACTGAACGGTAACAGGACTCTTTAATAATGCTAACTGATAAATGTTGTCTCGCACACGACAGGCAGCCTTGGTCTTGGTGTGAGGAACTTACCAACGTGGTGGGAAATAAAATGCTTGTTTGCAATGTATCCCGAATTTTCCTAAATACCATGACATGTCTGAGATCTCCATCGCTTTGTTTCTCTCTCCAATCGCAATAAATTGACAAAAGGTAGTATCCAAGGTTGATGAACTGAAAAAAGATGTTTAAAGATAACATAATAATTAATTAATTACAGATGTCGCATTCCGATCGTAGAATTGGGTTTTTTCTACGATCGATTCTTTTTTCGATTTAGGGATCCGTTAGCAAAATATTAAGCTTTAAAGCGAAAATTTTGGTTAGAGTCAAGTGTCCCCCCCCTCTCCCAGCTAAACGGCTGTTGTTGGAGATGTGAAAAAATTTAACGCAAAACTAGAAAGTAGTTTGTTTAGAATCGAGAGCAGAATCGAATTATCATGGTTTCAACATAGGTAATTTTTTCAAAATATTAAATAATTCGTTAGCAAAATTTTAAATTTTCTGAACCCGATGTCAACCCACCGCATGGGCACACTCACCCTACTTACTACCAAAACAAGATTATAAAAATGTATGCATGAGTACGTTAGCGCTTTCTTTCAGTGCTGAAATGATAACAAATCATTTTTGCCTCAAAACTTAAAATGCGAATAACTTTAAATTTTAACTATCAAAATAATGAAATTATTGCTTCAATCTAATTATTTTGCTATAAATCAGTTGGGGTGTATGAGGTTTTGCGCTAATTTATTAACACGTTGTATAATTAATTTAAAATGAAAACTATCACCGCTAAGTAGGCTTTACAAGTTTACGAGTAATAGTCGATCAACTTACAAAATGTACTTTTTAGTCTTTATTAGCCGTTAAACCGTAGTATAAAACAAAAAGTCTTCTTCTAAGTCCATATTATATTATGACGGGCAACACGGAACCCTACCCAACGCGTGGTCCGACACGCACTTGGCCAGTTATTATTTGGGCTCTTCGTCAAACGATTAGCATTGAACGATATGGCTAGTGTTACATGGCCGACAATCATGAACGTTATGTATTATGAAATGCCCATAATTATCTTGATAATTATCTGCCCAATCCTATGATCGGACTACGCATACCTACATCCCGGGCGAATTAACTAGGCACCTAGGTATGAGTTTCGAGAATCGCACTCCTGTTTCTTTTTTTTTTAAGAAACCAAATAGGTAATTAGTAAAGTGAATGTAGCAATAAACTATTATGATTTATGACTATGACTACCTAATAGTAACTGAAAAATTAAATTAGTTAATTCATGATCTAACTAATATCTTTATGGATCACTTTCTAAACTTTTTGCGTTAAAACAGGTTTTAGATAAGTACAGGAGTGCGATTTTTGAATCTCATTCGCTGAGTTCAGCAGTTGAAAATGGCAAAATTACTGTGGAGATACGCATCTTTCTACTGCTGATTTGACTTTCAAAAATCTTACTACGGGAGCGATTTTTGAAAGTCAAGTCAGCCGTAGAATGTTGTGCATTTCCATAGTAATTTTGACATTTTCAACTGCTGAACTCACCGAATGAGATTCAAAAATCGCAATCCAGGTATAAGTGCTAGGTTACACGTTCAGTATTTCATCAGTCTGGTCCATCATTCTGAATGACGCCAGAATGACGCCAGAATGATGAGTGGGTTACACGATCAGTTTCCCATCAGTATTTCATCATTCTGGTCCATCAGTCTGGTCAAACGTTGAATGACGCCAGAATGATGGAAGACTGCAGGGTTGCCAGACGTACGAGGTACTGAAATCCCGGGATTTATTTCTCTTTTAAATTAAAAAAGATTAACTTTTAAATTAAATAATTTTGTAAAGTTGATTTTTGCTATGCATGCGTTTACTATGCATCTGCAGTTGCAGTTATGCATTCCTGCATTTTCATGCATACCAACAAATATTTAAAAATAATAATTTTAAGAAGCCGCCATAATTTTATTGCTAAAAATTAAGTTTAGCTAACTATGCATCCGAATATCCGATCTCTAATTATTAGGCCCTAATTTTGTAACATAAATCATAATGCGGTGTTAAAATTATTTATTTAAAGCCCCACGTTGATAATTTTTTCCCCATAAATTTCACTTCTCCAAAGGAGAAGGGTCACGGCCCATACAAAATTTACCCAGGTCCGACAGTAAAGTGACCTATCCCTTTTTTTTAAATATATTTAGTATGACTAACATATATAATTTTTATTTTCAATTTGTATGGCTAACACCTAAATATTGCCTTGTGAACTTCTCCAGGCGCAATACTAAATCAATACTTTTCACATACTTCTAGCGATTCTCTCTATCAAGAACTTTGCATATGGATGTGATTTTGATGACAATACGATAATATGGTACTATCCGGCTGATCTGATGGAGTTGGAAGGTAGCATACCCATCGAGTTTGGGCTCATTGGAATTGTCTTGATGAGTCCTATGCATTGCAGCTGGTATCGAGGGTCTGATGATGGAGCTGGAAGGTGGCTAGTGGAACTCTTGGGTGGCTACTAGCATACCCATCGAGTTTGGGCTCATTGGAATCGTCTTGATGAGTCCTATGCATTGCAGTTGGTATCGAGGTTCTGATGATGGAGCTGGAAGGTGGCTAGTGGAACTCTTGGGTGGCTACTAGCACACCCATTGAGTTTGGACTCATTGGAATCGTATTGATGAGTCCTGTGCATTGCGGTTGGTATTGAGGGTCTGATGATGGAGCTGGAAGGTGGCTAGTGGAACTCTTGGTTGGGTGGCTACTAGCATACCCATCGAGTTCGGGCTCATTGGAATCGTCTTGATGAGTCCTATGCATTGCAGTTGGTATCGAGGGTCTGATGATGGAGCGGGAAGGTGGCTAGTGGAACTCTTGGGTGGCTACTAGCATTCCCATCGAGTTTAGACTCATTGGAATCGTCTTGATGAGTCCTATTCTCTGCATTTTGTAACAAGTAGGTATCTAATGATAGAGCTGGAACGTTTTTTGTAGGCATATAATTAATGCTGCAACTTATCAAGACCAGCAAGCTCCTGGCTGCTGCCCCTGGCCCTGCCCCTGTTACCATTCCAAAATGGTAAATGTCCAAGATGTTAGGCGAGCAGGTGGTTAGGTTTTAGGTATTCCTTTGATAATTGCAACAGCACCCAACTTTGACAAGTGCCTAATTCGATAAAAGTGAATCTTCGCAGCTGCTACCAGTTCTTTGTATCCAACTTGCCTACATTTGCCAACATAACTTGCTGCACAAGCCGTTACAAGATATTCCTCAGCACAAAACGAACCATCTAACTGGTTTGAATGGAGGTCATGTAGGTGACATTATTAGTATGCAGAATACACTGGCTGGTCAGCATTAGCAATCTGAATTGGCAATGGGCTGTTCATATCTGCCAAAGAACTGACAACCGATGGGGTGTCAGAGTTCTAGAGTGGAGACCACGAACTGGCAGGCGTAGTGTGGGATGCCCTGCTGCCCGCTGGACAAACGACATAAAAAAAGTAGCGGGGAGCGACTGGATGAGGAAGGCCGAGGACAGAGTTTTGTGGCGCGCCTTAGGAGAGGCCTATGTTCAGCAGTGGACGATGATAGGCTGATGATGATGATGATAATGATGATAATGATGATGATGATGATGATGATGATACCTTGGCTTTCGAACAAAGGTCATCATTGAACGAAAACATAGATGAAATAAGTGACGAAGATTGTACTTGTGTATTAATTAGTATAATGTTTTACTTGGGGTGGGCGTGGACTGGCATGGATATATCAAAATTATTTTGATCATCCCACATTGGGTATGTATGTATTAAAGGACATTAAGAATTAGGCTATTAAGAATTTTCTACTTTCAGTCCAAACTTTAAAATGTTAATGAAAATATAGTAGGTATCGAATAAAATCAACATGACTTTGTGTAAAAACACAGGTTGATTTTAATTTTATTTTACAAAATAACTGTCAGACCTTCGCTATCAATTGCAATGCATAAGACTCATAAAGACGATTCCAATGAGCCCAAACTCGATGGGTATGCTAGTAGCCAAACAAGAGTTCCACTAGCCACCTTCCAGCTCCATCATCAGACCCTCCATACCAACTGCAATGCATAGGACTCATCAAGACGATTCCAATGAGCCCAAACTCGATGGGTATGCTAGTAGCCAAACAAGAGTTCCACTAGCCACCTTCCAGCTCCATTATCAGACCCTCCATACCAACTGCAATGCATAGGACTCATCAAGACGATTCCAATGAGCCCAAACTCGATGGGTATGCTAGTAGCCAAACAAGAGTTCCACTAGCCACCTTCCCGCTCCATCATCAGACCCTCAATACCAACTGCAATGCATAGGACTCATCAAGACCATTCCAATGAGCCCAAATTCGATGGGTATGCTAGTAGTCAAACAAGAGTTTCACTAGCCACCTTCCAGCTCCATCATCAGATCAGCTGGATAATACCATATTATTATATTGTCATCAGAATCACATGCATCTGCAGAGTCTTTAATAGATATAATCGCTAGAAGTGTGTGAAAAGGATTGTTTTATAGTATTACGCCTGGAGAAATTCACCAGGCAATATTTAGGTGTCAGCCACACAAATTGAAAAAAAAAATTATATATTTTAGTTATACTTAATGTCACAAAAAACTGGGATAGGTCACTTTGTTGTCGGGCCTGGATCACAGATGACCATTCTCCTTTGCCCCAAAGGCCAAATTTTAAAGTAAAGTAATCTTTATTTGCTATTGATTAGGGTACACAAAAATTACAGGTGGTCAGTACAATAGAGGATCTCCTAAATCAGCTATTACCAATAGCACGCAAATATTAAGTATCCGAATGAATTCGAATTAAGTATTCGAATTATTTTTCCCCAAAATCCCGTGAAAAACCCCCAATCTGGCAACCCCGACAGTGACTGACACCAGAATGATACGACCATCAGTTTACCATCAGTATACCATCATTCACAACGGAATGACAGTCTGGATGGATGGTTTACCATCATTCCATCAGTCCATCATTCTCCCATCATTCTGGCATCATTCTCCCGTCATTCAGACCAGACTGATGGACCAGACTGATGAAATACTGAACGTGTAACCGGGCTCTAACGTTTTGGTAGGTATCATAATGAATGATTTCATTCATAGGTCTGCGAGTTCGGTGACCTTACTTTCGATCAGCTGATTGCATTTGTTATGGCAATGACAAGTCCTTGTTTTACAAATTCCCCTTTAATTAGGTTCTTTGGAAAAAATTGTTCATTATCATGTGTAGGTAAAATTCTGACTATACCTATTTTACACTGTAGAATGTATGTTAATGCTGTTATTAATTTTCGTGATAATTTAAATTTTAATGGTGATTAAATATATTTCATTGATGTGGGTACGTTTTGAGCTATTTTATTTTACTTATTACTCTCTCTTTCTTCTACTTACTTACCTCAATAAACTCTTATACATATACATATTCCGTGCTAAAACTTTAGAATAAAGAGATCCTTCCTCTGAGCCTAAATAGGTATGCCTATAATACCTTTTTTTGAGCAATTTCTATTTTTTTTAATGTTTGTTTACCTCATAAACATATTATACTTCCGAGTAGACTGAGGAACTCCTCAATATCGCATCACCGAAACCGAAATGTCAATATGTGCGAAATTGATACGTGTGTGAGTTCTAGTGATGTGACATTGACGTATTCGCGATTATCGATATCAAAATCATCGATATCAGATTATCGACTACTTAGTAGTCGATGTGATTTTGATACCGATAATAGCGAATATGTCAATGTTACATCACTAATTTATAGTAGTCACTACTACTATTATATTTTAATATTACGAAGTCTAAATCGGCTAGGCTTACAATCCATCTACCTACACTGCTTTAAAACTGTTACTTAGGTCATAGGTCATAGGTCGACGAATATTTTCTATGAAAAACGCAATTGCCCAGCCCCACGAAAAGTGCGCGCATCACGTGCGTGTGCCGTTTTTTTCGATTTAAAAGATACTACCGAGTAGACCAAGCCCTGTACCCGCACTTTCGATGTTCGCTATATCGCCACTGTTTCGGTCCGCGCTTCATTGTAATAGAGTTGAATTTGGAATGAAAATGTTCCCGGAATTGCGAAGTTCGAATGTACGGCTAGAGGCTCAAGTGACTCCTCATTATCGCATCACCGAAACCGAAATGTCAGTATGTGCGAAATTGGTATGTGTGTGAGTTTTTGTGATGTGACATTGACGTATCCGCATTATTGATATCATAATCACACCGACTTCTATAAGGTTTTAATCTGCTGGGTTATAATTTGTCTACATACACTACTTATTATAAAACTGAAATGTGTGTCTGAGCATTGAAAATATTTTGTAATAAAAGCATATGACTATAGTGTTTAGGGGTCCCTGAATCAAAGATTTCTTTATTTTTGATATGGAATCGAATTTATGAAAATAATAAAAACCTGCTGTAGTAGCCAGGACTTAAAAACCTATCCTGTTTTTTCATAGAATGTACAGGTGCAATATAATTTCGAAGAATTTTGCGATACATAATTGAAACTAGCAGCGTTTCAAAGAGAAAAGAACCACGGTTCTCATGATTAAGTATGATAAATTATGCTGATTTTGATTCCATGCATTTACGTATATGTTCCGCCGTAGCACCTAAACTACTGAGCCGATGTTGATGAATGAGGTGGCAATCGATTCGTTATTATTTATGGTCTGGGTGACATAGAGGATACATTTTATACGAACAAAATCAATATGACGGGGATGTTACATCCGATTATGATGAAACTTATTGTGTGAAACCAATGTGTTGTTCAGTTTCAGGCCGCATCTTCTCTACAGCGAAACACTCCCGACGCGGTGGTAGAGTCAAAAACATGACTTCAGAAAGCTATTTGATATTATTTTGAACAAAAATACATTATTTTGAAGAAAAAAAATTGGACTTGAGTGAGTTTAAAATCTAATAATTAGACCTAAAAAACTGGTATGTATTTTATCTCGCTAAACTACTGAACCGATTTTGATGAAACTTTATTTGTTTGATAGCTTATCATCTGACTTAAAATCAATAACCGTACACACATTGAAAAACGAAACTCTCGAGTCTCAAAATCTGGTATATAATTTATGCGGACGAAGTCACGGGTTAAAGCTCGTAATATCTAAATTTTAAAATTGGAACTGTTGCTGTCGTGATATTTTTTTAATTTTGGTACATTTCCAAGCTCAAATTAGCTCTTCAATATTATAGCAAAAAAAAAATTCAATTATCAATTAGTCCCGGCTCCAACCGTAAAATGACTGGGCTATAAATCAGCCTTTCAATACCTACGTTTAAAAACAATACCAGAATCTGACGAGACATGAACGGAGGGAGCTAGGTGGTAGTACAAAAAAACATATTTCAAAAATATCGACATATCGATAGATTTTGTGCAATATCTATGCGAAACGGTTCCTTTTTCACGTACACAATAATTTTTTATCTTACACATAATTATTAGGGATGCAACGATTCGGCCATTACGATTACGATTACGATTACGATATTAATCGTTATTTATTACGATAACCGATGCATTACGATTATTTAAACAAATTTAGTTGAGATTATCCTCAGAATGAGTTCTCATAGTGTTTCTTTGCATTCCAATGAAACTTAAATCATTAAAAAAAACTTTAAAAAAGTAAAAGATTTTGTAACTTTTTGTACTAATTTGAGATCGAAGTCAAAGGTTCCCTTGCAGGATTCTGATTTTTGGATGCGTAGAGGCCAATTTCTTTTGAAAAACACAATATGGGACATGATTCTTGTATAATATCGTTAATCAAGCGATATCTCATCCGATTTACATGGGAGATTAATCTTTTAAAATGTGGATGAGATATCGCGAGAACGAGAATGTATATGTATTTAATACTTTAAACTGAAAATCAAATCATAGACCTCAGTAGAATTAAAAAAATATAAAATGAGAGTCAAATCTGATTTAAAAAAAGTCAGATTTAGCTCAAAATGAGCTGAAATGGGAGCGAGAGATCAGATTTTTTTAAGGTTGTTTTTCAGCTCTAGAATCTAGTATTCAGGTCTGGTGTTTGTCAACATGTGCGATTGCATTGAAGTTTTCAATTCGATTTAATAATCGTACGATTCTTACTACGGTGCATTGCATCGTTATTAATCGTGATTATTACGATTACAGATGCAAAACGATGCACCGCTTCGTAATCGTTGCATCCCTAATAATTATTTAAAATTACACATTATTTAGAAAATAGGATGTTTACTGCATTTAATGAATGTATTACTAAATCATTTTAATAAAAACATATGTGAAAACAAGCCTCATGAAAGTGGTATTGTACTGATCGTATTTACCTGTGAAACGTTTCTTTATTTGGGTTGTTGGTGTAAGTTACACTACATTCCAACACGGAACACGACACCATTATGATTTTTTATATTTCTCTTATGAAACACAAAATGAATTTAAATTAAATCACTAAAATAACGAGAAATAATTTTTTGACAGGGCTCCAAAAGACTCCGATTTGTTTCAAAATGGTTTTACGGCAATTATATTATAATCTCTTTCGCACACGTAGCTTTTTTCATTATGATCGGAATCTCATTCACACACTTACTAGGTCTACTCACGGTAGTAGAATAATAATGTCTATGGTTTACCTATTGGTAGGTAGGTATAGGTACTAACATTGGTATTTTTCATCCTGTTATACAAAAAATACAAAAACAACACGTAGGTAAATACAATATTTTGTAGTCTATTTATTTCAAATATTTTCTTACATTGAAGGAAATATGTACTCTCTAGTTTTTACTGATTTTCGATGGCAAATTAATAAAGTAAAGGGGCTACTAGATATTAAGTACCTACTACTACTTACTGGAACAAAACATAAAAACAATAATGATACCTACTAGTCATTTGCTTCGAGTTGGCCGTTACCTCCCTTCCCGCTTCACCGTACCGCACCCCTAAGAGACCCTATTAAACGCAATTTTATAACCTTTAGCAACGCAACCACGTACAGCACGTCCGTCCCGATCACTAATATCGCTTTTAATTTTAAATTTTTATTTGATTGTTATATTATTTTTTGTCGACGGGACCAGTTAATGTGCCTGTGACGAAATTTTGTAACGGTCGTCGACGGCCAACTCCAAACAAACGGGTAGTACTCACATTAAACCATGCAGTAATAAACCGCCACTTAAGTTTCTCGTAATTCCTTATCTCCGGGTCCTCATTGGTCGATATATCAACACTCAATATAATCACAGCGGCTATACTTAAATGCGCAAACGCTATACCGTAGAAGCACAGTCTAACATTTAACAACAAATTACTACTTCCGATCACTTTCTCTGTGGGTATCATTGTAGATTCTACTGTTTTAAATCACTTTTATAATACAACAATAAACAAAATGAACGCTTGTCTTGTCATAGATTAGATAAACATAACCTGTACTGTGGTGTGGCTAAAATAACCACGTGATGCCTATGTTAGCGCCAGTTGCGCACTGGCGGCGAGGGGTTACGCACGTCTGCATCCAATCCAATAGAGCGGGGGACATTACGTTACATAAGTATTCAATTTTCATTCATTTGGATTTGCTTCGGCAAATTGAAAATTCCACTACAGAAATAGCAGCCATCCTTTCAATTTGCTATTATGATATTACTAAAAGTGAACTTTGCTATTTAATTGCAACCTTGAACGGTGGTAGCGATGAGTATAGCAAGTTGAGGTTTGAGAGAAGACCTTAGGTACCATAGGGTACCAGTATTTAATTTACCTAATACCCTTTCCCGTTCATACAGGGTGTAAACTTAAAGGGGTGCGTCAGACCATCAAACTAACCAACTTTCACGAGAAGACGGGGCCAACATTAAATACGCGAAAAAAATATATAATTTGCTCTATTATACTATACATTATACATTTACAGTTTTGTTCCATGTCGTAGTATAAAGAGATCTTTTTGAGGCAGACTGTAACTACGTAGGTGGCCAGTTTTGACATTTGCTACCATAGAAGATAAGCTATACTAGTTGCCGTTCTTGTTTTTAGTAACTATTAAATAATCTGTGTTTTTAGGTGGTTTTTAGTCAGTATACAATACCCAAGAAGCTTATACAGGGTGTAAAATAAAATGGGACAGTTACTTAAAGGGGTGCTTCAGACCATCAAACTGAACAACTTTCTCTATGGGACCAATATCAAAATCGCGAAAAAAAAATTTGCTGTCCCATACATTTCAGTCGAGTTATTTTTGAAGTTTTGTATGGGAGAGCGGAATTTTTTTTCGCGATTTCGATATTGGTCCCATAGAGAAAGTTGTTCAGTTTGATGATCTGAAGCACCCCTTTAAGTAAGAAAAATCGTTGCTTAGCCAAGTGTCTTTTACCTATTTCTTCACGGCTTCATAGATCTAAGATTTCGTGATAAATCTATCCATTACATATTGATTGGGGTGGAAGAATTTATGGTAATAACCAATCTATAATAGGCATCTTGCTAGCAAAGATTATAAGAAGAATTATTTGCATGAGCGGTAAGTCGCCTGGCGACAAAGCTCTTCTAAGATTAAAAAAACAGCTTGTTCATATACTATCACGATCATCGTGAAAGAGAAGTAGAATCTGGGCTGTATTGTTAAGTTTCCCATTATTATTCCCCAGTAACGTGTGCGAATTAATGGAAGATGAATAATTTTAAAATTTTTATTGTATCTTTTTATTACATCCTTTCCCCCAAACATAATCTATGATTGTCCATTGTAAAGTAAAGTAAAACAAAAACATGAAGTAGCATGATACTACTAATATAACTGCTTGATATCCATGGACGACCTTCAGAATTCGATACACGTAATCGCCACGGAGATAGCTGTTGTAGATGCTGTGAATAAGAAAATAGTAGAGTTAGAACAAATAAGACACCTAGAACAAATCTCTGATACCTGACGAGTGCCACTTATAAGTGAGTTATAGAGCATGCTTAATAAAATCTACAGAGTTCAAAACACAGAAATTACAGTTTCCCCCAACCTAATATGATGACAGATCAGAGACTCAGGTGTACATCAAATATCACTTTGGTGAAAAAACTGCATTTAGTGCGAATTTTGTTAAAAAATGTTCAAGGAGGATCCCTGGACCAACCGTAATTTGGAACAATAGGTACCTAATTTGGAATAATGTTCCCCATTACTTCGATTTTACTTCTTGCATGGGAATCAACTGCTTTATATTAAGAATTTTATTTATTCCCAGATCAACATGAGACCTATTACATTAATTACTCTTATTATTGTCTGTTTACCTAATTTGTATTAGGCAAGCTGCAACTGCATCAGAGTACTCCATCCTGCCTGGAAGTGTATACTATCTGAACTGTTCAGAGTACAATATCTCATTCCAACCTCTCTCTATCTATCTGTCAGTGCATCTTACTTGGGACACCAGTCGGAACAAGATGAGAGTACCTTTTTGGTACCCATCTAAACTCCAGCTTAAGGTCCGGCAGTATCTTGTGTCTTTCCTTCATCACCAGCCGGATCAATCCTCACCTTATTCTTTTAATAAGTAGATAACACTTTTGCATCGAGACGTCCGCTTCTCAATACCTAGTAGATAAAGTTGTACCTATTACGTTATGCAATACAACCTGCTCACCAAATAATTTCTACTCTACACGTGTTTTGCTCCACCAAGGAGCATCCTCAGGAGTTCAAAGATTTCCGCAAAGTAACGTCCGATTCAAATAATTACTATTCTTTGACAAAATAAAAATACCTACAAACCGGGCGGATTAGCTTGGCACCTGGCTCGCACGTGGCTCGGAATAAAAAACTCGGAAAGAATAACTCGAAAATTCTAAAACGCAGGGACCCGTGCAACAGTAACTGAAATGCTATGCTACGGGCTCGCACGGTGACGCCGGTGTCCCGCGGGGGGTAGCAGGAGGGGTGTCAAATTCCGAGCCAAGTGCGAGCCAGGTGCCAAGTTAATTCGCCCGTTATGAGTACGTACACAAGAGAATAGATAGCAAAAAACGTAGTCATAACCAGAAGGCGCGTCTTCAAACTCTTCGGTCTTCTCCTGGGCACCAGCATCAGGTCCAGGGTCACCACGAGCAGGGAGACAGTGTGAAGGGAGTGCTGCCCCCAAGGTGGTAGGTAATCGAAGAGTATCTCTGGAGTAATGAGTGTTATGTCGTAGTAGTATAGAAACCAGAAGAGAATGTCCGCGAACTGGAATAAAGTATAAATAATTGTTTTACTTGCCTGCCTCCGTGGTCTAATGGTTAAGAGCACTGGCTCTCGACACGGAGGTCGTGGGTTCGATTCCCACGGGGGACACCTAGTGATATGTCACTTTGTGCGTTTTTCCCCAGTTGTTTAAGACATTGCAGGCTGAATCACCTGATTGTCTGAAAAGAAAAATGATTCCGTGCTTCGGATGGCACGTTAAGCCGTTGGTCCCGGCTACTATCTCTGGTGGTAGTAGTCGTTACATAAAAACCACGTCAGAGGCCGTAAGGCGGTCTGAAAAAACTCTGACACCAGGGCTCTGCCCACACGATTAGAAGAAGATTGTTTTACTGATTTCAAAGCACTAAAGGTACTCATTCACTGGCTCGGTTGTCGATAGACTCTTCGTGGTCCCAGGCAATGAGCTGCTCCCTGAAGTGAATCCAAAGAACATTAAAGTGCTTATACTATTTATTAATAACTAAAATACTAAGTAGGTGATTTTGTATACACTTTCCAAATTTTCA
Source organism: Agonopterix subpropinquella (assembly GCA_922987775.1). NCBI lineage: Eukaryota > Metazoa > Arthropoda > Insecta > Lepidoptera > Depressariidae > Agonopterix > Agonopterix subpropinquella. The sequence goes on along the minus strand of OV277703.1, from coordinate 19,807,779 downwards.
GGAGTGGTTCAAACCATAAAACTGAACAAGTTGTAGAGCAAACCTGAAATTGCTATAATAAACTGCAGTGCCAAAGCACAGATTAATAGGTAATATGTTTTAATACCTAGGTACTCGACTCGTTTTTATTTATAAAATAGCTGCGATTTCTTTTTACGATTTCAAGTTATCCCTAAGTTGTTCAGTTTGATGGTCTGAACATTTATAAAATGTTTAAAAACCAGCCAGGCTGCGATGATCTGGAGTGCGATTTTTTAATGTCACCAATGAGCTTGAAAGATCTGTTTTTGAATCTCATAAATAAGCCTTCTGATACCCATGAGTTCAATAAGAGTGGGAAGGGGCACTCGTAATGAACTCATGAGTATGAGAATTTAAGTCAACGGTCAGATTCAAAAATGCTAACTTTGGGAAATCGGTGTAGGTATATCGGCCATTTTACTCAGCCGGTGACTTTCAAAAACTCACTGGAAACTCATAAGGAATTTTTGAATAATACTGTTGCAGCAAATACAGCAATACATGAACCCTTCGATCACCATGAACCCCTAAAAATAAACTTACCAAAATGGTGGGAAATAAAATGCTAGTTAACACGAGGTCCCGAACTTTCCTCAACATAATCACATGCCAGATGTCGCCATACCTTTGTTTCTCCTTCCAGTCGCAATAAATGCACAAAGGAAAATATGCAAGGTTGATGAGCTGAAATTACCTTCAGAAATTAATATTGATTATATAAATCATCCATTGATAATAATTGATATTCAAAAAGATCAACAAGCTTAAAGATTAAAATGATTAGGAGGTGCATAAAAGGTTTAGCCTCTTAGGAGGAATTAACAAAGCCTATGCAGATAAAATAAGTATCTATAATAAAACCGGTCAAGTGCGAGTCGGGCTACTCGCGCACCGAGGCTTCCGTACCACACCAACACAGAACACAACATTATTAAATTAGAAAAAAAAACTTTTTTGGTCCGGGACCTTTCCCGCAAGACCGACTCACACTTGGCCGGTTTTTAGTATTTGTTGTTATTCTGTAGAGTTTGCTCTATAATCACACTAAGTTTGACGCTTGTATGTATTACGGTTTTTACGATAGAGCGTGAAGAAAAAACGTTGATAAGAACTAGTTTCATGTTGAGAACCCCCCTTAATTTTTAACTTTTTGACATTTTTATTATTTGCTAACAAATCCGCCGTAATAACGCATAATCTGAGAAAATTTCAACTATCTAGCTATTACAGTTCAAAAGTTACAGCCCTAAAGAGGTAGGACAGACGGACGGACGGACAGACGGACAGACGGACGGACGGACGGACGGACGGACGGACAACGTAGGCTTAGTAATAGGGTCCCGTTTTCACCCTTTGGGTACGGAACCCTAAAAACTAAATACTAGGTTACACCTACTAATTTCATCTTAGTACGAAGTGCCTCTGCCTTCGGCAAGCAAAAATAACGCCATTGGAAACCGGCGCCGGCGGCGTCAGGTGACAGGCCCGTAACCGATTCACTTTCGGCACCGGGGCGCCGGCGCCGCTGCGGCAGCGCTAGCAGCCGTTGTTTGTACTAGCGCCGGCATTCCAAATTGCAGCCGGTAAATGGTTTGTAGGACTGCCAATGCTGGCACCCAAATTGGCAGCCGACGACAACCGGGGCCTGTAAGACTTTTCAAACACCTCTGGTGCCGGTTGGTGCTGGCAGCCAAAAATAATGCCATTGTGAACCGGCGGCAGGTGATAGGCTCTGTCACCAGCTGCCATTTTCGGCACTGGCGGCGGCGGCGGCGCTGCTTGCACACAGGGTAGGTTCCCTTGTAGATATACAAATATACATTCTAACGCCGGCACCCAAAATGGCAGCCGGTGGCAGAGGTTTATAGGACTGCCAGTGTTGGCATCTACATTGGCAGCCGACGGCGACAATGACGGTGCCTATAAGATTTAGAATATATTATTTAAACTCGTGCATTTCTGCATTTAACCCATCATTTCTCGGTGATTTATTTAAACCCTACTTTGTTATACAACTCTGAAAAAAAAACTTTCAGACCGAAAGGTACCTACTGTTTCGATGTGTCGCACAATGGCCGAGATTTGGGACTTTTAATACTAAAGTAACTTTACAACCCCAGCCCGAGTTCGTGGACTAGGTAAATAGTTGCAATATTCGTTCTGGCTGTGGTCATTGGTTACCTAACAATGCTCATCGCTCCCCTCGCTCACCTAACCAGCTGAGTCGGAGCTGAGGTGCAAAATATTCTAAGTCCTAGAGCACATGTAAAGTAGGTAGATACTACAGTTTAGCTCGGCAGCCAACTTTGCAGTCGGCGCCGGCGCCGGTAGATAGATTTTCAACCGGCGCCGCCGGCACCTAGCTCTGCAACCTGCGCCGGCACTAGTATATTATGGGTAATCAGCACCGGCAATGAAATTAACCATCGGCGGCGCCGGCAGTGGAGGCACTCCCATCAATTTCGCAAACAAAAAAATATATAAAAACTTATCTCATCATAACACATAAACTATAACACTTATTATTCATTGCACTCACATTAAACCAAGCTGTTATAAATCTCCACTTAAGACGTTCATAATCTTTTATGTCAGGATCTGCATTCACAGATAAATCTATAGGCAATATGACCGCGGCCGCTATGGCTAAATGCACAAACGATGCACTGAAGAACAACAGCCTAGTGCGTAATAATAAACTGTTACTTCCGATCAGTTTATCTTTATAGATCATGGTTTTGCACAAGTAAATTACTAGCTGAACTAAACTGTTTGAATATAGTGGCAGTTGTGAAATACAAGCGATGCACGTGCCACAAAAATACAGAATGATAAGAGTAAGAGCTCGGCGACATCACCAAGAGGGCAATTGCGGTAAATAAATCGCAACTGACTCATGATTGGACCGCGTGCGAACCTTAGTTTTTTACACATTAGGTATTGCGCTAATCACAGTACAGCTCATGACCGTCGTTAGAGCCGTTTTGACTGATGGCTCAAACGTCAAGGCTGTCAGTTATGTACATAGTATTGTATAAGTCAAGTTTAGCGCGATACGGAACTAACATAGTTGAATAGTATTTGGATGTGATTATTAGAACTGAAATTGGATTAGGATTGAACTTGGATGTTTTTAATTAGCGCGATCGCCCTCCAGCAGGGCTAGTACACCAACCCGCGATATAGCGTGATATAGCGCTATCACGCTTCCGCTCTCTTTCTATTTGCTCGCGAACGAACGAGATAAAAGGCTAAAGACAGATATTGGATATGTTAAATTTCAATGATGAATGATCCCAATCTGAGGAAAAAGGGTTTCCTCAGATTGGGATCGGATGCAAATTATATTATGCTTTGTAGCTCGCCATTCTTATTATTAAAACAACTTGCCATGTCTTTTATAAAACGCCTGAAATTAATATAGGTACTTAGTTCCAATGTATACCTATTCTCAGAAATAGGTTTGCGTTTAGTTTTGTATCAGGCGTATTGAAGGCTTAGGGAAGGCGTCAATAAGACATCGGAAGCATCTACTTTCCTACATTACTAGAAAGGAAATAATAATCATCATAATTATGTTATATCAAACATGCAGTGTTGTTGGAGAATAACTTTTTCTCATGGCTGTGTACAAATAAAGTAGTAGAATAAGTCAAGCAATATAACCATTCAACCACATTTTGTGTCCATCAAAAGTACATACCTATACATCACGGATTTCAGGATTACTTCCTTAATTAGTGCTATTAACTTGTGGTTTAGTTAGTTTAAGAAATAAAGGTATAGGTGTAGTCAAAAGCCCCGAACGTGTCAATATACTTAATCTTAATCTAATTTCGGTTCTAATCTAATCACATTGCAATCTAATTAATATTCGACTGTGCAGAATTCTGAGCGGGCAGATCGACCCCGGTGCCCAATTCCACCAGGTTCCAGGGGGGTCGCTTCGGCGCATCGACCCTACGTAGAGCTCAAATATTCTGTGGCCTCGTTAAGGTAATATACCCAAAGCGTTGGACGCTTCGCTTCAGCGCACAGTAGTAGCATGGTGGGCATTTGACCCCGGAGTCCAGGGCCCTATTCAACAAACGTTACAATTGTAATTTACAATAACAATTCAGGGTACATTGCTGATAATGTTAGTGACACATTACCTACTACATGTTTAGCGTCAATATTAACAATGCACCCTGCAATGTACCCTGAATTGTAATTGTAAATTACAATTGTAACGTTTGTTGAATAGGGGCCAGGAGTGCGATTTTTAAAAGTCATACGTTGAACTCAGCAGTAGAAAATGTCTAAATTACTATGGAGATATGCATCTTTCTACTGCTGATTTGACTTTCAAAAATCATACTTCAAGAGTGTGATTTTTGATAGTCAAATCTGCAGTAGAAAGATGCATATCTCCATAACTGCTGAGTTTTAAAAATCGCACTCCAGGTCCACCAAGGTTCCAGTTAATACGGCCAGCCCAAACCGTAAGCGATTGAGGGGTAACACATTTCGACAGTCCCTTCTTCCAGCAAAATTCATAATCAAAAAGGGCTACACAAACGCAGAAACTGCACCCCTGCCCCCCTTGTACCCCTTCCCTGTTTACATCCATAGTAATTGGTAGCTTTTTCGATACGACTTACTCATTCCGAGAAATAAGAATAGATACTCTTTCTTATACTGTGAAATAAGCGAAAAACTAAAAAAAGGTACCATGAGCTCTAGGTGAAATCCTGCCTAAAAACGAACTTTAAACCGTCCGGTTATCCTCAGTTCATCGGTGATAAAATATCAGACACGTTACGTTTCCTGCCTGACACTCTTATCAAATCTACTTATGTCCGAATAGAACGAGATTAATCGAGTCCTAATAAATGTAAATCGACAAAATAAAAATGTCTACTAACTATACGGTATTTAGAATCTGATAGAGTTATGTTTGATTTTATTTGTAGTTTATTTAAACGAGTGTAGGTATCATGCACTGACCGATATTTGTGTTCGTGATAAATGCGTCAATCATTTTATCAATATTTTATAATTCTTAGATCTCTTGTCTCATTAGTCTTATATAATTAGAAAATAAATACTTAGCCTTACGTCCTTTGATCTTAGGCTTACCTTTTAAACTGGTAAGAGTTTGCCTTTAGTTATATAATGTACTTACACTTCCTATTATTAAAACTGTAACAGAAGTGTGTCTAAAAAAAGGTTACGGTATTATCATTTATGGGCTACTGTATACGTTTTTACAATAAAATTCCTGACGATATATTAAATTTATCTGAAAGAAAGTTTAAATCACATATTAAGAAGTCTTTATCTGGCAAGGCATATTATAAAATAATTGACTATATTGAAGACACAAATGCGTGGTGCGATTCCAGTTTGACATAATTTATATAGCAAAATCTGTGACTTTTCAGATTGTGACGTTCGAAAAGAGGTACATTGTATCCTATTTTGAATAAATATATTTTGAGTTGAGTTGAGTTGGTGTTTTAGGTGTCCCTGACTCCAAATCATAGATTTTTAGATTTCTTTATCCGTCTGTTTATTTGTTTATTCGGGCTTAAAAGTTTGGATATACATTAGTTCACTTCACAGTTCACACTATAAAATATGCCTAACTTTATTTTGTATTTTAATAATATCCGTCACACAACTTGGCAAAATCCTTAACTGCGCAAAACAAAACTTTTAGGCAAAAACACTACAATTTTTTCAGTCACATTAAGAATTAGATAGTTAATAAACCATTGGTCTTAAGAGAATTGTCCTTGCAGAGGACCCGAGCGCACTGCAGACAAACGAAGTTAGATCCTATTTTCAATACTAACCTTGCATATGGTTTGTCAGATTTCCGTTAAAATATACAGTTTCAATGCTAAGATTAATTTGAGATTCGTATGGAAATCTTTAAGCTACTGTAGGTATACAGTGTGTAAGGAAAAGTATCATTAACCTTTAATCCAAATACTCTACCCACCCAACTGAACAACTTTTACTATGGGAGCAAACCTGTCAGATCAAAAAATATCAGATGTTCCATACTAAACTGCTATAATACCTACTCGACTGAAATGTATGAGGCAGCAGATATTTTTTTCTGACAGATTTGCTCCCATATTAAAAGTTGTTCAGGTTGATGGGTAGAGTATGTGGTTTAAAGGTTAATGATACTTTTCCTTACACCCTGTATAATCCTCTTAAGGCTTGTCAAACGTTCAATATTTAGGGATTCAGTTCATTGCGCCCGCGCCGTTGTTCCTAGATTATCAGAAAACACTTTTTCTAATTGTTTCGTGTCAATAAGTTAAATTTTTTGCTCGGCTAGGTACTTCAAAAGCTAGACACGTAAAAGAAGACGTCATTCATTCACGAGCTCAACAACTTTGACAAAATGACCCGTACCTTGCGTAATGCAAAACAAAGATAACAGTAAAGTCAGTAAATAAGTATGTTTATCAAAATGATCACGGAACACAGTGTGGTTAACTGCCACACACATTGCAGGTTTTCATTTCACTTATGATATAAACAACATAAAAACCGATCGGATAACTGTTTGCTGCCTAGCGTGAAAAACAAAACGTTTCTCTAATAAACTGGTACTAACTGCAGGTAAGAATCATCATTAGCCTGTGCCACGGCAGGGCTGAGGGCGTAAGTCCACGCGTGCCCAATGCGTATTGGTAGACTTCACATGTGCCTCAGAATTTCTTCTTCAGCTTATGCAGTTTTCCTCACGATGTTTTCTTTCACCGTTTGAGAGCTGAAACCTATAGAAGAGACGTAAGGCGAAGGCGCGGGACGGACGCGGCGAAGACATCCGCGCCGCGCCGCTCATCACGACGCGACGCTTTCATACATTTCGTATGAAAAAGTTTTGAAGCGGCACCAGCCAACGCAGACACGATGTCTGCACCGCGTCTCCGTGTCCGTCCCGCGCCTTTTCACACTTTATGACTTTTGTGTATGTTTCACGCCTTAGAAAAACTCATTAGTATGGCACGTTGTACGTACGGATTCATACTAGTACCACAGTATAAGACAGTAATCCTTCTTCATACTATCAGTTTAAAATAACAATGTGCATGACCTTGAAGGGCCGTTCGATAACTTCACTCGGTTGTAAAGGAATATAGACTCTATTTAAAGGAAATAATCATTTGAATGACTCGAATGACTCTCATGTGAAGTTCGTGTGATTGAGTGACGTCACATTTGCAGGCGAGGTCATGCACATTGTTATTTTAAACTGATAGTACAATGGTACCAAACGCGGTGTACGCCTCGTAGCACGCACACACTGACAGTATCTCCGCGTAGCCCATAGAGAGTTTACACGCTCCCCCTGGCGTAGCCCCGTATGGCGCTGCCTTGGCTGCCTTAGATATCGTCGTACGTACTGGCCAGCCAGCCGAGCACACATACAAGCCGCGTTGGGTACCATTATATGAAGATGGATTACTGTCTTATACTGTGCTAGTACTCTACCACTCAGGTATTCCATAATAATAAATTGGTTTCTATAAGATGACGAAACATGTCGAGGAAGAGTATGACTTAGCCTTCCGAAGTTGCCCGTTGTCGGTGATTGCGTGTCGCAACTTAGGCCTACATTCTTGACCGTCACCGCTTGTTTCCTCTTTTACAATACCATTGAAATCCATCAGACTCAGCTCCGATTATTGCAAGTCGCCTAAAACAAGCGAAAATAATTCTTGTTCAATGCCTAAAACATTCTTTCGTAGTCCTAGGCCTAAAAAGACTTCTATAATTTATGATGGATGACCCTGTTTCTACATTCACTATTTGACAGAAGCAATCAAGGACAACGACCCGAGGAAAATCCAAAGTTCGAGTGATATCTTGAATCTTGTGACGATGTAAGTAAATACGAACGTGCATTATTGTATTCATAAATCAAATAATTGTACGACAATTTATATTGGATAGATAACAAAATTCTGAGAAAAATTATATGCAATTAAGTAACAAGGAAGTTTTCTTTTTCAAATAAATAGGCACAGTATTATTGTCACTGTAGTGAACCTAATACAAAGATAAACTAAGTCTTGTATATTAGGATGTTCGTAGAGCGTTGCCTTGTGACAGAAAAGCTGCAAGGCACCCGTTTGACGCTTGATGAACGATGATGTATTGTATTCCATGATGTTATGGATAGGTACGGTGACTACTTCTGGTATGATGGGTTTCGCTGGTGTGCTCTGATGTAGCCAATTTTTTCGGTGAAAGTGCGTCCGGGTGACTCATTAACAATAATAGTCTGTCAATATTAGTATGTCAATCTGGTGGTAGTAGTCGTTACATAAAACTACGTCAGAGGCCGTAAGGCGGTCTGAAAAAATTCTGACAACAGGGCTCTGCCCACACGATAAGAAGATTAACAATAATGGTCATCTCAGGCGGAGAGATACAGAAGAGAGAACCCCGCTTTGTGTGCGGAGAGATGAGGGTCATATAAACAGTATGTAATATAGCACGTAATATTACTGTTACTTACAAAAATTTTTAGTATCACTGTGAATGGTTGTGTGAGAGTACCAAAGAAAGGGATCAATCGTGTGAAAACGATAGAAATATTAAGTAGAATCCAGTGGCCGTAGCGAGGGGCTGGCAGGACTGTCATATTGCCAATGGCTCCAGGCCTGAAGGGGTTCCCTTACAACATTGACGTTTTTTAGCCGCAACCACGCATGTCGTCTTTTTGGATGGGAAATTGAACTCGCTTCGCTCGCTCCAGCTGTTTTGAGGATAGGTAGACTAATGAAACTCAGTAACCATCTTCTAGGTGTATTCTTTTCTTTCTTAGAATTCACAGAGACACTCATCCAAAAAACTAGCCTTTTGCTTCCGCCCTACCTTAAACCTCCATGCCCTACCTTCAGACCAGTTCTAGCTACGGCCCTGTCTCGAGCTCGCTTCGTTAGCTCCAGCATCTAGGTGTTACATTTTTGCATCGACCTTATTAATATATTTATTAAGTAATTAAAAGCATATCTCGAGCTTGCTGCCCTCGCTTCTGGTTTTAGGTTGTTTTGCAACGACCTAGCATAGAGCAGAGTGCAAAATCAACACTACGCCCATTTAGCCAAGTTTTTTACTTAAATTGGAGGCCAACGGCCCCACTATCCAGGTTTTGCCAGTGGTCTCACATATCTAGTATAGTTATGCCTCTGGCAGAATCTACTTAGGTCATAATGACTTTAATCCTTTGTCTTTTCATCTGCTTGTAGGTAACTTCAGAGTAAAGTTATTTCTTTGAATTAGGTATAAACAATTCTATAAATTATAATTTTATTTAACTCGACTATCAGCTGTAGACATAAATGATATGAAATAACGATACCCTTTCTTTGAGGTTAGGTACATTTGTAAATATATCTACAGTAAGTATCACGTAAGTAGGTAGGTACCTACGGTACTAAGGCTTAAGGTGGTTTCAGTCCATACAAACGTTTGACGCACAATACGCGTAGACGGAATTAATAAAAGTAATATTTTATATATGGAAAAATAGTTTAGAAAATCTACATGTCGCGTATCGCGCGTATCAAATAATATTTGCAATTTATAATATAATTACGAAGATATAAAGCTTTGAAATTTTGTATGAAAAATTTCTGACTTTCAAAAATTGCCGGAATCAGTCGTTGGTCGGTAGATTAGAGGCGTGGCTCTTGCGTCACGTTGTCTTCAAGACGCATGCATGCATCTGCTCACGACTATATTCCTGAGGGGATAGTCAGAGGCATTCTGAAAACATAGAACATTAACGTTTCACTGTACCGAATCTCTGTCCAGTATGACGGGGAGTCGGAATGGACAGTGGGTAGAAAACCTACATGCCTCGAAATTAGATTCAAGAGGCGTTCCTTTATTTTGATTCTCAGAAGATCCATTGGCCAGGTCATGTACGGATCTGAAAAGATTTTTATTCCCCAATAGACACAGGGTCGAAGGGCAATAGATTTAGTGAGAAACTAACTGGACTAAATGAGAGAAAAGCAATCTTTCCTGATACAGCAGCAAAAAACTTGGTTATAGCTACTGAGAATTTTCAGAAATTATTTCTGCACTAAGTAGTTAGGTAGATATTTCTCTTCTTGAGATTCTTGTCTCTTACTTAGGTACCGGTACGTCTTAAATCCAAACCAAGTTTTCCTTCACTGAACAAAGTCATCCTGTTGGCTTGTCGGTTGCAGTTTGAACCCCCATTTCCCGCCTAGGTAGTAAATAAATTATACGTAGTAGGGTACAAGGTACCAAAGAGTTTTCATTACATCTAAAAAATACAAAACTGGCAGCTATCAGTCAGAAAAAAATTACGTTAAGCCAAATAGTTCAATTAAAAAGAAATAGAAATTCACGTTCTCGCTGATATTTACGTGTTTCTTTCGCAGCCTACGGAAATGCCCTTAATTGGAGGGATTCCCTTATCGCAATTGATGGATATATCGTATGCGCGGAAAGGGGTCGAGGTTTTCGTTCACACTGGCAAGCGACTCGTTGGTCCAGCGGTCGGAAATATACATTAAGCTCGGATAAACTCGGGTTCGAGCCTCAGCTCGATTATTATTTATTTTAAGTTTCCTTTTTTCTTTTTTTTTCTTGTTTATGTTATTACTAATTGTACGGGCGTTGTACAGCGGATCCGTTTAGCTTCAACGAAGGGAATATTATACCTTACTATCTTTAATTGATGCCTACTCATTTCCAACCTTTATCACGGAACCCCAAAGCATTACAACTTTTACTTCCTTTTTTGTTTTTATGGCGTTTTATATTTTGTTTTCAAGACATCTTGCCAGTTTAATAAAAATAAAAAAATAATCTATACAAAGTTTATATTCCGAAATCCAAATCTAATGAAATAATCCCAATAATGTCTCTTTGGTGCCTATTTTCCAAACCGAATTAAAATATTAAAAAAATCTTTAGAGTGTTCTTAGAATAGATTTGTCGAGTTCTCGAGGTGATGAGAAATTTTTTCTCATCTCGACTAAGGCCAGATTTCTTGATAATCTCGCTTCGATTTATGAGATGGCCAAGTGATTTGTAATAAGTATTACCTATAGTGATTAACATTAATTAACAAAGTCCTACTAACTCACTTAGTGTACCTATGTGTAGTATAGAATAGCATGATGCGGGAAAATAGGAAAAATCCTGCATTACAAATAAGTATTGTAAAGTATTTCACAGAATATCTATAATAAGTAGTAATACTTACTTATTGTATAAATGTATGTATTAATAAAATTAGCACACGTAGTTATTTGTTTATCTGTAACAATTTAACTGTTACGGGATTGTTTATTTGTGAAAAACTTCCACTACGAGTAGGAGTTACCTACCTATATTCCGAGAGATAAGTGTACTTTTTGCAACCATCATTAGCAAGGCTGATTCAGTGTTTATGGGGTGTAGAGATCAGCTGCAAGGCTGATCGTATGAAACTACTACATTTATTTTAATTTGGAACAATAAACATTGATAGCAATTAAATTATCATAGTGTCCATTATGTTCTTGAGCCATAAACAATAAGTTGGCGGAATTTATTAAAGTCTTTTTGACTTCATTTAGGATATTGCACCATTCATTGCTTGCTATATCTGTGCCAAGTTTCAGCTTCTTAGAGTCTCTGAGAAAAATGACTGTGACAATGACAGACAGACGGACAGACGGACGACACCGAAGTGATTCCATTAAGTGTACCGTTTTGCCAATTTTGGTACGGAACACTAATCAATATGAAAAGCACTGCAGTGCCTCAAAAAAGCAAAGCTAAGAGCCTTGGAAGGCATCAAAGGTGTTTCAAGCAGTTGGTCTCCGATGATGTCAAGTCAATCCATGTTACAATAATATACTGCGCCTGGTATTCTCATCCGGCCACGTGACTGACACAAGCCTACGTCATCATACCCTTTTACCATGTTTAGCGGCTATTTTTTTGTGACGTAGGCTTGTGTCACTCTGGGAATAGAAGACCTTGTTTTTTTAGACTATGAGTCAATCCAAAGACTGATAGACCTAACAAAAATTCCCAGAACCCCGAAAACGTTGCCAACAATCGAATCAAGCTCAAAATACGATTACAACAATACGCGTGTTAAATAAATAATAAACAATCACATCACAAACATTTCCATTCCTTTATCTGTTTTCTTTTATCATTGCGTTAAATTAATCATAATACCTAAGTTAATTTTTTGGCAAGCTCGTCATTTAAGGCCTAGTTCTGAGTGCGATTTCGAAATTTCACAAATCCTTTGACACTTCAGTTCCTGTGTGGATATAACACTATAATTATAATAATCTTCTCATGACAATTGATTGAATACCTAATTACCTAGTGTGGTATGTGTGGTTGGGGAGCGTGAAAATGGCGCAAACGCCCTCGCTTTGCCGTTTATTGTATTAGTAGGAAGAAAATCAATATTATCTATTAAATTCTAACTCTGAAAATGATACTGAACTTGAACTAAAACTTTCAACATTTAGATGCGTTTTCAGAAGTGCGATATTATTATAGAACGTAGAGCGTGCCGATGAATTGAGTTTTAATTTGTTTTAACATTTAATAATTAAATACAAGAACAGGAGTGATAACGATCTAAGTGTTAAATAATAGAGTATTTAATTTCTTAACTAATTTGGGACGCACGTTTGGTCGTTTATTCCCATTTGATTCATTAATGATGATGATGACTGATGAGTTGACTCACCTTCAAATCTATAGGTATAAGACTGTTTTCAAACAATACATAGGTAAAACTCAAGACCGTCGTCTCTAGGGTGGTCAGAAACTTGGGCTACGACTACGAATTACCTTTTAAAGTAGTTGTTTGTTTTGAGGCTCCCCATAGGTAAACGCTAGCTCGGGCCATATTTTACTAGTTTTTAGAAGCTATCTTCTCGTTATTTGAAAGACATACAAATAATTGAAAAGTGTAGCAATATTCTTCAACATCTCGGCTTTATTTGCTATAGATCATATTTCTTATTTTTCTATAAAATACATATGAAACCTGTGTTCAAAGGAAAGCCTAAATGTTGGAAAAAATCTGTATTATGTGCATCTACTTTTTAAGTTGAAGTCACATTTACTTGAGACACACACCTTTGTGTAGAAAATATTAAGATCTAAAATTGCTATTTAGCAAATTTTTTTAAGACCAATATTTAATGAGTTAATTAGATCATTGTTAAATTTGGGGCGAATTCTTAAAATTTTAGAATGTGATTTCCTTGGATTAGAAGGCTCCACTGTGACATAATGAAGGACAAGCTAGTCTAAAATAGGTATACCTACTAAAATGACGTAGTTTAGTAGAGGTGAGGTGGCTCTGAAATGAAAGTGTCAAGGTCGTTCGGTCAGGGAAACCCCTTAATAAACCAAACTTTAACATCTCTAACGCATCCTAAAACGTGAGCTTAGGCCCGCTTTAGCGACCCTAGTGTTATACTACTACGCCCCGGGTTCGAAGCGTTTTCGAACCGGCTTTCTCACATTTAATTTTGTTTTATTTATCGACTTTTGCTTAGTCTATCATCGATTTGATCATCGTATCGTACGTAATTAATACTAGTGATGCCATATCTCTTTCAAAACGACCCAGATTCCACATTGTATACAGGGTGTAAGTGACAGCCTAGAGAATACTGAAACGGTAAACTCAGACCAGCAAACTGAACAACTTTCACTATGGGGCCTACCTCAGGAAACGCGAAAAAAATCAGCTGTCCGATACAAAACTGATGTACCTACCCGATTAAAATGTATGAGACAGCAGATTTGTTTTTTCGCATTTCCCATGGTAGGCTCCGTAGTGAAAGTTGTTCAGTTTGATGGTCTGAGTTCACCGTTTCCGTATTTGCTAGATTGTCACTTACACCCTGTATATTCGTTTCGGCAATTTAAAATTCGGGCAGAATAGTTTTAAGGTCCGCCAGAATCAGATACATTATGTGGAATTTTAGAGGCGGAATTATGATTTCATATGGATTCGTAATTCCAAGCGGAATTCTGGAGGGTAAATCCATACGAAATCCTAATCCCGCCCGTAAAATTCCACATTTATGTGGTGGGCCTGAAATCCGACTTTTTTAAAAGTAGCACACGACGATGACTTTAGCAAACAGCTGGCACACACATAATAGATTGGTTAATATCATCTTAACACGCGATGATCGATAAAGAAGCAGACAACCCCACTGGCCCATTCATCGATGTCTAGGTCATGCGCAGCACGTGGGGTGCGCGTGCGCCACACGCACGCAACATGCGCGCGACTCATGCCCCTCACCCCGCGCCGCACGCGTGGAAATGCGGAAAATTATTCCTGACACGTCACGACAATAAATACAGATCATGTTTACTAGTCGATTGACTCATATACCTTTATTTTAATCCATCGTTAAAATCTAACGGATACAAAATGAACGCAAGACCGAGTAACCATTATGTTTCAGAATGGACAACATTTTTTTCTAATCAGCAATTTTTATGGAATAAATAAAAATAAAAAATATAAAGTACCTACTTACCTATTTAATAAAAATAATCAATCCGTATTGGATTATCGGATATATAGATTTCTCGAAGCGAGAATTCTCGAGAAATCTGGCCCAAGCCGAGACGAGAAATTTCTCAACAAATCGAGCTAAAGAAACGTGCGTGTCACTTTTGTTTCTTGTTTAATTTAAGGCAGATTTTTCAGTTCTCAGATAATTCCTATTACCTATATGAATATAAATTAATATTTGTTGAAACCTTAGGTTGAAACAAATATAATTTACCATGTAGGTACACCAGAGATCCAGGAAAAGTGCCGGTAAATCGTTGTTTTTTTTATATTTAAATTCAGTTTGGGAAATAGACACCGATGAGATATTATTTAGATTAACTATTTGGGATTACGTAATAAAACCTTTCTATTCATTCATATTTTTACTGTCGTGAACTGGCAAGATGTCTTGGAAATAAAATGTCAAAAGCCATAAAAACTAAAAAGGAAGAAAACTTTTTTCTTTTTAATTGAATTATTTGGCTGAAAGTCTTTTTTTCTGACAGATGGCTGCCAGATCTATATTTCTTCGATGTAATGAGTACTCTTTAGTTGTATGAAAAATAGTAGACGAGGAATAAAAACTTTTTGTATTCTCAAAATGTTTTTTCACACCACCCGCTCGAAAATGGAACATTATATGTCATGTAACTCGAACCTAAAGCAAGTCATTATAGCCCTGGGCCTAGCCGGGCAATAATATTGTACTGAATTTCATTATAACCCGCTGGTCAATAATGAGATTTGAATATGGAACCGCATCCACAGATTATTTAATGGTTACTACGATCTTTACTTAAAATTCGTATGGAAACTTATCATGGAGACAGGCACCAAAAAGAACTTAATTCGAAATTCGAACTGGCCACCACGAGTATTGAACACAAAAAAAGAAAAAAAGGCGCGAATACTGCAAATCTCTGTACCTATTGCTACCAGTGCTACGAACAAAGTAAAAAAAAATATTACATTTTTAACCGACTTCAAAAAAGGAGGAGGTTTCTCAATTCGACCGTATATATTTTTTTTTCCACAACTGGAGTGCGATTTTTGAATCTCATTGGCTGAGTTCAGCAGTTGAAAATGTCAAAATTACTATGGAGATACGCATCTTTCTGCTGCTGATTTGACTTTAAAAAATGGCACTCCTGAAGTATGATTTTTGAAATTCAAATCAGCAGTAGAAAGTTGCATATCTCCATAGTAATTTTGACATTTTCAACTGCTGAACTCAGCGAATGAGTTTCAAAAATCGGTCTCCTGGTCTAATTTTTCAAATATCTACTTTCACTTTGAATTTAATAAAATAGTGTTTTCTAAATACTATTATACTATTGAACTCTAATACTTTGTTATAAACTCTAATAAAAGAATTGGTTTCTAACCATAGAGAATTTACACGCTCCCCTGGGCTTCTAACAGTATTGCTTTTTATTTTCTCGCGGAGGGTGTGAAAAGTAGAGTATGGTCCTCGGGGATAAACGTGTTTTCATCTTGGGCGAGCTTGAACCCCTTGCTTCACTCGGGATTCTAGTCTTAAATCCAAATTACGTCTTGCATATTCAGCATGCAAATATAGGCCAGTCATTTTACGGAGTTTTGTTAGGCGGGGTAGGGATTAATTATTAATTGGACTTTTAAACTGTAACTGGCACCATTTAGTGACAAAAATACTATCCTAAACCATATTTTAAAAAAAATTGCTACGCAGCATAGAAATCAATATTGTGTATCCCAGAAGCCTATAAAATTAATAATTTTAATACCAACCAATGCACTCATTTGAACTAGATTTAACAATATAAATTACTTTTGATCAATAAAATAGGCATTAAAATAAAAAAAATAGGTATTTATTAGAAAATATAATAGTATTTTTCAAAACCTTCTAAGTAGGCAAAAATATTTACACCGTGTTTGGAGTATACAGTATGATGGTAATTAAAGCCTTAAATATGTGCAAAAAAAATTTATCATCAGTGTTTTTAGAACTAGACAATATCTATATTTTAAAATTGGAACTGTTACTGACGTATTTTTTTTTTAATTTTGGTCATTCCTAAGCTCAAATTGGCTCTTCAATATTATAGCGAAAAAAAAATGCAATTAGTAATTAGTCCCGGCTCAAACCGTAAAATGACTGGGCTAATATGTCTGCTGTGCTGTGTGTGCTACTAATCAATGTCGGTTTTCAGTGTTCTACCTAGACGTAAGCTAGAGGATTATAAATTTTCTTTGTATGCTAGCCACGCCCTCGTTTAGGTAATTGATGTACCTATTAATTATTATTTGAGGGGTTTTAGGCGTAGCGAAAAATTCTTCGTCTATGGATTTTGAGCTTTGATAGGCTTGCGCCTGTGCCACGTAGGCCATCGCTGGTCCTTTGTGAACGCCCTTTTTATAACGTAGTCAGTGATAGAATATTTAGTCACTGAAAAATTTTCTGTCACTGATTTTTTGCTCATGGCCAAAATTGCATGCCTATTTGACTACATAAAAAACAGAACAGAACAGAACAGAACAGAACATACATAACATACATACAGAACAGAACAGAACACACAGAACACATACAGAACATACATACATATTCAGAATATTAACATCAAAGATTTTTTTTTATTAACATTTTACTTTTTCTTAAAAATATATCTCGTTAACCCATCGCACGTCGACATTCCAGACACATTATCATTTTTATTGTTCTTTACATGGATCCTTGACAAAAGCGTCTATAATGTGTGTGTGATAAAAAATTAAAACAAAATAAATAAATAATAAAACAACAGTTACAACACGCACTGGACTTCGTGTTGTGGTGAATACTGTAATAGCTCTATGTACCTCATCTCTCCATTTAATGCGAGATGGTATTTGTTCGTTGCAGTATGATTCTATAGTATAGGTACAGTAAGTATAAGAAAGAGTATCTAGTACTACATTGTATAGTATCGGCTACCTAACTGAACGTAACTTTATCATCTATAGGTAAGCTTTCAATATAAGCTTAGACCTTCCTGTGCAACCAATTAGGTACTGCTGTTAATATGATAGGTGAACCTGTTTTCATTCCTATGAAACAATATTTTGTTATTAAAGGTAGGCTTAGGTCATGTTGACCGGTGAACGTCAAGTTGCCACATTTGATGGTATAAGCTAGGTATATCATGCATGTGTCATGCAAGAACATTGTATATGTATCCTATGCCATGTCCTTCCAAGCCTTCCATTCATCTTTTCAGTTTTCATTATTTTCGTACTTTCGTATCAGGAAGCTGGCATAGGTAGGTATTGTCTAGTTTGTAAGTATTCAGTTCGTATGTCATCTTTCACATATCCATTCCATCATGTTTTTTTTGCTCTTCCTCTTCATACAGCCATGTTATTCTTCATACATAACATTTCATACTTAATTTTAAGTTTTCTGTATATTAATACAGAAAATATGGAAATACTGGGCATTCACCAAACACTCAAATCCAAAATATTTGCTTAAAAACTATCCTATCCGTTAAATATGAACATTATGATATGACGGTAAACCCCGTTATCAATGACGAAGACCAAAAAAAGAGCAGTCGCAGCTCACAAAGATTACAAAGACAGAACAAAAATTCGCATTTCCAGTCAGTCACGGCTCAACCCTCTGTGATGCGAGCGGCGAGGGTCGAGCCTGATAACCCCAGCTCCGCAGCTCAGCTCAGACGCAGAATGACGCCCTTCAGCCGGTCTCATCATACTCTATAAAGGCAACCGGCACGCACAAAGGAAACAGTCTGCCTCCGATCTCCGTCGATGATGTTTATTTAGCGCTCGCGAGATACCCGCGTCTACTGCGATGAACCACGAACCAAAACAGTGATAACCCAAATTTTTTACATTTCGAATATCCCTCCGCTCTAAACGCGCATGCGTTAAAATAACAGCTGTGATTGGCCGCGCGAAGGAACGTTTCGAAAACATTGAACATGAGTGGCAAGGATTTTAAAAGTGCCAGTCGCTCGTGCAACAGCAAGGGAAGCATGATTGTTGTTTCTAATCGACTGCCATTCATATTGAAGAGGAATGACAAAACCGGTGATTTAGAAAGGAAAGCCAGGTAACTAAAAATATTTGCATTTTATTTTCTAAAAAAATCTTAAGTAAACAAAGTTATTGCGTAAACCATGTTTTGTCGTGACAGTGTTGTTTTGTTTATTGATGATAAAAAGTATGTTAATTAGAAAAAGAAAGGGCTTTGCCTACTTGAGCAGAGAAGATGAAATATGCTAAAAATAATGCAAAGACCGGTTGTATAGTCGCTAACCCAGTTTTATAACCACACGAAGCGTCAGTCAACAAAACAATAATAACTTGACAACGGTGGATAAACCACAGGTAATTGCAGTACAATTACCGGTACTGTGTCTTATTATCGGGTTTTAGACTCGAAAAATGTAATAAATGAGTAAAGTTAATGAGTAATTAAACGTTATTTTTGTCTAAAATAAGTAAATGCGGAAAATAATTCCATTCCTCGACCGGCCGGCCGGTTTCGGGAAGGTTCCGCGAGCTTCCGATTCTCGTAGGTGCACAACATGTTAACATAAGTACATAACATAACTACCAACTGCGTATATTTAACTTAGGTAAAGCCCTTAACTTGTGTACGTAAGGTTCAATTTCAACTATAAATATAAATAATTGTAATTTGGAGGACATAATTATAAGTAAAGCAAAGAAATTGCCTAGTGGGCCTAGTGGATAGTGTATTTGACGAAGTATGTTGCGGTCTGAGTATGCAATGATAATGTTTTTCTGATTTGACGAAGCCTATATACGTTACTGATTATCACATTTAGGTGCAAGAGATTACCGATTGTAGCACCATAGCACCACTCGCACACCTCATGATACTTGTCTATGATACCATGATACCTATCTCCATGTAATTTCTTACACATACTATATAAGTACAATATCAAATAAATTTTCTAGTTCGTACATTAATTTATGACTATAGGCAGGTACAGTCAACAACAAAAGTGAATGAACTAAGTATAGCAAAATTCATAATGACATTAATCTCGAACAAATCGATACCTCTATTTGAATACCTATCTATAATGAGCATGAAACAGTGTTAAATTAACTTAACTTTAACTAACAATAATATTATTAGAATTAATTAATATTACCTACAGCAGATAATAATTTTTAAAGTTAAGTACTTTCGTCATCTTCGACCTACTTTCGATGTTGACTGACTGAACTACCCGCAAAAGTTAAATTTTTCAATTAACTTTTCCATAATTATTTTAGGTAGGTAGGTACTACTAACCATGTGATTAGACGTATTGGTAAAAAAAAAAGATTGGTAGGTAAATATTTCTTATTTGTGAAATAAAAATAAATACCTATAACCGAACAATAATATAGCTTCACTTTATATCCAAGCAAGACGCAAGAGCATATCCGAGCTGACTTAACGTGACTTAACTGTAAAATCAGCTGTTAACCAGTTTGTCGGTATTTATGATAATCCGACAGAATCAAGAAGGGCAGACGAAGAAGAGTAGTTTATCAGTAGATAAGTCATCTGCAACAAGTCGCAATATCCTCATTATTATTAACCTCCCGTATGGTTTTATTTTGTCACGGATCTGTACAAAAAACAATTAAACTTATTTTGTGTCTGGAATATGAACTTACAGAGTGTTAATGTATTTTGTTACATTCCATTTCAATAAAAGTAAAAAAATAATAATAATGAAAAATGTATCTTAAACGTAGAATCATAGAAAAACAGTGGAAAAGAAATCGCTATAATACAAATTCCGGATTTCGGGGGGAGATAAATCCGACATATCCCCCCCGTACTACTGAGTACTTACGTGCTTGAGTTCATTCATAAGTTAGGTTTAGGTATCTAGTAATGGATACTCTTTCTTATACTGTGGTTTAGGTACCTACCTATGTATAAGGTAGGTACTACGGGAAAATTGGTCGTCGAATAATGAATGACTTAAAGTTTAGGTTAGGTTAGGTTAGATACGGTTAGGTATTGTACCTACTATTTGCAGGTAATTCAAGTAATATAGGGATGAAATAAGTAGGCATACCTTATAATAGGTAACTAATAGGTACCTATTTAATGCTGGCTATATAAAATAAGTTACCTTGGACTTGAATTGTCAACGTTACATACAAGGCCGTTCACTTGACGTAACCGTAAACAGTCGTGATGTATTTAACAATAGCGATTTTGTTATCTTATTTATCGGGAGATAACAAAATAGTACATGGAATTAGCAGGTTCCTTCTTATACAGAGTGTAAGTGACAGCCTAGCCTAGGGTGTAAATACTGAAACGGTGAACTTAGACCATCAAACTGAACAACTTTCACTATGAAGCTTACCTCAGGAAATGCGAAAAAAAAATCTGCTACACCCTAAGTATAATATTATAACGGAAATCTGATGAAAATAGAGATTAGTTTCCTAGTTGATGAAAATAGAGATTAGTTTCCTAATAGAGATTAGTTAATTAGTAGTAGTTAGAGAGAGAAATTTCATTAACTGTAATTGATTAATATTGAAAATAGGTACCAAATACCGCAGTGTCTCAAGACGAAAGTTTTTGACCAGTGTGTGTTCCCATGCCAGTGATGACATATCATGGAACAGAGACGTGGTCGCTCACTCAAGGCCTCATAAAAAAAGCCCAAAGAATTGTTAAACTAAAGTGGCAATGGGCGCATTGCTTGCAAAACTCGGTGATGATGGGGCCGAAGAGTTATCGAGTGGCGACCGCGTACCGGAAAGCGCAGCGTGGGTAGGCCAGGCAAGGTGGACCGACGAATTGGTGAAGGCGGCAGGAACACGTTGGATGAGGACAGCGCAGGACCGGTCGTTGTGGCGATCATTGAGGGAGGCCTATGTCCATCGGCTGAGATGATGATTGAAAATAGGACGAAACTTGATTTACCCCCTCATAGTTGTATCCTCTTAAGTCAGGGGTACAATTAAATGACGTTTCAAGTGTCAGAAGAAGAAGTCCACAGCAAATCTATTTCCTGTGTCGCATCGGCAAAGAAATGGGGTATATAGGTTAGGTACCTGTAAGCCGGAAATCACGGGGTCAAAATAATACAAATATTATATTGTACCTACCTAGGTACTTAACGATTGTAATAATTATTACTTAGCAACAATAATCTACGAGACGCAAAAAAAATTTGCCTTGACCCGCGGTTCATTTGATAACCGCGACGCGACAAACGGTCTTTTGTCAGTTTCGATGTTAATGTGTGATCTATTAATTTTTTTTTTACAATTATTTAATGCCCTACTTGTATTGGATTTTGCCAACTTGCGAAGTTTCATCTACGTTGACTTTACAAAGTAGATACCTACCTAGGACGATTACTACCTATGTTTTAATCCAAACCAAATTGTCTAAGAACAACTTTTAGTAAATCTCAGAACGGTATTAAAGGCTTTTTGACGCTGTCTAGAATACTAGAATAAAAATATTTATTTTGAAAATTTGCATGTTTGTTCGTTGGCACAAAAGCTTCTTTATAGACGGAGATCCGACCGTAAAATTATGCACCTATTCCTTAGGCGAACGAAATGTAATTCTAGTGTATGTTTATACAGGGGTTAATTCAACGCCGCCAAGTTGCCTAAAAAAATCTTGCCGCAAGTGCCTTTTCCATTAAAATTTTTGGTATAACTTTTTCCACGTGTTTGTTAGGGAAGTGAATGAGGTGCCATCAGAAGGAGACTGGTCTAAAGTACTTTAAAAACTAGGGTTGCCACCTCTTAATCTGCCGCCAGACTAGGGTTGCCAGATTCAAAAATGACATATTTGGACCTGGCAACCCTATAGTTGCGGCAGATTGAGAGGTGGCAACCCTAGTTTTTAAAGTACTTTAGACCAGTCTCCTTCTGATGGCACCTCATTCACTTCACGTGGAAAAAGTTATACCAAAAATTATAATGGAAAAGGCACTTGCGGCAAGATTTTTTTAGGCAACTTGGTGGCGTTGAATTAACCCCTGTATAAACATACACTAGAATTACATTTCGTTCGCCTAAGGAATAGGTGCATAATTTTACGGTCGGATCTCGGACTATTAGGAAAATTTCCGATGAACACTCTAGGAATGTCAGAAACAAGGATGATCTTGTTTTACCAACAATAAAATGTATGATATTTGATAAAAGTTCATATGTTACAGCAATACGAATTTATAACAGGATTCCAAAGGAATTTAAATGTGTAAATGATAATAGTTTTAAGATTGTGCTTAAAAAATGGTTAGTTTAAAATGTGTATTATAACTTGGATGGATTTTATGCAAAAACTAAATACTCAGTTATCTTTGTTTGACATAATAAGGACATAATAATTGTACCTGCCCTAGGAACGAGTATAGTCTCTGTACCTGCCTACTTAGGTTACTTTGACACGACTAGATTATTGTATTGAAGTCATATTGAAGTATTGTTGAATTGTTCGTTTTTGTTTGGACTGTATTATAAAATGTTTTTTTTTTTCTTTTTACATGTCATGGACAATTCAAACATCGCATGTAAAATAGATTATTATTGAATATTATTGTATGCCTGATATGGTAAGAGCTGCTTGCTCACTTTGTTTACTCTAAGATCTTTGTATAGGTACCGCCAGCTCTAACAATAAATTATTCTTTATTCTTAATGTCTTTGGACTCTTCATTCAAAACAGTAGTCCATGCTAACAATGAAACATTCTCCACAGTGCCGGAGGCCTGGTGACAGCTGTAGCACCGGTCGTGATCCGAGGCAACGGAATATGGGTCGGCTGGCCCGGCATCCACCTCGACGACCCCAACGAGAAGATACCTGAATCAGACCCTTTGGACAAGACCCCTACTGCTGGGCTTCTCTCTAAAAAGGTAATAAAAGAACATAATGGTATGTAGCAATAAGCTATTAAATATACAACAAACGTAGCAGAATAATCAAAAGAGGAATATGCAGAAAAATTTACTATAGAGATATCTGGCATGCGCTTAGGGCAGGTTCACAAAAGATTATAATAACTTAGGTACAATATAAAAAATTTTGTAATGCTTACGAGGGCAAATAAGACTTTGGTGTACACACGGCGACACATCAGGCTATACAAAACCAAAATAAGCTGGCCGCGCGTAGGACGAGTAATGTATAACGTCACTCCACCAGCTTATATTGGTTTTGTATAGCTTGATGTGTCACCGTGTGTACACGTAGGTACACCAAAGCGTACACTGAAGCACAGATTACTAAAGACTAAAGAGTTACTACGTAAACCGAAGCCACTTTTGGAAAACATACTTTAATATTTTATCCAAGACAAAAATTATAGGTATCTGATGTTGTTAAAATGGACATGGATAGTAGCAAGCTATCCACATCAGACAAGGAAAGAACTAAAGCAGCAGCGCTGCGATAGAATAAATAAACTCTCGGCAATCCCTCTGTTTACCAATAATGTCAGGTAATAACTCGAAGTCTCCCAAAATAGTATCACTAACAGGTGAATCATCGACCTTGGATCACGCGTGAACTACGTGAACGAACGTGATTGACCGATATTGTAGCACGGAAGAGCGTGAATGTTTTCGCCAATTCGTTTAATCGATAAAACGTTCCAGTTCCAAGGTACCCTTAGCAGTGGCATTAGTGCACTCTGCATTTCAAACATGAGTGCAATAAATGATTTATACTTTATCCACGAGCCGAAGGTACGGATCAGATTTGGACCACAAAACATAAGCAAGACAAGGGACTGATAAGAAACGACTGCATGCAGCTGAGATGCGAAAGTTGAGATGGATGTGTGGTGTAACTAGAATGGATAGGACTTGGGATTAGAAATGAGTATGTGAAAAGGTTTAAAAGAAGCAACAAGTGTCATAATGAATGAATAAAGAAGGGCCCCGCTGGGCTGACGCTAGCTTAGATTTAACATAACTCCGTTATTTTTGAAGCACTAAATGTAAGCCATACATAGCCAAGCACTAAATGAGCACTAAATGATAAGCCTGGTTTCAAAGCCCTAGGACCGAGGGCCCCGCTGGGCATACGGACATTAGTAGGAGAGAAAGACCGAAGAAAAGGTAGATGTAGATGGATTGTGTGAAAGACAAACACGTATCCATCCAGACTTTTAGTTGGAGGCCGACGACATTGACAAAAACAATGAAAAAAGAAATGTGGTCATCAAGCATGTCATGCTACTTCTTAATTAAGTACAAGATAACATTTATAAAAAATAGAGACACTCGTGAACATAGCGTAGTGGTGATAAATGTAGTTTTCCATTGTTTATAACCAGCATTACAATTACAATGTATAAACAAACATTATGTATAACACATACCTACGTAATACCAGGTTAATTTTATTGTCCTAGGTCCGTTATCAGCAAATTAATACACTTACTACAAGTAATTATAGGTAAATGAGAAAGATTGTGTTTTATGAGGCAGATTACCTACACACATAGAGTAAATACTTAATTTGTTTTCTACTTTATTGTCTGATAAAACAATAATAATAAACATAATGAACATTAACAATAAACTTGAAGTGATCAATCATTAAAGTGTACCGTAAAGTCGTAAAAATAGAAAGAAACCGCGATTTATTTGCTGTAGCTGACTCAGAAATTAAATACCTACTTACTTACCTACCTATCATCTATAATAGTCTGTGTATATCTTACTAATATTGATAATAATTTTATCTAAATGGGAAGTAAACTATAAAACGGTATTATAGAACAAACTATACTAAGCTCCTGCAAATAATTACTTCATGTACCTACTTAACATACTCGTATACAAACACAGATTCGAACACAAGCAAATAGAAGATTAGGGTTACTATCCATCTCAGATAATGACTTGTGCACCGCATTCCAGCAAGTTTTATTTATACTTATACTAGCGACCTGCCCCGACTTCGCACGGGTGCAATTCTGATACTAAAATATACATATAATCCTTCCTCTTGAATCACTCTACCTATTAAAAAAAACCGCATCAAAATCCGTTGCGTAGTTTTAAAAATCTAAGCATACATAGGGACAGACAGCGGGAAGCGACTTTGTTTTATACTATGTAATGACCATGCACCACTGAAATCAAGGTGTATTCCGTGCTAAAATTCAACTCTTCAATTCCAGATCGTCCCAATCAGAGCTGACCCAAAACTATTTGATAGCTACTACAATGGCTGCTGCAACGGCACGTTCTGGCCTCTATTCCACTCCATGCCTGACAGAGCCACCTTCAACAGAGAACAATGGAAGGCCTACATCAAGATCAATGAGGAGTTCGCTGATAAAACCGTTAAAGCTCTGCACCTCTTGAAGGAAAGCAAGGAGAAGAATGGGTCAGCGCCGATTGTTTGGGTTCACGATTATCATCTAATGTTGGCTGCTAACTGGATCAGACAGGTTGGTAGAACTTCTTAAAGCATCTATCGTATCCTACTAGAGATTTACCACCTTTAGGGCTATATTTTTACCTCGGAAATTGATGATGGTAGAACAAATGTTTCTAGATCTACAAACAAATATAGGCTCCGTCTCTTGAGAGCACAATAATTTGTGGACGTAACCAGTCAGGTGACTGAATTAAAACATTATTTTGCAGAGAGCAGAGGAAGATGACTTGAAATGCAAACTAGCGTTCTTCTTACACATTCCATTCCCGCCGTGGGATATCTTCAGACTCTTCCCATGGTCTGATGAAGTCTTACAGGGCATACTTGGTGAGTTTCTCCACCGGTTTGACGTCTGAATTACGTAAAGATTTTAACGTGTAGTTAATTGTTCTGTTTTTGTGTCGACAGGTTGTGATATGGTTGGTTTTCACATAACAGATTACTGCTTAAACTTTATCGATTGTTGCCAAAGAAACTTGGGTTGTCGTGTGGATAGAAAGAATCTTCTCGTCGAATTGGGTGGTCGTACCATCTGCATCCGACCATTGCCAATCGGTGTGCCATTCGATAGATTTGTCCAGTTAGCCCAAAGTGCGAAACAAGTGCTCTCTACAAGCCAGCAAGTGATACTTGGAGTTGATAGACTGGATTATACCAAAGGTTTAGTGCATAGATTGAAAGCTTTCGAAAGGTTACTGGAGAAACATCCGGACCATTTAGAAAAAGTTGTGCTGTTACAAATTGCGGTGCCATCGAGAACCGACGTTAAAGAATATCAAGATTTGAAAGAAGAGATGGATCAGCTAGTTGGAAGGATAAATGGGAGGTTCACTACACCTAACTGGTCTCCTATTAGGTGAGTTTCTAAACTTTCTTTCAAATTCCCTTTGAGATTCATTTAGATTCAATTTCTGTGCGGTCACTAAATCTCAATTCTTCCAGATATATCTACGGCTGCGTTGGGCAGGAAGAGCTGGCAGCTTTCTACAGAGATGCTGCCGTAGCCCTGGTCACTCCTCTGCGTGACGGCATGAACCTGGTCGCCAAAGAGTTCGTCGCTTGCCAGATCAACACACCTCCAGGGGTTCTCATAGTTTCTCCCTTCGCTGGTGCTGGGGAGATGATGCACGAAGCTCTGATCTGTAATCCTTACGAGCTTGATGACGCCGCTGAAGTCATTCATCGGTATGTTTCTTCTGTAACTTATAGATTTTTTGCAACACAATGGAACTTTGATGCGGAAAGTATAAACCTTACCATTACAATCATGATTGTCGAGAGAATAAAAAAGATAAAACGCATGTTTGGATTACCTGTAAGTTGACTGGGTGATCCTAGCTAGCCAGAATCAGCCAATAATGATGTTCAATTACCATGTCTCAATCTCAATATACCTAGATATTTGAAGGATACATCAAGAACTTGATGGTAAGCTGCTTCTAAGAGTCGTAGCCTGTGAACTAACTAGCATAAATTCAACTTGCAGAGCCCTAATAATGCCAGAAGACGAGAGAATAGTAAGAATGAACAACCTGCGTCGCCGGGAGCAGCTCAATGATGTCGACGCCTGGATGAAGTCGTTCCTGAAGGCCATGGACTCCTTGGAGGAGGAAGCTGACGACATAGGAGCTACCTCGATTCCACCAGTCACCATCGATGACTTTGATGAATATTTGTCCAAGTAAGTATACCTATATTGATTTTCTGAATTCAACACGAAAATCGCGAGTGAAAATCGAGAAGAAACCTGCATGGTTTAATTTCGAGGCATATATTGTTCCCACTGTCCATTACAAGTTGGTGTCGGGCTCACTCCCCGTCACACTGGACAGAGTTTCGGTAGGTACTCTTAGATATTTCGTTCTACTACTGAAACGCGGATGTTCTAAGATTTCAGAATACTTTTGAAAATCCCATTATGGGGTTCAGAGAGGGCTGGAAGTAACATAGCACTCCCAAAAGATCTGTATATCAATTACAAGCAAAGGGCCAATATAAGTGGATAGATTCTGATTCTGAAAATCTTGCATTTGAAACTCTAGAATTCTTTCTCTTCTTCTTTTCTATATTATAGGTCCTTCACTTCGAAATTAACTCTTATCTCTTTATCAATAGAACTTAATTCGTCAGGTACATAGGGTACACGCAGAAGCTGGCCCTACTCCTGGACTACGACGGCACCCTGGCCCCCATCGCGCCGCACCCAGACCTGGCGACCCTCCCCCTGGAGACCAAGCACACCCTGCAGAGGCTATCAAATATGTCCGATGTGTACATCGCTATCATTTCTGGACGTAATGTGGACAATGTCAAGAATATGGTAAGTTACATTTCTTTATCAATCAATTCAACAAATTCACTGCTGGGTACCTCTAGGATGTTAAATTTCGTCATTCATAGAGATTCGGTATTTCTTTATGATCTAGTAGCTGTACATTAATTAGGTGTAATTTAGTAGGTACCCTTTTGCCAATATGTTACC
This sequence comes from Agonopterix subpropinquella, assembly GCA_922987775.1. Classification (NCBI taxonomy): domain Eukaryota; kingdom Metazoa; phylum Arthropoda; class Insecta; order Lepidoptera; family Depressariidae; genus Agonopterix; species Agonopterix subpropinquella. The sequence goes on along the minus strand of OV277703.1, from coordinate 19,779,214 downwards.
TAAGTATATGTTGTAGGAACAAACTTTGGGAAACCAATGAAGTGGTAAAATTACTAACTTTGTTAAAGATTGCAATTATATTACAATTAATGATTATTAGCTATCGTACAAATGAATAGTCTACAACTAACTTTGTTTTTCTAAATATAATCTGTGTCATGTTAATGCGTTGATAAATTCCATGTTCTTAGTAGGTATGATTGAATAATTATTATTATATTTCAAATTCAAATAGGTTGTGACGTGTTATAGGCATGCAGTATACCTATTACACGACACATCCGTCTTGTCTAGCATACCTTACCTAAATAAATATATTATTATACGCTACCTACATATTTTTAAGGTTCTTGCGTACTATGCAATGCAAGACAAGACAAAAAAAAAATAAATAAAAAAGAATGCCATACCACAAAGGGGGGAAGTACCTATCCTAATCTGATGAGTTGATGACGATAAAAACAGTCCTACGGTTAGGTTAGCTACCTTAAAGGTTTAATTTCTCAAGGAATTTCTTGAGAACAATTAATTTATTCCATTTGAACTGTTATTGTCAGTATCTAAGAATAGATTTTCTATCAATACCTACCATCAGAATATAATTAATTCTCAAAAGAACCTTTGTAGTTTATCCTTAATTGTCAAGACGCAATTAATTGCAAGCGATAACCAACCCTATAAATCAGTTGTAAAATGATAATAATTTTACATCAACTTCATTATCTTTAAAAACATTTTCGAGACAGCACGGCCAGCCGGTAAATAAATAACAACGGTAAATTATGTAATAACATGTGCTGATTTCTTTATCACCCGAAACTTTCCTAAAACGAATGAATGAAAACAACATAAACGTTCTTTAATAGTTTAAAATTATTAGGTACCTACTAAATATCCATTATCAGCAGACAATTAATTGGCAAGTTACACAATAAGCATTATCTAACAGTAAAGTTGTAGGTAAGTAAATAGGTACCTAGAGATCTAAGTAGCTACTACGATAACCTAACCCGCGACTCCAAAGTTTTTATAAGACAGTGTTTAAAAGTCTCGAGTAAGAGGGCCGTAGATCATACATCATCATCATCATCATCTCAGCCGATAGACGTCCACTGTTTTACATAGGCCGCCACCAAGGATCGCTACAACGACAATCTGGGTTGCAATCGCGGTAAATATTCGGTGATTGAACCGTTATTGGACTACGTACGAACCATAACTTTTGACACATTCGGTATTGCGCTAATCGCGGTACTGCTCTTGACAGCCGTTAAAGCCGTTTTGAGAGATCGCTCAGACCAATCAATCAATCAATTATACTTAATTTCACACCAAAAAGAAAAAACATAGTATACAGAGAGCAAACAAACGACGTTAGGGGCTGTCCTATACTACATAGAGTTTAGCGCGATGCGGAATTCAGCACAGTTGGATATTAATTGGATTGCAATGTGATTAGAACTGAAATTGGATAAGAATAGAACTTTGATGTTTTAACTTAGCGCAATCGGTCTCCAGTGCGCTGCCCTCATCCAACGGGTTCCCGCCTCCGTCTTCTCCAGTAGGACAAACCACAATACATAGAGGTTATTTCTACTTAAATCGTGTTTAAAAAATGACATTGACGTTAATTGGTTTGCATTGGTTTGCATTTGACTCGGTAAGATGGTACAATCAATTTGATCCCATTAGTTAGATGACCTTAATCGACAATTCGACATTAGTTGGCAATTTAACATTAATTGCTTGATTATTGGACATTTAGGGATAATAAATAACATTTAGTATACTTTGATGGTTTGATATTTTTGTAAATACATAAATACCTACCATACCATACATACATAAACCCACGACCATAATCCGATTCGGGGTTGCCAGAACTGGAGTGTGATTTTTGAATCTCATGCTTTGAACTCAGCAGTTAAAATGTCAATATTACTATGGAGACGTGCATCTTTTTACAGCCTTAGACAATTTAATAGTAAGGTAGGTAAGGACTGGCCTTGCGGTAGCATTTCCCCTCTGCCACGGTATGAGACTATTTGATCCTGTGCATTTACACTCAATTTTATACCTTATCACTAAACGAGACAGCCTATAATTGCGAAACAATTATTTTGAACTTAGAACGGTTCGGGTTCAGACGAGACTACTTTTCATGATTTTTAACACATTCAAAATTAGAATCTAAAGTTATAGGGAATAAAATCCAAACTTGCGAATTTCATGTTACCTCGCCGCCCGCAAAAAGTGGCAGAAAATTTAGATAGGAGAATGACACGCGTTACGCGTCCATACTATTAAATTGTCTAAGTTTACAGCTGATTTGACTTTCAAAAATCATACTTCAGGAGTGCGATTTTTGGAAGTCAAATCAGCAGTAGAAATATGCATACCTCCATAGTAATTTTGACTTTTTCAACTGCTGAACTCAGCGAATTAGTTTCAAAAATCGCACTCCAGGAGTCGTCGCAGCTGGAGCTGGATATCGCACAATAATTAATTATTCTTCCTTTAAACTGCCTTGAACTCGAAAAAAACATCGACACCAAGGATACAGTATCTTAACTGTTAAAGATAATTAAAATAATAATTAACACGTGACAAAAGATCAATAGTAAATCGACTTGATAGGGTCACATCGCAATAACAAGGTCCCCGTCTATCTCACTGAACTTTGACATATTTTATCAATGTTTTGTACAAAAATATTGATGTTGGCAGCAGCTATTTAATATCCTTGATATTGTAATAACCGTGTTGGTATATCTTTGGTCAATATTACGTAATGTTTGTACCAGAGTGGGCCTGGTACTATTTAGTGCATTTACTTACTACTTTGTCAATAATTCAATACTAAATGAGTGCAAACAGAATATGCGCGTCACGATGTGTGAATTTGTATGATTTTAACACTACCATTACTGCTGTCATCTATGAAATAACTACAAAACGTAGGACTATTGTGTGAGTTTCGGATTATATCCTTTAAAAGACCAGTAACGTTATTAAAATAACTGTTACTACTGTACTATGCATTTTTTTTAAAGTTATAATTTGTTTCTAATATCCATTGTCTGAAATTCGTAAATAATATTTAGAACTTTGAAGCAGAGTCGCTAAAAACTGCCAATAAAACCATGTAGGACCTAGATTTGATACAGATTGAATCGGTTAGTTCATAAGATCTCCATAATTCGGAATATCAACATTTCACTAGCAGTGCCCAAATAGCTGGACTGTTTGGGCACTGCTAGTCAAAGCCATGATGTGAGCCCTAGACATAATCTTCTTAAAGTTTACACTCTTGTCAGAGAGGTCGTGATTGTCGACGATGGTGGGCTACGAGGGGGACTCTTGCTCGCATTCTCATGGATAAGTGCTGCTGCTCTCACAACTTTCTCCACTTACCTACTGCAAATAGAATGGTTCCCAATCCCATCAAAATCTTCCAGGAAAATCTTTGACCCATTGTACCCATTTGTCAACAGGTCGGCATAGAAGGCATAACGTACGCTGGTAACCACGGTCTAGAGATCCTGCACCCCGACGGCAGTAAGTTCGTACACCCCATGCCTATGGAGCTGCAGGACAAAGTCGTGGAACTCCTCAAGTCACTTCAGGAACAGGTTAGTTTCAACTGCTTCTTGTTCTTTATCATTCATCTTTTCGTGATACTTTTGATGCTTGTTTGGTCATTATAATTAAAGAAAATTGGAACTCGACTTAGATTATTTAGGGCAGATACATGTTGTTGGGATTCTGTGGTTATGTTAGAATAAGACTGATGGCTGAATGCGATGATCTGTAAGAGTCTTGTAAGAGTTGTGATGGTCTAACCCCAGTGGCTTATTAATTCCTGCCTATCGTACAATGGGCGACTGTGATTCGATCCTGGATCAGATTAGTACTAAAGGAAATTCCTTTGCATAATAGTTAGGGAGAGTGAGGTACCTATATGAATTTGTGTCAATCCGCATTGTGCACCCAACTTAACTAACGCCCATATACCCTCACCATAAAGATAGACCTATGCCCCAGTAATGGAACTGCGATGACTCAGGGACCCGAAGCGATTCTTGGCCTTCGACAACACGCTATTATTCTATTCGCCATCTAAATTCCGATGGGCACTTGCAGCTATCCCAGATCCTCGGTGATCTTGTCTATCCAGCGATACCTGTTAACTTATTAAGGATTTAGGTACCATTTTCTCAGTACAAGAATGAGTACTACGTTCAGTACCAAGTATCGCAAGTGACTTCCTCTTATCGTCATCGTCAGTGCAAGCCCGATTGAATGCAGTGTCCAGGGTGTGCTATTGTCTAATAACAAACTAACGACAACAGGTCTGCAAAGACGGTGCCTGGGTGGAGAACAAAGGTGCCCTGCTAACGTTCCATTTCCGCGAGACCCCGCTGCCCAAGCGCGCCGCCCTGGCGGACCAGGCTCGCAAGTTGATCACAGCCGCGGGCTTCACGCCTGCGCCAGCGCATTGCGCTCTAGAGGCGCGTCCTCCCGTCGAGTGGAATAAAGGTAAGGATCTATTATAGAGATAAGTGTAGTTTTTGCAACCATCAGCAGCAAGGCTGATTCAGTGTTTATGGGGTGTAGAGCATCTCTGTGATGGGGATGGACCTGGTCTACCTGCATAACTCCAGTCGGTTTAGGAGTTACTGATGATTAAAGGTCTGTAAAAAATTAACGATCAGCTGCAAGGCTGATCGTATGATATTATTGTAGTATGCACTGTAGTGTAGCTATGTGAACAGTACAAAAACTGTCAAGTTCTGTCAGTCGGTTTAGGAGATACAGCCAGTCAAAGTTCCGACCTTTGAACGTATCTCCTAAACCGACTGATGAACCATGTCAGTTCTTGTACTTGTACACATAGCTACAGTGCATACTACAACAATAACATACAATCAGCCTTGCAGCTGATGGTTGCAAAAAGTACACTTATCTCTCGGAAATCGGAATATTATGGTGATTACAAAATTCGTTTAAATACATTGGTACCGATTCGGACTGTACCACGACGTAGTTTATATTTTCTTTGCCACGACTTAACTAAATTTATTCCTGTCACTTTCTAAAATAAGATTAAGAAAAGAGACAGAAAACCAACAGCTGACTTTAGTGCTGTCAAAGTGACGTTAACACCCAAAATAAGATGCCATCATAATGTACGCCATCTTATTTAAAGCGTTTTTGGGCGTGTAACGTCACTTTGACAGCACTAAAGTCAGCTGATGGTTTTCTGTCTCTTTTCTTAATCTTATTTTAGAAAGTGACAGGAATACATTTAGTTAAGTCGTGGCACAGTCCGAATCGAGGCCACTCTAAGTAAATACCTAAATGTCGCATTTTTGAGAACAATGGTTTTAGAGCAGAAAAACCGTCAGAAGGACTCTATCCACGCATGATTTTCTAAAAACTTCTGGATGATTTGATTCTTCAGCTGCAGTTAACGTTTGTACTTTAGAGAAGGAACTATACATAATATAAGTTTTATATATAACGTGCCTGTGTTGATTCCAGGTCGCGCTTCTATCTACATCCTGAGGACAGCCTTCGGTCTGGACTGGAGCGAGCGGATCAGGGTTATTTATGCCGGTGATGACGTCACCGACGAAGACGCTATGCTGGTAGGTTCGAAAAGTCAATAACGTATAACATTTCTGCAAAACATTAAAATACGTACATAATAATAAGGGCACGAAGATTTTGACCGCATTTTCATCCACTATTTTAAAAAGGCGTCCCCGGATGTTTCTTACAGAAATCGATAGCGACGACAAGAAACGACAAACTAGAAAGTTCATTGACAAATCGCAAGGATTTGTCCCATTTCGAAGATGTGTATAATATTTTTCTTAACATAACAGCAAATCTTGAGTTGCTTTTATCTTCAAAATGTGACACTTTTACAAGGATTGTCTCATAAAATTTCTTGTTTGTATTGACGTTAGCTATCGATTTCTGTGTACATTTCTAATCTTGAAAAAAACGGTTACCTTACCATTCGCGATTTATAAAAATTGTCGCAACTCACAATAAAAAAATCTTCGGACCCCTTTGAAGTTCTGAAATGAAGTGCTATTTTATTTAGTAAGAGTTCCCAACAAAGGTTCCCAAAGATAATCAACAAAAATGCAATCATCGGTATGATCCATTACGTTCCGATTCACATAAACAACATTCTTACTTTACAGGCCTTGAAAGGTATGGCAGCGACATTCCGCATCGCATCCTCAAGCATAATCAAGACATCGGCCGAGCGGCGCCTGTCTTCCACAGACTCGGTCCTCGCTATGCTCAAATGGGTCGAACGCCACTTCTCTAGACGCAAGCCCCGCGCTAATTCCCTCACTTACAAGAACGCGAGGAAAGCAAGAGACACCATACAAATGCACATGTCATACCAGCTGCCTCCGAGAACGTCGCCGTTGCCTTCACCACCCCACAGCCCCGACAAAACATCTAGCGGCTCCGATTCTAATTAGTTTTAATGTCTGTTCCACTGATGAATAGAAATCTGATTTTCTGCAATTTTGTATCAAAGTTGATTTAGAACTAGTTTTAAAGGGTTTTTGTGTGGTAACGTCTCAATCTGCAGGGACTGCAGGGCTGCGTATACGGAAATTTTGCTAGGTTGTTTCTTTCAAACTGTAAGCGATATACAAAGGGTCCTTCTTTATATGCTGACAGTTTTTTAAGGGAATGCTCAGACCGAAAATCACGCCGAAAGCGCGAAAAAAATCAGCTTTTCCGTACAAACTGCAAAACCTACTCGACTCAAATGTATGGGACAACAGATTTTTTTTCGCGATTTCGATGTTGGTCCCGTAGAGAAAGTTGTTCAGTTTGATGGTCTGATCATCCCCTTAAAAAGTGTCAGAATATTAAGAAGGACCCTGTATACATACGGGGTAGATTGTATAAAGTTTCATTACTTTAAAGGGTGATCGTAATCATGATACTGAACAACTTTCCCCAAGGAACATTATAGAATGTTAGCAAAAAAAAATCTGAGTTGCCATACTAAATGCAATCAGCTGGTCGATCGTTTGTATGAAGTTTTTGTTTCGCGTTTCATGTTTTGAGCTTAGCAGTGAATGTATTAAGGGGCTATGTAAAAAAAATAGGATTCTTCAAAGCTCCATATATCATTATCATGAAGTACTAACAGTAGGAGTATGATTTGCGGATATGTGTAAATTGAACATATAATTGAAGTTTTGATTAGAGCCAAAACACGATTAAGACAAATTTTCTCGATAGAAAAACAAGCCAAAGTAGCCTCCGTTTTTGTCTATAAACGCTTGTAACTGCTAAACGGTGAATAATAGAAACATGAGACTTGATTTAAAAAAAAAGAGATTGCTATTATCTAAGTTTTGATTAGAGCAGAATTGAACTTACATAAATAGTACAATCACAATTAAATAAAGTTTGTTTTTTCGCTTGATTCGATCCAGGCGCGCGCGCCGCCCCATCTCTTTCTCTCGCATCTGGCAGTAATATAAGCTATCACACGCCCGTTTCGCTTAAATTATTTTTCGACATAGGCCCTTAAAGTAATGGAACTGTCTAATCTTACACCATGTCTTGCCTTGCCCCTGTAACATGAAAGGGGTGAGAGCGACACAGGTCACTTCTGAACGTCAAATGTAAGTGAGATGGCGGTTATCTCCATAGTATCTCACTTAAATTTGACGTTTAGAAGTGACCTGTGTCGCTCTCACCCCTGTCATGTTACAGGGGCTGGTGCAAAGTTCTGGTGCTAGTTAACTTTATACTAGTGGCTGGTATCATTCGCTTACATCACTAATGTTAAAACTATGCATTATTTTTCTTAAGAGCCTATGTCGAAAAATAATTTAAGCGAAACGGGCGTGTGATAGCTTATATTACTGCCAGATGCGAGAGAAAGAGATGGGGCGGCGCGCGCGCCTGGAACGAATCAAGCGAAAAAACAAACTTTATTTAATTGTGATTGTACTATTTATGTAAGTTCAATTCTGCTCTAATAAAAACTTAAATAATAGCAATCTCTTTTTTTAAAATCAAGTCTCATGTTTCTATTATTCACCGTTTAGCAGTTACAAGCGTTTATAGACAAAAACGGAGGCCACTTTGGCTTGTTTTTCTATCGAGAAAATTTGTCTTAATCGTGTTTTGGCTCTAATCAAAACATCAATTATATGTTCAATTTACACATATCCGAAAATCATACTCCTACTGTTAGTACTTCATGATATATGGAGCTTTGAAGAATCCAATTTTTTTTACATAGCCCCTTAAACAGTAGTTTCTAAAATACACGTGGATAGACGTTGTCTCCGTCAAAACACCCGCGGGCAGTGTTTACACGGCCTACTCTATTTTATTTTATTACTATTGTGTAGCATTCCAGCTTTCGTATGTCAGTGGAATAATGACAGAGGTGCTCTATTAGTTAGCGTGCAATACTTAATCATATTCCTTTACTAATAAGAGTTATATTTGAAGTCAAAGCTCGATGTGGTTTGTGAATAGCCCAGTCATTTTACGGTTTGAGCCGGGACTAATTAATAATTGGTATTTTTTCCCGGTACTTATACTTTCCATTACTTCACACCTCTCCTAACAAAACTCCGTAAAATGACTCGGCTAGAAATCAAATGGCAGCTGTAATTTCAAATATTATTGATTATTAACCATGTTACAACCCTATTGTTTCAAATCAAATTAAAGATTGAAAAATTAGTCTCGGACGGGAGTTGAACCAGTAATCTGCCAAACCGGAGCCTACTACGTCTGAGAACTAAATTCTTCAACCCACTCCGTCTTAAGGGACATGGCGCCCCATCTACTGGTGTTTTTAGGGTTCCGTACCCAAAGGGTGAAAACGGGACCCTATTACTAAGCCTACGTTGTCCGTCCGTCCGTCCGTCTGTCCTACCTATTTAGGGCTGTAACTTTTGAACCGTTATAGCTAGATAGTTGAAATTTTCTCAGATTATGCCTTAATGCGGTGGATTTGTTAACAAATAATAAAAATGGCAGAAAGTTAAAAATTAAGGGGGGTTTTCAACAAGAAACTAGTTTTTATCAACGTTTTTTCTTCACGCTCTATAGTAAAAACGGTAATACATACAAGCGTCAAACTTAGTGTGATTATAGAGCAAACTCTACAAAGTACTAAAAACCGGCCAAGTGTGAGTCGGTCTCGCGCTAAAGGTCCAGGACAAAAAAAGTTTTTTTTTCTAATTTAATAATGTTGTGTTCTGTGGTGGTGTGGTACGGAACCCTCGGTGCGTGAGTAGTCCGACTCGCACTTGACCGGTTTTATTTCAAACTACCGATTCGCCCGAGACTATTTTCAATCTTTACTCTGATTTGACAGCCTTAAGTTGTTAAATACCTCGCAAATAACCGATTCATTCTACAATCAATATCCTAATACATTTAATATTATATACCACATAGGATCTTATTTAAACGGAAATGTTAATAAAAACAAAATTACTAAAGTAAATGCAAGAATCGAAAATACATTTTCTACATATTATACAAGTAAATCTGCAGCAATTATGTGAAATTATCATGAAATTATAAATGAATTTGTAAATTAAGAATTTTTTGATGTTTCAATGCATGGTAAGTTAGGATTATTATTTTATTTATGGAAAAAAAATTAGTTAAGATGTAAGACCATGGACATGAATTTAATAGTTGTCCGACTGAATTAGTAGAAATTAATAAAAACTAATAAAATGTCTGCACTATAGTCTATACAACGTGTTAATGAATTAACGCAAAACTAGAAAGTAGTTTGTTTAGAATCGATAGCAGAATCGGATTATCATGGTTTCAACAAAGGTAATTTTTTTCAAAATTTTAATTAATTTTTTCGTAAAATTTAAAATTTACTAAACCCGATGTCAACCCACCCCATGGGCACTCTCATCCTACTTACTACCAAAACAAGATTATTAAAATGTATCCATAAGTACGTTAGCGCTTTCATTCATTGCTGAAATGATAATAAATCATTTTTGCCTCGGAACTTAAAATGCGAATAACTTTAAATTTTAACTATCAAAATAATGAAATTATTGTTTCAATCTAATTATTTTATTATAAATCAGTTGCGGTGTATGAGGTTTTGCGCTAATTTATTAACACGTTGTATAAGTACCTACTTATTGTCTAAAAAAAAAATATCCACGTCGAAATGTATCCCTAACAGCTTCAATATTGCGTGTTTTAAAATTCGATGTTTCGTCAATGTATTTTAACAAAATGTTTACGTATAATATGAATTATTATGATGAATTTATGAATTATGTATAGTTAATTATATTGTGGTTTCGATGAATGGAAAGACTAACTAGTCGTAGTGTACCTGTCAGCTTAGTATATTACTCGAAATAGCAGTGATATCTCGAATTTCAGATCAACTCTGTATTTTTTAGATGCATATTAATGTTTTGTAAGGATTGCAATAAAAATTTTAAATAGACGGAAAATAGTATTTTAATTGATAAATATATACAAATACAAAAACTGTGTCGTTTAGTTTACATCACAGAATATTATGAGAGGGGTTAGAAATGCAAAGAAGCGCTTTTGCTTCGGAGACGTCTGTCGCCACTTGTCTTCCCGCTCACGCTTCTACAACTACTCATGCCCTCTCGCTCGCACCACGCCGCGCGCCTAATGATGTTATGCAAATCATTGCGTAACCTATGGCGACACATTCCACGCCTACTTTGCACTTCTAACCCCTCTTTATGATGTTCTGTGGTTTACATAATACGTAATTCGGAGTAATATAGTTTTACTTACGGTAGTAGCTATTAAATAATCTGTGGTTTTACTATAAATTGGCGATTGAAGTCTACTTAGAATATAGCACAGTACAGCAATCAAGCAGAAACGAGACTACGCCCGTTTGATCGAGAATATTCTAGTCCGGAGGAGGGCTGAATAAGAGAAATAATCATTATTCGACAGTATCTGGGCAACCGAGCTTCACTCCATCAGTTTCAACGCCACTGAAAAAAACTAATTTTGCCGAAAATAAGTCCTCACATTCGCTAGATTGATTTCGTGAATAAAACAACCACTAATCTATAAATTATATCGAAACGAAATCATTACAAATTTATAATACATTATGTACAAACAAAACAATATAAGTAATGTATATTATATACACAAGAATTACTCATTTAGGCCTCCTACGCACTGGCGACCATGGTCGCCGCGACCTGGCCGCGGCGGCCAGTGAATTCTGGACTTTATATGGCAATCGCTATAGCCCCTACGCACTTAGCGGCCAGCGACTATTGGCCTGACCACCACGGCCGCGGCGGCCTGGCCGCCTACCATGGTCGCCAGTGCGTAGGCGCCCTTAATAAGATCAATAATTCAAATTTTCGACCACACGACAGCGCATTGTATACAATACAGCGATCACACGCAAGCCACGTAGATGCATGCACCGAAACCTGCCGTATATCACGTGCCTCTGTTCTGTGTACGTATGCCCGATTGACACGGGTAGTATTGTCGCTACTGCTTGGTTAGTAGTCTGCAATTCTTGCACGAGGCGTGGTCGCTCAAAATTTGAAATAAATATGTATTTATAACATATTTTTGTAAATCGCAGCACTCGCCTCGTAAACGAATTGCGACCGTTAATAAAACTATACAAAGAATATCAATTATTAATCCGTCCATACAAAATCTACTTTACACAATAATAATAAACATTAAATAAAATTTTAAACAAATATAAGTGTAACCACCATAGTTATTTCCATACTAGCGCAGTAGACAAAAAGAAATGAGGGATTTTCGGCAAGCAATAAAAAATTGTTGCAAATGGCTCGATAGATGGCGTTGACGGGAGATGGATTTAAAAAAATAAAATAGTTAAAATTCGTGTATTCGTTAAGTAAACAAAAAAATTTGCAAACCGATACTTCTTCAACGGATGCATTTTTTTGTTTATTTTTTTCATACTCAAGACACAGTATAAGAAAGAGTATCTAATACTAGATACAGTACGGACGGACACTCCCTTCCTCCCACCAACTTTTTACCTCACCCCCTCTATCGCCATCTGGTTACCGCGCTCTGGTTCGACGAAGATTCTTTGGTTTCGCATGTGGTGACGTCATCTTGTCAATTTCAAATTTTTGTATGAAGTGTCCGGGCTGTGCTCTAGCATAGAGTAAATGCTCTAGATTCCAAGTCTCATACAAACTCTAGGAAATTTTTGTCAGAATCTGACAAAATAAACCACACAAATCAAGCATGCATGCTGTTGGATGGCATGAATGTTGTTTTTATTAATAAACTTAGTCGTATTTGGTATGATTACTGCCAGCTAGTACAAAAAAAGAGTACTTTGTAGCTGTTTCGAATCTGCCATTTTTGGAGCGTCGATTGCGTTTCTAGTTCAGTTCTATATAATATACCTACTATCGGTTTAAAATAACAATGTGCATGACCTCGCTCGCAAATGTGACGTCACTCAATCACACGAACTTCACTTGAGTCATTCAAATGATTATTTCCTTTGCATAGAGTCTATATTCCTTTATCAACCAAGTGAAGTTATCCAACGGCCCTTCAAGGTCATGCACATTGTTATTTTAAACTGATAGTACGACTTTTTAGTTTAAGTTTAGTCTTCGCATCCAACTCACGTCGACACCATCTCACGTTTACCAGCTGTCAAATAACATGTAGCAATCTCAGAGGAAGGATCTCTTTATTTATTGGTAGCAATACAATTTCTGATAGGTAAACAATATCTATGTATGTAATCATTGATATATTATACCTATATATTATGCTGTCTCCTTCCCACTAGTAGTTGTGCCATAATAAAGCGCCTTCTCGCTCACACGCACTCATCTATTACGCTAGTATAGTAACCACAAATTCTTGAAAACCGAGGTCGCTGTTGACTAAATGCACGTAAAAACTACAAGTAATTTATTTATTAACTTGTCAACCTATAGTAAATCCATTGGAATGTTCAAATTGTGCTATAAAATTACACTTTAAATAGGTCAACATAATACCAATTAACGTCAATATCTTACGTTATAATGGAAATTAAAAAATATTTAAAGCCCTAGTCAGATGACGGATAATCCACTGCACTTTTTATTCCGCAAAAAAATTTCTGTGTCAGTACAAAAACTCATTGTTTTTCAATAATATAAGTATATAGTTTCGTTAATTATCTAGCGCCGAACGAATTTTTGGACACTTCAAATTTGGTTGTGCCGTATGTACGTAATATATTGTTACAAAATATATTAAGCAATAAGCTGACAACTTGTCACCAAAAGAGACATTCGCACCTCGCCTATACCTATTTAGTCAAATGTATTTTCTTTGTACGGCTTGGTGTACATCTGAGGCTCTGCTCTCCTCATTAAATACAACGAGCGTGAATGTATGTGTGGTTTGAGAAGAAATTCATATATTAAGTTCTGATTTTTGTTTACATCTTACGTCAGTCATATTAGAATAGGATATAATTTAATCTGAACGCACAAAAAACTATAAACCGTGTCCATTACCCCATATCCTTCCATGACCTCTTTCATACGCAGACAAAAAGTACAATATGAATTCGTCATCTACGCTGGGCCTAACAATGATTAATTACAATCAAAACATTATACAAACCGACTTAACGACATATTCACAGTTACACTAAAAGTTCGTATCACAATTAATAAATACCACTTATTTATGTAATATCCACGGACGTTTATACGTTACTATGCGACACGACTAACCACGATAGTATGAAGTAGAATAAACATATTGGGTACACTGCTAGAGCTTTTTTACCCTCAGGTTGGCTGTCGCCGAGGAACTTTGTGGCCGCTAGAAAGAAAATTCATTGTCAAAGAGTTATTCATAATAAAAATTGTTAATTAAAGACTGGGATGTTTAAAAGGTCTTAAATCTTAACATAAATATAAACTAAAACGTGCGTGGCTAGCATAACAACGCGACATAGAAAAGTCGCGCCTTTTCTCTTTATCACTTACTGTGTAAAAGAGCAACAGAAAAGGCGCTGGATAACGCGATGTCGCGTGCATTATGCTAGGCCCTCAGATAACTTGTTTTAAACATTTCGAAATTGTGCATTTGACGTTTAAAATTGTATGCTGCTAATAAATTTCCCGTTGACCATCCAGGTTTGACCAGGTATATAATACCTGGTCAAACCTGGATTCGACTACTGGCAGTCAAAAAGCTAATTTCATTAGGAAAAGGGAGGTGACAAAGGGTTACTTTGTTCTAAATTTCCTCTACCCTAAGTTTGTCTGGAAGAAATCGCTTTTTAGCGATAAAACCTCCTTATTTGTGCCACTCGATTGTTATGTTTAATTTTTTATACTGTATTTTTGACTGGTGTCAATAAAATAAAAGAATATTTCATTCACTTATTCAATAGGTCAACCCATATTTATCAAGCATTATAATAATTAATTTTGACATAAAATCAGAATAAATAATATTCTATTAATGATGCTTTTGCCACAAACAACATCTTTCGTAATATTTGATAACTTCATATCGACAAAACGAACCAATTAAAAAAGAACTGTCTGATTTAAGCGACATTTTATATTGAAACTGTGATATTTTACCATCTACTCTGTTCAGCAAAAAATCATAAACATTCTGATATTTAAAAATAAATAAAAAGGCACTTACCAAAAGTGGCCCAAATAAATCCGACCATAGACAAGACGAGCCTCAGGAAGAACAGGAAAGTGTTCTGAGTGCCGAACAATATGATGCGACAGACGACCAGCGCCAGCGCGATCGGGAACAAACAGTAACCCAGTACGCATACTGATTGGAAGAATGAGCTGTAGGTACAAAGAAACAGTTATTTAAGGTGATTTTTCCATCATTCACAAAATGGCTAAATTTTAAGGCGTAGCTCGTATATATGATCAAAGCTAAGACCATTAACTAGGTACCAGCCTCGCGTTAGCATTCCGCTCTGCCAAGTTACAAGATCAATTGATCATGTCTCGTTTGGGGTTCACACAAGACTATTTTTAACAATCAAAATTAGAATCTAAAGTAATGGAATAAAATCCAAAGTTGTGGACTTCATGCTACCACGTCCCCGCAAAAAGTTGCCGAAATGTGTATTAGTACAATTACACTCGTATCTCGAATATTACCAGGGGAGTAAAGAAATATTGAAAATGCTAAACAAAACCGCTGTTCCATAACATAATGTTTTTCGCAAAATTTTAGTTTAATTTAATTTCCTTATTAGGCTCAGGTTACATATTACAGCAATCAATTATACATCTTGTAGTTAGGTATTTGTCTGGTCCAATACATAATTCAATTAAAGGTGGACATAGTATCAAAACTTAGAACAAGAAATTGTCCTTAAAAATTCATGAACGATCAAAAAGAGATTAATTTTCAGCATTTACTAGGCCCTCACCAATTCGAATCAAAATTGTATTTAAAAAAAAATCACATACAAAAAAAAAATGTCGAATTAACTTGGCACCTGGCTCGCACGTGGCTCGGAATTTGACACCCCTCCTGCTACCCCCCCGCGGGGCCGTAGCATAGCATTTCAGTTACCGTTGCACGTGTACGCTGCGCTTTAGCATTTTCGAGTTATTCTTTCCGAGTTTATAGCTTTTTGACGTCTTTTTTTGACTCAACCACCGCATTAGAAGGGGTTCCGTTGTACAGAAAGATGCGGCCAGAACCTCAACATAAGATATCATTAAAGTAGTAGTCTTTCCACTGCTAAGCAGATGGGTAGCTTCCTAAGCCATATTGTTCAAAACCCAAAAACACTGGCTACACTAAGGAAGAGAAATAAAAACCAATACTCACATATTTCCACCAAGCAATTTAGAATTGATTGTGACAATAGCAGCTCCGATCCACACAAGTACGAAGACCTCTGCGAATTCTGGACCCCCGTCGTTGGAGTTAGCTTTCTCCGTGGAACCCTGGAGGATGGTGGCCATGAGGGTGCAAAGCAGGAGTGGACCCCAAAGATCCCCTGGAAAGTGCAGGTTCACAGTTTAAGTAAATGAAATATTATGTTAAGACTGTTACAATATCCATACATGCTCTGTAGGAAATTATTATGGTCAAGCATAAGAAGTCTTCTGATGCTTGAAGACTTGGGCAGACTCGGACGACTGACACAACTATAACTTTTAAAGCTTCATTTCTATATTGCAATCACAATCAATAGGTAATAATCTCAATAAGTACACGCCGCAAGTCAAGCACTCCAAAATGTCACAGCACAGAGTACTATAAAAATTATTACCGTATGTTACAGTATTAATACTGACAAAAATATCGTACTTAATCCACGAACAACCAACTATTTCTACAGCATGAAAAATATTTTTTTTAACTATGAATTTCTTTTGTGTTTATTATGCATCTGTGCAATAAGTAGAATCATTTTTGATAATGGACTACTTCGATAATGGAAAAGCGTGAACTAAGTGTGGGTTTAGGTCACTGAGTGCTATAAAAAGCTTTTGTTCCAGGACCCTAACAACGAAGATTGTAATGGAATTATTAATTAGTATTTACCATATAGTCACAACTAGGGCTGCCATCGCCAAAATCGCCGTTGCCGGACAAAGACATTAAAAACCCCGGACATTTCAGTAAAATCGGAAAATTTCCCCGGACTACCATGAAATTGATGAGATAGTTTCAATACAATATAAAACCAGAAGCGAGCGAAGCGAGATCGAGATTTTGCAATACGAATAGATCGTTTCAAAACAATATAAAACCAGGAGCGAGCGAAGCGAGTTCGAGATTTTGCCATTTCTAGTTCATTCCGAAATCGAGGCCTTCTATGTTTGTAATAAAGCTGGAGCGAGCGAAACGAGCATACATAATAACTCGTTTGTAAAGCTTATGCCGAAATCGAGTTGATTTATGATTTGGTCTGAAATAAACGATTTTTTACCATTAATTATATATTTAATTGGGTTTTACCCGGACAGAATAAGTGTCCGGGTTTCCCCCGGACACTTTTGTGAAGACTCCACCCGGACGCCCCCGGATGCCCCCGGACGCCCTTCAAACTAGGACAAATCCGGGGAAACCCGGACGGATGGGAGCCCTCGTCACAACTCATACAATTTGATAATGTTACCCTAATGGCAACATTTACTACCATAGCACGCTATTTGTCATGCAAATTAAAATATTATAAAAGTAATAAAATACACTTACATTCCTTTAACAAACTAGTTTTTTCTCTAGGTATGAGAACGTGGTAAAATTTGTTTCCAACTGCTCGGAGGTCGCGCAGCTAAAATAAGAAAATACTATATTTTACACTAATGTATTAAAAACAAACTTTTAAGGCCTACTTGCACTACTTCATATTTAACCTCTAAACTAAACAATTTTTAATTAATCTAGGCTAGGGCAAGGGACAGCCCCACAAAGAGGGTCAGCCAACCGGCAGTTGAGCTACCCATTTTTACAGATGACTGTTCCAATAAACCTAGATCTTAGATCTGCATTCCGGACACATTCCAGCATAACATACAAAGGGTCTTCCACCTTATTGCACACTGTCCATAGTGGGAAGGGTTTAATACCCATCAAAAGATAAAAGTTTGTCGCTGGAATATGCCCAGAATGCAGGTTAAATGCTAACACCTGTGAGGCTTGCAACAGGTGAGAGCGGCCTTAAAAAATTTGATGATGAATGATGATGATGATGATTGGTTGCCCTGGTCACAGATAATATAAAAGGTACTGCCCTGGTTCAGTTCTAGGAAAACACTAGTTTCAGCATTTAAGATGTGTTCTGAGCACATTCCTGTGCATAACATGCACAGTTTGCAATAAAGCGGAAGCCCTCATTCATATCTAAGATCTAGATTTATTGGACCTTCCGCTTGCCACAATAGGCAGCTCAACTGTGATTGGCTGACCCTCTGTCAAGCAGAGCAGTGAGCCTATAGTGTTCGAGGGGATGTCCCGTGTCCTAGATAAAATAAAAAAAGTTTTCAAACCTATGAGTCTTATGAGACTAGAGACTAGACTTGTCTGATTCAGTATATGTACTGAATCTCAAATCGAGATAGAAAAAAAATGGGTTTGAGGTTTAGGGTCCACAGTGCCAGGTCCAGCTGTGTGCATGACTCGCCTGGTGAGTCAGGGTTGTATCACATTCCATGTTACTAGTAAACGTGTTAGGTACACATACATTTTTGAGCTTACCAGTGAATGTGTTAAGTCTACTAATCTAAGGTTTGTCATCTATAAGAAGTAAACACACCTAGCAATATTTAGATAGTATACACATAAAAAAAATCAAAAGGTAAGAAATTAAGCCTTAAATTAAATAACTAGTTTCTTGTACTACACAAGAAACTAGTTTTTTTTTCAAAGATTTCTGTTTTTGGTCTATCGTAAAAAACACAAAAGCGTCAAACTTGGTAAAATTATAATACAAACTCTAAAGAAAAACAACAAATAAATACCGGCCAAGTGTAAGTCAGCCTCACACTGAGGATCCCGGAAAAAACATAGTTTTAGTTGTTGTTAACAATGTATTATGTTGAGCCCATAAAGTTATTATACCTGTCGGAATAGAGTAACTGACATGAGTTGTCAAATGAAACTGTTTTTTGTGCATTTGTCGGTGCTTATCGGCACCCTAAAACTTCGAGTTCTGTGTATAATTAATTGTGAATCTAACGTGAAGTAATAGGTAATTTAATGAAATAGTGTTAGTATATTTCACAAAATAATCTACGACTTCACTTTAGATTCACTAATTATTCACAGAGCACGAATATTTACCCAGTCGATTGTGCCAACAAGTTCCCAAAAACGGTTCTATTGCCTCGCGTCACGTATCTCTTTCTATTATACAGTGGCGCCGCTAGGTGCATCTCGCTCTCTCAGCTGTCAGTTCCTCTATATGATACCTTTATGGTAGAGCCATAAGAAACATATATTAATTATTGGATAAAGTGATTTGTAACAAAATAAGACAGCTGAATAGTCTGGACATATCATCATTGTGTATGGGCCGGTCGCCGGTCACAGTTCGCCATAAGCATGACATGTCACCGACGCTCTTTAACCTTTTAACCGCCAGAACAATTTTCGTTGCCGTGTCATATGAAAACACAGTATGAAAACAATATAAATTATAGTCTTATTTATGAGACAGCGGCTTTGTGAGCTCAATGTGGTATGTCTTAAATTTCAAACCATAGCGGTTAATACTTGATCAATATATAAATTGACTTACAAAAGTCTCCTTGATTGGTTCATCCAGCGTATTGAACTCCATGCTGTCTCCAGAAGGTACTCCCCTCGAGGGGATGTTCATTTCCCCCTCCACCACCCCCACGTCGCCGGCTGGGTACATCTAGGTGGCACAATCGTTATTATTTACTTACTGCCTTTATAGATCATTTCTGGGAAGTATGGTTAGAGTGAGTGGAGTAATTTATAGAGATAATAAAGGTAGAAACATTCATATTAATTTTGGTAGAAAATTATTGACGAGCAATATGGGAATTTCATCAGAAATATAAAATTTTTTGATACGAAATGACTGTTTAGATTTGGAATTGACATCAATGTAAGAACATTAGACTACGATATTAAACTACACTCACATCGTATTTAGAGTCAAACGTCGTCATTTTCCAGGTAGTGTACCGCTAAATGATGAATTTGTGCAGAAATAAATAAAACTCCAACACATCAAACCCTCCTCTTTTCATGAAATTGGGATTTTGTTTGACATTGACATTTTGTTTTTTTATGATGAGTAAGATGTCTGTTCGTGAAATAGTTTTTTTTTTACATCCTTCTTGTGTCGTAGTACAAACTTCCTATTTCTATAGAGACCCCGCCCGAGGTGAGGTCTTAAGTGAGAACATAAATTTGTAAACAACACGCACAAATGTCGCAAAGATATACGTTTGTAGGTGTCGTTTTGTGTTTTTTGTTCTTTCGAAAAAGAGATTTAAAAAAGGGAAATAGATGGAGAAAAGAACCTATAAAACGAACATGTCTTTAAATTCGGATACACGTACACAGGGCGCGACACATCAAGCTATACAAAACCAACATAAGTTGGCCGCGCGTAGGTCGAGTGACGTATAACGTCGCGCGGCCAGAAGTGCGATTTTTGAAAATCATACGAGCGACTTGGCAGTAGAAAATGTCAAAATTACTATGGAGATTATGCATCTTTCTACTGCCAAACCGCTCGTATGATTTTCAAAAATCGCACTTCAGCTTATGTTGGTTTTGTATAACTTGATGTGTTGCCGTGTGTACATGGAGTGCGATTTTTGAAAATCATACGAGTGACTTGGCAGTAGAAAATGTCAAAATTACTATGGAGATTATGCATCTTTCTACTGCCAAGTCGCTCGTATGATTTTCAAAAATCGCACTTCTGGGCACAAAAAGATTTATTCCGAAATGTCTTTGTCGTGGCGCTTCTGCTGGACAGTGAGCTTAAAAGAAAACGGGTTCTTCGAACGAATTCTTTTATTCCCTGAAAAATATCTGTCTTACCAAAAAACCTTCACAAGTGACAATCAAAAACAAAAACGTCAATAAAAAACACATCCTTCTAAATATCTAAAAGCTACGGCGGCCAGAAGTGCGATTTTTGAAAATCATACGAGCGACTTGGCACTAGAAAATGTCAAAATTACTATGGAGATTATGCATCTTTCTACTGCCAAGTCGCTCGTATGATTTTCAAAAATCGCACTTCAGTGTCGGCGACAGTCTTTATTTTTACGGAAACGGATCCACAAAGCAGGTAAATCAAGAATACCAGGCATTTTTTCTTTTTTCTTTTCTTCACTCGTGTGGAAGTTCACTTCTTTCTTTCTCACTCCTGCGAGATTAAAAGAAAGAGTAAAGGTGTTTGAAAATCGCGATTGGTTGTAGCTAGTCAATTTTAGTTCGATAAAAAATTAAACCTGTCAAATCTCTGCAGTCTATGTGATATGTCTGTCACTGTCAATGTCAAATGTGTCGGGAATCGGGAATCGATTCGATTTAGCGTGGATTTTGCTTTGTTTTGTTGTTATTATATCAAAGGAAACGTTTTCTACGACTTAAGTTCTTAAAAGCCAACGCAATACACATTCTGTGCTATCAGATAGAAAAAGAACAACACACCGTAATGTGCACAACGATATGAAAGTAACCGTTAAAAGTAAGTTTTTACCTAAAACAATGATAATGACCGCATACAATATTTTGGACACAGATTTGGACATAATATATATACGTGACATTGGACGGTATTGTCCAACATCAACAGCCCTTCCTTGCCTCCTACTATACGCCTCCGACACAATATACACTTCTTCACTGGGTTCTGTGCTTCTTGCATCTAGTCCCTCCCAGCAACTTTCGCTGCTCGTGAAGCAAACCTAGCGCAGTCAACGAAAACATGGTCAAAACTATAGCATCCATATAGACATTGAGGTACCTGCTAAAGATAAAGACAATAAACATCATTCAGCGCCTCTAAAACATCATCAACATAAATAAAATTAAAACAGGCTTTATTCTTTGCTGTATAACTTTAGAGAATACTCTATTAATCACGCCAAGCTTGATGGTTGTATGTATTGTCGGGCACGGACCTAAAAAAAAGATGGACGTAATGTCACATTAAAAAGAGGTGAAGCAGCAAGGTGCTACAAATTTCGTTTGTTCTACAAAGCACCTAATCAGTAGTGAAAATGTCATGATCACGATTTTGGGGGTGTGAGTCTCGGAAGTGGCACTTCTGGCATTTGGGTGCGACAGAAAATCAGCGCTGAGCTCGTTGAGCCCAGCTTAATGCTGAGTCGTAACCCTATTTGCTGCTGCGGCACACACTGCTCTTAATTATGTAATTTTTAAATTATGTTTTTTAGTTTAGTTTTTATAAGTACCTATATAATTTTGTCAGTGTGTTTTGTTGTTTGCAAATAAAAATATTTTCTTTCTTTCTTTCTTTCTTTCTTTCACCTACACTCACACAGACGCACCAGTTCTAGGCGCAGGTGCGACAACCCGTCGCCATTTTGTCCCGCGCAACAGGGCGGCAGCACGCACACTCATATAAATGGGTGCTTCACTTTTGATTAGACAAGATTCCGTCCGTCTGTTTTTCAGGTCCGTGTTGTCGGGTAAAAGTTTAGTATCCTGTGGCACGAATTTGGGGGGTAGCGGGTAGAGGGGGGGGGGGGTACACAAAGGACCAGCCACAGTCTCAGTGTTACAATAACGACCCTTGCTTGCAATAGCCCAACCACAAATAATAATGTTAATCCTTGTATCTTTCTGATGAATAATCTTTTTATTTTATTTATTTAATTTGAACTATTTTATCCAAGGTTGGACAGGCGTCGCAACCTGGCGCTGGATCGCGAACGACGACAACTGCGGCATCTGTCGGATGCCCTTCGACAGCTGCTGCCCGGATTGCAAGCTGCCCGGGGACGACTGCCCGCTGGTCTGGGGCGCGTGCTCCCACTGCTTCCATATACACTGCATCGTGAAGTGGCTGCACTCTCAGCCACAACAGCAGTGCCCCATGTGCAGGCAGGATTGGAAGTTCAATAATAAATAAATTGGTGAGTCTTTTGGATTTTTAAGGACATGTTATTATCCGTGGCGAACAAGCTGAAGGAGGCGAAAGAATCTTCTTTTAGAATTATTTGTATGAAATTCTATGACACCTCGCACACTTATCCGCGGCGAATCGGACAAATCGTCAGAAGAATTAAAAGGAAATTTGTTTTGTTCGCCTCCTTCGGCTCCTTCACCGCAGATAGATACAACCGACTCATATGCCGTCACGAAAAACGGCATAATGCGTGAGGCGCTACATTCAAAAATTTCGAAAAATATGTGTTACTCAGGAGAGTGCGTTATTTCGTTGTTACACATTGCTGGGCGTCCCACTATGGTAACTTTTTTTTTAT
Organism: Agonopterix subpropinquella; assembly: GCA_922987775.1. Lineage (NCBI taxonomy): Eukaryota > Metazoa > Arthropoda > Insecta > Lepidoptera > Depressariidae > Agonopterix > Agonopterix subpropinquella. Next base: position 19,756,169 of record OV277703.1, on the reverse strand, counting down.
TAGTCTTAATCTGTTGTATAGGCTGGGATAGATCAGAAAAGTAAAACATTGAAAAACATTTCCAATAGGATTATTTTAATACAGTATACTTAATCAAAGTTGTATTTTTTGACAAATCAAACACAGACAAATTTCATAAGGAATCATAAAACTGACTTTTTAGGACCTGTTATTACACCACTCGCTGATAAATGTCAGATAACATATCCAACAGATAAATAGATAATGTAGACCATGTATATTAACTTGGCACCTAGCTCGTACGTGGCTTGGAATTCGACACCCCTCCTGCTACCCCCCGCGGGACCCCGCCGTCGCTATGCGAGGCCAGTAGCATAGCATCTCAGTTACCGTTGCACATGTCCCTGCTCTTTAGCATTTTCGACATATTCTTTCCGAGGCTTTTATTCCGAGCCACGTGCGAGCTAGGTGCCAAGTTAATTCGCCGATTTAAGGTTTTAAAATCTCTTACTTCCTCGGGGAATATAGTCGTGAGCATATGCTTATGCTTACGTATCTTTATAATTAATAGACTACAGTTCACCCGCGACTTCATCCACACAAATTATATACCACATTTTAAAAGAATCCAACAAAAAAGTTTCATTAAAATCGGTTCAGTAGTTTTTGTGTGAACAAACATTTTTATAATAGTATAGATAATGTTTAAGAAGATATTTATTACGTAGGGCACACTGAAAGTTTCCCGGAACGGAAAGGAACGGACCAGTTAATGACTCAGTACATTATACATATAGTGATCTGTGTTAATGACGATTTCAATGGAAAATTTATTTTAATTTCGAATAAAAAACTCTTTATCAACCTATAGCCAAAAATTTTATTTGATTGTCATTTGTTTTAACGATTTGGCGGCAATTTGAAAAGTGCGTGTCGCGAGGCAAAACGAATTTAGCAGGGAAAAATGTTTTCTCCCCAATTTATTACGATTTTCGTCGTGGTCCTAGTCCATAACAAAGTTAATGATAAACTTCGATTGGTATTTCATGATGAAGCCCTGTCCCTTGACACTTGTTTACAACTGGTCAAATGAGTTTAGGCATGATCGGAGCAATCTCAGTGATGATCTACCTGGGAGATGTCGTTCAACGGCGACAACTGGAGAAAACGTCAATGCTGTGCAGCTCATGAGAGAGGCTGATAAGAGAGTGACCTACCAGCAGATTCAGGCAAGCTTCAGCATTGATATGAGTCAAGTGCAAAAGATCCTACACAAATATTAATGCGTAGGGAAGCTTTGTACTAGATGAATACCCCATAATTTAACCGATTTCAATAATTTCATAGTAAAGCAGAGGGGGTCCACTGCTTCTCACAGAGGTTCCATTGAACGGGACGATACATAAAATGGAATGGAGGCCACTTCTAAAAATATTAAAAGTATTCCCAACCTCCTACTTCTATACACTTTTTATTGTCCTGAAACTTTCAGTGTGCCCCACGTATTTATTTAGCTACATACATAAACTCACGACCGTAATCCCTTTCGGGGTGGTCAGAAACATTGCTACAACTACCAAATTTCTGTTTAATTAAGAATGTAGTTGTAGCAATGCTAACATTTAGCATTTTATTTATTTGTCATGGCATAATGTGGTTTTCCTTTCACTCACAAATATTCTAATTGGTATTTATTACGATTACGATTTGACGGCCCGTTAGCACATTCGGTAGTGATCCTGCCTGCTGTGCCGAGGGTCGCGGGTTCGAATCCCGTAAGGGACAAATATTTGTATGGTGAATATGAATATTTGTACCCGAGTCATGGGTGTTTGTATCTATATATTATGTATTCTATATCGTTGTCTAGTCATCATAATACAAGTCCAGGCTAGATTCTGGTACTTTAAATGTGACTAGATAATTTGTGTGACATAGTACAAGATATTAAAAAAAAAAAAAAAAATTATGGAATAACCTAGCAAATCTAAATAAGGCTTAGAAATAAGGTAACAAGAACTGCACTTTGGTGTTGGTAGGGTAGACTTATTTTCCTGAACAAAATTCATCATTGCATTATCGTTATTTATTTTGCGTAGTAAGCACTGACGGACGCCATTGATTCGTAATTCGTATGTATGTGTATAATATATACCATTAAGGACTTTAATTTTCTTTAGAAAGACCTGGAGTGCGATTATTGAATCTCATTCGCTGAGTTCAGCAGTTGAAAATGTCAAAATTACTGTGCAGATACGCATCTTTCTACTGCTGATCTGACTTTCAAAAATCGCACTCCTGAAGTATGATTTTTGAAAGTCAAATCAGCAGTAGAAAGATGCATGATCTCCACACTAATTTTGACATTTTCAACTGCTGAACTCAGCGAATGAGATTCAAAAATCGCACTCCTGACCCCCTAGCATGATTGCGCGCGACTCGGCTTTTTCCCATACTACAATTCGCGGCAAGCGCGGCTTTCGCTCTCCGAAAAGCGCGGGAACAGGTTATTTTCTATGCAGCGAAGGCGCGTCGCGCGCGTGTAGGGAAATCATACTAGACTACTACTGGTTATCTTTTTAATAATTTGAGCCTTAACCTTATTAAGAGGGTACCGAGCCTCCAGTACTGCCTTCAATCGTATTTTTTTTATTTCTAAACAATTATACAACATTTCAATGTTCAACAATGTCTCATTGTAGTAATTGTTGGTTTTCAATTTATCGAAGCATTATAGTTTTGGTACCTACTATGTTTTATGTTTGTAGTAACTATTATCGTTAAAATAAAACCGTCAAAAGTGGGTACTTTTAGGAAATCTGAAAATCTGCAATGACTACAATATGACATTCTTGTTTTTTTGGAAATGTTTTATAATTACTAAGAAATAAAAAAATATGATTGAGGGCAGGACTAAATGCTCGGTGCCCCCTTAAGATGACATGGATTTTTTTTATTCTAAGGAAAATTATTTTATTCGCCAAGGACACTATAAGCGTGTACTTAGCGTGTAGTTAATAAGTTAATAGGTACCTAATTTAATTGACCAATAAAAAATAATCAAGCTAAATGAAAATGAAAACCTTATTGTTCCCGAATGAATAAATTAGCCAACCAATTAGGTATTTGACTACATTCAATATATTTTATTTTTATCTACTCAATAAAAAAAGGGTTAGAAAATAACGCTAAACTCCCATTTTCATTGAGTTTTTAGCTTGAATACTATTTTTAATAACAAGATAAACTATAAAAAGTAATGAAAATGTTGATGACGTCACAACTCAATATTTAGTACAAATCTTCATACAAAGCGCATGTTTTGACGTCCGATAAAGAGTAGTTGATTTGACTAGTTGTCAAGTAGCCAATTACGAAATAACAGAGCAGCTGTAACGTTTTGATTATTAAAACAATAGGTCAGAGACTCCGAGAGTGCTTTCAAAATCAGCAACAATAGCAACCATGGCGTGTCGCGTGTGCCGCACCGCACGGTAGCCGTATTGCGTCCATTCCCATAGTAAACAATCACTTTTACATTATTAAGAGTATGGGTCAACTCATTGTTCGCAACCAACTACTTGGACAGGTAAAGTTGGAGGCGAAAATAGTTCATAACTCCGCGGCGTAAAGTTGCGTGTCTGGTACGCGAGTTGAAGCCGCACGGACATGGCGCGGACAGGCAGTCAGTATCGCGCGCCGGCACGGACGGACGCGCCGGCCTGCAGCGCGTCGTGTGTGTTGTGATTACAGTGCCGTGCTAACGCGCTCCTTATACTATAGTGCTTATCTTATAGTATTGTCCGAGTGACGCATCGCTTCAGCATGCTGATGGTACAGACCAACGCGCACCCCATGAAGACCAACAAACTGAAAGGCCCTCCGCCTGTACCGCCGCGGCCCAACCAGAGCGTGGTGGCCGAGGCGCTGGCGAAGACGAGGAAGGCCGTCGCCGAGTCGAAGGCCAACCTCTCCAAGTCACGCGTCACAAGTAAACAAGAGCAAACTAAAAGATCCAAGACGCTGGACAGGACCACCACTCCGCCGACCGTCTCGCCGAAACAGAACGGCTTAGCACGCGTCAAGTCATTCATCCGCGATGTGATCAGCGACCGGAGCTCGTCCTCTGACGAGCGCAGGTCCAGTGGACACAACTCCAGGAGGAGCTCAAGTGACAGCTGCTCCATACCGGCCCCGGCCCAAGTCAAGAAATCCAACGAATCTCTCAACTCTAAAGCAGTTAAAACGTGCAAACAAATATTAGTACGATCTCTTTCCACATCGAATAAGTTAGATCAAGATGCTAAAAGTAAAATAACAAAGTCGTCTAGTTTCGCTGACAAAACATTGCCGTTACGGAAAGCGCCTCCACCACCGCTATCGCCTAAACCTAAGTTGAAACCAATGAAACCTTTACCCATACAACATAATTCTTTAGAGAGACGTAAACCAAAACGACCGACACCCGAAATAAGTCCATATTCATCTCCGATCGATGCGAAGCCCCCACAGAGTCCTCCACCAGAAGCGCCCTACGCCACGGTGGAGGAAGTTCAGGAATTCGACGACAGATTACGAAACAGTCCATCGAAACAAGTCAACAACCTCTCGGATACACAAATTGCTCCTGTCAGCCCGAAACGTGACGAAACTGTAAATAAAAATAACAATTCACTAGAACGTAAAACCTCTAGAGTCACCGAGATGCTAATTTCAGAGATTCTCGCGAGTAGAAACAATAACAAAGACGAAGCCAACACTGTTATAGATAAAGGGAAAGATTCCGAGAATATGAGTAACGGCAACGACTCGCCAGAGATGGAGATGATGAAGGACATGAATAATCACGAAATGTTGATATATGAACTTCAGACGATGCGGTCGCAGTCAAACGTGCCGGAGAGCTTAGATTATAGAGAATCCATCGAGGGAATCGGTCAGTGCGACTCGGAAGAGTTGGATTTAGACTCTGAACAGAATTATGCAATGTCATCGGTCACAAGTGGGAATACGGATGATGGAAGCGATCAAGCTTACGCCTACATTTTAGACGATGATCTTAAGTCTAGGTAGGTCTAAAAACCTGTTTACGCTGATAATCAAAGCTTCGATAGATCGTAATTTTATTTACATTAGCCGAGTTATTTTGCGACGAGATTCAAAGTGGGTTATTGAATGTCCGGATCTTCGTAATCTAAATATATCGTTTTTTTTCTGGGTCAATAATGGCCCCAGCCAGTCTGTGATACATCAACATCAGTCAAACATAAAATAGATTAAAAGAAACTTTAAAAAAAATTTAAATAACACGAATTATCGTCTAATAACTTTACCAATACCAGTCCAAACATATTTGTTTTGATGTAAATGTTTTAAAAGGAAAAACATAAAAATCCCCATGCCATTCACAAAATACTGACGTAATAAACTGCATTGTTTTCCCTTACTAATAATTATGTCACCCCAAACGTCATAATCATAATGCAGAGGTGACGATAACTGTTTTGAAATGCAAATGATGAATCGATGAAGACAGCAAAATTTTATTGGTAAATAATCATAGTCCATGCTAATGTATGAGACTTGTGTAAATAACGAGATAGGGTCCTTGAAATATACAGTTATGAGTCAAGTAATTTATAGTCAAACACACTAGAGTGACAATAAAATGTGTCGTAAAGTTAGTGACGTCATTTCCCTCCCGATGTGGTATTAAATAAATAAATAACTACACCACAATTGTTTTTATTAAGAACAAAATTTTTAGGGTGTATTCACACAATGAAAATAACAACATAGGAACGAGAATATTTTTTTGAACTCCCTAAAAATGCGAATCAGCCGATAGATTTTCTATCGGAGTTCCAAATTTTTTTTTCGTTTTCGACCCATGTTCCTGTTCCTAGGGTAAAGTTGTTTAGTTTCATTGTCTGAATACATCCTTCTCTGACTGACTGCCTCCGTGGTCTAATGGTTAAGAGCATTGGCTCTCGACACGGAGGTCGTGGGTTTGATTCCCATGGGGGACACCTAGTGATATGTCACTTTGTGCGTTTTTCCCCAGTTGGTTAGGACATTGCAGGCTGAATCATCTGATTGTCTGAAAAGAAAAATGATTCGGTGCTTCGGATGGCACGTTAAGCCGTTGGTCCCGGCTACTATCTCTGGTGATAGTAGTCGTCACGTAAAAACCATGTCAGAGGCCGTAAGGCGGTCTGAAAAAACTCTGACACCAGGGCTCTGCCCACACGATAAGAAAGAAGAATACATCCTTAAAATTTTGTTTGTAATTAAAAACAACTGGTGTATACAATTATGTTTTCAAGTAAACTACTAGGCTTTTTGTTATGAAAATCATACAACGGCACAAATATATAACATCCATGACCCAACCGGGATTCGAACCCAGGACGCGCTGGTTTGGCAGTTCGGCGCGGTAGCCATAACACCAGCCGGGTCGTCAAAGTTAGTTCGACGATAAAGTGGTAATCAACTAATCAACTGTTATTGGAACGCGAACGTTTGGTATCAGACTTATCAGTTATCAGCTAGTCGTGAAATGAAGTTTTAACTCACATACAGGCTGCAACTTAATATGCTGACGGTTTTTTAGGAAGATGACCAAACCATCAAACTGAACAACTTTTTCTATGGGACCAACCGACCAACATCGATGATTTTGATTTGATATACATTGTTGGTCGAGTAGGATTGCAGTTTTGTATGGCACGGTTTATTCTTTTCGCGATTTCTACTTTGGTCCCATAAAAAAAGTTGTTCAGTTTGATGATCTGAATTCTGATCATCCCCTTAAAAACCGTCAGCATATTAAAAAGGACCCTGTATTGATGTATCGGTAGAAACCTACTAGTTTTCTGGTAAAAATGTAAATACTAGGTAGGTTGCGTATGTTTAAAATACCATAGGGCTCACCTACCTAGAATTAACAATTTTAACAGAATTTACGAGTTATTTTGGCTATGTATTTTACCTTCCTAACACCTCATGCTCGCGATATTTTTATAAGAGAATAGCAAAAATTAAAGAATTAAGAAAGCAAACATAATTGTTGTGCTAAACCTCGTATTATCCATGGATTAATAAAGTAAGTTAAGGCTTACTCCTAAAGATTAGGAGTAGCAATATGTGACTCACAGATCATAGCACAGAGCTGCATGAGCTCATTCCGCCTTCCCCTTTCTATTATCGGACATCCAGACGCACCGCGAGATATCACCCCTATTTGGTTGACATCCCACATATTTGCACTAAGCGCCTTTCAGAATCTTTTATAATGCTGCCTGCCTGTTTTCGAACGCTTGCAACGCGAATTCCTTTAAAGTACGAGTGAATAGGCTTTTTCTAGGTAAGCTCGCAACATTTTCGACCCCATCTTTGTCCTGTGGACTTGATTGAGGTCAAGAGCAAACCCATCAGTAAAAAAAAACTATAATACTAACTGAAAAGAGAAAAACAAGCTTTTATATTCACTAATCAACGATAACAACTTGGTTCGAACAAATATAATTTGAATGCTATTAGGTAGGTATCGCAAACGGGGACAAAGAAGAATATAAAACATACCTTAGGTACCTTCTTTGGTTTGTCCCCGCCTGCAATACCTACCTAATAGCATTCAAATTATATTTGTTCGAACCAAGTTGTTATCGTTGATTAGTGAATATAAAAGCTTGTTTTTCTCTTTTCAGTTAGTATTATAGTTTTTTATGCAGTCGGGTTTTTTGTTTTTCTTAATAATTTAGTTTATTTCATACTTTTTAATCTTGTGTCGAAATGGTAGCATAAAAGTACTATAATATATATATTTTTGGAATCGTCTGTTTACAAGCTTTCATTTGATACCCATATTGAAATTTTTAACAAAAAAATTTTTTTTATTCCCCCTCTTTTTTTTTATTCGCAACCACCTTATTAAAATAATATAGCCTATGTCACTCTCACGATTTTTGCTAATCTAACGACACCTCATACGTCAAAATCCATCAAGCCGTTTAGGCTGTAGGCCGTGCCAAAGAAATATACATACAAACATACATACATACATACATACATACATACATACATACATACATACATACGCTCGAAAAACATAACCCTCCTTCTGGCGCAGTCGGGTAAAAAGTATAATAGAGGTTGTACAAATCTGCACGTAGGTACTAAAAATACCGTAAAAATGAGTCTTGAGCTTTCTGATAATAAATAACGATAGCAATGAAAGAGTTATAGTATTTACAAATAAATTACGCATGCCACGGACACAGTATATCATATTTTTATGTTATATAACGTACGAGCTTTGCTACCAAACAAAAAAAAGTTTTATCAAAATCGGTTCAGTAGTTTTTGCGTGATACTCGAACAAACAAACACCCAAACTAACAAACAAACAAACAAACAAACAAACTAAATACTTTTTTCAAATTTACAGTTTTATAATAGTCAGGACAAGATATTATGTAGTTATGTACTTAAATAAATAAACATATTTACTTACCCTTCCTTTGCGTCGCGCAGTCGGGTAAAAAGGGCCAGGCCATATCTACCAGAATCTGAATCTCCTTTCTCCTTTGCCTGAATCTGAATCTAATCATCGTTTGACATTTTTTTACACATTACTGAAATTTTCTTAATCTACTTTCATCATCAATCATCATCTCCATAATGTCGCAATTTTTAGAAAAATAATAAATTAAATAAATTTGGTAAAGGAATAAAAATTAAATTATATTCGTATTGTCTAAATATATTTTTAATTTATTTATTTAAAACGAAAAGTACAAAGTGCGTATCCACGACAGGCTTCGTCAAAGGCATTCACATCCACAACAGGCTTCGTCAAAGGTAATAGGTACACCACTCACATCCACAACAGGCTTCGTCAATAAATACATCCCATATATCTGCAACAAGCTCCGTCAATTTCTATACCTACAATCTATAAACCTCCTCCAAAGCCTCTCCCTGCGGGACGGTCCCTAGAACGCTGGCAGCATTCCCCCTTAGAATCGCCAAGCTTAAAAAGCTAGCTAGCTTTAAGCTTGTGGCTTTTTTAAATAAATAAATTCTTGTTTTTAATTTATTCAATATTAGTTTGATGATTTAAAAAATGTAATGTTTTCTATTCTACAAATGCGCAAATGCTTGTCCGCAGACTTCGCAAACAATTTCGCGCAATCAGCACCATGTCGCTTCAAGGGCTGCCCCCACTGCCCAAGAGCCTAAGCGGCTTCACCGAGGGGGAGCCTGTCGAGGAACCACCTTCTCCTTCTGATGATAAACCACCCACCGACCTTGACTCGCAGCTTACTTATTTGAAGAAGGAAATGGTAAGATTTTTAATTTTTTATCTATTAAGTATGTTCTTGATCTGCTGGGTCGATGCCGTATCATACTCCTGTTTGATCAGTATTAGTGCTATTGCGCGGGACAAAATGGCGGCGGGTTGTCGCACCTGCGCCTAGAACTGGTGCGTCAGTGTGAGTGTAGGTGCTTTGTAGAACAAACGAAATTTGTAGCATCTTGCTGCTCCACCTCTTTTTAATGTGACATTACGTCCGTCTTTTTTTTAGGTCCGTGTATAAGATCAAGCAATTTGTACCGGGCTAATTTTTAAGTAATATTGTGTTTAAGATCATCCATCGTATCCATTTTCTGACGTTGAATAACTAGATATCAGGACGGAGCATTGCCAAGAACAAAAACAATAAGACCCCAGCGCTGAAGAAGCATAAAAAATTCATGTAGGCTTTACGTTAACTTACCGTAATATTTAACTATATTTATTCTGAAATGTTTTGTTTTCCCAATCACCATCGCCACAGCTTGAAATTGTCGATTAAATATTGAAAACCAGAATGGCCTAGATTAGAACTTTACTGTCAATAACGTACTCGTATATCGTTCCATAATAGACAAGATACACAAAGATACTACCACGATACTACCGATCGATCGATCTCTTTATAATAAGGACAATGTAGCATGTATGTGCTTACATGTCTGACAATAAAGATTTAAAATAAGATAAGTATTGTAACTGTTGAAACATTTCTGAGTCATTTCTTAGTATTTACAATACATTACGTTTCGGATTCAGGATATTTTTTATCTTTATCGTTTTAAAAGCACTTATTTATGTTTCAGTCTATAAAACACATTTTTAGTGCCAGTAATTTGTTAAATTTATAAAGCCTGTCATTTTAAAAGGGTAATGTTTTCGGTTCGTTTAAAAATAAATGTGTTTACACGTGTTTTGTAACTTAATATTTCCTTTACGGACACGTGGTTTTAAAATTAAATATTTAGTATTCCATAAAATCATAGTAAAACTAGTGTTCTCGAACAATTTATGACCGGGAAATAATTATATTGTAGGTAAACGATGTTAATTTCTATACAGGGTGTAAGAAAAAGTATCATTAACCTTTAAACCACATACTCTACCCATCAAACTGAACAACTCTTACTATGGGAGCAAACCTGTCAGAGCAGGAAAAAAAATCATCTGTCATACATTTGAGTAGGAGTTATTGCAGTAGGTATTGCAGTTTGGTACGGAACAGCAGTTTTTTTTGTTGCACAACTTGAAACCTGAAAACAATGTTTATGAGTTATCATTATCACATTGTTTTTCATGTTGAAACCGTACAACAAAATCATACTAAAATATACATTTACTTTACTGCAGCCTTTTTTGGTCGTTTTTTATTTCGTTGCAGATTTTAACGCTGGGGTTATGTGTATGTTGTTTTTAGTTGTCGCAAGCTATAGAACACAGCAATTTATTGGTTACAGTTAGTTTATAAATTCTGCCTTAATAATGTTAAAACAAATAATGCGCGCAAACAAGACATTATTTTGCAGACTGTATCTAATAAAAAGGTTATAAATCGAACGTATTGGTATTACGTAGGTGAAGGCAATAAATAAAGATACGTGTATGGGCTTGGTTTTGGACCAAATAAGGATAATCTTTGCCTTGAAAAACCTTTCCTCGCTTCTATTTATCTCTAAACTACCTTTTCTCAAATACATGAGTATCAATCAACCTTTGAGCTTGAAAAACTATTATTTACTTTATATACAGGGTGTACAATAAAATGGGACAGCTACTCAAAGGGGTGCTTCAGACCATCAAACTGAACAACTTTCTCTATGGGACCAATATCGAAATCGCGAAAAAAAAATCCGCTCTCCCATACAAAACTGCAAACATAACTCGACTGAAATGTATGGGACAGCAGATTTTTTTTTCGCGATTTCGATATTGGTCCCATAGAGAAAGTTGTTCAGTTTGATGGTCTGAAGCACCCCTTTAAGTAGCTGTCCTATTTTCTTGTACACCCTGTATATATATTTTTTTTTTATTTCTTTAGGATCGCCGACAAGGTGAACACAATATTAATCACAAATACATAGACAGACAAAAGGCGTGTGCCACCTCAATTAAAGGCAATCACGGCGTTTATAATACTACGGCTCTCCATTTAGATTTTCAAAAAAGTGTTAGTACCTTTTTTTTTCAAATAAGGAAAACGACTTAACTTTTCATTGTGTTCATTTGTTCACATTTTGTTTCCGAATAGAAGAGTACCTAATTTTCTGCTACCAAACTATTACTACATACATAGAATAATTTTGCCTTAAGGCAACGTGAAGGCAGGGCTAAGCTCCGATAAAGGGGGTGAGGTGCGGGGTCTGAGGGGAGATCGCGAGCAATTCGTTCGAATTTTGAATTTAAATATTAGAGTGTTCAATAATTCTTCAAGATGCCACAGTATACCAACATTTCATATAATTGATACCAGTTGAACAACACCAATAACAAAGTTAAAGTTATTTATAGGTATTATTGTAGGCTATTGGCATAAGTAATTCTTTGATGAAGATCTGATGAATGGCTTTGGAAACAGGTAAATGGAACTCCTCAACAGTTGAAAACAAATCATTGGCAATTGAATAAGTTGTTTGAAATCATCAATTATATGCTATAAGTGAGCCTTGCTAAAACTACACGCTTTAAAAGATGGTTAATAGTTGGGGTTAGGTGACAATTCGCCAGCAAAAAATAAAAAATAAAAAAAAATATATATTAAATAATAAAGTCCCAACGAACTCCTACTAAGATTCGCTACGAGCTCCTTGCCACCTTGCTAGCGACCGGAATCGAACTCGCGCCAACCGCACCAAACCGCCGCTCTGCTCTGGAGGCGAGTACCGAGACCACTCGACCAACTGGTGCTGCGCTGGACTCGGCAAAAAAAGGCATGCCTTGCCACAACTACGATTTACAGACGCTTAGGATGAGTCATACTGACTCTAAAGTGGACACTTTTCTTCAATCTGACATCGGATTCGTGTTCAGGGTCCACGCGGGCCCTCAGATATTGATTTTGGAAGCAATCGGTTGAGAAACACAAATTGAAAATACCAGTGAGCAGTTTTTGTAACAGTTGGAAGTGTAAAATGTCATAACGCCGGGACCTGCTGACTGGTGCGCTTAGCACCGGGAACCGGCGCCCGCAGACTCACCTCTCTACAACCTTAGCCGCTCACTAGATGTTGCCGCCTTGTCGCTCCTTGCGAGCGGCCATTTTGGGGGGCCCATCAAATGAGTTGGCAAGTCACCGTCTGCCATTTTTGACAAACCAGAGACATTTGTTACGGCAGGCGTCCCGAGTCTCTCCGCAATAACCCAGATTTCCCGGCCCACCAAGTTCACCCCCATAACCCGAGTAGTTTTATTTTGTCCTTCCTACAATAGTCTCTGCACCGAACGTGATAAGTCTTCTGGTGCATTTTCATAATGCATTCAGAGATAGACCACGGTTGGTGCATCCCATTGCATTTAGATAAAAGTGTCTCTAAGGGGCCTCTACGTGTTGGACCTGTGTCCCCACGCAAGCCTTCCAAAGGTCCGGGCTTCGGCCCGAGAAATACCAACAAGAGATACATAATAATAATAATAATAATAACCCGCGGGGGCAGCTTGTGGCGAGCTGACGGTGAGTGGCGACACCGCGGACCCCTATCCAGGGGGACCATACAGACATGCGCTCACACACACACACATCCACACACACACGCACACCCACACACACAGTAACACACCCCCCTACCTCTGGCTTGCCTTAATTGGCCGCCCAGAGTGGAATCGCAAGAGCAGAACCTATGCTCCAGGTTGGAAGTGTATTGCACGTAATGGCGTAATAACGGGGAAACCCGCTCACGGGGGTAAACCCCGCGATGGTGAAACCGGAGCCGCACCTCTCGACAACCTTCAGCCGCTCAATGAGATGTTGCCCCATTGTCGCACTTTGTGCGTGCGGCCGTTTTATGGGGCCCACTCGACGAGTCGGCGAGTCACCGCCTGCCCTATTTACAATTTTGAGACTAGTTGTCATGGCAGGCGTCCGTTAGTCTCCTCCCATAGCCCAGTATCCATCCATCCAACTTTCACCTCCATAGCCCAAGACCTTATTTTTCCATCGCGGCCATAGCGCCGTACTCCAATAGTCTTTACACAAATGGCGGGGACCATCCCCGTGGGTATCATATTGTACGCTCGGAGATGGTATCCGCCATTTGTGTATCCCTTACATTTAAATTAACTTGTCTTTTGAACGGGCCTCTACATGTTGGCTTCGGCCCCATGCACGCCTTCCAAAGGTCCGGGACTTAATTGCCCGTGATTACGGAACGTAAGACATACAATAATAATAATAAGTAGTAGTAATAATACCCTAGTAATACTTAACTGGGTGCTTCAGACCATCAAACTGAACAACTTTCACTATGGGGGCAACATCGAGAAAAAATTAAAAAAATCTGTTATCCCATACAAAAGTGCAGCACCGACTCGACTAAAATGTATGGGACAGCAGATTTTTTTTTTCTTTATGTTGGCTCCATAGTGAAAGTTGTTCAGTTTGATGGTCTGAAGCACCCCCTTAAGTATTACTAGGGTGTTTTGTTACACCCTGTATATATATATTTTTTTTTATGTATGTACGCATAACTTTTTACGGAGTAGGTAATCTGATTTTGATATTTTTTTTTTGTTTAGTAGGTCATACTTCAGAGGTGGTTCCATTTTAATTTGGTGAAGATCTGGTAAAGGGTTTCGGAGATAGACAATAGAACTCCTCAAAAATCTATAGCCTATCATCGACGATTAAAATAAATGATTCGTGTTCAAGTTTTCTTTTAGGTCATACTTCAAAAGTGGTCCCATTTTAATTTGATGAAGATTTGGTAAACGGCTTCGGAGATATACAATAGACTCCTCAAAGATCTATAGCATGTCATCGACGATTGAAATAAAAGATTCGTGTTCATGTTCCCTTTACATGTCCAACGGATATGTTAACCCAATATAACACCAACGCTGAAAATTTTTAATTTTTTTTTTTTTAACAAAGTATGAATACCGACTTCAAAACTCAAAAAGTAAAAAATAATAAATATTACAGCCGATGAATTTTACGTTAGCATCTATTAAGAATATCATTTTGTTTTATTGTAGTCGGTGTCAAGCCTAGCCAAAAAATTATTGCAAGCTCAGTCTCGAATCGTACAGGCTTGACAGCGACTTCGATAAAACAAAATGATATTCTTATAGATGCTAACGTAAAATTCATCGGCTGCAATATTTATTATTTTTAGGTACTTTTTGAAATTTGAAGTCGGTTTTAATTTTTTGTTAAAAAATTTTTATTCAGTACAATATCTGTTGGTATATTTTAAATAAAATAGTCTAAATTGTGAATATTAAAGCAATTTTTATTACAGTATTTTTTTTAAATTGTAGTGTACTTTCTTTGTACAGTGGGAAATAAAAGTATAAAATGAGAAAATACCTAAGCTAAACTCGCAAGACGATCCCTTTTCAGAAAATGTAAGTATCCGCTCTTGGATTCAAGGAACCCTACTGTTTTCCACGAAACCCTAAGATACACTTTGGGAACCGCTTACCTCTTAGGATGCTTCGCTATGCGCTACAAAAACAACTTTACCTACATCAGTTTAGCAATTCGTAGCACCACGAGTCATTTTGGTGTTGTCCTACTGAAAGCTATATTCGTGAACTGTGGCACTATGATGGAACTGTCATTTTGCCTACATAATTTACAATTCAAAAAAAATTTTACAAATTAGTTATATCTACAATAATCACAGCTATTATTTACAATTTGAGCAATATTAGAAATATTTATATAGATATTAATACAGAAAAAAGCCGGAAATGTTGTAAAATAAGACGTGAAATTTGAAGAAAAGTTTGACATAGGTCTTACCTCTACAAGCGCTGCCGCGCTTCTAAAATGGCGTATCGCATCGGCAAAATGGCGAGACGCTCGAAATTTCGTAGATATGTTGGAATTGTGTTGAAGTATATAAAGTAAAGTAAACGAAATATACCTAGCTGCCAAGCTTATGTTATGGCCAAGATAATAGTATATTTTATTTGCGTAAATACAGTTTCTTCTAGATATAAAATGATATTAAAAGTAAGAAAGAGGGGTAACATCGGGATGTTTTTCTATCGAGCCAAATTGTTCCAATCGTGTACTGAATAACCTTCCTGCCTAGGAAATATCCCCAACTATAATATATATTTCATTCAAATCAAAATTATTACATTTTGAATGGAAAAAACGTAATCGAAAAAGCGATTTTTTACGAGTTTATAAACTCATTACGCCTTAACCGGAATTTTTTATTGTAGCTAACGTGTCGTGACACAGAAATAGAATGGCTCCCCTGCCCGTAAATACAAACTACAAACATGGTAACATGAAATAAATACGTAATGTACACTATCCGAACAGACTGCTTTAAAAAACAGATGTGCTCCATACATTTTAGTTTATTGCAGTGTATGGTGCAGGGTTATTTTATGTATTACGGAACGATGCGATGCCCACGAATTGGTTAGAGCTTAATCATAAAATTATTAAGCTAATTTTGTTATTTACAGTAAGGGAAAAAAGATAAGATCGTCGGTAGCTGACCAAAGATTTTAACAGCCCCGAATATTATTATTTTCGTAATTTTAACTGTGTACATATACTGGCTAGTTTCGTCTGCATCTGAATGTATGGCAAAAGTCCATGAAGTTTTTCCACCATCTTTTCCCCGTTGTGTCTGTTTTGTGAATATTCATATCCTCGCACTATCTTTTCCTAAGATCATAATTCAGGCTCTGCGCTGTCCTTGACTTCCATTGTCGAGCTACCGTTGGATCACGATCGTTACCCCCCACCACTCCTTATGCATGCGGCAAACATATCCTGTACAATACATGCGGCCCTTTAAAAAAATTTGAATGGTAATAAAACTACACCCACCAAGTAGAATCTGTAAGCGATTGCAGAGAAGATGGTCCCAAATTCACATAGTCGATAATTTTCCTTGTTGCCATACGTCTTGGGAGCTCCCTGTTGCTGTTGCGGTTTTTTCACGGACCTCCATAAACGAACTCCATTGTGTTAACCTGTTAGTCCTGCTACCTTTGTCTGTTACTATTTTTCCTGTATTGTTCTGATGAAATAAATGAATCTACGTGGTATCTGGACAGTCCCTCTACCCGTACGCAATGCAGGAATGCTGCGTTTACGCGTTTTCTTTTCAGAGCAATGTTTTGCAACATTAGGAAGTTACGGGCACGAGACAGAATTATAGGTTCTAATACTGCTCACAACATGCTATCCAGATTTCTTCAAAGGGAAAGCTTTAATTAGGTTGGGAATGGAAGGCGAGTAGCGTTTAATAGTGCTTTAGTATTACGCATCCGTTGTATAGATGAATCTTGCGCCGGACCGTTGTAAATGGTGTGATAATGCAACCTATAAGATTAAGCATGATCAGAGCAACGAATTCTGTCTGTAGAGCAATCGCCAGTCCTCTATATTTGCTACAAGTATTTTTCTCTCTAGGCAGGTGACGACACTGATTGTTTCTCCACTTTGGCTATAATTCTGTTTATAGTTTATACATTTTTTGCTTAATACCTGTGGCAGCAGAACGGAGCGATGTGTAAGAAATAAAAGCGACAGAGAAAAAGTAGGTATCTGACGCATGTCACAGGAAGCTTACCTACTATATACCTAGTTCTAGGTAATAGTTTGTACAAAGCTTGATGCTACTATGCTAGTGTTTTCCCTGATTTGTGTCTATAGACACTATACAACGTGTTAATGAATTAACACAAAACTAGAAAGTAGTTTGTTTAGAATCGAGAGCAGAATCGAATTATCATGGTTTCAACATAGGTAATTTTTTTCAAAATATTAATTAATTTGAGTCTAAAATTTAAAATTTACTGAACCCAACGTCAACCCTCCGCACAGGCACACTCACCCGACTTACTACCAAAACAAGATTATTAAAATGTATCCATGAGTACGTTCATTCATTGCTGAAATGATAACAAATCATTTTTGCCTCAAAACTTAAAATGCGAATAACTTTTAATTTTAACTATCAAAATAATGAAATTATTGTTTCAATCTAATTATTTTGTTATAAATCAGTTGGGGTGTATGAGATTTTGCGTTAATTCATTAACACGTTGTATTTCACAGCTAAAGGGTCTAGGTAATCTAGAAATATTTTCATTAATTGTTCCAGAAAATCCAATGTGTTTGGACGTTTTGAGGTTGGTTCTATGCCTAATGGAGTACGTTTTACACTCAACATCGATAAAAGTCGATATTTGTGTCAGTATAGTGTCACTAATTACTGGACGAAGATAATGGATAAGCGACGCAACGTAGATAACTATTTAGATAGGTACTAATGGTACTATGGACATGCATCGTTTGCTTTGTCAGTGATCCAATACCAAGAATTTATATATACAGGATGAAATTGATATCATTGGCATCCTTTTAAACTAAGAGTCTACCCATCAAACTGAACTAAACTGCAATGCCTACTAAACTAAAATGTATGCAACAGCCGATTTTTTAGTTGCTCCGATCAGTTTGCTCCCATAGTAAAAGTTGTCCAGTTTGATGGGTAGACTCTTAGTTTAAAAGGATGCCAATGATATCAATTTCACCCTGTAGATATCTTATGGAATATTAATAGGTGTTCTATAGATGTGCAGTTAAATATAAAAGTAACTTAAAAACCCAGTATACCTTTTTGGTATAATATCATTCCCACATTAAAATCGAACCCTACAATAAAATTTATTATCGAAAACTTATACACTATACTCTGACTCTCTCTATTGGCTATATGCGAAGTGGGTGTTGGGAACTGTCAAGTCGATCAAAGCGCCCGGTGTGGCAGAAATTTGTACTTTTGCCGGACAAGCCGAGAAAATATGCTTGAATCTATGCAAATCCGCACACTAACTAAACACGAAATCTCCAAAACTGTCAAGACTACAAACCTAAAATTTGGCATGAAAGTTTCTATTGGCATCTAGATGCTCACTTAAAAATGGCTTGTCGCATTTTAACCCCCCAAAGGTGTTAAAACTGAGGTAAAAGTTTGTATGGGAATCCCGATACAAATTAGATTTTGTCCGTGGCTTCGTCCGCATCCGCTCCCTTCATCGTACCGGAATAAAATATAAGCTAGCTTTTAAGACTAATAATAAGCTTTTAAATATAAAAAGTTTTATCAAAATCGGTCCAATAGTTTTGGCAGAATCCTCGAACAAATACAGACTTTTACTGTACTATAAAAGTGTAAATAATTCACGGCATGCCGAAAAAGTTCTGTCGCTAGTGTCGTGCTCATAGCCAATAACTTCTAGAAAAGATTATAGGGAATTTTTTGATTAATCATTCCTTCACTAGCATAACAAAAAAAATAGGCTTCGTTCTTGATCTGTGATTCTGTGAAACATTTTATATTTTACTAGCTCTTGCCCACATCTTCGTCTGCGTTGACCCAGGTACTAGAAGTATCCTAAGTGTTAATACAGAACATATTTTATCGGTGTAGGTACCAAATATTATCCAAATTCTTTCAACCGTTTATGCGTTCTTAAGTCACAAACATCTAAACATCCAAACTTTTATCATTTTAGAAGGATTCACTAAAAAATTGTTTTTTTTTAGAAATAGTGATTGTATGGTGATTGTTTAGTTGATTTGTTTGTCTTTAAATCTTAAAGCACTCTGAAATACTTCACTATGAAATAAAACCAAGTTTATTTTATTACACACAGGTAATGTTTATGAAGTCGGTATGTAATGAACAGGTTATTGGCAATTATCATTCATACTCAACCTTGGAGGCTGTGATTTGCATCCTACACCGCGCTCGGTAGCGTACTATGTATTATTTTATTATTTGTAAATAGCCAAGTGTTCTAGTTTTAAATCTGGTTGTAGTAGGTCTGGACCTCTATTTTATTTAGGGGAGAGAGACGCGAAAGGTAATGCATATTAAATGTTTGAGGGGAGAAGATTATTTTGTTTATTTTGAAGTCTCCTTGCCAAAAATGGTACGAAAGCAATGAACGCTCCGAAAGGAACACTTGAGGTGAGATGTATGTTCTCAAGTATATTTGATTGCAGGTGGTATTTGAATACAGGTAGAATCAATATTCTACCTGTATTCAAACGATATTGGATTGTAATATTTCATAGAGAAAAAAATCAAAGGTTTATAGAAAAAATAAAAACCGACTTCAGAAGTAAAAAAGTACAAAATAATATTTCAGCCTATGAATTTTACGTCCGAATCTCTAGGAAAATTAATTTGTTTTGTCGAAGTCGCTGTCAAACCGGTAGGTACGATTCGCGACTGGGCTTGCAGTAATTTTTTGGCTTGGCTTGACACCGACTCCAACAAAACAAATTAATTTTCTTATAGATTTGAACGTAACTTCTTTTATTGGAGTCGGTTAAAAATGTGCTATGGCCACATTCAGTTATCGTTACCAATTATGTTGTATGGATATTTAACAACCTATATTTTTGTGATATTATCTTACTAAACGTTGAGATTGATAGTCTAAAGTCTAGGGGGTGGCCCTATAATATCTTTAACTACACATAACTGGTTCCCAAGGTTCCAGGCTTGCCTGCTAATGACTCCTGGTAATTTCATAAGTAAGTCTCAATATTTAACGATTTCACATTATAATCGTATATTTTGTTCAGAAATTCAAGAAACGATTTACTACTAGGTATATTATTTTTAGTCCTCTTTGAAGACCTCAACAATCAGACAATTATGACCTACTTTTGAAACCAGAGCAAAACAAGCCTGCAATCTTCGAGCAGATTTTATGAAACCGTGCTTGCCACAATTTCAAGACAAACCAGTATCGTCCGCGTAAATTATACCTTATTTATAATTTAACTCTCGCGTGTAATTTAATAACAAATAATGAGAACGTAAATGTGGCCCAGCGTGGCCTCGTTAAGCCTAAAACTGTATTAAATATTAGTCAGAGCTTGGTATATTTAATACTAAAAGTTCCCTGGAAAAGCTGGATTCACTAAAAATGGGACAGCCGTAAAAGTGTTACGACTTTGATGGTACAAATTTTTTGTGATGTTTATTTTACATCTTCGCTGTTTTCGTATTTATGTATCTAACTTTCGATACGAAGACTGATAAATATAAAATATAAATAAAATATAAATAAAATATCTTTGACATTGTCACACAATCTGGTCCCATTTGAAGAGCAAGAATTTAGCCCAGACTTGTATTATGACGACTTGACAACGATATACTATACATAATAAATAAAAACATCTATGACTTGGGTAACAAATATTCGTATTCACCATACAAATATATGCCTCCTTGCGGGATTCGAACCTGCGAGCCTCGGCACAACAGGCAGGTTCACTATCTACTGAGTTATCGGGCCGTCAAATATTAAAATATTTGAAGACTATATTTTGTCACACAAGTTATGCCTATAAAATGAAGTAAGAATTACGTAAAATTTCCAGTAAAAATGCTAATTTTGATTATAAATGTATACCTAATATAACCCACGAACTAGTAATACAAAGCTAAGATCCGGTTCAAATATCTTAGAAGGCTCTGTCGTAATCTTGTTTACATTCATATAGTTAGAGAACGACTCTATCGTTTACCTAGGTGGTACACCACTTGTCTTTGCTATTCTATTGTCTAAGATTTGTAAACTATAAGAATGCACTTAGGGCTAGGGACTGGTAAAATAAAAATAAAATACTATCACAAGTCATTAATAAACAATCGAAGATACGTTTGTTTGATTATTGTTAGCATAAGAGAGATCTCCAATTTGTAATTTTTTTAAAAGAACGTAAAACCATTCCTCCTTCAACGATAGATGTATATCTTTTGATTCGATTTATGCAAAAGCCTATGCCAAAAATTTTCTAATTACATCAAACTTGAATAATATAGTTCAGAATAAAGTTAAAAACAACACTTGTTATTACAAATAGAAACATGAAATTTAGAATATACAGGGTGCACAATAAAATGGGACAGCTACTCAAAGGGGTGCTTCAGACCATCAAACTGAACAACTTTCTCTATGGGACCAATATCGAAATCGCGGAAAAAAAATCCGCTGTCCCATACAAAACTGCAAACATAACTCGACTGAAATGTATGGGACAGCAGATTTTTTTTTCGCGATTTCGATATTGGTTCCATAGAGAAAGTTGTCCAGTTTGATGGTCTGAAGCACCCCTTTAAGTAGCTGTCCCATTTTATTGTACACCCTGTATAGTAGGATTAGTAGGGGTACACTAGGAAAGGATTTTTCGAAAATCAACTCCTAAAGGGGTGCTGAACTTTTCCAAAATCCATGCGGACGAAGTCGCAAACAAAAGCTAGTAGAGGTGGTAGAGGTATACAGTAAAATGTTGGAAATGAACATAGTAGCAACTACAGTTATTAGGTACTTAAAAGACAATGCGGGTTTTGTATGTAAGGTTGGCGCCTTATTTTTCGCCGTTGTTTATCTCCGTCCGGACTGAGTTTAGGGATATACATGTTTGTTACTTTATTCTGAAATAAAATATTCAAGTTCGGTTGCTGGCCGCGCCGAAAACAACGGCGAAAAATAAGGCGCCAACCTTACATACAAAACCCGCATTGTCTTTTAAGTACCTAATAACTGTAGTTGCTACTATGTTCATTTCCAACATTTTACTGTATACCTCTACCACCTCTACTAGCTTTTGTTTGCGACTTCGTCCGCATGGATTTTGGAAAAGTTCAGCACCCCTTTAGGAGTTGATTTTCGAAAAATCCTTTCCTAGTGTACCCCTACTAATCCTACTATATATTCTAAATTTCATGTTTCTATTCTCAGTGGTTTATATAAGAACGAGGTTTTGACCCGCGACTTCGTCCGCGTGGATTATACCCATTTAGGGGCCGATTTTCGAAAAAATCCTTTCTTTGTGCACCCCTACATCCTTTGTAGAATATCATTCCTTTCATGTTTCTATCTTCACCGGTTTAGGCTGTGCGCTGTCTGTCAATCAGTCAGTCAGTCACGGAACTCTTTTACAAGTAAAGATCAGTCAATTTAATTTTTTAAAACAGTTCCGTGACAAATCAGGCAATTAATCACGGAACTGTTTATAGTAAAGAAGATAACTAAAATAATAAATTTAATATTTGTTGTACACAATGTTGCTTGTCCGTTTAATTTTCTAATTACATAATCATTATCTTTTAATGTCAAATCTTTTCAAAAGAGACAGTAGGAAAGTTGTTATCTGACCATTAATGGTACGACCACTTTCTAAGGCATGTGACTTCTTTTGTGCAAGACCCTATCTTCCCACACAGCAGTTTTAACCACCCATAAATGTATTATGTTAAGAGAGCGTCTTCTATGCTATTTTCTACATTTATTGCTCTCCATTCAAGGAGCTTCAACGTATCTCCTTCTAGAAGTCACCAAATTAATATCTTGGACATTGCCACACAGATTATCAAGTCCCATTTTAAGTATCAAGATCTAGCTTAGACTGGTATTATCTTGACAGTGATATAAATGCAACTTAGATACAGTTATTAAAATATATAAATAAATAATAATAAATAAATAACGCTCACAGGCACATACATTGTAATGATCCCAAGAAAGCACTATTTATAGGCTGTTTATTATGGAAACCATACAACAACGGCACAAACATATAAACATCCATGACCGAACCGGGATTCGAACCCAGGACCCTGGTTTGGCAGTCCGTCGTGGTAACCATTACACCAACCGGGTTATCATAATAATATTTGCCCCTCGCGGGTTTTTTTTTTTTCTATTCATAATGGGTTTGCGCTTGGCTTCAGCTCACCTGTTGGAAAGTGTAGATGAAGCCGAGGATGTAGCGCGCTCGCCCAGAAAAAGCCTATTTAGAGCGCTTACAGACGAGCGACAGTTGTCTGCGACAGCTCGCGACAGGGTCGCGCGACCGTGACGTAGGTATAGTCTGAGAGCACAAGTCTTGTTCTTGAGAGATTTCAGTTTGAAGAAAACGGAGGCTAAAAAATAACATGGTTGGTATTTCGGGTTTTCGTAGATTTTGGTTTCTTTAGATAATAGATAATCCAGAATTGATTATCTTCATCATCAAGTCCATAAAATATTACAGACTGGTAAAAAGAGCCAAACGTATGGGACAACTGTTTTTTTTTTTCGCGATTTCGATGTTGATTCCATAGAGAAAGTTGTTCAGTTTCATAGTCTGGTCATCGCCTTAAAAAAGTGTCAGCATATTAAGAAGGACCCTGTATATAGGATGTTACAAACTATTAGATATGGAGGTCTATCTCTCAGACTATAAACACTACGTCACGGTCTTCAACTGTCGCGCGACGGTCGCAGAGGGTCGCGCGATAGCCGCGCGACAGTCGCGCGACCCTGTCGCGAGCTGTCGCAGAGTACTGTCGCTGGTCTGTAAGAGCCCTTACTCTTCTTTTAAAAATATCCTGACTTGATCTCGCGACGCTCAGCTGACTGACTGCAATCGGGCCGTCAAATTCATGGATCGATGTCTTTCTAAAACAATAAATCACGTATTCAAAATGTTTGTTTCATGTTTGTTGTCCACCCCTCCAATCGTTTTATAAACGTCAGTGGAACAAGGATAAATGTGAGACATTTCCAATGTATATTAACCCTCCACCCGTATTGTCTGCTATTACATCCGTGTTGGCAGAGACTTGTACGAGTCGGGATTCATTAAGTGCTATACCACAGACCGTGGTGCCATGCAGTGGACCACACACTTTGCTGTCATAAATAATACAGTAGAGTAGTATACCCTTGCCTTCGAGTCTTTTACCGTTTTGAACATATTACTCATGCTATTTGAAGATTGCAATCTAATTTCAATCAAGACTTCTTGGATTTCTGGAATTATTTTCGCACCTAAATAATTTCTTTATGAAAATAACAAGCTAATTATAAAAGTCCTTGAGTAGTGCCTCAGACGAAGGACACTTTGTGTTGGGCATAAAACGTTAGACCACCCACAGTCATCATCATCATCATCATCTCAGCCGATGGACGTCCACTGCTGGACATAGGCCTCCCCTAAGGATCGCCATAACGATCCTGCGCTGCCCTCATCCAACGTTTTCCCGCCGCCTTCACCAGGTCGTCGATCCACCGTGTTTCCCTACCCACGCTGCGCTTTCCGGTACGCGGTCGCCACTCTAGAACTTTTCGGCCCCATCGGCCATCGGTTCTGCGAGCAATGTGCCCCACCCACAGTAGTCTTTATAAAATTTTACAATACTTGCAGTAAAATCACTCCCTTGCCTTCAGAACTAAGTTACCGTTTTGATGGGCTACTTTTTTTTTTTTTTTTTTTTTTTATGTGTGATAGGTAAGCATTTGACCCCAATCTCACCTGATGTTGAGTGATGATGAGGCCGAAGATGTAGCACGCTTACCTAGAAAGATGCCTATTCACTCTCGCCTTGAAGAGGCCCAGGTTGTATTGCTCAGGGAACAGGTCCGCAGGCAGGGCATTCCACTCCTTAGCCGTGCGCATTATAAAAGAAGAAGCAAACTTCTTCGTGCGAATTGCTGGTAGGTCAACGACATAAGGGTGGAAACCCAGTCTGCGTCTCGTCCCCCGCAGATGAAAGGGAGATGGTGGTATCAGATCGTGTAATTCAGTCGCACACTCTCCGAAATGTATCCTATAAAAAACAGACAGACAGGCTACCTTGCGACGATGCTCAAGACTTTGTAGCTTCGCCACCGAGGTTGGATCACCTATGAGTTTCCTGGCACGCCTGTCGATTGAGTCCAGCGCGGTCAGCTGGTATTGGGCAGACCCGTCCCAGAGATGGCAGCAGTACTCCATACACGATCGGACTTGTGCTTGATAAAGTTGTAGAAGCTGTACTTCTGCACGCTGTTGTACTTCTGCAATTGGCATGATTGCACTTTGCAATCTTAGTTGATTCTTATTGGACTGCAGAGCAAAGTAGTCGGAATCTGCCTTTACCATAACGTTAAAAGTTGGACCACACACATTCTTGCCTATTAAGCAACTTTGCAATTAAGTAATCTTGTATCCTGTCCTTCCAGCCTGGACACCTGCACGACGTTGCCGGTAATGTTATTGGTGTGGCAAAATACAGAAGTCGAAAATTTTTGAATGATACAAAACCAAACCAGGGTCCTGGGTTCGAATCCCGGTTCGGTCATGGATGTAATAATTATGTTCGTGCCGTTGTTGTATGATTTCCATATTAAAGAGCCTGATTGCTTAACTTGGGATCATTACAATGTATGTGCCTGTGAGCGTTATTTCTTTTAATTTATTTATTACCATCGACTCCATAGAAGAGTATAACTTTGCGAAAAGCGATCGATACTATTGTGTATAATTATATTTTCAAGAGGATATTTTTCGATTGTCATCGTTTCAAATTTACGATTAATTACTAGAAACTTCTAGACACAATCAATTATCGATCGATAATCGGCAAGTCACATTACAACTCTGCAGATCATTCCATTCCCGACAAGTTTACCGTTTTAATTATTTGATGGCTCACTCCTGCGATTTGCATGATTGCGCTGTTCAACATCTTATCGGTATACACTTTGCTTCGATGAAATCACGATCATCAAACTATTTTGCATTTGCCAACTTTCTGAGTACCTGAAGAGAGACAAGGTCCTGGTAGAATCCTTAAACCATAGTCATAAGCATTAAATTGGTGTATTCCCGAGACATGTTACGAAAACTTTCAAGTGTATCACGGCACGTGGCAAAGTTGTATTATAAGCAGACTATGTCATGATGGCTGGAGGGACGCACGTGCCCGTATTTTTAGCGCGAGCGACACCCGGGGGCGGGTTACGTCAGCTATGTTACAGGATCTTTCGGAAATATTGAATAGAGGATGCGTACTTGACACGACACGACAGCTTTTGTATTAGAGTTTTTTGTTCTGTGACAAATTGGTTTTAAATCTGTTGAAGCGTTGTACCAGATGTTTTTTTCTTATGTTAATTAGATGTTTTAGCTTTTTAAAGTTATTTATTATAATTACACATAAACAAGTAATGGTTGTAGTATAGTGATTACTTGGATAGACGACGTCGCCACTCAAAATAAACGGAAATTGAAAAATCTTTTTTTCGCCTCAAGCTCTCCGATGAACTAACGAAGATAAAATATAGGAAGAAAATTCAAATTATAAATCATTATCATCATCAGCCTAAAAACGTCCCACTGCAGGGCACAGGCCTACCCTCAAGGAATGTGTATGGGCGTTAGTTCACCGGTCACCACGCGTGCCCAATGCGGACCTGCATACGCTGAAGAAGAAATTATCTGATGCGTATGTGAAGTCTACCACAAATGGTTCTGGATATTCCAAGGTCTAAGCAATAATACCTACTCAAATATTGATGCATACAGTACAAGTTAATATTATGTAACAAGTGAATATTTAAATAATAGTCTAAAACAAAACATCTAACCTTAAATATATTTATGAATTATGAACATAAAAAAATAATTACCTACTTTCAAACCGCTCTATAATGGCATGACCAATTAAGTTATTCCGCCTTTTATCTTAGTCACGTCATTACCACATCGGTTGACAAAATCGTAACTATTGCTATTCGTTGACACTTAGCCGGCTTCAAATTTACAACTCTGCTATAAATAACGGAGCCAACGGGGCATTGACTAAAACAAACCAGCAGCTTATGTCCCAATGAACTTAAACACAACGGGGAAACATAGTAAACGTAGTGCAAGGAACGCACACACACACTCAGCGTGTATTTCTACGGACTCTCTGGGCTTCTCTAGAATCCGTCAGCAGCCAGCACTAGTGAAACCGATTGCACTGCTAAAAGCTTCGACTCTGTAAAGCCAGGAGCGTACAAAATGATCACGTGACGCGCTGGCCCAACGTCTCCCATAGATTGTCCAATATTGGTCCAATAGCGCGATGGTTTCCAAGCTTTCTCTCTGTGGGGTCTTTAATCACGTACCGATAGCCCACGTTAATGCTGATGTACATAATAATAAATATACTATCTATCTATCTATCTATAACGTCACGCCTCTTTCCCAGTGGGGTAGGCAGAGAATACCTTACATACGTAAGGATCGTAGTAAGTGGCGCGCCCTGGTCTCTGGCCCTGGCCCTCTTTTGCCTCATGCACATCCATAAATCTCTTCATACATGCCCGTTGGTTTCGAGTACTCCGCATCTCCCCTTTTTGTAGGACGCAACTGATTTGATCAGCATACGTCCTACGAGGGCGCCCTCTACCGACACTTCCACTCACATTAGCAACAAATATCTCTTTCGTACATCTGCTGTCCCTCATCCTCTCCACATGACCATACCAACGAAGCATACCTTTCTCTCCGCTTGTCACAACATCTTCTTTCAATTTACATCGATCTCTTATGACACAATTTCTCACTCTATCTCTCAGCGTGACACATACTTTGCAAGGAACGCATTTCAACAGCATTAATTTTACTTGCATGCTTCTTCTGCCATACCCAGCACTCACTGCAAATATACATATATACATCCTCACATAACACCTGCGTCAAAACCATGACCGACGAAGAATCAATGTAAAGGTTTTGTTAAGAAAAAGGAGTTCCTTTACTGTTCTAAAGTCCACTGTGCACAATTTCTCAGACACGGCTTGTTTAGTTTCAGTCTAGTCATTGTGAAGTTCCCCGTCATTATGGTGTTCCGTCATTCCGTCACCCATTCCATTGTTTATCGTCGGCAATCCGGGGGAATGACTTTGTGGTTGTACGAGTAAGTGTAACGGTTGTGGCGTAAACCTTTCCTTTAGTGTTTTGTGTTAAATCTAGACTACCTTAACTTCCATTGAGGTCTTCCTTCTGTTTTTGTCCCAACACACATTCCCGCTGTAACTCCTGTAAACCAGGATCAAAAGCGGTGACCACTCATAACACTTAGATATTTAATGAAATCCAGCGAGCCCGGGAGATGACTCTAATCTGTCTTGGAATTGGAACCCGCAATGAATTTAAGCAAAGATAATAGAATGAGAAATTGATAATACAATTTTAAGGGCTCAATCTTCTTCTTTTAAAGGACCTTGCAGGAAACTGAACTTTATAAGTCGGCTATTTCACATGTTTTGGATTTCTAGGTTCATGTTTTCTTTAGTACTCTAAGATTTATACAGGGTATAAACTTAAATGCGTTACATAATATTAAAGGAGGTGCTAAAGACCAAACTGAACAATTTTCACTATGGGACCAACTTTGAAATCGATCGAAAAAAAAACAGCTTTTTATACATTTTGGTCAAGTTGCTATTGGCATTTTCTATGGAACAGCAGATTTTTTCTTAGCGACTTCGATGTTGGCTCCATAGTGAAAGTTATTCAGTTTGATGGTCTGAAGCACCCTGTTGGATATGTAACACATTTAATTTTACACCCTGTATATTTACGATATTACGTAAGTATATCGACGAGTTGACGACCCGGTTGGTGTGATGGTTGCCACGCTGGACTGCCAAACCAGGGTCCTGGGTTCGAATCCCGGTTCGGTCATGGGTGTTATATGTTTGTGCCGTTGTTGTATGATTCACATAACAAAAAGCCTAAGGCTTACTTGGGATCATTACAATGTATGTGCCTGTGAGCGTTATTTAATTATTTTATTTAACAGCGTCATTACACGTATCACTAAAAACCTTTAGTTCGGCATAGCACAGATTACAGAAATCCCAGGACACTTTACTGCGTCCAAAATACCCAGACACGATGAACATAAAAGTACCTACGGTCTTTTTTCCCGCCACCGTCAATTCACTAACCCTCAAAATGTAAAACCGATTTCAGATCGAACCAAGATCGTACTTTTTAAAGCCTGTTCGTAATAACAATCATTGATCGTAGAAGAGAAGTCGTACAAAGGTACAAACCATTACATTGACTCTTCGTCAGCCATTACGCTTGAATGAAAGGTCTTTGAACTTAGTAACAGTGACATAATGATCGGATCGCTGACAACTTAACTGCTCATCTACACTTGGTACTTTCTGGACAAGTCTTTAAGTGGTTCATTTAACACGTGTTGTAATCGATTAAAGACTATAGAGGGTCGTAGATCTACCAGTTGTAAAGTCTGTGCCTCCAAATACCTCCTTACTTACGGCGGATTTGAGAAATTGTCTTTGGGCTATATCACGCAAGCTATTTTTGAGCGTAGTTGTTGATAAAACGATCAATATCGCCGTGACATCCCGTTTTATCGCCGCGATATATCTGAGATCGTTCGCGCGCAAAAGAACGAGATAAAAGACTTGATAAAGCCGTATCACGGCTATCGCGGGTTGGCATGCTACCAGTGCTGTTTGTGTTAAAATCGCGGCGATTCAGCGACGGTGCAGTTGCGACATCGCGTGTGTGATATGCCTCTTAGTGAGTCCGTAGTTAGTACAATAATTCATTTTACGCCTGCGGCTTTATGGAAAGCTATTCTTCCGTAGCTAATCATGGTGATGACAAGTTCTAATTGGTGACTTTATACATGCTGCATGAGATATATTATAACCTTTTGAAGCATTGAATTCGCTATACCTACTTATAAACTGTAAGCTATTTCTGCCTGAGCTCATGAGGGCAAATTTTGGCTCTCGACTGTCATGTGAACTTAAGAAAGGTTTCTTATTTTATTTTCCCTTATGAGGATGTCGCTGCTGACAAATTGGCTAGAACCTAATAAGCGATGCCGAGGGTCTATTGTTCAAGTACTGTTATCTGGACTCGAGGGACTATGCACGTTACGTGAGCAATTTGATGTCATAGTGAGAATACTAAACATGAATACCAATACTGCCTCCGTGGTCTAATGGTTAAGAGCATTGGCTCTCGACACGGAGGTCGTGGGTTCGATTCCCACGGGGGACACCTAGTGATGTCACTTTGTGCGTTTTTCCCCAGTTGGTAAGGACATTGCAATCACCTGATTGTCTGAAAAGAAATATGATTTCGTTCTTCGGATGGCACGTTTAGCCGTTGGTCTCGGCTACTATCTCTGGTGGTTAGTAGTCGTTACATAAAAGCCACGTCGAGGCCATATGGCGTTTTGAAAAAACTGTGACACCAGAAGCCGTAGCATGCTACACGTGATACGGTTGCATCACGTCTTTTATCTCGTTCGTTCGCGCGCAAATAGAAAGAGAGCGAAGGTGTGATAGCGCTGTATCACGGTGGCATGCTATCCATGCAGGGCTCTGCCTACACGATAAGAAGAAGACGTGGCAAACTATTGGTCCCCGGCACTCAATATAATTATGGATCACAAAATAATATTTAGCTACTGGCAAAGATTGTTCTGTTATTCTTGGATGACATTTTCTAAATTTCCTCTAGTAGATCAATAGTAGATTGCCACCAAAGTTGGTGCCGAACCCACCAACGATACGCAACTGATCTCATTCCTAGGTTAATATATTTTCGCCATTTCTGTAGTAACAAGCTTACGAAGGGCTTATTTGGGCAAGTACTGCTATCTACTTTAAGTTCACACTGCCTACTAATGCCTTTAATTGGATACTTATTTTAACATCGACCTAATTCTGGCCTATTAACTTCACCGGTTTACAACTGTCTTTGAAGCCTTACTGGGTGGAGTGTCATTTCAATCAATAGGAAAAGAAGATATGATAGGTAATTAGGTAAAATAAAGACTCATTTGAATATGCATTAAAATATTTTTGATCCATAGCAGCTTTACCACCGTAACCACGATGATGATGAAATTTTCGAAAATCAGTTCTTAGTAGTACGCCGTCGTCACAGAAGGAAGGCTCGATTGATATTTTGCCTTTATATTGGAAAAACAATTGTCACCTTAATCTGTTGTAATATTCCAAATAATGTCATGCCTTTTATGAAATAAATAGTTTATTAATGATTTTACATGTTAAGGTAACTACTGTAAAGATACCAACGTCTCATGACTATCAACTCCTTACCACACACACTTTACATCATATTCAGAAATATACCTTACATCGTTGACCTATATGTAATTAGTACCTACCACCGCATCACTTAACACCAGCTCCAAGACAGCACATTGTTTCCATTGCTAGTCATTCCACAAAAGTTATCCCCTCCATAAGGTCTTATGCCTTACTAATAAGTGTGATAATAGCTTCATCGAAGGGACCTCTTTAATAGCAGCAACATGAAGATGCTTTGCTTACGTCATTCCATTAGCTAACTACTTGTTCGCACCTGTTGTCACTCTGCTGCTCCATTTACAACCTTGTTATTATGTAATAGGACATGCTAGTTTGTTTATGGGCTCTCCGGTATGTTCTGGTGTATGAATATTGCAGTTCTGTAATGTTTTGGGTTAAGGAACAGACAATTCTCAAGGAACACGCAAGCTATATAGCAGCAGCATAGTAGCTGCATAAAGGAAATTTCCTTTATGCGGCTACTGTACAGCTGCTATATAGCTTACGTGTTCCTTGGGATTCAGTCTACAGGATGACTCTGACTATACGTTGCGTTAAAGTCCATTTAATTATATTGGTCTCTAAACTAAATTTACCACATCTTTATTGCTTTAAAACCTCAAAAGTTTGTTCTCTTTTTTCTATGCTATCACCTCTCCAAACTTCAGTTATCTAACTTGGCCGCTTGCATCCTTAAATAACATATTAGTCTCGCACCAGTTTCGTTGCACTTGTTTAACCATTGCGTTAACAGCAATGTGTCAAACTGTCGATGTGGCGTAACTTAACAGATCTTTTGGCCTATTTGCTTATACTAATAGACACTATTGACACCACGTAAGGATATGTTGTTTCATTTGAATAGCGTTTCTTTAATATCCCACCCAATTATGATCTGGTTCGTTATAAGGATAATATTTATGGTCTATTTCACAGAACCGCACGCGAGCATGCCTAATGAAATCATAACCGCAATTTATTGTGGACAAAAGTCTTGCAACGCTTTCTTGATGCAAACTATGTTCGTCTGATTCTTATTTTGGATGTACCTTTAAGGAAACTGTAACAACTTCCGAACGGAATGCTTGCAAATGTCATTCGTGTCGACATTAATTGTTTTTTACTGTATCTCATATGCATAGGTTCGAGTCCAAAGCGCATGCGTGGTGGTGCGCATCGGTCGCGCATCATGGCCTCCGGACGCTCAGGCGCGCAATCTAATACTTTCACACGTCATACTCATTCGACAATCGCAATTTCACCTACATTTCGAATAATCGTAATTGGAGTTATTTCATCTGAGAGCAGCTAAAGATCTGGGTAAATGTTTATGGTCCTTCAAGCCTGATGTATTTTTTGGGTCCGCTGGGCTAGCCGGATACAAATACTCTTTGTCTGTGCTTGATTGTTTGATAACATTGCATAATGTTTATCGATAATAACTGCTTACGACATCCATAGATACAAAAAAGTTATGATAAATAGATAGATGTGTATTACGGATAAAGTGATTAATGACATAACATAACGCATGTGGGTTAATGTTACACTTGTTTTGGTGCTTATGGTCTGTTGCGTAATGACTAATGAATGATATTGCAATTTTTATCATTTTGTATCTTATGTAAGAACCCTTTATGAAAACATGCATAATGCTGCGACCGCAGGCGAGGTAATTTCTGGTTACAAATATAATCTAATGAATAGTCAGTCTCGTTTCTGTTTTTTTTTATTATGACATAGTACAAATTCAACATCTCGATTAGGCCTCTTTTATCATCACTTTCACATTTAATATTTCCTTTATAAATGTTATAATTATACGAATGGTAATATTATACAAATTAAGTTCGTTTTGGACTTTATTGTCACGCTTGTAGCGTAATATTTTCCGAAATTTTTCATTTGATATTCATAATATCGTATCCATTATTACATCACCAGAATTCACTGTCATTCGTGGTTTTTGACAATATTTTCTTTTTTCTGTGTTTATAATAAAGATTATAAATTGGATTATAATCAATAATGATATTATTTGCTGTAAATTTAAGTTTGCAGAAGATTTAATTTCGACCATATTGTCAAATTGATCATGGTCTGTATAAGGAAATGGAATCGAATTATGGCAAACCGATATAAAAAAAATAAGTCCAATTGCCAATAAAATATAACATTCATTACCAAGTCGTCAGACTTTCAACTGATCTGATCACTGTGCCAACAAAACAGTAAAGAAATTTTTCGGTATACCCTTTTTCATGTTAGTATGAAAGAAACGAAATTTGACGGCCGAGAATAGCAATTTGCATTCTTGATTGTTAGAAATTGGAAAGCAATTTCAGGCATTTATTAATATTACGGTGCTATACGTTTCGTGTATTTTAGTTTCGCTTGATCGCGTTTCTTTGGCGCTTCATCTCAGTCGAAACTGCTGTTTAACATTTTAGTAACACTTTTACTTCGTTTCCTTCTAGGTTCAGTCACGCTTTCGATGACGTGAGTTTTGTTTTGTGTTTTTGTATTTTTTAGTTTTGTTGGTTCTCTTATTGATTTTTACTCAAGGTCGTTAATCGGCTTGTGTAAACTAGGTGTTGAATCGATTGTCTGCAGAATCGATAGTCTCTGTCCTTTTAGACAACCCGGTTGATTGTTACTACGTTGAACCGCCAAACCAGAACGAATCCCGGTTCGTTTCTGGCTGTTTTTGTATATGTATATGTTTTTGTCATTGTTGTACCGTTTCTATAATTAAAAGCCTGGTAGCTTACGTGTAGGATCATAAGAATGTATGTGCCTGTGAGCGATGGTTATTATTATTATTATAGAGTTTCTACCGGCTCCCGGTTTAGAATAGGCTATAGCATTTCAGTGGGAGCAGCTTATTTGTTTTCCTCTTTGTGCATTTAAGTGTATGTTTTGTTTTGTGTGCAATAAATAAAGCTTATTGGATTGCTTCCCGCGGGTGTCGTATGAACCAATTTCCTACGGGGTAAGGTTTCTTAACACTATTTCTGGCCAGCCTACCGATTAGGCTATTGACCCTAGACGTCATTCCATTCTGAAACCTTACAATATTATGGTAAATTTGTTCCCTACAAATTGATTATTTTGCTACAACGGAACGCCCGTAAAGGTGCTTGAATAAAAGTTTCCAACCGTTCCTAAATAAAATCAGATTTCTAGTTAATTTATGTATGCAGCAGTGGATCCAGAATTTATTTTTGGAAGGGCCTTAGGGTTTTGTCGAGGTTTTTGTATTAAGTAATTGAGCTATTTAAATCCTGCCACTCATAATTTTGCGGGCACAGACTTGTTTGGGAGCTTCATTCCTTTAGCCCCCTTGTATCGGCCACTGTATATATGTACGGTCAGCATCCGAGGAATCTAACTCCCTTGCGCTTTTAAGGTTAAGATGGAGAGATCAGGTTTCTCTGATGCTGACGAGCTGACGTCTGTACCTTATTAAAATGATTCTAATTCGCTACAGTACTAAGGTGCATTAGTTCAGAATTTCAGATTAGTGTTTAAAGGAAATGTGCGTTCATTTCCCGTATTACATCAAACAACATTCAGCGATACATCAACGTCGTTGAGGAAACGTTTAGCCAAGCCTTCCCTAATGACCCATTCATGTCCTCTCTTTCATACGCCGGCTTTACTTAGCGTGACTCACGATTTTAATATGAGACAGCATTATACATGCATGTTATGTATACTGATATTATAGCGTATTTATATTGACACTGGTTGTTGCCTGCAACTTCATTTACTTGGAATTACTTTATTTGGAAGTCATCCCCCTTTTCACCCGCTTTACCAAAAGCCTAAATATGATCTTTCATATCCCTAACTCGAGAAATGATGGGTTCCCGGTACAAAACTTTCATCCCTTATTTCACCTACAACAGTTTTTTTACAGACAAATTGTAGTCTATTCATCAGGATGAAATCTATCTCCTTGCCAAATTTAATCGAAATCTGTTTTGCGGTTTAGCCGTGAAAAAGTAACATAATATTTAAGGCACAGATATTTCAGTAGGTTAGTAGTAAAGACTTAAAGAAAGTAGGAATCGAGAAAGTTAACATCGATTTGTTCAAAATAATGTAGGTACACAAACATTTGGCGTCGAAGGAGGTACGTGAACGAAACCGGGTCGACAGGGGCCTACTTTATAGTTCCCACGACGGTTGAGCACTGAATGTGATTTTGCAATTATTGCAATGGCGCATGCAGTATGTTTATCTGATAAGTATAGTGATCAAGGAAACAATTACTGTCACTTGTGGATTGTGTTTTGTTTTTCGTTATGTCATATTTTGTACTTCTTGAGTGGTAGTTCTCATTGCTTCACTGTTTTTGGTATTAAAGGTACAGAATGGACGTTGGATAGACCTGAACTATTTTATAAGGGGTTTGCCCTTTCCCTCTCTGAACTGGACGGATTCAGTTTGCTATGTTTTCGTTCACTGGTAATTAAGATAGCTAAATAAACAGAAATAAGTGTGAGATACCTTATTTATTATTTTATACCTGTAAATACCATACTTACTGCAAATAAATCTAAATCTGAAATGACCTGGTAACTGACGCGTAAACACCGATCTCCCCTTGACCTGAAACCGTGAAATGTTAAAAAAGATAAATTGAGTAATTGTTCCACAAAATACTATTTTCAAAAAACCCACAATGTTAACAAACAAATTAAAACCCTATTCCTAATGTAGCAACGCCGTATCTCAAACGTGTTTCTAATACAGGAAACGAAGCCTTACCATTATTCCAATTCCTCAAAAATGCGGTGGTTTCAAACCGTGAGAAGCGTTACTATTGTATCTTCAGTCATAATGCTCGACGAAGCGCGAAGACCTCAAGGTGCTGCCTGTGACTCAATCGTTCCATAGACGGTTGTACGAGAACCTTAATAGCACATAATAGCTGAAAAACTACGCCATTTAACTGTTTTTGTATCATTATTGTCGAATCAAGTGGAAGCATTACTGGGACCTACTAAATCGTTATGGTTTCTTGAATTTTATCTTGTTTGAAATATACTGGTTATTTTTTTTAACATTGACCGAATTTTCTCCGAGTTTAATTTAATTAATCTGAACAACTTTTACTATAGGAACAACATTGAGATGGCTAATAAAATTCAGGAATATATTCCAGAAATAATAGTCATCGAATTAAAATAAATAATAAATAACTCACAGGCACATACATTGTAATGATCCCAAATTAAGCCTTAGGCTTTTTGTTATGGGAACCATATACAACAACGGCACACACATATAATAACATCCATGACTGAACCGGGATTCGAACCCAGGACCCTGGCTTGGCAGTCCGGCGTGGAATTGTTAAAATGTTGCCCAATATGGACCGACAAAATTTTAATACAGTATCCAATATGGTCCCTTGTAGTCATGTTCTACAACACAAAATGGATATATGGAATGGAGTCAACCGGCTTACAATCGACAAGAACCAGTAGAAGAAAACGATAAATAAACTTGATGTCTTAAAATGTGTAAGCATTTCAGACTGGGACACTTTAAGCACTTGTTCTATGGCACCAAATAAAATTTTACCATCAATAACCGACTTCCTGCTTTGTATTTCCTATTAGCTATTCATTCTAATACCAATGTACATGTCAAGGCATCGAAAGTGCAATTCGCGAAGGATTTTTATGTTGCATTGTTCCAAAGCAGGCGGTGTTGGTGCGACAAACTCGTTTTCACTATATTGTATTTCATTCATACAATCCACGTCTTGCTCGGTGTTTTTAAAATAGCCGAGTATTGAAGTTTTATACCATAGAAATGTAATTAGAGGAGTTAGCAGGAAATCAGGTTCTGATTCGTAGGCGGTTTCTTTTGTTTTAGTAAGTACCTTTTTAGCTGTGCCTCCGTTGATTTCTAACCACGTATAGTCACGTATTCACTCTGTCCTAGCTTATTCCATGGCCCGCTATAACCAGTGCTGCCAATGTAAATTTCCTGATTCCCCGCTTAGGTAGGCTCAATTCCCCGAAATTCCCCAATTTCCAATCATGCATTCCCCGAAAATTCCCCGACATTGTAATATTCAAGAAATAAAGCATTTTTTCATACAAAATGTAGTTTAATGTTTCACAAAATTAGCTTATCTGCTTTTTTGTCTTCTAATTTTTATCAAAAAATCTACTTAAATATGTAGAATACAATGAGTTTTATTTATTATTTATATTTCTCCTACATTTTCGGTCTAAAGATAGTCTGATTCGGTTCGAATTTTAACAATTCCTCTTCTTTAGACATCCTTTGTTCGAAATTTATTACAATTAGCCGATTCCCCGAAATTCCCCGATTTCAATCATTCCCCGCGCTCTCCCCGCACTCACCCGTCATTCCCCGAAAATCGGGGAAATTCCCCGGAATTGGCAGCCCTGGCTATAACATTATCTTCGGCCTTCCTCATCCAGTCGCTCCCCGCTTCTTTTGTCAAGTCGTTGGTCCAGCGGGTTGGAAGGCGAAGGCATCTCATACCGCACCTGCCTACTAATGTCCAGTATATTGAAAAATAATTTCTATTCGAATACACTTGGAAAATATCAAATAGTTCCTAAACAGACTGTACAATTGAGTCATCAACATCATTCTAGCAACTCGAGCATTGAGCAGACATTTATCTTTTTGCTGGATAATAATTTAGTCACATCCTCCCGAATAATAATAGGTGCGAAGTTTATCGCTACATTCGCTACTACTGCGAATGTTGACTCATATGATTAGTTCGTTCCACGCGGAGTCCCGTGAATTTAAACATTTTCATCCATATAACATTAGCTATTAGAGTGGTTTAAAGGGGCTTCTTATAAGGAAAGAACTATCCCGCGACTCGCTGTTCAAACATGCTCAATCTCTCATTGCTATAAAAGCTTCTTAGAATTATATTTAAGGGTTACCCTGTGTGACGTCATTCGCCTACTCATCATTCATTTGTTCGTAAACACACGCTTGTTTTCGGGGTAGTAGAAACATTGCTCCTACTAATCTTCTACAATACCACACTTTGGACACTTTGCTATCACTTCATACTTTCATAGGTACAAATGGGAAATCTGAGCTTGTGTGATACTGAGTGAGTGCGAGTGAGACAGGAATATGCCATAGCTTATAACTGTTTTCTGCCACGCTTCCTTCCAATAAAAATGGAGGCATCTAGAAGGCAGGTGTTTGTATAAAAAGAACCGAATCGTGATTGTTATAAGTGCAATTGCTCCATAGTGGCAATTACAAGACACTAAGTATAAAACATTGAGTTGATTTAGGTACTTGTCGAAGTCGGGAACTACACGGCATTCAACAGATTCAACGATCTACTCAATATTTCGATACTCGTGTTCAATTTCCTTGTCTTCCTCACCCTTGTTTGATGTTTATTTGTTTTTTTATGGAGCTTGTTTTGTGCAGGTAATAGAGTGGGTGTGTTGTTATTATTGTATCCCTATACAATGCTATGTACGTTATGTCATCAAATACAGTTAAATCGTAATGGACAGGAGAGTCTTCACGTCAGTCAGTATAACAAACTATATAACAACTTTAATTCCTTGCAAATAAATGCAAAATTTGATATTTGGCAAAATTACATGAGTGACTAGTTCAAAAACACTTCTATTATGTCCTTTATTTTAATGAATTCCTCATCTATCCATCAACTATAGATATTTATGGAAGAATGTCTAATTTATATTGCACTATTGTGTTCAAAAACGTAGGTATACTTTGTTCTCTTTGTTATTTCATATTCTTTGTTAGTTATAATTTATTATCACGCTTCAATTAAAACTTATTAACCTTTAAATATTATGATTCGTTTATATAAAGCATATCAGCTTAATTGCTTTTAGTGATAAGGCCCGCCTTTTGTACTCTTCCTATTCTCATTGTGTATTGTTTTTTGGATGTTTTTGATGTGCAAAGAAAAAATATTTGTCTTGTGTTGCCATTATCAGCATGTCACAAATCATGTTAAAATACAAGATTTTTATGCCGTAGGTATAATGCGTATAATAAAATAATGTCAATTGATATTTATTGTGCAATATGAAAATACTAATTATGATCAAATGACTTGCGTCATCTTCAATATACCTACTTATAATCAGTGAGCTTAGTATCTTAGTAACATTAATATCATTGCTTATAATTATAACAGTTACATGACAGACAACGCACAGCCTAAACCCTTCGACCAAGAAACCAATGCAGATAAATACATGAACTTTGGAATACATATTCTACAAGAGGGCATGTAGGGGTGCACTAGGGATTTTTCGAATGTCAACCCCTAAAGGGTGCAACAGGGTGTTAAAATGTTTCAAAAATCCGTGGGGACGAAGTCGCGGGCAAATGCTAGTATTTTTACTAAAATACTATATTAAAACTATAATAAGTACTAAAATATGGGATATTTCATATTTACTATAAAATTATACAGGGTGTAAGTGACAGCCTAGCAAGCAAATACTGAAACGTTGAACTCAGAGATCAAACTGAACATCTTTCACTATGGAGCCTACCTCAGGAAACGCCAAAAAAAATCTGCTCTCCCATACATTTTAGTCGGGTAGGTACAACAGTTTTTTATGGGACAGCTGATTTTTTTCGCGTTTCCTGAGGTAGGCTCCATAGTGAAAGTTGTGCAGTTTGATGGTCTGAGTTCAACGGTTCAGTATTTGCTAGGCTGTCACTTACACCCTGTATACTTCATCATCATCATCATCTTCCTAGCTGCTGTTCCGCTGGGTAGCGGGGTCCGCTTTCCTAGTCTGTTTCTTCCACTTCGCTCTATCCTGAACATCGTCGACAACAAAAAAAATTATATACTTATCGGATTTGAACTACATCAGTCAAACAACTTTATATAAAAGAGCCTTGTAACTTTAAAAAGTAACTAGAACTTGATCTGACAGTCGAACCATAACATGAGTCACGAACTCGTCGACCTTTCCGACGTCTAAATTCGCGCAGGCAACGACCTGCGCGTGCGCAGAACCCCCCACTCGGTAATTGATAATTAAGATCAAATTAGTCTGGGAATAGTGGCTCTCTGTCTATGTTAGATCTTTATGTTTCCGGGGTACTAATTCGTGAACTCTGTTAGTGAATTCAGATGATTTATTAGCTGTGTGCTAAAGTTAGGTACTTCAGAGAATCTTTGACAATGGTTGAATGTTTGCAAACGCCGTGATCCAAGGATAGTTTAGGATGGTTTTTGGTGTTTCTAGGACCCCTGAGTTTCTAGTTAGATGTCACTACAGCGGTATCCAATAGGATTTTTAATTGGGACATATAATTTTCCTCTAAATACAGTAGTTATTAGTATGTAGTTTCTGAATTTACTTACCTCGATTTATATGATTACTAGCTTTTGCCCGCGACTTCGTCCGCGTTGGAAAACCACAAGTATCCTATATTACTTCTAATACCTCCAAGAATATGTGTACAAAGTTTCATGATGATCGGTTAAGTAGTTTCGCGTGAAAGCCTAACAAACAAACTTACATTCACATTTATAATATTAGGGATGTATTATGTATATTCAGTAGTGACTAGGATCATATTATATATATTTCTTGTCTGAATAATTATGGCTTTGTCAACAATAAGATACGATGGTAGTGTTTTATCCCACGGTTAATACACGTTACGTAGCTTTTTTCAATGTCAGCAGAATCAGGTATCATGCCATAATAGCGAAACACTACATCTTGAACACTTTGAAGTAATATTATTGCACCATGTTACATAGATTGTAAGTCAGTTCTTTTACTAGGTAACTACTTTTTGTCTTCTAAATTACGAGTTCACGATCTAAATCATAGATACATTAGAACGTTATTAAGGATTTTTTATTATTTCAGTTCCCAATTTCGTCTGTGAGTTTCTGCTGGTAAAAACTCGTAAAGTACAATTTTTATGTTTGATAAAGGCTGATTTATCAAAAAGTCTTGTGATACAAAAAACAAAATCTCTGAGCATTGTTTAAAATACAAAAGGTCTATCACGGTTCCCTATTAATTATTTTTCTTTGAAATAAGTATTTCATGTTCAAAATAATAATATTTTATTCAGATCTGGAGTGCGATTTTCGAATCTCATTCGCTGAGTTCAGCAGTTGTAAATGTCAAAATAACTTTGGAGATATGCATCTTTCTAATTCTGATTTGACTTTCAAAAATCATACTTCAGGAGTGCGATTTTTGAAAGTCAAATCAGAAGTAGAAAGATGCGTATCTCCGTAGTTATTTTGACATTTACAACGGCTGAACTCACTGAATGAGTTTCAAAAATCGCACTCAGTCCAAGTCGAACGCTCGGGCAAATTTTACTTGACTTTTATTTGACACGAGTTTTCGTTGTCCTCGTTAGAAGGTCACGGTGTTTGAAAATGTTAATTGTTCCGCCGGGTTCTGCCGGTCTGCCTTGTCAAGGCAGTTTTGCAACCTACAAACGGTGTCAAACTTTATTTCTATAATTATTCTCGGTTTCTATATCTATGTTAGATAATGCTGCTAATAATTCATTCAAGGAGTCTGCAAAAAAAATTGCTACAAATTCTGCTATCTTTCCTTTTAAGGTTTTACTCAATATTGACCAGGGTTCGAAATGACCATAATTAAAAAAAAAATTGCTGTTTTTGCATTTAACTTCATTCTATCACTATTAATAACAAATAATGGATTAGAAAAATTATTTCGTGTTGGTGAGCTTCTTTTTTCGCAAATTGTAATCGTATCCAGGTCAAATTTTTCACAAATTGTAATCGCATCCAGGTAAAATTTTTCACAAATTGTAATCGCATCCAGGTCAAATTTTTCACAAATTGTAATCGCATGGCGCTACCAATAGCGCAAGCATTTTGTTTTCCAATAAACCAAAGTATATTTATCAAGGTGATTATCATGATAATTATCCTTTCGAACCCTGCAAAATTATTTTTTCTTCATCTCTATCGTGTCAATCTTCTTGATTCTGTAGTATCAATACCCAAGTCTATCCATTAATTCACTTTAGATTCATCAACTATCGAATTTATTAATTAATATTTAATAAGCATCTACCATCCCGGTCGTTATGGCGATCCTTGGGGGAGGCCTATGTCCAGCAGTGGATGTCCATCGGCTGAGATGATGAAATATCTACCAAACAATCTTATATCTCGTTATGGAAAAAGTAATAAAAGATTGACCCAGTACTTTACCATACAAATGCAATTATCCGATCATAATTATAAAGTTACTATAGATATCCCC
Organism: Agonopterix subpropinquella; assembly: GCA_922987775.1. Lineage (NCBI taxonomy): Eukaryota > Metazoa > Arthropoda > Insecta > Lepidoptera > Depressariidae > Agonopterix > Agonopterix subpropinquella. The sequence goes on along the minus strand of OV277703.1, from coordinate 19,713,413 downwards.
GCCTTGTACCCGTTAGCAAAGGTCGCCGCAGACCGGATGACCGACCAAATCGGAGACGCACGTGTGTGGCAAGCCTAATGATTAGATTATTATTGTTTACTTATTCCGCTCGTGAGTCCGACCCCTGACTTTCTTGACGTTTGTCTGCAACATTCGGGTTCCTTTTTAGGGTTCCGTACCCAAAGGGTGAAAACGGGACCCTATTACGAAGCCTACGTTGTCCGTCCGTCTGTCCGTCCGTCCGTCTGTCCTACCTATTTAGGGCTGTAACTTTTGAACCGCAATAGCTAGATAGTTGAAATTTACTCAGATTATGCGTTATTACGGCGGTTTTGATAACAAATAATAAAAATGACAAAAAGTTAAAAATTAAGTGGGGTTCTCAACAAGAAACTAGTTTTTATCAACGTTTTTTCTTCACGCTCTATCGTAAAAACGGTAATACATACAAGCGTCCAACTTAGTGTGATTATAGAGCAAACTCTACAGAAAAACAACAAATACTAAAAACCGGCAAAGTGTGAGTCGGTCTTGCGCTAAAGAACCCGGATAAAAAAAAAAACTAAGTTAATAATGTTGTGTTCTGTGGTGGTGTGGTACGGAACCCTCGGTGCACCAGTATCCCTACTCGCCCTTGACCGGTTTTATTTAACATGCGTCAGTCGCCATACTGTCTCGTGCAGTATTTTATGAAGGTAACAGGAAATATGCGTACATCATATTACTATAGTACCTATGATCTCACGACCGTTCTTTTGATTTGAGTAGCCAGAAACATTACTATAACTGCCAACGCTGTATGCAAGGTTTACTTTTAGCATTTATCGCTCGCTCGCTCGCTCGCTTTGACGCTGACTTGAGTCTATTTTAAATTGAGCTTTGTAATTTTGTTGTCATACAAATAAAAATAAAATAAAATATATAATATTTTCAGATTAAAATATTGTCAGGATAAAATATTAAGTGACAAGCCTTTCGCCCACCACACACGCTAATGCAAAAGAAATAACACTACTAGTACATACTAAACTACGAAACTTCATATTAAAATCAGTTCTCCTAATTCTAGCTATGGAAATACCAATATAACAATGCTTATTCTTGCGTCGATTGAAGATGTAATGTAACTGAATTTATAGACAATATGACTATTCGATTTTATTATTATTGTGATTTTGTGATATGCATATATGCGTATTGCGTACGCGCATTCGATAACACGCTAGAATATTCAGTTATAGTTTCACACCGGTTTTCATTGTTGCTTCCTCTCACACACTATTTGTTTATTCCTTTCTGTTATAATTTTAAATGTAACAAGCTTTTACCCGCGACTTCGTCCGCATAAATTATACACCAGATTTTAAGTCAGATGATAAGCTATCAAACAAAAAAAGTTTCATCAAAATCGGTTCAGTGGTTTTTGCGTGATACTCGAACAAACAAACACCCAAACAAACAAACAAACAAACAAACGAACAAACAAACAGACAGACAAAAAATCTAAAAATGAGTGATTTGGAATCAGTGACATCTAAAAATCATATCGTAAAATATCTTCAATGTACAGACACACTTCTGTTACAGTTTTATAATAGTTTAGATATGTTTTCATCCCTCCTGACCTTATGATTCCTTTATTTTTTCCATTCGTTTTACCCTCCTGTGGGCCTAGACGAAGTGTCTTTCGTTTAGCATTTAACGACAGTAGAAACGATAAAAAATGTATGGGACTGTAGAAAAGAACGAAAACGAATAGAAAAAAGCCTAGACAACATGCAGTTTTTGACAGTTTTGCTGTCGACAGTGAGCGTTAATCTGAGTTCGGAGTCTATTTAAGCACCACCAAATCGACCTGGGCAGCCCATGTCCTGAAAGCTTTCCATGAGAGGGCTCATGGGACAAACGGATTAGGAATTGTGTTGCCTTCCCGGCCAAAGACAGCGTCTAGCTTGAAATTTTGGCTTCAAAATATTCAATAAGCTTGATCTAGGAACATAATGTTCTATGCAACATTGAACGGCCATTGACTCCGGCAGGCTCGATTTCCGTCTCTCTAACGTGGGCAGCCAAAATTTGTTGCATGTCAACTTTATTCAAATGTCTATTGACACCACTTCCTACGCTTACCACATTACGATGTCTTGTATTTCTTTTTTGTAGTCTGCTTTCCTTGTATACTTAGACGTTTGTCTCTTTAATACTCAACAAGCATGCATATTTAAATTCTTTACAGCCTCTCTTTTATACAGGGTGAAATTGATATCATTGGCATCCTTTTAGACTAAGAGTCTACCCATCAAACTGAACAACTTTTACTATGGGAGCAAACCGATCGGAGCGACAAAAAAATCAGCTGTCCTATACTAAACTGCGGCACCTACTCGACTCAAATGTATGCAACAGCAGATTTTGTTGTTGCTCTGATCGGTTTGCTGCCATAGAAAAAGTTGTTCAGTTTGATGCGTAGACTCTGATGATGATGATCTTTGATGGTTTTTTTTTGTGATAAGTATGGAAGGAAACAATTAATTATCATAAAGAGCATTCGTGGTTCGGACCGCGGTTTGATGGGAGACGCTGGGATTCGGTGAAAAAGGGAATAAGAATTATACATGGTGTAAACTTAAATGCGTTACATACCTTAAGGGCCATCCAGGCCATCAAACTGAACAATTTTTACTATCTGACCAATATCGAACGAAATCACGAAAAATGAATTGGTTGTTCCATAGAAAATGTAAATAGCTATTCAACCCAAATATATGGAACAGATTATTTTTTACACGATGCCAATGTTGATTCCATGGTGAAAGTTGTTGAGTTTGATAGTCTGAAACACGCTTTTCAGTTTACACTCTGTATATCTCTAGTATAAGCACAGAATAGGTAATAGTATATAGTTCTACATACAGAACGGCCACTCCCCGCCCCCCTCTGACTTCAGATACCTCACCTCCCCTCACACTCTCTGTGGTAACTTGAGGGAAGCCGAGCAAGGGAATGCAGTCAGGCGCGCGCACCCGTTGAATTTGACTAAGTACATAAAATATATTTTATTTTTCTCCTCATAATAAAAATAATCGTCGGAAAATAACGCTAAATTCACATTTTCTGTGATTCTTTAGCTTAAAAACTTTTAGATTTAATGAGTAAACCTGTAATTGGTCATATTTTAAGTTGAATATTACTATGTTAAAATTATCATGTAACACTGTTGGTTTTCCAATAAAGAAATTAAATTAAAAAACTATTTTTAATCACAGAATGAACAATTTTCGCAAAGTGCGCATGTGCGAACGTCATCATGTCAAATCTAAATCGTTCTTTGAAGTGCCGGACCTGTGGTAATAAGTATACTACACTATCTTCAAATTGGAATGCAAAGCAACTCCATGGCCAGGTGTTTTGTTTACTAAAATAGTAGTTTGAGTCATGCTTTTGAATGATTGAATCACTTTTGGCGCAAGTCGAGCTTGCCTGCACGCAAATTGTGTTAACACTGTTATCCATACAATAACAAAGATAAGTGCGTGATTTGAATCTTTAATACTCACCTAATGCTACTTTTTATTTACAATAGCACGCAGGTACTCACGCTAAGATAAGAACCTACTTTAAATAAACTACAATAATAATAAATTTCTGGTCTCATTTGGTCACTTTTTAACCGACTTCAAAAAAGGAGGAGGTTTCTCAATTCGACCGTATATATATATATATATTTTTTTTTTATGTGTGTTCGCAGATAACTTCGTCGTTTATGAACCGATTTTGATGATTCTTTTTTGTTGGATAGGAGATATCCGAAGGGTGGTCCCATGATAAGGAAACCAGGATCTGAGGATGGATTCCAGCGAAATCGAGGGGAACCTTTAAAAATTGTAGTGCCGACTAATGCGTTTGTTAATTTAAAGCACTACTATTAAATCGAACTAATGAATTCACCACTGAAAATTGTGAAATAAACAAAATTTTAACAAAAAATTAAAACCGCCTTCAAAAAACTAAAAAGTAAAAAAATAATATTGCAGCCGATGACTTTATCGTTCGCATCATAAGAACATTAATTTGTTTTATAGAAGTCGGTGTCAAGCCAAGCCAAGCCAAAAAATGCAAGCCCTGTCGCGAATCGTACCGGCTTGACAGCGACTTCAATAAAACAAATTAATGTTCTTATGATGCGAACGATAAAGTCATCGGCTGCAATATTATTTTTTTACTTTTTAGTTTTTTAACTGTCAAGGTCAGGTCAAGGACATCCAATTTCCAAGAACTTCGGTGGAGATAATTATAATATTTCCAATCCTGGTTTTTGGACTCCCTTACAAGGCAAAATATTCCACATTACCCGCAGTCTGTCATTCAAAATACTGGCTATGGGCTATGATTTCCGATTTATTTTATAGCGTATCCAAACAAGATTCAAAACTCATAAATTAATCAGCAGTATCGAAAATTCATAAGTTAATCAGCACTATCAAAAATGAATAAGTTATCTTGTCGCCAATATCGAAAATTCATAAATTAATTAGCAGTATCGAAAATTCACAAGTTAATCAGCAGTATCGAAAATTCATGATCTGGACACCAGTGCGATTTTTGAAACTCATTCGTTGAACTCCGCAGTTGTAAATGTCAAATCAAAATTACTATGCAGATCCGCATACGCATCTTTCTACTGTTGATTTGACATTCAAAAAACATACTCCAGGGGTGCGATTTTTGAAAGTCAAATCAGCAGTACAAAGATGCGTATCTCCATGCATTTTCAACTGCTGAGTTCAACGTATGAGATCCAAAAATCGCACTCCAGTATCGAAAATTCATAAGTTAATCAGCAGTATTGAAAATTAAATAATAAATAAAACCAGCCAGTATCGACGATTCATAACTTCATATGTTAATCAGCAGTATCGAAAAATTTAACTTCACGTCTTGTTAAAAAGTTAAAGGTTAATGTAAATCATAATTTGTGATTCACATGTTTAGTCATATTTGTTTATAAATAAAATAGCATTGCGCTGCGATATGACAACATGATTCAAGATTATATCACAGGTGCATAATGCATACATTTTAGTATTAGCTCACCTAAACAATGTGAACCAGGTTGGAATTTATTTGTTATGTTTTATTACGAGCATTTACCCGCCACTTCGTCCGCATAAATTATATACCAGATTTTAAGTTAGATCATAAGCTATCAAACAAAACAGTTTCATCAAAATCGGTTCAGTAGTTTTCGCGTGATGCTCGATCAAACAAACAAACACACAAACAAACAAACAGACAAAAAATCTAAAAATTTGTGGTTTGGAATCAGGGACACCTAAAAACCATATCGTAATTTTTGTTTTGTAAATATCTTCAATGTACAGACACACTTCTGTTACAGTTTTATAATAGTTTAGATGTGGTCAATTACGTGACGGTTTCTCTAGGGGATGATCAGACCAACAAACAACTTTCTCAAACGTCGAAATTGCGAAAAAATAATCTGCTGTTCCGTACAAATCTGCAATGCTACTCAACCCGAATGTATGAAACAGCAGATTTATTTTCGCTACTTCGGTATTGGTTCCATAGAGAGTGAAGGGCACTGTAATCAAAATAAAAATCTGTAATCAGGGGCGCCTAAACACAATTTTTGAAGTGAAAACTTCTTTAGCGGCGTTGTGCACTTTTTGGGATGGGTAAAAAATATTAAACTCGCGTCAGGACCGTGACGTCACGTGACCTGATCGAAAATTCGTAAGACGTGATGTACGACTTTGGGATGGGTAAAAAATTTTAAACTCGCGTCAGGACCGTAACGTCACGTGACAATTCGTAAGGCGTAAGATCTCTTAGTTATCACTTCTGCCGGCACTCACTACATACATATCTTCAACATACTGTACTGACACACTTCTATTACTTACAGTTTTATTACAGTGTAAGCATGTTATGTTAACGGGGTATGTTCGTATGTTCCTCATGGACAAGTTGTCATTAAGGACCATCAATCATCCACTCGTGTCTCACAAGAAATTCGCTTTAAAGCTCATGAGCTTGAGGCAATATTAAATTAACATTTTCTCAGGAAATTGAACACCCGTTGGGTAGAGACAGACCACACTTGAGTTAAACTCAGCTAATACAGGCTAGGTGTGAATGGGATGGTACTTGAAGGTTTTAATGGCGGAGTCCATTCATATGGGTGCACTAGTGCTCGCGGTTGTTTAATTGCTTGGATTCTTCTTTAAAAAATCTTGGGAAATGTATTTTGCTGTTTCTGACATTTCCATAACCTCAGTTGGTCCTATTCCTCACCGTTGCACTGATGAAATTCAAGAACTCCATAGGTAAGGTTAAACCTAACCGTTAGGTTGTTGAAGACTGGCTAAAACACCTTGTTGACATCTTAATATTATGTTCCCCGGATCCAAGCAGGAAAAAAAATGCATACGATACATTGAACTATTTGAATTATACTGTATACGATACGATGAGTTGGTCCTATAGGACCAACTCATCGTCAAGGATCAAAAGCCACTATAGTGGCTTTTGATCCTTATCAAAAACTGATGGATCGTTAAAAAGAAAACGTCCGAATTATGCTTTTTTCTTGCTGATTGTACCATTTTTCGAAAACCTGTGAATGCAGAAGTGCATTTTTTTAATTGCTTATCGAATGCACTCTAGTCTCTACTTCATACAGGTTCTTTACCCCAAACCGAAAATTTTTCCAAAGCTATGGACATGGTATATTTACTTAGAAGGTTTTCCTAGAACTACAGTGGTTATTAGCTGCCCTTACAAATTACCATTCTGTATAAATTACTGGTCGAAAACTTTAAATAAACAGACAAGCACTTTTAGTTCAAAAGAGTTGCTAAAAGATAGTGTCCATCTTGTACAGTGACGTCACTATCGCCGCTTGCGCCCGCGCCGACCTTCGAGATAGTGAATACATGGAACAGAGAACGGGTCAGCCAAACCACCATTATACTGTGAATGGCTTTACCATCTTTATTCATTTAATTGTGTGAAAACCAGTTTTAACTGTTGTTTTGGGAAGTAATTCAACATAGAACCTAGGATTGGACTACTTGGGGTGAAACTTGTTAGTATTATTGTACTTACTTCATTTAATATTAGGTAAAAGAAGAATGCGACTGTATCTTGTATCTATTAGGTACCTCCTCACGTACCTACTTAATATGGATAACCTATGGATTATTTATATATTGATAAATTTAAAAATAATAAATCCTTGACAGCACCGTAAGACTTCAAATTGTATTGTAAAATACGTTTGGAAAAAGTAATAAAATGAAAAATAAATCTGTAATTCTTTTTCTCCCTAATTACCTTTTTTATGGCGAAAATATATTTCTGAAAAATATATAATATACTTACTCTTCTTATTGTTATATAAACTGATAAGCTATCCCTCGCATGTTTTTTTTTAAATTACCGTCGCCAATTTCAGATTTCATCTAATTCATTGCATTGCACCATTTTATTGAAAATCGAGAACAAAATGTTCTTCCGTAACTAGAAACAACATTCAGTGTAGTGATTGAAATAATTGCATATTATGTTTATCAGTGCATAAATTTTGTATGGCGATCGTATCTTCACGTGCTATTCTAATTAAAGAAAAACGATTCTATTGTTCAGTTTCAGTTAAAAAGGAGAACAAACAGGAAATAAAGTTAGACTACTATTGTATTCTTTCTTTCAACTGCATTGTACTTCTCTTTATCATTTAGTAAATTACCTACGTCAATTAATTGTCGGAGTCGGTAACTGTAACCTTTATATTTAAACAACATACTGTCAAATCAAAACACGTAAATTGATTCCAAAACTATGTGTGTATTGTATCTCTTACTTATGACAAATTTTACGATAAAAGAGTTAATTGCAAAATGTGTGTTATGTTTCAACACAAAGTAAGTTGTAATTCTTATTTCTAGTACCTATTATTTGTAACCACTTCATAAGCATAAAATTATGCAGGTTACCATAATAATATATAAATAGATCCGCATAACGAACATTTAACCTTTCGCTGTCTCTAATAATTCCAAAGGGAATGTTACACCTGCCGCCACAAGGTCTGACAACCTCTGGAAAGAGTCAAACTGTTTAATGTGCAAAAACAATAATAGTAAGGGTCACGTCATATTAGCAGTAGCTACTAGCAAGCGGTAGCGTTAAGCGTTTTGCAAAACTAATTCGCTCAGTCACAAATGCACACGTGTCCACGTATCGCGCGTTTCAAGATTGTCAAGCAAAGCTCTATTGCCAGAGTGTTATATGATGAATTGCACTTAAATGTTGCAACTCTATTCACGGAGTTGCAGACCAAACTTGCGAGCTACAAGGAACGATATAGGGTCTGTATCTGTATTGTGATGTGATATAGGCGAATTTCGTCATTATTTTCGAAAATAAATTGACTGTATGTTGTCTTATTTATTTCCTTTTAATGGATGTTGAATTTGTTCGAAAAACAATTCCACGCAGAAGCCTCAATCATATAGCTTGTATTTTTATTTTATTTATCCCACAAAATCTTGTTGGTGCAATGCTAAAAACAACAAGTAATTTTGATACAAAGAACGCTAACGCTGAATCAAGAAACACTATAGAATGACCCTAAGCCCGCGCAGCTGCGTACAACTTATTAATTGCGCCGGCACGCGCACAACCTGCGTCGGCGCAGTAATGGATCTAAGAACGCGCTCGCAATCTGCACAAGTGTCTCAGATCAGATGTCGCTCTTGAACTTGAAAATGTAAGGCGGCGTGATTATTGACACACGCTCCTTTTACGCTTCCACTTTTAAGGTATGCGTGAATCCATTTGTACAGTTGTGTTTACCAAGAGAACAATTTTAATTAGTTTAAAAGTTCTGCTTCAGCAATTTTAAGGTCATTGTCATGTGCAACCGAATGGACAAACCATTTACTAAGCGGAATAACTGGCATGGAAAACATCACAAGGTGATTCAGAATACTATACTATAACCAATACTATAACAAGACTCAAAACAGAAGCTACATTTTATCGCCTCTAAACCTGAGAACACACCGGTCTGACCAATTCTTTTGTTTTTGCTAATAAATACACGCGAAATGTAATTTACGAACCGGATCCCTGAGTTCGAAGACTTCGAAGAGACCGACTTACGTGCAAGCGCGACTACTTAAAATTCTGTGCGGCCAATTATGTGGAGCAGGTTTACGAGGTACTTGGCCAAAACAGAGACTTAACCATTGTTTTTAACTTGCATCCAAGTCAACGTAACTAGTTTATCAACGTAACGATCAATTCACCTGTCTCCCTAAGCAGGTAACTAGTTCTTACTGTAAAAACTGTAGACGGATGTGGATATGGAACTAGAAGATGTATGCGAATCCTCGGTGCAGATCGAGTAAGGAGATACGCTGGATTCTTGTCTGATGCTTTGAAGATTTATAGTTTTGATTTTCATTAGAAGACAAGAGCAATGTAGATTTATATAGTATCAAAGTCCTTGTTAAATCCTATTCCTTATTGCTTGAATGCCGTTATTCTTGTTAGCCAAAAACACTACGTCATCCACCTCTTTGCTTTCCTCCACACAAGTCCACCCAAAAGACGCCCTTTAGAATAATCACCCTTTCCAAAAACTAGACGTTCAATATTTCTGTATGTATAACCACTACTTGATCTACATGCTGCACCTAAGAATCTTCTGAATTCTTTGCTAAATCCTAAGAACGCTGAACGATTGTCAAAGTCTATTGAATCTATGTCTTGCATTGCATGTAGTTCATTAGGAAAAGATAGAAATGAGATAACAGTTTTGACACAAAAACTCTGAATATAATTAATAGCGTCATCGGAAATCTGGGAAAGAGATTAAGATGAACATAATAAATAACTTTGTCATCTTCTGTTATTTGCTTATATAATTTCTTTTGATTATATAATTATGTTGCTCTAAAACAAACTAACAAACATTAATAGTAACTCAACCTAACCGTGGGACCGTGTACCTAAAACTATCTTGAAAGCAAGCCAATCAATAACAGTCGACAAGCAATGATAGACACGGCAAGTGGACAAACTTGGACACAAACACCACGACTGGATGCAGTGGGTGGACTGGTATTACGAGGCCGTGCGTTTTTCTAACGCCTCCGTACCTAACTGTATTGAACGCTTGAGCATACGCGGTGGTATGTCAATAGACAAACAGGCCCTTTGCTTGTACTCTTATATATTCCGTGCCTTTGCTGTATCATCATGCTGCTATGAATGGTAAATAGATAATGCTCAAATTATGACTTCATTTGTTTTGCTTTATAGTAACTTCCTTCTCTATCATTGACTTGGTTATGTTTTCTTTTATATTTTTGGAGATAGTTTTCCAGTTAACTGATTCAAGGGAAATTTATTTTGTTAATCGCACAATACGTGACAATTCTAAGTTGCAAACAGGATTTGATCTTGACGTGACGACTGTAGGTTTTTTGTCGTCGATGACATCTGCTGGAAGATGGTTGCGGTCAAAAGGTTAAATAAAGGTCCTTTCTGTATAATCCTTACCAAATATTTGTACTTTTTGCTTGCTTTTGGATGATTATAACCTTGAGTTGTTATTGTTATTATGTGTGTGATCGCCTTGTTTTGTATGTTTCTTATTTAGCAAAGGCATATGCTGCTATTTGGACATTTCCATTAACAAAATGTTGTTTAGCTATCTTATCTCTATCTCAACTACATGAATCTATTATAGATTCGTGAATAATTTAGGCCAGTATTTTAGTAAATGTCATTCGGTGTCTAATACCACTAGGTACTGACATTTACTAGAATTAGCGCCGGTAGTCTTGGCAGCGGTTTAAAGTTTAACCACGGGGCCAACTCTCTTCCGCTTTAAGCAATAACCACTATCATATCCCCTTAATCTTAGATGCAACGTATTGAATTCAAATCAGGTAGACGTGGGGGCAGGAACCGCCTTCAGGCGCCGGCGCCGATGTTTGCTCATAAAGTTATTAGTGAAGTCCCAAGAACTATGGCAATTTCATATTTATTTCTTTGCCAAATGAGTTCTACCTTGAGACTTATTTCGTGTAGACTACGAGAGGGCTTAGGAGAAATTAACGGACGGAGACATTCTAATATTAACCGTATTAAATGAACCTAGAAGTTGTATCACCTGAGTGAAAGTAGAGTTGAGAGAGAAAAGAAAATGCAAAATGTATTATTACTTGGTAAATAAATAATAGCTTCGTTACACACAATTTAAATTAGATCAAATCGAAATGAGTTCCCTGCACGATAATATTACAGTCATTGTTATCGTAATCATTTACCAGTATCAATGGAAATGTCATGATATGTCTTTTTTATGTGTAGATAAACGTTCTGGTACTGATCAATGGTTCATCCCTACACAACTTCTTTGCAAGAACGCCACAATCACACATAACCTGACAAAACCATCCAAAATATAATAGTAAAATATTTAAAAGCTGCTGTCACCGTTTTCAACTTTTATTTTGACCGAGCTGTAGTGAAGCCTCGACCAAGGCGACGTAGACGCTTCAAGGTACCCATGCATAAATTATACTTACTTACAATCATACATAAAGTTAGTTGCAAGATGACGAAGTTTACAACCGTGTCTCTGATCAAATAACAGCTTAGAGGAAGGAAAGTTAGACACAAACTAAACCGTCTCGGTCATTTGCTCCTGGCAAGAATCCCTTACCACGGTGCGGTGTTGACTTCGCGATAGCAGATTTAGCATAAACAATTTTTTGTTTACAAACTAACGCGATAACGTTTGGAAAATATAAAATCCATGGCTTTCCTTTTTCGACATTTTGAATCACGAATATGCTTTGGTGGAACGAATAGGTGCTGAACGGTGCCATCGAACGGCACTATCAAGCCGGGACTAACTGCTTTCCGAAGTACGATCTCTTGTAACACCTTGTAACCACTATAACTTGCCTCCATCAACCCGCAGTGGGCCAGCGTAGCAGAGCCTACTTCGTCTTTGGTAACAGGAGGGCTTTGCCCTGAAATGAGGTGCTACGGCTTTTTGAAATGCTTTTACTTTAGCGAAAAATCTTCCCCAGAAACACTTCTTCTAACCTTCTAACGTGTTTTCTTCATACTTCGTTGCCTAAACCAAAAACAAACAAAACCAAAACAAATAGTAGTAGTGCCCAGCTCATGTTGTTCCAACCATAGACGGTTCCGTATCCGTACACAATGGAGCGGACGTTGTGATGAACTAATAGGAGTTTCCTTTGAACTAGTTGTAACAACAAGCCCGCAAGTTGTTGATATAATCGTTCCCTTTTGTGCAGACGCCATTAACTTTACAATGAGTACTTGAAGAAATCGCTCAGATATTCTTTTGAAGTTGAAAAGTAGCTGGCACTTTGTACTTACTGCATTAGGACTTAGGAATTTCAAAGACTAGTTGAGGTAACAGTGATATACATTTCTTTATAGCTTTCATCCAAGTTGGCGTGGTAGAATATGGCATGCGGTGGAACATGCATACTCAATACTTATATTTTAATTACTAAAATGTCTGTCTCTCTGTCTGTCTTTTACGTTTTCACGTCCAAACTGCTTAACAGATTTTGATTAAAGTTGGTATAGAGATAGCGTGAACACTGCGAAAGGACATAGGCTTAAAAATGCCACAGGTCGACAAAGTCTTGGGTAATAGCAAACTGAACAACTTTTACTATGGGAGCAAACCGATCGAAGCAAAAAAAAAATCAGCTGTTTCATACATTTGAGTCGAGTAGGCATTGCAGTTTAGTATGCCGATTAGACAGCAGATTTTTTAGTTGCTCCGATTGGTTTGCTCCCATAGTAAAAGTTGTTCAGTTAGATGGGTAGACTCTTAGTTTAAAAGGATGCCAATGATATCAATTTCACCCTGTAGTTTGAATTCTGAAAATAATTAGTCAGATAGTTTATTTCTCGAAATCTAGCCCTATATCACATCGCAAGGACAATATTCGCTAGAAAAAGTTTAATTTAAAGGTTATACAACTAGTCTTAAGACCGTCAGACCGCAGAGTTCCGGTCGTTTTGAATAGCGTATTCCTCATTTCCTCTTGCCTTTGTGAAGCCCCACACAAATATAACTTGGTTCAACGAGTTTATTTATAAGACCATTTATATTCCAAAGAAGTTTTTGGGGTTAGAAACCTACCTGACCATAGATAGTACGGATAGAAGAGACAGTTTGGCGATTAGAATATTGATAACTAGCTAATCGCCCTCGTATATATGTGATTTATATACCCCATATTACTCAGAAATAATGTATTAAACATGAGTTATGAAACCTTAAAAACATCATGAATAGGTTGGTAATGCAACGAGTTAACTAATCAACAAAAACTTGAAAGAATCGATAACAGATGGAGATTTCTTTTGTGACTTTTCCAAATTCGACTTGAATTCACATGCATAATATAGTCTAGCTCTAGCCTGACTTCATACATACAAGATGCAAGAGATTGGGCATGTCTTATGCACATGCACGAGTAGCTCCGACTGAAGTGACTTCACGCCTTCGCCCAACCTACTTGTGAAAATGGAAATGCGCCCCGAACCAACTGGCTGGAACAAAAACATTTTGGCTAGATTTATAGGCGTCATTTTATAGGAGTTTTATTGTCTCGAAAGGTCAACGTACAAGTTCCCTCTGTTACAGAAGGGCGTGCATGAGTCTAATTCAATTATGTTACCAGTCGCCCACCCCTCTGTCATAGCGAGCTATCTAATAGTGTCCACACTATCCACTGACCAGGCGAAGAAGGGCTCAATGTAGTTTAAAAAGTTAATATTGGATTAGAGGCAGATTATAAATGATCCCTTGACACGGAAGGTTTATTAAATGACTTTTATATGAAATTAGAGTTTTGATCACTTTGATTGTAGCTTTTATTTCTAAACATACTTTGATTCTGGGTCTGCGTGGTGGTTTTCACTCCTTCTAATCATTGTTCGTGAAAAGCCCGACTGCCGTATGATGATGATGATTTCTAGACATAACAATAATTATTTTCAGCAATAGCACACTATAAGGAAGAGTATCTATTACTACATAGCAATAGGTACACTATGCCTCCTTCAGGGTTGAACCTCATCTGGCAGCACCGCATCGCCTTTTTCTATCGCTCTAGATATCATTTTCTGTCACTCAGGAACGTCATTTGCTAGAGCAAATAAGGTAGACGGAACGCGATCGCACGCCACAGCGTTCCAGACGTTCCAGTAGGCCTCACATACCACCATCGAGAAAACGATAAAAATCGAGATGTGCCTCCATCCTTATAATTTTACGTATGCCAGAAAGAGCGCGCATGACCTTTTTCTCGTTTAAACGCTTTGTTGTGGGTGGCATGCTAGCCGTGCTGAGTGACAGAAAAGGATGGAGCGACAGAAAAAGGCGATGCGGTTCTGCCAGCCAGATGAGGTTCATCCCTCAATCTGCCATTCGATTTTGCGGCTGGTCAGTAATATTTCAGTATTACCCACAGAGGGTAGTGTGGTGGTGGTGGGGGTCGTGTTGGTAGTGTTGCCAACTTTATTTTTGTAAAAAGGTTTTTTTTATTATACGTACGCTCAATAAAATAAAATCGAGACGACACAAGTTAAACAAGAAGAAATTTTTCGTTGAAGGCAAGGCAAAACTCGAAATAATATTGCGCATTGTATTCTTGGCACGACATAATAAAAGAACGAAATATGTCTATCATCAATATACAAAATATTGTTCTGACGCGGGTAATCTAATATTTTGTTCTCGTTTTCCTTGGCATACACATCTTGGCCTTCAGTCTTCAGACGGTATCATGAAATTATAAACATTTTACATAGCTTGCAAATGGAATACCCACATTTCAAAAGCATGACACATTAGCATTACATTTAGTTTAGGTTTCATCCAAAAATTATAAAGACTGAAAACCTGGTTCGTAATATTGTTGCGTGGTCGCGTGGCAATTCAAAAGTTCCTACATATTATCCAATTTGGATAACCAAATTATGTTTGCCAGGTCGTTAAAATTACAGTCTCCGTTAGTACAAAATCATATGCCCGAAACATGTAATTCAGCGGCAATGTTAACCTTTAATAATTCACACTTACCTAACTCATACTTCCTAGTTTTGTAACCACTTATTTTTTTGCTTTCCATGTTAGAAGGACCAAGTTGTAATATTTTGAGATAAACGCGACGAATCGCAATCTGTGATTGATATTGATACTACTTAATAATAAAAAACCGGTCAAGTGCGAGTCGGGCTACTCGCGCACCGAGGGTTCCGTACCACACCACCACAGAACACAACATTATTAACTTAGAAAAAAACTTTTTTTGTCCGGGACCTTTAGCGCGAGACCGACTCACACTTGGCCGGTTTTAAGTATTTGTTGTTAGTCTGTAGAGTTTGCTCTATAATCACACCCAGTATGACGCTTGTATGTATTACCGTTTTTACCATAGAGCGTGAAGAAAAAACATTGATAAAAACTAGTTTCTTGTTGAGAACCCCCCTTAATTTTTCATTTTTTGACATTTTTATTATTTGTTAACAAATCCGCCGTAATAACGCATAATCTGAGAAAATTTCAACTATCTAGCTATTACGGTTCAAAAGTTACTGCCCTAAATAGGTAGGACAGACGGACGGACGGACAACGTAGGCTTAGTAATAGGGTCCCGTTTTCACCCTTTGGGTACGGAACCCTAAAAAGGTAGAGTACATAATATATAGGTACATTATATAGGTGTACGAATTTTGTGACTGTTATGAATTAAAGTTTCAAAACCTTCATTATTGACCATTTTCACGTGGACGACCGTATTATGGAGCAAGACCGTAAAGTATTATGTCTTAGCTGTACTGTACCTAGTTGAATAAAAACAATGGTATACTATAATTTCTAAACGGCTCAAAGTAGAACAAGTTTTAGTTCCCGTGTAATTTGTTGACGTTTATATTCTACGGCTAGACACTACAATCGGAATATAAAGTGGTTGAAATTGGCCCCGAGCGCTCATACACTTGTGAAGGACAATAATCAATTTCGTATTGCTTCAGGGCTATCGACTGGTCATTGTTCCTGCTGTTTATCGTAGTTGTTGAAGTTTTGAGACAATCTTAACTGATTGGTTTCTAGTGCTTGTTGCATCACCTATGCCTAAAGCTTCGTCGATAGACAATTCTCATTTTCCACCGCTGTACCTACGCTGTTTCACCTTGTTTGAAAATAGGGGGCTTTTGCCTTGCAGATTAAAACTCGCCTATTTTATTTTTATCGAGAAAGTTATGGAGTGCGATTTTTGAATCTCATTCGCTGAGTTCGGCAGTTGAAAATGTCAAAATAACTTTGGAGATATGCATCTTTCTAATTCTGATTTGACTTTCAAAAATCATAGGTACTTCAGGAGTGCGATTTTTGAAAGTCAAATCAGAAGTAGAAAGATGCGTATCTCCGTAGTTATTTTGACATTTACAACGGTTGAACTCACCGAATGAGTTTCAAAAATCGCACTTCTGAACGTAGATTAAACTCTCGAGTTTTAGTGGCAGTATTCTTATGTTGACAAACATAAAACGCTTCCGGTCTGTTATTGTCAGTGACAGCCCTACCGGTAATGGTGGAGTGTCGGTCATCGGCACATTCCCTACCCATTATGTAGTTGATAGAATGCATTCTCTCAATACAAGTACTGTACTGTAGTGACTGTTGGCTGTGACACGCTTTAGGTAATTGAAATCCCGAGGTAAACCGTTATGTTGTCGTGAGGAAGTCTCAAGAGATTAATATCAGAATATGACATGAAAATGTGCAATACAATAGTGTTGCGCAAATAACTTCTTTAGATATACTCTTAACCCTTTAACGACTACATAGAATTTACCAACTTTCCATATAAATAGTAGAGAATATTGGGGAAAAATGTAATGTAGATTTTACGTTTCTACAATTTGATGCATCGATCGTACCCATGCGAAGCTAAGCCGATCGCTGGTGTATATTTATAAATCTACGTCATCTTTTAAGAAAAGAAAACGATCGGTATCACTAATAAATAATAACTCTCGTCTAATTTCTCCAGCATTCATCACTTCACACAAGACATCTGGCGTCCAATTAATTCGCATTGATCTAAGTTGATCTAACGTTACGTATTCGCTGGACCGAGTCCGACACAGATATGCTGCTAACTTACTTTCCCTCTTTTCCTAAACATTCTCCACAATGCCAACTATGTTAATTTCATTCCATTTACGGATTATGAAACTAGAGTCTTGCGTTATTGCGTTCAGCATTCTTGTGTCATCTCAGAATCACAACACGATGTGGCATTCTTGGGGATTGGTTGTTCTTTACGCGTTACTTCGCAGTTAGCTGTAGGTATATACTGCTGATATAACATCCTGAGAGCCAATTGTATCTCAAGTAAAATCTATAATCTAGAACGCTAGCCCATAATGTTCAGGTTCAGGTCGACTGCAAAGAGTCTTCAAATTTTGTGTTTATTTCCAAAATGTCTGGAGCTGGCTACGTTGCCTTATGTAATAAAATAACCATGAGCCATGACTGGTTGTTATGTTATTGTATTTTGTGACAAAATGTGATTTTTGCAAATGTTTTATTTTTAAGCTGAAGTTCCTGATCATAATCACGTCTAAATCCATTACATCCTGCGAAGGGTTGACAAAGACTGGACAATTGTCGTCCTTATCATTTATACTTACACACTTAATATTTGAGTAAACAATGGTTTATATTTTCTGCAGTTTTGATGGCTATCGTTCTTAATTCACAAATTGCTTAGGCACTATGTTTTAGCAGAGACTTATTCACGATTATTGCTCGCACATGTAACTTATGGTATGTAGGTGTATAGCAAGACTTCGTAGACATGTTACAATTTGACATAATTTCGTCAAATTACGGTATGTACTTACCTATACTGGATGTTCAAATTAATTAACATTCCTCGTTAGCACGGTTCTAAATATTTCACGAATATAATTTGCCGTAAAAGACTGGTACGTGGGTGAACCAGCTGGTAACCTGATCATAGTTCCATTTATGGATGCAGCAACTAGTAAACTTGTTGACATGCTTTAGAATTCACCGACACTTGTATACTCTAGTCTTAGTTAAAATCAACGGGCTCTATACCAAATGCGTGCAATCAATACTAAGAATATTTCATGGTATTAGTTATTGTCAATTAGAATATTTAACAATCTTAAACGGATGGAAACGACATGTAGAATTCGTTCACCGTTAAAAGTATACCAGTTGTGTTAACTGGGAGGGCTATGTATGACTAATCTAATTGGTGGACCGCTTAGGAAAACGTCAGTTTGTCTGGTTAACTTATTTTAAAAGACAACTATTTCACCATCAAACTGATCATAGAACTTTCACTGGGCTACCAAAATTAACATCGGGAAAAATCTACTGTTCCATAAATTTGGGTCGAATCGCTATTGTTTTCTGTGGAACAGCAGATTTCTACGCATTTTCAATGTTTGTCCCATAGTGAAAGTTGTTCAGTTTGATAGTCTGAATCGCCCCTAAAACATATTTTAGGGGGCGATTCAGACCAACTCAAAAAACTTCAACATAACATACGTAATTGCGTTACATATAACGCATTTAAGTTTACACTATGTATAAGTCAAGCACATAAAGCGAGAAGAATCTACATGATATATCTTTGTCAATGTGTCAGAGCAAGTGCCTAAGAAGTTAGGACATCTAGATTGGAGCTTCTCGCTATACCTACTATTATCATGCTAGCACTAGGGATATACTATTACCTATTCTGTGACTAGGGGTAAAATTGTTGTACTCATAGGATTAATTTCGCTGTTGGCTTATATTTTTAGGCAATGCTTATCTTGATATTTTGCTGACCTTTTACATTACCCACGAACAATCGTCGTGCCGAGACTTCTATCTCTTATAATATTTACCCGTAGGGACGCCTTGGGGACAGTTTCTTTTACTTTGTTAAGTAACTAACTTTATTGGATTGAACATGTTACGCAAGTTAAATCTACGCTGCGGTATAATTTTGTCCAAGGACTCGCCTCGGTTACAGATAGAACTAAAAGTGGAGGATGTGGCTTGAGCCGAACTAAGCAAATGTTATAAAATAAGGAAAACCTAGTTGAATGGAATTGGTCTCTTCCCAGTACACCAGCGCCCGCGGCATGCCGGCGCGATAAAGCGCTATCGCGTCCTAGCTCTCTTTCTTTCTGCGCGCGAACGAATAAGTTAGCAGGTGCGATAAAACGTTTATCGAGGCGTCATGCCGTGGGCGCTGCTGGTGTATAATATGCTAGTTAGTTTCACTATTATGTTTGTCACACCTGTCGATACTAAACTCAAGAAAATTTGGCATAAGTCCTTATAATTATAGCCTGAAGGCTGGCATAGGATGCTTTTAATTCTGAAAAGAACGTATCCCACCCATAGGGAGATAAAAAACGTGACAAAGCCTTGTCGCGCCCTGCATGCTTATGCCTCAGAGTGGTTTAATGCCGTTTGATTAGTCTATGTTATCTTTATCTCTATATATACTTTTTATGAATAATTATGAATTAAATGGAAAAAAAAATACCTGCAAGCCTCAGTTTAGCTCGCGCGTGTAGACTCGCGTGGTGAATGAGCGCCACATCTTCCTCATTTGGTTTCATCTGAGGTGGGTAGTGAAATAGATCACCCCCGGGAGTCGGACACAAAATTATGCAAATGTTAGGGGTCCCACAACTTCGTACGTTCACTTTTGTGTGCCTGTTCGGGTTCAATTTGAATTTAGGGTTTCTTCGGGCTAATGCTTACTTCTTTAGAAAAAGTTTGACTTCTTTTTCTTAAGAAAAAGAAAAATCAAAACTTTAGACTTACCTCAAGCATTAGTCTTGTGTTAAATATTATTGATTTTAAACATGTTACAGCCATGTTGTGATATTACTTATCAAATTAAAGATTGAATAAGATTAAAGATTGTTTTCGTTATCGGGGTAGTGGGCTCAGTGGCGAAATTGGATAAAGCAAATCCCCAGTTTGGAAGAGTGCGGGTTCAAATCCCGCCCGAGACTTAATTTTTCAATCTTTAATTTGATTAGTCTTGTTACAGATAATAACTTTCTTACAACATAACTTTGAACATAATTATCAAAAGGAAGTCAGTAGGCACACCACCAAGACATTGGTCAAACGTCATTTTAAGGGTTGCTGGGCGGAAATAGATCAGATTAGCACAGGATCAAGAGGGATTGTGGCATTGTGCAGTAAAAAGGATGCCTATAAGCAGTAGGTTGAAGTGGGCTGACTTAATTGATTAATTGATATAATATTAATTAAATATGGCAGGTTACTAGTCGGAGCTAGGTGTTCTGTTCACCGGACGAAAACAAACATTAATCAGTTCCTAAAGTTGTTCCTTCCGACGGCGGCTTCCTTAACTCTGATGGCCATGTCATGGCCTCTCACAAGTTAAGCCTTTCTCCATTGTTTACTTTAAGAGCCTATGTCGAAAAATAATTTTAGCGAAACGGGCGTGTGATAGCTTATATTACCGCCAGATGCGAGAGAAAGAGATGGGGCGGCGCGCGCGCCTGGATCGAATCAAGCGAAAAAACAAACTGTATTTAATTGTGATTGTACTATTTATGTAAGTTCAATTCTGCTCTAATCAAAACTTAGATAATAGCAATCTCTTTTTTTTAAATCAAGTCTCATGTTTCTATTATTCACCGTTTAGCAGTTACAAGCGTTTATAGACAAAAACGGAGGCTACTTTGGCTTGTTTTTCTACCGAGAAAATTTATCTTAATCGTGTTTTGGCTCTAATCAAAACTTCAATTATATGTTCAATTTACACATATCCGCAAATCATACTCCTACTGTTAGTACTTCATGATATATGGAGCTTTGAAGAATCCTATTTTTTTTACATAGCCCCTTAAGATGTATTATGTACAGTGTACATACAGTGTAAAGCTGTTTACTTGCAACTTTAAATCTAAACTATTATAAAACTGTAACAGAAGTGTGTCTGTACATTGAAGATATTTACAAAAAAAAGATTACGATATGGTTTTTAGGCTTCCCTGATCCTGATTTTTGGATTTTTTGTCTGTCTGTTTGTTTGTTTGTATGTTTGTTTGGGTGTTTGTTTGTTCGAGTATCACGCAAAAACTACTGAACCGATTTTGATGAAGCTTTTTTTGTTTGATAGCTTATCATCTGACTTAAAATCTGGTATATAATTTATGCGGACGAAGTCGCGGGTAAAAGCTCGTTATTTATAATATGCCTAAGGCATCATTTATAATCGAAAAAGAAAAAACATTATATTTATAATTGTAATAAAAAAAAAGTAATTGAGTAATTGCAATTAACAATTAAAAAATGTAATTAGTAGTTAAATTTATTTTGCCCAACACTGCTGTTGCTTTTGCATCTATGGTGTTGCGACGGATAAACTGTTTACGAACAATAAGTACGCAATACGAAAATGCAAGATTGTGCATAAACGAACATTGAGCATGAAAGAGTCAGTCAATTCAAACTTTCAAAAAGTCTTTCAAATACATAAATGTTTGTTATGTTGTTTATTCATAAAAGCATTACGAAAAAGCATTCTATCAAATTGTAACCATCATAATCGTATTTATGCATTAAGAGGGGGAGTCATACCTATTTTGTCTGTTTTCGAACCGATTTTTGATAACCAAATTATTACATTTAATATATATGTATAATTGTATAGTTCACATAACAGTGTAGATACGTTCTTTCTACAGGGCATCTAACCGTTGAAAACACGATTCTATTAAATTTTCTCGATAGAAAAGAGGAGCAAAGTAAGCTCGATTTCAGATTTATAACCAGTTTTACAAGAATCACCCTACACCATTTCTTCCGAATATACCATCATTTGAAAGGTAAATAATTATAGCAGGGCTTCTACCCGATGGATTTTTCCCCAAACACCCATGAGAAAAGATATTGATGAAAAATACGTTTTTTTGCGATCTTACTTTCAATTGAAGCGGGATGGCTAATTGCAAAAGTTTGCTTGTTAGAAAGAGAGGCTTGCTCTACTAATACCCAGCCTTAGGACAATTTTCTCTAAAATTAGGAAACCTAGAAAAAGACTGAAAAATCGACATGCAAATTTTTAAGATTGTGACACTATTCGTTCAGTGTCACAAAAATTTTTTTTTTAATAAAAACCTTTATTAGGATCCTTGATATGTTAACATAATGTGTACAAAAACCTTTATATGGCACTTAATAGCTAAGCAATATATCAGTAAATCAAGTTGACTGACAAGCCAATTAGTGTGGACGTAATATTCAATCGGCCATAAAGATTTGCAACAAATAGGTTCCAAGAAAGTAACAATCTGTAATAATTAGTAATTAATTAATTATTTATATGGACAAAATATGTCACTTGAAATTCACTTTTTAAGCTTAATTCAAAATTTAATTAAAAAAATGTGTGCATATAAATTATTTGTTTACTTACAAGGCTTACCAACTAAATACATACCTACACATTTTTTTTAAAAGATTATACAACGTGTTAATGAATTAACGCAAAACTAGAAAGTAGTTTGTTTAGAATCGAGAGCAGACTCGAGTTATCATGGTTTCAACATAGGTAATTTTTTTCAAAATATTTAATAATTTTTGTGCAAAATTAAAAATTTTCTGAACCCGATGTCAACCCATCGCACGGGCACACTCACCCTACTTACTACCAAAACAAGATTATAAAAATGTATCCATGAGTACGTTAACGCTTTCTTTCACTGCTGAAATGATAACAAATCATTTTTGCCTCAAAACTTAAAACGCGAATAAATTTAAATTTTAACTTTTTTTCTGGATTATATTTTTTTTTATTTATTTATAAATGTTACATTATTTAATCCTTATTTCTCTAAAAGTATACAATAATTTAATGAGATCTTAAAGATAAAAAAGGTCGTCGGATGCGTCCTCGCGAAATTTTAACTATAAAAATAATTAAATTATTGTTTCAGTCTAATTATTTTGTTATACATAAATCAGTTGGGGTATATGAGGTTTTGCGCTAATTCATTAACACCTTGTAGATTAACATTCTCAATAATAAAAATCACTTGCCAGTTTTAAAAAGCATATCTAAATTCAAGGAAGTTGAATTCGGTTAATAAAATAAGTTAGACAATGTACTAGAAATCAAAGAATGTATAATATCTTTACTGAATGAAATATACAGGGTGAAATTGATATCATTAGCATCCTTTTAAACTAAGAATCTACCCATCAAACTGAACAACTTTTACTATGGGCACTTAAATGGGTTACATTCTGAAGGGGGTGCTTCAAACCAGACCATCATAGTGAACAACTTTCACTACAGGACCAATCTATTGGTTGAGTAGCTATTGACATTATCTATGGAACAGCAGATTTCTTTTTCTATATCCATAGTGAAATAATAGTTGTTCTGTTTGATGGTCTGAAGCATCCTGTTCGATATGTTAACGTTAAGTATTGAATTTTACCTGTATATTAAGCCTTTTCTGTTGAAATATGTTCACCAGACCCAGATTAGCAAGGAATGAATGCGAGTGTAATATCAATAATCTGTCCGTTAATGTCCATGTCCTACATACTATCTCGGGTCGTATCGTGATCGCACCACATTCCCGACTAACGCAATAAGCTGGCGGAAGGTCGAAACGAAACGCTTTATTGCCGTATTTATATACATTTTTATATTAAAATTGGCTATAATAATTGCTAACGATTTACCTTTCACTTGGTTTCTAATGGCATGTTTGTTAAAGTCTAGGAAAAGTGTTGGGTCGGACTCAATAGGTTTCATAAAGTTCTAATTGGGCTGGGCCTTAGTAGTTTGATTTCAATTTCAAATGACGACATAACGATTTAGGCGAGTAAGGTCTAAAATGAATAATGACAAAGTATAAAACCGTCGAAGTACGAAGTATAATGTCAAAATCCTATGCAATTTTCGAGATTTTACCTAATTTCAAATCAAACTTCTCAATTACAAAAGTTATTTTTGGTCTGAGATTTTATAAAAGCTTTTTAACATTTTAGTTAACAATTTTTTAATTGTGAAATTGTGTGTGTGTGTTGTTTGTGTGTTGTTTTTTTTGTGTGCAATTTAATTTTTTGTAGATGTGATGTTTGTCCTACTCCATACCTATGGACACACACACACACACACACACACACACACACACACACAC
Organism: Agonopterix subpropinquella; assembly: GCA_922987775.1. NCBI lineage: Eukaryota > Metazoa > Arthropoda > Insecta > Lepidoptera > Depressariidae > Agonopterix > Agonopterix subpropinquella. Next base: position 19,689,068 of record OV277703.1, on the reverse strand, counting down.
ATCACACTTGTGCTCAAAAATGAACCTAAAAAATATGAATACCATCGAACATTCAAAATACATATTTTATTAAATACTAAATATGCTCATCGTAGGAACTGGGACTTTTCATATCGCATTATGAAATTTTCACGTTAGTGAGTAATTACAAATTAAGTTTATGTATCGAGTCTATTTATTTGTTTACATTTCGAGACATGAAACCCAACTTAGTAAAACGTTCGTAGGTATTTCAAGTTAATTCGCTTTCTATCTTTGTCTAGAATCAACAATTCAACAGGTTCCGAGCAAATCCTGAGAATCACACAAGTAAAATGCATCCTAAGATGTTCACATACTGATATGCGATTACATAAAGTGTTAGCGAGTGTGCAATTATATTATAATCACAAACAACCGTGCATTAATTGTAGAGTCGACTTAATTAACGTTATTATGGTAGAGTGATAAAATATTCAAAATTTATTCGAGGCTCGAGGTAATATCGGTGTTCTTATTTCCTATGGTCACGATTTTTCAATTTGTATAAAGCTTTATCTATACATATTTTCTTTACTTTCTCTCCGAGTTATATCAATAGTAAGCAGTATAGTTATTTGAGTTGTATTCATAACCGTTATTCATATTACTCAATCAATACAATAAAATTAATATTTTCTTATTTTTACACCTGTTATCGTGGTTCGATCCCCGACCAGGAGTGCGATTTTTGAATCTCATTCGCTGAGTTCAGCAGTTGAAAATGTCAAAATTACTATGGAGATACGCATCTTTCTACTGCTGATTTGACTTTCAGAAATCATACTTCAGGAGTGTGATTTTTGAAAGTCAAATCAGCAGTAGAAAGATGCGTATCTCCATAGTAATTTTGACATTTTCAGCTGCTGAACTCAGCGAATGAGATTCAAAAATCGCACTCCAGGTCGACTCGTACCAAATACTCCTTCGGGATTTATGTACGATTTGTAACACCACTGGCTTTTCGGTGAAGGAAAACATCGTGACAGTGTTCCCGAACAAAAATTTAAATTCGGTAGAAGTATGTTAAAAAAATCGGGAGAAATCGGGAGATTTTGAAATTTGTTGATTTTCAAAAGTATTATTAGATTTAATTAAAAACTTTAAAACTTAATTTAAACATAATATTTTATTTTTTCAAACAATAAAATATCATTTCAAACAATAATATATAATTCAGAGCAAAAGGCATTTTGTTACAATTTGAAGTGTTTTGTCTTAAAACCTATAACTTAATCCTTACTGCAATAATTTCCCCACTTCTACAGTACCTAACTAATTCTTAATTGTATTTGTTTGATATTAAATTAAATACTTATTTATTTCGGACCAAAAATCCATAATGTTGTTAGTACTTAGTAGGTTGATTAGTAACAATGTATAGAATAACATATTGTATTTTATTGTATTATTACCAGAAAAATATCTTAAACTTTGTTACTGACAGAAAACAACTTAATGCAATAATGAAAACTTATTTAAAAATGCTTGGATGCATTAATTATTATAATTTTTAATAGAATGCTGGTTTTTATTATGAATTATTCAGAGAATCAGAAAAATCGGGAGAAATTGACCATGTTACGGTAGATCGGGAGATGGGGTCAGAAATCGGTAGATCTCCCGTAAAACCGGGAGGTTCGGGAACACTGCATCGTGAGGAAACATGCATGCTTCAATTTCAAGTCATGTATTGTACCTACTGTCCATTACAAAGTGGCCCCGTCACACTGGAAAGTTTCGGTGCTACTAGTGAAACCTGCATGTTCTGAGTTTACAGTATATCTCTGACTGCCCTCTCGGGGAATATAATCGTGAGCATATGCATGATGTTATGCGTAGTATAAAAGTTATCCAGTCTCAAATAAACACTCTAACAGTGATTTGGGGCAGGCTGATATTTCCTACTAATTATTATGCCAAAATTGAACCTTGTTGCTTATGGGATTTGTACCACAGCTTCTGGTCATACTGAAAGAGGATGCCGTCGTCAATTTATGCATTGTATCTATTTAGATAGATACGTAACTGTGTAGGTCAAGTCAATTAAAACGAAACCAAAACTAAAGGTTACCAAATAAACGGTTGAGAAACCTTGAACGGCTTGATGAAGTACCAAGATTGGCATTCGAATTTTATATATTTATGTATATGCTCACGACTATATTGCCCGGGGGGGTAGGCAGTGATATCCTAAATATACCATTTTAAGAATATCCAGGGGCAACGACTCCATTCCTGCCCAGCACATGATCTCACAGCGATATCGTTTTTCACGGCAAATGAAAAAGATAATGCGCCTTTCCTATGTCGCGCTGCCTTGCTTGCCACAGATTCAATCCCACTTCTGATAAACAAACTAACCGTTCTTTTCTCTTTATTCCAGGCGAGTCTCCGGCAGCTGGACCTATCATTACTATCAGAGCTGTGGACCCTGAGCGAGGCCATGGCATCCTGGCGACGGCAGCTCGAACGAGGGCCCCGCCTCCGCCCCGCACCGCCACCGCCGCCCCCGCCGCACTATCTCAGAACTTAGATCGTATTAAACTTAAAACTGTTGCTGCGTGGAACGGAACGCGGTGTTTGGCCAAGAATTATGACAATTTCGAAAGCCATTAAAAATAAAAAGTAATTCCAAATGGCTCGATAACTTTTTCCACCTGTCGGTTAGGGAAGTAAAAGAGGTGCCATTGGAAGGAGACTGATCTAAAGTATTGGAAAAACTAGGGTTGCCACCTGTCGATCTGCCGCAACTATAGGGTTGCCAGGTTCAAAGAAGTCATTTTTTAACCTGGCAACCTTATAGTTGCGGCAGACTGAGAGGTGGCCACCCTAGTTTTTCCAGTACTTTAGATCAGTCTCCTTCCGATGGCACCTCATTTATTTCCTTAACCGACAGGTGGAAAAAGTTATACCAAAAATCATAATGGAAAAGGTACTTGCGGCAAGATTTTTCTAGGCAACTTGGCGGCGTTGAATTAACCCCTGTGTAAATATACACTAGAATCACATTTCGTTCGCTTATGAAATAGGTGCATAATTTTACGGTCGGATCTCGGCCTATTAGTATCTATACCTCTCGTATCAGTATTCAGTAGCGCCTCATAGTGGCCGTTAGGTGGTAGCCAAAATTCAAAATTGCCTACTTCAATTGATGATTCTAAATACCACATTTATGATACACGCTTGTATACATTACAGGGTGTAACAAAACACCCTAATAATCCTAATAATACTTAAGGGGGTGCTTCAGACCATCAAACTGAACAACTTTCACTATGGAGCCAACATCGAAATCGCGAACAAAAAATCCGCTCTTACATACAAAATTGCAGTACCGACTCAAATGTATGGGACGGCAGATTTTTTTTATTTTCTCTCGACGTTGGCTCCATAGTGAAAGTTGTTCAGATAGATGGTCTGAAGCACCCCCTTAAGTATTACTAGGGTGTTTTGTTACAGTTTTGTATAGGTTGATTACCTAAACAAACATCTTACCGACGACCGTATTTCTCTTAAGGGTGGACACCTGTGGACACCTTATAATTGAACGTATGTTGCATTTAAAAAAACATTTGAATGTAATATTCATGAGCCTGTATTTATATATAATAATAAAGTGTCTTTTTATAAATAAATCATACAAGAATCCAAGAAAGATGGAAATTTTAATGAATTGCATCAAAAGAACCCATTTCCATTAATTATGTACTAGCGACCCGCCCCGGCTTCGCACGGGTGCAAGCGCAGGGACACGTGCAACGGTAACTGAGATACTATCACTACTGGCCTCGCTTTAGAATTTTCGAATTATTCTTTTGCTGTTATTTTTTATTGTTTACACCAAACCAACGTCGTTTGAGCCAGGGCCTCTACCCGCACATTCGAACTTCGCAATTGCGTGAACGTTTTCGTTCCAATGTCAACTCTAGTCTCTATTACAATGAGGTGCGGACCGAAACAGTGGCGATATATCGAACATCGAAAGTCCGGGTACAGGGCCAGGTGTCAAGTTAATTCGCCCGTGTTGTATTTCGTTAGGTATTAGGGTTGAGGGCAAGCACCGCATCGCCTTTTTTTGTCGCTCCATCCTTTTCTGTCACTCAGGAACGGATGGAGCGACAGAAAAAGGCGATGCGGTGCTGCCAGATGAGCTTCAACCCTTAAGTAGCCCTTTTTCCTATCTCAAAAAGTGGCCGAGATTAACCGAAAAGTTGTACTCATCTAACAAATTGGCTAAGTTGGCAACATTACCTACACATAAATTGAAAATTTACAAAAGTGTCAGAGATAAAATCAAAGACATATATATTATATAAATCTATGGATAAAATCCAATTATTGATTTTAATAAGTCGTGTACTAATTAGCAATTCATGTAGACGTACGCTGTGTGGTATGTGTATATCGTGTGAAGTGTAAAAATAGTTGTAGCTATATTCATAAGGTTTTTCGTAAATAAATCATTAACGAATGTTATTGGATTTCATTTATTTTTATTTTATTTATTCCTTATCATTCTCAATCCTACATTTTGAAGATTTACTAAAATCTAGCCAAACGAACGGTCTGCGAATAAGATCGTAATGTCTATCATCTTTCATCTAAGATCTTCTCTATGAAGTACGTAAGAATTTTGTTTCTTTTAGTAAAATTAGATTGGATAGACATAATTTCTATGCCTTACTTAACATTTCATGGTTAATTTCTTTGCCTTAACCTTAAATGTGGGATATGTTCAGCAGTCTTAGAGAATCGCAGTCAGCAGTAGACGTAGATGATGACTGGCTGATGATGATGAACCTCGTATGGGTTTGTCACGTATCTGTCTGTGCAAAAAGCTAGCATAAGCGAATAATGTATTGGACAATGGCAAAAAGCTTGTAAGAAATTATTAAGTACCTAATCTGAAATGGGTTCAAAAATACAAAAAATCAAAAACGCCATGTTGCGGAAAATCATTGAAGCTAATTTCGTTTACTGGCAACATTGACATTGCCAGTCATTTATTAAGAGTTTTTGGCGGTCATTCGATAGCTACGGTTGGAGTCCACATATTTTATCGAATTTTTATTGTTTATAGTGAGTTTTGGTTCGTAAAATTGGTGTTCTTTTGCGTAACAAAGTGTCGTGCAAGTGAACAATATACAGTTCAGTGAAATATGATGGTGTACGCGGGTCGTAAACAGGAAAAGTGTTCGTCATTTTTAGCGCGGCAAAGCGGTCGGTTCACCTCTTTCCTGTGGACTTCTACGTTTCCTGCTACTTTCGATTGTCTCCAAAAACTCCAAAGAAGCCTCGAAACGTCGAACACCAATGTTTCGATGCTTAAAATTCATCTTCATCTATCATCATTCATCATTAAGAATATGAACAAATTAACTTAGATATGGCTGTAAAGGACATAGTATCCAGAGTCATTAAACACATTATTTAAAAAAAAAAAATCATTTATTAAAATTGTACAACACGGCGCGACACATCAAGCTATACAAAACCAACAGAAGCTGGCCTCGAGTAGCGTATAAAGTCGCGCGGCCAGCTTATGTTGGTTTTGTATAGCCAAAGAGTACTTTATTGTGTATAGCTTGATGGGTCGCCGTGCGTACCTTTCAAAGATTTTATTCAATCAAGATTTTTGCTTTTAGTGAGAGGAAAAATTTTCAACGTCTGGCAACCCTGATCACAAGATGCTGTGTGACTACTTTTCGTAGACTTCTACTTTTTTGGTAGATTTAGGGCAAAGAGAACAATAATTTTGTAGTGGAAAATTGTTTAGTAGATTTTGGTAAAAATTCGGTATTCGAAAATTTTATCAAAAGAAGTTTTCCGGATGTTCTAGTAAAGCTTTAGTGGTGTACAACAAAATTAATCTTATCGCCTTAATGTTGTTTTTTACAAAAGAGAGCTCATAAGACACAGAAAACTGTACCAACTTTAATCCTGCATATGGACAACCAATAATATTTAGTAATTAAGGATTTATTTGAAAATTGAAGCATCGACGATGTTACAAAGCGATGAAAACCGTTTTTTTTTTTCAAAAATATGCGTAAATAACTTCAGTAATTATGGGCGTTTAGATAAAAATGATAATATTTTGTTCTAAAACGTGTTTTAAAATATTGAATTTTAACCATCTGGAAAGCATACAATAGTCATATTAGTTAGTAGATTTTAAGTAGAATTTGAAACAGGACTTGTAGATTTTGGTAGATTACACAGTCATTTTAGTAGATTCTCTGAAAAAAAAGTGGTCACGCTGACGAGACGTCTAACTCCAGTGTTGCCAGATCGACGGATTTATCCGTAGATCTACGGATTTTTGGCCTGGCCCACGGATCTACGGATTTCTATGGCAAATCTACGGATTTTTAGAAATCTTCTGAATTCCGGTCAATCTGCATGATGCCCGATCGCAAATAAATCAATTCAAGTTCACTTTTTTCATGTATTGATTGGCCTGTGTTTCCTAAAATATGGCTCGTCCCTACTCTTTTCCATCTATCTCCTTCCTTCTACTTTCAGTCTACACGCACAGAAAAATTTTACTGTACCTACCTAACATGTATGACAAAAGTACTGACACAGACGATGATAATAACGCTCACAGGCACATATATTGTAATGATCCCAAGAAAGCACTATTAATAGGCTGTTTATTATGGAAACCATACAACAACGGCACAAACATGTAAACATCCATGACCGAACCGGGATTCGAACCCAGGACCCTGGTTTGGCAGTCCGGCGTGGTAACCATTACACCAACCGGGTTGTCAATAATGATAATGAAAATAATGAAACAGAAAGTTAAATTAGAACAGAAAAGAAAGAGTAAATTTTATTGATTTTCATATTGTCTGCGCTTATGCTTGTCAAAGTTGTGAAAAGAAATTACATTTCACTTAGATTGAGAAGTAAACTTAAATAACAAGTAAAGGTAGGTGCTTGCAAAACATTTGGAGCATGTACTATTATTATATTAAACACAATAATATTATGTAATTTTTATAATAAATTATATGTAAGTGTATTTAGTAATAAGTTTTTTTTTATGTGGGTGGGTTGGTACAAACAAGTTGAAAGAAGCAACTAAGCACAGGCGAGTGCATGGTTGAGCATACACACACGGACATTTTGTTCGGATTTGTTCAGTTAGTTAGTGTGAGTATGGGTTAGCGAGTTGGTTAGTGCAGGGTCGGATTTAGAGTTAGTTTAAGATATAAGTATAAAGTATATTTTCTCGCGTTGTAATAAAGGAAATTCAGTGAACATTTGTCTTTTTTCATGTTGTCGTAAGTGTTTCGTATTTAGTATGATGACGACTCATGGGCATTGCTTCGTGCTTTTTTGAGCTTGTCTGTATTATTTGTGTATCTACTGTATTACTTAGTTTTTTGAAATATTTAAAATTTTTGGATGTCCTTTAATGAATTTTTTAGTAAGTCTTTGTTTCGCAGCATTTCTTTAGGAATCTCTGCCGAGTTGAAGCATACTTTAATGGCTCGATTGAATCCCTGTTTATATTTGCCAAGTCTCATCGTTTTAATTGGAGTTACGCTGTTAGTAAGCACCTCTTTGATGATGGTTTGCACTTCTTTTGTATCATGACAATATCTGTCTTCGGCCTTAGAAACGTGGGCTTCTTCAATACCAGCAATCACCAGGTTTTTCTCTCTGGTAGCCCTGTTACGAATTTCATTGATAAGCTCTTCCCGAGAGGGTGGTGAGGTTATTAGTTCGGAACCTTCTCCCCGTTTTATTGCGTTAACATCTTTCTCCAAATTAATAACCTTTGTTTCCGTAATAGAGGTTAGATTTTTTAATTCGACAATGTCTTTTGAAACTTTGGCATATTCCACAGCTAGAAATTCTGTTGTGGTCTGAATATTATCCATTTTGCTTTTTATTTGGGAGATATCTTCCCGAATAGTGTTCATGTACTCTTGTTGAGATGTAGCAAATTCTTTAAATATGTCAAGGAAATCAGTTCGGAGATCTTTAACAAAATGTTTACACTCGCAATCCCTCTCTGGCTGTTTACGTTTGCGCTGCAGATTATCTCGTAGCTGGGACAAGTCTGGTTGTGAGCCACCCTGACCAGTAGGAGACCTCATTAAGTTCATGCTGATCGATTTTTCCCCAAACTTAACGGTGATCTTAGTCAATAGGGCTAGATGAATGGTTTATCGAGCGTAAAAGACTTGTGTGGTATAATCCAGCGCGACAGAGTCAAAAAATAACAATTGTCTTGCTTACCCGAACAATTGTCTTGCTTACCCGGGGGGGTGAAAGGCGCTCCTTTCGTCTCTGTACGCTTTATGGCGGCGTGTGTTAATTCACAGAAGGTTGTAAGTTCCAGCGTAATTTATTGTAAAGTGATTCTGAAGTTCCTAATTTCCTCTTCAATTTAGAGAGATTTTTTGAATCAGTTCACTCCAAAATAGCATTTTTAAAAAAGCATTTAAAAAGTCTGTAACCTACGGATTTTTCAACCTTGACCGACGGATTTCTAAAAATTGGATCTGGCAACACTGTCTGACTCTGACACTGACACTGACAACTAGCGTCGCTTATATTTTTGTTTATTTCATTGAAGATTTTAGAATTCTAAAATTATCTATCTACTATTTCGTAGACAAAAAGTTATCGCATGTTATAAAAACCGATGTCAGACACCTCGTTCCAGGCTGCCAAGGAAGACCCCTCGTCCAAAATACCAGAATCTGTTAAGGTTAGTTTAGTTCGAATGTCCTCGATAAGGAACTGATTCAAACTTGGGATAATCTAAACTACAATATTATAAAACTGTAACAGAAGTGTGTCTGTACATTGAGGATATTTACAAAAAAATAGGTTACGATATGGTGTTTCGGTGACCTCTAAATCACCGGTATTTTTATGTCTGTCTCATTTTTCGTTTGTTCGAGCATCACGCTGGTATAATTTTATCTCGCTACAGTGAGAAATTGTGCCTTTGTCTAAGTGACATGATTTTCAAAGCAATTTGAACTTCAATCCCACTGTAGGGCACAGGCCTACCCTTAAGGAGGGGCCACCGCATGCCCAATGCGGATTGGTAGACTTTCACATATGCTTTAGATTCAGAATGTCTTCTTAGGCAAATGCAGATTTCCTCACACTGTGTCAACTTGGTCAAACAGAAATACTGCATAGATTTCATCTCGCTCACTCTATGCAATTAACATTATAAGCTTGTCTCGTATATTTAATTATAATTATTTTAATGCCTATTCTAGTTATTTTCTTTGAGATCATTATCATAGGTCTATCAGAGAGTACTGCGGTGTTTACTCTAAAGTAGGCAACGGCCTATGAAATTGTTTACTAGCTATATGACTGACTAGTTATCGCCCGCGGCTCCATCTGCGTGGACTTTAAAAAGTATCCTATGTGTCAATCCAGAACATATTCTATCAGTGTGCCAAAAATCCATTTATGCGTGATTGAGCCACAAACATACAAACTTAAAAACATAATCACAAACTTTCACATCCTACTAATATTATAAACGCGAAAGTTTGTAAGTATGGATGAATGTTTGTTCCGCTTTCACGCAAAAACTGCTGAACGGATTTTGATGAAATTTGGCATACAGATATACCATGGCCTGGATTAACACATAGGGTACTTTTTATCCGGGTAACGCAGACGAAGTCGCGGGCAACAGCTAGTTTATAATATTAGTCATTTATTTTTACACCTCAAGTTTTATTTCATATTTACAGAAAATAATAGCCATGGAAAAAGAGAATGAAAATAACCCTAGTCGCAAATCTCGAATTGATCTCAACGCACTGCCAACCCGCCAGTATTTAGACCAAACCGTTGTCCCTATACTCCTCCAGGGGCTATCAGCGTTAGCCAAGGAGAGACCCCCGGACCCAATCAGCTACCTCGCCGCCTACCTACTCAAGAATAAGACCACATTTGATAATAACAGCGGAAGCAATAATAATGCCTCTGCCAACCCACAAACATAGCTTTAAAATTAGACTTAGTTTATTTTGTAACATGCTCATTGGGATAGACAACTAATTCTGCATTTAATGTTTAAGATGCAGTAATGGTTATTTTTAATTTAGATAATATGGACTAATAATATTAATAGTATTCACAAACAGGATTAAACAAAAATTGAATTTTCGTATTGGTGTAGGTAAACTGTTGTCAATGTGAGCATCCTTTTTGGATTGTGGTTTGCAAATTACTGTTTCGGTGTAGTGCTCAAAAAGATAGCCAACATGGCAACATGCTTGGATGGGAAAGGAGCTTGGCTCAGGAAGTTGCAGTGGTTTCTAGGATTGGCTAGAAAGTTGACTCCTGTCTTGTATTGAAATGTTATATTTTGACAACAGTTTACTGATAGTACAACGCATTTGCGATGATCAGAATGAAATTTAATTTTGAAATAATTCACTGCATTCAATTCAGAGACTAATTCACTCATGTACGGTTGGTGAGGAAATAAAAGCTTTATTTCAAACTTATTGATTTTAGTGCCTTCAGTTGTGCTTGATTGTATTAAAATCAATGAACTTTAAACCATATTTGTTGACAAAATGACAAAAAGTTATTTTAAAAATTAAGAGGTAAAAAATTGGCTCCATTTAATAATGTGAAAAAGTAACTGAATAATTACCTGTTAATTTAGATCCTGTATTTTAATAGCTATTTTGAAATCCTTAACAAACAAACTTACATTCACATTTATAATATTAGAGATTACCTATTCTGAGGTAGCATTATATTAATTACTCGGAGCCAATACATAGCAATAAGAATTTTCTAAATATTAGGAGTAAGATGCAGCATGCTAATATATAGAAAACTGATCTCTTGAAAGTGTTCATCTATAATTCTTTGAAATAAGGTTTCTTTTCCAACCCAATTTGCATGTTATATTAGGTAAGTTTCTTATGTTATTGTATTGTACATAAACGTTGGTGTATCGATGATAAATGATAATCAATGGTTTTCTGTGCCTGCTCAAGGAGAAACGAGCGGAAAGTAAAAGCTATTTTGTTTTCTTTTTCAATAAAGTTTTTAAGCCTTCTTTTTGTAGTTTTTATTAGTGCATTTCAAGTCAGTACTACTAATTAATAATTATCAGTCGATCATCTGACTTCGCAAAAAATATCTAGTATCTTATACATAGGTATAATTTAAATGCTTGTACGCACCGCACGGCGACACATCAAGCTATACAAAAACAAAATAAGCGCTCTCTTCTTATCTTGTTGTGGGGGCTGGCAAGTCGGCAACACTTCGACCCAGTGGGATCTTTTGTGTTAGCCCCAATACTTTTTGCTTTCTTCACCCTTCAAATACATGGTCAATGAAGGAGGCAATACCATTGAGGGGAAGAAGCCCAAGATCTCCCGGTTTCGGATATCCATCTCCGAGGAGGCACATGCGTTTTGCCGCCAAGACATCGCAGTCACAAAGAATATGCTCCATGGTATCCTCATCCTCTCCGCACGCTCAGCAGCTGGGATCCAGGGTGCGTTTCATCTTGTGCATCATCGTGCCTGTGGTGTAGTGACCAGTGAGGGCTCCGACGATGACACGAGCCTTGTTCCTGCTGTTGTTCAGTATGAACTTTGAGACACGAGACACGACATAAGCGCTCGCGGTGGGTCGAAGACCGTCGCGCACATACATTTTACGGTCGCCGGACCCTCCGCGACCGCAAAGTGTCGCTCGTCTGTAAGAGCCCTAAGCTAACCGCGCGACGTTATACGTTACTCGACCTACGCGTGGCCAGCTTATGTTGGTTTTGTATAGCTTTATGTGTCGCCGTGTGTACACTGCACTGCCGCAGTAACGATTATATCGCTCATCGCGCTATAACGTTTATCTCAATCTAAAGAACGTTTATCTATCGAGTTTCGTATTAAGTTCAATAATCGGTAAGTATAAAATGCCTTAGGTATTAGATAGTTTTTCGTGTGGACGATTGAAACTATGAATATGCTCACGCCTATAGTCCCCGAGGGGGTAGACAGAGATATTCTGAAATGTCAAAACATCCATATTTTACAAGTCATAGGTGCCGAATCTCAGTCAAGTGTGACGGAGACTGAGTTCGTCGCCACTTAGGTAGGTATAATGGACAGTGGGTATAACACATGCATCGAAATTTAAGCTTACAGGTTTCCTTACGATGCTTTCCTTCCCCGAAAAGCCAGTGGTATACGAGTCGGTCTGGACGGGGATCGAACCATCGCCTCCTGCCACGGCAGGCGTGGGTAGCCACTGGACCACCACGGCGCGATTGAAATTAAGAAACCAGTTAGGTAAGTATTTTGAATTTCCTTTATTTACCTACAAAAACCTGTTATTACAACTAAAATCACAATCCTAACAGTCTCACTAATCAAAAACGAACTAAAAATCGAAAAGCACCATTCCTCCACAGTGATTTTCCGCCTATTCTTTCTGTTCGGCCTCTTCAAGAAACTTCTGTCGATGCAGCAGCCAGGAGTCGTTATCGTCAGCGCCCTCCTCCTCGGCGACCACGGAGGGCAGGTCGAAGTGCATGACGTCCGTGTCGATGCAGCTCTCGTCCGTGAGGGACGGCAGGGAGTCGTGGATCGGGAGCGGCACGGGCTCCGGCGGGAGGAACTCCGCCATGTAAGCGGTGACGCTGCGGGCTCGCCAGACCGCTATCTTACCTGGAGAATAGAGAGGCGTTTGGTGAAGCTAATGGTAAGTGACATATAACATGTTTTCTATACACAGCAGTCCTGGATTTGTCAATAGGCCGTATAGGCCGCGGCCTAGGGGCGGGCGGCAGCGTCTTAGGGGCGGCAGATTTCAGACCTATTAAAAAGTCTCGTAAATTCTTGTTTCTTTTTAACCCCGACGCAAAAAGAGGGGTGCTATTTACGCTCTTTCTTAGTGACTAATTCTTCGAGACTAATTCATTCGTTTATTTGAAAATTATTATTATTTTTAGAAAGGTACATGGGGCGGCGGAAATAAAGTGGCCTACACTCATAAAAAACATAAATCCGGCACTGATACACAGGGTCCAACTTAATATGCTGACGGTTTTTTAAGAGGATGATCAGACCATCAAACCATAGATACAGGGTGAAATCGATACCATTAGCATCCTTTTAAATTAAGAGTCTACCCATCAAACTGAACAACTTTTACTATGGCAGCAAACCAATCGGAGCAAATCTGATGGTCCATACTAAACTACAATGTCGACGCGCGAGTTCGCGACTCAAATGTATGCAACAGCAGATTTTTTTTCTCCGATCGGTTTGCTGCTAGTAAGAGTTGTTCAGTTTGATGGGTAGAAGGATGCTAATTATATCAATTTCACCCTGTACCTATGTTATTGGGTGACATCAAACTGAATGACTTTCTTTATGGGACCAACAAAAACGTGAAAAACAAATCAGCAGTCCCATACATTTGGGTCCAGTAGGATTGCAGTTTTATTTCTTGATTTTGATGTTCGACCAACGATTCATCTGATAAAGTTGTTCAGTTTGATGGCCTGATTAGCCCCTTAAAGCATTATCAAAAAACAGTTTTGTATGGAACAGCTGTGCCTGTGGTTTGTCAATTTTCTTTAAAATTTAGTTTCAAAGTTAACAGTGAATTTAGTTTGACGGAAATCTGACAAACCACAGGCACATAGATTAGTAGTCTAAATCGTGTTTCAGAAATATCAATTAGGTTAATTTAAACTTTAATTGGTTAACATTGAAAATCGAATCAAACTTTGTATTACAGCGCGCTCGTCCGCGCCGCGGTGCAAGAAGTACCCTCCTATCACTCATGATCTATCACTTACCTATGGTTTCATCGAACTCCGGTTCTTCTTCTCCCTCTCCCAGCTTCTCTTTCACCTCTTCCTTGTCTTCCTTCTCCTCTTCTCCTTCCCCATACTCCTCTAAAGCTGGATCCTTGAGTAGCAAATAGAAGCCATGTTGCATACAGTTCGTATCGAAAACGAAGCAACCGGTACCTTTCGGCTTTCCTTTATACCAAGGACCGTGGTATCTTACTCTAGGGTATATTATTTGACCTGGACCTTCGATCACACCTTCCATCCAAGTGCCCATGAACTTAACTTGGTACTCAGCGAAGAAATAAGTGCCCATGCCGTGGCGTCTCCCCTTGAACCACGCTCCCTCGTAGATGTCCCCGTTTGGGTAGTAGTAGGCCCCGAAGCCCTGCTTCAGATCGTGTCTCCAGTCACCTTCGTACCGAGATCCGTCGGGGTATATCATTGTTCCTACTCCGTATTTCATCGCTCGTCGCCATTCCCCTGGAAGACAAGTAACAGTAATTTTAAATGAGTAGGTAGGTACTTACCTATTTACCTAAGCCCTAATCCGTCCGTCCTAACTCTTAAGGGGCCGAATTAGGTAGAGGGTTGACATTGTCACTGTTTTTTTGTAGTATTGTATGGTGGTACGTAATATCGGAACCCTCTGTGCGCGAGCCCGACTTGCACTTAACCGGGTTTTATTAGGTAATGTTTCATATCTTACCTTCATATCGAGATCCGTTCTTCATCCAGACATAGATACCCTTGCCGTTCCTCTGACCTCTGCAGTAACAGCCCTGGTAGAAGTCTCCATTTGGAAGCACCGCCCAGCCTTCCCCGTGTCGATCGCCTTCTGGGTTCCGTTGCCCTACGTAAAGCTGATTAGTAAAAACACTTTAGTCTTGTGAAATGCTTTTTCATCAGGCGTGTTTTACAGCGTGTGCAGAATTAAACAAATAACATGACTACTAAGTGATGTTATAGTTTATTAGATACACCAACGACACATTCACAAATTTGATCTAAAGGTTTAAAAAATACACGAGCATCAGGTCTGGTAGATAGAGTCAATGCATACGGCTAGGCTAGCTCAGTTTGTAGCGAACCTGCTTGCTGAGCCAAGGGTCGCGGGCAAAGAGTCGGTACTTTTTTATACCGCAAAGTCGCGGATTCGAACCGCATCGCATGGGGGCTAATATTTGTATGGTGAATAATTTGCACCCAAGTCATGGATGTTTGTATTTGTATTTATAGGAACGGTACTTTAAATGTGACTAGTTAAGATAATCTGTGAGACAATGTCCCAGATATTTTATTATAAGCAGCCGCTTTATTCTGTAAATTTTTTTTTAAAAACAATGAATAACTTACACCAATAGTATCAACATCCTCGGGCCCTTCTCCCTTTTCTTCTACCATTTATATGCGCGTTTAGAAAATATTAAATGTGGATCACGAATTGATCAGAATTGATAACAAAGTGACAGCAAAATCAGCAAAGTGAACTGATAAAACTCAATAAAACTGTAGATGAACTGTAGGTAGAGTAGTTATATTCCTTGGTAGGTATTGTTGACATGTTTTACTAATTTGTCAAAATTTTAAAGAGGTTTAGTTTATAGAGAAAAAAATGGTCGCAAAGAGATCCTTCCTCTGAGAATGGTCCTAATATTAAATTTTTTCGTCATTCTGATGATGATGATGATGATTGTCTATACAATGATGCAAAGTGATTATAATTATTCTGTATTTGTTCGTAGTAATTATTATATTAGTACCTAATATTCCAGTGTTGTGTTCATTCATGTTCAATGAAAATGTTATTGAGAGGAAAAACACAAATTATTCGGTCATATTCATGAATAAAATCCAAACTATTAAAACAGAAATAATTTATTACTTACACAATAAACCTATGAAATAAAATAAATTAAAAACAGAATTCAAGCAAGCAAAGCATTATGAGCTGGAAACAAATATATCGGCTTACAAACTTTTATTTTTCACGTATACTGACTAGATGATGGAAAATTAACGAAATAAAATGACGTCAATGATTTTGAAACATATAAAGTAAATGCATCGGCAAGATTAGCAGAAATAGTTGAACCTAAAATTGTATTTAACGTTCCAGCTCATAGAAGACAACTAAATCACAGACGACATTTAAGACATATTCAATTGATAGCCTCATTAGACCAATAATTATCGAATTAACTTTCTAACTTAAAAGTTTTCCGGTTCCAATCAACACTTAGGTAATTAGAAATAAATATAATTTTTATCAAGACGAATTTTTTTAACTTGAAACGCGAAGCAGCTTATGAAGATCTAATAACTTTAATGAATTTTGTACTTTACGGTTTCGTTCATCTTCTGACAAGTATTTTGTAAAATGCCGTGGCAAGTCAACATCACATATTTATTCTGTAACTTTTCATTAACAACTATAAATAGTTCGTTTATATTCCTATATTGATAAACAAGGTCAACTCTCAACTCCGTTGCGTTGTGTAGGTCACGCGGCTTTACGCTCTCCGTGGGTCTGACCTCGATCGGGTCGGATTCCAATCAAACTTCTTGCACTTTGTACAACTTTTTACGTTTTCACTCATGGTTGTTGTTACTCTTAACACACTTATCTTTATAGCTAACGCGGAGGCGCCTGCGGTGGCGCATCCTCTAGTTTACCCCAAACGACGTTGCACATCTCTCGGACCAGTGCTTGCTCCCCAGTGTCTAAATCTGGCGCAGGTCTCCTTCGTTCCCTCTCCACACGCTCTCTTACTTCTAACACCTGTAGAGCCCGAACTACAGCCTCCGGCCGCTCGTTTAGTCCTGTCCCTAATCCCTTCTCAGCTTCTAGACGACGTACTTTCTGTTCCAAGTCTCGCACATACTGCACTGTTCTTTCTGCGAGTTGTGGATGGGTTATAGACGCAGCAGGCGCCCGTGACCCTTCCTCGGCGTTCGTGCCGCTGCTGCTTCCGTCGCCGTCGTCTCTCTCTCTGCCAGCCGCTCTGCCGCAGTTTACACATGTGCTCCTCTCTCGTTCTTCGTCCAAATATAAACATAACTCCTTCAGCTCTAAATTGTCCCTTATCAGTTCTTGTTGCTTGTCGTCCAACTCTCTCAACTTACTTTGATAAGCGGAGACTTCCTGTCTCATAACAGACGCTGTGTATCTCCCAAATCTTTGCCACTCGCGTGCTAACTTCCGTCCTTTCTGACGGTCGTCGTCGAGAAAGCAACACAAGTCACGGAGTTCCTGGTTATCATCGCTCAGGCGCCTATTAGCTTCCTTCAATGCTTTTATTTCATCTAAGAGTGATTGAATCTGCCGCCTCTGATCGGTAGAAGCTCGTGGTCCGTCGGTCTCGACACGTTTTGTGAACTTCAGCATATCAGCTGATCTTCTGTGGATCTGTTCCTCTTCGATATTACGTTGTACTCTCTGAGTGTCGTCTGCGCTTCTTGCTCGTGCTGTTGGTTCAACGGGCTCGTGAATAATAGCCTTCGTAATGACCTCCCCCGGGGGACGCAGGACTCGCAGAGCTCCCGGAGGCAGTGGATATCCCGGGTGATACCCCTGCGGATACTTCACGAACGGGATCGAGCCAGTCGGGTATGGGCCCGGCACACCGCTGTGGATTGATATCGGATACTGCAATTTACTAGGATCGATAGACTTGCCTACGAACGGAGGTTTGAACTCCTTCGCGGTCGTATCGACTGTGCCTAGTTTGGGGCCACCTGCGGCCGGCGGCGGCGGATGATAACGCGGAGGAAAGTTGACTGGTTCCGGACCCTGTTTACCTAGTTGTGATTTCTGTTTACTAAACTGGGCTGCGTTCTGATTGATTGACATTGTCGTTGGCACTGATTCGCAGACTATCATCAGTTTAGCCGACTCTGCAATTGTATGGAGTTCATTTCCAAATCGGCAAGATTGCGTACACGCGAAAGCTGAGGCATGGGTTCAACGATTGGTCCTTGAATGAACGGAGGAGGGACGCGCCGGCTGCGTAGGTTGTGGACCGTGGCATTCGCGCAATTAACTCGATCGAGATTCTATGTTGAGCAGCTATATAAACTTCAGTAACTTTTTTGGATAACTTCACTGTTGTTTTGTCTTTAGGTAATGTTGTAGTAGCACTTATTTTGAGGTTGGTTGTTGATGTTTTTACAAAAGCAGGTTGTAGAGTCGTATGTATGGCGAGAGGACGCGGGCGCGCGCGGGCGCGTGGCTGTGACTGGCTCGGTTGTTCTACCTTGCTCTACCTGTGCGGAGGCTCTCGCGGCGTCCCGCTCTACCGTGCCGTCTCACCTGTGTGCACACAGACACACACAAGCCTACCTGGTAATTGACTCCTCCAAGTTTTGCCACACAAAGATGTGTGCACTACTACGTAAAGATGGGACTAAGGTACCTATGCGTGAGTGTGAGTGTATTATTTAAGCACTCAATTTACACTTCCGTCGTACGAGAACGTAGAATTGAATAAAAGGTTCTAAATACTAAGTAAACATTCGCCATGAATGAGTTTCAAATTTTATTGAACATGATTTTAAGATGGTTAATGAAGCGAGGTTTGTTTTACCAAAAAGTTATAGCAGCAATGATACTTTTATGGGTAAGTCTTTCCTCATAAGGAGCGAACTCAGGATACCATTATTCGTAATTTCGTAGCTCATAAGTAGGTAGTAACCTGCCAGCCTGGCAAAACAGACAAAATTGATCTAACATTGATATCGTGCAAGGTAGAGTTTCGCTCCATCGCTACACGAAATAGCAAAAGTAAACTGTATCTGTATAGGTACCTAGTGAATTAGCTATCGATATCTGCATAGGCACTTTTGCAGACTTGACTTATCATTCCAAACGTTTTTATCATCAACAGCCTCTATCCCATTGCGGGGGCGCAAACACATGATGACAGTGTGGTTCCAAAAAACTGACCTACCTGGTTTCGGAAATATAATTTGAACTGATTCTCCTACCAAGACAGTAAGCGAATTTTAGCGAATTGGTGCAAATAAATTACATAAAATATACAACGTGTTAATGAATTGACGCAAAACTAGAAAGTAGTTTGTTTAGAATCGAGAGCAGAATCGAATTATCATGGTTTCAACATAGGTAATTTTTTTCAAAATATTAAATAATTTGTTTGTAAAATTTAAAATTTATTGAACCCGATGATGTCAACCCACCGCACGGGCACGCTCACCCTACTTACTACCAAAACAAGATTATAAAAATGTATCCATGAGTACGTTAGCGTTTTCTTTCAGTGCTGAAAAGATAACAAATCATTTTTGCCTAAAAACTTGAAATGCGAATAACTTTAAATTTCAACTATCAAAATAATAATGAAATTATTGTTTCAATCTAATTATTTTGTTATAAATCAGTTGGGGTGTATGAGGTTGTGCGCTAATTTATTAACACGTTTTAGAGGACCTATCTAATAGGTACTGATCCAGGCAGGGATCGAACTGCCGCTCTCTGCACTGAAGGCTGTATACGTCACTAGCCCAGAAACAAAAGATAGATCTTCGATAGTAATTTTACTTTGTTTTGTCGACTCTCGAACCTATGTAGGCCATTGCAGAGCGCATTCTGATGTTATCTAAAAAAGTGTTTGATTTGTGAACAAATAATAAAAATATAGAGTTTGTTTTTCGTTGGGTCTCAAAGCGAGATCCTTAAGTCGGGAGGTCATGTGAAAATGTCAGCTCGCTGCGCTTATGAAATTACCAGACGTAAAAGTCGCCATCCTCTGAAACTACTATGCAACACAGACTAAGTATATTACCGTCTCATGCTACGATAATAGTTTCGACACTCTTCCACACGATCTCATTGCAATCGTTCGTACGGTACCTACCTAAAAAAAAACTCCTAGGCAGTATGCAGAACCTAAATAGGTAAATCGAAGAGGAAAAACAGTATTAAACTCGTAGTCATAATCACGGCAGTGTTTATTTTCGAGGTGATACATTTTTTTTCTACAACTTATAATTGAACAGTTAGTACCAGATAAACAAGCTAGCAAGGTACATTTTAGTTAGGTATACAGGGTCCTTTTTAATATCAGTATGGAGTGCGATTTTTGAATCTCATTCGCTGAGTTCAGCAGTCGAAAATGTCAAAATTACTCTGGAGATATGCATCTGTCCACTGCTGATTTGACTTTCAAAAATCATACATCAGGCGTGCGATTTTTGAAAGTCAAATCAGCAGTAGAAAGATGCATAGGTATCTCCGTAGTAATTTTGACATTTTCAACTGCTGAACTCAGCGAATGAGATTCAAAAATCGCACTCCAGGCCATTAAAATTAACTTTTTCTTAGGGACCAACATCGAGATCGCGAAAAATAATCAGCTGTTCCATACAAAACTGCAAACAAATCCAAAAGTATGGGACAGCAGATTTTATTGAGATTTCGGTATTGGTTCCTTTGAGGAAGTTGTTCAAGTTGAAGGTCTAATCATCCAATTAAAAAATCGTCAGCATAATATTAAGAACGACGGTACCATATCTATAAATATGAACCCCTTGTCTGTTGCAATTCCAGACACAATAAAATACAGGGTGTAACAAAACACCCTAGTAATACTTAAGGGGGTGCTTCAGACCATCAAACTGAACAACACTCACTATGAAGCCAACTTCGAAATCGCGAAATAAAAATCAACTGAGCTGTCCCATACAAAACTGTATTATCGGCTCGACTCAAATGTATGGGACAGCAGATTTTTTATTTTTTCTTAGTGTTGGCTCCATAGTGAAAGTGGTTCAGTTTGATGGTCTGACGCATGGGTGTTTTGTTACACCCTGTATAATAGTAGATACTCTATTTGATAACAGTACCAACCGAGGTTAGGACGTATCTTCATTTAGGTAGGTACACTAAAGAAGTTGCAGGTGTAAAATCTTGCTTACATCCTTTTTTAGGTGTTCCTTACTTCTGCAGCATGTCACTGAAGAACTTTGCTAAACTCAGTAAACCAATAAACATACGAATACGACATACTCACGGTCCTGAATGTCTGCCCGCACTCCTTACTCTTACCAATACAGTTGCTAACTGTATCGACATCGACTCCTGCGCCTTCGCAACACGCTCAGTGGCAGTGGATCCGCAAGCGAGCAAGGATGCAGACTCACGCGCACACTTTAGTGACAATCGCAATACTCGTACACGGTATGTGGACACTGTCACTTACATTATCTTTTTGCTAGGAAATGTGTAGTAATTTGAGAAATTATGTTTGAAAGTGATTTTCAGTGAAGGGTTGTGAAAGTGGTTTCGGTGAATTTGAAAGATTGCCTTACCTATTGCCTAATAAGCCGCGGGTTTTCGTTAATTTGAATTCTGCAAATATTTTTGTAAAAATAAGTTTAGTAAGTTCGAAGACAATTTAATTCTACTAGATATTCTACCTGCATTAATAAAACTCTATTTTTTATGCTATACAAATTTTAAGGCTGTATTCAGATAATGAAACTAAACAATTTTCCCTATGGAACATTGAATCAAAAATAAGAAATTTTGTTGGACCTTCCATAGAAAATCGATCGGCTGATCCGCACTTTTGTATACCTACAAATATTTTTTCGTTTTTCGACCCATGATCCTTAGAGAAAGTTGTTATGTTTAGTTTCACTATATGAATACACCCTTAAAACAAAATAGGGGTATATTAAGGCTACTCCTCCCATCTGCAAGGCTCTCTTTCTTACAAGCAAACTTTTGCAATTAGCCATCCCGCTTCAATTGCGCGGCTCCGGTCAGAATTTTCAGTTATCTTTGAAAACCTGTATGATTTTATATGAATTTTAAAAAAATAAGAAAACCACATCATTTTATATTGTATTGTGAAGAATATTGTAAATTTTCATATTCTTCTGATCAACAATGTAAGAGTAAAACGGTTACAACTGGAAAAAACGAGGTGACTTTGGAGTCGTTTTTCTTCAGTTTTATTAATTAAAATAGATTTCGAGAAAAACCACATCACTTCTCATATCCTGTAGATTGTTCAGTTTTGTTTTCTACTTAAAAAGTGCCATAGTTAATGTATAAAATGGTTACAAAGTTACTCAAAACCGGGCGGACGCCCCTTAAGATATTTATTATACAGGGAGTAAAGAAAAGTATCATTAACGTTTAAACCACATACTCTACCCATCAAACTGAACAACTTATACTATAGGAACAAAACGGACAGCGCAAAAAAAATCTACTGTTCCATACTGCAATGCCTACACGACTCAAATGTAAAAGTTAGTTAGTAATAGTAAAAGTTGTTCAGTTTGATGAGCAGATATATAGGTATATTGCGGTTTTTAAATTTAAACCTTTAGGTTAGTGATACTTTTCCTTACACCCTGTATAATAGGAACAAGGTCCAGTGGTCATGGGTCTGGCGTACTCTTCAATAAGAGAATAAAACCGTACTGACATGAAAGATAAAAATTTCAAAAGAAAACCGAATAACGCCACAACCTATGTTCCAGCATCCAACGGTCAACGTAACCCGATAAAAGAAGCCCTCTTCCTACACAATGACTCGTTCAGCAACGCCACCTTCGAGGACTGCTTCTGGAGACGAGATAGGGAGCCCTGCCCGGATCCAGACGTCAAGTTACACCTTTATACAGAAGCTGAGCCCGTGAAGAAAGTCGTAAGTGTTCAAAAGTCAGTTTCAACGCAAGCAAAACACAGGCGTGCCTTTTCTCCACAAAACGGAGTCCCTTCTCTTTGACCCCGACTTTCCGAAATGTGTCCATACCGATAGCTGATCGCCTGGAGCTCCTTGGCATTAACATATCGTCCGATCTGAATTTCGGACGGTACATTGAGTCCATGGCGAAAACCGCAGCGAAAAAACTGGGCGTCCTCTCGAAGGTCAGACGGTACTTTACTCCGGGACAGCTTCTACAACTTTATCAAGCACAAGTCCGATCGTGTATGGAGTACTGCTGCCATCTCTGGGACGGGTCTGCCCAATACCAGCTGGCCGTGCCAGGAAGCTCATAGGTGATCCAACCTCGGTGGCGAAGCTACAAAGTCTTGAGCATCGTCGCAAGGTAGCCTGTCTGTCTGTTTTTTATAGGATACATTTCGGAGAGTGTGCGACTGAATTACACGATCTGATACCACCGTCTCCCTTTCATCTGCGGGGGACGAGACGCAGACTGGGTTTCCACCCCTATGTCGTTGACCTACCAGCAATTCGCACGAAGAAGTTTGCTTCTTCTTTTATAATGCGCACGGCTAAGGAGTGGAATGCCCTGCCTGCGGACCTGTTCCCTGAGCAATACAACCTGGGCCTCTTCAAGGCGAGAGTGAATAGGCATCTTTCTAGGTAAGCATGCTACATCTTCGGCCTCATCATCACTCAACATCAGGTGAGATTGGGGTCAAATGCTTACCTATCACACATAAAAAAAAAAAAAAAAAAAGTGTATTTTATTGAGACTGGTGACCGCAGAGCTGGGAGCTTCCTGGCACAAAGAATCAGCCTCACAATCCAGAGGGGGAATGCTGCTAGCCTGTTGGGCACCATGTCTTGCGGGGACGCTCTGTAGAGTGTGTGTATTATTTGTGTTTAGTGTGTTCATCGTTCATGTTTTGCGATAAGTGTTGTTATTTAATAAAGTTATCCATCGTTCTTGTGGAAAAAGTTTTAAAGGTGACTTAATAGGTAGAATTTTGTGATTTCTAATAATATTAACACACAATACTTAAGTGTATTTTCGTTAGAAAACTTCGACTTTTGTTATACAACGTGTTAATGAATTAACGCAAAACTAGAAAGTAGTTTGTTTAGAATCGAGAGCAGAATCGAATTATCATGGTTTCAACATAGGTAGGTATTTTTTTCAATTTTTTTTTTTTTTATAAGAATTTAAAATTTTCTGAACCCGATGTTAACCCACCTCACGGGCACACTCACCCTACTTACTACCAAAACAAGATTCTTAAAATGTGTCCACGAGTACGTTAGCGCTTTCATTCATTGCTGAAATGATAAATCATTTTAACCTCAAAACTTAAATTGCGAATAACTTTAAATTTTACTTAACTATCAAAATAATGAATTTATTGTTTCAATCTAATTATTTTGTTATAAATCAGTTGGGGTGTATGAGGTTTTGCGCTAATTTATTAACACGTTGTATATTCAACATGGATACGCTTTCACATTTTCTAATTTGTTAAGATTCTAGTCAAGTTTGGATTCTTAGCCCGATTTGCTTAAATTGTTTCTATATTGTTCTAAAATTTTGCAAGTGTACGTACCTCCAATACAAAGGAAATAGGTACTAGGTCTAAGGGGTGGAAGTGGAACTACGTTATTTAGTCCTTCCGTCCTTCCTAGAAAAGATAACGGTTCGGTTTTTAAACGCAGAATTTCCCGTTCGCAAAAAGTCCTCATGACGCAGAATGACCGATTATAGAAAGTTATATTCTCAAATGATCCGATGATTAGGTAATATAAAGCCAATATTTATGTTAAGTACAATCATAGTCTGCTATATCCACATTGTCTAGACTTAAAGGAACTAAGGAAGTACCACCTATATAGTTGGTTCTTAAGAAATTTGAACAGGCTTTTCAAGGGTTGTGCTGGGTTCTGGACGATAGAGGACAAAATGTAATAGATATGTAGGCCCACATGGGATAAGAGTACCTATGACCTAACCAACCTCAACATTTCTGTCGCCGGGCCTGAGGCTTTTGGACAAAATTGTCAACGCAACTCTAGGAACCTAGCTTTTGCTATTTCCCGTATAGGTACCTACTTATAAGAGAAAATACTAATTAACCATAGGTAACGTAAAAGAAAGAGTAGGTACCTACTAAACTAAGTACCGTGGGTGTAGGTAGATAAGTTCATCTCAATTGTTTTCCCTTCAGTTACACAATAACATGTAAATTTAATGACAATCGTTGCGTGCCACAATGGGAGGAAAAATTATAATTAATTAGCAATTAGATAGGTGCTCATTCTTCTCAAAATTCTCACGTGTCTATTTGTTTTCAAGTTTTACGTTAAAAATTTGTACATACCTACATATTGTTGGAATGTAAATGTTGGTATAAAAATTAAAAGCCCATGCAGGTTTATTTGGATTTTTGTCTTGAATTCTTCCATGTTCTTTACTGTTGGTGGTGGAAATGTACCTACGGAGAAAAATATCTAAGTAGTAGAGTCCTATTAGACCCAGAGCCCCCAACGGTCTAGGGCCTAAACGTATAGGAAAGCTGGATTCAGTCTAGCTCGAAAATAGACGCCAAAGTACATCATTTAGCCTCGGTCTTATGACTCAAAGCGGTCACTGAAATTTTTACAGCGGTCAGACAATCGCGAAAAAATGGGGTCTGGGCCTAAACATATAGGAAACGAACTGGATGCATTTTAAGAAAGAGCACTCTTAGGACAATACCACAGCATATTTAGTTTTTCTCAAATCGGTCACAGTTCAAAATCAGACCGGGGTTGAAAATCTAAAAAAATGGGTCTTGGGCCTAAACATATAGGAAATGTGAAACCAACATGGATCGAAAGAACACACTTTACCCATCACGAAAAACCCGGTCTTACATGGCGGATCGGTCACCTTTCCAGAAACAGACCACTTTTATAATATAGCAAAAATGACATATATCTCGACAATAGTTAGTGACAGAAAAAATTTGTTAGGAACAAAATTGTTGGAAATTTAATGTTCTTTATGTTTGCAGTAGCTTTGTTTACAATTTGATGCATAGGAGACGAGATATTTGTAAAAACTGAATAATTAAAATAGTAATAGACAGATATCTCGATAACGGTTGATGATAGGAAAAGTTTGTTCAAGACACAATTGTAGATAATATTATGTTCTACAAGTTTTGTTATATGTCGTTATTCACGATTTGATGCATACAAAACGAGATATTTGCAAAAACGAATAAATTAAAATAGTAATAGACAGATATCCCGAAAACTGTTGATGATAGGAAATGTTTTTTTTAGCATACAATTGTAGATAATGCTATGTTCTACAGGTGTTGTAATAACTTTGTTCACAATTTGATCCATACGAAATGAGATATTTGCAAAAAATAATTAATTAAAATAGTAATAGACGATATCTCGACAACGGTTGATGATAGAAAAAGTTTGTCCAGGATACAATTGTAGATAATGTTAAATTCTACAAATTTTGTAATAACTTTGTTCACGACACAATATATATGATGCAAAAGAAACGAGATATTTGTAAAACTAAATAATTAAAATAGTAACAGACAGACAGACAGACAGACAGACAGATATCTCAACAACGGTTGATGACAGAAGAAGTTTGTCTAATAAAATTGTAGATTGTAGATAATGCTGTTCTACAAATTTGGTTATAACTTTCTTTACAATGCTTTCTTTGCACGCCGGACTGCCAAGCCAGGGTCCTGGGTTCGAATCCCGGTTCGGTCATGGATGTTATATGTTTGTGCCATTGCTGTATGTGGTTCCCATAACAAAAAGCCTAAGGCTTAATTGGGAATCATTACAATGTATGTGCCTGTGAGCGTTATTTATTTATTTATTTATTTAATGCTATGTATAGAAAACGAGATATGTGCAAAAACTAATTATTAGAAATAATAACAAACAGATATCCCGACAGGGGTAGAAAAAAAAATTTCAGAATAAAATTGTTGATAATTGTTTGTTCTACAAGTTTTGTATTAACTTTTTAAATTGTATGCATAAGAAACGAGATATTTGCAAAAAACTAACCTATAAGACCTTCAAGTCACCATTTTTATTTTCAACAAAATTATCCAGTTTAAGAAAAAATTATCATTTACTCATTTGTCTAATCTAACATTTGCTTTTTGTGTAGTATTAAGAGTTTCTCTTTTGAAAAATGCAAATAAATAATTTTATTCCATTCCTATGAATGAAATCGTGAACAAAGTTATTACAAAACTTGTAGAACATACAGTTTCCTACAATTTATTTTGTACAAATTTCTTATATCATTAACCGATGTCGAGATATATTTGTTATTATTTTAATTAATTAATTTTTGGAAACATCTCGTTTTGTATGCATCAAATTATTAACAAAGTTATAACAAAACATGTAGAACATACAATTATCTACAATTTTATCTTGACCAATTTTTTTCTATCATCAACCGTTGTCGGGATATCTGTTTGTTATTATTTTTAATAATTAGTTTTTGCGCAGATCTCGTTATTCTATAAATAGAATTGTAAACAAAGTTATAACCAAATTTGTAGAACAGCATTATCTACAATTTTATTAGACAAACTTCTTCTGTCATCAACCGTTGTTGAGATATCTGTCTATTACTATTTTAATTATTTAGTTTTACAAATATCTCGTTTCTTTTGCATCATATCGTGAACAAAGTTATTACAAAACTTGTAGAATTTAACATTATCTACAATTGTATCCTGGACAAACTTTTTCTATCATCAACCGTTGTCGAGATATCGTCTATTACTATTTTAATTAATTATTTTTTGCAAATATCTCGTTTCGTATGGATCAAATTGTGAACAAAGTTATTACAACACCTGTAGAACATAGCATTATCTACAATTGTATGCAAAAAAAACTTTTCCTATCATCAACAGTTTTCGAGATATCTGTCTATTACTATTTTAATTTATTCGTTTTTGCAAATATCTCGTTTTGTATGCATCAAATCGTGAATAAAGTTATAACAAAACTTGTAGAACATAATATTATCTACAATTGTGTCCTGAACAAACTTATCCTATCATCAACCGTTATCGAGATATCTGTCTATTACTATTTTAATTATTCAGTTTTTACAAATATCTTGTCTCCTATGCATCAAATTGGAAACAAAGCTACTGCAAACATAAAGAACATTAAATCTAATTTAATCTTGTTGGAAATCTCCAACAATTTTGTTCCTAACAAATTTTTTATGTCACTAACCATTGTCGAGATATATGTCATTTTTGCTATATTATAAAAGTGGTCTGATTCTGGAAAGGTGACCGATCCGCCATGTAAGACCGGGTTTTTCGTGATGGGTAAAGTGTGTTCTTTCGATCCATGTTGGTTTCACATTTCCTATATGTTTAGGCCCAAGACCCATTTTTTTAGATTTTCAACCCCGGTCTGATTTTGAACAGTGACCGATTTGAGAAAAACTAAATATGCTGTGGTATTGTCCTAAGAGTGCTCTTTCTTAAAATGCATCCAGTTCGTTTCCTGTATGTTTAGGCCCAGACCCCATTTTTTCGCGATTGTCTGACCGCTGTAAAAAATTTCAGTGACCGCTTTGAGTCATAAGACCGAGGCTAAATGATGTACTTTGGCGTCTATTTTCGAGCTAGACTGAATCCAGCTTTCCTATACGTTTAGGCCCTAGACCGTTGGGGGCTCTGGATCTATATAATTATCTTAAACTTTCTAAAATAAGATTAAGAAAAGAGACAGAAAACCAACAGCTGACTTTAATAACAGCTATCCACAGTTTATCTTTATACAGAATGGACGTGGTAAATCTTAATTGCAACTTTATCATTATAAAAGGTGGTATAACTTACTGGTGGTATTCGTTTAAGTTTTAATTCCTAACTTATTTATCTGTGCCGTGTAGTGTCAGACTTTGAATAGCACCTACGTAAGAAGCAAATCATTTCATCTAATCAGGCATAGTCCAACATTCAGGATGCCATACCTTATGGATACTTGTTGGGGTCACTGCATACGACCCCACCTCTCACCGTAGCGGTTAACGTTTCTATCAGATTCTAGAGGGACGATAGAGTGCATCCTTAATGCACTTTAAAAATATCCTCTGATGGTAGTCGAAGTAGAGGCAGACCACGGAAAAGGAGGCGCGATGAGTTGGATGCATTATATCGCACAGGATAGAGAGATATGGAAACGTTTAGGGGAGATCTTTGCCCAGCAGTGTGATGCCCAGGGTTTCTGCTCGAGAAATCTGGCCTTAGTGAAGACGAGGAAAATTTCTCAACAACTCGAGAAATCAATTCAAAGAACACTAACTAGCGAAACGCGTTTGTCACGTGTTTTTTGTTCAGGTAATTTAGGGCCGATTTTTCAATTTTCAGATAATTCTTATGAATAAATTATATTTGTTGAAATTGAAACAAATATAATTTAGGACTTACCATATAATTAAACCAGCAGATGAGATGAGGGAAAATTGCTGGAAAAGCTCTTGATGTTTTTTAAATACTTATTACAAAAAATATTGATTCAGTTAGGAAAAATAGGCACCAAAGAGACATTTATTGGGATTATTCGGGATTTCGGAATAAAAACTTTTTATTGATTCTAAGATTTTTTGGAGCGAACTAGCAAGATGTCTTGGAAAAAAAAATCAAAAGCCATAAAAACTAAAAGGAAGAAAACTGTTATCTTTTTAATTGAAGTATTTGGCTTAAACGTAGTTTTTTTCTGACAGATAGCTGCCAGTTCTCGATTTCTTATATAGGTACATATAATGAAAACTCTTTGGCTGTATGAAAAATATGAAAATAGATGAGAAAAAGCTCACTGAGAAAATATAAAAACTTGTTGGATATCCAAATATGTTTTTTTTTAATTCGAAATTCTTATTTATAATATTTATCTTATCTTATCTTTGATTTATCAATCTCAATCGTACTACGTTTTTCGCTGTTCGTAACATACGTAAAATATGTTAATTGAGTATTTAATGGATTCGCTGACCGCGTATACTGGAAAGGGACAGAGTTATGACAAAAATGTAAGTCGCCAAAAATACCGCATACATAGAAAGGGATAAACGACATAGATTTTCTCTTGCTCACTCAATGCGATTTGCGTATAAGCCGGTCTCGTTTTTGCGACTTCTATTATTTAATGCCTTTTCTAGTCATTCTTTTTGTACGCATAAAAACAATAGGTACTCGTAGGTAGAGCCAGTGTTCCCGAACCTCCCGATTTTACGGGAGATCTACCGATTTCCGACCCCATCTCCCGATCTACCGTAACATGGTCAATTTCTCCCGATTTTTGTGATTCTCTGAATAATTCATAATAAAAACCTACATTCTATTAAAAATTATAATAATTAATGGATCCATTCATTTTTAAATAAGTTTTCATTATTGTATTTAGTTGTTTTCTGTCAGTAACAAAGTTTAAGGTAGGTAGGTAGGATTAGGTTTTTCTGGTAATAATAAATTAAAATACAATATGTTATCGTAAAAGTGGGGAAAGTATTACAATACGGATTAATTTACAGGTTTTTAAAGAAAGAAGACCAAACACTTCAAATTGTAAGAAAATGCCTTTTGCTTTATGAAAAAATTAAATACCTTTTATGTTTCAATTAAGTTTTAAAGTTTTTAAATTACTTTTTTAATTACATCTAATATACTTTTGATGAGAATCTGTACAAAAAACCTTAAATTAGCTTTATTTACAACAAATTTCAAAATCTCCCGATTTCTCCCGATTTTTTGACCACTCTTCTACCGAATTCTAATTTTTTGTTTCGGGAACACTGGGTAGAGCGAACTAAAATCAGTACAACCAACATAATAAAATTAATAAATCTTCTAATAAGTATCAATGTTTTTTTTTCATAATTTATTTCATATTCCGCGTAATATTTCAGTGTCAATAAAAGTGTGAATATTCTAATGAGTGGGTAAAGGAAAGCAGTCCACGGTCGGCTCCTCCAGGTGTGACCGCAGTTCACCGCACGCGCACGTGCATAGTCTTTATGCACGCATCATTGGAATACGACTGGAAATAAGTAACAAATGTCTTAATCCTTACATTACTATTACCAGACTATAGGGTTCAAAAGGACTGAAGTAATCTTAGGTACCTACTAAGTACGTATCCAGGGAGCGGGTTGGGACCTTGGATTAAAAAGTTGGGACACATTGGCCCAAATAGGTATAAAGAGTGTAACAAAATATTGACTAAGTTTCACAATGGATGGATCCAACACCGTAATGGCGAAAAAAGCTGCTGTTTCATACAAAACTGTAGTGCCTAGCCTATTCGACTCAAATGTATGTGACAGAAGATTTTTTTCGATGTTGCCTCCATGTCTTTTAACTATTAGGCCAGTCATTTTACGGACACGGACCTGAAAAAAAAACGGACGTAATGTCACATTAAAAAGAGGTGAAGCATGCAAGGTGCATTTCGTTTGTTCTACAAAGCACCTACACTCACACAGACGCACCAGTTCTAGGCGCAGGTGCGACAACCCGCCGCCATTTTGTCCCGCGCAACAGGGCGACAGCACGCACACTCATATAAATGGGTGCTTCACTTTTGATTAGACGAGATTCCGTCCGTCTTTTTTTCAGGTCCGTGTTTACGGAGTTTTGTTAGGCGGGGTAGGGAGTAATTACTAATTGGACTTTTAAACTGTAACTGGCAAAATTACATAGGCTCAAAATAATCATAATTATTGGCTTCATTTAGTGACAAAAATACTATCCTAAACCATATAAAAAAAAATTGCTACGCAACATAGAAGTCAAAATTGTGTGTCCCAGAAGGCTTTTAAATTAATAATATATTAATACCAATGCACTCATTTGAATTAGATTTAACAATTTAAATATTTATATTATATTTTTGAGCAATAAAATAGGCATTGAAATTTAAAAAAGGAGGTAAGTATTTATTAGAAAATTCGAATGTATTTTTAAAAACCTTCTAAGTAGACAAAAATATTTACACCATGTTTGAAGTATGTATAATGATAAATCTTAAATATGTGCAAAAAAAATTTACTATCAGGTTTTTTAGAACGAGATAATATCTAAATTTTAAAATTGGAACTGTTGCTCGTGATTTTTTTTTAATTTTGGTACGTTTTTAAGCTCAAATTGGTTCTTGAGTAAAATTGCGAAAAAAAAAATTCAATTATTAATTAGTCCCGGCTCAAACCGTAAAATGACTGGGCTATATGAGGAGTTGAAAAAAGTAGCGAGTTGCCTATAACAACAAATTTTGTAGCTCCAAAATAGGCCAATCATATTTGGCCAAGTAGGTACAATTCAACTTCACTTGGTGTCAGTCTGTCACCGCAAAGAAAGAATGCGTCCGAAACACCGCTACTTGCCCTCAAGCAGTGTGTTGTGTTCTCTTTAGGTTCATTCATAAACAACGCACATTTCTCTGCGCCTTATTCTTTCTAGTTTGGTTCACGACTCCTTGTGTTTGAAGACATATTTGAATAGACCCGTTGGTCTAGATTTATTTGAATTTTTTATTCATTGGGAAGCTTAAACAGAAGTATTATTGTTGTCGTATTTTTGGGTCGACCCAGGGCCGTCCCAACCGGGGGTGCAAGGGGTGCGTGACACCCGGGGGTGCAAGGGGTGCGTGACACCCGGGCGCAAGAACCTAGGGGGCGCAATCTGCTAGTTTTGAAAATTACACAAACATTCATTATGCCTATAAAATACCTATATTTTAGGCATATTTTATTGGTGCCTAGAGTGCCTACGCCAATATTGGTAACAACAAATTACGGCGTATTCGGCTTGCTCAATTGCGACTTGCGATGTGCAAGCCAATTTAGATCTTATTTTATTACTACAAGAGTGAAATTGATTTTCTAACAAAAAACGAACAAAGGCCATAATATCTATCGAATCGGATGAAGATTTTAAAACAGACGATATCATTAAAATGTTGGCCAGCCCGAAAAATGTTATTCGTTGTTTGATAATGTGGCGCCCAATATGGTTAAGACGGCTCTGGCCCTGGGCCCCTGGGTCGACCTACAGGCCGACAATAGAAGTAGTATAGAGAATCGGCCCAGGTACAGGTATATTGCTAGAGCGGTGGACGTAGTGGAAGCTGACCTAAGCGAATCGTGATCCATGAACTTTAAGCCAGCAGCTTTGAGAAGTTGCGCAGGATCGATTGAAAAAAAAAGAAAAAGTAGCACTCTGTCATTTCAGAAATCAATACCCACTTTAAGTCGCTGTTTTTGAAAACTTTGAGTGGACCGAAGTCGATGAAACAAACACGAAATGATACTCAAGTCTATATTTTTTGCATTAATGTTTAACAACTTCTAGAGGAAAAAAATGTTAACACAAACATGCTAGAAGGCAAAACAGAAGTGAATTTAATTCTGAATAATTACGTTTTTATGTCAATTGCTTTGCTGGGCTAACAATAATTCAGTGAACTAATGTTGCGCCCTGCAGGTGGACCTGTTCAGCGAGGACTGGCTGCGGCAGAGCGGCTGGGAGCCGTCCCACGAGACCATCCTTATCATACACGGCTACGCGGGCGGCGACGACACCTTGCCCATCACTGTGCTGAGAGATGGTGAGGACATTCGTTAATTTAACTTTTTGCACGTGCCTTCAATAAACAATGTGGGCATTGCCACCAAAAAGAAACCCGACTTACAGGGTCCTTCTTAATATGTTGACGGTTTTTTTAAGGGGATGATCAGAGCATCAAACTGAACAACTTTCTCCTGGGACCAACATCGTAAACGTAAACACAGGTAGGTACGTAAGTGCGTGGAACGTCATAGGCCCGCAAGAGCCCACATACCTACCTAGATTACGTCTGCAGGCGTATAAAAACAAGACGATACGCATTCTAAATCGCGCTAATGAAGTTTTATTTTTCTTTATTCATACAAGTTTCGATTCTTACAATCGCCGGACCACGGCCGGTTCCCAAGCCCAGACATCCCACCAAGCATGGCGGAAAATCTTGCCTATTCAATGGAAACCGTTCTTTTTACGCGAACGATACGATAGACTCATACTTAGGCTACTGTTTAAATGCAAATTAGAAACCCTGAATCAGAAGAACAAGTTACAGAGAAAGTAAAACCATTTATCCTGCACTAGCCCGACGGCTTAATTCGCGCTATCTTCGCCGCGGTGCACTTTGCAT
Source organism: Agonopterix subpropinquella (assembly GCA_922987775.1). Classification (NCBI taxonomy): domain Eukaryota; kingdom Metazoa; phylum Arthropoda; class Insecta; order Lepidoptera; family Depressariidae; genus Agonopterix; species Agonopterix subpropinquella. The sequence goes on along the minus strand of OV277703.1, from coordinate 19,655,261 downwards.
TTCCCACAACTTTCACCGGCAATGCAAGTCAATGCACCCACCCGTTGCACCATTGATTAGGTAAATTTTATGCCATGTTAACTGGGTATGATATGGGTTATGAATAATCATAGATTTCATTTTATGAATAATCATAGATTTCCTCAGTTTGATTTGATGTAATGAAGAATAATTAAGGCAAGTTTTGGTTTCGTTTAATATTTTTACCCGACTCGACCCAGAAGGACGGTAATGTTTTTTTGACGGGAATCACAAAACAATGCGACAGGATTAATGATCGTTTATAAAAAGAACGATTACTCGTATGTTACGTTAGAAATGTGTTGAAATTACAACAGTTGCAACTATAGTTGGTATTTTATGTTTCAACCGCAAATTAATGTTTCTAAATCAGTTTTAGTTTTAGGTCAATAAACTGGAAATAATACAGGGTGTAAATGAAAATGGGACAGCTGGTTTAATAGGTTGTTATGTGTCGTGAGTACAATAAATTCAAGATGGTACTAATTCAAATATTCAATAAATAGCCCAGTTATAAAAAATAGTTGAAACTACTCACTGTACGTCGACCCTAAAACACCTACCTACGATAACACTCGCGTACGCGCGCGCGCGTTTACGTTCCCTGCTATCAGCTGTAATCGGATTGAATGGAGCCATTTTTTGTCAAGCTAAATAGAACTGTATTTTAATTTTCTTAAAGTTCAAAATGGTTTGCCTTTGCAATTATTATTTCAATTTTAAAAGGACGTAAGTGTTAAGTTGATAATAATTAATATCAATTAAAATACACTTTTTCAGATTTACGTAGTTACTAACTAATTTTAGAATTAACATTGTAACATTTAGGAAACAACATTAACACTGTCGAAATATCGGGAACGCAAATAACAACGCGGTAAGAACCCGTCACAAAATAATAAATTTATTATCATTATCAGTCTGTGAATGTGAGGCAACGTAATAAAAACACAAACGGTTAGGTATGTTAAAAATAAAAAAACTAACCTCTTATGGTAGGTAGAGTACCTATCCTCCAATTCGTTTAGGTGTTTCTCCATAACCGCATTTTTTAGCACTTAGTATCACCACATATCACAAACATAATTTTAAAAGATATCAGATACACTACACCGGCATCAACATTACGCGGCGTGATCATGCGCCGTAGTCCCTGAGACGCTGTACCACACGGTGGATGGTTCGTCCAGACGAAGGCTCGTCGTTAGAATGCCTAAACTCATCCAGCACTGGTAGCATGCCAACCCGCGATAGCCGTGATACGGCTTTATCACGTCTTTTATCTCGTTCTTTTGCGCGCGAACGAACGAGATAAAATACGTGATAAAGCCGTATCACGGCTATCGCGGGTTGGCATGCTACCAGTGCAGGTGGTTGTACCTGAGGTTGTACACGGTTCACCGGTGTCTCCACCATACGCCAGCCATTCCGTACGCCAAAACCATGTCCGTGTACTGTACGTTATCAAAGCACAAACAAACAAACAAAACAAATAAACATACAAACTTAAACAAAAATCTTCAAAAATATCCAAGTAGGTTAGGTTCGAATTGCGCGTCATCACGAACCGATTCCGGTAAACGAACTGATTTTGACTGATTTGATTTGTTTGATGACAATCGATGAACTCAAGTCATAAGGAGCGTTTACACTGCACGTTTTTGGAAAAATTTTACTAATTAGATAGGTAACCACTTTGTACCTAACGTTTCAGTTGTCTTTGGGTTGGTTTAGAATAGGTACTAAAACTAAAAATAAAAACGATCAGCGCTACACCTAAATGCAAACTTATCTGGAACTCTACCAGATGAACCAATCAACCCAGTTTTATGTGAACAGTAAATGTATTAAGTACATTAACTGTGCTTATTTGGCTTTAGCCCGAAACCTTAGCCCACATTTTCGGAAGCAGTTATTTCATATGGATATTCATAGCTTTCACGGTGGACCGACGACCTGGTGAAGGCGGCGGGAAAACGTTGGATGAGGGCAGCGCAGGACCGGTCGTTATGGCGATCTTTGGGGGAGGCCTATGTCCAGCAGTGGACGTCCATCGGCTGAGATGATGATGATGATTCATAGTTTTAAGAGAAAATTCAAATAATTTCTAGTTAATGTTCATCCTTCTTCAAAGCTTCGTGTTGGTATTTAAACGTGTGAAAATAATAAACTGTTTGTTCCTCGATTTTTTCCCAAAAGTATGATCTAACCAGGAGGGCAATTGCGCTAACTTAAAACATCCAAGTTTAATTCTAATCCAATTTCAGTTCACACTTCAATCCAATTACTATTTAACTGTATTAATTCCGTATCGCGTTAAACTTGACTTATTTACTACGTTTGAGCCATCTGTCAAAACGGTTCTAACGGCTGTCATGAGCTGTACCGCGATGGGCGCAATACCAAATGTGTAAAAAGCTAAGCTTCGCACGCGGTCCAATCATGGTTCAGTTGCGATTTATTTACTGCAATTGCCCTGCTGATCGTTTTCTTGTGCCAAAAACCCTCGTAACGACCGAGTTTCATCCAAACGTTTAGTGCTGTTTTCGATAACGCGAGTAAATACAATGTTTAATCGTAATAAATAACTTAAGCAATCACACAAATAACATCACAGAAAACAGATTACTCAGGTCAAATGTTGTAGAAATTAAAGTCAAACCAAATTGAGTCAACACCACCATTGTAAACGCTCCTTTACTTATCTTCGAACTCGAGTCCACGTGGACTGTGACGTATGCAAATAAATGAAAGAGAGGAGAAAGAAAAACTCATAATATTTTTTCACGCAAGACAGGGATGCAAAAGGGGCGAAGTCGAGGCCGGCCATTTTGTTTAATTGGAGAAGACAGACGTAAGCGCAGGATAGAACCTGTCCAAGGCTCAGTGTTCCCAACTTAGGGTATGTTACCCAAGATTTGGGGAAAAAACTAAGTCCTAGGGTAATTTTTAGGGTAAGGAATTATTAAGGTTGTTTTTTGGGGTAATAATTTTACTTAGGATATTTTTTAGGGTAATCTCACGGATGACTGTACTCCCATTTGAGGTAGTCAGAATCCTTGTTACACCCATCAACGATCTTAGTAGCATGGTTCATTTTCACCTTTTTTTAAGATTTTGGATGGTACTTTAAACTATGCTTTGCCGTATCAAGACAGTTGTGGCAGTGATCACCATTCCGCCCACAAAAACATTTTTTTTGTTTCATTTTAAGGTTTCAGGGTATTTTTTGAAAATTTTGCGAAATCTAGGGTAAACAGACGAAGCCTAGGGTAACGTGAAAATAAGACTTCGTAACACTGCCTCAATTTGTATTTTATTCTTAGAGCTCTTACAGACGAGCGACGCTTTGCGGTCGCCGTGGGTCACAGAGGGTCGCGCTCTTAGACTTTACGGTCACCGTGGGTCCAGACCGTACGGTCACTCTGCGACCGCAAAGTGTCTTTCGTTTGTAAGAGCACTTAGAATAATAGTGTTTAGAAGAAAATGTTTTAAAAGTGCCTAATTTAGGGAAAGGGGAGTCCGGGGAAAACCAAAATCAGACGGTGGCAACACTGACCAAGGCTTCCGGGGCGGAATTCAGAAGATGTCATAATTGTTAGTTCGTGTTCCGCCCGTTGTTGTTTTGTAAATTTTTTATCCATAATTTTTACTTTTTAATAAATTGATGTTATTATCAATTAATTTTAAGGTCTAATAAAAGTTCTCTTTGAGGCTATCACAGTGAAACTTAACTTTCGGACTTTTAATGCTTTTAGTTTGACATGATAATTTTGTGACTCTACTGAGTACGACCTCTTGTTGGTGTTTCCTTACGAAAGAGATAAAAAATAAGAAAATGCTATACGAGAAAAAAGGATAGGTACGGATGAAATGTCATTAAGCTCTGGTATCAAAACAGCTGTGTTAGGATCGACGTACAATGAGCGCAAATTTTTGCATTAAGAGTTTTATTGAATAATTCATAATTTTACAGCGACATAACAAAAATGAAATTGGAACCATGTTCAACATTATTAACACTACAGATTTCAGTTGGTTTTATTGAAATTGGGGCTATTTTTCTTGAAACTTTAAATGCTTATAATTCTTAAACGGATGAGAATTTTTAATCCAAACTTTTTTCATATCTTCCTAATGCATTGCTCTGTCTGCCATTTGAGCAAATGTCCCATTTTCATATACACCCTGTATAATAATAGACTGTTAACCTGTCAAAAAATTACCGAATTAACGAATCATCATTAATTCATGACAATAAAAATTTTTGTTAGGGTCGAAACAATGGCCATATTTGGGCCATATAAAAGACTTCAACGAAGCTACAAACAATTTATTTCCAACAGGTACCTATTATTTTAGGATCATTATCTTTATCACTTTTGTACCTTATTTGTAACGCATGCTGAAAGTTGACAAATAGTATGATCACATACAGGATTTGAAACAAGATTTCTTTTTGCTACTGGTAAAATTTTTAGGAGTGGTTCAGGTGATCAAACTGAACAACATTTAGGTAGTTACTGTCCAAAAATGACCTTGTATAAATGGTACTACAACTATAACTTCGCTCTCTTCGTTCATAATGATGATAATCAATATCTTGGGCATTGTCACATAGGTTAGATTATCTGGTCGATATCGAAGTGTTCTCTCTTTCCCCTTTCGATCGCATTAGATATAATTCCCATGCTGTTACGTGTTCCAGGTTACATTATCTCTGCACTTCGTTGAAATGCGACGCCCCTCTCACTTCCCCATTCGCATCAATACGGACTTAATAATCGCGACAGTATGGTTAGCATCATCGTTGCCGATATGCGTCTCGATAATTTGGTACACGGTTTCCCACCGAACCAGAACGCTGATATAACATATTGACGCCAGTTGCACAGATAATATGCCCAGCTTATACCTCTCAGCCGAAAAGGGAATTAAACCAAGTCTCAATCCACCCCGCAGCTTACATCCGTCGTGGGGGCTACAATGTCTTCATGCTCGACTGGGGCGCTCTCGCCCGCCCGCCCTGCTACGTGGCCGCCGTCCACAACCTGCGCCCCATAGCCCGCTGCGCCGCCGAGGCGCTGGGCACCCTGCGACGCGCTGGCCTCCGCCCCGACCGACTGACTTGTGTTGGGCACTCGCTGGGAGCTCACATGTGCGGGATTATTGCTAACTTCTTGACGTTTAGGCTCAATCGGATTATTGGTAAGTGTATTTTTATACGACTGCCTAGGCCGTGATATTAGAAAAAGTCAAAAAATTAGTCAAAATATTAGAAAAAGAAAAAGTCATTTTTATCATCATCTTAGCCGATAGATGTCCACTGCTGGACATATAGGCCACGGCCTCCCCCAAGTATCGCCACAACGATCGGTCTTGCGGTACACTGTCCGGGTTTCCACCGCCTTCACCAGCGGTTGTCGGTCTACATTATGGACCCCTTCAAGCCGAGTGGTGGCCTACGCACGCTGCGATTTCCGTTAAGCGGCCGCCACTCAAGAACTCTTTGGCCCCATCGGTTCTGCAAGTAATGTACCTCGTCCATTGCCACATTAGTTCAGCAATTCTTTGGGCTATGACTACTCGGGTTCTTCTCCGAATCTCTTTACTTCTGATTCGATCTCGCGGGAAACTCCAAGCATCGCCTACTACATTGCCCTTTGGGCCACTTACAGCGGTCTTTTATCGTGTCATGGTAACTAGCACAAGCTGGACTGCGGCTTAAATGTGGTCCTTAATCTGATTGTGAACAAAGAAATTAGAAATGAAAATTGTCATGGCATTTTGCTCCACATATCTAATGCAACAAGTTATTTAATGATACCATCGCGTGCTAATTAGTTTTAATTACACGTTGTGTCGTCAACACATATGGTACCGTACCCTCAATCTTTATTGGACTATACAGTATACTAACAGCACAATACAAGAAAGAGTACAAGTTACCTTAGTACACTCCCCACTGACCCTACCAAATTTGACCTCATACCCCTCTCGGTGGTACGGGAGGTGAACGACAGTAAATGGTAGTGTATTAGTCTCTTAGAAGCAATAAATATTCTAGTCTATTCTTGTCAGTGCGCTCCCGTTTGTATACTGAACAGGGTGTGCCAACTGACAGGAGATTCAGTAATAACGACCCCGTGCGACAGGTCTTCCTTTTTTCCATTGGCCTGCAGTGGCTAGGACACTAAAGTATAGATATCTTGTGACCTTTCCCCCAGGTCTCGACCCAGCCCGTCCCCTCATCAGATCAGCCCCAGCTCTCCGCCTGGACCCAGGAGATGCTCGCGCAGTCCACGTGCTGCACACCAACGCGGGGAGGTACGGGGAAGCGTCGCGACTCGGCCACGCAGACTTCTGCCTTAATGGAGGACGGAGCCAGCCGTATTGTGAGGATACTCCTAGTAAGTATTCTTGATCAGGTACGAACAAGCTTTCAGTTGAGTGTGGTTGAGTTTGTGGAGTGCTTATATAGATTTAGATATACTATTTTTTGTGCGACGCCAATGAGAGGTTCTGTAATATATCTGTCTACAGTCTTACTTCAAACTAAAAGATTCTGTCATAAATTATTTAGCTTCAGCTTTATCCAGAATCCTCGAGCGCTGCTTGCTTGAAGTGTAGTAAGTAGGATATCGAAATGGATTGCTTTGACGTTATGGAGATCTTGTATAAGTTAGGAGTGGAATGCCAAAATTTAAAAGAGAAGATCGTCCGCCATCTTGGCGTAAGCTGGTGCCAGCTGTCTTTCGACAGTTGACCCTGTCAACGCGAAGTCTCACAAGCATTTGTGGTCGGTTGCGCTGTGCCATGGGTTACCGTCGGACATGGCCAATGTCACCTCGGTCAGAATGACGCTTCTAGATATTTCACCTAGGATCCGTAATAAATATGTAATAAAAACTCAACAGATGAAGCGCTATGCAGCCACATCTGGTCGATCTGCTACCAGGCGGAGAGCCTGTTCAAGCCTCGCTCGGCGGCGCCGTGCGGTCGCCGCTGTTCAGTGAGAGTGCCGCCCTCCAGAGCGTCCGCGCTGCCTGTACCGCTGGGTCAGCCGGCGCCTATGACGTTAGTACATAAGTTCACGACCATAATACTATTCCGGGTTATCAGCAGCGGTTCCACTGCAGCCTTTTGAAACGAAGAACTTTTGAAGTTGAAACTATCAAATACATTTTATGCAGGCTTACCTTTATACAAAAGACCCTACTAATACCTGTGCTAATACTAATATTTAATGGAGTGGTTTAGTAGACCATAAAATAGAACAGCTCTCACTATTGGCTCCATAGAAATAAAAATCTGCTTTATGGAGCATAGATTGGCGAATCAGCAGATTTTTAAATTACGGTGGTTTTTAGGATTCCGTACCCAAAGGGTGAAAACGGGACCCTATTACTAAGCCTACGTTGTCCGCCCGTCCGTCCGTACGTCTGTCTGTCCGTCTGTCCGTCTGTCCGTCCGTCCGTCTGTCTGTCCGTCTGTCCGTCTGTCCATCTGTCCGTCTGTCCGTCCGTCCGTCTGTCCTACCTATTTAGGGCTGTAACTTTTGAACCGTAATAGCTAGATTGTTGAATTTTCTCAGATTATGCGTTATTACGGCGGATTTGTTAACAAATAATAATAATTTCAAAAAGTAATAAACTAAAGGGGGTTCTCAACAAGAAACTAGTTTTTATCAACGTTTTTTCTTCACGCTCTATCGGAAAAACAATAATACATAAAAGTGTCAAACTTAGTTTGATTATAGAGCAAACTCTACAGAATAACAACAAATACTAAAAATCGGCAAAGTGTGAGTCGGTCTTGCGCTAAAGGTCCCGGACAAAAAAATATTTTTTTCTAAGTTAATAATGTTGTGTTCTGTGGTGGTGTGGTACGGAACCCTCTGTGCGCGAGTAGCCCAACTCGCACTTGACTGGTTTTTATTTGTTATTTAGGTCGTATTTATTTACGTACCAAGTATCGACATAATTCTTTCTAGCGATTTTAATGTCGCACCCATAGTGAAAGTTGTTCAATTTGATCATTTAAACACCAGGAATCTAAAACCAAATCGTACAGAATTTTAGAGACTTATCATTTTTGAACCTTCAACAACCCATCCTCCAGGGCATCAGGGGCATACTGCGTGGAAGACTACTCGACACCATTCTGCCCGACGACCGCCTCGCCCGACGGCGACCCACGCTGCTGCCTCGACGCGCAGTACGCGGCCGCGGCCACCGCGGAGCCACAGCGCAAGAGACCACGGCCGCTCGTGAGGCTCCGCGCTAACAGGGTCAAGAGCGGCCTGGACGATGAAACTGGCGTTTGGCACGAGGATTAACAAGTACAGCATTTTCTTATAGTTTTAAGAAGTCACAGGTGACATATAAAAATTTAATTTAACAGCAATAGGTACCGATTCGAACTGTGCCACGACTTAACTAAATTTATTCCTGTCACTTTCTAAAATAAGATTAAGAAAAGAGACAGAAAACCAACAACTGACTTTAGTGCTGTCAAAGTGACGTTACACGCCCAAAATAAGATGCCATCTTATTTAAGGGGTTTTTGGGCGTGTAACGTCACTTCACGGAAACAACTTCGTTATTAGCCACTAAACAGATAGCTACCAAAATGTCTTCTAATACTGGGTGTAAGTGACAGCCTAGCAAATACTGAAACGGCGAAATCAGACCAATAAATTGAACAACTTTTACTATGGAGCCTACCTCAGGAAAGGCGAAAAAAATCTGCTTATATAATGTTGTCTTTTTTATTAATTTAGCCAGCATGTACGTAAAATGCGTTCCACCCGCGTGCGCGCCCGCTTGACCGGATAAGGGCCCTTATTGTAATAATGATTTAAGTACAACATGAGTTGATAACTTTACAGTCCTTGAACTTTTAAATTTTATTCGTCAACTTCTAATTCTAAGCCATATACTTACAACGTGTTAATGAATTAACGCAAAACCTCATACACCCCAACTGATTTATAACAAAATAATTAGATTGCAACAATAATTACATTATTTTTATAGTTAAAATTTAAAGTTATTCACATTTTAAGTTTTGAGGCAAAAATGATTTGTTATAATTTCAGCAATGAATGAAAGCGCTAACGTTCTCATGGATACATTTTAATAATCTTGTTTTGGTAGTAAGCAGGGTGAGTGTTCCTGTGCGGTGGGTTGACATCGGGTTCAGTATATTTAAAATTGTAGAAACAAATTAATTAATCTAGAATTAAACATTTTAACGGGTTCTTACCGCGTTTTGGTAATTGTGAGTTCCCGATATTTCGGCAGTGTTACAACTGCCATGATCACGGGATGACTGACAAAACGCGGTAAGAACCCGTTAAAATGTTTAATTCTAGATTAAATAATAACCGCGTAACTCTCAAAAACTAAATTAATTAATATTTTGAAAAAAATTACCTATGTTGAAACCATGATAATTCGATTCTGCTCTCGATTCTAAACAAACTACTTTCTAGTTTTGCGTTAATTCATTAACACGTTGTAGATTGTATTCTGATAGAAAAATCATAAAATGTACTCAAAAAATTGACTAAAAACCAAAGTTTCTTGTGAAAAATAATGTAAATAAAAAAAACATAAGTTATGTACTTCAATGGTCATGAATTATTTCTAATAGAATAGCGTTTTTTATACTGTCTCCTAATATTACTTAAAATATTAGACGGAGAAAGATACAAAATAGGAAGTCAAATTGGACATGGGAATGCTGACTGGACTGACTGATTTGATGTAATTTTTGCTTACATTTTAAGACTTTCCTATCCGAATTGAATATTACTACATTGAAAGTTAAGATAAGTGTACAAGTACATTTTAAGTGTAATTTTAAGTTATGATTGGAGAAGTGTGAGCCAAAGACATTTTACAATTGATATTCAATAAATTTTATTTTATACTATCCAATGTTTTATTTCGGTACTTCTTCTTAGTCAAAAGGTAAGTTTACAAGGTGTTGACATAATTGACATTATTGTGCCATATAGTCTCTTATCGTGTGGGCAGAGCCCTGGAGTGCGATTTTTGAATCTCATACGTCGAACTCAGCAGTTGAAAATGTCAAAATTACTATGAAGATATGCGTCTTACTACTGCTGATTTGACTTTCAAAAATCGCACTCCTGAAGTATGATTTTTGAAAGTCACAACAGCAGTAGAAAGATGCATATCTCCATAGTAATATTGACATTTTCAACTGCTGAACTCAGCGAATGAGATTCAAAAATCGCACTCCTGGTGTCAAAAGTTTTTTCAGACCGCCTTACGGCCTCTGACGTGGTTATTTCGGTACTTATTCTACATCAAACTGAACAACTTTTACTATGAGACCCGCTTTGAAATCGCTAAAAAGAATCAGCTCTTTCATACATTTTGATCGAGTACACTATTAACCTCTCGTCTGTGGAGATCAGTCACGGATCCATGACCTACACAGACGAAGGGTTAATGACGTTTTCTATGGAACAGCAGATTTTTTTTTACGCGATTTTAAAGTTGTTCTGTTTGATGGTCCTGAAGCCTATCCCTTCCTTATGTAACGCATTAAGTTTACATTCTGTATATCTCTGACTGGGTAATCAGAGAATATGTGTTATTTTGGATCCTCATTATTTATAAGTCAAAGTCTGTAAGAATCCACTGCAGGGCAAAGGTCTCCTTTCACTCACAAAGAGGAGTGGGACATACTTACTGCCCCATGCTGGCCCAATGCGCGTTAGTAGGCCAGATAGTAGTCGACCTAAAAACCGAATTTTAAAGCTGCCTCAATACGCCACTGGCTCAAAGAATAGTGCCATCTAGTATAATATTGTGGAAATAATTGCTAAAGATAAAAAAAGAAAAAAGATAAATCACATTTATTTAAAAATACAGTTCATTATCTAATGAAAAATAGTATATCTAGAAACTAGTTTGAATTACATTTACTTAGACAATTTAATAGTAAGGACTGCCCTTGCGGTAGCATTTCCCCTCTGCCACGGTATAAGACAAATTGATCCTGTGCATTTACACTCATTTTTATACCTTATCACTAAACGAGACAGCCTATAATTGCGAAACAATAATTTTGAACTTAGAACGTTTGGGGTTCACACAAGACTACTTTTCATTATTTTTAACATTCAAAATTATAATCTAAAGTTATGAGGAATAAAATCCAAAGTTGCGGATTTCATGTCACCTCGCACAAAAAGTGGCAGAAAATTTTGTTAGGAGAATAGCACGCGTTACGAGTCCATACTATTAAATTGTCGAAGTACATTTATTATGTAGAACGTACACACACGTGTGTTAAAATATTGCAACTTTATTTTTGTAATGAAATATACACTGAAACGGCTACGTTTAAAGAAACCGCTAGCCAATTTTAATGAATTTTACAATTTGACTGCGACACCCGCACGGAATTTTGTACAAATCTGTTAAAGGGTTTACGCTGTCCATAACATACATACTTAGCCACATACATACATAATTACAAACTTACATCCGCGTTAACAACATTATCCTTCTTTTGGCTTCGCCGTAGTAAAATTAGTAATACCACAATAAGAAGGGAACTTAAAACTTATCGACTGTCAGATAATTAGCATTTAGATCAGCATGGGTAGCATGACAACCCGCGATAGCCGTGATTACGGCTTTATCACGTCTTTTCGTATAAAACACGTGATAAAGCTGTATCAGGGCTATCGCGGGTTGTCATGCTACCCATGCAGGAGAGGTCTAAATCCTAGTTCTCTAGAAATGCCAGTTATCAACGAATGAACGCAAAAACTGAAAACTTATTGAATTGACAGAAGGTCAGATAACCTAAGGCGCAGTTTATACAGAAGAGACGTGTGGCGGTGGCTGATAGTCAAAGAAACACAATGGCCTCGATTCGGACTTTCTTATATTTTCGACTCGATATATTTATTCGACTTAACTAAATTTATTCCTGTCACTTTCTAAAATAAGATTAAGAAAAGAAACAGAAAACCAACAGCTGACTTTAGTGCTGTCAAAGTGACGTTACACGCACAAAAACGTCTTAAATAAGATGGCGTACATAAAGATGGCATCTTATTTTGGGCTTGTAACGTCACTTTGACAGCACTAAAGTCAGCTGTTGGTTTTCTGTCTCTTTTCTTAATCTTATTTTAGAAAGTGACAGGAACAAATTTTGTTAAGTCGTGGCACAGTCCGAATCGGGGCCAATATAAACCTACGTAGCAAAGCGTCGTTTGGAGAATTACTCCCACGCCTCCATTCGCGCGCAATTCGTCTTTACGACAAAAACGACGCTATACTACGTACTATAAGGTTTATATTGTGTTACTTTTACTATCCGCCACCGCCACACGTCTCTTCTGCGTAAACCGCGCCTAAGTACAAGATTAGCGCTTAACTGCACCCTGATGCAGAGTCCTTGGTATATAACGTCATTGCCTATTAGTACTATCAGTTTAAAATAACAATGGCCTCGATTCGGACTGTGCCACGACTTAACTAAATTTATTCCTGTCACTTTCTAAAATAAGATTAAGAAAAGAGACAGAAAACCAACAGCTGACTTTAGTGCTGACAAAGTGACGTTACACGCCCAAAAACGTCTTAAATAAGATGGCGTACATTATGATCAGGGCTGCCGATTCCGGGGAATTTCCCCGATTTTCGGGGAATGAGGGGTGCGTGCGGGAAGAGCGCGGGGAATGATTCAAATCGGGGAATTTCGGGGAATCGCCTATTTGTAATAAATGTCGAACAAAGGATGTCAAAAGTAGAGGAAATTGCTAAAATTAGAATCGAATCGGACTATCCTTAGTCCGAAAGTGTGGGAGAAATATAAATAATAAATAAAACTCCTTGTATTCTAAATATTTAAGTAAATTTTTTGATAAAAATTAGAAGACAAAGAAGTTGATACGCTAATTTTTGAAAATTTTTAACTACATTTTGCATGAAAAAATGCTTTATTTCTTGCATATTACAGTGTCGGGGAATTTTCGGGGAATGCATTATTGAAAATCGGGGAAATTCGGGGAATTGAGCCTACTTAAGCGGGGAATCAAGAAATTTACATTGGCAGCACTGATTATGATGGCATCTTATTTTGGGCGTGTAACGTCACTTTGACAGCACTAAAGTCAGCTGTTGGTTTTCTGTCTCTTTTCTTAATCTTATTTTAGAAGGTAACAGGAATAAATTTAGTTAAGTTAAGTCGTGGCACAGTCCGAATCGGTACCAATGTGCATGACCTTGAAGGGCCGTTGGATAACTTCACTCGGTTGTAAAGGAATATAGACTCTATGTAAAGGAAATAATCATTTGAATGACTCGAGTGAAGTTCGTGTGATTGAGTGACGTCACATTTGCAGGCGAGGTCATGCACATTGTTATTTTAAACTGATAGTAGTAAAGCTGAGTATCGCGGGATCGAATCCCGCCAGAGGTAACCAAGGTATTAGTACCCTATCCCCCTAGACACGTGCAGGTTTAATATTTTTGCGTTCATTTACCACCCTACAGGAGGTATTTATCAACTGACTGAATTGAAATAGAACCTACCCCGGCACGTCTAAGAGGTCTTCTTGTCTTCGAACTGTGCGCTCTGAGTTTGTCAGCTCTTGTTGCCGGCCATGAGTAAAGAGAGCAGAGCAGCCTTCTCCTTCTCCTTCTTTCTGACGACGTCGAGCGCGCGGTTCTTCCACGTGCTCTTGCGCAGCTTGATCGGTCTACTGCCTACGTAGCGGCCTGGAATATAGGAGGAGTTTAATTAATTTTCATACACGAAGTAAAGATACCAATATACAGGGTGTAACAAAACACCCTAGTAATACTTTAAGGAGTGCTTCAGACCATCAAACTTTCACTATGGAGCCAACTTCGAAATCGCGAAATAAAAATCCGCAGTTTCATACAAAACTACAATACCGGCTCAACTCGAATGTATGGGACAGCTGATTGTTTTTATTTTTTCTCGATGTTGGCTCCATAGTGAAAGTTGTTCAGTTTAATGGTCTGAAGTAGCTCCTTAAGTATTACTAGGGTGTTTTGTTACACCCTGTACATGGTGTAAAATTAAAAGCGTAACATATCGAACAGGGTGCTTCTGACCATCAAACTGATCAACTTTCACTATGGAGCCAACAGAAGAACGTAGCAGTAAGCAGCTCTTTTTTAAGTTTTAGTGCTCAATCTATTTTTGAGATGGCACTCTCTCTCTCTACAATGTAGTGTTCACACCACAGATTACCCCCAATAGATACCGCATGATGAAAATTTTGTACACGCCCGAAGATATCTGTGCCCGAAGACACAATTATTGGCGGTAGGTGCGGGCAGCGGGGCACGAAACGATGCAACGTGATTGGCCATTTCAAGGTCGCACTACTTCGAGCTCGCTCACTCACGTTGCTTGTATCAGTGCAAAATCATAGATGTGTGGCGCGCGTCGGCGGCCTTGTATGCGGTATCTATTGGGGGTAATCTGTGGTTCACACTTAGCAATATAGCCATATACCACATCCGATTTTTTTCCTCTGACGTGTGTACATTATCATATGGAGGTAAATAATTAAAATACGAATCCAAACCAACAGCCTTTCCTACTACTCTTTGAAAACTTACGAAATTATTTGTATGAAAAGTCTATACTTTGTTCGGAAGTCGGCTGGAAAAAATTGGACGTGTATCGAGTGTGAAGGTAGAATATCGCACATGCGCGGCACTTGCGCGCGTCGCGTGCTACCCCGCCCCCGCCTACGTCTGTACCCCTACGGCGCGCCGCGCAGTAGGTTGACGACCGATAGTTTTCAAATAGCTTATCATGCTCACCGTCCATCTCCTTCATGGCCTTGATGAAGTCGCCGGGGTCCTTGAAGCTGACGAAGCCGAAGCCCTTACTCTTGTTGGTGCGCTTGTCACGGACCACCTTGGCCCGCTGGAACGAGCTGTATTTACCGAAGGTGCGCGTCTGTGGACAGCTCAACTTTTGTATTACAGTTATAATTTATCATTGAATATGGTAGAACAATAACACACCTCGCCATGATGCGGAAAACCATTGTTGCGCCCCCAAGCAGGTTTTTAGATCTAATTTCGGCTCAAATATTTAGTTGTTTTGTGTCGATTCCATATCCTCGATCTTCAAGGTCTGATGATAACCAGGTTAAAAAGAATGGCCCCGAAGGTATCAATCTTATCAAGTTAATTCAAAAATTGAGAAATTAAATTTGATATTTAGAAAACACCCAGCACTAAAGAATAAGTACATAAAAAAAATCAAAATTCGGTAATCTTTATTTGTGATGTACGCAGATCACTACAGTCGACTCTCGCAAAAAATTCTCGGTGAGAATTTACTACGCTCACGTTGCCGCCGCAAGAACAATGAAGTGAGCCCACACTGTAGTTCTTGGCCCTTCTCGTTTGTTCTCAACGAGAATGCAGTGCCTCCTTTGTTTCGGAACCGTCATGAAAGACAACTAATAAACAGGCACAGGCAATGTTACTCCTGTAGACCAGGATAAACATCGGCAACCGCTCACAACACTAGACGATGTCCAGCAAGCCAGGATAAATGGAAGAAAATGCATACAAAGGTAACTTACAAGCAACTCATCGGTGACATCGTTGCCGAGGTCACCGCAGAACATCCTGAAGTCATCGTCAGGCCAATCCAGGAGTGTCACGTCCTCCCATACTTGACCACCTGCTGTCCGCACCACCTGCAATCACAACATTTTATCACAATTATCTTTCCCAAAGGGATAGTATACTTATGCACATAGACATAGGAGGTCCAAAAAAACAATGTCAAGCCACAGATTACTAGTAGTAACAAATACATAATTTCCTGAAAAAACGACAAGTTTTCACGCTTTATTCATCTACTGCCAGACGGTACGCGCGAAAATGTATCTAGTGGCGCTTGACTCAGCGTTGGTATTACTTCGTACAGCGCGACATTGCCGTCTGGAGCGAGTGGCAGAATTCATACAAGCGCATCCTACGGCCGAGTGACGGAGACCTGATCAAGCCAAGTCCAAAGGTAGTGCAATGGTTACAAATCACCGCCATATAAAGTCGCGGATCAACATTGGTCCATTCGTTTTTGCTTTATGATCGAACGAAACAGGGACACTACGAAACACAATATTGTAATTGCAACCTGTTAAAGTTTTGTTTTATAATAGTATGTGGGTGCCTAGGTTGGTGCCGTATTATTCAACTTAAAAGTTATTGACTCTCTGTACTACTACTGTACTTTAGTTATTCTCTGTACTAATGTTCACATTTGATAGAAGCGGTCACTATTATAAATAATAGTACGATCTTTTCGAAGCATCATGGTATTCATGGTAAAAGGACAGGTGAATTACGTAACCACAAACAATTCTTTTATTTTTAATGTCAGGCCGATGACATTCGGGTCAAAGACTTCATAGTGTATGACACTCAACTACCTATAGTTGCTGCCACGTTGCTGCTGCACTCACCTTCCTATTCTTCTTCTCCTTCTTGCCCTTGGGCGCGACGGTCTCAGTGACGGAGACGGGAACAGGTACGGGCACGACGGGGGGAGGCGTGGGCACGCGGGGCGCGGGCGCCGGCTCGGGCTTCGGCGGCGGAGGGGGAAGCTCCCGCTTCTGTTTACA
Source organism: Agonopterix subpropinquella (assembly GCA_922987775.1). Lineage (NCBI taxonomy): Eukaryota > Metazoa > Arthropoda > Insecta > Lepidoptera > Depressariidae > Agonopterix > Agonopterix subpropinquella. The sequence continues at coordinate 19,638,559 of OV277703.1, read as the reverse complement.
ACAAATAGCTGGTATAATAGCTGGTAACAATAATAATACCTGTCTCAAGTACAATTCGACATAAAAGAGTAGACAAAAATTGAGAGCGTCACTTTCTTTGTGCGCACGTCAAAATCACGCATAACTAAACAAATTTTTAGTTACTAGTTTTCTACTTTTTTTGTTCAACTATACTACTCTTACTCGTATTACGGTCACTAAGAACACTGCGTACGTGCACGTTTCGTGCGACATTATCGATATATTAGACCAAACATCACGAGATTTTAAGCAGACTTGGCTAATAACGTAATAACATAAGATATAAACTTACTTACCAAACTTCGTAAAATGGAACACTTATCTACATCTACACTAATATTATAAAGAGGAAAGATTTGTACCTATTTTTGTATGTTTGTATGTTTGTAATGAATAGGCTCAAAAAGTACTGGGCCGATTTAAAAAATTCTTTCACCATTAGAAAGCTGCATTCACCCTGAGTAACATAGGCTATATTTATTGCTAGAAAAGATTAGACGTCCACCCGTGCGAAGCCGGGACGGGCCGCTAGTGATTCATAAAATTGGATGTCCATTTTTCTAGACAACAAATCGAACTAATTTGAAGTTAGTTTGATGTACAAGACTGCAATCCTACTCGACCAACATATATGGGACTGTGTTTTTTTCGCAATTTTGACCTTGGTCCCATAGAGAAAGTTTTTCAGTATGTTATCTGATCATCCCCTTAAAAAACAAACTATCAGCATATTAAACTATCCACACATAACTTAGTCACACGTACAAGTACATACAAAAACTCACGTTTTAAAAATAACTTAACTAAAAAATATCTCTTACCCGTTTTTTACTCTCATGTTTTTCTTTTTTCTCCTCGTCATCCTTTGGTTGTTTGTAAAGTTTTGGTGCAGCGGAGAGCACGACCGGCTGGGGTTTGGGAGGAGGTGGCGGAATGAGCTGAGGGCCCGGGAGCCCTGGTCGAAGGAACGACATTTGAGGGGGGAAACCTTCTGGCGCTCCCGGTGGCCTGAGTCTTTGCACCTGAAAATTTTAGATAGAAATGGAATAATTTTAAAAATATACAATTTTGCTCCATATATACATTATCACTACCTACATTGACAAATAAAGACTATTTCTATTTCACGCCTGTTTCCCACTGGGGTAGGCAGAGACAACAGAACGCCACCTGCTACGATCCTGATATATGTCTTGCTTCCTCCACATTTAGCGTAGCGTTTTATTTATTAGTCTCTTCATGCATGCTTGTTGGTTTCAGATAAATCTGACCTGGCCCTTTTTAAGTACAACCACTTTGATCAGTGTGGTATGTCTAGGTCCCCTTCCAACATTCCCATTATATGCTTGTTTTATAAATAACCTTTGAGATGCAAAAATCTTTACTACACATTTCATTCTGTTTAGTAGAGGGACAGTACTAGTGTAAATAAAATAAGTGATGAAGCTCAGCGGTCGCGGCGGGTCTATGCCCGCGCGGCGTGCGGGGTACGGCGGGGGACGGGCGTACCCTAACTCAATTCGCTGTTAGGGTACGCGCGCAGGCAGTGTGGGCCGGGACGCACTCCTCCTGGCCCCGCACGCCCCGCACGATTGGCCTGCCGCGACCGCTGAGCTTCACCGCTATAAGTTCTTAACACTATGGCCGTAGTACCAGCTAGTACTAGTATTTATCCTGTGGTAGTACTACGGCGCTGTCGCGCCTACGCTATCTTTCTTTTTGCGAAATAGTAAGCGTAACATGCTACGCCTACTGATACATAAACTAATGCCTTTTTGATAGAGGGGTAGGTAGAGATCTTCTCTTTGAATCTTTCCCTACTGGTTTCAAAATATGAAACACGATGGTGTGCTAACATTGCCAGAATGCGATATAAACCATCCTGCTAGGCGGCAAATTGAGCAAATGAGCAAAATTTTTGCAGACCTGTGAGGTCGGTCGTCGTTGCAGATTTGAAAAATAAAATATTGATTTGTCAGTTGGATCCCAATGCAAGGCAAAGACTTCCATTCACTAAACAGGATAAGGATGAACCTACTGGGAAAATCAAATTAAAAATTATCATAATCAATAAAATTTATAAAAATATATTTTTTTTTGTCTTTTTGATTGTTTCAAAAACAATAAGTCACTCTTTTCACTGATAAGAGTATCTTTTATCCTCTGGCATCCAAATAAAGAATGAAGCCGTGGCGAGTAACCTTGCCTGCCGTGCAGGAGGCGATGGTTCGATCCCCGCCCAGGCCGACTCGTACCAATGAGTTTTTCGGAATTTATGTAAGATTTGTAACACCACTGGCTTTTCGGTGAAGGAAAACATCGTGAGGAAACCTGCATGCTTCGATTTCGAGGCATGTATTGTATCTTCTGCCCATTACAAGTGGCGACGGGCTCACTCCCCGTCACACTGGACAGAGTTTCGGTACTACTAGTGAAACGTGGATGTTCTGAAGTTTCAGAATATCTCTGACTACCCCCTCGGGGAATATAGTCGTGAGCATATACGATTGATTGTTTCAAAAACAATAAGTCACTCTTTTCACTGATAAGAGTATCTTTTATCCTCTGGCATCCAAATAAATCTAAACTATTATAAAACTGTAACAGAAATGTGTCTGTACATTGAAGACATTTCCAAAAAAAAATTACGACTTGGTTTTTATCTGTCCCTGATTCCAAATCACAAATTTTTGGATTTTTTGTCTGTCTGTTTGTTTGGGTGTTTGTTTGTTCGAGTATCACGCGCAAAAACTACTGAACCGATTTTGATGAACTTTTTTGTTTGATAGCTTATCATCTGACTTAAAATCTGGTATATAATTTATGCTTGTAATAATATAAATGTGAAAGTGTGTGATGATGTTTGAAATTTTGAATGTTTGTGAACGAATTTGGATGAAATCCCAAAAATATTATAAATATGAATGTTTTTTTTTTTATTTGGACTTCTTTGACACACAGATAAAATATGTTTTGAATTAACACGTAGGATACTTTTCTAATGTCAACCCGATGATGTAGCAGGCAAAAGCTAGCCATATAATAAATATTACAATGCATCCTAGAAGGTGTTTGTTGTTTAATACATTACATAAAACCTTACAGAGGCTGGCACCATCATTGAAGGCGGTGGTGGGGGGGGAGGCACGGTGGGGTACATCATGCGGGCGCCCATCATCGAGGGGTCGAATGACGTCAGCATGGCGGGCGGGGGCGGCGGCGGGGGCAGCGCGCGGTCAAGCTGCTGCTGCACCGCTCCGAATGTGGCCGAGCCTATCACCGGGCGGCCGAGGGGATGGTCCCCGCCCGATATCTCGGCTTCGAACCTGGAGAATTAAAGATTGATAAATTACATATCTGATTGGAATTAATAAATTACATATCTGATTGGACTTGTAACCTTAGATCAAAGTAAAATTAATGGATGGATGGATAGGCCTTACGCGAACATTTCAAACCAGAAAAATGAGACAAAACAATTGACAGTTTTACATCAAATATGTACCGAGATGACAGACCAAGTGTGCTAGTTTGTATGGACCAAGTGTGCTAGTTGCATACTTCAACCAGGCCTATCTCACTCCGCACTTTAGGTATAAAAATGTACCTACGCGGCCGGGCCCCGACGTCGAGGCCTAATTCAGTTGAGTGTCACATGCTCATTGTATCGCACCGAATGACCTTGATACTTATTTTTTCGTTTTGAAAATTTAAATAGTATCCTATACATTTATTTATCATTTATCATCGTCGGATGTATAAAATAATAACATAATATTCATAATCGAAAGATTGCTAAAAAATACTGCATTGCAATCGGTGGTTTAGCCCGAATTTGTGTATTTTTCATTGTTTAGAATTATTCTAATAACTCAGATGAACCAAAATGTGTTTAGTTAAGTGTAACATAGGTAGTGTTCTTTTTCACGACTCTTTCTTTCAAATCGCACCGTGACTCAAAACACACTACTGACATCCCTTGCACAAGAGTCCATGTGTGCGTGACATTCACGTACAGAGAGTCAATGTGTGCGTGTCAGTTGAGCTTGGAGCAAGCGTTCTTAGATAGTGAATCTTCTGTTGTAACTCTTATATATTCCGTGCTTCAACTTAAAGCGCTTTGGGCCTATCCATTACTTTTACTTTGATCAAAGCTTGTAACCTGCAAAATAGGTTATTTTAGAAGCATTTTTCTTCATTTCTATTGTTTAAATCATTATAAAGGTGCACAAAAACCTTTATTTTAGTCGTTTTACAATTAACACCGGGAAGTACCCGGCCCACCCCAAGATCCTTCTGGCCCACGCCAGAAATCACATGAATCACTTACTAAAAATAAGGGACAATCTACAATAATTAGTTTATTGGTTTTTCTCGTGTCCGCTTTCTACGTAGTCAGAAATCAGAATGCACTTCGCTTCACTTACTCAGGTTTTTTTATAGTTCTGCACTTTAAAGCTAAGCTCTTGCTCTTGCTACAATTTTAGAGCTCTCTTTGTTTGCTCCAGCTTTTGTTTCATACACAAACCTACTCTATTTCAGCATGAGCTCTACAATCGAGTAATAAGTTGCAAAATCATAATTTAGCTATTTCTTTAATACATGAATAGCCTCGATTTTGACATGACCTGGAAATCGAGTTATAGTAAATTATAATTGTATCCTGCCCTTCCTGCACGGACACCTGCACGCGAACAGAGCTTATGGACGCTGCCGATAATGCTATCCGTGTGGCGAAATACTGAACTGGAAAGATTTAGAATGACATGCCATCGACTCGATAGAAGAAGAATTGAACTAAAATCTGTCCCTCTGAGATTTTACTGCAATGTTATATGACTTGGCTGTGCTAGAACTCGTGTCAGTCTAAGTGTGAAATAATAAGGTCGTTGTCCGTCATACAATCTAAAACCAAGTGCGAGCGAAGCAAGCTCGAGATTTTACTTAAATATGAATATGTCGGCATGAGAAAACACGATCCAAAACCTGGAGCGAGCTTGAGATATTACTAAAATGTGAATAGGGTCAGCTCGTGTTAACACGATCCAGAACTTACAGCGAGCAAAGCGAGTTCAAGATTTTACAAAATTATGAATAAGTCGGCACGCGATAATACGATCTAGAACCTAGAGCGACAATATCGAAATTTAGGTGCGTGCGAAGCAAGCTCGAGATTTTTTTCTTTGTTTTTTTTTTGTTTGATCTACGACTAAGTGGCGTTAGTAAAGTGTGCCCCCCAGTGGGGACAGCGCCTCTGTTTTGACGACACAAAGCTTCTAGAGGTCGTGCAGCTCTTGTATGTTGTGCCGTTTCAGGCGTTTTGGGTAGCGCTGGCGGGTTAGTTTGACAGCCAGCTCATTTGGGTGGTTTGCAAGACACTGTTGGTATTTTACTGCTGTAGAGCGTACTTCCTCCTTGATGGTATTAATTTTTAATTGTTCATGAATTTCCCCATTTGTTATGAGCCAGGGTACATTGGATATTATGCAAAGGATTATGTTCTGCATTCGTTGTAGGATTGAAATATTTGAGTTGCTGGCGCTTCCCCATAGTTGTATGCCATACATCCAAACTGGTTTTAGAATGGCAAGCTCGAGATTAACTGCAATAGGTTGTTGCAGAAGGAAAGAATAAACTAAAAACGAAGAGCTTCTGACGCGTAATAATAATAATATTGGCGCGGAAAACTGTGCCTTTAAACGAAAGTTTTTCGTGATGATAAAATAACATTATCTTACTCTCAAGATAAAAAGAATGAAAACACACAACAGTAATTATTTCTTCAATGCTTTTGATTTTTCTGAGGGGGGCAACGGACTTTCTGAGCCCGGGCAACGGGCTTTCTTTCTTGCTATCTATGCCGATGGATTTGGCTTTGGCTTTTTTTGTAACATACATGCAGTATCTACAGTAGTAAAAAGATAAACCAGAGAGAGCTCGACATTTTTTCACTGATGTCTGGCATATACTGTATTACTTTGGAAAACAATTTCCTCCCCATGTGTATGGCCCTACGGGCCGCCCTCTTGACCCGGCCGCCCTTAGCACTTGCCCATTTTGCCCATATGAGAATACGTCACTGCTCAGCGTTGTTATGACTTCGTACAGCGCGACGTATGCGACGTTGCCGTTTGGAGCATCAGAATTCAAACAAGCGCATCGCTTACGATGCGCCAAAGTGTAGGTACTTATCTCGACTCCTACGGCCGAGTGACGGAGACCTGGTTCCACGCCTTAGCTTAGCGGTTCGTGTAGTGAACGATTAGGCTTACCTAGACATTTCATCTTGCATCTGCTGATATTTGTTTGAGTCGTCCATGGTTCAGTCCGGAGTATAACCTTAAAGCAGTCCAAAAGATTACGTACTAACGAGAATCAACCTTTATGCCACTATCTATTGTTTTCTCTCGATACGTACACTTTGTAACATTTCAGGGCAATGATGCATTTGGGAAATGGGAAATATATTCTTTTTTATTTCGTGAAATCGGGTACAAAATAAATTGAAAATAAAATCGAGTTTCATTCCAAAGAGTACTTTTTTTTGTTTCATTCAATTTCAATCCATTCCCACCAGCGTGACCACTTTTTTTTCAGAGAATCTACCAAAATTACTGCTGAAATCTACTAAATTCTACCAAGTCCTATTTCAAATTCTACTTAAATTCTACCAACTAATATTTATGTCGTTTCAGATGGTTAAAATGTAATATAAAACACGTTTTTGAACAAAATATTAACATTATTATCTAAACGCTCATAATTACTTATGTTATTTTCGCATTTTTGTATAATTTTGTATCTGTTATCATCATTTCGTGACATGGATGCTTCAATTTCCAAAAAATCTAAATAAATATTAATTGGTCGTCCCAATGCAAGTTTAAAGTTGGTACAGTTTTCTTTGTCTTATAAACCCTCTTTTGTATAAAACAACATTATTTGATAAGATTAATATTGCTGCAAACCACTAAAGGTTTATTAGAAGTTCCAGAAAGCCCCCTGCAATCGTTTTCTCAGCTATTTGTATTTCCAGCTTTGATTTTTTTGACTGAATACTTGCATTTTGGATCAAATTTTCAAATACCGGTATTCTACCAAAATCTACTAAACAATTTCCCACTACTAAATTATCGTTTTCTTTGCCCTAAATCTACCAAAAAAGTAGAAATCTACTAAAAGTGGTCACACTGATTCCCACATCCATTCCTCTGAGCAGCGTGACCACTTTTTTTTTCAGAGAATCTACCAAAATTATTGCTGAAATCTACTAAAATCTACCAAGTCCTGTTTCAAATTCTACTTAAATACCAACTAATATTTATGTCGTTCCAGATGGTAAAAATGAAATATAAAACACGTTTTTGAACAAAATATTATCATTTACATCTAGACGCTCATCATTACTATCGTTATATTCGCATTTTTCTAAAAAAAAAAACGGTTTTCATAAATTTGTTATTTATAACATGGATGCAAATAGGTATTAATTGGTCATCTTTATGCAAGTTTAAAGTTGGTACAGTTTTCTGTATCTTATATACCCTAGTTTGTAAAAAAAAACAACATTAGGCGATAAAATTAATTTTTCTGTACACCACTAAAGCTTTATAGAAGTTCCGGAAAGTCTCCTTTTCTCAGCTATTTGTATTGCCAGCTTTGATTCTTTTGCCTGAATCCCTGCATTTTCGATCAAATTTTCAAATACCAAATTTCTACCAAATCTACTAAACAAAAATCCCGCTACTAAATTATCGTTCTCTTTGCCCTAAATCTACCAAAAAAGTAGAAATCTACTAAAAGTGGTCACACTGCCTCTGAGATCCATTCCATTCCATTCCATCCATATTCATTCCATTCCCATTCGTTCGCAAAAATGTAATTATGTTGTTGTTGTTGTATTTTTCCTTACGAAAACGCAAAGGGTACATAGCCCATGCAGCCAAGTCTGTTTTTGTCTTTTCTTGTAAATCCATTACCTATATATATAAGGCACTATGAGCCTGATCTGTGTTAGTAAATTGTCGAGTTTTTCCAATTTTGACAGGAATCCGTTGTCTTCAGCAGTTTTTTGTTTCATCGTAACTTACGCACATTAACCTACAATGGCCTCGATTCGGACTGTACCACGACTTAACTAAACTAAATTTATTCCTGTCACTTTCTAAAATAAGATTAAGAAAAGAGACAGAAAACCAACAGCTGACTTTAGTGCTGTCAAAGTGACGTTAAATGCGCAAAATAAGATGCCATCATAATGTACGCCATCTTATTTAAAGCGTTTTTGGGCGTTTAACGTCACTTTGACAGCACTAAAGTCAGCTGTTGGTTTTCTGTCTCTTTTCTTAATTTTATTTTAGAAAGTGACAGGAATAAATTTAGTTAAGTCGTGTCACAGTCCGAATCGAGGCCAATAACTCATTAAAATGAGAGGGTTGTTCACACTTTCAATGCTCAAGAGAGTTAATTTTACGTGGATATCAATCCGAATCAATCGGTCGCGCCTTACTTCTACGCTTTGTTCTTACTTTTAATATATTGGTCTCGACTAAAGGCACATTATTATTCTATTTCCAACACATTATAACAATAATAGCCACGGAAAATTAATTTAGAAAATTAAAAAACAATGTCCGTCCGTTTGGTTTTGTTTTCCGCGCAAAACTCCCATGTTGTTGTTGTTTAGTTCGTCCTTTTGGTATGGCAATGGAAAGGCAAAGGGATCTATCTCTTACAGCCGTGTTCTTCAATAGTTTTTCGTTCTTTCTCGGTTCTCACTTTGAATCAAACGGTAGTTTCTTTATTTCTGTGGAACTAGTTAAATAATGTGCCATTGATGCAGAACAACAGTAAAAGTGAGAAATAAAGATAGGCGCTCCCATTCGATTCGGATTAATCTTCACCAAGACCTTCTTGATCTTCACGTAAAACTGACTTAAAGTGCAATTTTTGAAAATCATACGAGCGACTTGACAGTAGAAAGATGCATAGTCTCCATAGTAATGTTGACATTTTCTACTGCCAAGTCGCTCGTATGATTTTCAAAAATCGCACTTATGAACATTTAAATGTTTGAACAACCTTAGCATTTCAAGAGTTAGGTACAATACCTAGGTTAGGTTAGGTTCAATAAAAAATAACTAAACACAACGGCTGTAAAGGCTAGTTCCCATTGCCTTTTCGAAAGTATATATTTTAAAAAAGTCATTGTAATTGTTTAAAGGGGCCCATTCACAGTAGTCCGTCTTGCAGTCCTACACCAATATCGGATCGTGAATGGTGTTGCAGTCCTACAAAGCGTCCGATGACCTTGGGCAAAATGTATGAGTAGTCCTACTTGCAGGATAGTGTGTGGCCTCGTAGTCCTGCATGTAGGACTACTGTGAATGGGCCCCTTAAAGAGTAAAGTAAAGTAAGTACGGAAAAAGAGAGCTCTCCTAGTGCCATTTTAATGCAAATAAATTTGAAACGCCACCTATGGCTTTTAACAAGAAACAATTGCTATATGCGCATACCTATAGCTATACAGTGGAATGGAATGGAATCTACTTTTTATCAGTAATGACCTATTTTATTCTAGTTTAGTAGTAGCCTTAGCAACTGGATGCAGGAGTAATCTTGACTCAACGTTGGAACAACACTCGAAAACCAACAAAAAGAATCACGAAATGGTAGCAAAACACAAACAAGCGTACTTGCAATTAGCAACAGTGGCCATATTGTGACAACGACAAGTGAAGTGACAACTTATTATTATTTTAATTTATTTTGTGACAACGACAAGTGAAGTGACAACTTATTATTATTTTAATTTATTTACTGGCCCAGTTACAAGACCTTTAGGCCAAATTTTCTAGTAAAACAAAATCTTCATTTTCTTATAGCAATTACAACGTGGGTGTTCGACGTTTTGACGCTTCTTTGGAGTTTTTGGAGACAATCGAAAGACGCAGGAAACGCAGAGAAGTCCACAGGAAAGAGATGAACGGATCACTTTGCCGCGCTAAAAATGACGGAACACTCTTCCTGTTTACGACCCATACATCATCATATTTCACTGAACTGTATATTGTTCACTTGTATGACACTTTGATACGCAAAACAACACCAATTTTACGGACCAAAACTCACAATAAACAATAAAAATTCGATAAAATATGAGGACCCCTAACGTAGCTGACCAATTCCCGCCAAAAACTCTGAAGTGACAACTTGTTTAGCTGCGGGGCTAGTACGCCAACCCGCAATAGCAACATTTAACACATTCACCTGTCAAATTTAGTCTTTTATCTTTTTCTTTCGCGCGCAAATAGAAAGAGAGTGGAACCGTGATAGCGTACTAGCCCCGCTGGTGTTAATAATATGAAGTAACCGCAGAACAAAGTAAAAAGTTTTTTTTTTGGAACATTATTTACTAATTTTAATTAATAGTTTTGAAATATTATATAGGTACACACGGCGATACATCAGGTTACGCACCCTATATACCCGTAACTACACTACGTACAAAACACAAAATAGTGCGGTAGAGAGCCTGCATAGACGCGGCTGCCGGCGCGGGCGCTGCGTGCTGTGAGACGAAACAACAACAACATACCGCATCCTGTCGCACGATTCGCAGCGTTCAACTTCTAATAGTTCAAAGTCCGACCTGTCGGCGTGTGTACATTGTGTAAAATAGGATCAACGTTTTATAATGTTAGTAATAATGTTGCTCTATGATGTACTAAACCCCTTTATTGTTGAGTTTGAAGAGACATCTATTGGAGATTTGAGACAATATTTTTTAGTTACACACAACGCAATACACAATCCAGGCGGAGGACATTTGCCTTTTGGTGGTTTTTCCGATTCAGTTTGCATAGAATGTGCTGCCATCTGTTAAATATATCTTTTACTATGAAAAAAAAAGATTATATTGTCTATGTCAATGTCAAATTGACAAATTTACAAAATGGCGACATACCTTGAGTAATGTGCGTGTTGTTTGTAGTTTTTGTTCAATTTTGTGCCGATTTAGTGATGTTCTGGAGTTTCAGTTGTTCTCTTACCAATGTACAGATTACAGGAACAGTAAGGATACTGGAATTTCACTCGATCGGTGCGGGATTGAACGAAAACTAGCATTCAAACGTCGGTATGAGTATATAAGTATATATATAAGTAGGTATGTATAGTATAGGTAGAATTATTTTCAAAGAAACACAGATGGCGCTAGCTAGCCTTCAATTTGACATAAGGTGGATGCATAATGTTGCCACGAGTGGGTTCTCTTTTCTAATATACTTATATTACTCTTTGACACAATCACCTACCCGCGTAAGTTTTGTTATTCCTACTTCCTCTTTTGTTTATTTTTATTTTTTATTTTTCTGTCTTCCTCTAATATCGTAAAATCCTCAAAAATGTCCGTGGAGAAGAGACCTGGTGGCCTGAAATTCCGATTAATTTCTATCTTCGGCACCAGTCTCCCCACAAGACTAGTTACATGTTACTATTGTGATTATTTTAGCATTTCACCTACTCTTTGTATCTTTAACATGTGTTTTGTGGAGAGAAAAATAAATATTTTTATTTTTTTTTATTTTTTATTTATTAGTTACACGTTATTCAAAGAAGATGCCGCTGGTTTCTTTGCGTTTTCCTCAGTTTTCCTTCTCCTCTGTCCCCCTTTGGCAACCCTTTGGTAATTGTCAATGTCAATCACAGGGTTGCCAGATTGGGTATTTTTTTCGCAATTTTGCGTAAAAATTTGGCTCCTTGCGAAATTTTGGAGAAAAGGAACTTTTGGAGAAATGTTTGGAGAAAAAATAAATCATGTGGAGAATTTTGGGTAATTTAATTTTTGGTTTGGGAAGGCATCCGTATATGAAACGAACATGCATTTTTCGAACGTTCGTTCGATTCCTTTCGTTTCTTCATTCCATTAATTTCATTTACTCGTTCGCTCCACCCACTCACCCACTCATTCACTCCACATGAGGTGTTTGTTGTTTGTTTTGTAAAGTTTTGTTTGGTTTGTCGATTTTTGTGATCATTCTGTAATATCTATGAGAAGAAAATTTTAATAATTAGTCACAGAGAAGAAGTTAATTTAATTGCGCTGCGTAGTTAGTAACTACCTAGTAGAAAACATTATGTCTTAATGTCAACAAGAAGATACGTTAATTTATCTGAAGAAGATACAGATCAGCTTGGGAAGCTGAACCACAGTTTTCTGGTAAGTTGTATGTTTTTTCCTTCATTTGCCGAACAAAACAGGGGTTTTATTTCTCTGTACAATATGTCTATCCTATTGAAAGCGTTTTTATTCTTTTTAGACTTTATTACTGTACGTACTGATCTGCATTCTGGCCTTTGGGTAAAACTAAATAAAATAGTATCGTTTTGGAGAAAAAATATTTCAAATGTGGGGAGAAATAGAAAATCGCATCTGGCAACCCTGGTCAATCATTCAATCAAAATGTCAAATCAGCAACGAGCTTTGGCTTTGTATTTCATAAATTTGTAATATTTTGTGTTCTCCAATAGATTATTCAATAAATAATAAGATACACACGTCTCCAAAAATGATCGAAGAAGACAACAAGACCGTTTGGTGTGGTAATTTATCTGAGCAAGTTACCGAGGAAATATTGTACGAATTGTTTCTACAGGTTAGCATTAACATTGTACCGTATTTCTTTTATTCCTTCATAGATTGAAGATCAATATCGCTTTAAATACATTTAAAATACCACCTTTGTCTATTTACAGGCAGGGCCGTTGGAAAAAGTAAGGATACCGAAAGATCGAGATGGTCGCCAGAAAAACTTCGCTTTCGTCACGTACTGCCACGAAGTTTCCGTTCCGTACGCCATAAACTTATTCAGAGGTACTGCTCTCTTTCATAAAACCCTAAGCCTGCAGTCCCGAGGCCGTATGGCGTTGCTACCACCCCCGATAAGATGTTTCGGACCAGATCCGAATATAGATTTTTCTGGTCAACCGAACGTGGCTCAGCAGTTCACTGAGATGATGGATACACTTAAAGGTGAAGACTATAGGATGGTACATATGCCTCGAGGGCAGGAGCAGCAGGATAAGCTAGTTCTAGCCAGTTTGCAGGGCAATTGGGCCCATAGGCACCATCCGTACAGGGAAAAAACTCATAGAGAAGATTATAGGTCGAGAGAGATCCATCATAATAATGATTATAAAGGTAACCAAGGTCCCCGCAGTCGGTGGAGGGCTAGGAGCCATAAGGGAGGTAATTATCACAGGAGAGAATGATTGGTGTAACTTTGTGTTGTGACTAGTGGATTCGATATTCTGCTCAGTTTTTAGTTTAATGAGAGGCTATTTTAGTGGCCAAAAGTGTGATTTTTGAATCTCATTCGCTGAGTTCAGCAGTTGAAAATGTTAAAATTACTGTGGAGACGTGCATCTTTCAACTGCTGATTTGACTTTCAAAAATCATACTTAAGAGTGTGATTTTTGATAGTCAAATCAGCAGTAGAAAGATGCATTTCTCCACAGTAATTTTGACATTTTCAACAATTTCAACTGCTGAACTCAGCGAATGAGATTCAAAAATCGCACTCCTGAAGATATTCTTATTATGTTACTCATAAGAGCTTTTTATATTTACATAAATTTTTGATATGAAAACTTTATTGAAAGTATTATTCAGTAAAAATATATTTTGTTGATCAATAACAAAATTAAATTAAAGTAAAACCCACATCAAAATCAGTGTAGTACAAAAAGCCAGCTTGACTGCGCCACAGGTCCAGCACCCTTTAGAACGTTTCTGAATTTTGAAATGGCTGCACATGAGCACTTTGTGCAAACTGTCCATGGCATTGCATGTAGGGTTGAATGCCACGCTTTGCATTTAACATCAATTTACATTCCTATACTTTTTATTGTTTGTTCTGTTAAAAAAAATAGTATTTGTGCTAAAGAATTACTGAAAATGTGAATTTAATGTTATTTTTCAAAAAAAATTATGCACTGATAAGACACTATTTTATGTAGTCAAAACTAACAGGTGTGCGTGCCTGACTGCATTCCCTTGCTCGGCTCTACTAAAGTGTCCCCAGAAAGAGTGAGGTGAGGAGGGGTATCTGAAGTCAGGGGGGGGGCAGGGAATGGCCGTTCTGTATGTAGAACTATATATATACTATTACCTAATTCTGGGACTGCACAGAAAAAAAATTTGTAGACAAAAGCGTTGCGCACACCCCTCAACCCTGCCCCGTTGGTCAAGTTGTTTGCCGGGTAGTTTAGTAACAATGTGTTATTTTGAGTACAATGTGTATTTAACATGTGTTGTATTTACCATAGGTACTCAAATATTTTCTCTAGTCTGGCTTCACTAGATCATCGGTTAAAAAAGGTACCATACGCAATAAATATATATATTTTTTTTATTTATAATTAAATGGACTCTTGCTTGTGCGTTAGCACTGCATTTCCGCCAGTGTCAAGTATTTTATGGGAGAATATATCCCAATCTCAGGGATTGTTTTTGGACAAGAACAAGAAGAGATTGAAGAATGTGGAGCCTCGTGGCAGGCACAAACGCGACGCGCGAAACCACGCGAGACGTGTACTCGGGTCAGTTCCTGCAACGTGACTCCCGCAATAAATATATGTGTACAGATGTATCACTTGACATGTCAGCATACTTTAATAATCTTAAAAGATGTTATAACTGCAAGGGGTAGTTGGTGATGTTGACAAGGTTTACCAGCAATGAACAGACATGTTCTTGTATTTATTATGAACATATATTTAATTTGTAATGGTGGGTAATGTTAAAAATATTTTTTTTTTGTCGTTATTGGTATAGCGTCAAGCACATTTGCTATTTAACTAGACATCGGCAACATTATTGACACCATGACGGAGCCACAATTTTTGTATCCATTTGAAAATTACCTCCTAGCTGTACAAATTGCCTCTACCTTCAAGAATAAGTACCTAGCTTGTATTAGGTGAGATAAGGGCCATATCACACAAGCAATTTTTGGGCATAGGTATTGACGGAACGGTATCGTCATGATATCGCCGTGTTATCGCCGCGATATTTCTTAGATCAATCAGTGCCGATTGTCGCAGCGATAACGCTCAGTAAAGACCGCGGAGATTCAGTTACCACGTCTCGCCTACACTCAAAAATCTCTCTTAAGTTTTTAAGGAAGCTAATTGCTTGAATGAAAACAAGGACTATTGTTAATATTTCATTTTAACATTCATTAAAATCTGTTTATAACAATTTTACAAAATATTTTATTTTTCAAATCTTGGGCAAGTTATGCCTGATCGTTTAAAATAAGTCCCATTTCTTCGAGAAACCCTTGGAACTCCCCCTGTAACAGAAATGGAAATATTTTAAATCAGTTCTTAAAGTTCGGATGATAATAATGACTTATTTATACAAGAAACAATGACAGGGTTTGCAACCAAGTGTAGACACACATTGACACATCAAGCTATACAAAACAAAAATAAGCTAGCCCCGCGACGTTATTCGTTATTCACCCTACGCGAGGCCAGCTTATCTTGGTTTTTTACAGCGTGATGTGACGCCGGGTGCTGCTCAATGGGATCCCCCATCATTTCCGTGTCGAAAATACTGGAATCGCGAATTTGCTATGAGATTGCAAACCCTAAAATTAAGATTACCTAATAAGATTTTAAGGCTGCACCGAGCCTATTGTGCTGCCCCCAATCGTATTTTTTGTATTTCTTAACAATTAAACTATATTTCAAAAAAACAAGAATGTCACATTGTAGTCATTGCTGATTTTCAATTTATCGTAGCAACAAGCATAAAACATAATAATCCGTAATGTTTCGATAAATTGAAAGCCAATCAGGAGTGCGATTTTTGGAAGTCAAATCAGCAGTAGAAAGATGCGTATCTCCATACTAATTTTGACATTTTCAACTGCTGAACTCAGCGAATGAGATTCAAAAATCGCACTCCAGGACTACAATGTGACAATCTTGTTTTTTGGAAATGTTGTTTAATTGTTTAGAAATTAAAAAAAATACGATTGGGGGCAGCACAATAGGCTCGGTAGGCTCTTAAGTCATAATTATCCTATACCTAACATCGTTTTTTTTTTCATTTTGGAAATGACTAATTACGTAGTTTATGCTTTTTATTTAAAATGGACTTGTAAGTGTAAGAATTAAAGGAGAGGCCTTTGTCCAGCACCAGCAGTGAAGATGAAGTAAGCAGATAAAAAAAAACAAGAAAATAATCTATACTAATACCCACATGTACTTACGATTTTATTCTTGTACTTGTACAATACATAGCCTAATATTTCGTAAATAAATCCAACGGAAACAAAGTAGAAGACAAGCGAAATTAATTTGGTCTCTAAATCAAAGACATCTGTTTCGAATATCTTATAAATGAGGTAGGATCCAAGTACGCCACGTATTCCAATGAACAGCACCAGGTATAATACCTCTATCAAGTAAAATATTATGGTTTTATCGTAACCTTCGCTTCGAAGTAACCTGCGGGCGAAGAAACATTCATAATGAATATTACAGACCTACGACTTAGACTATGAGAACAACATGTCCATTTCATTGCGATTTAAGGCTGCACCGAGCCAATTGTGCTGCCCCCGGGACCGCAAGCGAATTAACTATGCACCTGGCTCGGCATTTGACACTCCTCCTGCTCCCCCCCCCCCCCCCGCGGGACCCCGCCGTCATAGCATTTCAGTTACCGTTGCACGTGTCCCTGCGCTTTAGCATTTTCGAGTTATTCTTTCCGAGTTGTTTATTCCGAGCTACGAGCGAGCCAGGTGCCAAGTTAATTCGCCCGTGTTGTACCTACCGAGTCAGATATAACACCAAGCTAAAACGGATAAGTTGTCAACGAAATCGTAAAATCCTGCATTCATAACATACTATAGCCTATATCAACAGATTACGCACTCACCATCTTGTTTGCAGCAGAGGATTGGTAACCTCCAACAAGGCTAGCATACAAGAGAACGTGCACCCCGTGCACGTCTTTCTCATGTAAATTGTTATAGCTGCAACGGCACTGAAGTGGTGGAACAACATCAGGCCATTGTCTGTCCAGTACGTCAGGCACCAGAGCAGGTCGAAAGCAAAGTAGCCCCATGACCATACCATGAGAGCGTATTGATGTGGCATTATTTGCGCTGGAAAGATAAAGGGAGAAACAATCAAATCATAAAGCCGCTAGAACCACCATGTCCATTGCTTGCGCAGGCGTCTTGGTGAGGTTGTAAGGGCGTTAATCCACTACGCGTGCCCAATGTGGATGACTATCTTCATGTACACATATCAGAATGATTTCTTGGGAGGACTGTACAATAGGTACCGTCGAGTTCAGTTCAGGGTTCATATTTTTTTTTCCTAAAAGTTCTTGTTATAGTTAAGCTAAATACGAAATTTCAACTTGCGAAAATTTATAGTTTTCGAGATATGATTTTTTGAAATTCGCCAATTACAATTTTGTGTAAAAGAGCGTATCGGGATACTCGAAAAAATAAATTAATACTGAAGGCAATAGCAAGCTATTAAGTTGGATACGGCGACCAGTTAACAGTAGCAATTCGGTTCTGGCCACTTCTGGCACTCGCCGGCCGCTGCCGCGGTGGCCGCGGCACGCTCGCTCCTCTCGCTTGGCTCGTGCGATGTGATGTGGTCGTAAAGAACCCTTAAGGAGTCCTTCTCCGAAGAAAAGCATAATCAAAACAGTCTCGGCTTTGTCTCGGTATCTCAAAACCTTAAAACTCACCGGCGAGGCGACATCTCGTTACCGTGTTGACTCCGCATTGACTAAGCCCTGCTACCGTCGCGACACTCCCGTGGAGCAGGGTCACGGTCCGCGACCACCACTCGGGGCTTTTGTCAGGCGCATACACCGAACAACACAGGTACAATCCGCTCCAGAAGGTAAATGATCCTAGTTTTAACAGAGATGCTGATGATAACTCCATTCAAGAAAGCATAGTAGTTGGTTAGGAATCATGGTTGACGAGCATGTTTTTTTTTGTATATTTATAATATAAATATTATTCGTTATTTAACAAATATCAATGCATGGCCACGGAGAAATTGAATTTGATGGGTTGGTTGTCAAGTTTTCATAATCATATGATAGCATATGATAGTTTGTGGTAATGAAATCAAGGAGAAGAGCTGCAACATAGACACAGCACAGACCTTGTTTACAGTACCTACTCTTTGACCAGTACTTGACCAGTACCTCTACAGATATTTTGTCTACAAAATGAATTAAACAATCCCTTTCCCTCTACTATTACAACTTTGTAGTAGTCGTAGATAAGCTACTATTTTACAGGAAGTATAGTAGAGGCCTACAACTTTGTAGTAGTAGAGGGAAATTTTGTAGACAAAATATCTGTAGAGGTACTGGTCAAAGAGTAGGTACTGTAAACAAGGTCTGTGCTGTCTACCACCCATTTTTAAAGGCATAGTAATAGGAAGTATTATTATTAATACGTATTTAAAGTAATTTATACTTAGTGAGTTTAAAAAAAAATACATTTTACTGTTTTATATTTCATTAATTATTTAATTGGTATAATAATTAAAATATTACAAATGACATATAAGTATGAAAGTTCGCTCCGTTGGAGGATAACAGTTTAATTTAATTAAACAATTTCTTCTATTTCTACAAAAATACCTTTCGCACAATTCAGTCATAATTTCGTGAATACAATTTAATAAGTAGGTCACTTTATTGGTTTAATAAATCTTACGTATAATTAGAGCACAAAGTAAAACCTGGAGGTCAAGTGCTAGCTTTTAGATTACTCGAGAAAATATTAAATTCGTGCTATTTCGATACACTTCGCAATTATACAGTTGCTCACTGTATCAAGATTAAGGGTTTTCCTTAAATGCCACTTCATTCTTCTATTACCTAATTATACTTAGGTACATTAAAAAAAAATAGTTTACAACTTGACCAGCTTTATGCAGTAACACTTTATCGGCATCGCAATTTATCGACGAACTTCTCTATGGCAAGAAACCGAGTCGGCAGCATCGCGTCTTTCAGCATCTGTCTGAACCGGGTGTCTTCTGACAACGCAAGGCACAGCTGACGTGCATGAACTCGAGTCTCCGCATTGGCATCGCCCAGAAGTTCCCCGGCGGCTCTCAACAGCACCGTCCGAGGATCCGAAGGCATGTCGAGCACTCTCGATGCCCCGTTATGTTGAACTAGTTTCGATAGCGCCTGAGCGGCTGCAGCGCGTACGGGGCCGGCGCGATGCGTCGCTCCCCGACGCGATAAGGCCACAGCTGTCCTGACATAATTGCTGCCGCACGCTATACGAACCAACGCTGACGCAGCGTCGGCTCTCAGAAATCTGTTAACATCCGCGCAACGCTCCAACAAAGCACAGGCGGCATCTTCTATCTCGTTGTCCAAAGCGCGGCCTCGGTGTTCGAATAATGCTCCGACTGCTGAACAAGCCGCTCGCGCAACGCGGGAACGTAACGACCGGACGTGAGACGATGCCGAACGAACCACAGCCCGCCAACTCGCGGCCGGCGCCCGTGCCGCCGGGTCTACGGCTAAGCGTTCTGTTTCTACCAATCTGTTTACAATGATCTCCCAATCTTCCTGTTTCGCTGGAACTATACACTCTGCAAGAGCGTTGCGCACATCCCGCTCCGCTATTACCACGGGCTCCTCGTGGTACGCTTCGCTTGTAGGCTCGGGTGTGGGGTTTCCACTTCTTGAACTCTTCACCGGGCTTGGTGAGGCACTTCTGCTTTTTGACGGCGTAGAATCTTGCGTAGATTTCCTACTCCGTACACTAGGTTCAGGAGATGTGATAGGTTCTACGTTCAGGGATTGTTGTGACCCAAATTCATTCGAAACGCTTCCGACGCGAGATCGGCTGCTGTGTATCGAAGGATTCGATTTCTCTGAGTAGTCCTCTACGCGTATAGACGGAGATCGAGGTGGCGGCGGCGGATCGTCCACTTCATCGGCGCCAATGTCGACCTCAGTGGTACTGCCGATGATAACACTCTCGACAGACTTCTTCTCTTCCGAAATATTCTTATCGCTTTTATCTTCGTAGCTCGTAAAAGCGCTGGAGTCTCTGTGAAAACAAAGAAAAATGTTAATGCGACATGGTTAGGTAGTTTTGTTTGTATATGCGCAAAGAGCTAGGCTGGGTCGGAAGTTACCGCGTGTGGGGTGGTAGGTCGGCGACGAGGTCGAGTGTTAGAGGCGGTGGCGGGGGACGGGGCGCGACGGGCGCGGGCCCGACGGCGCGGCGCGAGCAGCAGCACAGCATGCCGCCGCCTGCCGCCGCGGCGCCTCCGCGACTGACGCTGACGCCCCAACTCGCACCCACTCGGCCCTACTCGCGATCAATTGGCTCGAGCCACTACCACATGTTAATGAACTCTTCGTACCTGCATATTATGCAGATTAGGTGACGTTTTCAGAAATTACCTCCGTCCTAGTTGGTATGGTTTACAAGAATACTCTGACTGTATTTGAATGAGCTGGCAAATTGTGGTGTAATTTTAGTGATGCATAGAAACTTTACCTCGCACACCACCCTTACCGTGTCAGTCAGTACCTACAAAATACAGAGTTTTATGTTTGGAGATAGGAAAGTCAGCAATTCTCAGAAAAACTGCAACCTCGTAACCTATTTCTTCCTACTAGCTTTTCTTCATAACTCTATTAATGGTCGATAAATTCTTGCCGCAATATTTAAAATCTTAAATCGACATCTTGAGACCTATTAGCCAGTGTTTACCGATACAAACTGGGGCGATCCAGCGATACGGAAAATAGGTCGTACATAAACGCCCTGAATGAACAGTGGCTCATAACTTTAGTTTCCAAATGTGGGTTAGTGTGACACGCAATTAAATCTACATAGCTCTCGGTCAGCCAAAGCGTGTTTGATAGCACTAAAACACTGAATAGATAATTCGATGTCCGTTTTGGTAATGGACTGTCTAATAGTTGCCCAACGTGTGGTTGGACAAGGACATCGAATTGAGCGTGTAAATTAATGGTAAATTGATAATCTATGGCTTTTGCGTGCAGGTATTATTTTCTTAATCATACACGTATGATGAAGATATCAGTCTGGTTCAATGGTGAGCGCATAGAAGGTTATTTAGGGCACTGCATTTGGTCTGGTTGATAATGAATGATAAACAAGCCGATTAGACAGCTGTTGCGTGGAAAACAAACGCAAATCGAAGAGCGACCGTTGCTACGCGACAACAAATGTATTCAAACTTTGTTCTGTGGGCAAATATAATTACAAAGTGGCCGTTTCATATTCATAAATCCTTTATATTCGTGGCGGTTTAGGAAATGATTCTATAAAACCTTTGTCGCTTGACATTTGACCGACGAGTCGGAATTCTTACGCATTTTTCTATTACTTCAGGGCCGTTGGTTCAACATTAGTCATTTAAGTTATCGATTAGGTGTTAAGTTCTTACTCAGGCTATAGGGGTGGCTGACTCCCTTCAAGAAATAGTTTAATTGCCATTTGTTTTACATAGATAACCATCGCCGTCTGGTCAACACAAATAAGTGGAACGGAAAGCAAATTACGTGTAGTTTTGTTTAGGAATTATTTCGTTTATTGCTTTCGTTTGTTACAGTTTTGACCCAATTAAGTGTTCGTTTTGTTGAACATTCGAGCTACTAGAATTTCTGTTGTTTTATTCCGTGTGCTTCTGTTGACTGTAGGTACCATAGACATTATTATACTACCTACCGTAGGTACTGATTTCTCACATTTCGATTACTGCGAAAGAAAAAAAATCTAAACACAGCAGATCTTAGAATGCAGCAGATGCATTCTGTCGTGCTAAAACGAAACGACAACTTTACTACGAAGGTACTTTTGCTACGTCTGATATTCATAATATGAGGGAGACGGACTCGGACTGAAGATAGATAGAACTTCGTTAATAATAAAATAGGTGAGGAAACCTTCGCGTCGATCGACATATGCGAAGTTCCCACAAGACAAGGTCAATATCCATGTAATACACAACACCTGTAAGCAGGTACCTTAACCAGTGCTTGTAGTTTTAACATTTAGGTATAGTTAATCGCTCAATTCGTTTTAATAATTCAAGTTATAAAAGTTACTGAACTTCTAAAGTTCAAGTAACGACGCGACGGTTATCGAAGGTTAAAGATGTGTGATACATTTTTAAGAAGTTTAGGGGCAATAATCGGACTCTATATACCTACTATTGTTGTTGGTGGTGTGGTTGGCCCCCAAAGTTGAAAGTCAAAATAATTTATTCAATAGAGGAACTTGAAGCCCACTAGCTTGTATCGCTGTAGAGAAGATGCGGCCAGAAGCCCAGAAGTAGGTACTATTTTTGAATCGCACACTTTCGAATTCGTAATACCTACGAATTATGCATAATCTCCATAGTTATTTTGTCTGTTTTGTAGTGTGATTACAAAAAAACAGTTCAGAATATGCCCAACGACTCGCAATGCTGAGATGCTCAAATAAGAATTATCCCTGGTCCAGTTCAATAATTAAATGAGGGGCTGTTAACGTAGTATATCTATAGAGTTTAATACGGTAACAACTACTTATAACCTTGACTTGCCATCGTGGTGAAGGCATTTGCCAATCAACATTAGAGGCTTGCTGATTGCCTGGGGGCGCCGCCGCCGGACGGACTACTATCAGGGGTTTAGTAAGTCAGTTGATGAGGCTCTCTTCGTGCAAACAGTATGTAACTAAACTTCAAGCATAATGCTATCGACTCGAGGGGTACCTATTACTTTAGCTGAATAATATTATGTTACAAGTCTTTAGTACCCCTAGTATATAGGGTGTTACAAAACACCCTCGTTATACTTAAGGAGGTGCTTCAGACCATCAATCAAAACAACTTTCACCATGGAGGCAAAGTCGAGAAAAAAAAAAAATATGCCATTTACATTTGAGTCGAGACGGTACTGCAGTTTCGTATGAAAGAGCTATTTTTTTTCGCGATTTCGAGATTTGGCTCCGTAGAAATAGAAATAGAAATATTATTTATTTGCTTTAAAAACAGGTATACAAAAGATGGTAAAATATAAAAAATATAAGCTTCTTCTGTCCAGCTGTAGCAACAGCATGCAAATGTGTAACAACTTAAAACTAAACCGAGGTACAATAATTATTAACATTCTATATTTATGTTACATTATACTATTTAAAATTTAAAAACTCTTCAACGCTATAAAAACTATGAAATATTAGCCATCTGTATAAGTGAAAGTTGTTCAGTTTGATGGTCTGAAGCACCCCCTTGTGCTTTGTTACACCCTTTACATAATACCTACTATTTAGATTAGTACAAAAAGAGGCCAACACAGTGCTTTTATGGTGAAACATGTTATAATGTTTCTTCAAGGTTTATTAAAACCACGGAAGTTTTACTTCAATAATTATCAACTTACCTGTCGCTTAGTGGAATTGGAGAAAGACGTTTCAGAACGTAGTCTCTTCCAGGTTGCGAAATACCTGTTTGAAAGAAACAAAAATCGTTGATAATCATGTTTGGAATCCAAAGTTATTCGCCATCGTTTGGAAAAACGATCTTCTGTGTGGGCAGAGCCCTGGTGCCAGAGTTTTTTCAGACCGCCTTACGGCCTCTGGCCTGGTTTTTATGTAACGACTACTACCACCAGAGATAGTAGCCGGGACCAACGACTTAACGTGCCATCCGAAGCACGGAATCATTTTTCTTTTCAGACAATCAGGTGATTCAGCCTGCAATGTCTTAACCAACTGGGGAAAAACGCACAAAGTGACATATCACTAGGTGTCCCCCGTGGGAATCGAACCCACGACCTCCGTGTCGAGAGCCAGTGCTCTTAACCATTAGACCACGGAGGCAGTCGGAAAAACGATAACGATCATTTAAAAAAAAACTGGCTTATAATAATAATCATCATTTATTCAAGTGACCATGCTTATGAGTGCCTAGCTCCAATACCACTACTTAGGTACCTAGCGAATTTCATAGATGTCGGTTCTGTGGTTTACAGCAAAATATTATGTGGTTTTTGAAAGGCAGATCAAAACAGAAACCTTTCTGACTTTTTTTTTTTAGTCTAGCTATTTATTTTGATGCAAATCTCACACAGACTAGGATGTAAGTGCCTATTTATTAACTTCCAAAGAACGCAAATTTTTACTCAATTTCAAGACTTAAATAACAATACAAAATCTTCATTGGCCAATTAGCCCAGTCATTTTACGGTTTGAGCCGGGACTAATTACTAATTGCATTTTTTTTCGCTATAATATTGAAGAGCCAATTTGAGCTTAAGAATGAACCAAAATTAAAAAAAAAATTACGTCAGCAACAGTTCCAATTTCAAAATATAGATATTATCTCGTTCTAAAAAACCTGATGATAAATTTTTTTTTGCACATATTTAAGGCTTTACCATCAATACCATCATACATACTTCAAACATGGTGTAAATATTTTTGTCTACTTAGAAGGTTTTGAAAAATACATTCGTATTTATTTTCTAATAATTCCTCAGTTTTTTAATTTTAATGCCTATTTTATTGATCAAAAATAATGTATATTGTTAAATCTAATTCAAATGAGTGCATTGGTATTAATATTACTAATTTAAAAGCCTTCTGAGAAACACAATTTAGATTTCTATGTTGCGTAGCAAAATTTTTTTTAATATGGTTTAGGATAGTATTTTTGTCACTAAACGGTGCCGGTTACAGTTTAAAAGTCCAATTAATAATTACTCCCTACCCCGCCTAACAAAACTCCGTAAAATAACTGGCCTAAATATGTGAGACATGTTTACAGCATGGGTAGCATGCCACCGTGATACAGCCGTATCACATGTAGCATGCTACGGCTTCTGGAGAAACTTACTAGGCAATGGTGCAGAATCTGGTAAAGGCCTTAACCTCCTCGGTGGTAATGGTGCAGCGGGCGGTGGGGTCGACCTGGCTCTTCGTCTCACAGGCACCGGGAGCTGGGAACTCCTGAAAACGAGGTTTATTATACAAAACTGCATTATGCCAAGGAGATATATATTCTGGCTTCTGATCATAATCTGCCTATATAGGGTCCTTCTTTATATGCTGACACTTTTTAAGGGGATGATCAGACCGTCAAACTGAACAACTTTCTCTATGGCACCAACATCGAAATAGCGAAAAAAAAAGTAAAATAAAAATAAAAAGGGTTTATTTGCATCCACTTTAGCCCAATTTAGCCTAATTTACAATTATTTACTAAATTGTTAACATTAAGTAGTTAGCTTAATAGGTATGAATAGGGCTTTTTATTTATCAAAAAGTCAGCTCTTCCATACAAAACGCAAACCTACTCGAGCCAAATCTATGGGATATTCGATGTTGGTCCCATAGAGAAAGTTGTTCAGTTTGATAGTCTGATCATCCCCTTAAAAAAGTGTCAGCATATTAAGAAGGACCCTTGTATACGTTGCACTGCAGGGTCCTCGCGTTATAAAAGTGAGGAGACGACATTCCATGCAGACCCAGCAGATTGGTATAGGCAATCTCTTGTTATCAGACAATTTTCTACCTGTCTCGACTGGACCTTCACTTGGCTAAACGAATAACACCATATCTATCGGCAATAACGGGGAAAGAACTTTCCGTCGGTGACCTAGCGAAATCGAAAGCCAAAAACGTTTTCTCAAAATCTCTGGAAGAAACCGCTACGCCGTAGCAGCTACGAGATAGCTGTTCCAATATAATTGCGATATAGGTGAAGCAGCAGGGCTATGCTACAGCAGTAAAATTCTTACAGGTCATTACACGGTTTTGGAAATGTATCTAATTATTTTTACATACCTGGCCATGTGACAGGGTCTGATGTTTTCAGTAGGCCTGCTTAGTTTTTCTCGTAACTGTGAACAATATTATTATAGGTCATAAAATTCGAATAATTATACCAAATGTAGCATTGTAATAAACGTAACTTCATTGAAGTTGGTCTTTTTGTCTATTTGTCGTCGACACAAAATATGGATGAGCATTTCTTGCTTAAGAGGGCTATCGCAGTCCAGTGGCGCCCTCATCACATTAAAAAAGATTTCTCAATAAAGAAAGCCTAAATTAAAAAAGTAATTAACACGAACACTACAAAAGCCTTCAAGCTATTTTCATAGAATACATTTATAGGTTTTTTAAAGGTCTAAATATACAAATTGGGAAAAAAGAAAAAAAACGGCCGCTTTTGTTTTTATTCGCAATTGTCTAAAAGTGGAATGTTTAGAACCTATAAAAGTATAGTATAACAATGGCTTGAAGGCTTTAGTAGTGTTCGTGTTAATTACTTTTTTAATTTAGGCTTTCTTTATTGAGAAATCTTTTTTAATGTGATGAGGGCGCCACTGGACAGCGATAGCCCTCTTAAAGGGATGGCGGTAAGTGAATAAATAAATTTACCAACACGATCGGCAAATCCTGCCTTCTCATCACCATTTAAGCCAAATGACATTTACTGTGGACATGGCCCAATGACCTACAAAACAAAAGATTGTGTGCAGTTCGCAACCATCGGTTCCCAGCATCATTTATCAGATTTTCAGCCCACCTGATGGGACCGTCCATCAGAGCTTCATCGCCGTACAGAAGTTCGAGATCTACACTCCAAAACTTGTAGTCCCCATTGTAATCAACCATATTGTCCTTTGTCACTTTAACTCTGTGGTAGCTTTAGTTGTTTCAACCCTCGCAAAATTTAAATGTAAGCTTTGTCTTACATTTAAATTTTGCGAGGGTATAAAATCAAGATGTGCCTCCATCTTTATTATTTTACGTATGCCAGAAAGAGCGCGCTTAAAAGCTTTGTCGTGGCATACTACTGACCGTGCAGATTATAATCCTGCCTCTCGACCTTGGTGTCTAATACTAACTTTACTACAAAAAGCATCTGCCCTGGCAGTGCCGGCGAGTCGTCTCCGGACGGCAGAGATGACGGCGGCTGGACCTGCAGCCCTCGCCAGGCAGAGCGTGGCGCGGAGCTGCGCGTTTTGGATGTGCTCCGACTCTCCTGACACCTGTGAATGGAGAGTTCGTACGGAGACACAGAGAACCAGGGTACAGTATAAGAAACAATATCTAGACCAGGGTATGGCAAGAAGGGTATAGGTAAACCTGACTCTTTCAGATTCAGAACAGACCCAGATTTATGGCTTCAGAATCTGCCGTAGTCCGAACTCGACCTGCTAAGGACCTAACATTACAGATCTAATCCGGAATTCCAGATCGTTATGTACTATGTCGGAAATGACGTCTTAGCATTAACTCACAACTATATTTCCCGAGGGTGAGGGCCAGTCAGAGCCAAATATTATGAAAACTCAAAACATTGACTTTTCACAAGTAGTACCAAAACTCTGTCCGGTGTAGAAAGTGAAACCGCCGCCACATTCTTCCAAATAACATCTTAAAAGTCATAAATGTCATTATGTTCAAGGCTCTTACTGGGCCCATAACCTGTTAGAATTCTTCGGCCTTATTAACAAGTTTTGCACTCACTCCAATCATTTCAGGATCAAATATGAGGTCCACTAAATGGTGTAAAGCCAGCCTCTGTAGTAGAGCGTGGGGTAATGCTGCAGGTAGTGGTTCTCTGGCCATTCGGGAGACCAGCGCCGGCAGGATCTGTCTGGCACAGTCGTTGCTCGCTGATCGCACCAGCGCGCAGACTGCGCCTTCAGCTGGGGCTCGCGCTGCCGACACCTACGTGCATAATTAATATTTAAAATAAGTACAATAATAATTATATAATAACTGGTCAAGTGCGTGTCGGACCACGCGCAGGATAGGGTTCCGTAGTTGCCCGTTACAATGTAATATGGACTTAGAAGGAGGCTTATTGTTTTATATACTAAGGTTTAACGGCTAATAAAGTTTAAAAAGTAAATTTTATTATTTGGTCGATTATTACTCGTAAACTTGTAAAGCCTACTTTAGCGGTGATAGTTTTCCTTTTAAATTAGTTATATATGCTATTGCCGTGAATTTTTTCACATCTCCAACTACAACCGTTTAGCTGGGAGAGGGGGACACTTGACTCTAACCAAAATGTTCGCTTTATAGCTTAATATTTCGCTAAAGGATCCCTAAATCGAAAAATAGTTTTCCCAAACCCACAATATTTTTAAAAGACCTATCCAACGATACTCCACAACATGGGATAGACGAGAAAAAAAAATCATCCCCACTTCACGTGTAAGGGAGGTAGACTAAAAAAAAATATTTTTCAAGATTTTATTTTACCACTTTGTCGGCGTAATGAATATGTATACATATGCCAAATTACAGCTTCCTAGTATTAAGCGTCTCTGAGCTAAGCCGCGGACAGACGGACAGACAGACGGACGGACATGGCGAAACTATAAGGGTTCCTTGTTGACTTCGGAACCCTAAAAAAGGAGTCGATTTCGACTACAGCGACCCTAATGCTTAGTTACAAAATCGGGTAATCGATATGTGTTTTTCTGTGCTAACCATATGTAGGTACTATTTATTCTTTGAGTTTTAAATGCTTTCTAACAATGAATAGAGTATATAACTAGGTTAGGTATTTAGGTATCTACCCGTTATACAAATAACATAAGGGTACTACAACCGATATTATGCGAAATAATGTTTATCAATTATCATAAAATGCTATGTTTATTACAATGTAGTTTTTATGCAAATGATACAGGGAAATAAGATAGGTACAGAAGGTTCACTTGATCGTAGTACATTATAGTACCTACTCTGTGTCTGTGGTAGTACCTTCAGTTATTTCTTCAACAACCTTTTTTTTACTATAATTACCTACTAATCTAGAATCTAGGAACAAATATATCAGTGTCGGCACCTTGTCAGATTTCCGTTTAAACATTTAGTTCCAAAGTGGCTCAAAGATTTCCATACAAAGAAATATTTAAACACTAACAAGGTACCGACCCCGATATTGGTTTTCTGATTGATAGAAATAAACTTCGTTTGTATTCAGCGCGCTCGGGCGCCCTGACGAGTGAATTCTCTTCACTACATAGTATACTAGCGGCCCGTCCCGGCTTCGCACGGGTGGACGTCTAATCTTTTCTAGCAATAAATATAGCCTATGTTACTCAGGGTGAATGCAGCTTTCTAATGGTGAAAGAATTTTTTAAATCGGCCCCGTACTTTTTGAGCCTATTCATTACAAACATACAAACATACAAAAATAGGTACAAATCTTTCCTCTTTATAATATTAGTGTAGATAAAACAAAGTCGCTTCCCGCTGTCTGTCTGTCCCTATGTATGCTTTAGATCTTTAAAACTATGCCACGGATTTCGATGCGGTTTTTTTAACAGATAGAGTGATTCAAGAGGAAGGTTTATATCAGCATTGCATCCGTGCGAAGCCGGGGCGGGTCGCTAGTTACAAATAAACGTAAAACCGTAAAAAAAACTATTCCGTTTCTTTTTCAAATGTTCTGAAACAGCTGGATCGATCGTGAAACTGGGCCTAAATTGCGCAATTTTAGACGGTTTTGGTTTGGTTTTGGTTTAGTTTTGGTTTAGATTTGATTTAGCTGAAGTAAAAAAGCTATCGCGATATTTTTTTCTGAACGGTTAAATCGCAAAATACAGAAAATTCGATCGAACGGACATCAAACGTTATGCCAACGTATCTTCCGAAATAAAGCTAAATCGTTACCGTTAATATTATTTGCGCGATACGAATTGTGCATAACGTAACGTTATTGGTTGTGGTTTTGTTTTGGTAGTATCGTTCAAACTTAGGGTGATTGAGGCTCTGAATTCTGAATCAAGTGCACCTTCCACATCCTGCTTATTCACTAATAGCGGTGTACATACCGTATCGCTAAGGGCCCACATGTGTTGGACCAGTGATAACGCGGCGGGCTCCACTTTCCTCACGCTGTTCGTCTCCAGCAACGTGCTGTGGAGCTGGTCCGCTGCCTTTACTGCTGCTATCCAGTTCTCCTGGTGTGTGGGGACAATGGGTCTCAATTTACAATTTGTATCAGTTACACAGGTACCTTAGGGGCGGTCGTCGATAACAACGTTATCATCTCTATTGTAGTGTGTGTCAAACTAACGGTAGTATAATAAGTTTATGGCCAAACCCCCCTCCACACACACACACACACACACACACACACACACACACACACACGCACACACACACACACACACACACGCACACACACACACACACACACACACACACACACACACCACACTCATAACATAGCCCTTAGTCAGGATACATTTTGATGTTTGGACGTGTAATGAGTGCAATGTCTACATGAATATAACTTAGGTATATATCCTGATTAAGGGCTCTTACAGACGAGCGACACTTTGCTGTCGCGGTGGGTCGCAGAGCGTTGCGCTCATACATTTTACAGTCGCGCGACTGTCGCGACACCCGCTCGTCTATGCGAGCGCTAAGGGCTATGTGTTTATGTGCGGTGGCTAGACAGACACACACTAGGCTGCGTTCACGTGCCTTTTTGTGCGGTTGTTTTTTCAACTTGCTCTATGGTAAAACGTCTTACACCGAGGCTCTGAACGGCGTTTAGTGCGAAAAGTTGCGCTCGGAGTGCACTCTGGGTGCACCTAGGGTGTAGGTTCTGAACGCAGCCCTACACAATCGATATGCTATAATCTCTAGTAGAGCCGCCAAAAGGTATCTTTTCGTTTACCTACTTAATACTGCTTATAGATTAACACATTTTATTACAGCCAAACCGAAATCTGACAAACCATAGCCACCACAGTATAAGAAAAGTGTATCTAGTAGCCGTAGCTTTTTTGATTTCATTTATGTCATTTGACTACAAAATAATTGCTATAATTACCAAGTTTCGGCTTCCTGTGTCTTACTGTCTCCGAGAAAATGCCTGTGACAGACGGTCGGACGGACAGTAGACAGACACCGAGGTGTTCCATTTTGGAAATTTTGGTCCGAAACACTAAGCGCTCTCACAGACGAGCGACACTTTGCGGTCGCCGGGCGTCGCGGAGGGTAGGCGTAAAATGTATGAGCGCGACGCTCTGCGACCCACCGCGACAGCAAAGTGTCGCCCGTCTGTAAGAGCCCTAACATGTAGGTAGACTTTATTGGTTATGTATCGAAAAAAAATAATGGAGCGTGCTCGTGGGCATCAGATAAGTAGTTTTTTTATTTTTGAGGTAATAGGTAAGTACAAGATTTATTGCCAGTGATAAAAATATTTCCGTTTCGGGAATTGAACCCGTACCACCAGTAATTAAAACAGCCGAATAGAAATTAAACTGCGATTCTTTTACAACACATTTAGATTAATTAACACCATTCCAGTTACTTTTAATAAATTCACAACTGCGCAGTACAATGATTAATGGTTCTAGCCTCTTTTGTTAAAATTGTTAAGGAAAAATGCGAAAAACCGGCCAAGTACGAGTCGGGACTCGGACTCGCAATTAGTGTTCCGTACTACCAGTTGTTTAACATGGGTCATTGATGACAACCACTATAAATTGACACTTACTTAGTATGTGGTCACATTGTAACTGAAGATCATTTTACACTGGTGTTAGTTTCTTGGGTATAAAAAAAAAACTATCCAAGTTAGAGCCACCCTGATAATTTTCCCGCCATCTACACGTTATTTCTGCTGTTCATGATTTTTTTTCAGATCTTACACGGCTATATTTTTTGAAATAGAGGTGGGGACAGCAATTTCTCGGATTGAATTGAAAATTTTGTTAAACATAGTTTTTATAAAAAAATTAAAAGTATATTTATAGACTCGTATTTTCATAAGCTTTCAATTGATACCCCACACCATAGGGTAGAAATTTGTTTTTTATTTACCCCGAAATTGCCCCCCAATATAAAATTTTTGCTTTTTTTACTTCATTTATGATATTGGACCACCAATTGCTATATCTGTACCGAGTTTCAACTTTCTATGTCTCTGAGAAAAATGCCTGTGACAGACGGACGGACGGACGGACAGACACCGAGCTGATGCCATAAGTGTTCCGTTTTTCCAATTTTGTTACGGAACACTAAAAATACGCGGTGATATCAACGTACCTAGGCACACCTACATAAACTCGCGATTATATTGGGGTAGTTGGAACCTTTGTAACAATACCACCAATTTGTTCCGTGCCTGCAAAGGAAAAAAACTGAACCCTTGAGAGGATAGGCGCAATCAAAAGATACGGCGATATATGACATATTTTGATACTCGCAACGCAACTTGCAAATCAAAACCTACAGGGTACCTACTTCCCGTTGACCTAGAATCGTGAAATTTGGCAAGAAGCAAGGTCTCGCAGCATACACAAGTAAAGGAATAAATTCGAAAATAGTTAATTCGTAGTTAAGTACCTATATCACACATAACAAAAGATTTTTTAGATTTTTAACTTACATTTTCAGTCGGAGTGATGTAGGCCCATTTATGGGAGACATTTTTTCTACTGCATAATTAGGTTGGACTTCATAATTAGGTTTCTACGGAACCCTTAGGGTGCGAATTCGACTTGCACTTGTCCGGTTTTATAGCATACAATTGTATTTGTAGCATAGCGTATTGCGTATTTTAGCTTTTAGCGTATTGTAAGCTTCAGGCTGAAATGTTCTTTCAAGACTACCAAAAACCCTACTACTACCACTACCAGAGATGTTGTGAAAGGTGGCTAGCCTTCCATCCACAGAAACACTGCCTAAGATACCTTGTCCTTTAGTCGCCTCATAATATGTGGCCTCATACTAACCACACGAAGAAATTGGGGTGACCTAAACTACACGGTATAAAAATCGCACGGCGGTGATATCACATACCGTATTATGCAATTGGTCAGACACGTGTTTTGGGACCACTCCCAGCTCCTCCCAGTCGTAGTGGGCTCGGAGAGGAGTTGGAGGTCGAGGGGATATGTTGTCTGGTTCAGGATGAGGTGACGACGCTAGCAGGTTCAGGACGAATCTGTACCAAACATTTCAACGCATTGAAAACTTAATTGTAAACTCACAGTAATTATCAATTTATCACATATAGGTACTCGTTTTTAATTCGGCATGACATCAAGCTATACAAAGCCAAAATAAGTTGGCCACTCGTAGGTAGAGCAACGTATAACGTCGCGCGGCCAGCTTATGTTGGTTTTGTGTAGCTTGATGTGTCGTCGTGTAGTAGTGTGTACAAATTTTTTTACCTCTCATAAAAAATCGATCGGCAGATCCTCGATTTTGTATGGAAGGTCCAAAAAAGCTTGAAATTCAAAATTGCACTTGATTGTAAACGCGACCAAAAATTTCAGTTGATATTGAAAGTTCGAACTCAATTATGTCAAAATCCATACATTTTCGACCCTACCTACTCAGACTCAACTCACGTTGATACGGATGTCAATGAATCTCGGCCTTAGTCATCAGTGAAGCCAATTATTATTCTGATCTTCGAGTATATATTTGGACTGAGGATATAGAGGTCAAGATTTTAATCTACTCAAAGGTGATAAGGAATAATATTATGTATGTCGTGCTATGTCAAAGAACTGCAGAGGATATAGTAATGAATCTCTCACCCGTCATGTTCAAGTTGTAATCGAGTCTGTTTCCTCTTCGGAGAAACGACAGGACTTCGCTGCAAGTTGTGCAGAACCTCGACCTCTCTATGGGTCTCAACTGGGCTCGGTACCTTCTCCGGAGACCTTACCTCCCCCAGTGTTAGTGCGAACCCTGACCTTTCCGTCAATTTACCTCCTTCGTTCTTCGAATTGAAGTATTCGTACAATTCGCTTAGGGACTTCGATTTTAATTTCACTTTACTGTACGTTGCTACAATTTCAGGTGTCTGTTTTGGAGCTTTATTCTGATTATATATTACAGGCAGTGGTATTCCACTCTTCTTAGTTTTAGCTCGATGTTCCCTCTCGTACGCCTCTCGTTTTATCTCATTCATTTTATTAATGATAACCGGTGTTACCGCTGTTGATATCTCTTCGATGTTATCCTTTTCTAATATTGCTGGTCTTGTATTGTTATCGTCTTCACTAGTCACTTGGTTTTCACTGTCTGGCGTCCTTATTTTAATACTTTCACCACCGAAACGCACTTTTTTAACAACCACATCCGTGTCTTCTGATTCTCCGTCACTAAATTTCAACATATTCCTATCGGAACTATCACAGTCCTCTTCACTTCCCGTGTTCTTCTCAGATTCAGTTTCATTTTCTTCTAAAACAGTCATTGTTATTGCTGTATCTGAGTCAAACTTTATCTCAGTCTCTATTATTACTCTTCCGAAATGACTATTGTAATACGGCATGCGTGTAAATGATTCGTCTGAAGAACTATCAGTGGATATTCTAATTGGAGTTGTAAGTGGACTATTGAAAACATGATTGATCTTCACTAATTGATTGGTCTCCCTGTAACTCTTTCGTGGAGCGTAGTAAACATCCAGAGAGTCTTCGTCATACGTCTCACACAGTTTTCTAAACTTATCTTGAACTTTAGGGTCTAGTCGTGAGAGAGATGTCATGTAATCTCGTGGTCCACAAACCCTTCGAAGCTTTAATAGAGACCGTTGAGCCACATCTTTGTGGACATGATCAAAAAGTTTGTCTCCTAAAACTTGAAATATTGGAAAAGTGTCCAACGATGGGTTTCTTCTCTTCAAAATGCCCATGACGGAAGGTATCGACAATATCAACCCAGTTAAAACGTTCACTTTCGTGTCGATATTCGCGGAATGCGGTCTAATGTTATTGTACGAGCACTTGTCTAATATAGCACGTGCCGCACAGTCCGGATCCTCACAATGCGTGCAAAAAACTTTGAGTGCATCCAAAGCCGCCTTACGAACATTCGGCGAACTATGCCCTAAGTTGTCAACTACTTGATCGAACGGAAACGAAAGTGCATTTCCCGATAGCGGCAACAAATCGGCGAGAACTCTTAACGCGTGAAGACGTACTTCCCACTCGGGATGGGTCAGGCGGTCTCTGATAGCGATGTACAGGAGTTGGACATCAAGATCCGGAGGTAAGGCCTGGGCTCTGAGCACGCGGTCCCAGAGCGGAGCGAGCGGCGGCGGCGGCGGTTCCGGCAGTTGCATGGCGTCTGAGTGAAGAGACTGCCGGCCAGGCGGCGGCGGCGGCGGGCCAACGGGCTCGCGCTCGCGTGCCCGACCGCGCCGCGTCGCGCCTCACAACTGGGTTAATGATCGGACGGTAAGCCACGCCGCCGGCCCTGACCAATCGATGGAGCATACCTATTTCACCCCATAGGTGTAAAGCGTGAGAATAAGGCTGAATTTCCATTTCAATTGTAGAAAGGGGTGGGGGTGCAAAAATAGCCAGCATTATACGTCATAATTTCACTAGGCTTGTTAAGATCGTAAAACTAGAGTAATTAAAATATTATTGAAAAGTAATAAAGTCTCGTCGGGGCATAGAAAATGGCACGGTAGCAATCTGAGCAATCAAATGGCGCCCAGCAAGGGGCTGACTGAATAAATATGAAACGTACATTGTAGTGCATGTAATTAAAGTCGACAATGCATTCGTACAACCGCTCCAGATGACTATAATTATACATAGGCCTACCTAGCATTATTTCAGTGCTTCATCATGAATTCAGGATGTGTAGTTAAATTTAAATATAACCTACTAAGTATAGAGAGGGTATATAAGTAGGAAGGTAGAGTAGGTACCTAGTTACAATCGCTTGGCCCTGCCGGTTTTTTAAGAGGATGATCAAACTGATCAACTTTCTCTATGGGAGTAGGTGTGCAGTTTTGTATGGAACAGCTAATTATAGTCATTGCTTGAATGCTGATTTCTATCGCGAAATCGATGTTAACTTGGTGAAAAATTTTCACTTTTACGATCTGAATCATCCTGTTATTAAGTACCTAACACATTTAATTTAACGCCATGTAGATTGGCACTGGCAGGTAGCCACGGACGAATAGTTACCAAAGGAAGATGCACCGTATAGGTATTGTACCTACCTACTAATATTCCTTCTAACCTGAATTTCTGCATTTTTAATTTACAAAACGGTTAAACTTTGCGAAGAAAAAGATACCTAGTACGTACGTATTAGGTATGTTCACACGGCGACACATCAAGTTACCCAAAACCAAAATAAGCTGGCCGCGCGACGTTATACATTACTATGCCGACGCGCGGCCAGCTTATTTTGGTTTTGGGTAACTTGATGTGTCGCCATGTGTACCTACAGAATTTTTTTTTTACCGTGTCGACGTGTCGACATTTTCAGGGGTGGTTCAGACCATCAAACTGAACAACTTTCACCTACTATGGGAGCAGCAAACCTGAAATCGCAAGAACGAATGAAATTAAAGATTAAAAAATTTTGTCCCGCCGCGCCCGCGAGACTTAGGCAAAAAATAAATTCAGCTGTCTCTTGCATTGCAGTTTAGTTTGGAACAGCTGTTTTTTTTTGCGATTTCAGGTTTGTTCCTATATAGGTAGTAAAAGTTATTCAGTTTGATGGTCTTTAAAAATCACCGGTACCTGAGTTGCGTAAAATTGTTTTGTCACCCATTGCCAAGGTCTCACCTGAATGAAAGCCTTGACGACTTCCTAAAAGTTCCTATGACGTTAATCCGGCGTTTTATATTCATGAAAAACGGTATTAATTTACTCTATTTAATTGTAACGGAAATTAGGATTAGGACAGGCGTAGGTAGGGTTGCCAACCCTACTATACAGGGTGTACAATAAAATGGGACAGCTACTCAAAGGGGTGCTTCAGACCATCAAACTGAACAACTTTCTCTATGGGACCAAAATCGAAATCGCGAAAAAAAAATCCGCTCTCCCATACAAAACTGCAAACATAACTCGACTGAAATGTATGGGACAGCAGATTTTTTTTTTGCGATTTCGATATTGGTCCCATAGAGAAAGTTGTTCAGTTTGATGGTCTGAAGCACCCCTTTAAGTAGCTGTCCCATTTTATTGTACACCCTGTATAATATAGTATCCTACTATATTAGGGGCCCTACTACTATAATTCTGAGGAAAATATATAGTAGGAAAAACTACTATATTTTGATGAGCAAATAACTAATTTATAGAGATTTTAAATACATTGATACGTTGGCCCAATAAAAATTCCCAATAACTTCACATTATTTTATAACAATTTCTCTCTCTTCATCACATTTGTTCCATTTGATCTAGACTGGACCATGTAGAATTGTAGAATACTTACTTCCTATACAATTTTTTAATAAATCTACTGCTGAAAAATGGCAGCAAGTTTTCCTAAAGTCTGATATTCATATCTAAGTTTTAATAATTATCTTATTCCTCTATCAACTCCAAGGACTTCTGCGTTTACAGGATGCATTATTTACTGTGACAAATACGGAATGGGGAGATGATTAAAGAATAAAAACTTGGCATTAGTTAGTTTAGTGGTAAAAGTAGCAAAAAAATATATTTTTGAAAATTTTAAATTGACAAGTTCGAAAAATACTACATATTTTCTTATTTTTCCCCGATCTACTATATTTTTTCGGGCTCTCGGCTCGAACGAGAGATATTTGGTCAAAAAAAAGTTGGCAACCCTAGGCGTAGGTGTAGTAAGTTAGCTATTAATTTGGATCATTCGCGAAATGGCCAATTCGCGAAATAGCCAATTCGTGAAATGGCCAATTCTGAAAATGCCTAATTCGCGAAATGGCTAACTTTACTTAGAATTTTTTGTCACCTATTTTTCATTTATGATGCATTAGTACATAAGATGCTATTACTCGACCAAATAATCATGGCGATTTAATAGTCATATAATTAAATGCATCATATATAACAATAGTCGTATGATAGCAGCGACGTTGCTTTTACTCAACTGCGGCTGCTGGCATGTCATAAGAAAGTTATTTTTATTTTTCTTCATAAGAAAGTATCATAAGAAAGTTATTTTTATTTGTATATTTATTTGTCATGGGAGCTTCAAAGTTTAACAAAGAGAACAGCAAGAGTAAGTTAAGCGCCAGTCACCTGGGCATTGCATGCGATAGGCCTCAGCCTATATACGTTGTAGAACATCTGACTCTCGAGAACAGGGACCTCCACGCGGCTACCAGGACCAGAGCAAAGGAAATTGGATACAAGCATGTTTGGGTGCGGAATGGAAGAATTTTGATACGAGAGACCGATGGTTCAGAAGTCATACTGGTCCGAAATAAAGACTTTTTGAAGACATTGAGTAGTTCTACGTCTAGTTCATAGAATGTGAAGTTAAGACTATATAAATTATATATTTTTTTCTTCATTATTAATCTTTAAAATTATATTTGTAATAACTTTATAATGACTTCATGTAAGAATAAGATTACAAAATCTAACAAATGTCTGAACCTTACAATTGGTCTCTTAAATGTCCATTCTTTGAACACGGGCTGGGACGAACTTGTGGAGTCTATTACCGCCGAAAATCTAGATATACTTTGCCTCACTGAGACTTGGCTCAAGGTGAACACTGATCCAAAGTCGTATGCGATACCAGGCTATAGGTTGGTACACAATCCTCGCGGCAGTCGAGGAGGAGGAGTTGGTGCGTATGTAAGGTCTACAATGCGCGTGCGCCAACTCGACCATCCGACTGGCGTGTTAGAGCAGCTCTGGATCTCCGTTAAGGTAAGTCGATTTAGCATAGTTATGGGCTTGGCGTACCGGCCGGAGACCGTAGCACCCGGCATTGCTGTCGACTGCCTCAATGAGTCTATGTCGGTCTTCGCTCCGCAGTATGAATTCTTGTTTCTTTTGGGGGATCTTAATCTAGACTGTCTCAGTAATGATGGGCATGTGAATGTACCCCGTTGCCTATCCTCCCTGACCGAATCTTACAATCTTCATCTGACTGTTAACATACCAACTCGAGTAACACCCACATCGCAAACCCTTCTTGATGTTATCTTCACAAGAGCCAACCTTAAAGCAACATTACTAAAAGTTTTACATAATGATGATTTGAGTGACCATGGTCTCGTGGTCTCGAAGTACCCATTAACCATACCGAAACCGAAGCCGCGTTCAGTCACGTACAGACCAATAGCCGACTATGCAAATGCCATCAAAGAGGCCGCCCAATTTACGCCATGGGAATTCGTGCTGATGTATACTGATATCAATGATATGGTAAATATGTTCAATCTTCTCATTTTGGACCTAGTAGACACATTTGCTCCAGTTCGTACCCGCATTTTCAGACACCCCCCTTCCCCTTGGATGACTGATACTCTAAAAGACATAAGAGCGGTTCGGGATAAGGCTTGTCGTAAAGCGAAGATTCTAAAGTCCGACTCGCACTTCAACACTATCGAGATTTACGTAATTATTATAATCGGGCTTTATTCCGCGAAAAGCAAGCATACTTCACAAAATTTGTTAATACTAATACAAATAATCCAAGTATTATGTGGCGTCACATTAACAAAATAGTAAAACCCGATGCAGGTCGTTCGATACCTGATAGTTTAAGGGATCCTGACGCGCTTAACGACCATTTTTTAAACAGTGTCCCCTTCATACCGGTTGATCAAAATGAATTGAATCGGTTGCGATCAACCAAACACTCTAATTCCGTTTTTAATTTTACTCAAGTTACAGAGTCCATGATTAATCGCATTGTTACAACTTCTGCCTCAAATTCAATAGGTGTCGATGATATATCGATGCACATGATAAAATTAACATTACCCTACTCTATGCCTGCATTATCAGCGATTGTTAATAAATCTCTAGTAGGCGGAGTATTTGCGAATATTTGGAAATGTGCCAAAGTAACTCCTATTCCGAAAAAAAATAAAGTAGAGGATGTCGGAGACCTTAGACCAATAAATATATTGCCTGCTTTATCAAAGATCGTTGAAAAGGCTGCACAATTGCAAATTACAACTTATTTGGAAGAAAAGAATATCTTGCCATCATTGCAGTCGGGTTTTCGGCGGGGGCACAGTACTACAACTGCTTTACTACATATAACGGACGATATTCTTACTGCTGCTGACGTTGGAAAGGCAACTCTTCTTGTTATGCTTGATTTCAGCCGTGCTTTTGATTGTGTGAATATACCTTTGCTTATTAACAAATTAGAGTATTACGGATTTTCAGAAACTGCTTGTGATTGGTTTAGGTCGTATTTCGAGGATCGAAGTCAACTGGTGCAATATGTTGACGGCAAAGGAGTTTCTCTGACTTCTAAACCACTACCGGTTTCGAGAGGCGTAATTCAGGGCTCAATTTTGGGACCAACTCTTTTTGCCTTATACACCGCGAGTATTGTCGGCGTTATATCCAACTCGCAGTACCACCTCTATGCCGACGACACACAGATTTACATACATACGCTTCCCACGCCCGAGGAGGTACATTCTGCCGTGTGTCATCTAAATGACGACCTCAGTGCTGTCGTAGAGTGGTCAAAAATGCATGGGCTGTTACTGAACCCAAAAAAAAGTGTGTACATCACTTTTGGAACCCAACACCAAGTGAGATTGATACAGGAGTTGGATTTCACTGTGAGTATTGGCGGTGCAGTCATACCTCGCGAGGATTGTGTACGAAACCTTGGCCTCGTGATGGACGAGAACCTCAAATTTGAGCGGCACGTCCAACAAAAAGTAGGAAAGTGTTTCGGAAGTTTAAAAACGCTGTACAGGCTTCGCCCATTTGTGAAACCGGAAATCCGTTTCCAACTATGTAGTAGTCTTGTGCTCTCTCATCTTCAATACTGCGATATAGTGTACGGTCCATGTATTTTTAAAAAGACTGAGAAGTGCATACAGCGGGTGCAAAATGCATGTATTCGCTTCTGCTACAACATACCTAGGAGGGACCACATCACCCCGTACTTAATCGACAGGAGAGTACTTAATATGAACCACACGAGAAGTCTAAAATATGCATGCTTCTTGCACTCACTGTGTAACACACAATCTCCTCTCTATCTCTTCCAAAAGCTGACTCGCAGAATTCGGCGACGAAACCTGAGGGATAGAGGGTATCTTTTCGTGCTTCCTGTTTACTCTCTTGTCGGTACAATGGGTTGCTTCAAATATGCCGCTTCTAAAATCTGGAATGATCTGCCTCCACCTGTTCGAGACGCGCTGAGATTTACGCTCTCAACATTCCGTGCAAAATGTAGAGAATGGCTAATGAAGCAGCAAATAATAGCGGCTGGCATCCCTCCCTAGGATGTTGGAAGTACTTATCTAGTTGCCTACAAATGAAACTGATTTTATTTATAAACAATTAATATACTTTGTCTTCTTTTTAAATTTATTTTTTGTTTTGTTTCGTTTACTGCGGAATTTAAGTATGTATTTATATACTATTATGATGTTTTTTTTTGTTTTTTTATTATTCTTTGTATGTGACCTACTTATTTATTATTTACATTATTGTTTCTTCAATTTATATTATAATGGTAGGTTAGGTAAATATGTTATAAAGGTTGTGCATTATATAATATATAAAATACGTCTAAAGTGTCAATACTGAATGTTTGTATATTTATAGTTATTAAGTATTATATTATTATTTATGTTCTATTTGGTTTAAGGGAGGGACAGAATAGCAGTGGCAGACGGCAACCCCGACTGTTAAACTGAGTCCTTAAGGCTATTCTACCGTTGGCGCGCTCCATACAAACGTAGTATGGTGATATTTTCAATACTATCCAATTAAAGTCAATGAAATTTTTCAAAAACAATCAAGTAACTAATCTCTATGTCGGTATGAAGTCAGATTTTCGTTAAAATATACAGTTTCAATGCTAGGATTAATTTAAGATTTGTATGGAAATATTTGTGGCACTGTAACTTTAAAACTATAAATTTTATCGAAAATCTGACTTCATACCGACATGGAAATTAGTTACTAGATTGTTTTTGAAAAATTTCATTGACATTAATTGGATAATATTGAAAATATCACCATACTACGTTTGTATGGAGCGCGCCAACGGTAGAATACTCTTAAGGGTATTCTACTTACGGCACGCGCGGCCGCATTAGGTATTTGATATTATTGTTGCTGTCTCTATCGAGCGCGGGAGCCGGCTCGAGCCCCGCCCCGCGCGCCCGCGTCTGATTCTGGGTGCCGGCCGTCCGTATTCAGAGTAATGAAAACAATAATGTTTTCGAACCTTTAGTTTAGACTTTAGTTTGTATGTTTTGATGGTCAGATGACAGATACATTCACATATTTTCACACAGTTTATATTTCAGGGTGAAATTAAAATCATTGGTATACATTAAAATTAAGGTTACGTTTAAGTCTACGGCGGTGTCCTATTGCCATCGCACGCGCGATGGTGCGATGCGATGTGATCGTACTGATGGGTAATTCTCCGAAATTTTACAAATCGTTGAAATTTTTCCATAGAAAAAGTTGAGGTGTTGGCTATTATAGAGTGCACTTTTGTATCGAAAACTAATGTTTTTTGTTTAATTTAATAATTTTAAGACGTTACTTTTATACTATGCATCCGATTAGTTATGCATTCCCGGACTTCCTGATAACCCGGGTTTATTTTAGCAAAAAAATATTTTTTTTACTTTTTAATTTATATAGTTTTAAGAATGTTGCTTCCATACTATGCAACAGATTAGTTATGCGTTCCCGGATTTTCTGGCGTTTCGAAAAATATTTAAAAAAGAAAATTTTAAGAAGCCGCTTCCATAATTTCATACCCAAAAATGAGGTTTAGGTAAATATGCATCCGAATATCCGATCTCTAATAATAACGGCATACCTTAAAAACTGTATTAAAAAACGTATCTTTATCTTCTCAAACACTGAGACACATCAGACTGAACAACTTTTACTATACAGATAGAGTTTGATGGTCTGAAGCACCCCCTTAAGTTTCACTAGGGTGTTTTGTTACAGCCTGTAGAATACCTGTTCGAGGTAATGACTGTTTGGGGAAAGAATAATGGGAAACGGAAGTTTGAAATTATGCCCGTTCGGGGAAATGGCCGTTCGGGTAAATGGCCGTTCGGGGAAAAGGACGTATCCGGGAAATGGACGTTCGGGGCTAAAGTGGACGTTCGGGGAAAAGGACGTAATCGACCTGATCCTATAGAATACCTAGGTAGATAAATAGACAAATAAGAA
This sequence comes from Agonopterix subpropinquella, assembly GCA_922987775.1. NCBI lineage: Eukaryota > Metazoa > Arthropoda > Insecta > Lepidoptera > Depressariidae > Agonopterix > Agonopterix subpropinquella. The sequence continues at coordinate 19,595,310 of OV277703.1, read as the reverse complement.
CGAGACAAAGGTAGCAGGTAACACTATGGGAGCAAACGAGAAATATTTTGTATGGAACAACTGATTTTATTGGCGGACATTTTTGCCATGTCTATTTAAGTCAATCCAAATGTGTTGAAAAATGTTTTTTTTTGCGAATATAGTTTTCTTTGGTTCATACATCTTACAATTACAACAATAAAGGAGAATGGGCAAATTATTTCAATTCACCGATACATATTCATATGTCATTACTTTGTGAGATAGTTCTTACCATAAAATTCATGAAACTAAATAGTCCGTCCGGTTATTGGTATAGTCGCACTCAAAAGTTTGTCATTAGGAGTAGTATTTAAATATAAAAACTCAATAACTACATTGAAATTTTCTATTTAAATGTAGTTTTTTAGTTTTTTATTTAAACACTTTGACATCACGTGAGAGTGCAATACGCGAGTTTTGGTAATCAACTGGATATAGGTTCAACGATCAACCAAAGGAGGAATATTGACCAACAAGAGGAATATTGTGTACCTGTACTCCTAAATCTCCTAATACCAATATCCAGAAACAAAGATCATAAGAACTTGTAGTTAGTCCTGTGTTACCTCTACCACGCATTGTCCCTATGTTTCAGCGCGACAGCAATCGATCTGTAATAAACAGATTCTTCAAATGTCTTGTAGACCGCGTTTACTCTTTAGGTATTTGAATCTAGTTGGATACCTCTACCAAATATTATAACAGCATTTAAACAAATGTAACAAACTTATCTTCTCGATTGTACCAATACCCGGTCGATTTTTTGATGATTTAGAATTATTAATTTCATGAACATTAATAAATATCAGAGTCATTATCATATTTTATTATTATTATTGATTGTCTTGAAAAGTACCAGAATTTAACCCGATGATGACTAGACACTGATATACAATACATATCAAAAGTGTAACAAAACACCCTAGTAATATTTAAAGGGGCTGATTAGACCATTAAACTGAATAACTTTCACTATATCGAAAAAAATAGAATTGAAACAACCAAATAAGAAAAATATTTGTAATTAATTAATTCAATTATTATCAGTCGTATAAGTCACATAAAATTACCAAAATAGTTAGTTAAAGGAAAATGTAAAATTCGCAATTTGGCAGCCAGTCACGTAATTTTTGGGTATTTTAGGGTTGCTATTACCTTATATTAATATGTTTGACGGCGCGCTGCGATCGCTATTTTAGTTTTAAAAACTTTACGTTTTTTCTCGAGTCTGTTAAATGTATTTTGTATTTCAATTCACCTCTGTCATGTTACAGGGGCAGATCACTGACCAAGTGCGCCTCTCTTTCATCCAGTACTCTCATCCAAAATCATGAGAAGATAAATATAGGTAACCGAGCTTTGACCTAGATCGCATGTCGTAACAAGTAAGAATCAGCGTAGAAACTCATGTTAACTCAAAAGAACAACCGTAAACTAGCGAGGATTGCGGTCCGTTCTTGTACAAAACATGTGCGATGATGATGATATCACCAATAGTTAGAACGACTAATTCTGAGCTGAAAAAACAAATAATTTAGTAAAGAACTAAAACGACTGACTTAAAATAAGCTTCGCCGGGAAATTTTTAATGTTTTTTAAACATTAAAATTCAATATCGCATAAACGTTACAATGCAAAACAATACTTTTTGCCTATTAATGTAAAGTAATAATATTAGCTCTAAAATATCCACAACATTTGGTGACTGGCCGCAAAAAAAAAGACGCCATCCTCGGTAAAAAATTACCCATATGCCTTTAGGTTTAGACCATACATTGCAGTCGAGTCAGTAGTCGGTAGTTAGCTACAAATATTACTACCCTCATTCTCTACACAGTTACACTATACAGGGTGAAAGGAAACGGTATCATTAACCTTTAAACCACATTCTCTACCCATCAAACTGAACAACTTTTACAATAGGAGCAAACCGATCGGAGCAAAAAAAAATCGGCTGTTGCATACATTTGAGTCGAGTAGGTAGGACTGGAGTTTAGTATGGGACAGCTGGCTTTTTTTCTCCGATCGGTTTGCGCCCATAGTAAAAGTTGTTCAGTTTGATGGGTTATGTGGGTTATAGGTTAAATTGTGCTTTTCCTTACATTCTGTTTACAACTAACACATACACAGGTCGGGTTGTCGCAAAGAGGGTCCCATACAAAATTAGGACTTAGAAAATGTTCAGCAAAAAACAATCGCCAAATGTAACATTCGGGATCCGGGGGATGTGGGAGAGTATTAGGGTGGGGAACACCACCTCTGGTGAACCTTGAACATGAAATGGAGGGTTTAATTAAAGGGAACGTTTTTGGGTAGACTGGGTAAATAGTAGCTATTCGGTTCTGGCACTCGCCGACCGCTGCCGCGGCACGCTCGCTCCGCTCGCTCGGTTCGTGCGCTGTGGATCGCAAGATACCTAACATGCTCGTCGCTTCGCTCCTCGCTAACCTAACCGAGTAATGAAGTGGGACGCTCTATTTCGGTTCTGGAACAAAGTCAATGACCTGACCTTGATTAAAATTAAATAAATTCCTTAAATTATAAAAAAAACATAATTTATAAAATATCTAGATAACGGTGCATCCTAGCGAAAAAATAGCAAATTTTTCGAACCCCCGTGGGTTTATGAGTGCCCCAGGCACTCATAAACCCACCCTTCCGCATGAAAAAATAAAAAATTACTCATTATTGAAAATTTTACGCCCCCATACAAATAGATGGCTCATACGAAATCGTTCAAAATTTTTCTACCCTTCTGTCGGTTACGTCCTTTTGCCTGAACGTCCATCGCCCGAATTGACTACATAGACAACAAGTTTTGAAAATTTTACAAGTCTAGCCCCCATACTAATTTCGGATTACTCGCATAATTACATATCGCATATCGACTCACATTATAAATTTAACGAGACACGCAAATTGACCTACTTGTAAACTCATTTCACCCGAAAATTCGACTATGTCGATGGTGCATACAATTTCGATCAAATTTTTTTATTATGGATTGTCTTTTTTGGTCCGAAATAAATGAGTATTTAATTTTTTTTTTTTTAATTAAGTCCCAGCTCCATATAAAATTTGCGTAAAATTTTTCTAATTGTCCTCTTTGCGACACCCTAACCCATACACATACAAAAAAAAGGATCAGGTCGGTTACGTCCTTTTCCCCGAACGTCCACTCTTCACCCGAACGTCCTTTTCCCGGATTCGTCCTTTTCCCCGAACGGCCATTTCCCCGAACGATCATTTCCCAGAACGGGCATATTCCCGAACTTTTCCCCGTACGGCCATTTCTTCAAACGGATATTCTACGTGGTGTAACAAAACACCCTAGTAATACGTAAGGTGGTGCTTCAGACCATCAAACTGAACAACTTTCACTATGGAGCCAACTTTGAAATCGTAAAAAATAGGCTCTAATTAAACTGTTTTTTTTTGCGATTTAGAAGTTGGCTCCATAGTGGAAGTTGTTCACTTTGATGGTCTGAAGCACGATACAAAACAGGTAGGTAATTAGGTAGTAGGTATTAGGGTAGTGTAGGTAGACACGTGCTAGCCTAGGTACGTACGTACACTAGGCTACCTGCGAAGTCCGTACCTACCTACGAAACTTTTAGTAGGTAGTTAGGTAAGTACGTTACTAAGAATAGTTTCGTACGTAGTTCGCAGATAGCCTAGTGTACATTTTGTCATTAAATACAATAAAACCATACAATATACTGTTAAAATTTCAACTGGCTACCTATTACGATTCAGAAGATACAGCCCTCTGCAGGTAGGACGGACGGACGGACGGACAGACTGACAGCGTTTGCTTATAAATAGGGTCCTGTAATCCTGTTTTCACCCTATGGGTACGGAAAACAAAAATTAGGCCTAGCAGAAATCTAAGAAAATTATAGGTACCTACTTATACATAGTAAAATACTTACCTATACGGATCAGCCCCCTTACCCGCACTTTCGATCTTCACTATATCGCCACTGTTTCGGTCCGCACTTCATTGTAATAGAGTTGAAATTGGAACGAAAACATTCACGCAAAAGTTCGAATCGAATGTGCGGGTAGACCCTCTGGTCAGTTACGTCCTTTTCCCCGAACGTCCATCGCCCGAATTCTTTGTACGACCTTTTCCCCGATCGGACATTGCCTAGTACGTCCATTTCCTTGTACGGACATTTCCCCTTACGTCCCTTTCCTTGTATAGACATTTCCTCTTAGTACATAGGACGTAGACAATTTTCAACAAAAAACAATCGCCAAATGTAACATTCGGGATCCGGGGCATGTTGGGAGTATTAGGGTGGGGGAACACCACCTCTGGTGACCTTCAAGGTCAAAGACCTTGACCTTGAACATGAAATGGAGGGTTTAATTAAAGGGAATGTTTTTGGGTAGACTGGGTAAATAGTAGTAATTCGGTTCTGGCACTGTGATCACAAGATACCTAACATGCTCGTCGCTTCGCTCCTCGCTAACCTAACCGAGTAATAAAACATAATTTATAAAATATCTAGATAACGGTGAATCCTAGCGAAAAAATAGCGAATTTTTCGAACCCCTGGGGCACGAATAAACCCACCCTTCCACATGCAAAAATAAAAAAAATAACATTTTTGAAAATTTTACATTTCCAGCCCCCATACAAATTTCACCCGAAAATTCGTCTAAGTACCTACGTACGGGGAAAAGTTCGGGAATATGCCCGTTCGGGGAAAAGGTCGTTCGGGTAAATTTCCGTTCGGGGAAAAGGCCGTTCGGGGAAATGGAAGAAACCGGGAAGTGGACGTTCGGGGAAAGGACGTAACTGACCTGATCCACCCATACTCATGTTTCTATCAGTTCTAGTATATCTAAGTAACTTGAAAAAGTACCACCAATACCTGTTTTTATAATACTTTAAATAAAATTTTAATATTCGCTTACGTTCGGTACGGTAAAAAGTAGGAAACTAAATCGCCGGCCGTGCGCCGTGACAGCCGGGCCCCCCGAGGTGAAACTCACCCCGCGCGCACCGCACCCCGCCCGCATATAGTCGAAACAACACTCAATTCAGAACGAATCCGCGCGTAATTTTTACATTTTGTAGTCGGGTGACGATAAGATGCTAGATATGTGGATAATTTTTTTTGTTCAGAAGCCGTAGCATGCTACACGTGATACGGCTGTATCACGTCTTTTATATCGTTCGTTCGCGCGCAAATAGAAAGAGAGCGAAGGTGTGATAGCGGTGTATCTCGGTGGCATGCTACCCATGCTGAATATTCTTTTTTTTTTTTTTTTTTTTTTTTATGTTCGATAGGTAAACATTTGACCCCAATCTCACCTGATGTTGAGTGATGATGAGGCCGAAGATGTAGCATGCTTACCTAGAAAGATGCCTATTCACTCTTGCCTTGAAGAGGCCCAGGTTGTATTGCTCAGGGAACAGGTCCGCAGGCAGCAGTGTGACCACTTTTAGTAGATTTCTACTTTTTTGGTAGATTTAGGGCAAAGAAAACGATAATTTAGTAGTGGGAAATTGTTTAGTAGATTTTGGTAGAAATTCGGTATTCGAAAATTTGATCCAAAATGCAAGTATTTAGTCAAAAAAATCAAAGCTGGCAATACAAATAGCTGAGAAAACGATTGCAGGGGGCTTTCTGGAACTTCTAATAAACCTTTAGTGGTTTGCAGCAATATTAATCTTATCAAAAATAATGTTGTTTTATACAAAAGAGGGTTTATAAGACAAAGAAAACTGTACCAACTTTAAACTTGCAACTTTAAACTTGGGACGACCAATTAATATTTATTTAGATTTTTTTGGAAATTGAAGCATCCATTTTACAAAACGATGATAACAGATACAAAATTATACAAAAATGCGAAAATAACATGAGTAATGATGAGCGTTTAGATAATAATGTTAATATTTTTTTCAAAAACGTGTTTTATATTACATTTTAACCATCTGAAACGACATAAATATTAGTTGGTAGAATTTAAGTAGAATTTGAAATAGGACTTGGTAGATTTTAGTAGATTTCAGCAGTAATTTTGGTAGATTCTCTGAAAAAAAAGTGGTCACGCTGGCAGGCAGTGCGTTCCACTCCTTAGCCGTGCGCATTATAAAAGAAGAAGCAAACTTCTTCGTGCGAATTGCTGGTAGGTCAACGACATAAGGGTGGAAACCCAGCCTGCGTCTCGTCCCCCGCAGATGAAAGGGAGACGGAGGTATTAAATCGTGTAATTCCGTCGCACACTCTCCGAAATGTATCCTATAAAAAACAGATAGACAGGCTACCTTGCGACGATGCTCAAGACTTTGTAGCTTCGCCACAGAGGTTGGATCACCTATGAGCTTCCTGGCACGCCTGTCGATTGAGTCCAACGCGGCCAGCTGGTATTGCAGACCCGTCCCAAAGATGGCAGCAGTACTCCATACACGATCGGACTTGTGCTTGATAAAGTTGTAGAAGCTGTCCCGGAGTGAAGTACCGTCTGACCTTCGAAAGGACGCCCAGTTTTTTCGCTGCGGTTTTCGCCATGGACTCAATATACCGCCCGAAATTCAAATCGGACGATATGTTAATGCCCAGGAGCTCCAGGCGATCAGCTATCGGTATGGACACATTTCGGAAAGTCGGAGTCAAAGCGAAGGGACTCCGTTTTGTGGAGAAAAGGCACGCCTGTGTTTTGTTTGCGTTGAAACTGACCCGATTAGCGTCACCCCAGTCGGACACAAATTCAAGGGCCAAGTTTAATCGCTGCACCATGGCCTCTCGACAAGACTGAGTAACATCCAATTTGACCCCTGCACCGGACAGATATCTGTCAGAAACAGTGCTGTCGTCAGCATACCCAAAGGTTCCGGGCACAAGCATGTCGTTTATATGCAGCAGAAATAAAGTAGCTGACAGAACTGACCCCTGAGGAATTCATTATATTTGCGATGTCTCTATGGTATCCAAATTTTTCTAAAATGTATGCATTGTCCTAAAAAACAAGGACGAAGTTGGGCCTTTTTTGATCAAAAATTACGAATCTTTGAGCCAACATAGCTTAAGAACTAAATATTTAAATAAAAATCTGACTTCATACAGACACAGATATTTGTTTCTAGATTGTGTTAAAAGTATTTGTTTTTACTTTAATTACGATATGTTTAAACTAGGACCAGACTACGTTTTGTATGGAGCGCGCTCCGAGTAGAATTCTCTTAACCTTTTTGTCTCCATGTTTTTTTTTAAAACCATGCTTTATTGTATTATGTAACTGTTTAATAAGAGACAAATAAATAATTTTTAATTTTAATTTAATTTAATTTAAGATGCTATTAATCCACCAAATAGTCACATTTGTGACGTATAGACGTGACTTAATAAGCAGCTTCTTATTTGGCACTATTGTCATATTGTTGTTGTTATTATTGTTGTATTGTATAACGATACTGTGTAAACGCTTCTTATAATAGGACTGAACATTGCCGAGTAAACGTTTATTATATGCTGCTGAGTAACTAAAATTCTGAATAAAATGGTTAAAGTATAAGAAAGTGCTGTATAATTCGCGTTTATATAACTTTAATATGACGTAAAAATTTTCGTAACGTTCATGCAGTTCACTCCAGTTTTAGTCATTGTGCCCTTTTGACATTTTGCGCTTTTGACTATGTGGTAGTACTAGTATTTATTCTGTGACTATGTGCGCTTTTGCTTAGATTAAAAACTTTTCGCTTACGCTGAAAGATGGAGCCAAGAAATGAGAGAGCGGGATAGCCAGTTATGAAAACTTATGTAAACAAAAAAGACACAAATATTATTTTTTGTTTCGGTCACCGTGGCCGGTTTTTTTGTTTGGCAAGATGTCAAGCCATTGTCAAACGTATGGAATGTTGATGACATCTTGCCAAACAAACCGACTTTTTGTATGCAATAGTCACACTATTGCTGTTTCATGTGCGGCCACGGTATGGTTTCATCTAGTTACTATATCTATGGCGCTTTTGGCATTCTGCTCTTTTGGCATTTTCCTACCCACTTGTCATGTACCGCTTTTGACATTATGCTCCTAAACGAATGCATAGTTAAAAGTTGCTACCACGGACCCCACCCTAACCTATCCTATGGGACATCATAAATGAAAAATAAGTGAAAAAAAATTCTAAGTAAAGTTAGCCATTTCGCGAATTAGACATTTTCAGAATTGACCATTTCACGAATTAGCCATTTCGCGAATGATCACAGAACGCATCCATTTTCCAGTAATAAACCTAGAGAGAAATGGAACGCAACGCAAGCGGAGACAGTGTGACCACTTTTAGTAGATTTCTACTTTTTTGGTAGATTTAGGGCAAAGAAAACGATAATTTAGTAGTGGGAAATTGTTTAGTAGATTTTGGTAGAAATTCGGTATTCGAAAATTTGATCCAAAAGTTTATTCAGTCAAAAAAATCAAAGCTGGCAATACAAATAGCTGAGAAAACGATTGCAGGGGGCTTTCTGGAACTTCTAATAAACCTTTAGTGGTTTGCAGCAATATTAATCTTATCAAATAATGTTGTTTTATACAAAAGAGGGTTTATAAGACAAGAAAACTGTACCAACTTTAAACTTGCATAGGGACGACCAATTCATATTTATTTAGATTTTTTTGGAAATTGAAGCATCCATGCTACAAAATATAAATGCTACAGATACAAATATCCGTGCTACAGATACAAAATTATACAAAAATGCGAAAATAACATGAGTAATGATGAGCGTTTAGATAATAATGTTAATATTTTGTTCAAAAACGTGTTTTATATTACATTTTAACCATCTGAAACGACATAAATATTAGTTGGTAGAATTTAAGTAGAATTTGAAATAGGACTTGGAAGATTTTAGTAGATTTCAGCAGTAATTTTGGTAGATTCTCTGAAAAAAAAGTGGTCACGCTGAGCGGAGAGGCCATGTTTTTTTTTTTAAATGTCATTTTAGCTTGTCGTGAAAGGCTGCGAACATTGTTTTTATTCTTTATTTTCTACTGTTTTGATCAATAATATAAATGAAAACTGCAATAATAAATCAGTGCAAATCATTATCCATTGACTATGAAAGTAATACGTAACATCTATAAAACGTGTGCCCGTAATGAACGTTTTAATGAAGTGTGACGCGCATCAAAGATAATGCCGACAAAATGAAGCTTTTATCGCTGTTATTTATGATTACGACGAGTTTCGGCGCTCTTAACATCTTCGCGCAGAGCGACAACTGTACGAGGACGAACAGCCGTTGTGATTACAAGCTCAATGTGCGTAAGTTATCGGACACTTTAGCCAGCAAGTTCTATGACATAGTTGTAAAGGAGCTCGGTAGTGAGTACACCGCGCACTTCGAGATACGAACGGCTTACAAAGTGAGCCGCTACCAGACCTCGGACAACGATATACTCGCCAGTATAACTGATAAACTAAGCTACAAACTATCATCGGCTGCAAACATACTCTATGAAACTGGGAACGCTATAAATAACAGTACTCCGTCCTTCACTCATCCTTGCCCATTCAACTCTATCCGTAAGTCAGTATTTATTAAAAGTTCTGATGTATTCAAAAGTATACCTTCTTCTCTGGACTCTAAAACTAAAATGTTGGGTCGTCTCAAGGATTTAAAAGTCAAAAGGCAATATTTCTTATCTCACATGGATTATGCCACAGACAGAGACTGTGCGACAATGCCGCATTCAAATTTGAGATACCTATATCATAAGGTTGTGCATCAAGATCCTAAGCTAGTTGTTTTTATAATAGATAACAATATGAAAGCAGATTCACTACAGCACGCTGTTAATGTAGCTAAAGAGACAGCTTATGCATTGCAGAGTATAGACGTGATAGCTCTAAAGATGACAAACACTACAGATTTTGTTAAATTCGAAGACGCTTGCAGTAACGATGGTATGTCAGATTTAGGAAATGCTACGGATAACAACAAACTTCTACTTCGAGAGTACTTATCGAGCTTAGATATAGCACCATTGAATGTGTCACCGATGGCCATAAATTTAGAGCTGATAAAGTTATTAACACAGAAAAATCTGCCCAAAGATAAGCTCTTTATATTTTTGACTGATACAAAAGTACTGAAAAACGATACTTGGTTGAAGATGTTTCCGGATCCAGAAGATGTCAACATGAAGTTTGGTATAGGACTTATTTATGAGAACCAAATGGACAGGAACAGCTCTCTTGGCATCTTGCATATTGACAAATGGCACAACCATTCTAACAATCATTCAGTCATGAGGCTGCACATCAATGACAGTGGAGTAATAGGTCAAGTTGCTTCTGCGTTTATTTCGTTACTGCCTGAAAGATATGAGAAAAATAAGATTAAAGTTGAAGGACCTATTTGGGAAGCAACTGAAAGAGATTTCATGGTGTCTCTTGTTCTTCCAACTGACATTGGAGTACTGGGATTAGACCTCTACTGGTCCGACTTGGCCGAGGATATTATTTATTTCAAAGGCTCAAATAGAAGAAAGAGGGCTTTTGTCATGGACCATTCTGGTAAAGTCCTGATGCACACATTTTTCCCAAGACCAGAATCCGCCTCTGAAAAAATTAAATTCACCAACCTTGAAAGTATTGAAATGTATGATTTTATTGGAAGTGTAAAACAAGAAATAATGTCTAATAGTTTTGGTAATTTAACTATGTTTGATAAGAATTCTACTAAGTCAATTATTTATTCTTGGAAGTGGATCGAGAGTTTGTATGTTGTGTGTATTGTGTCCGAAGTATCAGAACAAAGTTTATTCAATAAGACTAACATATTTTTCACTAGGAGTAATAAGGAGATTCTTTTCCATAGGCTAGATCTGTTCCCTCCGAAGAACGGTAAAATGTGTAGACATTTTAAACAGGTAGCTACTATTGATCAGGGTACTGTATACTTAAGTCCGTCTAGTTTCCAGTCACCGTTTACATACCTTTATGACATGGGTGATGGTCAGGAAGCCGTCACATACATGCAGAACTATTTAGCTTACTTGAAGAGCGTTGCACATGGCCTGCTTTCTAACCCGGGACTGAAAAATGAGATTCAACAAGACGTTGGTTTCTTAAACTCTATTCTATCATTTTACAAGAGGCAGCATCTTCATGGAGCTTACTCCAAGTATATTGTGAGAAGGTATGCAGTTACAGAAAGTGGTGTCCTTGTGATGTTCCCTGGAACAGTCTTGGAGTATGATTATGAGCCAGTCAGAAGGCCATGGTACACATATGCTTTAGAAAATCCAGGTAAAATTATTCTCACTCCCCCTAATCTAGACGTCGGTGGTGCAGGGTATGTCGTGTCCATTTCCTATGCTGTTAAAAGCCCCTTTTATCCCACTATGGTAGTTGCTATGGATATCACTATGGGATTTCTTTATAAGCTTCTAATTGATAGTATGCCTCTATGTGCCATGTCCTATGTCAAATGTTTTATAATGAACAATCGAGGCTACTTAGTTTCCCACCCTGGACTCATGGACCCCAATAGCTCTGGTCCTATAGAACAGCAACATATTACGCACAAAGAATCTATGATAGCCATAGATATGTTGAACCACAAGGGTTTTGTCACTAAAAGGTTATGCAGTAACTTTTACGATAAAACCATTCAACGATTCTACGAATTTAACACTTCCTTGCCCAATGTGCTTTCTAACGTGGTGTCTGGTGATCACTGTGTCCACTATTATATCGCAGCCATTCCTGGCACTAATGCTTTCGTGGGACTCGTCAATGCGTCTTGTAGTGTCGGCGCTTTCTGTCCCTGCAGTATGGTCGATCGACTCTGCCTCAACTGCAACCGTATGGAGCAGACAGAATGCGAGTGTCCCTGCGAATGTAGCTCAGAACTCTACGAATGCCCCAGCACGAATATCTCCCGACTCACTCAGGACATTTCCCTCTGTGGCATGATGCCAGAAAACAACAACCATAAATCCCATTACTTCCATAATTTCGCGGAAAATTTGAAATCGTGTTTCGATTTCCAATGCGAGACTTATTTGACGCATTCCTCTTGTCTGGGCGTATTGGGATGCGAGTGGTGTCAGATAGATTCGGACGCTCGGACGCCCCTATCAGCACCTTTCTGTACTTCGCAATCCACTTGTTTTAACGGAGTGCTGGGCGCTGTCACGCCTTACGGGGAAGGTACATTTGGTCATCTAAATAGAGATGCCTTTGGAAGCTACTCCGCTATAGGACCTATAGCTGGATGTATTGTAACAGTCAGCCTAGTTATAGCTGTTGCTATATACTGTTACAGACAGAATGTAACTTCAGCCAGCTGCCACAATCTGTATGTGGACGGTCCTGCTGAGACTTGGCATGATGCAGATGTCCAAATGAGTCACTTGCAATCAGACGATATGCATGATCTGTCTGGACAGGACAAATTGCTGCCTGCCATGGAGATAGAGGCTCCGATATCGCCTTACAGGGTTGTGACGGGATATCGACGATCACACACTGCAGGTGGTTCTGATCACGGCTACTCCACAATGACTCCTCACGAGGATTCTGAAGCTACAGGCTTCTCCGTAAATGATCCCACTATTCTATCAGATGATACCAAGTCTGATGTTAGTTGTCCCCTCCCGGCTAAGATTAAGCCTAGGTTAAAAGCTAATGGAGACTTGAGTGTGACAGTGCTTCCATGCGGTAAAAACAGTGTTATAGCACCAGTCACTGTCCACAGACATATGGAAGCGTCGTAATGTGGGATTCCGTTAATAAAATCTACCTCTTGTGTACATATTACTTTTTGATGTAGCATGTTTAATTATTGTGATATAAATATTTGCCAACATGTTATCATAAGTACTTAGATTAATATCATTGTCACATACTGCATACCTACTTAATTTTTGGTGCTCTTCATTTCATTTGTGTAATTTTTTGTAAAAAAAATAATGTTGTTTATGTTTTTTTAACAGTTTATAATTTGTTCATGACTCTGTAATATGTTTATTTGCATGTGGCAGCTCTGCGTGTAGCTATATTATATGATGCATCTTGTCCAGATTTAAATGCTTGCATTGTTAACAATCTAGATTTAAATCGTACTTAACTTTAATAACAGCAAAAAACAAAATCACGATCTCAATGGGGTTCCTATCCTTAACATTTATACTCAAAAAACAATCAATGCATATCTATTTTTTTTTATTAACTGTTCATTCTTTCATTATCTATGAAAAATGTCAATGATGTAAATTACAATTTAATCTTTATTCAGTGGCAATATGATTCAGGTTGTCTGATACAGGTCTAGGTATAATTTTTATACATTGTTTTATAAGTAAGTGGCTACTATGTAAGTTAAAATTAAATTGATTTTGATAAAATGTGCCAGTGCCTACTATATTAATTGGTAAGCTAAAAGTAACGTAAAAGTATTTTTAAGACTGAATTTGATGTTGCATTTATTTTAATCTGTAATAAATTTTCTTTTATATAAAGATAATGGTTTTATTTATTCTATTAAATCAAAGAGTACAACAAAGTTTGATAGATAACTATTATTTTAAACATCAGTCAGTGGCCTCGATTCGGAGTGTACCACGACTAAACTAAACTAAATGTATTCCTGTCACTTTCTAAAATAAGATTAAGAAAAGAGACAGAAAACCAACAGCTGACTTTAGTGCTGTCAAAGTGACGTTAAACGCCCAAAAACGACTTAAATAAGATGGCGTACATTATGATGGCATCTTATTTTGCGCATTTAACGTCACTTTGACAGCACTAAAGTCAGCTGTTGGTTTTCTGTCTCTTTTCTTAATCTTATTTTAGAAAGTGACAGGAATACATTTAGTTTAGTTTAGTCGTGGTACACTCCGAATCGAGGCCATTATACACCATAGCTATTATAATGGTTTGCACTTATATTTAAAATATATGGTCTATTATCCGCGGTTTATACAGAATAGACGTGTGGCGGTAGCGGATAGTCAAAGTAACACAATATAAACCTTAGGCTCTTTTTCCACTACTCCGGTCCGGCACACGATAATTTCCAATCCGATTTAGAAATCTATTACACTACTATACTCGCTTTTCCACTACCCCGGTATCCGGTTGTTATCGATCCGGTAATTTGCCAAACCGTTGGTCTTTTATCGTCCGAAGTGACAGGCTTACGAAAACAATGCATGCTTTTGCATTACCTGTCCGGTCCGGCTATTTCCAGTTAGATAAAAACTATAGGACACATATGCTTTTGAGGTAAGACTTGTAGAAAATGATCCCTAGTATTGATAGAATAATAATAATCGGTACTGAATTCTACCACATCCGACGAGATAATGAAATTTTACCGTCCGTTTTTTACCGGATAAGTGGAAAAGCGTTGACCGGTTTTCGATATTTTTCTGAAGGCTATTTCCGACATCCGACGCCGGACCGGAGTAGTGGAAAAAGAGCCTTATAGTACCATGGTACAATAATATACTCCGCATACTCCGCCTGGTACTCTCTTCCGATCATGTGACTGACACAAGTCTACATCATCATACCCATGTAACATGTTATGTTGAAATAAAGTGGCAATGTTTTTGTGACGTAGGCTTGTGTCACTCTGGGAAGAGAAGACCTGTTTTTTTAGACTATGTTATAGTCCGTAGCATAGCGTCGTTTGGAGAACTCCAAGCGACGTTGCAGGCGCGGGCGCGATTCTCCTTTATGACAAAAACGACGCTATGCTACGTACTATAAGGTTTATATTGTGTTACTTTGACTATCCGCCACCGCCACACGTCTCTTCTGTATAAACCGCGCCTTATAGTTAAGAACAATTCATTTGAACAATTTTACTTTAACCATCCTCACTAAAAGAGCAGCGGTCGGAGGTGCGGTAGCAGCGGTCACCCAGAGGCTCGCGGGCCGCGGCGACGGGCTACCCGTTCTATAGCTTGAAATCAATTTGAACTTTATATTCAGTTTATTCACTTACTAATTATTCAAAATGCTAGATAAAATGTCGTGATTTTGACGGCCCGGTAGCATAGTCGGTAGTGAATCTGCCTGCCGTGCCGAGGGTCGCGGGTTCGAATCCCGTAAGGGGAAAATATTTGTATGATGAATATGAATATTTGTACCCGAGTCATGGATGTTTGTATTTATATATGTAATCTATATCGTTGTCTAGTCATCATAATACAAGTCTAGGCTTGATTCTGGTACTTTAAATGTGACTAGATAATTTGTGTGACATTGTCCAAGATAAAAAAAAAAAACGCACCGCTGCTCTTTCAGTTTCAGTGTGAATTGACTCCTACTAAAAAGCAGAGTGGCTGGAGGAGCATTTTCGGTGCAATATTTTGTTTAGAACGAGTAGCGCGACGCCGCGCGCGAGGAGTCGGGCTGTGCCTATTTATCTTCAATTCTTCATATCACATTGAAATTGTGCTACCATATTAATAAAACAAAGTTTTGACAAACAATTGTTTACTGTCCATGGTTACTGCATAAAACTATTCACAATCCCACAGAACATTATAAGAGGGGTTAGAAGTGCAAAGTAGGCGTGGAACGCGTCGCCACAGGTTATACAATGATTTGCATAACACCATAAGGCGCGCGGCGTGGTGGGAGCATGATGGCATGAGTAGTTGTAGCAGCGTGAGCGGGAAGACAAGTGGCGACAGCCCTCTCCGAAGCAAAAGCGCCACTTTGCATTTCCAACCCCTCTTTTAATGTTCTGTGCAAAATCCCACTTCAAAGCACTTATTCGTCTTCGAACCGTATGTGCGTGTGTGTGGGCTGAGGGGAGGCGGGGGCGAGGGGCGCGGCCGCGACCAGCGCGTCGTGTCGCGCGAGGATGCGGCTGCGGCCGCGGTCGCGCTTGCCGCAGCGCGCGGTCTCTGCGCGCGACCACTGCTCCTCTTCCTCGCTCGTCGACATCACGCGCGTCACGTTTATTGAGTTGCCGCAGTACTGGAAGGGATTAGGTAAGCATTATAATAATCGACTATATTCCCCGATGGGGGAAACAGACTGCAAAGATATTCTAGTAGTACCCAATACCTTGGACAGCTAGACTGTCATTTCTACATAGCATAAAATAAAGTCGCTTCCTGCGTCTGTCTTAAACCACGCAACGGATTTTGATACGGTTCTCACTGTCATTTAGATAATTTCTTCCGGTAGGTATGTGTAGTGTAGGTACTTATAATACCACCTGAAGTGCGATTTTTGAAAATCATACGATCGACTTGGCAGTAGAAAGATGCATAATCTCCATAGTAATTTTGACATTTTCTACTGCCAAGTCGCTCGTATGATTTTCAAAAATCGCACTTCTGGGCAAAGCTGGACCGGGTTGCTAGTTTCATAACAACGGGAAAAATTGAACAGAATAGGTAAGCATGTGTGAGCGACACAGGAATACGCATTTGCCTTAATTTTAAGCCACGATCCTGCCAGAGGGAGTTTTCAAATAGGTGGGAGTCACGGAGTGTCCGTACTGTATGTAGTACTAGATACGCTTTCTTAGGGTGTCTGTCCATTGACGCGGAGATAGGCGGCGGAGCGGAGAAACGGAGAAATATTAACCAATAAGATTGTATAAAATCTCGGAGCGGAGGTTTTATGCAATCTTATTGGTTAATATTTCTCCGCTCTGCTGCCTATCTCCGCGTCAATGGACAGGCAGCTTTATAATGTGTCCTGTCGCCACCGTTTAAGGGTAGCGACACATTGACCAAGGAGATCGACGGGCCATCCATACAAAAAGCACGTTTAGTATGGGACGCCGTCCATTTCCTTCTGCCGTGTCGACGTGACGTGGCGAACGCACGTCCAATACTAATCGCGCTTTTTATATCAACAAACCGTCGATCAAAGTGTCATGACCCTAATGGACTGTTTGATGAATCCTTTCTCAGTTGTCTTGTAGCATATTCATGTTATGTTCATGTGAACATGTTATAATATTTGTCCTTACCTCATCAGCCGATTTCGGGGAATCGAACCTGATAACGACTTCTGTCTGGCCCTCTTTGACATCTACATGCTGCACGTGAACATTGCTTCGAATCTGTAACGTTTTAATAAAAGTAATCATTATTTACTTTTTGACACTAACAAAGGCAGTCTGATAATTAGTAAATCTAAAAATATCGCTCTCTTTACTCTCTTTAGCATGTGATGATGATGAGATGAATGAACAAAGATTCTATTTGGTCTTAGCTGCGCGTGATGAAATTAAAGTTTTTATGAAAAAATCGTATCAGTTCGTCACTTTACCAATTTGCGATTTTAAAAGATAAATTATCAATGATATTAGATTTTGTGATGATTATTAGACTAGACTTTTTTTTCGTTCATATGCTAACAACTAGAAACAAATGAAACTAACAGTTCTCTTGGTGAGCCTGACGTCGAGACATGGTTCTGGAAGCACTTCTTTCACGAACACACCCGGTATTCTTTCCAGGGGAGCGGTGCTTTTAGCGCCATCCGCTTGCTGTGTGTTTATTGCTGAAAAATCGGGAATAAGGACGGCATTAACTTTTTGAAAATGCATATTATGATTTCTAAATAAAATAAAACATTTTAATACCTAATATACTCAAAAATAACCACAGAGCAATGGAGCGCAGCATATTAGGCGTCGAAGAGAGTGTTAAGACGCTATGGTAGGACAAAACGCCTTGGAGGCATCTTTTATTTTTCATGTTTCGACTAGATTTATATAATTTACCGAAACCAAAATCATACCTCAGTATTCTTGGATAGTCTAGTGAAATCATATATTGAATACACGATTGGAATTACTTCGCTCGATAGAAAATCGTTACAAAGATAACGTATTTTCATGTATTTTTAACCATTTTTCTCACCTGAGAAGAACTTAAAATAGGTTCAGATTTTTGGTATTTATACTCACATAATTATTCACTATTAGTTTATCTAGTAAAATCATAAAAAAAATCTATAAAAAGTACTTTGTTAACTCTTTTTAATCGAAAATACGGCACGCGTACGCACTTTTCGGAGGGCTGGGCAATCGCGATTCTCGTAGAAAATATTCGTCTGAACCTATGGCCCTTTAAAGCGATAAATCCCACCTATCGCCACTATTAAATAATTTGTGCTATCGCCTGGATGTGTGCTTGGCTATATTCTCTTACAAAGGAGCCAAAAATAAAGGAGAAATTAGCAGCGATTTAAATGCCGTAAGCAATCAGCGACATAAAGCGGAATTTACAGGTAAGGACGATTTTCGCTATGCGGCTAAATGCGATTTGAAGTACATTGCTGCATTAGCTTGTTATTTCAAGATTGTGTCAATCTAACCAGTAAGTGTTACTTCAAATCGCACTTAGTCCCACGGAAAATAAAATCTCGCTTAAGGTAAGATTGCATAGGTACAAATATCATAATAAACCTTACCCGTTTCGGCTTCAACAGAAGGCGCGGCTGGCGCAGGTATACCCGAATAGGTATGCCTCTTATTCCGCAAGTTGGCTTTCATTTCCTTCATATATTTCCTTTGTAAATTCAAGTATTTGTTCCTGAGAGCCTTCCACTCTGACTTGGACAAAACTTGTAGACCCCAGAGGGCTCCCTTGGGGGCTTCGTTCTGTCCTAAAGAGTTTCTAGCTTTGCTCTTCTCTTTGGCTGTCCGTTTTCTGGTCTTCTTTTTCCTCGGTGCTTCTGGGTTTCCTTCGTCTTGACTTGTTAATTCATCTTTGGATTCTACATCCGTTTTGGATTCCTGTGACATTTTTGAGTAATTATTCTTACTTATTATTATTAAGACTTACAAAGTAAAACAAAAGAGATATTCAATATAGAAAATTTCGTCTTTCACTATTTCAAATCGTCCTAGACTATTTCTTGATATGTTGACCGTTTTTTTATGGGGATGATGTTCAAACCATCAAACTGATCAATTTGTCGGGAGTTACTTTGCCTACGTAAAAGACTGTAATAATTTCAATTCGGGATTCAAACCCAGGACCTCGGTCTTCCTTCAATAAATAATTTAAAAAGGTAAAAGAAAATCAATAGTTACTTCAGTAGGGGTTGCAATAATGCTCTTGTTCTCTTCCTGGAAAAATGAAAAATGTTTCATTAATTTTATTTTGGGAACAATCTGAAAGGAATATTGTAAATTAATTCTCCTAATCCCAACAAGCATATGCTTGTAACGATTAGGAGAACCCAGACTTGTTTCAGGGGAGAGACATTCATGGAAAAAACAATGTAAAATAAATTGCTGTAATCACAGTACTATTCGGAATTTCGGATTTCTGGGAGATAAATCCCACACTATCCCGTGACGTGAGCGAGCAATGTAATGCTCCCGCACAGCAAAAAATCATGTGTTGTCAAAACAGCCTATTATTATTATCTGTGGTTTTGGGCCTTGACAGGCTTGCTAAGCCTGTGCCACGTAGACCATCGCTGGTCCTTTGTGATCGCCCTATAAAAAGGGCGATCACAAACAAAACAAAACAAAACAGCCTAACCGAATCATCAAATCAAACTTACAGTAGGAGTATCTTTCTTCTCACTATCAGATTCCTGATCCAATTTTAGCTCCAAATTCTTTAGTTTCTTATCTTTCTTCTTCTTCTTCTTCGGCGGTTCATGTTCTTCTTTATCATCCTTCACCGGTTCCTCGTGCTCGTCGACGGAGAACATCTTTATTGATGAGAGGTCTTCAGGAGGCATGCACGTGGGGAGCTTGCAACCCATTTTGGTGAATGTGTTTATGCAACGCTGTGCATCTTCCGGCTTGCCAAACTCTATGAAACCGTAGCCCTGTAATTTGATTTTTGACGGGTGAATAAAAAGTTGTGATACTGAACCATTTAGGACTCTTAAACATGTGTAAGAGTCCTAAATGAATTAGAACTCATGCCACAATTTCAATGCCTTAATTGATGCAATTATTCAATGATTTATCGCGTTAGCAATATAGGATGGGCGGCACAGTCAAGTCGCTGCTATTTCAAAGCGTAGGAAATCCATGAGAGAACCAAAAGTTTCTAATGTGAAACATTTCATAAAGATGTTATTTCAAAGAATCTCTCTCTCTTATCTCTCGAACTTTCTAAAGAAAGTTGTAGGTACATTATTTTCTCCAAGATAATTCAAATCATCACATCTACAGACAGCGAACAGGGCTCCTCCAAAAAAAAGGTTGTGTGGCATAGCAGTGAGCCATTCTATGCCAGAGTCAAAGAGATTTAATATAATACTACTTAATATATTGAATGTCTTTGGCCAGAGTCAGTCTTATTTCTTTTTTGGAGTTTATAAACAATTCAACATTACAGACAAATCGCTTCCTTCTTTTTTTTAGTTTGTAAAAATTTTTGTTTGCTTACCTTAATCCGCTGTGAGTTTTTAAACGTAGGCAGGGAGATGTAGGCCACTTGACCGTAGTCGGAGAACACTCGTTGCAGCCAGTCCCTGCTCGCTGTGACCGGGATAGACTCCACGTAGACAGTCCTCATGTCTGCATCATAAGGCAAAACTGGCGTTTTTCTGCGTATCTGTGGTAACATGAGTAAGGTTGAGCGAGGAAATTCCATCAGCGGTAATTAAGTTATATGGCTATAACTTTTAGCTCTTAGTCAGACGGAAGAAAATAAGCATATTTCTGTGAAAAACACCTACTAGCTAGTTATCGCTATGGAATAAGAGCTTATAGAACAATAGTTAAAGCCATATCACTTAATTACTGTTAAAAATTTTTTTTATTAGTATTTCCTTTATCACTACATAGTATATAAAATAAAACAAAGTCTCTTCCCGCTGTCTGTCTGTCCCTATGTATGCTTAGATCTTTAAAACTACTGAACGGATTTTGATGCGGTTTTTTTAATAGATAGAGTGATTCAAGAGGAAAGTTTATATCAGCATTGCACTCGTGCGAAGCCGGGACGGGTCGCTAGTTAAATATAAATGAAAACAAAGCATTGATAACCCTAGTTCCTATTACAGATGCCTGAACCACACCTCTGACACTTGGCTGACAAAAAGAGGCAAGCATGTGTTATACTGAGTGAGAGAGAGTGAGACAGGCCACTGCCTATTATTTTTAGAAATTAATAGGCAATGGTGAAAATCTTATATAAAGTACATGTCTGGATTGAGCCTCACGCTTCTCTAGCGTACAAAATGTATTTTAACTTGGATGACACGCTGACCATCCATGACAGCATCCAGCTTATCTGTGACTTGTGTCAAATTATTTATCAGCCAACTGTTGGCTGATATTTTTTTCGATGCGTTTATAGCTTCTATTGTCCATCTAGATTCTAGTCATAAAGAAGAACGACCACTTCTCATACATTTGTTTACCTGTCAAACTATTTCTTATTTAGTTGAAGTTGTATAATACTCAAAGGTTGAAGTATACAGTTAATATTGCTATAGGAAATCTACAGGTTGATTCCATTTACATCAGTAATAATTTATTTTGATTTGATAATGAGGTATAAGAGTCACGTTGCAGGAAATGACCCGAGCACATGTCTCGCGTGGTTTCGCGCGTCGCGTTTTTGCCTGCCACGAGGCTCCGCATTCCTCAATCTCTTCTTGTTCTTGTCCAAAAACAATCCCTGAGATTGGGATAGATTCTCCCAATAAACTACTTGACACTGGCGGAAATGCAGTGCTAACGCACAAGCAAGAGTCCATTAAATTATAAATTTAAAAAAAAGAGGTATAAAAGTTATACACGTTAATAGTTGTTGAATTATTTGACAGGTAAAAAGTGGACATCCTTCTTTATCTACAGGGTTATTTGTAATTCGACGTATTCCTTTTAGGACGTTAAAGGGCAGCCTAAATGCAATTATGTGAACCCCCATATGTGGGGTCGGAAATTAATAGTTTTCGAGATATTTGGAATTTAAGGTTTTTTACCAAAAACCCATTTTTTCTTAAATAAAAAAAAATATGCTTATTCTATGGCGTCGATTTGAATTTTAATTCATAGCCAACACTTTTTCCGAGATTTTTTCATAAATTAATGTCCGATCATACTGAGCAATTCAAAATAAATCAATAATAATGACGGTTAATTTTTGAAAAAAAAATTACAAAGTCTTGAAATCATGCATTTTTTCTCAAAAAAATTGTATGAAATAAAAGCTTTTTAACAAAAAAATTCAACCGCCGAAAAAACTGAAAAGCAAAAAATAATAATTAATTTTACCTTAATAACTAAATTCTTAAACTAATGTAAGTAAGTATATATAGGCACGATGATGCACAAGATGAAACTCACCCTGGATCCCAGCTGCCGAGCGTGCGGAGAGGATGAGGAGACCATGGAGCACATTCTCTGTGACTGTGATGTCTTGGCGGCAAAACGCATGTGCCTCCTCGGTGATGGATATCCAAAACCGGGAGATCTTAGGCTTCTTCCCCTCAATGGTATTGCCTCCTTCATTGACCATGTATTTGAAGGGTGAAGAAAGTAAAAAGTACTGGGGCTAACACAAAAGATCCCACTGGGTCGAAGTGTTGCTGGCTTGCCAGCCCCCACAACAAGATAAGATAAGATAAGATAAGTAAGTATATCAAAGTATATAATATTATTTTGCAATTATTTTGAGTTTTTAATTAACCTTAATAACTAAGTTCTTAAACGAATGCAAGTATACCTAAGTAATTTTGAGTCGGCGCCAAACAAGAAAATTAATTAATTGCGTGATGCGCGCCAGCAACCCGAACGGGCACACACCACGTAACGTAACCAATATAACATCACTATCCACACAGGCCCTGTACCCGGACTTTCGATTTTCGATATATCGCGACTGTTTCGGTCCGGACTTCATTGTAATAGAGTTGACATTGGAACGAAAACGTTCACGTAATCGTGAAGTTCGAATGTCCGAGTAGAGGCCCAGGTGCATACGTCCCGTCTCGTTGCTAGTGGTCGTGCGGAGAGCTTGCATTGTTAATTTCATTTTGGTTATTTCTTTAAATTTAAGGTTATTTAGTGATCTTTGTTCATGGATTGTTTGGCGCCGACTCAAAATTACTTAGGTATACTTGCATTCGTTTAAGAACTTAGTTATTAAGGTTAATTAAAAACTCAAAATAATTGCAAAATAATATTATATACTTTGATATACTTACTTATCTTATCTTATCTTATCTTGTTGTGGGGGCTGGCAAGCCAGCAACACTTCGACCCAGTGGGATCTTTTGTGTTAGCCCCAGTACTTTTTACTTTCTTCACCCTTCAAATACATGGTCAATGAAGGAGGCAATACCATTGAGGGGAAGAAGCCTAAGATCTCCCGGTTTTGGATATCCATCACCGAGGAGGCACATGCGTTTTGCCGCCAAGACATCACAGTCACAGAGAATGTGCTCCATGGTCTCCTCATCCTCTCCGCACGCTCGGCAGCTGGGATCCAGGGTGAGTTTCATCTTGTGCATCATCGTGCCTATATATACTTACTTACATTAGTTTAAGAATTTAGTTATTAAGGTAAAATTAATTATTATTTTTTGCTTTTCAGTTTTTTCGGCGGTTGAATTTTTTTGTTAAAAAGCTTTTATTTTATAATTTTTTGTGGCTATAATCTTCTAATTACTACATGCATAATTTTCGATTACTTTTAAAATAGCTACCTACCTTTTAACCACAGTATAAGAAAGAGTATATATTACTACATACAGTATTGTCCATAGCCTCCCTGCCTCCCACCAACTTTTTACCTCACCGCCTCTGGTTACCTCGGCAATTACCTGTGTTTTGTTACAACCTTTTTTTTTTTGACGCTGGGAAAAAATGCATTATGTATCCCCTCCCGTTGGGGGATGGGAGGGGTATTTAGGACTCCCCGGTGCGTGTCACCGGTATACCCACTAAAATAACCCAGCGGCACTCCATCTTCGCCCGGATGGCAGGGGACTGGGAGACCAGCAGAGCCTTTACGTCCTGTCCCCCGCCGGCGAGTTTTGTTACACCCTGTGTTGAGGCCTGATGAGCTAGAAAATATAAGTCTGGCAGAATTTGCTGTGCGATACGAAACGATTCCAAATAGTATGTGGAGTGAGGAAGATGGTGATATCGAACTGAGAGAACCTGATGATGAACCTATAAGAATAAGATATATACGATTGAGGGACGGTTCACGCATGCGAGTAAGAAGTTTAGTTGAATATTTTTTCCTCCTATCCTCCACTTGTGATCCACTTATCCATGTGCTTATAAAGTGATCCCAAGACGTAAGTCGTAGGGCTGGATAAGTGGGTGCACATAAACATTTTATTATAATTATTTTGTCACACGTATTCATCCAACCCCTGCCTACACACACCCACAAACACACACACACACTCACACACACCCCCACACACACAAACACAAACACATCCAAACACACCAACACATGAGCGCGCTTTAGCGTGCACTGTGCACTCATATGCAGCAGATCTCTGCGTACCCTCTGGCCTTATGGCAAAGTATGTAACTATATAAGGAAGCTGATGCTTTAATCACAGTTTTACTTTTTAAGCATCAGCAGCTGAGTAAGATTGAGTAAAATTAAAATACAAAACCAAAAATTGTTTTGTTAACTTGTAAGAACAAAATGTATTAATGTAACTTTATTAGCAAATTATAAACAAACACACCAACACACGAGCGCGCTTTAGCGTGCACTGTGCACTCATATGCAACAAATCTCTGCGTACCCTCTGGCCTTATGGCAAATTATGTAACTATATAAGGAAAGTTGTTTTGTTAACTTGTAAGAACAAAATGTATTAATGTAACTTTATTAGCAAATTATAAAAATTCTGTAATTTACGTGTAAAATTTGGTAGCCTACCTACCAAATAAAACAATAAAATTTCATAAAAAATATGTTTTTTCTTTAAAAATTACAGTAATTTATTGTTTTAGAATCCAAAAAACAAATTAATGTTCTGATAGATGCGAATTTAAAATACGCTGGTTATATTATTATTTAGTAGGTACTTTTTAGTTTTGAAGTAAATTTTTTATTTCAAAATTTTCAGTGTTGGTGTTATATTGGGTTAACATATTCATTGTAAATGTAAAGGGAGCATGAACACGAATCATTTATTTCAATCGCCGATGATATGCTATAGATTTTTGAGGAGTTCTATTGTATATCTCCCTTTACCAGATCTTCACCAAATTAGAATGGGACCACCTCTGAAGTATGACCTAAAATGGAACATGAACACGAATCATTTCTTTCAATAGTCGATGATATGCTCTAGATCTTTGAGGAGTTCTATTGTCTATCTCCGAAGCCCTTTACCAGATCTTCACCAAATTAAAATGGGACCTCCTCTGAAGTATGACCTAAAAGGGAACATGAACACGAATCATTTCTTTCAATAGTCGATGATATGCTCTAGATCTTTGAGGAGTTCTATTGTCTATCTCCGAAGCCCTTTACCAGATCTTCACCAAATTAAAATTGGACCAGCTCTGAAGTATGACCTAAAAGGGAACATGAACACGAATCATTTATTTCCATAGTCGATGATATGCTATAGATCTTAGGGGAGTTCTATTGTCTATCTCCGAATCCCTTTACCAGATCTTTACCAAATTGAAATGGGACCACCTCTGAAGTACGACCTACCAAACAAAAAAAAAATTATCAATATCGGACTACTCTGTAAGAAGTTATCGGATCATTTATTTCAATCGTCGATGATATGCCATAGATTTTTTGCGGAGTTTTATTGTCTATCTCCGAAGCCCTTTACCAGATCTTCACCAAATTAAAATGGGACCACCTCTGAAGTATGACCTACTAAACAAAAAAAAAATTATCAAAATCGGACTACTCTGTACAAAGTTATGCGTGTTCATACATAAAAAAAAAACAAATATACGCGTCGACTTGAGAACCTCCTCCGTCTTTTGTTTTTTCGTCGGTTAATAAAGTGTGCATTTTACTGAAATAACTTCTTCGTTTTGTTAGCTTTCTAAAAAGGTATAAATGTTTTAGAAAAAAATGGAATTACAATGTCAAAAAAGGTTTTTTACTTAGTATGTGATACGTAGAGGCATTCTCCTGGAGAAAAATTTTTTTTTTTTTTTTTAGATTACATTATTTATTAATTTAAATCTACACATCTTACTCAGAGTGAGCCCCTCGGTTCCATACACATACACGCAAGCACTTTCTTAGTTCATTTTTAGTTACTCTTGAAGGTAAGGTAAAATCTCATTACCTCCGCTGCGTTTATTATGCGCTGCTTTAAGTCTTCTACGTCGTTTACTGAGGTTTGATAAACAAGGTCTTTCATGTGTCCCCAGACATGAAAATTACATGAAGTCAAGTCGGGGCTTCTTGCAGACCATGAATTTGCCGTCCTCTACCAATCCATCTATTCGAATAAGTTGCAAGTCGGGCCAGCAACGTAATCATTTTAGGGATTGGTAGAGGAAGGCCACTCCTTGGCCTGCAAGAAGCCCCGACTTGATCTCATGTAATTTTTATGTCGTGGGACACAATGAAAGACCTTGTTTATCAAACCCCAGTAAACAACGTAGAACACTTAAGGCAGCACATAATAAACTCAGCGGAGGTAGTGAGATTTTACCTTTAAATCAAGAGTAACTACAAATGAACTAAGAAAGTGCTTGCGTGTAACCTAGGGGCTCACTCTGAGTAAGATGTGTAGATTTAAATTAATAAATAATGTTATCTAAAAAAAATCGTAAAATTTTTCTCCAAGAGAATGTTGCCTCTGCGTATCACGTACTAAGTAAAAAACCTTTTTTGACATTGTAATTCCATTTTTTTCTAAAACATTTATACCTTTTTAGAAAGCTAACAAAACGAAAAAGTTATTTCAGTAAAACTCACACTTTTTTCATACAATTTTTTTGAGAAAAACCGCACGATTTCAAGACTTCATAATTTTTTTTCAAAAATTTACCGTCATTGTTATTGATTTTTATTAATAATAAAAATTACAGTAATTTATTGTTTTAGAATCCAAAAAACAAATTAATGTTCTGATAGATGCGAATTTAAAATACGCTGGTTATATTATTATTTAGTAGGTACTTTTTAGTTTTGAAGTAAATTTTTTATTTCAAAATTTTCAGTGTTGGTGTTATATTGGGTTAACATATTCATTGTAAATGTAAAGGGAGCATGAACACGAATCATTTATTTCAATCGCCGATGATATGCTATAGATTTTTGAGGAGTTCTATTGTATATCTCCCTTTACCAGATCTTCACCAAATTAGAATGGGACCACCTCTGAAGTATGACCTAAAATGGAACATGAACACGAATCATTTCTTTCAATAGTCGATGATATGCTCTAGATCTTTGAGGAGTTCTATTGTCTATCTCCGAAGCCCTTTACCAGATCTTCACCAAATTAAAATGGGACCACCTCTGAAGTATGACCTAAAAGGGAACATGAACACGAATCATTTCTTTCAATAGTCGATGATATGCTCTAGATCTTTGAGGAGTTCTATTGTCTATCTCCGAAGCCCTTTACCAGATCTTCACCAAATTAAGATTGGACCAGCTCTGAAGTATGACCTAAAAGGGAACATGAACACGAATCATTTATTTCCATAGTCGATGATATGCTATAGATCTTAGGGGAGTTCTATTGTCTATCTCCGAATCCCTTTACCAGATCTTTACTAAATTGAAATGGGACCACCTCTGAAGTACGACCTATCAAACAAAAAAAAATTATCAATATCGGACTACTCTGTAAGAAGTTATCGGATCATTTATTTCAATCGTCGATGATATGCCATAGATTTTTTGCGGAGTTTTATTGTCTATCTCCGAAGCCCTTTACAAGATCTTCACCAAATTAAAATGGGACCACCTCTGAAGTATGACCTACTAAACAAAAAAAAAATTATCAAAATCGGACTACTCTGTACAAAGTTATGCGTGTTCATACATAAAAAAAAAACAAATATACGCGTCGACTTGAGAACCTCCTCCGTCTTTTGTTTTTTCGTCGGTTAATAAAGTGTGCATTTTACTGAAATAACTTCTTCGTTTTGTTAGCTTTCTAAAAAGGTATAAATGTTTTAGAAAAAAATGGAATTACAATGTCAAAAAAGGTTTTTTACTTAGTATGTGATACGTAGAGGCATTCTCCTGGAGAAAAATTTTTTTTTTTTTTTTAGATTACATTATTTATTAATTTAAATCTACACATCTTACTCAGAGTGAGCCCCTCGGTTCCATACACATACACGCAAGCACTTTCTTAGTTCATTTTTAGTTACTCTTGAAGGTAAGGTAAAATCTCATTACCTCCGCTGCGTTTATTATGCGCTGCTTTAAGTCTTCTACGTCGTTTACTGAGGTTTGATAAACAAGGTCTTTCATGTGTCCCCAGACATGAAAATTACATGAAGTCAAGTCGGGGCTTCTTGCAGACCATGAATTTGCCGTCCTCTACCAATCCATCTATTCGAATAAGTTGCAAGTCGGGCCAGCAACGTAATCATTTTAGGGATTGGTAGAGGAAGGCCACTCCTTGGCCTGCAAGAAGCCCCGACTTGATCTCATGTAATTTTTATGTCGTGGGACACAATGAAAGACCTTGTTTATCAAACCCCAGTAAACAACGTAGAACACTTAAGGCAGCACATAATAAACTCAGCGGAGGTAGTGAGATTTTACCTTTAAATCAAGAGTAACTACAAATGAACTAAGAAAGTGCTTGCGTGTAACCTAGGGGCTCACTCTGAGTAAGATGTGTAGATTTAAATTAATAAATAATGTTATCTAAAAAAAATCGTAAAATTTTTCTCCAAGAGAATGTTGCCTCTGCGTATCACGTACTAAGTAAAAAACCTTTTTTGACATTGTAATTCCATTTTTTTCTAAAACATTTATACCTTTTTAGAAAGCTAACAAAACGAAAAAGTTATTTCAGTAAAACTCACACTTTTTTCATACAATTTTTTTGAGAAAAACCGCACGATTTCAAGACTTCATAATTTTTTTTCAAAAATTTACCGTCATTGTTATTGATTTATTTTGAATTGCTCAGTATGATCGAACATTTATTTATGAAAAAATCTCGGAAAAAGTGTTAGCTATGAATTCAAATTCAAATCGATGCCAAAAAACAAGCATATTTTTTTTTATTTAAGAAAAAGTGTGAAAAACTGGGGTTTTTGGTAAAAAGCCTTAAATTCCAAATATCTCGAAAACTATGAATTTCCGACCCCACATATGGGGGTTCACATAATTGCATTTAGGCTGCCCCTTAACGTCCTGAAAGGAATACGTCGAATTACAAATAACCCTGTATGGTGAAAATAATAAGAAATTTCAAGAGGGGGTGAGGTGAAAATTGGTGGGGTAAGGCGCAGGGAGCATCCGTACTGTACATTATACCTATCTAGACCATACTTTTTCTTATACTGTCCTTGAACCCTGAGCTATGCTAGCTTTTTTTATTACTCTAACCACATGTTGGATGGATGGATGGAATTGGATTGAAACTGATAGACCGGGTCAGAAATGAGATCATTCGCTCCAGAACCCAAGTGACAGACGTTGCCACCACCGCTGCCAATCTGAAGTGGGATTGGGCTGGACATGTCTGCCGCATGCCAGATGACCTGTGGGCCAAAACCACTACAAACTGGTCCCCAGCAAAAGGAAATCGGCGTCGAGGCAGACCAAGAAAAAGATGGTGAGACGAAATCGATAGTTTCCTAAAGAACTGGCCTATCGAAGCGCAAAACCGGGACGCATGGAGAGAACGGAGGGAGGCCTTTGCCCAACAATGGGACAACGACGGCTGATATAATAATAAAAAAAATAACCACATGTAAAAAAGTACTACAGTATTGTCTCATTATAAATGGCACCAAACCTTTAGTCTATCCTCAGATAGCTCCAAAAGAGTAGAATTCTTCATCGCTTTCGCAATGTCAATAATATCCTGAGTCATTGAGCGAATTTTATTGAATTTCAGAAAGATATCGATGGAGACGTAAGGGTCATTCCTGACCAGTTCTCCCAGGAACCTATCCTTGGTTAAATTGGCATCGCTGAAGTAGAACTCCATTTGTTTGAGGATGTTTTCGTAAAGCTGCTTTTTGCGATGCCGAATTCGTTTCCTGGGATTGTTTTCGTGCTTCGTTTCTTGTTCAGCAACTTCGGCGGTCTCTGATTCCGACATGATTGGTAGTTTTGTTCCGTCCGAAAGCAATGCAGTTTTAATACCGATAATAATCGTATAAATAAAAAAACGCGCGACCGCTATTTTAATGAGAATCACACTTTGATCACACTTGACCACAAGGGGCTGACACTGACAGTGACAACTGACAGGTAAGGTGGTAATGTATGGTGGATGCCCCTTATACCGGCCCTTTAGTGCAAATTTCAACTTCAGAAAATCGTTCTGCTCTAACTACCTATAGAGTGAACGATTTTTTGCACTAAAGGGCTGAGCTATCTCAATATGAGTAAGTGAACGGTTTTATCGATAGTATATGTATCTAAGAAATGTAATCTATATCGAAATTTATCATATATTTACAAAGTAAATTTTAAAAAATTTACAAAAAGAAAAAGACCCTCTGGCTCTAATGCCGGCCCCTCTGTCCCTAATGCCGGTTTTTCTTGTACCTAATACCAGGAGTCCGATTTTTGAATCTCATTTGCTGAGTTCGGCAGTTGTAAATGTCAAAATTACTATGGAGATATGCATCTTTCTACGTATGATTTGACTTTCAAAAATCATACTACAGGAATGCTATTTTTAAAGTCAAATCAGCAGTAGAAAGTAAATGAATAATTTATTTAATAAGTTAGAATATTTACAACATTAATTATGTACAACTTAAGGCTAAATATAAAGATAAAATAAGTATATATATTAATATAATTAAAAATATTAATAAATATAATTAAAAATATTAATATAGTAGAAAGTTGCATATCTCCATAGTAATATTGACATTTAAAACTGCTGAACTCAGCGAAAGAGATTTAAAAATCGCACTCCAGCCCAGCATAGGGTCATGCCTTTTGAGTTTTTGTGTTGCAGCTTACGTATATAAATCAAACTAAATATTTTTGTGATTTATTGTTTGCTTAAAGCCTTTTAATTATACTGTATGACGGCTAAAGCTTCATTTTTACAATTATAAAATTATTATTTGATTAAAAAGAACACACGTCACTATAAAACAAGATACAAATATTAAATAAGCACATATTGAAGACAGTCATATGCAGGAATTACTCAAAATTTCGATGTCTTAAGCACACTAGTTTGTGGTATCCTTGATGTTTAGACGATGGCTGGAATTAGGTATGCGACAAATCAAATACCAGCACACCCGGGCTACACCATACATTGCGCGTATCTAATTGCAGCCCCATCAATTCCCACTGATAGAAAAGAAAAAGTCAGGAAATCAACACAAAAATCCATACATTATCATACATAATCCATATCATACAAATCACAAAGTGTAAAGTTGAAAATATGTGAAATATACATTGTTTAATAAAGTCCCAAACTAAGCGAAAAAATAGGAAAATGGCCGATTTCCATCACTTTCATATTTCAATTATTAACTGACTGACACTGAGGCCGAGATTCAGAGACGATTTTTTAAGTCATAGTTCGAACTAAGTAGGGTAAAACCGATGCTAGCGTCAATTTTCGTATTCAGAGTCGAGTAAAACTTTGCTAAGACCGAACTCAAACTAAGCCGAGCATTAGTTGCCGAAATCGGCGACTTAAGCCCTGCTCAGCAAGGAAACAGGGCATAATCAGGGCCATAATGCCAAAAATTTGCCAGCTAAACGAATAATAATCGTCATGTCAATGTCAAAGTCGTTTGAAATATTTATTTTATATTCGGAACTGCACAATTTTATATTTATGAACTAAATCAGTGGTTTTTAAATAAAATTGACAATATCGGCGGGGCGGTCGTGTTTTTGTCCAATTTCTGGAGTAATTATGATTTTGACGAGATTGTTCAAGTTCTATTTCACTTCGTCAGCAAGAATAAAGAACCCTTTTGATACCGAAAGTAGACCTCGTGCGAGACGCGATTGACTAACCAGCAAAGACATAGATATTACTAGCGTAAGGACATGGCCTATGAGCTTGACTATTGTCCCCAGAGATTTTGTATTAAGAATAGATAGATTTTTTTAAAGAAAAGTCGAGAAATGGCCAGGTCTCTCATTCTTATTTATGGTATCGCTTCATTTGAAAAAAAAGACAAACACAGGCAGATATCACCGTCTTGAACGTCAAAGTGTAAGTTTCTGAGTCATCGTGGTGCCCTGATGGGGACCAACGTCGTTGTGTTATTTTGTGAGAAATTAAATACGAATTTTTCATTAATTTCAAAATAAATATCAAGTGCGTGTTTTTTATGCACAGTGGCTTGTGTGGCCTCTGGTTGCACTAGCAGAATGGGAGTTTTAAAAGAAGATAATCAGAGGATATCTTTCCATCGGTAAGTAATCGACTCCTATTTTTAAGATGTTGACCTAGGTAATGAATGAAATAATTCATTCAGAGTAAAGCTTTTTTCATTGTGAATGTGTTACATAATGTGAAGTATCATTTCAGCCTGTTTTGTTTTCGGAAATTATAAACTAAAATCATAAGTTCATTTGCATTGACAGTTTATGTACTCTAATTTATACCATTAGTGTTGACCCGACTTATCGACAATTGCACAGAATCTGATTGCAAATAAGGAAATCAAATGACATCATGCAAGATGTAACGGGAGTTTGGATTAGGGCCCTTTACGCACTGCGACTTCGCAACGCGATAAAGCATCGATGCAAACGCGATACATCTTCGACGGAATACGTTCGTCATCGCTTGATCAGTCAGTTCAGTCACAGTCATTCATCAACAGTCTTTGTCACACGCACACGCGCGTCTGCATTGATAGTTGCGTGTGCATACAAACACCTGTTAATTTGCTAGTGTAGCGATGCAGTCACGCGATTGTTAAACGCGCGTTTATCCGCTTCAAAAAGTCGCAGTTTGTAAAGGGGCTACTTTGAATAGACAGATGAAAGTTTGACATTACCATGTGAAAACCTAAATTTTTTATTCCATTGAATTCTGGTAGACTTATACAAAATTGTTAGGTAATTACGTTAATTTATTGCTATTATTTTGCAGACGGTGCCTAGGCATCCCAGACCTTCCAGACCGGAATTGGTCGAGCCGTCAACATCCATCAAGAAGAGTTTTAAGAAAGAAATCAATACAATGGTCTACCTACGGTCCCTTGGAGGTGTAAAAAGAACGTCATCCAGGTTTCATCATCAAACTAATTTGATGTAAATATTTCAACGTAGGTAAGCTGTTGGTTTCATCAGTTAATACAATAAAAGATAAAATGTTTCTTTTTTATTTACTTATTTATACCTACAAAAAGTCTGCCCATAAAGAATAGAGATGAAAGGCTGGGCCACATAGAATGCAGCTGCAGAAAGGCTGCAGGCCTACTGCAGGCCGGCAGTAGTTGTAAACTATGGAATTATAAATGCGAGGTGTCGCACTGCGGCTACCGTTCCGCAGCTGCACTCTGTGGCCCAGCCTTAAACGAGAGTGCTAGTTTCTTCGTAATTGTCACATTTTTGGCGTAAACTACTTGAGAATGGTAACAAATTTTTTATGAAATTTTTTCGTAATTAGGGTTCTGTACCCATAGGGTGAAAACGGGACCCTATATTCCTATAAGCCTACGTTGTCCGTCCGTCCGTCCTACCTATTTAGGGCTGTAACTTTGAAACGGTAATAGCTAGACAGTTGACATTTACACAGAATGTACGTTATTACAGCGGATTTGCCACAGAACATTATATAGTCTTATTTTTTTATGGGATTTGCTAACAAAAAGTAAAAAATTAGGGGGCTCATACAAGAAACTATTTTTTAAAGTTTTTTCTTCTCGCTGTATCGTAAAAACGGTAATACATACAAACAAACGTCAAAGTTGGTGGTGTGATTATAGAGCACACACTCTACAGTATAATAACAAATAATAAAAACCGGCCAGGTGTGAGTCTGTATCACGCTAAAAGTCCCGGCGAAAACAACACTTTTTTGTGAGTTAATATTTTGTGTGGTGGTGTGGTACGGAACCCTCGATGCACGAGTAGCCCCGTAGAATTTTTATGTCATTAATTTCCCTTTTCTTCACTTTCATTTTGATATACTGCTATCGATAGGCTGTCGATATGTATCACAGGAACAACACTAGTATCGTATATATAATGAGGGATTTTCCAAAAGCAAAAAAAAGTAAAAATTTAGTTCCAAATTTCTCGATAGATGGCGTTGACAAGAGAGGGGTCGATTAGGTATGACCAGCACTGGTACCTAGTATGCCAACCCGCGATAGCCGTGATACGGCTTTATCACGTCTTTTATATCGTTCTTTTGCGCGCGAACGAACGAGATAAAAACGTGATAAAGCCGTAACACGGCTATCGCAGGTTGGCATGCTACCAGTGCTGGTCTACCCAATATCAAACTGTACAAAAACATGTATCGTCATTCCTTACAGTCGCACACAGATTGCCATAAGAGTAACAGAGCTAGATTAGACGTAAATCTGTTACGTCTGTTAAAAAAATATCACCACTTTTTAAGCAAAATTCGTTCTTAACGTAAGGTAATAGCGGAGTCTTCCAGCTGGAGGTCTGGTGACAAAATGGTTCAAGACGGTATCTGTTTACTATTGACATTTCACTTATTCTAATGGGCGGTTGTCATAAGTGTGAATGGATGTCAAGCGTTTCTATGTCTTGCTTTATATTATTTACTAGCGGCCCGTCCCGGCTTCGCACGGGTGGACGTCTAATCTTTTCTAGCAATAAATATAGCCTATGTTACACAGGGTGAATGCAGCTTTCTAATGGTGAAAGAATTTTTTAAATCGGCCCAGTACTTTTTGAGCGTATTCATTACAAACATACAAAAATAGGTACAAATCTTTCCTCTTTATAATATTAGTGTAGATCTACCCCTATATTTTAGCTTTGAGTATGAACAATATAAGCTGACCGCGCGCAGGGTGAATAACGTATAACGTCGCGCGACCACCTTATTTTGGTTTTGCTTAGCTTGATGTGTCGCCGTGTGTACAAACAAACCCTTTCTTATTGTTGTTGGTTTATTATAAACTATCTGCGGGGCTAGTATGCCAACCCACTATAGCGTGATATCTGATATGTCGCTATCACGCTTCCGCTCTCTTTCTATTTTCGCGCAAACGAACAAGATAAAAGATTTGACAGATGGATGTGTTAAATGTCGCAATCGCGGGTTGGCGTGCGTACTAGCCCCGCTGTTGATGAAGTAGCCATTACAAGTTTCCCGGTTTATTTGTGTTGAAAGTCTCAGTTTCTGTTAAGCCGCCGGGTCCGCTGCGCCATGTTTTCGTGTTACGATGTTAGCAAACACGAAAACATGGCGCAGCGGACCCGGCTTTAGGTTTTTGTAGTTTGTTATTGTTCGTTATATTCAAAATGGATACAAAGCCCATACAGCCACGTCCGATACTTGATTCATTCATATTTCATATTTATTTATTTATTTGCAAGTCACAAGTTATTTGGATGTTATATAATATAAAGTAGGTACAGGTGACGCCCTGTAAGGGCACAGCAAAACGTAAAGGGCTACTAGTTGTCATCATATTAATAATTACATAATTAAATTAGTCAATAACAAATCATAGTATCAGTTAATTCAAATCACAATGTCAACGTTATATAATGTTAATATGTTAAAAAGATAGTGAAAAAATTAAAATTAATAAGTAACATCGTAAGTCAAAATTAATTGCTAGTCGTAGAGTCATCGAAGCATCTAGGTATCTAGTTTATCGTCAAAGAATTCTAAAATATTATAGTAGGATTTATTCAAAAGAAAATTTTTAAGGTGATTATTAAATATGTTGAGTTTTTCAATGTTTTTTATAGAATTTGGAATGTGGTTATATATTTTAATTACCATGTGGTGGGGGCTAGAAGAAACAAGGTACATTTTTGTGGAAGGTCTAAATAATTTATTTAAATTTCGATTATTTCTTCTGTTATTGATCATTGGGGAGTACAAATTCATATTTTTCCTGACAAATTTACATGACTCCAAAATATAAACGGACGTGAGTGTCAATATCTGGTGCTTCACAAAGTAAGGTCTACAAGACACCATTTGGTCGATATTTGTTATAATTCTGATGCATTTTTTTTGAAGGACGAAAACATCTCCTACTTCACAACAATTTCCCCACAGAACTATTCCGTACGAGAGCCTTGAATTATTCATTGTTGACAGACGATAACACCGAGATTGTTAATAATAAACCGACAGTAATATCAAAGGGTTTGTACTGCGTCTTTTTATTAATAATATTCATAAATATACCATAGGTACCTAATCGACCCCTCTCTGTTCAACGCCATCTATCGAGAAATTATGAACTAGCTTTTTTTTTTCTCTGGAAAATCCCTCATTAAAACAAGTATCTATAGATAATCGGTCTCATTGGCACAAAAGGTGGCATAGATAAAAGTATATCCATCCATTTATTTATATGGCATTTTATAACGTAAAAAAGAGAAAACCGATGCACATGTTTCGTCTTAAAAAAAAGTAATCTATTCTTAATACAAAATCTCTGATTGTCCCCAGTTCGTTGGCTCTAAAATGCAAGGAAAAATGACAGTTTTAGAGCACTACAAATATATGACACGATATAGTTCGTATACGAGTTATGACAGATGGCGCAAATTTTTGTTTCTATGAAGAAGGTTTTTGTAAAATATTCTGACGGGCCTATCCTTACGCTAGTAATATATAAATCTATGCTAACCAGCTGGTTTTGATAATGACCGGAAGATCTGGGCTAAGCTAAACCGGTTCAGAACTAACCATGGCATGGAAGGACCTTCACAAGTGGGTCACCGATGTGCGACTGCGGGGCACCTGACCAAACCCTCACCCATGTAGTAAATGAGTGCACTCTGTGCCGTTTCCCCGGTGGAATTGAAGAACTCCTTAAGTTAACCCCGGCAGCGGAAGACTGGCTAAACACCTTGACCTCGAATTTGAAACCTCCGGATCCAAGCAAGAAGACTAAAAATGCCATACGATATGATGATGACCGAAAGTAAATTAACCGATCTCCATAACCCCCGATAACCAGCATTAAACATTAAAGTTACTTTGATTCATCTGGAGTGACATTCTACAAACGATACCTAACCTACCAATATTGTGATGTGTAATGTAATCTACCAATGCGCATTGGTTATGCGTGGTGAACTAATGCCTAAACACACTCCTTGACGGAAGGCCTGTGCCGGAGGGTTTGTGAAGATCACATACTTTTTGCTTGACGCAGCTTCTTTTGAAGCTTTTCTCAACACTCAACATCAGGGTTATTTCAGCATCCATGTTCATATCTTATCTCTAACTAAATAGGTAAGTAATTGTCTTTTTATTATTAATAATTAACACATTCGTGGACAGTGACCGGCTATGGCAGTGATAATAGAAGTTCTATTGTGTCATTCACTGACCGCAAACATGTTAAGATGGCTGTATGATTTTGGCTTACAATTTGCCACCCCATATCTCTCTGTGGGTGGTGTACAAGGTGACTAAAGGATAAAAGTTTCTTATGCAGTATATTCGTGAGTGAAAACCTAGCCACCTTTCGCCGCTTTAGACATTATTCAATGTTTACACCTACAATATGCTAAAAGAGCTTTGCTATGACTGCTTGCAAGACAGTTGGTAGTTGTATATGTATGTGGCAGAGTATGTGGTATATCATCTGTGCAGATTCGAACCCAAATCTTCACAGTTAAGTGTCGATACCTCTCCGATTCGCACCACCAATCTCGAAAACTTGATTTAATTTATAATTATAATAATAATATTAATATGGACAAGTCTTGTGATACCATAGCAATTAAAGTTTAGTGATTAGTTACATACCTAGCTTTATATAGGTAGTATAATAAACATAATTTTTTATTTTCAGGCCGCCGTTGCACCAACGATGAAAATGTTTGATGTTGCAGCGTGATGGATGACCAAATAAAGGATGGACAAATAATGATAGGTACCTGACCACGCACTGTGTATGTGCCTTTTTGAATTCCAGTTCGAGAGCACTACACAATTATAATTATGTGGAAGTTCAGACCAGAAATGCTGTGGCTCGCGTGTTCGGTGCCCTAAAAAACGGATTTGAGTGTTTACAATCATGTTGGACTGAGCACCAAAATAAAGCAATATATCTAATTGTGGCATACTGTATGTGTAGTTCTACAATGCCAATAAAGTGCTGAAAGATGATAAGGAGTATGGAGAACAACATTGTGCACCATTATTGAATAATATTTAGTTGTCCACTTTTAATAAAATTATTTCTTTGTATTGTATTGTATTGCATTGTATCATAAATATTTTGTGTGTAAATAAACCCCTTTTATTAAAATTTCCATAAATCAAACTTTGTTTTATTTTAATTGTGATTTATTCGCCGATTTTACGCAAAAGCGATTCAAATCACCCGCGTAATTTCAATTTTCCATTGTGTTCCATTAACGTCGGGCCATCTTTGACACAATCTTCTACCTCTTTTACTCTTATGACGATTTCGTATGGTTCTATCACTTCATGCTTTAATGTAGCAGTTTTTAACACCTTGGCAACACCCACCCCACAGATTACCCGTACTTAGCCGAGTAGTGGCTTAGCACCGGTTGAAACTCGACTGTGAGGCTGAGATTCAGAGACGATTCGTTAAGACGTGCTAAGTACGAACTAAGCCAAGACAGCCAAAGTAGTACTTAACGCGAACTTACTTTTTGGTATTCACAGTCA
Source organism: Agonopterix subpropinquella (assembly GCA_922987775.1). Taxonomy (NCBI): domain Eukaryota; kingdom Metazoa; phylum Arthropoda; class Insecta; order Lepidoptera; family Depressariidae; genus Agonopterix; species Agonopterix subpropinquella. Next base: position 19,556,360 of record OV277703.1, on the reverse strand, counting down.
AGTTTCAACCGGTGCTAAGCCGCTACTCGGCTAAGTACGAGTTATCATTCGTTCATTCAGTAGACACTCTGTGGCATGGCGTTGCCAAGGTGTTAAAACTGCTACATGAAAGAATGAAGTGATAGAACCATACGAAGTCGTCATAAGAGTAAAAGAGGTAGAAGATTGTCTCAAAGGCGGCCCGACGCTAATGGAACACAATGGAAAATTCAAATTACGCGGGTGATTTGAATCGCTTCTGCGTAAAATCGGCTAATAAATTAATGAAAAACGTGAAAAACTAAGATGAAAAATCACAATCAAAATAAAACAAGGTTTGATTAATGGAAATTTTAATAAAAGGGGTTTATTTACACAAAATATTTATGATACAATGCAATACAATACAATAATAAGAAATAATATTAATAAAAATGGACAACTAGATTATCTTCTTTCAGCACTTTATTGGCATTGCAGAACTAACTACACACACCGTATGCCACAATTAGATATATTTGCTTTATTTTGGTGCTCAGTCCAACATGATTGTAAACACTCAAATCCGTTTTTAGGGCACCAAACACGCCAAAACATTTCTGGTCTGAACTTCCACATAATTATAATTTTGTAGTGCTCTCGAGCTGGGATTCAAAAAGGGAGTAAGCACATACACAGTGCGTGGTCCGGTACCTATCATTATTTGTCCATCACGCTGCAACATCAAACATTTTCATCATTGGTGCAACGGCGGCCTGAAAATAAAAATTATGTTTATTATACTGCTAGGTATGTAATCTAATCACTAAACTTTTATTGCCATGGGATAACAAGACTTGTCCACTTGTCCATATTAATATTATTATTATAATTATAAATTAAATCAAGTTTTCAAGATTGGTGGTGCGATTCGGAGGTATCGACACTTAACTGTGAGGATTTGGGTTCGAATCCGCACAGATGATATACCACATACATATACAACTACCAACTATCTTGCAAGCAGTCATAGCAAAGCTCTTTTAGCATATTGTAGGTGTCAACATTTAATAATGTGTAAAGAGGCGATAGGGGGCTAGGTTTTTACTGACAAATACACTGCGTACTGCGTAAGAAACCCTTATCCTTTAGTCACCTTGTACAACACCCACAGAGAGATACAGGGTGGCAAATTGTAAGCCAAAATCACACAGCCATCTTAACATGTTCGCGGGCAGTGAACGAGACACAATAGAACTTTTATTATTACTGCTATAGCCGGTCACTGTCCACGAATGTGTTGATTATTAAATAAAAGACTATTTCTTACCTATTTAGGGAGATAAGATATGAACATTGATGCTGACATAACCAAGGATGTTGAGTGTTGAGAAAAGCTTTGTCGAGTAAAAAGTATGGGAACTTCACAAACTCTCCGGCACAGGCATTCCGTCAAGGAGGGTGTTGAGGCATTAGGTAGTTCAACACGCATAATCAATGCGCAGTGGTAGAATACATTACTCATCACAATATTGGTAGGTATCCTTTGTATAATGTCGCTCTCCATTAATCAAAGTAACAATCATGTTTTTAATACTGGGTATCGGGGGTTATGTGTGGAATCGGTTAATTTACTTTCGTTATGTAATCGAAAGCACCATCAAAAGGGATCTTTATTCTTGCTGACGAAGTGGAACAGGACTTGAAGACTTGAACAACCCTCGTAAAAATCGTAATTTCTCAACACAACATACTCCAGAAATTGGACAAAAACACGGTCAATATTGTGATATTGTCCATTTTATTTAAAAACCACAGATTTGTTCCGAATTTTCTTGTTTCAAAATCTAGTTTCAAACAAATATAATATTTATGATAAATATCCGCCTTATATTCCTTGATAAATATGTCAAAGTCAAAGGGACTTTGACATTAAAATATGAAGATTATTTTTCGTTTTGCTGGCAATTTTTGGCATTATGGCCCTGATTCCTTGCTGAGTAGGGCCAAAGTAGGACTTAAGTCGCCGATTTCGGAAACTAATGCTCGGCTTATAGTTCAATCATCGAGGAGATTTCTTGTATGGACACCCTAACAATAAATCATCTCTTGCTGAAACTTTGCAGTGTGATAAAGTGAAGTTTAAAAATAACGGTTGACAAGTATCTAGGTTTTTTTTAAATTTGGAAGTTAGGTATTTATACCTAAACATAAAAATCACTTATAGCTCTCGGCGGAAAAAGTTTCTCTCCAAAATTCCTTTGGTATATGTTAGTATATACTAATTACCATAGAGGTGATCGGTATCTAGGAATTTATCGATTTCACGAAGGGAGAAACATAAAAATACCGTTTTTAATCCATAACTACTTCAGGAATAATAGTCTCACAATTGTTGTCTTTTTGTGTGTATTAATTTCATTACATGTATCGTCTTGCACAAGAAGCTAGAATATTTTCGTTTCAATTATAGTTTTATGATTTTTGGGCAATAACTTACTTCGGAAAAGTATTCTCTTCCTCTTTATCCATTTACAAGTTACAATACACTTTAAAACAACAGGATTACTAAGAATCTATTAAAATTTCGCCCTCATTAGTATATTAACATTTTTTCAATAATATTCTTCCCGCGCTAGGCCCCGATCTACGAGCGCGGGGTGCGGAAGGGTTGAGGGGAGTGGGCGGCGGCGGGCACCGCATCATCGCACGTGCTCACTGCTCAGTGCTACCCGCGCCGCGCTGCTGATTTATAATAGTACCTACTGTAGCCCCGGGACTATTTAATTACAAAAAAGATTACCGATTGCCGTTTTGATATTGTTGTAGGGTACGAAATTACTAATATAAAAAAAACTTTTTGTATTATGTCATGTTCTTTGCCTTAGTTCAATACTGTAAAAATGACTTCTTTGAACCTGGCAACCCTATAGTTGCGGCAGATTGAGAGGTGGCAACCCTAGTTTCTCCAGTACTTTAAATCAGTCTCCTTCCGATGGCACCTCATTTACTTCCCTAACAGACAGGTGGAAAAAGTTATACCACAAATCATAATGGAAAAGATCCTTGCGGCAAGATTTTTCTAGGCAACTTGGTGGCGTTGAATTAACCTCTGTGTAAGCATAAACTAGAATCACATTTCGTTCGCCTAAGAAATAGGTGCATAATTTTACGGTCGGATCTCACACTATAGCTTTGTATGGCAACTTTAGACAGTCTTACTATTACGTATGGGTAGGTGTTGATATTGAACTAATAATTACTATAATTTACAGTGCATAATCACTTAATCACAGAGATAGAGACTCTTTACTAAAAAGTGCCATATTTAACCTCAAATTTTACGTAATTATTTTTGAAAATCCACTTTTTTGTCTGTAAGTTCTTAACATTTTTAGCCATTCTATTCTTTAGTCACTAGTCTAAAAATAGTTTCTGCGAAAGATTTGTGTACCTGCATCTGTAGTATAGCTTTTATTGATTATTCTCTGTTCTCCTGTTTTTTGATCATAACTTCGGACATAAGTGTAAGAAATAGCTGAAAATCAGAATTTACATGTTTCAGTTTATGCTCTATTTTATAAGATGATAAAAATTTTTGGTAGAAAAAAAAACAGAATAATCGGTCAGGGTTGCCTCTTGCCTCTCATTTTATTCAAAATTATTAGATTTTTTTTTCTTTTTTTCAGTTTCTTTTAGTTCACTATACTATTACGTACATTCATTCAGCCTCTCGACCGAATTCATATTTTAGCTTCATTTTTACGTAAATAATTTTCGAAAACCAACTTTTTTATTTATAGTTTTTAAATTTTTCCATCAATTTTATCGTGTTGCTGGGTACACAAAAATAGGCTCAAAGTCAAAATTTCTCTCACAGACCGTCACAGTTTTGGTTCTATAAGGGTTTTTATTTTCCACTTTTCAAATTCTAATTGTTTTATTCTCGCTGTACAACTTTGTAGGTTATCTATATGACCATAGATCCTTAAAATTTCAGAACGGTTATATTATGTTAGTTCATTTCATTTATATTTATTGCGACAAAATAAATGTTTACAATAGGTAGATGTCAGTGATAATACAGTCTCAATGTAATTTTACCCATTTTGGGTGTGGCAATTTTACAATAGTGATATTGATAATACATACTTTACATTATAGGAATTTACCAAGTACAAAATAATTAATACAATGTCCATTGACATTTTTACATTAAAACACACGAAAAAAGAAAGAATAATAATTAAATGGATTTCATTTGTCATTATAAAAATAGAAAAATGTCATTTTAAATGTGTTTGACTAATACATTGAATTTATTAGTCAAACACATTTAAGCGAGATTTGAAAACTGTCTCCTTGCAGGCCACAATTTGTTTACTCTAAAATCATCTAAATGCTCGTTTAGGTCATTAGGGAAATTTTGAGACTAAAAAGGTTTTTAGGTCCTTGAGAAACTTCTCATTCCGAAGAGTCTTCATTTCGTATGGCAATTTATTATATACTTTGACCGCATTTATTTTTGTGCTTCGCTTGAAGAGTTTTGTACAAATCGTGTTCCATGTTAGCTACATGCAAGATTAAAAACCAGTTCCCGTTATCAGAATTGACTGCAATGTGGTACACAAAGATAAACCTAATGACAATGTAATATTAGGGTGGCCAAGAGCTTATCTGATGATGAATGTAGATGGTGGATAGTGGTAGGATAAACTTATGCACTCTCGATGCTCAGTAAAATTTGTGAGTTGTTAAACTAAGAGATATGAAGCTATGGTTGATGCCAAGACAGACTAGATCGTTAAAATGATCTTCTTCTTATCGTGTGGGCAGAGCCCTGGTGTCAGAGTTTAAAAAAAAAAAAAGAAAAAAAATGATAATAAAAGTGAATAAAAATACAAGAATAATTTAGAATATTTTTTCAGTATGCTCAACCGTTCTGAAATTTAAAGGATCTATGGTCATATACAGGGTGTAACAAAACACCCTAGTAATACTTAAGGGGGTGCTTCAGACCATCAAACTGAACAACTTTCACAATGGGGCCAACATCGAGAAAAAATTAAAAAATCTGCTATCCCATACATTTTAGTCGAGTCGGTACTGCAGTTTTGTATGGGACAGCAGATTTTTTAATTTTTTCTCGATGTTGGCCCCATAGTGAAAGTTGTTCAGTTTGATGGTCTGAAGCACCCCCTTAAGTATTACAAGGGTGTTTTGTCACACCCTTGACCCTGTAGATAACCTAAAAAGTTGTACAGCGAGAATAAAACAATTAGAATTTGAAAAGTGGAAAATAAAAACCCTTATAGAACCAAAACTGTGACGGTCTGTGAGAGAAATTTTGACTCTGATCCTATTTTTGTGTACCCAGCAACACGATAAAATTGATGGAAAAATTTAAAAACTATAAATAAAATAGTTGGTTTTCGAAAATTATTTACGTAAAAATGAAGCTAAAATATGAATTCGGCCGAGAGGCTGAATGAATGTACGTAATAGTATAGTGAACTAAAAGAAACTGAAAAAAAGAAAAAAAATCGAGTAATTTTGAATAAAATGAGAGGCAAGAGGCAACCCTGACCGATTATTCTGTTTTTTTTTCTACCAAAAATTTTTATCATCTTATAAAATAGAGCATAAACTGAAACATGTAAATTCTGATTTTCAGCTATTTCTTACACTTATGTCCGAAGTTATGATCAAAAAACAGGAGAACAGAGAATAATCAATAAAAGCTATACTACAGATGCAGGTACACAAATCTTTCGCAGAAACTATTTTTAGACTAGTGACTAAAGAATAGAATGGCTAAAAATGTTAAGAACTTACAGACAAAAAAGTGGATTTTCAAAAATAATTACGTAAAATTTGAGGTTAAATATGGCACTTTTTAGTAAAGAGTCTCTATCTCTGTGATTAAGTGATTATGCACTGTAAATTATAGTAATTATTAGTTCAATATCAACACCTACCCATATGTAATAGTAAGACTGTCTAAAGTTGCCATACAAAGCTATAAGACCTATCAAAATAGACGTTTTCATCTAGTCCCATAGCTTTGTATGACAACTTTAGACAGTCTTACTATTACAGTATTGAACAAAGGCAAAGAACATGACAGTATACAAAAAGTTTTTTTTATATTAGTAATTTCGCAGGAATAGGGTTTTTATATTAGTAATTTCGGACCCTACAACAATATCAAAACGGCAATCAGTAATCTTTTTTGTAATTAAATAGTCCCGGGGCTACAGTAGGTACTATTATAAATCAGCGGCGCGGCGCGGGTAGCACTGAGCAGTGAGCACGTGCGATGATGCGGTGCCCGCCGCCGCCCACTCCCCTCAACCCTTCCGCACCCCGCGCTCGTAGATCGGGGCCTAGCGCGGGAAGAATATTATTGAAAAATTTTTAATATACTAATGAGGGCGAAATTTTAATAGATTCTTAGTAATCCTGTTGTATTAAAGTGTATTGTAACTTGTAAATGGATAAAGAGGAAGAGAATACTTTTCCGAAGTAAGTTATTGCCCAAAAATCATAAAACTATAATTGAAACGAAAATATTCTAGCTTCTTGTGCAAGACGATACATGTAATGAAATTAATACACACAAAAAGACAACAATTGTGAGACTATTATTCCTGCAGTAGTTATGGATTAAAAACGGTATTTTTATGTTTCTCCCTTCGTGAAATCGATAAATTCCTAGATACCGATCACCTCTATGGTAATTAGTATATACTAACATATACCAAAGGAATTTTGGAGAGAAACTTTTTCCGCCGAGAGCTATAAGTGATTTTTATGTTTAGGTATAAATACCTAACTTCCAAATAAAAAAAAACCTAGATACTTGTCAACCGTTATCTTTATACTTCACTTTATCACACTACAAAGTTTCAGCGAGAGACGATTTACTGTTAGGGTCAAACCCCTCCGGTGATCGGACTATTAGTTTGAGTTCAGACTAAGCAAAGTTTTACTCGACTCTGAATACGAAAATTGAACTTAGCATCGGTTTTGACATACGGGAGTTCGAACTATGACTTAAAAATCGTCTCTGAATCTCAGCCTGAATACCAAAAAGTAAGTTCGCGTTAAGTACTACTTTAGCTGTCTTGGCTTAGTTCGTGCTTAGCACGTCTTAACGAATCGTCTCTGAATCTCAGCCTGACTGAAAAGTGCCAGTGTTACCAAATTTGGCATGTGTTTTCCACCGAATATAAAGTATTTTTTAAAAGACAATATTGGTATGTAAAACTATTAGGAACCTTATTATCAAGCAAAAAAGGCGAAAGGCAGGTATTAGGGGCAGGAGTGCGATTTTTGAAAATCAGACGTTCAAAACGAGTAGTAGAAAATGACGTAAAATCGATGATTTGCCATTTTTGAAATCAACTTTCTATCACTCGCAACGAGTGCTCCGAACCACTCGTAACCAATTCTACCACTCGAATGTTTGACGTTTGTAATGTTGTCAGACGTCAACAGATTTAAATTTTATTCTACGTTCCGTTAACCCATAATTTTGGCGGTAAAGTCCGATTTGAAATGTTACTATGAAACCATTCATTCGTTCGTTCGTTCAATTGAAACATTTTCTGTGTGAATCGAAACGGTTTTGGCACATCCGAACGATTTCAAAAATAGAGAAAAACGTAACCACTCGGAATGAAAACCTCAATTCGTATGCGAATGTCAAGTCGCTCGTATGATTTTCAAAAATCGCACTCCTGGGCCGGTATTCGGGGCATCCACCCTAATGTCTTTTTTTTTTTTTAAATATTTATCCTCTCTGAGGAGTTTTTGGCGGGATTTGAACAGATACGTTTGGAGTCCTCATATTTCATCGAATTTTTATTGTTTATAGTGAGTTTTGGTTCGTAAAATCGGTGTTGTTTTGCGTAACAAAGTGTCGTGCAAGTGAACAATATACAGTTCAGTGAAATATGATGGTGTGGGTCGTGAATAGGAAAAGTGTTCCGTTCTTTTGTAGCGCGGCAAGCGGTCGGTTCACCTCTTTCCTGTAGACTTCTCTGCGTTTCCTTCGTTTCTCGATTGCCTCCAAAAACTCCAAAGAAGCGTTGAAACGTCGAACACCAACGTTTTAATGAGGGATTTTCCAAAAGCAAAAAAAAGTAAAAAGTTAGTTCCAAATTTCTCGATAGATGGCGTTGACAAGAGAGGGGTCGATTAGGTATGACCAGCACTGGTAGCATGCACACCCGCTATAGCCGTGATACGGCTTTATTACGTCTTTTATCTCGTTCTTTCGCGCGCAAAAGAACGAGATAAAAGACGTGATAAAGCCGTAACACGGCTATCGCGGGTTGGCATGCTACCAGTGCTGGTCTACCCAATATCAAACTGTACAAAAACATGTATAGTCATTCCTTACAGTCGCACACAGATTGCCATAAGAGTGACAGAGCTAGATTAGACGTAAATCTGTTAAACAAATGTCACCACTTTTTAAGCAAATTCAAGCAAGATTCGTTCTTAACGTAAGGAAATAGCGGAGTCTTCCAGCTGGAGGTCTGGTGACAAAATGGTTCAAGACGGTATCTGTTTACTATTGACATTTCACTTATTCTAATGGGCGGTGGTCATAAGTGTGAATGGATGTCAAGTAGCGTTTCTATGTCTTGCTTTATATTTTTTATCTACCCCTATATTTTATCTTTGAGTATGACCAATATAAGCTGACCGCGCGCAGGGTGAATAACGTATAACGTCGCGCGACCACCTTATTTTGGTTTTGCTTAGCCTGATGTGTCGCCGTGTGTACAAACAAACCCTTTCTTATTGTTGTTGGTTTATAATAAACTATCTGCGGGGCTAGTATGCCAACCCACTATAGCGTGATATATCGCTATCACGCTTCCGCTCTCTTTCTATTTTCGCACGAACGAACAAGATAAAAGATTTGACAGATGGATGTGTTATATCGTATAAATATCGCAATCGCGGGTTGGCGTGCGTACTAGCCCCGCTGTTGATGAAGTAGTGATTACAAGTTTCCCGGTTTATTTGTGTTTTTCTGTTAAGCCGGGTCCACTGCGCCATGTTTTCGTGTTACGATGTTAGCAAACACGAAAACATGGCGCAGCGGACCCGGCTTTAGGTTTTTGTAGTTTGTTATTGTCGTTATATTCAAAATGGATACAAAGCCCATACAGCCACGTCCGATACTTGATTCATTGTTGACAAACAATAACACCGAGATTGTTAATAATAAACCGACAATAATATCAAAGTGTTTATACTGCGTCTTTTTATTAATAATATTCATAAATATACCATAGGTACCTAATCGACCCCTCTCTGTTCAACGCCATCTATCGAGAAATTATGAACTAGCTTTTTTTTTTCTCTGGAAAATCCCCCATTGCTATAAATGAGAGTATTTATTCAAGATATCGGTTGTATGCGATATTATAATCGCTTTACCTTGAATTGAACCAAAAAAAAAAATTATCCTCTCTGAAAGACAATGGGAACTAGCCCTTACAGCCGTTGTCTTTAGTTATACATATTTTTCATGGAACGTTTTACGAGTTAACGAGTTTTATAGTAGCATTATAGTAGGATAATCGAAAAATTCTTCGTCTATGAGTAGGATCAATCCGAATCTGTCAGTGTCACTGTCAAATTGAGAGTTTTTTTAAGATCCAGTTAAGATCAGTGCCAGTGCCAACAACAACTTGGGCTTGTTATTTTTAGGTTCGCTAGGATATGAAATTCTGCACTGGTAGCATGCACAACCGCGATAGCCGTAATACGGCTTTATCACGTCTTTTATCACGAAAATAGAAGCAATAACAAACGCTACTCAGCCCACAAACATGAAGGAACTACGTTCTTTTCTCGGCCTGGTGAAATTTTACGAACGTTTTATCCCACAGTTGCATAGCATCTGTGCAGATCTACATACATTAACTGGCAATAAACAACCATGGCGATGGTCAGAACATGAGATCCAAATTTTCAAGAAGACCAAAGCGTGTATCGCAGCCTCAAAACCCCTGATAGCATTTGACGAGAGACGAGAACTCTTCTTGGCGTGCGACGCCTCGGAAAAGGGAGTTGGAGCAGTATTATTCCACAAAGACAAAAACGTAGAACAACCCATTGCATTTGCCTCAAGGAAACTACGCACAGCGGAAAGCAGCTATTCTGTGATTGACCGAGAAGCCTTAGCCATCCTATTTGGTATCACAAAATTTGACCAATATTTACGAGGAACGAAATTTAAACTAGTGACAGATCACAAACCCTTATTATACATTTTGGGGCCCCAGCGGAACTTACCTAAACTTGTAAATAATCGCCTAATAAGATGGGCGTTAATAATAGGAAGCTATGATTATGACATCTACCACCGAAAGGGGGAAAACAACATAATTGCAGATTGCCTTTCAAGGCTGCCTAACATCCGAGAAAAGCCGTCCCCCACCGAATGTGCGGTTCACAAAATTTCCGCTCGTGCCCAGAGCATTAAGATAACAGACCTCGTATTGACGGAAGAGATAATTAAAGAGGAAACTTCGAAAGACCCAGTGCTCTCACAAATTCGACACTGTTTGAAAACTGGGTGGAGGGACATTCAATATGACAGTCATTTGAAACCGTTCTTCCGTAAGCGAAATGAACTATCGATCGAAAACAAAATAGTCATGTGGCAGGGTAGGATTGTCATACCGGAAACCCTACGCGATGCTACATTGTCCTATCTTCATCGGGGCCATCCAGGAATATCAGCGATGAGGGCACTCTCACGTTTCTACATATGGTGGCCTGCGATAGACGAAGACATCGATGCGTTCGTCAAGAGGTGCCGTAAGTGTCAAACGACCCGACCATGCAATCCAGAACTTCCAGTGTACTCATGGTCCATTCCGGAAAGGGTCTGGGAAAGACTGCATGTTGATTTTGCCGGGCCTTTTGAAGGAACATATTGGGTGGTACTGTGTGATGCCCTTTCCAAGTGGATCGATGTCAAACCTATGAAACATATCACTACGAGCAACCTTTGCTGTGTTTTGGACGATATTTTCACCACATTTGGTCTCCCAGAGATGATTGTGTCCGACAATGGGCCTCAGTTCACATCTCATGAATTCAAAGAGTACTGTAGAAACCAAGGGATAGTAAACGTCACATCCGCACCATACCACCCGAGGACAAATGGTTTGGCGGAGCGCCTTGTACGGACGTTCAAGAACCGAATGTCAGCTGGCTTTGGGGATATTAAGAATCGACTTCGAGAATTTTTGTTCACCTACCGAAACACTCCTCATAGTACGACAGGGAAGTCTCCAGCTCAGATGATGTTTGGGCGACAGTTAAACTGCCTTCTGTCAAATATCCGGCCAAACAGTCGAAGAGTCGTGCAATTCAAACAAGTGCAAGAAAATATCGCGGCGACTTCGCCCGACTATCGGCTGGGAGAGAGCGTTTTTATCAAAACGCGCTTAGAAAAAGCTTGGCAGCCGGCAACTATTTCAGCACGCACGCACCGATATTCATATGTTGTAACTACACCCAGTGGGGAGGAAAAGCGTCGGCATGCTGATCACATAAGGCCTCGCATATTGACCCCCTCTCGCACACCTGAGAGGCCACAAGATATACCACCGGTGGACGAGCGACCTCGTGAAAGAGAAGAACAGCCCGGTGAACCTGCCTTCCAAACGCCATCAACATCTACAGATGCCAACCAACTTACATTCCAAACGCCATCAACATCGGCCGAAGCTAATGCTATGATAACAGACACCGCGGACGTATCCCTACCACCCCGGCGCAGCAAACGCTTGGGCATGCCGCCCCGCAGACTCATCGAGGAGATGTAATCCACTTAGGAAGGGAGAAATGTTATAACATCTTCTTGGTCGTCAGATCTCTATGCCTTTAGAAAAAATGTCTTGTCAAGTGTCAGAGTGAAAAAACGTACTGTTTATGTTTTCCTACATTCGCTTGGAAATAAAGTTACTAAATACAAATATGCTTCTCGCTTTATAACAGCCGTGATACGGCTTTTTCACGTCTTTTATCTCGTTCGTTCGCGCGCAAACGAAAGAGATAAAAGACGTGATAAAGCCAAGAAGAGTACATATGTTCCTTGGCCAAGAAGCTTATATACCTACAGAGATGGAGATTGCATTACAAACATCTTTTTGAAGCCAGAATCTAAGACCTTTATGACGTCACTGATGTTTCCCATCTCATTTCCTTTTTACGTGGAGGTCAAGAAGGTTGAAATTTTTTCCCTACAGAGGTGGAGGTCAAATGAAGCAGCACGCAGCACCGCCCGCCGCGTGCGATCACGTTTCGTTTCGTCTATGAACTACAGAAAAGGCGACGCAGTGCTGCCAGATGAGGTTCAACCCTTATCGAGAAATCGTAAGTCGGCAGGGCAAGGCAGGGCCAAATTGCACGTGTAAGCAGATCGGCGGATCGCAAACCCGGTCCAGTGCTGCCAAGTTAGGCGATTTATCGCCTTTTAGGCTACATCAAGGGCTCTATCGGCGACCAAAAAATACGATTGGCGACCGGTCGCCATTTAGGCTATATCCCAAATTAAAATAGGCGATTTTGGGCTATATTAAGAAAAACTGACTTTTTCGGGTTATTTTAGGCTATTTTAAGAAAAATCTGAAATATTATAACTACTTAATGTAAGTAAAATTATGTTTTTTTTTTTTTTTATTAACTATGGGTTTGCTCTTGACCTCAATCCAGTCCTCAGGACGAAGATGGGGTCGTAGATGTACCGAGCTTACCCAGAAGATGCCTATTCACTCGTACTTTAAAGGAATCCGGGTTGTAAGTACTCGGAAATACTGACGCAGGTAAGGCATTCCACTCCTTGGCTGTGCGCATTATAAAAGATTCAGAAAGGCGCTTGGTGCGGATATGTGGGATGTCAACCAAGAAGGGGTGATATCCCGCGGTGCGTCTGGAAGTCCGATAGTAGAAAGGGGAAGGTGGGATGAGCTCATGTAGCTCTTGGGCACACTCACCGAAGTACAATCTGTAGAAGACCGACAAGCAGGCAGCGAAGCGAACTTCAAGCGAAGTTGAGTTTCGTGGTCAAGCTTATACCCAGAAGCCCAAGACTGTCGGAAACAGGGACAGATGTACCCCGGAAAGTAGGAGTCAGATTAAACGGACTCCTTTTTGCGGTGAACAGACAAGCCTGTGTTTTGGTGGCGTTGAAGTTGACTAAATTATTGTCACCCCACTGGGAGACAAGACTTAAAGTCAAGTTTGTTCGCTCAACCATGGCCTCCCTCTGCGAGCGTATTTTATCCCCGCTGGCCCCTGCGCCAGATACATATCTCTCCATGACAGTACTGTCATCTGCATACCCAACAATACCTGACACAAGGAGGTCATTGATGTGCAGCAGGAAAAGTGTCGCGGAGAGAACAGACCCTTGAGGAACTCCAGCATCAATTGCCATAAGGTCAGAAGAGCAGCTGTCAATGACAACTCTAATCGACCGTTCTCTCAAGAAATCAGATATCCAGCTGCAAAGATCAGCGGGGATGCCATAAGCGGGAAGCTTGCACAGCAAACTAGCGTGCCATACCCTGTCAAAGGCCTTCGAGATGTCAAGTGATACAGCCAGTGCTTCACCGTGCTTCTCGATGGCCTCGCCCCAGCAGTGCGTGACATACACAAGAAGATCCCCAGTCGATCGCCCCCGGCGGAAGCCATATTGGCGATCACTGAGTAGATCATTGTCTTCTAGGTATGACAGCAACTTACTGTTAAGTACTCTTTCCATGACTTTACAGAGAACTAGCGGCCCGTCCCGGCTTCGCACGGGTGGACGTCTAATCTTTTCTAGCAATAAATATAGCCTATGTTACTCAGGGTGAATGCAGCTTTCTAATGGTGAAAGAATTTTTTAAATCGGCCCAGTACTTTTTGAGCCTATTCATTACAAACATACAAACATACAAAAATAGGTACAAATCTTTCCTCTTTATAATATTAGTGTAGATGGAAGTAATGGCGATAGGGCGGTAGTTGCAGGGGTCGGCACGACTGCCCTTCTTGGGTACCGGTTGCACATTCGCAAGCTTCCAGGATTTAGGCACCGTTCTTGTTCTGAGAGAGAGGCGATACAGGCGTGTTAGAACAGGAGACAACTCAGGCGCACAATATCTCAATACTCTTGCAGGTATACCATCAGGACCACTGGCCTTATTCACATCCAGACTACGCAATGCTCTGCGGACCTCTTTTGTTTGTATTGTGACCTCCGGCATCGAAGAATCACAATGAGGGATGGTTGGTGGCTGTTTGGCACCAGCGCAGCGTCCAGACGTGAATTGCTCGCAAACAGAGAAGCAAATAAATTAGCTTTCTCAGTTGCGGAGTGAGCCAGCGACCCATCAGGCTTCTGCATGGGAGGCAAAGTGGGACGGCAGAAGTTGGATTCGACCGATTTTGAAAGGGACCAGAACTGTTTACTACCAGAAGGGTAGGATGCCAGTTTGGCTCCAATGCGGCTGATATGGTCGAATCGAGCCCTCCGGATCACCCGTTTGCAGGACTTGGCGGCAGAATTAAAGGCCCTCTTCTTCGCGCGAACCCTACAAGCTCTAACTTTGCGGTGCGAGCTTGGACCCAAGCTTGGTAGGCGGATTCTTTTTTAGCCTCAGCGCGAGCACAATCCGCATTGTACCAAGGTTGGGCTTTGTGACCGAGTGAGATGTCGGAGAAAGGAATATAATATTCCATTCCCTGTCGTATCACGTCCGCAACCGCATCAGCCGAACCAGCAGGGTCACTCGAAGAAAAACACACTTGCCGCCACGGGTAAGACGCAAAGAAATGCCGCATCTCATCCCAATCTGCCGACCCGTATCGCCAGACTCGCCTCGTGCCCTTAGGGCTGTCATCGGGAGGAGAGCAGATCGACACGGATTTCACCAGACAGTGATCGGACGTTCCCAGCGGGGCAGAGACCGATACTGAGTGCCTGTCTGGATCTGAAGTCAGCAGAAGGTCCAAACAATTGGGCGTATGACCATCAACATCCGGTACCCGCGTTGCTTGATTCACCAGCTGGGTGAGATCTAGCGATAGTGCAAACTTGCGCGCCTCTCTTCCAGCATGGTCAGTTAACTGGAACGGGAACAGCCACTCGCTATGGTGGGCATTGAAGTCCCCCAGAAAAACAAGCTCCGCCGTTGGGTACCTTCGTTGGGCTGTCTCTGCCGTCTCAGTGAGATACTCCATGAGCCTGGCTGTCTCCTGGTCACCGTCGTGCGATCGATAGACACCGACGTAGAGAGATTTCTCCATTCCGGTGTCCACCAAAAGCCATAATACGGAGAACCCGGAAACCTCAAAGCAACGGAGACGCCGACAGCAAATGTCGTCGCGAACATACACACAGACCCCAGCTCGCCTCTTGAACTTATGTTCCAACGAGTATCCTGGGTAGTTGAGGTACGCCGTATCAGAAGGGGTTGCTATCTGCGTCTCCGTTAGAAAGAATAGGTGTGGCTTCTCGGTCTCGAGGTGGTGGTGGACCGGATCGAGATTTGAGTGCAGACCTCGTATGTTAGTGTTGATTTTTTATCGCAGACTGCATAAACTGTAAACTACAACACTCTATGTAACACATAGCATACGTGTATGTTATGCGGTACAGCTATTTCTAAATTGTGAGTAGAGTTTGCAATTGTAAAAAAAATATTTTTCCGGCACTAGCAGCCAATATACCATTATTTTGGCCAATTTACTGTATTTTCAGGCGACTTTAGGCTACATTACAAGGGGAAAAAAATTAGGCGACTTTAGGCTACTTGGCCCGAGATTTTTGGCGATTCTGACTGGCTGAGACTTGGCAGCACTGACCCGGTCTTAGCCAATAAGGGGCGCGTGCTCTTTCCCCCCGGCCAACATTTGCTATTTGGCATTGAAGTGCGATTTTTGAAAATCATACGAGCGAATTGGCAGTAGAAAGATGCATAATCTCCATAGTAATTTTGACATTTTCTCCAAGTCGCTCGTATGATTTTCAAAAATCGCACTTATGATCGTAAAAATCGTAAAAAAATCTTGCCCGTCTACAAGGTACAGTGTTGCCAATGCAAATTTTTAGGCGGCCGTGTACATTAGGTGAAAAAGCCGTGTTTATATGGAAAAAGTCTAACGGTGGGCCGTGTCACTGCCTAAAAAAGGAAACACTTTTCAATATTTGCCAAATGGTGCTGTTTTAAGGTTTTTAACGTTAATTAAACGTTTGCAAATTTTATCTATTTGTGTGGAAAACAATTTCATCTCATCTGTTTTTTGCTCACAGAGCAAGAAAGAGGAATAATAACCAGCCAACATATTAGTTGCAATGTTGGCATTCGGATTCGGAATTGGATACAGAAGTGCGATTTTTGAAAATCATACGAGCGGTTTGGCAGTAGAAAGATGCATAATCTCCATAGTAATTTTGACATTTTCTAGTGCCAAGTCGCTCGTATGATTTTCAAAAATCGCACTTCAGTACCTGCACAGTCGAACATATACTTATTTATAACAGTCTAATACTCTAAAAGTGAATTTTTTATACATAAATTAGTCAATTACCGTAGAATTTTCGAAAAGCCGTAGAATCTGCTACGGCCACAGGGTTGCAGCCGTAGGCCGTGGATTTTGTAATTTTTTGGCCTGAAAGCCGTAGAACACGGTAATTGCCGTAGCATTGGCAACACTGACAAGGTACTTTAACTCGTAGAGGGACTTTAACTAGAGTCGAGTTTTTGGCGGTCATTCGATAGCTACGGTTGGAGTCCACATATTTTATCGAATTTTTATTGTTTATAGTGAGTTTTGGTTCGTAAAATTGGTGTTCTTATGCGTAACAAAGTGTCGTGCAAGTGAACAATATACAGTTCAGTGAAATATGATGGTGTACGCGGGTCGTAAACAGGAAAAGTGTTCGTCATTTTTAGCGCGGCAAAGCGGTCGGTTCACCTCTTTCCTGTGGACTTCTACGTTTCCTGCTACTTTCGATTGTCTCCAAAAACTCCAAAGAAGCGTCGAAACGTCGAACACCAATGTTTCGATGCTTAAAATTCATCTTCATCTATCATCATTCATCATTAAGAATATGAAGAAATTAACTTAGATATGGCTTTAAAGGACATAGTATCCAGAGCCATTAAACACATTATTAAAAAAAATTAACTAGAGTCCTCCTTTTTCTGAAAGTTGATATCGATGTACCTATATAAAATGTTGACTTTTGGCTTTTGATTGATGAATGAATTCGTTTATGAAAATAATCAAATAAAGAAAAAAAGGCTCACACGTGAACATTCAGTAATCATTATGCTATTACACAATATCATTAAATAAAAAACGGTAACTTTATTAAACTTATCAATCTATACTAGGATATCGACAGATCGATAAAAGCACATCTCTCATTTGAGTAGTACGCAATGCTGCCAGTATGGGAGATTCCCTCTAAATCTGGGGAGTTTTATAGCGTTGGAGAATTTAATAGATACAAAAATTAATTAGATTTTTGCGACTGATTTGTAGAGGAAATAATTTGGTAGTATTTCACTATCAAACAATACAGCCACATAATTTATGATGGCTTATTTATAGTCGTATCTTACCACTCAACTCGTATCTTACCATGTCAATAATAATGAGCATTTTGCAGCAATTCGGTGTCTAGGTTTTTTTAAATATATTTTATATTTTTTACGGATGGATTTTAAGAAAAAAAAAAAAACATTTTTTTGCGATTTTATCAATTTAATTTTTTAATTAATTTGATTTGTAATCTCTAAACGCAAAAGTGGTCGCGAGGAAATCATTCGAACGAGTGTCGTCACCGTCGGACCGAAAAACAACGTAATTTATTAAAAATATCTGTAATCCTTTCATTTTAAAATCTCTGACACATAAAATATTGTTATTGAGAGGATTATCTCCAAAAAAACTTGACATACCGAAACGCAAACAATTTAAAAATTAAATATAACTTTAAATAAGCATAATTGAGATGTTTTAAATGACGCGATTTCAAATCGACGCGTAAAAAATTATTCAATGACACAGAAAGGATAGCAATCGGGGCTACAATCTTAAAAATTTAGCTGTTTGATCGATAGTGTTTTTCCCGATTCCCTAATTTTAGGTGCCTAATAAGAGGGATTTTCCGAATGTCATTAAAAAAGAAAAACTGGCCAAGTGCGTGTCAGACCATGCGCAGGATAGGGTTCCGTAGTAGCCCGTCACAATATAATATGGACTTAGAAGGAGGCTTGTTTTATACTACGGTTTAACGGCTACTAAATTCTAAAAAGTATATTTTATAAGTTGATCGACTATTACTCATAAACTTGTAAAGCCTACTTAGCGGTGATAGTTTTCCTTTTAATTTCATTATAATATACTACTGCCATGCATTTTTTCACATCTCCAACTACAACCTTTTAGCTGGAAGAGGGGGGGGGGGGGGACACTTGACTAACCAAAATTTTCGCTTTAAAGCTTAATATTTCACTAACGGATCTCTAAATCGAAAAATGGCTTTACCAAACCCATAATAATACCTATCCAACGATACCCCACACCATGGGGTAGACGAGAAAAAAAATGTCATCCCCACTTCACGTGTAGGGGAGGTACCCTAAAAACAATATTTTTCAAGATTTTATTTTACCACTTTGTTGGCGTGATTAATAATGTCGCTCATCCGCAGAAACAATGACATAACTGCATAAAATGCTAAATTGATTGAACAATGTCCGAATATTTTTTTAATCATAGCACTATGAAAATAATTAAAAAACCATAATACGTTTTGATTTAAAGCCTTAATCTTGGGTTGAACGTTATTTAAAACTTTAAACGCGTTTCCTGTGAACGTTAGGGTCAGCGCACACCCAGCGTAAAACTGTTCGAGCATGCGCGAGCAGATTTCATTGATTCAATTGATAATGAACTCTATTCCCATTGAAATAAAGTTGAAAATAGCTTGCAAGTGATTAAATCCCTTCAGCGTCTGTTCGAGTATGCTCGCGTATGCTCCTCGCGGCGACGGGAGCAGTCGCGAGCATGCGCGCGGATGCTCGCGCATGCTCGAGCATGTTCGAGCATACGCCCGTGTCGATGCTTGCGATCCGTCGTAAGTGTTGCCACCTCGGCCGGTTTCGTACTAAATCTAGCATATTTTTTAACTACTTTAGCCCGAAAAGGGCAATTTACTACAGATAATATTATACAACGTGTTAATGAATTAACGCAAAACTAGAAAGTAGTTTGTTTAGAATCGATAGCAGAATCGAATTATCATGGTTTCAACATAGGTAATTTTTTTCAAAATTTTAATTTTTTTTTTCATAAAATTTTTAATTTACTAAACCCGATGTTAACCCACCCCACGGGCACACTCACCCTACTTACTACCAAAACAAGATTATAAAAATGTATCCATGAGTACGTTAGCGCTTTCTTTCAGTGCTGAAATGATAACAAATCATTTTTGCCTCCGAACTTAAAATGCGAATAACTTTAAATTTTAAGTATCAAAATAATGAAATTATTGTTTCAATCTAATTCTTTTGTTATAAATCAGTTGGGGTGTATGAGGTTTTGCGCTAATTTATTAACACGTTGTATAATAATCGAACTCTTTTTGAAAATACAAAGAAAATCTGAAAGGTCGAAGCAGATTTAGTAGGTTTTCAAATTGTTCATATTCCATTTTATAGTTCCTAGCCATAAAATAACTGTCCCTAGAACTTTAAACCGTAACACAGCACTTTTCCTGCTCTTGCTCCTCTTCCTCTGCTAGTAACCCAATAATTACCAAATCCCAGTCCACCATACTTTAAAATTACTCTTCGCACGTCTTTACTTTAAAATATTGTAAACACAACTGCAAAATTCACTGTCAACTGTAGCAACACGGGAGCATCCGCGAGACTGTTCGAACACGCGCGAGCATGCTCGCGCATGCTCGAGCATCCGCCGCTGCCGCCGGCGGATTTCGCCTCTGCCGCCGGCGGATTTTGACGCTAGGTGTGCGCGACTGCAAAGAACATGCTCGAGCATGCGCGAGCAGATTTACGCTGGGTGTGCGCTGACCCTTATTTTGAACTTTAAACGCGTTTTCTGCAAATTTTTCTATTTTGCAGTTAGGTCATTGTTTCTGCGGATGAACGATGTGTATATATGCCAAATTACAGCTTTCTAGTATTAAGCCTCTCTGAGCTAAGCCGCGGACAGACGGATAGACGGACAGATGCAAAGAGTACTTTATTATAACGACAGATGCGACGGACAGACGGACAGACAGACGGACATGGCGAAACTATAAGGGTTCCTTTTTGACTTCGGAACCCTAAAAAGTGGTCCCAAATGGCTCGAAAGATGTCATTGACGAAAGATGGATGAGTGACCTTGTGGAGATTAAAAAATATAAAGAAACTAAAATAGTTAAACTTAAAATTCGTTTTTTTTAAGTACCTAACCATAAAATATGAACGGGGGTCTTCGCTCAAAAATCTTTTTTTGGAGGCTCTTTTTGTTAAGGTTTGGGGAAAGGTGAACATAGTGATTACTACCCGTTCACGACCAGTTGGCCGTCGATGACCGTTACAAAATTTCCTCACAGGCACATTAATTGGTCCCGTCGACAAAAAATAATATAAAAGGCAAATAAAAATTTAAAATTAAAAGCGATATTAGTGACCGGGACGGACGTACCATACGTGATTGCGTTGCTAAAGGTTATAAAATTGCGTTTATTAGGGTCTCTTAGGGGTGCGGTGCGGGGAAGCGGGAAGGGAGGTAGCGGCCAACTCGAAGTGAATGACTAGTACTTGCTCAGTGAAGATGAAGGGGAACTCGAAATAGCTATCTGGCAACACTGGTAGTACGATTTGACATTTCAAAATTTTTGGTGGATTTGTCGAGATTATGTGGGAAAATAATAGTTTTTTAGTAATTATGGACTCGTATTTATCATGAGTACGGTTTTAATATGTTAGCTTTTATTAGTTTAGTATCATTTAGTGATTTGGCTGCGTGCGTGCGGCGTGTGTTTGCCGATTGTAACATCGATAGATTTCTTAGATAGATTTGTGGTGGCGGAGGAAGATGACGGGTTTTATCTCGACTGGTGTTATTGTTTCCGCATAATAGTGTTTATTATTCACGATGACTACGAGTACAAGATCAGCCAACGTTACTCTAAGGCCGATCGAAGTGCCGAAGGCTTTGCAGGAAGGAGAGAAATTCATCAAATGGGATGAGGTAAGTTCTTATTGGATTTTTTAAAATGAACAAGAATTAAATTAGTTAGTAATTGAATATAAAAAATTGAGAACTTAAAAATAAAATATTGTAAATAAATTCCCTAGTGCATATAAAAAATATTCAATTTGCCTTTGCTTATTAGAATTTGCATTAAAAAATATTTTAGCCCTTTCAGTGTTTCTACCCTCTGAGCAAAAGGCTCCTATTTTTTTCATAAACCTTGTACTGGTGGGCTTGGTGCTTATTTACGTATACTTAATTTTTCACAAGAATAATAATTATGAACATACTTATATTTAAACTAGCTTTTACCCGCGGCTTCACTCGCATTTAAGCGATTTATAAAGTATCCTATGTTACTTCTAATACCTCCAAGATTATGTGTACAAAGTTTCATGATGATCGGTTAAGTAGTTTTGGCGTGAAAGCCTAACAAACAAACTTACATTCACAAAATTAGAGTAGGTAAAATTTAGACATAGGGTACGGTGGGACTGACATGTACATAACATTTTTGTACAAAAGCCCCTTATAAAAACAATAGATAAAAAAAATGCTAAACACATTTTAATAAATTTATTTATTTTTATAAAAAGTCGCTGGATCGTTTTCGAAGTCCCTTGATTGCTAAAATTCTTTCTGGAATAAAATATTATGGACCTTCTTGTAAAGATGTTTTAATTAATGGATATATGCATTTTTGCTACAATTAAAAAGGATTATTTCAATTTATTCCTCCTATTTTGTGTATAATTTTAGCTAACATACTATTTGTATGTGTTTTTAGATCATACTCATTTGTGACTTGTGAATGACTTGAAACGAATAAAATCTTTTGACATTATTGATTGAAAATTTTAATTTAATTGAATAATGCTTTCAATCTTATTTTAAAAAGATGCTAGTTGCTTTATGATGATTTATGATGATGATGATTGCTCCTGACCGATTTCTGCTTCAACTCCGTTGTTGGCGTTGTTGGTGAGCTCTCATGTGGCTTACAGTTGTTTTATAGGTAGTCAATGATTCAATCCCGGGAAGCCCAAATTTTTTAAATCTTTATTTACATAGAAAGCCATGTCCATTTTCTGTTTTCGTATGAAAAAAAGTTAAGTATACCTAAATAAAACCAATTATATGGTTTAGTCTTTTATTGCCGGATTCCTTATTGGACGGACAATCTTTTTCCTCGCCTTACTGATGGTAAATTTTAATTGATTGATATGTATCATGGATACAAATCAAATACCTTTGCCAACTTCTTGATATACTATCCAGTAAACTTCACGCTGGACCCTTTGAACATTTTTCGCTTGCAAATGACCATCTCGGCTAGCCCCGCCCTTTATTTCGTTGACCAATAAGGATCTAAAAAAACATCTGTGAAACGGATAGTGTAGAAAGTTTATGAGAAAAAACGGAAGAAATAAATTTTTACTAATTTTACGATTTCATTGTTTATTGGTGTTTGAAGTTCACTGTTCACTGTTCAGTTGCATCTTGCTATCTGTTGTGATCGTGTGTTTTTTGGTCAAAAGTATCAACTTAGAAATAAATTTTAAATATTATTTGGTCTGACTCATACGTATTCCCCTCCTTATCAACACGTATTTCAATGCTGCCCGTAGAGCACGGCCCAAATCGGTTGCAATTAGTCTGACATTTTTTTTACTAAAAATATAAAGTTTTGGACACAGGACAGAAATTTCTAAACTAGATAGTACAAAAAAAAAAATACGAAAAAAAAAATTTATGACGCTACCCTCGCGCTATTGGACGCCGAACTCTGGCAAACAGCAGGTGGCCCGGAATAGAGGACAAGCGCTGCAAGCAAAAGTAGATCTTAGGGGGGTCCACCGTGAAGTTTACTGATAGTACATATACATTTCTGCTGTAAAATGAATCTGTCCAAACAAGAATCTCGCCAAAACGGAATCAGTCCAATAAGAAATCCGGCGAAAAAGGACTAAACCAATTATCCAACCACTGGTTAGGACATAGGTTTAAAACATTGTTTAATTGCTAGGACTCTGGCACTGGTCTGCCGGTCACCCTCCGCGTGGACCCCAAAGGGTTCTTCATGTTCTGGACGGACCAGAACATGGAGGTGGAGATGCTGGACATTGCCACCATCAGGGACGTCAGAACTGGAGGACACGCAAAGGTCCCAAAGGTAAGAGTTTTAAATACTAAAACATTTCTTATACAATGTGTTAATTAAATTAGCGCAAAACCCCATACACCCCTGAACTGATTTAAATAACAGAATAATTAGCTTGTAACAATTATTTGATAGTTAAAATTTAAAGTTATTCGCATTTTAAGTTTTGAGGCAAAAATGATTTTTTGTTATCATTTCAGCAATGAATGAATTATGAAACCACTAACATACTCATGGATACATTTTAATAATCTTATTTTGGTAGTAAGTAGGGTGAGTGTGTCCATGGGGTGGGTTGACAACGGGTTCAGTAAATTTTAAATTTTACAATAAAATTATTTAAGAATTTGAAAAAAATTACCTGTTGAAACCATGATAATTCGATTCTACTCTCGATTCTGAACAAACTACTTTATAGTTTTGCGTTAATTTAATTCATTAACACGTTGTATAAGGTAAAATAATTAAATTCTTAGATTCTTTCTTCTTCTTCTTCTTCTTCTTCTTCTTCCTGCCCTTATCCCATTACTTGGGGTCGGCACATGCACCATTCTTAGATTCTTTGCTGTAGACAAAAATAACATATATAGCTAATTTAAATTCGGTATTTTAGCGTAGTAGGTACTCACGGCGACACATCAAGCTATACAAAACCAACTTAAGCTGGCCACGCAATGTATTATACGTTACTTGACCTAAGCGCGTCCAGCTTGTTTTGGTTTTGTATAGCTTGATGTATCGCTGTGTGTACATACATTTAATGTATCTAAATTCTTTTTATATAATTCAGCATTAATTTGTTGTCACCAATTATATATTTAAATAAAACAAAAAATAAAGTTTTAAATTCAAGTAAGAATAAGAAGTAATAAAAAACACCGACAAAATATGATGTTTAATTTGATTATGATATTGATTTCATGAAGATAATTACGAAACTAATTGTGAATAAATAAAAGAAAGTATAGTAAGTAAAAGTATAAGAAAGAGTACCTATAGTTCTACATTATAGTATGCACACTCGCTGCACCCTACACATTTTTTGCCTTACTCTTGATAGTCGAGCAAATAAAGTATATTGATTGATTGATTGATAGGCAAACAACAATAGGCGTTTCAATTTTTCTTTGACAGTATAGTCCTATCTCACTCGCCCTCACACAGTATCGCACATGCTTTCCTAAATGACAGCTAAGGGCGCCTTCAAATTTGCCGCAGAGTGTCGCGCGGCGGCAGCGCGGCTGCAGCGCTGCGCTGTCAAATTCAAACAAATTAACAAAGCGCGGCCACAGAGAGGCTGCAGCGCTGTGGCCGTTCTTTGTTAATTTGTATGAAATTGACAGCGCAGCGCTGCAGCCGCGCTGCTGCCGCGCGACACTCTGCGGAAAATTTGAAGGCGCCCGCCCTAAATGTCCAAGGCGTGCCTACGGGCAGGCGCGTGCATTGAAGGTAGACAAAAAGCAGAGAAACCTTAACAATTTCTAAACTAAAAGCATTTTGTTTACTCAATGACTTTTAATTGGTTTATTTACCTGTATGTAAACAAATCAAAGTCATTTGGTAAACAAGATGCTTTTAGTTTAGAAATTATTCAGTTCCTGAACTGCGGGCAGGCAAAACACAGTGAAAGCCAAATAATTTCTAAACTAAAAGCATTCAACTTTGATTTGTTTAAATACAGGTAGTTAAACCAATTAAAAGTCATTGAGTAAACAAAATGCTTTTAGTTTAGAAA
Source organism: Agonopterix subpropinquella (assembly GCA_922987775.1). Lineage (NCBI taxonomy): Eukaryota > Metazoa > Arthropoda > Insecta > Lepidoptera > Depressariidae > Agonopterix > Agonopterix subpropinquella. The sequence continues at coordinate 19,531,194 of OV277703.1, read as the reverse complement.
TTATTAGGGTTTCACTGTCTTTCTGCCTACCTTCTATGCACGCGCCTGCCTACGGGTTATCCAATATCATCAATATTCACGTGCAAAAATTCCTTTTGTACATTACCATTACCGAAATAAGCATTCCAAATACATGAAAAAACACGTCGCCCATTACCGTAATTCAAGACTTTTCACGATATGAAACCATCAAGTGGCATACATATTGTTTTTCAGTTCTACCGAATCAAAAGCCCGTTTATCAAACCACTTTGACGCTTATTAGCATATGCTGAAGAGTCTTGTCGTGGGACTTGTTGCGTGACTGTAAGAAAGCCCAAGGCGGGAAAATTACAGGGTGCGGTGGTATAATTTATGATATATGTACCTACATTCGACCCGAATTATACTGATCAAGCAGTACCGAATATCATATCGATATTCATAATCATAGGATTCATAGGCGTCTGCGTCTATACATTAAACTACAGCATGGTTTTTCTCACGTAGTAAATGTCCTCTAGGGAAATCTCGCACTTTTCGAGCTATATTTGTGGTCAACCAGCCTTCGATCTATTGTCCTTGCTTCGCACATTTGAACCAACTATGCTATTAAAATTTATATGCGCTATTATTATTTTACTTGGAAAGACAAAAACTGGGGTTGGGATACTTTTGTACTTAACATTTTTATAGAGATTATCACGAGCACTCTCTTTTTGTGTTTATTTACAGTTTCTCAGGAATGAAACCTACCTAGATAAACTTTGCCCCGGGCCAAGTTAATCTAGAATTAGGTTTCATTCCTGGGAAATCTCGTTACAAAAATTAAAGAAAAGATTTTCTCCATTTTATTTTTCAACGCCATCTATGTTTCGATCACAGTATGTTCTTTGCTACCTGGGTGTCTAGTCAGCATTTGATCCATCTGCAACGTCAATACACATGGCGTCGGAAAAAAAGATGTTTTTTTTTTTTTGAAAACTAGTTATCTTAGGGATGTAACCTATCTAGATTAACTTAGAAGACGCCGGGCAAAGTATTGTCCGCCCAGGTAGTTGTAATTGTAAGTAAAAAATATGTTTTGAAAACTTCCAAAACTTCCGGAAGTTTTGGAAGTATTCCGGAATACATCGGCAGAAATGGAAACTTTCCTGGGAGATTTCATCTCTATGCGGAATCCTCAGTAGGTGATCAGACTCGCACTTGTTCCATTTTTTATTCTTGATCGAAGAAACAAACGAATAAGTAAACTATATTATAATATCAACCAATGCAATGTATACCATATATGTAAACTATGGTGTTTTTAACAAGAAACTCATCAATCCTAACCTAATGGATACTCGGTTACGGTGCCTGGGCTTCAAGGTGTGGAGCTACTTTTCAACTTGACACCATAATGAAATACCCTCTTTACTAGTTATTGCCTGTTAGACACGCTCGTATATATTATTTTGACTAGTTCTGCCTCTAATTGTCTTTTAATTTAGTTAAACAATTTGGTGCTTTAAGTAATTGGTTTGTTAAGGCGCTAACAGTAGATACACGGAACTTCGAGACAGTGTCTTCGAATTGTTTTCTTTCTATTTTTAACATGTTGACGGCGTAACTCCGGTATTTCTATGTTCCATATACATTTTTTAAAGATCTGCTGAAAGGATTCGAAGATGGACAATGGAATAGCAAATCATCGGCTATCATCGGCGATATAAATAGTTTCGTATGCATAATTATTATTGCAATTTGTATTGCATTTGATTTTGATTGATTTACATTTGAGAGCGTCGGTGGCGCGTTGCGGAGAGGTATGGAATCCCAATTATGGGGGTCCGGGTTCGAATCCGCACGGACAACATGCAATTCAATTCAATTCATTTATTTTAATTCAGATCGTGGATCCATATTGGTGTTAGTAACAATGACAATGGCAATGTACCAATGAGTTTTTCTAACTTATGTACGTAAATCCGACTGCTCTCAAACGAAGGAAAACATCGTGAGGAAACCTGCATACACTGAAGAAGAAATTCTGATGTGTATGTGAAGTCTACCAACCCGCATTGGGCATGCGTGGTGGACTAATGATCATACACCCTCCCTGAGGGTAGGCCTGTGCCCTGCAGTGGGACGTTTATAGGCTGATGATGATGATTGCATTTATAACTTTACTACCCGAATATATCACAATGTTATTTCAGAACATTAGTCTACTCTAAGGTTGGCTTGCACCAAAAAGTATTTAGCCTTAAATATGATGCTGTCTCTGTCATTAGTATGAGCATTGTGAGGGACAGAGCGATCACTAAATACGTTTAAACCTAAACACTTTTTGGTTCAAGCCAGTCTAAGTCTAGGTTGCATTAAATTAAAAAATTAGAACTACTTAAATAAAATAAAAATATTATATTAAGGGCTGGCGCTAATGTCAATCAATCAATCAATAAATACTTGAACGTCGCTACTGGTAGCGCCTTAAGTTACTAATAACGGTGCTGTTATTCATAATAATTATTATGTGGGTTTAAACTGACTTGTAATTTGACCATATTAGGTTCTTTTCCATAAAATATGGTACTTATTTGTAAAGTTTGGCTGTAGTGTGTGCTCAGTGCCGGATTAACCATATAGGCAAAGTAGGCACGAGCCTACGGGCCCACCACCGCCGAGGGGCCCCGCGGCTCGTGAGAAAAAAAAATCGTTTTTGTATTTGAATTGAATAAAAAATTAAGAAAAGATTATAAATTTTTATTTTATTTTCGTAACGTCACTGGCGGACTAAGGGGGGGGGCGGAGGGGCGGTCCGCCCCGGGCCTCCAGTCCTGGGGGGCCTCCGAATCTCGAGAAGAGAATCCCTTTTTAATCAAAACCAAAATAATGACGTTTATGTAGCAAGTAAAGACACAGTTTAGAGTTGGAGGCCCGGGCCTCAGGAGGCCAGAAGCAGAACAGGTTCTGAGACTGCAGTTTGAAGTTGGAGGCCCCGTACGTTAGTCATTGAAAGTCAAGAAAAGAAATAGAGTCAAAAATACTGCGAATTTGCGAGCTCGCTTCGCTCGCTAAATCTTTTTCAAGTTGTTATGCAGTTAGCATAATTATGAGTTCGCTTCGCTCGCTCCGGAGGCCCTGGCCTCTGGTACTGGGACTGCAGTTGGAAGTTGGAGGCCCCGTAAGTTAGTCATTGAAAGTCAAAGAAAGAAATAGAGTCCAAAATATTGCGAATTTGCGAGCTCGCTTTGCTCGCTCAATCTTTTTCAAGTTGTTATGCAGTTAGCATAATTATGAGCTCTCTTCTTGAAATGCAATGTGGTTGGAATGAGAATGTGTTTCGAGAGCTTGCTTCGCTCGCTTGGTTTTTTTGATAGCTTTCTGTGCTTTGAGACTGAGTTCATGCTGCAACCCAGTCATAATTAATTATAGAATCGTTCGCTCCGGTTTTAATTTTATACGCCAATATACTCACCTACTCTATTTCAAAATGAGCTCTACAATCGAGTTATTATAAGCATTATATTATAAGCTCATTTCAGCTATTTGTTTAATACATCAATAGCCTCGATTTCGGCATGAGCTGAAAAAGTCGAGTTATAATGAAGCAAAATCTCGAGCTCGCTTCGCTCGCTCCTGGCTAGACACATTGCACTAAAATCTTGAGCTCACTTTGCTTGCTCCAGAATTCAGTGAAGTCTCGAGCTCGCTTCGCTCGCTTTTGGTTTTGGATGGTACCTATGTCTTTTCATAGTATACAGTTGCAGTTGCACTGTTGGTGTGCAGTTAAATCTTGAGCTTACTTTGTTCGTTCCAGATTTTAAGTCGTAAAAAAACTCGAGCTCGCTTCGCTCGCTCAATGATTTTAATCTTATTCCACTGATCTCATTATACAGGGTGTACAATAAAATGGGACAGCTACTTAAAGGGGTGCTTCAGACCATCAAACTGAACAACTTTCTCTATGGGGTATGGGACCAATATCGAAATCGCGAAAAAAAAATCTGCAGTCCCATACATTTCAGTCGAGTTATGTTTGCAGTTTTGTATGGGAGAGCGGATTTTTTTTTCGCGATTTCGATATTGGTCCCATAGAGAAAGTTATTCAGTTTGATGGTCTGAAGCACCCCTTTAAGTAGCTGTCCCATTTTATTATACACCCTGTATTGCAGTAAAATTTCACTTAGTTTTGCCCGCTCCAGAATTCAGTGAAATCTCGAGCTCGCTCCGCTCGCTCCAGGTTTTACATTGTACGAATGTCAGGCTCGCTTCGCTCGCTCCGTGTTGTAGGACCTGGATCTCCCTGGGACAAAATACTTGCTACCTATGCCTATGGAAGGAAGGGATGTTAAGTTTTTGCCACGGCTCGAAAGAATTGTAGATATCAATTTCTGGAAAGACCGGAGGCCTCATTTAGTTTTGCCGCCCCGGGCCTCCGGCGGGCTTAGTCCGCCGCTGCGTAACGTTTCCTTTAATGATACCCCACATGATAATTTAAGAATAAAAAACTGTTGACTCCTAAGCTCAATTATTATAATAAATCTTTTTTTGACTGCACTCTTCTAATTGGGTCCTTAATTGATATAAAAAACGAATTTTCAGCTTCTTATAATATAAGAATTTTATATATTATATAAAAATCTCTTTATCTCCAAGATAAACGAGTTTACGAGTGTTACAGACGGACGGACGGATGGACGGACAGACATCGAGGTGATTCAATAAGTGTTCCGTTTTCCCAATTTTGTTATGGAACACTACATACAGACTACACTATAGGTTTTGGATCGTGTTGCAACATCCGTCATTTTAGTAGATATGTGCTGTTTTATTGCAACCACCTAATCTGGACCACACTGGAAAAGAATCATTGTTACGCCCATGTGCAGGGGGGCCCCGAGACTTGCATTGCCTAGGGGCCTCTACATGGCTTAATCCGGCCCTGTGTGTGCTTAACCCTAACACACGCATAGCCATAAGTTAGTATAGTATAAGTAATATTCATGTACGCTTTGCGCCAAAGTGTTATTCAAAATTTCATGTTTTTATCTTCAGCGGTTTATTCTGTGCGGTGTCTGTCAGTCAGTCAGTCACGATCCCCTTTTATAAGTATAGATTGCACACCAAAACAGAACGTACATTCTATCGTGTCAGTGTGAGCTATATCGCAAGACAATATCACATGCTGCAGTGGATAGATTAGCCAGTCAGCAATGCAATGGTCGTATCGAGGCTGACTGCCCAGGTGCCCCAGATGAACTCCGATTTCGTCACTCGGGGAGGCCCTTTCCTTGCACCGCAAAAGTTACTATCGCCCATAATAACACATACAGGGTGTCCTGTAAACCGACGTCAACCCGGTGGATGCTGATAGGTTAGTTCATGCCTAACCAGAATCAATAGAACGCTATTTCCTTGTATAACTCACAATAATTTTAAAAATGTCACTAGATGGCATTACTTGGTCCGCTAGAAGTAAAATTTGTCTGAAATCGACGAAATATCGCATTTTACTGTTCTGGTTCATCATATTTATTTATTTTGAGCAACAAAATATATTATTTTCATAACATCACATTGAAAATAACAATTTCATAAGCAGGTTTTTTTACATTTTTTTCATTGATCTACAATACGATATAATACTAAGCGGGAGTAGCATGCAGTTATAGAGAATTCCGGTAGATGGCGCACATTTCAAAATTCATACTAAACAAGATTGCTAGGAGAGCGATTTTTGAATCTCATTTGCTGAGTTCAGCAGTTGAAAATGTCAAAATTACTATGGAGACGTGCATCTTTCTACTGCTGATTTGACATTAAAAAATCATACTCCAGGAGTGCGATTTTTGAAAGTCAAATCAGCAGTAGAAAGATACTTATCTCCATAGTAATTTTGACATTTTCAACTGCTGAACTCACCGAATGAGATTCAAAAATCATACTCCAGGCTATTGAAAAAAAAACTAAATTTGAAATTGTTAAGCTTGCGTATATACTCACACATTTAAAAAAGAAAATATCAATGAATAAAATATTTTAACGCGTGGTGGACTAACGCCCCACCCGCCCTGTTCCCTACACGTTCAGTTTTGATAGCAAAACATATTTAACCAGGATCTGGTGCTGAAGACAGGAATGTCTCCGTACGATGGTACTCCTCAACGGTAAAGAGCGTGGGCTTGATTTTTTTTTATTCTTGTTCAGTTTTGAAAGAAAAATACATTATTTAATCGGGAACTGGTGCTGAAGCCAAGAATGTCTCCGTACGAGGGTACTCCTCAACAGTAAATAGCATTGGCTTGTATTTTGTTTGTTCGCGTTCAGTTTTAATAGCAAAACACATATTTAACCAGGATCTGATGCCGAAGCCAGAGATGTCTTCGTACGAGGGTACTCCTCAACGGTAAATAGCATTGGCTTGAATTTTGTTTGTTCGCGTTCAGTTTTAATAGCAAAACACATATTTAACCAGGATCTGATGCCGAAGCCAGAGATGTCTTCGTACGAGGGTACTCCTCAACGGTAAATAGCATTGGCTTGAATTTTGTTTGTTCGCGTTCAGTTTTAATAGCAAAACACATATTTAACCAGGATCTGATGCTGAAGCCAGAGATGTCTTCGTACGAGGGTACTCCTCAACGGTAAATAGCATTGGCTTGAATTTTGTTTGTTCGCGTTCAGTTTTAATAGCAAAACACATATTTAACCAGGATCTGATGCCGAAGCCAGAGATGTCTTCGTACGAGGGTACTCCTCAACGGTAAATAGCATTGGCTTGAATTTTGTTTGTTCGCGTTCAGTTTTAATAGCAAAACACATATTTAACCAGGATCTGATGCCGAAGCCAGAGATGTCTTCGTACGAGGGTACTCCTCAACGGTAAATAGCATTGGCTTGAATTTTGTTTGTTCGCGTTCAGTTTTAATAGCAAAACACATATTTAACCAGGATCTGATGCCGAAGCCAGAGATGTCTTCGTACGAGGGTACTCCTCAACGGTAAATAGCATTGGCTTGAATTTTGTTTGTTCGCGTTCAGTTTTAATAGCAAAACACATATTTAACCAGGATCTGATGCCGAAGCCAGAGATGTCTTCGTACGAGGGTACTCCTCAACGGTAAATAGCATTGGCTTGAATTTTGTTTGTTCGCGTTCAGTTTTAATAGCAAAACACATATTTAACCAGGATCTGATGCTGAAGCCAGAGATGTCTTCGTACGAGGGTACTCCTCAACGGTAAATAGCATTGGCTTGAATTTTGTTTGTTCGCGTTCAGTTTTAATAGCAAAACACATATTTAACCAGGATCTGATGCCGAAGCCAGAGATGTCTTCGTACGAGGGTACTCCTCAACGGTAAATAGCATTGGCTTGAATTTTGTTTGTTCGCGTTCAGTTTTAATAGCAAAACACATATTTAACCAGGATCTGATGCCGAAGCCAGAGATGTCTTCGTACGAGGGTACTCCTCAACGGTAAATAGCATTGGCTTGAATTTTGTTTGTTCGCGTTCAGTTTTAATAGCAAAACACATATTTAACCAGGATCTGATGCTGAAGCCAGAGATGTCTTCGTACGAGGGTACTCCTCAACGGTAAATAGCATTGGCTTGAATTTTGTTTGTTCGCGTTAAGTTTTGATAGCAAAACACATATTTAACCAGGATCTGATGCTGAAGCCACAGATGTCTTCGTACGAGGGTACTCCTCAACGGTAAACAGCGTTGGCTTGAATTTTGTTTGTTCGCGTTAAGTTTTGATAGCAAAACACATATTTAACCAGGATCTCATGCTGAAGCCAGAGATGTCTTCGTACGAGGGTACTCCTCAACGGTAAACAGCGTTGGCTTGAATTTTGTTTGTTCGCGTTCAGTTTTGATAGCAAAACACATATTTAACCAGGATCTGATGCCGAAGCCAGAGATGTCTTCGTACGAGGGTACTCCTCAACGGTAAACAGCGTTGGCTTGAATTTTGTTTGTTCGCGTTCAATTTTGATAGCAAAATACATATTTAACCAGGATCTGATGCCGAAGCCAGAGATGTCTTCGTACGAGGGTACTCCTCAACGGTAAACAGCGTTGGCTCGAATTTTGTTTGTTCGCGTTAAGTTTTGATAGCAAAACACATATTTAACCAGGATCTGATGCTGAAGCCAGACATGTCTCCGTACGAGGGTACTCCTCAACGGTAAACAGCGTTGGCTTGCATTTTGTTTGTTCGCGTTCAGTTTTGATAGCAAAACACATATTTAACCAAGAGCTGATGCCGAAGCCAGAGATGGCTTCGTACGAGGGTACTCCTCAACGGTAAACAGCGTTGGCTTGAATTTTGTTTATTCGCGTTCAGTTTTGATAGCAAAATACAAATTTAACCAAGATCTGATGCCGAAGCCAGGAATGTTTTCGTACAAGGGTACTCCTCAACGGTAAACAGCATTGACTTGCATATACCGTTTACAGTTGAGGAGTGCCTCCGTACGGACCATTCCTGGTTTCAGCACCAGATCCTGGTTAAATGTGTGTTTTGCTGTCAAAACTAAACAGGAAGAGATAAAAATCAAGCCAATGCTGTTTACCCTCGTACTAATGAGTACCCCCGTACGAAGACATCCCTGGCTTAAGCACCAGATCCTGGCTCAATATGTGTTTTGCTATCAAAACTGAACGTGAACAAAAAATTTCAAGGCAATCCTGTTCACCGTTGAGGAGTACTCTCGTACGAAGACATCCCTGGCTTCAGCACCAGATCCTGGTTGAATATGTGTTTTGCTATCAAAACTGAACGCGAAAAAAAAAAATCAAGTCAATGCTGTTTACCGTTGAGGAGTACCCTCGTACGGAGACATTCCTGACTTCAGTACCAGATCCTGGTTAAATATATGTGTTTTGCTTTCAAAACTAAACAGGAAGAGATAAAAATCAAGCCAATGCTGTTTACCGTTGAGGAGTACCCTCGTACGAAAACATCCCTGGCTTCAGCACAAGATCCTGGTTGAATATGTGTTTTGCTATCAAAACTGAAAGCGAACAAAAAAAATCAAGCCAATGCTGTTTACCGTTGAGGAGTACCCTCGTACGGAGACATTCCTGACTTCAGTACCAGATCCTGGTTAAATATATGTGTTTTGCTTTCAAAACTAAACAGGAAGAGATAAAAATCAAGCCAATGCTGTTTACCGTTGAGGAGTACCCTCGTACGAAAACATCCCTGGCTTCAGCACAAGATCCTGGTTGAATATGTGTTTTGCTATCAAAACTGAAAGCGAACAAAAAAAAAATCAAGCCAATGCTGTTTACCGTTGAGGAGTACCCTCGTACGGAGACATTCCTGACTTCAGTACCAGATCCTGGTTAAATATGTGTTTTGCTTTCAAAACTAAACAGGAAGAAATAAAAATCAAGCCAATGCTGTTTACCGTTGAGGAGTACCCTCGTACGAAGACATCCGTGGCTTCAGCACCAGATCCTGGTTCAATATGTGTTTTGCTATCAAAACTGAACGTGAACAAAAAAAGTGCAATCCAATGCTGTTTACCGTTGAGGAGTACCCTCGTACGGAGACATTACTGGCTTCAGCATCAGATCCTGGTTCAATATGTGTTTTGTTATCAAAACTGAACGTGAACAAAAAAATTTCAAGACAATCCTTTTCACCGTTGAGGAGTACCCTCGTACGGAGACATTCCTGGCTTCAGCACCAGATCCTGGTTAAATATGTGTTTTGCTTTCAAAACTAAACAGGAAGAGATAAAAATCAAGCCAATGCTGTTTACCGTTGAGGAGTACCCTCGTACGAAGACATCCCTGGCTTCAGTACCAGATCCTGGTTGTATATGTGTTTTGCTATCAAAACTGAACGCGAACAAAAAAAAATCAAGCCAATGCTGTTTACCGTTGAGGAGTACCCTCGTACGAAGACATCCCTGGCTTCAGCACCAGATCCTGGTTGAATATGTGTTTTGCTATCAAAACTGAACGCGAACAAAAAAAGTGCAATCCAATGCTGTTTACCGTTGAGGAGTACCCTCGTACGGAGACATTACTGGCTTCAGCATCAGATCCTGGTTCAATATGTGTTTTGTTATCAAAACTGAACGTGAACAAAAAAATTTCAAGACAATCCTGTTCACCGTTGAGGAGTACCCTCGTACGGAGACATTCCTGGCTTCAGCACCAGATCCTGGTTAAATATGTGTTTTGCTTTCAAAACTAAACAGGAAGAGATAAAAATCAAGCCAATGCTGTTTACCGTTGAGGAGTACCCTCGTACGAAGACATCCCTGGCTTCAGTACCAGATCCTGGTTGTATATGTGTTTTGCTATCAAAACTGAACGCGAACAAAAAAAAATCAAGCCAATGCTGTTTACCGTTGAGGAGTACCCTCGTACGAAGACATCCCTGGCTTCAGCACCAGATCCTGGTTGAATATGTGTTTTGCTATCAAAACTGAACGCGAACAAAAAAAAATCAAGCCAACGCTGTTTACCGTTGTGGAGTGCCCTCGTACGGAGACATTCCTGGCTTCAGTACCAGATCCTGGTTAAATATGTGTTTTGCTTTCAAAACTAAACAGAAAGAGATAAAAATCAAGCCAATGCTGTTTACCGTTGAGGAGTACCCTCGTACGGAGACATCCCTGGCTTCAGCACCAGATCCTGGTTCAATATGTGTTTTGCTATCAAAACTGAACGTGAACAAAAAAAGTGCAAGCCAATGCTGTTTACCGTTGAGGAGTACCCTCGTACGGAGACATTACTGGCTTCAGCACCAGATCCTGGTTCAATATGTGTTTTGCTATCAAAACTGAACGTGAAAAAAAAAGTGCAAGCCAATGCTGTTTACCGTTGAGGAGTACCCTCGTACGGAGACATTACTGGCTTCAGCATCAGATCCTGGTTCAATATGTGTTTTGCTATCAAAATTGAACGTGTACAAGAAAATTGCGAGTCAATGCTGTTTACCGTTGAGGAGTACCCTCGTACGGAGTCATTCCTTGCTTCTGCACCAGATCCTGATTAAATATTTGTTTTGCTATCAAAACTGAACGTGAACAGAAAAATATCAAGCCAATGCTGTTTACCGTTGAGGAGTACCCTCAACGGTAAACAGCAGCAGAGTACATTTTTGTATGTAGATAAAACATGGTAAGTCGTGGTGATTCATAAAAACAAACCCCTGCTGTATTAAGAATTATCAAGCAGACACTTTAACCACTAAGCCAAGGTGTACTCATAAGGTACCTTTTACCTACCTACTTTATAAAATTGCGAATGTAATCTTTCTTTCAACTCGAGAAGCTAAAAGACACACACACTCCTATGTCATCTTAGGTCTACGCACACCTGCATCGAAGTTGAGTTTCATCAAATTTTTCGATAGATGGTACTAGGTATTCCACTTATAGGCGCGACTTCAGCTAGTATAGTAACGCCATCTAATATAATAAGTCGAACTACGAGGTACCGGCGACAATAATAAGTTTTACGAGAGCTTTGTTCTTTGTTTGACGTGAGCAATCTTGCCTACTTTAATTCATCTATGCCAGAATATAAGTACAAAAAAAAAAAGAAAAAACAGTCAATCAATCTGTCAACATTTTGCTTTAGGAAATGGTCCTTAGTTTTCGAGATAAGGAGAGTTTTATGAAATTCGTGAAACTCTTTACCTTAGTCACTATTTTGAGTGCCACACCTCTACAAATGCTCTATGCAGTATCTGTGTTAAAACTGTCAATATCTCGAAAACTAACCCACTTTTACTAAAGCCAAATTTTGATATTCCGCTTAGTCATGACCTAACCTATCAGCATGCGCCGGGTTGGCGTCGGCTTACGGCACACCCTGTATACAACGTGTTAATGAATTAACGCAAAACTACAGGGTGTCCGGTGGCAGATTTAGGATTTAAATTTCGAATTTCTCCGTAACCGTTGCACGGAGGAGCGGGGAGGGGGCCGCGTTGGCTTCGTCATTCGTGCGGGTTTTTTAGTCGCAATGTCGCAGTGGACGGGTGAACAACGTGCGTTCGCAATCGAAGCGTATTTTAAAGCCAATGATTCGTGTGCAATTTCTCGTCGAAGATTTTGTTCACGTTACAATATTCGACGGTTACGTGACGCCCCAAGTGAAGATTTGATTCGATCATGGGTGCGAAGGTTCCGGGCAACAAGTTCAGCAGAAAATAACCCACGACCGGGGCCCAGCCGGACGTCGAGAACAAATGAAAACATCGAACTCGTCGCGTCCAGTTTGAGCGATAATCCGCGTCAGTCCGTTCGCAAGAGAGCGGCTGCCTTGGGGCTTCCAAAAACTATAGTGCACGAGATATTGAAGAAGGATCTTAAACTTCATCCATTTAAAATTCAAATTGTGCAAGCGCTTAAGCCTAATGATTACAACTTGCGTAAAAATTACTGTGAGACAATGTTGGAGCGATTTCGCACGGTGAACACTATTTTTTGGAGTGATGAAGCCCACTTTCACTTAAATGGCAGTGTAAACAAGCAGAATTGTCGTTATTGGTCTCCTAAAGGACAAAACCCCCACTTAAAACACCAAAAGCCACTTCACAGTCCCAAAGTGACGGTTTGGTGTGCATTATCAAGCAGGGGAATAATTGGACCCTATTTTTTTGAAAATGGTCAAGGGCACGCAATTTCTGTGACTGGTGTTGCTTATCGGCGAATGCTCAATGATTTTTTTTTTCCAACATTGAGAGACCATCCTTCCTACACTTCACGGACATGGTTTCAGCAAGATGGCGCCACCCCGCACACTGCTAGGGAGACCATGGCGCTACTGCGTGATTTCTTCCCCAACCAACTGATAAGTCGTTTCGGTGACATCCCCTGGCCACCCAGGTCACCGGATCTTACACCCATGGACTTTTTTCTGTGGGGATATCTCAAAAATAAAGTCTACGAATCAAACCCGGCGACTATCTCATCATTAAAAGAAAATATCGTTCGCGAAGTTCATGGCATCTCGGCGGCACTTCTCCAGCGAGTGGCAAGAAATACTGAAGCCAGATTCCATGAATGTATCCGACGTGACGGTCAACATTTAGACGACATAATTTTTAAGAAATAAAACCCGCATTTGTCTTCTTTATAATGATTAAAAATATAAATGTATATTTCACGTAGTTTTTTTGTTATTTATATTTTAAATCCTAATTCTGCCACCGGACACCCTGTAGAAAGTAGTTTGTTTAGAATCGAGAGCAGAATCGAATTATCATGGTTTCAACATAGGTAATTTTTTTAATTTTTTTGCAAAATTTATAATTTACTGAACCCGATGACAACCCACCGCACGGGCATACTCACCCTACTTACTACCAAAACAAGATTATAAAAATGTATCCATGAGTACGTTAGCGCTTTCTTTCAGTGCTGAAATGACAACAAATCATTTTTGCCTCAAAACTTAAAATGCGAATAACTTTAAATTTTAACTATCAAAATAATGAAATTATTGTTGCAATCTAATTATTTTGTTATAAATCAGTTGGGGTGTATGAGGTTTTGCGTTAATTCATTAACACGTTGTATATATTCTGAGAAAATGTCAACCGGCTACCTGTTAAAAAGATCCGGCACTTTAAAGATAGGACAGACAGACGGCGTAGGGTTAGTTATATACGGTCCCGTTGGCACCATTTTGTACAGTACCCTAAAAAATTTACACTTCTCACTTTATGAGTTTCGCCATGTTTACTACGAGCAAAAAAAAAAACATTCTCATCTAAAGAAAAGCGCAATTTTCTTCAATCGTCACAATGGACTACGGGAAGAATTAAAATAATTATTCAGTACGCAAGTAAATTTAAATTTCACTCAACGAGACCGTGCCCGTGCCCTGAACCTGATGTTGACGGAAGATTTTAATCTCGTACCACGGCGGCCGCAACCGATGACAAGCAGTGATATAGAGTTTCACTCTGCCGCATTTTATTGGAAACGTTTCAAGTTTTATGAAACATCGACCGCTGCATTTCGTGACTTTATATACATTTGCTGGAGTCATTCGTCTCTTGAATCGCCTGACCGTGCAGAGAATTTAGAAAATCAGTGCTGTCAATGAAAAGACAATGCGGGTTTCGTATGGAAGGTTGGCGCCTTATTTTTCGAAGTTGTTTTTAGCGCGGCCATCAACCAAACTTGAATATTTTAGTTCAGAATAAAGTAACAAACGAAACTTGTTATAATATGTATATCCGTAAACTCGGTCTGAACGGAGATATAAAGGCTTGAAGTCAACGTAATGAATATATTATCAACTTCAAGCCTTTATATCTCCGTTCAGACTGAGTTTACGGACTGCGGACTGAGGTAGAGACTTACTTGACATAAAGTTTTCTTTGTAACTTTATTCTGAACTACAATATTCAAGTTTGATTGATGTCCGCCCTAAAAAAAGAAACGAAAAGAAAAAAGGCGCCATTTTTTGTCATAAGCTTTTCTAGATTCATAAGCATAAGTAGGCTCGATTCACATAATTTCCCCGTTTTCCAATCATGCATTGCTCGAAAATTCCCCGGCACTTATGTAATAAGAAATAAAGCATTGTTTCATACAATGTATTTTAATGGTTTACAAAATTAGCGTCAAGCTAACTTCTTTTTACCCGACTACGCCAAAGCCAAAATGAAGGATTATGATTTTTCTTCTACTTTTTTTAAATGTTCAGAATACAATCAGTTTTTCTCACTCTTTTGCTCTAAGTATGGTCCTATTCGATTAGACTTTTAACAATCCCTCTTCTGTAGACATCTCTTGTTTGGTATTCATCAAACTTATTCAATTCCATGAGCGCTTTGAACCATTCCCCGCGCTTCCCTCGCACGTACCTCCCATTCCCCCGCAAATCAGGGAAATTCCGCGGAATTGACAGCACTATCGAAAATACATCGGCTTGCACAAAGCGAACAATTTTTCAAACGTAAGCTATTGTCTTTCCTTTTTAAAATTCAAACCAGAACCGTCTGTTTCCAACGTTTGCGATCGGTAGAGTATTGTCAGGGCGGGAAATGAAAGCGGAATAGAGTTAGAGCTAGCAAATTAGATTAATTCCACTTTGAACTTTGATAATCTACTCGTAAATTATTAACGAACTTAATTCTGGCCTGCCGTATTTTACTTATCTGTAAAATATGTTAGCAGCATTCATTAATTCAACATCTTGAGTGTAGGTAGACTAATTGTACCCACATAGCTCGGAAAATTAGCAAGCTGAAGTGGCGATAGGCTGGTCATATCTACCGAAAAACTGACAACCGATGTGGAGTCGAGACCACGAACTGACAGGCGTAGTGTGGGATGCCCTGCGGCCCGCTGGCCTGATGATGATGAACTAAAGAACCTCCTTTTTTGAAGTCGATTAAAAAGGTAGCGGGGATCTAGGTACTGGATCACGAAGGTCAAGGATAATAGAGTTTTGTGGTGCGCCTTGGGAGAGGCCTAGATGATGATGCATAAGGTATAAAAAACAAAATAATGGCGTTTTGCTCATGTCTAGCACTACATTTCTGCCAATGTGAAGTAGTTTTATCTATCCCAATCTCAAGGATTTTGTTTCGAGCAAAATAGGGTAAACTATAGTATTGTTGGCCCCCACTAGTCATTGGCACTTTGCATTTTGAACACAAATATTAAGGATTGTTCTATCAGAAAATACAGTTTGGTATTTTTTTTGGTTTCTTGTAAATGTGTATTCATAAATTTCAATCGTAATGTTTGTAACATATAACCTTAAAAAACTGTAAAATAAACAAAGTCGTTGACAGGAGAAATATCACTTTGACGCCATTTTATTGCAAATTTAACAAGCTTTGGGTAAGTTTGAACTTTTATAATTTTCGTATAAATATATAAATATGAGATATGATGTGTGTCATTTTGCTTTGTTTTACAATAAATAATAGATTTTAATGGGATTTCTATTATTTTTTCTAACGTAACCTTTAATTTATAGAGTGCCAATCAATAGTTATAATTTTGTACTGAAGTATAATTCATTGGCACCTATGCCAATCACTAAACATCTATTCCAATATTTTCCCTTCAATATTAGACCACAAGATGAATTGGTTGTTAACATTTTCTTATAAAAAATGTTGGAATTTTGTTTCACTACCTTGCTATCAATTTCTGGCACTGCCAATCATTATACACAGGTATAGTGCCAATCACTGTAGTGAGTGCCAATCGTTGCAATTGAAGGCATAGTCATATTAATAAATAGTAATAGTACACTATAGTAGAAGCGAAACTCTTGCGACAGACGCGTTCAAGGTCACGTCAATGTCATGTTGGTTCAACCAACTAGTCCGTCAGGGCTTGCGTCTCTGGCAAAAGTTAATCTGACAATCGATTAACTGGGTTGGTGATGTGCTAGGGGTACAAGAGGTGCCATTAGGTTCCACTAGAAGTCCATTAGGGATCCACTAAGAGTCATTTAGGGGTCCATTAGAATTCAATTAGGGGACTATTAGGGGACCATTACCAATTAGGGGTCCACTAGGAGTAAATTAGGGGTCAATTATGGGTCCATCAGGGGTTCACTGCGGGTCCATTAGGGGTCAATTAGGGGACCATTAAGGGTCCAATAAGAGCCAATTAGGGTTCCACTAGGTGTCAATTATAGTACCATTTGGGGTCCAATGGGTGTCCACTAGGAGTCAATTAGGGGTACATTAAGGGGCCATCAGGTGTCCACTAGGAGTCAATTAAGGTTCACCTAGGGGTTTATTAGTGGTCCACTAGGGGTCAATTAGGGGTCCACTAGGGGTACATTAGGGGGCCATCAGGGGTCCACTAGGATTCGATTAGGGGTCCACTAGGAGTCAATAAGGGGTCCATTAGGGTTACATTAGGTGTAAGTTGGTGGCAGATTGGTAGCAGGCTGTGGCAAGTTTGGGGCAAGATAGGGGCAAGTTTGGGCAGGCTGGGGGAAATTTGGAGCTAGTTGTTGGGAGTTTGGGCAGCTTCAGGACAAGTTGGTGGCAGGTTGCGAGCAAGTTTGGGGCATCCTGGGGCTAAGTTGGGAGAATCTTGTGGCAATTTGGAGCACATTGTGGATCGTTGGGGCAGCTAGGGCCAAGTTGGTGCAGGTCGGGCATTTTGGCCCCAAGTTGGGACAATTACGGGCAAAGTTGGGCCAATTTGGTGACACGTTGGGGGCAGTTTGGGGCAGGTTGGAGTCAGTTTGGGGCAATTTTAGTATAATTACTAAATACACATTAAAGAGAAAACGTACACAAAACTGTACATCAAAATGCTAAGGAGAAAGCTGTAAAACAAAATTTAAACGAAAGCTATGAAACTGAGGATGACTTACAGTTATACAGGATGAAATTGATATCATTAGCATCCTTTTAAACTAAGAGTCTACCCATCAAACTGAATAACTTTCACTATGGGAGCAAACCGATCGGAGGAAAAAGAATCTGCTGTTTCATACAAAACTGCAATGCCTACTCGACTCAAATGTATGTAAGCAACAGCTGATAATTTTTTTGCTGCTATCGGTTTGCTCTCATAGTAAAAGTTGTTCAGTTTGGGTAGACACTTAGTTTAAAAGGATGCTAATGATATCAATTTCACTCTGTATATTTTTAAAACACCTACATCTACCTACCTACAATAATAATATTGTTGATTTGTACATGTCCATTAGTACAAAGATTAAGAATAACAGTTTATAAAATATTATTGAGGTTTAGTGCCAATCACTGATACATAGTGCCAATGTTTGACGACCCGGTTGGTGTAATGGTTACCACGCCGGACTGCCAAACCAGGGTCCTGGGTTCGAATCCCGGTTCGGTCATGGATGTTTATATGTTTGTGCCGTCGTTGTATGGTTTCCATAATAAACAGCCTATAAATAGTGCTTTCTTGGGATCATTACAATGTATGTGCCTGTGAGCGTTATTTATTTATTTTATTTATTTATTTAATGTTTGTACCTGGGGTGCCAATGACTATACTTTCGGGTATAATTTTTTTAATCCGTAAATTTATAATTAAAACTTTGATAATGTATACTAGAATACTCTTTTATTTAAAAGCCTATATCCCAATCGATAATTCAAAAATGGTTACTTATGTCTAAACATAAAATTGAATTTGTTATAAGTAAGCCAAGTCTGGCTTAGCCTTAAGGTGCCAATCATTATATAGTTTACCCTACATTCAATAAAAGAGCATCGGTGGCGCGTTGCGGAGAGGACACCCAATTATGGAGGTCCGGGTTCGAATCCGCACGGACAACATGCCATGTACCAATGAGTTTTTCTAACTTATGTACGTAATTCCGACTGCTCTCGAACGGTGAAGGAAAACATCGTGAGGAAACCTGCATACACTGAAGAAGAAATTCTGATGTGTATGTTAAGTCTACCAATCCGCATTGGGCACGCGTGGTGGACTAATGCCCATACACCCTCCCTGAGGGTAGGCCTGTGCCCTGCAGTGGGACGTTTATAGGCTGATGATGATGATGATGATGAAAAGAGATGGCAGCGCCTCGTGGCAACACCGCGCGTATGACACAACCGCTTCTGGCATAAAAAATTGTTTCTTTTCGGAAAGATAACATATGTTTCTTTTTTCAATTACATTCCGACAAGATACCCGCTACTCCCGATGGAGCAAAGGTGACAGACCTCCGCCTGCCACGATCCAGACACCTGTTACGCGTCTACCACATTTTTATGAATCCCCAGAGATACTAATACACGCACTTCTGCTATGGTTATAAAATATTTACATGCCTGCTCTTAAAAAAGTACAATCTATCACCTACCGCCATCTAGGAGTGACCCCTTATGGGCCACTGGTGACAGGCACAAAGTCACACCTTGGACACTTACACACTAAGCTGTCATTTCATAAAAATTTAAAAGAGGAGGTAAGCATGTACGATACTGAGTGAGTACAAACGAGAAAGGAATACGCATTTGCTTCACATTGGTAACTGCCGAGGTAATCAGAGGGCAATAGAGGGGGTGAGGTAAAAAGTTGGTGGGAGGAAGGGAGTATCCGTACTGTATGTAGTAATAGATACTCTTTCTTATACTGTGACAAAGTGGTCTAGTCCATTTTTAGGTTGTCCGTCTTGAGTCATGTCACGACCCCGATATTTTTTTACGGTTACAAACATACATTTTCAGTTGGAGCATCGACCGATGTATGGGCGAACATTTTATCCACCGCAAAGTTTAATTTGTCCTTCATAATGAAGTTTGTACGGAACCCTGAGGGCGGGAGTCAGACTCGCAATTGGCTGGTTTTTCAAATTTAACATGGGTACACGGCGGCCGCCTGCTGAGCGATGTGCTCATGTTTTCCCTCTTAACGAGTTAGGCCCGGTTTTTAAGCTGTTGGTAAGAAGATATTAAAATAAGCTATCCATTAGCTTATTTTAATATCTTCTTACCTTTACTCTTATACAACTCGTTGATAGTTTGATGCATTTGATTCTGCTCTCATTACCTCGAAGATATTTTATTAATCAGAGCGCTACGCCATGTTACTTATTGAAAACATGGCTCTTGTTAAAAGTTATTCAAAGAAGTATCGCTCAGCAGGGGTACCTACATAATATAATACATTGTTGTGATTCTAAACCGAGGTTACGACGCCTTTTTCATGCCATTCAGGCAAAGACGAAATTATAATAGGAGTTCATGATCAAACTGGGATTTGAATCCTGAACCCTTGGTTTAGCAATATGTGGCTATAAAATATGAAGCTATGTTATATTCACCTCTTCTACACAATTCAAAGTTGATGATGAAAGAAAGGAATCTTTCGATAATCGATATCGACTACGGTGACTGCTATAATATAATCTTTATAGAAAAACAATCAATGCAGGATATTTTGAACACATAGTCCAATAACTATCCTATAGCGGATTGTAGCGGTACTACAAATTATGCTTCAGATAAAACTATAAATGTGAGGGGTATAGGAAAGGAAATCATTACGAATGGACCTTTTTTTTGCTCTTTTCACGCTGTTGAGCTTCATCCGGTATCGATGTTGTCAGATGCAAACCGATGGAAGAGATATAAATAAAATGATCGTAAAATAGTAGTGTGAAATAAATACTCTTTTCACGGTAACGATGCCTCACTGCCTCCGTGGTCTAATGGTTAAGAGCATTGGCTCTCGATACGGAGGTCGTGGGTTCGATTCCCACGGGGGACACCTAGTGATATGTCACTTTGTGCGTTTTTCCCCAGTTGGTTAGGACATTGCAGGCTGAATCACCTGATTGTCTGAAAAGAAAAGTGATTCCGTGCTTCGGATGGCACGTTAAGCCGTTGGTCCCGGCTACTATCTCTAGTGGTAGTAGTCGTTACATAAAAACCACGTCAGAGGCCGAAAGGCGGTCTGAAAAAACTCTGACACCAGGGCTCTGCCCACACGATAAGAAAGACGGTAACGATTTAGTTAACTGCGCCACGTTTGATATCGGTGACGGTTGATAAGATAAGTCAAATTAATCAGCTTTTTCCTATGCACTAATGAACATTTTAATTAGCTTCTAACTAAAATCAAAAATAATTAATTCTAAATGTTTATAAAACTTAAAAAAAAAAATATTACGTTATCGACTCGTAGAATTGATAAAAATAATAAATCAATACCGTTCTCCTATTAATAATTCTTATACTATGTTTCGGAATGATTGACAAAAGTTTCAAAATACCCAAACCTCGAAAAAACTCCTACATTATGTTAGGATTATCCCCAGGAGTTCACAGAATCAACTTTAACTTTTTCCTTTGTTATGAAACTCAGAAATCGTCAAGTTTCAAATACCGGCCAAAATATCCGTCCGATCGTTATCGATTTAGCGTCATACAACTAATTTTAGAAAAGTCTATCCGTCGGGAATAAATTATCGGTTCCAACTAGATCAGTTTATTCGGGATTTTGTTAATATTTAGGACATTGAAAGCTTCTATTTATTGTTTAGCGCTCGTGTCTGCAGATGCCCAATAAAGTGTTTATTGCAGTATCTTAAATCAAAGTAGAGATCAAATAAAATCAGAAAAATAAACAGTTCGCTTTCTCAGTAACTAGACACTCTCGAAGATTTTGAAAAGCTTTTCATGAGCTTTTACGGGTGTGTGCATGAGATTTTATACCTTGTAAGGAATTTGTGAATTAATACGAATGGTAATGATTCTGCTTGGCCATAGGAGTGCGATGTTTGATACTCACACTTTCAAAATCATGATCGAATCACTCTCAAAATAGTTTGGACGTTTACTACTACCATAGAGTAAATAAATTATACATAACTACTACTGATTGGAACGTGACTTTCAATAATCGCAGTCCTGAACAACCTTAAAAACCAAAAGGTATTTTTTACGAATTTCGATCTGGATTTCTAGAATCGATTTTACCTTCTTCCTTTCGTATTATTTCACTGTAGCTGATTGATTATCGCTCGCACATATTTGCGATGCGATGCGATGCGAATTCGCAGTTATGTATGGGAGCCCTGAATCTATGATATTTCATCAAAATCCACCAACACTTTTTAGCGCGATTCAGTCTAACAAATAATCTAAACCCTACATTTATGAATATTATCATTATTTGCGATACACCCTATAAAAATTTCTGCGGTATCTACCTAGGTGGTTAAATCGAGTGCAAATACCTGTTAAAGGTTATGAATATTTATTCACAGTGATCTTGGTTTGTTTATCATCGTATCTCAGAGTTGTTGCCGGCTGCATCTTTTATTTCTGATCTCGATTGATTCTCGAAACTGTTTATGGATTTTCTTAGGTATTTAGTTTATTATTATTATATTACACTTATATTACGAGTACATGGAACTAATAACGGGGCTGTTGTTTATCTTTACGTATAGTTCTTATTATTCGCAAATTTTGAGTCGCGACTTCACTTGCGTGGACGTGTGATTTGTAACCAATATAGTAAGTAATCTAGGTTATAATTATGTTATATTTTTATGACAAATACCAAAATATCTAGCTTTAGTCCGTTATAGCGATTTATTATTATAAATTCCGTACATACATACATACTTCACAATAAGAGACAGCGCCTAGCTGCAAATATGTTTTTATTTTCTTATAAGTGTTTTTAGACACTTACCAAATTGTCAGGGGTGGTTCAGACCATCGAACTGAACAACTTTTACTATGGGAGCAAAGTTCCAAATCGTAAAAATATAGGTAGCTTTTTGGTACATTTGAGTCGAATAGGCATTGCAGTTTAGCATGGAACAGCAGATTTCTTTTTGCGTTTTCAGGATTGCTCCCTTAGTAAAAGTTGTTCAGTGGGATAGTCTGAACCACCCCTGAACATTTGGAAAGTGTTTAAAAAATCATCAAGTATATCTGCTGAACCCTACTATTTCGTGTCCAACCACGCTCTTGGCCATTTAATATTCCACTGTACAAAGTTAGTGGTGCTCGTTAGGGCGTTACTTATCGATTTGTTATAAAATTTTACGCGCCAAGTCTTCATTCAATTAAGCACTTCAGCTTTATCAGTAAACAGTAACAAGTAATTATATTACAATCTCTCAGGGAGGTAACGTTGTTCGGGAAACGTTGTCAATTTGCTTCAGTTTTACATAATTATTTATTAGCACCCGCGCCGCTAAGACAATGCTGTTCAACCCTTAAATGCCATTTATTACAAAATCTCCCAATAGAATTAGCAAATAGCTGTTTCGATTTTATTCGCAAAGATTCATAGGTACCTATCTCAAATTTTAAAACTCACAACTATTTTTTTAAACGTACCTATTATAGTGGAAGTGGACCAGTATGATAAAACTTATCCAAGAGGTGAATTTATCCGATCCGACAACCCAAGACAGGCTGTCGCATAATTCTGAGAGCCGCCGTCCTAACTTGGGATGGGGCAAAGAGAAAGAAGAGAGCATACCTATCTCAAATTCATATTAAAATACAGTGCGCGTTTTGAACTTATTTATTGCCTACTAATAAGGAATTGAATGCCAAGAAAAGAAATGAGTGAACAATGAAGAGAACCGCAGGACCGGTCGTTATGGCGATCCTTGGGGGAGGCCTATGTCCAGCAGTGGACGTCCATCGGCTGAGATGATGATGATGATGAATGTAGAGAACATAATACTTCTACGTAATCACTTGCAAGCTTGTGCACTCACTGGAAATTAATGATACCATGAGTTTTCAAATAAGGACGAAAAAAATTTACGACTATCCTATTTAGCTTTCTGGCCAATTCTGATTAGCAAATATAATTAATTTATCAGTAAGATACCTATACTATCCGACATATCTTGGACGACACTAAAGCTGTTCTAAGAATATGTAAGAGTACGTTTTTCATATCTGTGTTTCTGTAATTCAAAATTTGGAATTTGTAATGGAGTATAAATACCAAGTAGAACAAAGTACTATATACTAATGTAAATGTCTGTCTTAAGCATATTTAAAGCTTTAAATCATTAAAAAGGAATATTCAGATACTACATTAATAATAATAAATATGAAAGTGAATTTGTTTTTTAGGGTTCCGTACCCAAAGGGTGAAAACGGGACCCTATTACTAAGCCTACGTTGTCCGTCCGTCTGTCCGTCTGTCCGTCCGTCCGTCCGTCTGTCCTACCTATTTAGGGCTGTAACTTTTGAACCGTAATAGCTAGATAGTTGAAATTTTCTCAGATTATGCGTTATTGCGGCGGATTTGTTAGCAAATAATAAAAATGGCAGAAAGTTAAAAAATAAGGGGGGTTTTCAACAAGAAACTAGTTTTTATCAACGTTTTTTCTTCACGCTCTATAGTAAAAACGGTACTACATACAAGCGTCAAACTTAGTGTGATTATAGAGCAAACTCTACAGAATAACAACAAATACTAAAAACCGGCCAAGTGTGAGTCGGTCTCGCGCTAAAGGTCCCGGACAAAAAAAGTTTTTTTTCTAAGTTAATAATGTTGTGTTCTGTGGTGGTGTGGTACGGAACCCTCGGTGCGCGAGTAGCCCGACTCGCACTTGACCGGTTTTATTTTATCTTATATCAACAATTTCCATAAAAGTTTTGCAGCCAGAATTGTGTGGAGACGAATTCTAGGCGTACGAAGCCATGAGGAAAAGCTAGTATCTAATATGAATACAGATCACGTAATACAAGTCAGTAACATTGCGATGTCAGTCTGTCAACCAGCTGTAAAGCGAAAGCGAAATCAAAGGTAAATATCGTGATAGGCAGCAATATCAAAGGCTTCTTGACAAGAGTTTAAAATTACACAGACGAACGTTTTTTATTGGATTTCGTCAGTTTATCGGCGAATATCGGTTTTAAGAGACTGTAGGGAGGATATCTGATAAAATTGTCTTGTAATTTTGCACGTATCATCGGAACCAAGACAAACACAAGCACCCTAGAGAGTCTTGTAACTGCAACTATGGAGCAATTACACTTATAAGAATCACGATTTAGTTCTTCTCTACAGGGTGTAAAAAAACACCCTAGTAATACTTAAGGGGGTGCTTCAGACCATCAAACTGAACAACTTTCATTATGGGGCCAACATCGAGAAAAAATTTAAAAATTAGCTGTCCCATACAAAACTGCAGTACCGACTCGACTAAAATGTATGGGACAGCAAATTTTTTTTATTTTTTCTCGACGTTGGCCCCATAGTGAAAGTTGTTCAGTTTGATGGTCTGAAGCACCTCCTTAAGTATTACTAGGGTGTTTTGTTACACCCTGTATATACCGACAACCTTCTAGATGACTAAACATGTGTCTATTGAGATGAGAGACGAACTTAATCGTGATTCTTATAAGTGCAATGCTTCATAGTTGCAATTACAAGACTCCACCTTAATTCCTCCAGAAAACGCGACATGACGATTATCACAGGGACATCAATAAGATTACATGAATAATTTCAGTTAAGTTGTATTAGAATACTCATGTATATATATTTTTTTTCATGTAGTAGTAAGTATATTAGTAAGTAGATAATATAAGATCATATTATATAGAAGACACATTTTTCTCCTTCTTTAAATTAAGCTTCTCCGTGTGATTCTCGCAAAATTTGCCAAATTAGCGACACTTTAATACAGTATACACGGCGACACGGATCAACCTACCCATAGTCGAACTCTATGTTCGTGGACATAGAGTTTCATATGAGTAGGTTGATGTATCGCCGTTTGTACAGGATACTGACTATCTAAAGGAACTATACAGATAACGTATACACACGATACTCTCTCCCTATTCTTCCTTCAGTGTGCTATAAACATAGTTTCCATCACACATCTTGTCTCATTCACGCCTCATAAAGATAATCGTTAATGACACCAAAAAACAAAACACCTAGACCGACACGGGTCTATTAGAGTAATAACAAGAAATAAGTAGTAATAACTTTATTCTCTATCGCGTGGGACTCGGCTGAATATGAGTGAAGCTAAATATGCGAGGTTTTATTGCATGATCATGAGTTTCCGCCCGGTATGTGAGACTAGATTTATTTGTTGATAGTTGCTCCACCGCTTGATAGTTATTTGTGATGTAAGTTGGTTTTATGAACCTTTAAGGATTTAGCTTCCCTTGAATCCTATAGTCAAAAAGTATCCGTCAAAAGTAACGAACACGCTTCTTGAACCCTTGAGTGCATGACCCGCCTCGTGTCTGTAAAATCCCATAGATAGAATTGAGCCAAATGTCTGGAATGTCGTTTATGGGTCACAATGGTCACATGCTTCTAGAATGCTCTAAATCAGGGTTTCTTAACCTTTTTCTAATCATGGACCCCGTTCAAAATTTCAAAGAGCCCACGGACGCTTTCCAAAAAATTAAAACGATGTTTAACTTCAATCAGCTTTTATTGTTTGCAATTAAACTTTACATGTAAATAATTAGTTAGTGTGATGGCTTGTTATAGACCCCCAGCTTTCATTACACAGACCCTTTAGGGGTCCATGGACCACAGGTTAAGAAAACCTGCTCTAAATATTTCGCCAGATTTAAGTAGAACCTGTACCATCTGTACTTCCCCACCTCCCATTGAAGCTGGATCATCGTCAAGTCCAAAGTTGACCATTCTAATATAATTTGGCGTATTTAGTGGTTGTTCATCAGCTGAAAGTGAAACTTGAAAGGGGTATTTGTCACCCAAACTGTGTAACATAGCCTGTCCGGTGCACCAAACCACGTGGGATGACATGATTGAGATGAAGCAGAAAGCGGTTGACGTGGCTGCTTTCTGGGCAAATAAAATGTTATTTATATCAGCAGTAATATCGACGCGAAAAGAAGAGTTGAACTAATATCAGACCAAAGAACTTTTAATAAGACCTGTAAACAATTTTGTAAAGGAAAATCAAAAATGGTTCGACAAAGAAGATATTATGGAACTTAAAACAATTTGAAGTCGGCCGTACCAGACCACTCGAGAGGCTTTCACGTTTTAAAGAATGGCCTCATATTTTAGATAACAATAAAGATTGTGCTCGACGTCTGTCTTTTGTCGTTTTTCAAGGAAAACTAGCTTGTAAGTCGTTACAATAAGGGCTGGTACTACTTGCAAGATTTATGTCAATTTGGCGTTTATCAGGTTACTTTAACACAATCCCCAAACCCTTTAAGGGAGTGTATTCTCACACTTGATATATCGTCAATCGCCTATATTATAGTGACCTATATCTAAGTATGTGTAGGCCAGTATAGTATAGCCGATTCTGGATTTTGGAAAGGTTGTTTATCTGACAGAGGCGCACCCCAAAAGTGGGCAGTGTTTTTCGTTTGTAATGTGAGATACCTGCCAAACCAAAGGCCCTGGATTCGAATCTTAAATAATTGTAGCCTCCGTTTGGGGTCAGAACTATACAGGGTCCTTCTTAATATGCTGACACTTTTTAAGGGGATGATCAGACCGTCAAACTGATCAACTTTCTCTATGGGACCAACATCGAAATCGCGAAAAAAATCAGCTTCCCATACATTTGGCTCGAGTAGGTTTGCAGTTTTGTATGGGACAGCAATTTTTTTTCGCGATTTCGATGTTTGTCCCGTAGTGAAAGTTGTTCAGTCTGATGGTCTGATCATCCGCTTCAAAAATGACAGCATATTAACTTGGAACCTGTATGTTGCCTGGGCGTTATTTACTTTTGCCCGCGGCTTCGTCCGCTTCAAATTGATGATGCTGCTGTAGCGTGATTCTGGAATGATGGAGTGCGAACTGCGATACTTTTTACCCTACTGAAATTCTTTTTTTCTTGGATATAATAGTTATAGGTGACGTCTGCACCAAAGTCGCGATGCGGCGCGGCGCGGTCTTTAATGTTATTTTGTTTGTTCTATTAAATGGTTTGCAGGTAGTAATCACATTCGCGGTCGCTCTACCGAGGCGCACATTGAATGTTTATGTTTGACCCATTTAAAATATAAAAACTAGAGGTGCCTAACCCTCTCTATTCAAATGATAATATTGTCGTTCGATATCGCTCTCTACCCCTTTGAAATAGTGTGACTATTTTAACAATGAAGTGCTATCTATGATATTGACATTGTGCCTTTGTAAGGCCTACGGGTGAGGGTTAGGTATTCCAAATAGAACGCTATTTCTTTTAAAAATCTGTTACTTCCGGTGCTTCCGTCTCATTTTTAGTTTAGTTACTTTAATACAAATCGGCAACGTCTAGGTATCAGGGTTTGTCGGTATGAACCTGTATGAAAGTTAAAAAGAAAAAAAAGACTGATTTCAGATAGCTATACGATAATGTGTTGTTGAGTTGATTCTGGTAAAACAGTTTTCAAGTTTTTAGTTCAATCGTTACGAGGCGCGAGGGTTTGCGTCGTTCAGTGGCGCCCTCGTTACAAAATTTAAGATTTCTCAATCAAGAAAACCTAAAATAAAAATAGTAGTGGAAGTTTTTCTTGATTGATACATCTTTTTTGTGATGAGGAGGCCACTAAACGGCGTAAACCTTAACACCCTGTAAAATACTATAGTCATCGTCATCATCATCAGTGATGGACGTCCACTGCTGGACATAGGTCTCCCCCAACGATCGCCACAACGACCGGTCCTGCGCTGCCCTCAACCAACGGGTTCCCGCCGCCTTCAACAGGTCGCTTCGGTCCATCTTGTGGGAGGCTTACCCACGCTGCGCTTTCCGGTGCGCGGTCGCCACTCGAGAACTCTTCGGCTCCATCTGCCATCGGTTCTGTGAGCAATTTGCCCACTGCTACTTTAGTTTTACAATTCTTAGCGCTATGTCAGTTACTCTGGTTCTTCTGCGGATCTCTTCATTTCTGATTCGATCTCTTAGGGAAACTCCGAGCATAGCCCTCTCATTGCCCTTTGGGTGACTTTAAGCCTTTTTATAAGGCCTTGAGTGAGCGACCACATCTCTGTTCCATATGTCATCATCATCACTGGTATGGGCAACACACTATAGTACAGAGGAATATATACCAGATAGAACAAATTATCTTTGTTAACAGAGCAATGTTGGAGACCCTTATACCATGTTCATGTTTATAGGACCCAGTAGTGTCCAATTTAGGGGAACGGTACCGTTTGTCCGATACACATTGTCTTGTTTATATTTGGTGCCCGACAAATATTATTGCTGATTTTATCGACCAATCAGAAACTGCAATGAAATAACGTTCAACGTTGGAGTAACACTTCGATAGCTGTGTGAGAAACTAAATCCTTGGGATTTTGCTACAGAGTTGTAGGTAGTTCCAATGTAGGTACTGTTCCAGTGACATTTGCATTACAATGTAATTAAAGTTAGACGAGAGCAATGTTCGGGCGTCCAGGTTTATATTTATGTTTATTATGTTAGCTTTTGCTTCTGACAAAATTCATAATAATATAGTTATTACCCTACAAACGCCAACAAAACCTGAAATCGAATTTACTGAATCGATAGGTAAACATTTTTGATAGAATTGATTTTTTCAAAATGTGTATTCGACTTCAATTTGTCATACAAACTCGAAACCGTGGCGGCCTATTAAAAAGACAATTTATCATTCAATTATTTTAAGTTACAGTTTCGATTCTGGAGAAAATGTTTTCAAACAATACCATGTCAAAGCGACCAATCTGAAACTGCAATGGAATTGCGTTCTGCTCCAGCAGATGCAGTTGTACCTAGTCTCGGAGAATGAGGAGTACTACACACTTCGTTTAAAACCGTATTCGGTTCGGCATACATTGCTGTACCTACTGTTTGCACTGTACTTCTTCGCGTATATTATATTCTCGTGTTGCCAAAGCAATTCTTCTGTCGATTTCAACGACACCGACATGTCATTCAATTTCACTCGCTATCGTGGTGAAGACATTTGCCAACTATACAGGGTGTTAGGGTTGCATTACTTTAAGGGGTGATTGTACCCATGATACTGAATAACTTTCCCAAAGAAACCCATTGGAACTTCACAAATTTTTTTTTGGACTTTCCATACTAAATGCAATTAGCTGATCGAACGTTTGTATGAAAATTCGTACTATGTTTCTTAGAGAAAGTTGTTCAGTATCATGGGTACAGTCACCCCTTAAAGTAATGCAACTGTTTACCCTAACACCTTGAATAAGCCTTGAATACCATTAGAGGTTTGCTGATTGCTGAAGCAAAATGTAAGAATGAGACCAGAAGGTCTACCCACACCTTACGTTTTAGGAGTAGGATTGTTGTGGCGCTACATTGTGCGTTTTAGCGCTCAGACATTGTCGATCTTGTTGCATAAGCTGTAGGTGATGTGGAAATGTTACCCAGTTTCTAATACTGCTAGGTCTTGTAACGATAATAATACTCGCTCTTATGTTTATAATAGACGACTTCTACCTACCTATCTTCAATAACGTGTGAATCAATCGGAATTACCTAGACAACCACAGTCTAGTACCTAAAGAAAACCGATGTTATGATGATGATTGATGATAGTTCCACACAAAATACATTAATGTATGAATCTCCAATACTATTTTGTGCTATTATTCTGCTCAGCTTTTAATTTATGTGCAATCAATTATTTGTTATTACCACAGCAACGTATCGACGTGTTGGTTTTATGAACATAATAAATTTTAGAAACAATTCACGGTACTTGCTTTTCAGAGGGATTGGAAGTTAAAAACTAGAAAAACTATGTTGTTAAAATTTTCCAGTGATTTTGGGACTAAAGAAAATTGTTTGAAGTGTACTCGAATGACAATCCGGAGTAGACTAATTGTCGCCGGGTGGAATGAAAATAAAAAATGTTTTTATTACATTTTCTGAGCAACTTTTTTGTGGTTTTAGAGACAATTTTAATTACGCCAGTTATTCTGGTCTTCTTTAGCAACAAATAATCCTGTTCTTTTCAACTCAGCAATTCGGCTGTCTTCAGACCAATTATTTATACAACGTGTTAATGAATTAACGCAAAACTAGAAAGTAGTTTGTTTAGAATCGAGAGCAGAATCGAATTATCATGGTTTCAGCATAGGTAATTTTTTTCAAAATATTAAATAATTTTTTTGCGAAATTTAAAATTTACTGAACCCGATGACAACCCACCGCACGGGCACACTCACCCTACTAACTACCATAACAAGATTATAAAAATGTATTCATGCGTATGTTAGCGCTTTCTTTTAGTGCTGAAATGATAACAAATCATTTTTATCTCAAAACTTAAAATGCGAATAACTTTAAATTTTAATTATCAAAATTATGAAATTATTGTTGCAATCTAATTATTTTATTATAAATCAGTTGGGGTGTATGAGGTTTTGCGTTAATTCATTAACACGTTGTATAGAATCCCGTTTATGAACGGTAGAAATTACCTGCTTGGTTCCCGTGATAAAAGCTTTGCAGGCATAGTTTCAGTATTGGAGTCAGATAATGGTAGGTTTAGACGATGACAATTTCGCGGCGCCTAACTTTTAGCACGAAATAAAAGCTCGGCACGCTTTCGCTTACACGCTGCTAATTTTCAGTGCCAATTTGTTGGCATGCGAATGGATTTGCTAGAGAAAACCGTGCTAACGATTAGCACGACCCGTTTACACGAGTCTAAAAATTAGCAAGGGGGATGCGAGGGAGGTCACTAGCGACGCGTGCTTTTTTTCCTTGCTTTTTTCCGTGCCGTAAAATGGTCGTGCTAAAAGTGTTTATACGGTGCTTTTTTTCCGGCGCCGCAAAATTGGCGCCTAGAAATTGTCATCGTCTAAACCTACCATAATGCATGTTTTCATTTTGCTCTTTGCACACACAGATACAAATATTTTTTTGCAATATCCTGTTGCTTTCATACTAAAAGTTGTTCAGTTTGATGTGTAGAGTTTTAGTTCAAATGGATGCCAATGATTTCAATCTCACCTGTATAATACAAGTTACTAGGTGTCAAGAAATTAACGTTAACATTTAGTACCTATAGTTGAGTTACCTAATTCACTCTGCGACTGTATCCACGACTTCTCTACCTGGTACCTAGATTGTTGAACCTTCTTTAACATATATGTTATTCTTTATCACAGGATCAGAAGATCCGTAACGTAGTGCTGATCGGCTCGCAGGGCTCCCTCGAGGAGAAGACCGTCTCCGTGTGCTATGGCGCCGACTTCGTTAATGTCACCTTTGTCAACTTCTGCTGCACCAGGAAGGAAATTGCTCAGGTATGATTTAACTTTTTTTTGGCTTCTGTTACACCGTGCACGCTATAGAACGATCTCAATACATAAACAAGATAAGATGGTGTATTCACATCACACTGTCTATGTGTAATGGCTTGGCGCTACTCAAATCGCTCTTCAAGTGCGGAGTGGGGTGAGGTGCGGCATCTGAAGTAGGTAATATAGTCCATATTATATTAATTATATTCTGTTGAATTGGTAAGATGTGTTAGCCATAGCCAGTATGTGCAAAATTTGTAATTGTTAATTGCAATTACTTAATTACTTTTTTGTTTACGATTATAAATGGATGCTTTTTGAAAGTACCTAAAGAATAATATATAATCGGTAAAAAGCATACATTTATAATAGTAACCAAAAAAAAGTAAGTGAGTAATTGAAATTTTTTAACAATTACAAAATTTAATTTGTAGTTAATTACATTTTGCCCAACACTGGCCATAGCCGACCCATTTTCTCCCCCTGCAAGGCGGCTAAGAAAAATTTCCTATTTCTTATTGCTGTTATTTTCGTAGATGCTGGAGAGAAATGTTCTAAAATCTGTGATTGAATCCTTTTGTGCCGGAGCTGGGTAATTTTTTATGAAACTTTGGCATTGTCCTTTCATCTTCCTACCTCAAATATTCATTAAAAGTAAATAGACGGACAGGCGGACAGACAACAAAGTGGGTTCCATAAGTACGTTGTTTTTCCAATTTTGTTACGGAAAACTAAAATACGAATGGGTATCAAAGTGCAAATGAGACGTTCGACTCACGCGCATGAATCGTGATCATTATTATATTTAGACTATAGGACAATGATCTGCATAATAACTACCCACGGGCGCTGTATCTTTAGATGTCATGCAGATTCTTCTCTAATTACATATCTATTACGAGATCCCGCAGCTGGATCATGCCCATTTTAGAAGCAAACGCGATTTTTAACTATGAGTGACGTGATGACAAGGACATTGCGGTTAAGTAACCTATCTAGCGGAATGTTGCCGCAAAGGTACGTAAATATGGGTCGCTTAATATTTTCATTTTGTTATTAGTTCATTTGATAATCGAATGAATGAAATATTGTCTGAATGAAAATAATCTGTGTTAAAAAAAAAAAAAAAAAAATTCACTTTATTGCCACACAAAAAAAGCGCTAGTCAATCAATCAAATATAGGTACATTAATTTACACATTTAATTTATACAGAGAAAAGATACAAGAGGCATAAAATAAGGCGGTCTTAACGCTAACCAGCGATGGGTGGCTCATAATAAACATAGACCACCACCTTGCTTCACGTGGTTGTCGTACGAGACGATTAAGGGTATATTCTCTAAAACGCCTTACTTTAGGAACATTGTTTTCAGTGATATCCTATTGCATATCCAGTGTATTATATTTAATATGAAAGTCCTGCCTTTACTTAAAAATGTAATGAATCGGTTTTTAGTACGTTTCATATAATTTATTTTAGTAATCGCGTAAAATTTGGACACTGTTTGTCGAAATATAGCTAAAAATGGGGTTACTTTAGGAACATTTTTAGAAGGGTTACGTTACACGGTTGAAAATACAGCTTACGTAGAAATATAGTTTATATAAATGTTAAAAAAACAATGAATCGATTTTTTTGAAATATGAGTCGGAATCGTACAGTTTTCTTAAAATAAAATTGTAAAAATCAAAAAATCTGTTTACCATACAAAATGGCGAACAAATGCAATCTCTTGACATCCTCTGACAACTGCATAACTAACCTTGTTTCTGATTTTTTCCATTGTACGGCGAACTGCCGTAATCAGCGCACGTCCGCGTTACATTTTTTGAAAATTATTTGCGACAATTTTATCCTCGATCTATCTGTTGATGACTAAAACACAAAGGAAATTTAACGGAATAATTCATTATTTGTGTTTTCCTAAAGCTAAAATGATGTTTTATTTCAAATTTTTATACGTGATTTTGGATAATTTTCGACATATTGTTCAATCAAATTGAAATGACTTCGATTATGTCAGTAGCATATAGAAATCTATTACCATTCTCTTTGGTTGGCTTTTCAATATACAGTTACCAATACAGTCGCGCACAGATTCAAATAAAATCGAAGTAAGAAGATTAAATACCTACCTACATAATATAAAATTTTGGATACTAATAAGCAGTGAGCTTACAATATCATTGGTAATAAAATAGGTAAATCATAGCTTTTATTTACTTCTGAAATTAAATAACGGCAGATCAATGCAACCAAAAATTTACAACCAATTTCATATTACAGAATATTTGTATAGAAAAAAATGTTTTACTTATTTTTAAATTTTTATCCTCGATTGCCTTGCATTCATAATCAGCGTTTTTCCAGCAATTTTCCGGGGATCCATAGCGTCATCTGGATGGCGCCACTAAGCTGTGCCATTTTGTATCAATCTTTTTTTATGTTGTGCGACTCGGACTCATCCCTCAGGGTTCCGTATAAACTTAATTAGGAAAGACAAAATTTCTCCCATGCATAAAATTTTCTCCCATACCATTATCACGGTAGATGTTCAAATTTTTTCCAATTGACAACTTTTCACCTTTTTAAAAAAATATACAGGGTGATTTTTAATAGGTCTGTATGGCTTAAAGGGGAAAGAGTACAGCCCATTAGAAGTCTAAAACTGTATGGAACCCCTGGTCGAAAATCACTGGTTTCGGAAATAATGGACACTTTAACTTTTTTTCAAAAATTACCAAAATTTAAGGTAAACGCATAAAAATAAAAATAAATACTTATTGCATGCATTTTTTTTTTACGTTTTCTGTTTACTGGATAAATTATTCATAAACTAAAAACAAAAAATCTCATAAGTTACTTCAAATTTTAAAGTTATGAGAGCTAAAAGTCGTAACATTACAAAAAAAAAATACTTTATTGAAATTTCAATTAACTTTTAAGGAAAATATCTTCAAATGACTTGTCGTACAAACGATGTCAATAAATTCCATGTTTCCTTAGCTTTCTAAAAAGGTATAATAAGTGCACAAAATTCTCAAAAACCGTACAAAAAACTCAGTTATTGTCGAGTAGCTAAACCGAAAGCTTCACGTTTTTATTACTTAAAGCTCCTGTAACAACGTTATTGACAAAAAACTCCTTTACCATATCGCATTTCTAACTCTGATAAAGTATCTTATGGATGTACAGTGGCGGTCTGTTCAAGCTTTACCTTTTGACAGCTGTCATGTTCTTAAGTCAAAGCAGTAAAGATTATTTTCCCTGTCATAGGGTAAAGCTTGAACAGACCGCCACTGTACTTTGCCTGTATACCTACCTACGGGATTCTACATGGGGTGTAAAAATACTCATATTGGCACAAATAATCAGATTTAATAAAAAACGAAAGTTAAATAAATTTCAATACAATAATAAAAATAATCGTACCGGTCAGGGACTTCGCCATCCGATTGGATGGCGCTGTGCTCGACAGCTTTTTAGCGCACGGATCGTTGAAATATGAGCACACAAATGTTTTATTTTATAAACAAACACTGTTTATTGCTTCAATATGAAACTCACTCTCCCATTACGTAGTTTTCTCAAACATGCTCGGAAATTCGAACATTATTTTGACAATCAGTTCGAATTTTAAATAAAACTTATGGATGTTACCTCCTTGGTTGCATTATTGCGTAATTTAAGGTCGTTCCATTTTTGAATAACAGGACGGATAAGAGTTTTCATAGTAATTTATCTGTATTTTCATATAATTAATGTATTTTCATACAATTTTTGCTGGCGTGTTTTGGCCAATACAGCAATTTCGATTTATCTCGAAGCAGGTTGTCAAAATAATGTTCGAATTTCCGAGCATGTTTGAGAAAACTACGTAATGGGAGAGTGAGTTTCATATTGAAGCAATAAACAGTGTTTGTTTATAAAATAAAACATTTGTGTGCTCATATTTCAACGATCCGTGCGCTAAAAAGCTGTCGAGCACAGCGCCATCCAATCGGATGGCGAAGTCCCTGACCGGTACGATTATTTTTATTATTGTATTGAAATTTATTTAACTTTCGTTTTTTATTAAATCTGACTATTTGTGCCAATATGAGTATTTTTACACCCCATGTAGAATCCCGTAGGTAGGTATACAGGCAAAGTACAGTGGCGGTCTGTTCAAGCTTTACCCTATGACAGGGAAAATAATCTTTACTGCTTTGACTTAAGAACATGACAGCTGTCAAAAGGTAAAGCTTGAACAGACCGCCACTGTACATCCATAAGATACTTTATCAGAGTTAGAAATGCGATATGGTAAAGGAGTTTTTTGTCAATAACGTTGTTACAGGAGCTTTAAGTAATAAAAACGTGAAGCTTTCTGTTTAGCTACTCGACAATAACTGAGTTTTTTGTACGGTTTTTGAGAATTTTGTACACTTATTATACCTTTTTAGAAAGCTAAGGAAACATGGAATTTATTGACATCGTTTGTACGACAAGTCATTTGAAGATATTTTCCTCAAAAGTTAATTGAAATTTCAATAAAGTATTTTTTTTTGTAATGTTACGACTTTTAGCTCTCATAACTTTAAAATTTGAAGTAACTTATGAGATTTTTTGTTTTTAGTTTATGAATAATTTATCCAGTAAACAGAAAACGTAAAAAAAAAATGCATGCAATAAGTATTTATTTTTATTTTTATGCGTTTACCTTAAATTTTGGTAATTTTTGAAAAAAAGTTAAAGTGTCCATTATTTCCGAAACCAGTGATTTTCGACCAGGGGTTCCATACAGTTTTAGACTTCTAATGGGCTGTACTCTTTCCCCTTTAAGCCATACAGACCTATTAAAAATCACCCTATATAAGAGATACCTACGTATTTTTCCGATTAAATTTTTGACCGATATTTCTGTTTTTAATTTACTTTAGAATTTTCTGAAAAACGTAGGATTTATGGTTATAATTGGTACCTTGGCTGCAATAAAATTAAAAATAAAAACTGTCAAATACAATAGAAAAGCCAAGCAGGCAAAGGAATAAAATATCATTCAACCTCTATTAAATTTTTCAGTATTTTTCAAATAGCCAAAAGTTCCGGGCAATCCAATCCACCATTGAGGATGGAGTGTAAAAATTTTAGATCCACGATCACTCAGACTCACGAGTCAAAATAATGCACGGCCCTCCTCAAAGTGGAGGAAGTTTAAGTAGATTAATTAATTAAAAAAAGGTGCGAATCGGGCTACATAGATAGTATAAAATTCTTGATAAGATAATCATAGTTTTTATTTACTTCTGAAATTAAATCGCGGCAAATAATATCAAAACAACAAAAAATTTACTTCCTACCAATTTCAATGAATAATTGAATAGAAAAGATTTTATTACATACTAGCGGCGCCCGCAAAGTCGTACGTTCGGTTTTTACCCGACTGTGCCAGGAGGAGGGTTATTATTATAGATTATGTGGCTTATTTAAAAAAAACAGTTTTCTTCTTTTTCTAACACTATGCTGGAAACAGAAACGGCAACGTCAAGTGTCAAATTCTGACATTGTAAATATATATATTTTTTTAATGGCCAGTAATTTTAAGTCGATTTCAAGTTTATCGAGGAGGAGTTTACAGGGCCCTGTTTAATAAACGTGACAATTACAGGTGAAAATCCGTCAATTTTCTGTTTAATAAAAATTTTCATTAACAAAATTGTCATGATGGAAAATTTACAATATATACGCATTATAATATAATAGATGAATGTGATAGAAATACAATCCAATTCGGTATGTAAATTAAACTTAAGCTATGCTGATTCCAAAAACATTTCGAGATTTTATATTTAGAAACCTTAATCCGCTGATTAAAGCCCGTTCAGCCTCTGATATGACGTCATTTAGAGGTCAAATGAATGTCGAGTATTTTTTGGATTTTTTTTTTAATATCCGCCATCTTAATGAGAAAATAAGGTTTCTAAATATAAAATCTCGAAATGTTTTTGGAATCAGCATAGCTTAAGTTTAATTTACATACCGAATTGGATTGTATTTCTATCACATTCATCTATTATATTATAATGCGTATATATTGTAAATTTTCCATCATGACAATTTTGTTAATGAAAATTTTTATTAAACAGAAAATTGACGGATTTTCACCTGTAATTGTCACGTTTATTAAACAGGGCCCTGTAAACTCCTCCTCGATAAACTTGAAATCGACTTAAAATTACTGGCCATTAAAAAAATATATATATTTACAATGTCAGAATTTGACACTTGACGTTGCCGTTTCTGTTTCCAGCATAGTGTTAGAAAAAGAAGAAAACTGTTTTTTTTAAATAAGCCACATAATCTATAATAATAACCCTCCTCCTGGCACAGTCGGGTAAAAACCGAACGTACGACTTTGCGGGCGCCGCTAGTATGTAATAAAATCTTTTCTATTCAATTATTCATTGAAATTGGTAGGAAGTAAATTTTTTGTTGTTTTGATATTATTTGCCGCGATTTAATTTCAGAAGTAAATAAAAACTATGATTATCTTATCAAGAATTTTATACTATCTATGTAGCCCGATTCGCACCTTTTTTTAATTAATTAATCTACTTAAACTTCCTCCACTTTGAGGAGGGCCGTGCATTATTTTGACTCGTGAGTCTGAGTGATCGTGGATCTAAAATTTTTACACTCCATCCTCAATGGTGGATTGGATTGCCCGGAACTTTTGGCTATTTGAAAAATACTGAAAAATTTAATAGAGGTTGAATGATATTTTATTCCTTTGCCTGCTTGGCTTTTCTATTGTATTTGACAGTTTTTATTTTTAATTTTATTGCAGCCAAGGTACCAATTATAACCATAAATCCTACGTTTTTCAGAAAATTCTAAAGTAAATTAAAAACAGAAATATCGGTCAAAAATTTAATCGGAAAAATACGTAGGTATCTCTTATATAGGGTGATTTTTAATAGGTCTGTATGGCTTAAAGGGGAAAGAGTACAGCCCATTAGAAGTCTAAAACTGTATGGAACCCCTGGTCGAAAATCACTGGTTTCGGAAATAATGGACACTTTAACTTTTTTTCAAAAATTACCAAAATTTAAGGTAAACGCATAAAAATAAAAATAAATACTTATTGCATGCATTTTTTTTTTACGTTTTCTGTTTACTGGATAAATTATTCATAAACTAAAAACAAAAAATCTCATAAGTTACTTCAAATTTTAAAGTTATGAGAGCTAAAAGTCGTAACATTACAAAAAAAAATACTTTATTGAAATTTCAATTAACTTTTGAGGAAAATATCTTCAAATGACTTGTCGTACAAACGATGTCAATAAATTCCATGTTTCCTTAGCTTTCTAAAAAGGTATAATAAGTGTACAAAATTCTCAAAAACCGTACAAAAAACTCAGTTATTGTCGAGTAGCTAAACAGAAAGCTTCACGTTTTTATTACTTAAAGCTCCTGTAACAACGTTATTGACAAAAAACTCCTTTACCATATCGCATTTCTAACTCTGATAAAGTATCTTATGGATGTACAGTGGCGGTCTGTTCAAGCTTTACCTTTTGACAGCTGTCATGTTCTTAAGTCAAAGCAGTAAAGATTATTTTCCCTGTCATAGGGTAAAGCTTGAACAGACCGCCACTGTACTTTGCCTGTATACCTACCTACGGGATTCTACATGGGGTGTAAAAATACTCATATTGGCACAAATAGTCAGATTTAATAAAAAACGAAAGTTAAATAAATTTCAATACAATAATAAAAATAATCGTACCGGTCAGGGACTTCGCCATCCGATTGGATGGCGCTGTGCTCGACAGCTTTTTAGCGCACGGATCGTTGAAATATGAGCACACAAATGTTTTATTTTATAAACAAACACTGTTTATTGCTTCAATATGAAACTCACTCTCCCATTACGTAGTTTTCTCAAACATGCTCGGAAATTCGAACATTATTTTGACAATCAGTTCGAATTTTAAATAAAACTTATGGAAGTTACCTCCTTGGACATTCATTTGACCTCTAAATGACGTCATATCAGAGGCTGAACGGGCTTTAATCAGCGGATTAAAGCCCGTTCAGCCTCTGATATGACGTCAAAGGCAGCGGCCTTTGGTAAAAAAGACAAACGTCATATAAACGTCAATGTCAACGAAAGGGTTGACAGATTTGAAATTTTTCCGCGATTATGGGGAAAAATTTGGTCTCTGGGGAAATGAAATCGTGGGGAAAAAAATCAATCTCGCTAATTTTGAACGATACCTGCTACCAAAACAAAACCACAACCAAAAACATGACGTTATGCACAATTCAGCTTTTGTGCATAACGTCTGCTTATGCGCAATTTAGCTTTTTTCGGAAGATACGTTGGCGTAACGTTCGATGTCCGTTCGATCGAATTTCCTGGCGTAGTAGGTGCATGGTAGGTGTATGGTAGGTGTATGGTAGGTGTATGGTGGGTAACCAAACTTGAAACGTTTACGGCTTAAACGTTTCGAGTTTGGTTTTGCTTTGGTAACGTCAATGATTAAACCGTTCAACAAAAAAATAGCGCGATAGCATTATTACATCAGCTAAACCAAATCTAAACCAAAACCAAAAACGTTCCGTCCGAACGGTAAAACCGTATAAAATAGCGCAATTGAGTCCCTGGTTTCAAATGTCTATGTCAATGGAGTAACTTTTTTTTTATTATTTTAGGTAAAGCACAGAGTTTCAAAACTATTCAGCCTCTGATATGACGTCATCACTAGAAAAATTTTGCATAAATTATAGAAAATTAACTATAGATTGGATATCGAAAATAATGAAATTGGTTGTTCAAAATAGCCGAATCTACGAGACTTAACTGTAAAAAAATACCATAAAAAAACTTTACATACCGAATTGCAAAAATTGCCATAAATAAAGTAGTATTGCGTTACAAAATATTCAAAGTAATATACTCGAAGTAATTACAAGTAGCGCAGTAAGCAATATAAAAAACGATCTTTCCACTAAATAGCTGTCTTTAGACTTAAATACATCTTCAGCTCAGGAGTGCGATTTTTGAATCTCATACTTTGAACTCAGCAGTTGAAAATGTATGGAGATACGCATCTTTCTACTGCTGATTTGACTTTCAAAAATCGCACTCCTGGCCCTGGAGTGCGATTTTTGAACATCACACGTTTAAACGACCAGTAGAAAATGTCAAAATTACTATGGAGATTATGCATCTTTCTACTACTCGTTTGAATGTGTGATGTTCAAAAATCGCACTCCTGGTTGTTGTGTGATGTCCCTTGACTTCTCGCTTGAACGAAAAACGACCTTACTTTATTAAAAAAATATCCGTAATCCTTTCATTTTAAACTCTCTAACATAGAAAATATTGTTATTCAGACAATTAATTAGTTAGGTATTTCGAAATGGTTTTCGATTCAGCCCTCCAAAAAACATGACACTTGACTTGACGATTTGAGGAAAATATCGGAAAACTGAAAAAAAAAATTTGAACAAGGCCGACCATTATTGATTGATTATTTGTGGTTGGGCTATTGCTAGCAAGGGTCGTTGTCACACTGAGACC
The DNA here is from genome assembly GCA_922987775.1 of Agonopterix subpropinquella. Lineage (NCBI taxonomy): Eukaryota > Metazoa > Arthropoda > Insecta > Lepidoptera > Depressariidae > Agonopterix > Agonopterix subpropinquella. Next base: position 19,489,953 of record OV277703.1, on the reverse strand, counting down.
AGCGCTGGTCTTTTGTGTTCGCCCCAAGCTCACCCATATTTTACGCATACCTCCAAACTTATGGTATTTTCTTTTCATTCTCGGGAATGCAGGTTTCCGCACGATGTTTTCCTTCACCACCGGCGAGCTAGTAAATGATAAATACAACTGTACATAAATCCAAAGAACTTAGTGGTACAGGCCAGGAATCGAACCGCGGCCCCTTGATTGAGGAATAGGTCTCTTCCGAATGGGCTATCATCGCTCTGACCATAGAATCGCCTCCTTTTTTGAAGTCGGTTAGTAAAAAATAACACGCAGAATTTCGAAACTATGAAAGTGTTGAAAAAAAAAACGGTATGAAATAAATTGAATTAGTTATGTAGTCATATTACGTTACTCTACATGTGAAGGCATATTTTTTGTATCATTATCTCTTTGGTAATTTTCTTTGCCCACTGTGATGATCGTATTTAATTTGAAAAAAGTGGTATGCATGTAGGTTACACTATAAATTTACAGAAATTTCCTACTTTAAAATGTTTTTATTTATGTAATGAATTACAGATTGTGTAAAAAAAAATATTAGGTACTATTCTTAAATCGTTCTAGTATTCTTCATTCAACAAAATATCAAACATACTTAACACTTTTCTTATCGATGGTGGAGCTCAAACAAAAGGTCGCGGAAAACTTACAACACATTATCCACATTTTTTATGGCAAATTGACAGCAAGTGATGACGTCACAAACGAAAATATACCCTTAAGGGTTCTACGTAAGGTATAGGGCTTGGATTGTAGCTCTTCACCAATTGCGATCTTGAGCAGCATTGTAGATAATCTCCCAGGTCATGTTAAGGCTTTTAGCTTCTACTTCCACAGAGCTGCGCCAGATTATTTTAGGGCGGCCTCTCTTTCGTTTGCCTGGTGAGTACCATTATATGGCTGTCTTGGATGGGTGATCATCAGGCCTCCTTAATACATGGCTAGTCACTGCCAATAATGATAAGTTTGTAAAATAATATAAAATATATTTCAGTCCTATTCGCCATTTTTAATTTAAATTACAAATAAATAGATTAGAGTCTGATCCAGCTCCGGGATCTTAGTGTATTGTCAATGGGGCGCACGTAACAGGTGATTAGGTTGACGTCATTAGTTGTTCCGCTTCGTGGGATGTGTGCGGGGGGGCAATAATGCGAAGTGGAAATAGTCTTGGTGATCGAATGTTGCAGCTTGTCGTGCACCTATGTTTTGGTATTACGGTTTATATTTGTTTGCCATGTGGAAAGATTTATAGTATAGAATAGAATAGATTTTTATAAGCATGTATTTTAAGTCAGGATGGCATGTTAAAAACAGAATTGCTACTTATGTACCAAGACCATTTTTAGCGTAAGCGAAAATTCAAAGTCTGCCCCATTTAGATAGTATTTTGCATGAGTTTGGTTTGTTTGGTTAGTTTATTTTTCTACTTGCACTATTTTGCAGGAGTCGGTTTCGGTATTTTATTTTGTTAGAATAAAATGTTAATATATTATGATGATGCTCATACAACCATTACCTTCACTTTTACGGCTATATTTGAATTTAGAAATATATTAAAAGCGTAGCTTAATCGAATTTCATTTTACTTTGAACTAAACATAGACCGGAAACAAAGAATTTATGACATGAAGAGTTAAGTAGGCAACAATTTTGGGTATTAAAGAGCTAATTAACTATTTATTATCTTCACTCCTCAACGTTTTCCATTTCAACAAAAGCCTGTATTAAATATTCACTTTGATTAAACACTTTGTTTAAACTTTATGGACAAGGATGATAGAGTTCTCCATATAATTAATTTTCACGTCGGAGGGACCGTGTATAGAAACGTTGTTTTTTTGGGAGGTCCGAGTATTGTTTATAGTGAATTAAATGTAAATTGGTTTTGGGTGTTTGATATAGCGGGTAAGGTAACCTTCTGTTCTGTCCCATATTCTAAGCTAACGGCTTAGGATAAATTGGATAGAAGCTTTTGAAGGTTACGTGACATCCGTAATATTGTAATTTTTTTATTATTATATTCTTTTATGCAGAGTAAAATTTAAATCATTGGCATCCTTTTAAATCCATCGTCTTATATTATATAATATTAGTTCGAACTTCGAACTCCCGTATGTCAAAATCCATAATTTTTTTTTAACCCTACTTAGTTCGAACTATGACTTAAAATCGTCTCGGAATCTCGGCCTAAGTCTAAACAACTAAACTTTTACTACACTATACTATACGGAAGCAAACAGAAAATCGCAAAATAAATCACCCGTTCCATACATTCGTGTGTAGTCTTAGTTCATATGGATGCCAAGGTGAATTTCAATTTCACCCTAGAGTGCGATTTTTGAAAGTCACACGTTCAAAATGGTGCATAATCTCCATAGTAATTTTGACATTTTCTACTGCTGATTTGAACGTGTGTCTTTCAAAATTAACCCCTGTATATCACCAGCCTTCTTTACATAAAGAAGATAGTTTCAAGAACAGCGTGGTTTTTTTAAAAGTAATGTAGAAATAAGTTTCAATATTGAGAGTGAATGACGGAAATAAAAAATTACTCTATCGGCTAACCTCTGATAATACGGGTTACCTATAACCATAAAAGGTACCCTTACGAAAATTGAAAGAAGCGAATAATGTCATATAAATTACAAAATGTGTAGCTTATTTTTATGAGAGTCCTGCCTCTTACCTTATGTTATTATTATTAGGGTATGAGAAAAAATGTTGGGTGATAAATTGAAATGGACCGTGCCTTTATGCGATGTTTTGTGGTCGAATGCGATGCGCTTGTAAGGGTCAAGGTTTGGAATTTTTGTTGTGATCCTCTCTGAGAAATAGTTTCAGCTGCTTCGCTTGTTATTTTGTCGCTAGGATATGAATTTGGTAAAAATCTTTAAAGACCTACATTATTTATCAGCGCGGCAGTTTTGACGGCTAGATAGCGCAGTCGGTTGTGAACCTGCTTAATCAGCTGAGGATCGCGGATTCGTATTCCGCGCGGGGCATATATTTTGTATGGTAAATACTTAGACAATTTATATAGGGACGAGTTACGCGTGTCATACTACTAAGAAACATCACTGCCACTTTTCGCGGGGGGCGAGGTAACATGAAATCCGCAACTTTGGATTTTATTCCCCATAAGTTTAGATTTTAATTTTGAATGTTAAAAACCATGAAAAGTAGTCTCGTGTGAACCCCAAACGTTCTAAGTTCAAAATTATTGTTTCACTATTATAGGCTGTCTCGTTTAGTGATAAGGTATAAAATTGGGTGTAAATGCGCAAGATCAATTGTTCTTATACCGTGGCAGAGGGGAAATGCTACCGCAAGGCGAGTTCCTATATAAATTGTCTAAGGGTAAATACGAATAACAGGGTGTAACAAAACACCCTAGTAATACTTAAGGGGGTGCTTCAGACCATCAAACTGAACAACTTTCACTATGAAGCCTTCATACAAAACTGCAGTACCGTCTCGACTCAAATGTATTGTATGGGACGGGAGATTTTTCTTATTTTGTCTCGACGTTGGCTCCATAGTGAAAGTTGTTCAGATTGATGGTCTAAAGCACCCCCTTAAGTATTACTAGGGTGTTTTGTTACACCCTGTATTTGTACCCAAAGCCTTTGATGTTTGTATCTTTATATTACCCGTCTCCTCTCACTCAAGAGGAGTGTTTAAGGTACTGGACTACACCTAAGAACACGCTGCCCCAGTGCAAGTTATTTCACAAAACATTATTTATTTCCTCACCAAAAATATAACAAGGTGGATAAAAAAGTTACAAATTGCGGTCTTCATAATTTATGGGATGAATTTCCAATAGACCGTTAACAAAGGGCCAACAGAAAAACGGTTTACTAAGAATATAAGCCTTTAACTTTCCCTTTTACCGATTTTTATAAAGACAAAATAGGTAGGTACGTAAGAAGAAAAGATAAAGAAAAATTACAAGCTAATTTACTATGCCAAGACATGAACAACATTATGAAATGCAAGTACTTTGTTACTGTAATTATAAAGAGTTGAATGGATAATGTTTTATCCTAAGTCAGTCCAGTTACCTTTGTCTTATACATTTTCTAGTTCGAAAAATAATACATTAAAAATTATGCAAAAGAAAATTACCATTCGTTTTTTGAGAAATAGATAAATGTTAAATTTAAAATTTGGAGCTGTTGCTGACATGATATTTTTTAAATTTTGATGCATTCAAATTGGGTCTTAAATACTATACCGAAAAAAAAAATCAATTATTAATTAGTCCCGGCTCAAACCGTAAAATGACTATATTGTCCATCCGTCCGTCCGTCCGTCTGTCCGTCTGTCCTACCTATTGAGAGCTGCAACTTTTGAACCTTTAGAACTAGATAGTTGAAATTTTCACAGAAAGTGCTATATTAGGGCGGATTTGCTAAAAAAATAGGTAATAAAAATGTCAAAAAGTAAAATATTACGGGGGCAACTCCTCATACAAGGAACTAGTTTTTATCAATGTTTTTTCTTCTCGCTCTATGGTAAGAACGGTAAAACATAAAAGCGTCAAACTTAGTGTGATTATAGGAGCACACTCTTTCTACAGGATAACAACAAATAATGAAAACATGTCAAGTGTGAGTCGGTCTCGTGCTAAAGGTCCCATAGAAAAAAAAATTGTACATTTAATATGTTGTGTGGTGGTGTAGTTCGGAGCCCTCGGTGCGCGAGTAGACCGACTCGCACTTGACCTATTTTATTTTATGTTTTCTTGATTGAGAAATCTTAAATATTGCGATGACGTGCCACTGAACTGTAAGGGTTGAACCTCATCTGACAGCACCGCATCGCCTTTTTCCGTCGCTCCATCCTTTTTTGTCACTCGGGAACGTCATTTGCTAGAGCAAATAAGGTAGACGGAACGCCATCGCACCGCCGCGCCCGATCGCGTTCCATCTATCTTATTTGCTCTAGCAAATGATGTTCCTGAGTGACTGAAAAGGATGGAGGTGCTGTCAGATGAGGTTCAACCCTAAAAGGGCTCTTAATACTTTGAAGAATTTTGTTGCTATGTCAACATTATGATTATATGTTGGAGTAAAGTGAAGTTTAGAAGTGTTTTCCTTTCTTCCTTAATAATCTGAACGGGTGACAATTTGACACGGCGCGGCGGTGGCGTATCTTTGAAGTTATTCAGTAGAGTGTGTTATTTATTACTAAGTACTTATGACATGGCATAATTGGAAAATTACGGAGTCGTTTGTTTATACCTAGTAGCGTTAGGGGTTTTGCTGCGGTATTAAAGATTAATACCCCATTTTCACGGAGAGATGAATTAAGGCCAGGCCACACAGAGGCGGTTTTGTAGGAAAGCGGACCGGAGGCGGACCTGCGGGAAGCGAATATCTCCGGATCCGGACGTATTTCTGTGTGCTATGGTACATACAAACTCGAACATTACCACCACAGCACACCATACACAACAAAACACACAGAAAACCGAGCGTGTCCGGAGATATTCGCTTCCCGCGGGTCCGCCTCCGGCCCACTTTCCCGCAAATCCGCCTCTGTGTGGCCTTAAGGGTGTTATTGGCCCCGATTCGGACTGTGCCACGACTTAACTTAACTAAATTTATTCCTGTCACTTTCTAAAATAAGATTAAGAAAAGAGACAGAAAACCAACAGCTGACTTTAGTGCTGTCAAAGTGACGTTACACGCCCAAAAACGCCTTAAATAAGATGGCGTACATTATGCTGGCATCTTATTTTGGGCGTGTAACGTCACTTTGACAGCACTAAAGTCACTCTTTTCTTAATCTTATTTTAGAAAGTGACAGGAATAAATTTAGTTAAGTTAAGTCGTGGCACAGTCTGAATCGGGGCCAATAACTACCTGTATTACACCGGCACCGACGCGACTGTAGGCAGTCGACGTCGTGCGTCGTTTGATGAATCAATCGGTGAGTGATGCTGATGATTGACATCCGAAAACATATCGAAAGAACATCGGTCGATTATTTTAAGTATTTTTCATAGTCATTCATCTCACTGCAAAAGGGCTAGCACCGACACGACGACAAATCGACAAAACGAGAAAACCGTTATGCACGCTTGCTTTCGCATCAGCAAAGTAACAAAGACAGAGGACGTCTCGATTTTTGTCGTTTTCCCGGGGCTGGGATGGCACACAATTTTTTTGCTTTAATGTGTGAAATAAAAAACAGCTGATTGAAAAAGCTTGTATACCCTTGCAATTGGCTACTTGACAACTAGTCAAATCAGCTACTCTTTATCGGACGTCAAAACATGCGCTTTGTATGAAGATTTGTACTAAATATTGCGTTGTGACGTCATCAACATTTTCATTACTTTTTATAGTTTATCTTGTTATTAAAAATAGTATTCAAGCTAAAAACTCAATGAAAATGGGAGTTTAGCGTTATTTTCTAACCCTTTTTTTATTGAGTAGATAAAAATAAAATATATTGAATGTAGTCAAATACCCAATTGCAACCATGCCTGTTTTGGACACGCTGATGGCTTTATTTATGGTTATCTAAAGCATCCAGGTTATCCTATCATCTCTTTCTAGGTCGATCTGGAGGTCGACTCCGGGATTCACTCCCTGAGTTGAAGGTCGACGCACAATATGTCATCTTCCACATATTGCTTAGGTGTTCGGCAAACGACCGTTTTCCCTGTGGGTGGGCCAGTGCTGCCACCTTAGCGCTTTCGGCGCTAGATCTAGCGCATTGGTATGTTTAGCGCCGTATCAAAGAATTTAGCGCCTAGCGGAGAATCTAGCACTGTTTTCACTTTTAATAAAACGACATTATTTGTGATTCAATATGTAACATTTTGTGTTTTTTGGTTAAAATTTGAAAGACATTGATAGCATTTTGTAGTCAAAACATGTCCACAGAGAACATGTCCACAGAGTGTGAAGTGTTTGGGAGATTCAAATACGAACGCTTATCTGAATTGCTATCATAAATTTTACTAGGGACATATGAATTTATTGACTTAACTTGACTTATAAATGGGATTCGGAAAGACTGATATAGTACATTACTGCAGCGGCCAGCAACAGAGACATTGATGGACGAACGTGTAAATGTGGGCCGAGGCGAAGCCGAGGCACACATACGTAAGTCCATCAATGCCTAGTTGTGGCCAAGGCTTGTATAGTACTTTTCTCAAATAATGCGCGGAAATGAAAACAGTAAATTTTCTCAAATAATTCGCGGAAATTAAAACTCTTTTCAAAATCAATGACGAACAACGAACAACAATTTGTTTTTTTTTTTCAATAAACAGCTTTCTATTTGCAAGCCAGTTCGAAATTTAAATAAAACCTTTGATGTGTTACCTCCTTGGTCGCCATGTTTCGGAGAAAAAGATCGTTCCATTTTTAAATTACACGACAGATATGAGTTTACTATGTAATTTATTTGGCCGCAAAACACGACAGATATGGATTTTCATACAACATTGCCGGCCGCTGCGCGCATGTATTTGGCCAGTACAGCAATTTCGATTTATCTCGAAGAAGGTTGTCAAAATAATGCTCACATTTCCAAGCATGTTTGAGAAAAGACTATTTAGAGAACTTTTGAGGACTATTTATAAAATAAGAATTTAGCGCCCAATCTAGCGCTTTTTTGATCCGCGAAAATGTTGGGATCTAGCGCTTTCTTCAAAGTTTTAGCTCCCAAACGGTTTTTTGAGGTGGCAGCTCTGGGGTGGGCAGAAAGTTTGCTATAACTACTTAAACCAGCATGAAGGTGTAGGTTCACTTTTCATTTATCGTTTCATGATGGAATGAGGACCCAAGTAAGATAGCTAGCCTTTCTCCTACGGTGACATTGCAAAAGAAACTTTATCCCTTTTCGTCCCGTACCTACCCTACTACACTCAGGGGAAACATGTAGTGGTCTATTCTTAGCCGGGATACAAAATATTGCAATGAGTTTTTATAAAGACTCTATAAAATCCATAATTGTGGCATTTCTGGAATACATTCGAGAGTCTTATTGGTCACAAGTTAAAACAGACTTCAAAACTAAAGAGTTGAAAAATATACAGGGTGAAATCTTAGACAATTTATACAGGGTGTACAATAAAATGGGACAGCTACTTAAAGGGGTGCTTCAGACCATCAAACTGATCAACTTTCTCTATGGGACCAATATCGAAATCGCGAAAAAAAATTCCGCTCTCCCATACAAAACTGCAAACATAACTCGACTGAAATGTATGGGACAGCAGATTTTTTTTTCGCGATTTCGATATTGGTCCCATAGAGAAAGTTGTTCAGTTTGATGGTCTGAAGCACCTCTTTAAGTAGTTGTCCTATTTTAATTTACACCCTGTATAGGGACTCGCCTTGCGGTAGCATTTCCCCTCTGCCACCGTTTATACGGTGAACGGTTTGTTCTTATGAACAATTGATCTTGTGCATTTACACCCAATTTTATACCTTATCACTAAACGAGACAGCCTATAATAGCGAAACAATAATTTTGAACTTAGAACGTTTGGGGTTCACACGAGACTACTTTTCACGATTTTGAACATTCAAAATTTGAATCTAAACTTATGGGGAATAAAATCCAAAGTTGCGGATTTTATGTTACCTCGCCCCCCACAAAAAGTGGCAGAAATGTTTGTTAGTAGAATGACACGCGTAACTCATACCCATCAAACTGAACAACGTTTATACTAGGCAAACCGATTGACGCAAAAAATAAAATCTGCTGTATATATATACGCCATACTAAACTGCAAATGTATGCAACAGAAGATTTTTTTGCACCGATACATTATCCCCTTAGTAAAAGTTGTTCAATTTTTTGGGTAGACTCATAGTTTAAATGCCAATGATATCAATTTCACCCTGTATACAGGGTTGAACTTAATATGCCGACGGTTTTTTTAGGGGATAACCAGACCATCAAACTGAACAACTTTCTCTACGGGAACAATACAGAAATCGCGAAAATAAAATTTTTCCGATACATTTGGGTCGAGTAGGACTGCAGTTTTGTATGAAACAGCTGATTTTCTTTTATATGATCATCCCCATAAAAAACCGTCAGCATAAGAGGGACACTATCTTGACTATTATAAAACTGTAAATTTGAAAAAAGAATTTAGTTTGTTTGTTTGTTTGGGTGTTTGTTTGTTCGAGTATCACGCAAAAACTACTGAACCGATTTTGATGAAACTTTTTTTGTTTGGTAGCGTAACATCTGACTTAAAATCTGGTATATAATTTATGCGGACGAAGTCGCGGGTAAAAGCTCGTATTATTATATGATCACGCAACTTCTTCTGCTTCTGGAAAAATTTCAAAAACCAATGTCGTTTTTTTAGGGTTCAACGAGACCCTATAACCATACCATGCGTCCGTCTGTCTGCCCTACCTTCTAAGGGCTGTATTTTTTATGGCGGATTTGCTAAAAAAAAAATGGAAAAAAGTTGAGGCGGAATCTTGGAGAAAGGGTCACCCTCGATGCACGAGTCCGACTCGTACTTGGCCGATTTTTTATCTGTATTTTTGCTACGAGCTTTTACCCGCGACTTCGTCCGCATAAATTATATACCAGATTTTAAGTCAGATGATAAGCTATCAAAGAAAAATAGTTTCATCAAAATCGGTTCAGTAGTTTTTGCGCGATACTCGAACAAACAAATACCCAAACAAACAAACAAACATACAAACAAACAAACAAACAAACAAACAGACAAAAAATCCAAAAATTGGTGATTTGGAATCAGGGACAGGTAAAAACCATGTCGTAATTTTTTTTTGTAAATATCTTCAATATACAGACACATTTCTGTTACAGTTTTATAATAGTTTAGATATACCTACATCTTTAAAGCTTAAAGTTGTCTGATCTGTAACTCAGTATAGTACCTAATCGACATAATTTTTTTAAAACATTTTGCAGGTCAACAATAAATTAAACTGGCGAATGCCAATGTTTGTAACTGGTTTCCTAGATAAACTTCAGCTTTTTCTCTTGGCTATTATTCTAAACGTTTGTCATATTATGTGAGGCGTTTCGCAGCTATGCAATTAACTATGATATAACGTTTATTGTTTGGCATTGGCTGCATTGTAACTTAGCATATTTAGCTACATTAGAAATGACTTATTTACTGTCACAAATGTATGGATGTAGGAAAAACCGGCTATCTATTATGGTTCAAAAGTTACAGTCTTTAGGACAGACACACAGACGGACGCGTTGGCACGCCTTGGGTACGAAACCGTAAAAACTGTGTCTAATGCTTTTTTCTGTGTAGTTCAGTGCGCAACTAAGTATTTCAATTGATTGATCGATTGATTGAAATCTGTTTAGTTTCATGAATCACCTACAAATTGTCCACAGATGATGATTACTATTTTAATGTGTCTTTTATGTACGATTGCGACATTTGCCTACCGATCTTTTTACGGTCGGTTTTGAAAGTTGATTACACAGAAAGTTTTCATCGACTTATACGAGAGACAGTGACAGCTGAGAGAGCGAGATGTACCTAGCGGCATGCCTGTATAATAGAAAGAGATACGTGACGCGAGGCAATAGAACTGTTTTTGGGGATTTGGAGTCCTGGTAAAAATTCGGTTTCTGTGAATAATCGTGAACCTAAAGTGAAATCGTAGATAATTTTGTGAAATCTACTAACACTGTTTCATTAAATTATTCACCATTTCACGTTAGATTGAGAATTATACACAGAAATCGAATTTTTACCCTGCCGAGGACTCCAAAAAACGTCCAAAAACGGTTTCATTTGACAACTCATGTCACTTACTCTATTCCGTAAGGTATAATATCTTTATGCTTATACTTATCTAACAAGTGTCTAAAATAATGACTGTCAACAGATGTGGACCGAGGAGCTGTTCGCCCTGGCGTACAACCTGAACCAGCTCAACAACCCCACCATCAACTTCCTCGAGAAACTCCACACAAAGATCATATTGAAGGCTGACAAGACCGGCAAAATACTCGTTAAGAAGTACGTATCTCTCTATCCGTCAGTTGCGGAAACGCTCATTAAAGTTAATCCTCCACTAAATTTCTTGCTGTCACTTTTTGTCTTGTTGACGTAGTAAAAGCTTGCAAGAGATTTAATGGAGGATTAACTATAATGAGCGTTTCGGCAACTGAGTGTATGTCTTCCTCACTTTTCATGCTACTCCTCCGAGTACTACAAAAGATTCTGTAATTTTCCTGCTTTTTTCTGAAGAGCACTAGGAAGTACTGTCTTGAGATAGTAAAATATTATAAATGTGAATGTAAGTTTGTTTGTTAGGCTTTCACGCGAAAACTACTTAACCGATCATCATTAAACTTTGTACAAATATTCTTAGAGGTATTAGAAGTAACATAGGATACTTGAGGTTTTCCAAATTCGCGGACTAAGTCGCGGGCAAAAGCTAGTAGTAAAATAAATATTTCAACCTGGGCTATCCGTTAGGTTATCCTGCAACATGAGCTATCGACCACGCCCCGTTAACTTTTTCAACCTATTCGTCCCTTAAGAGACGTAGTTTGATAAAAGATAACATAGATGAGAAAAAAAAACAGAATCAAAGCTATGCCCATTGAGCGCAAAGTCTAAACTATTTTCACAGCAGGTACCGATAAAAGAAAACATTTCTCTGTTGGGGACAGAATGCATTAGGTCTATGCTGTTCTATCGAACATACTTTTTTGCGCGATTTCAATGTTGCTTTCAAATAGATAAAGTTTTGCAGTTTATACAGGGTGTAACAAAACACCCTAGTAATACTTAAGGGGGTGCTTCAGACCATCAATCTGAACAACTTTCACTGTGGAGCCAACGACGAGAAAAAATTAAAAAACTCTGCCGATACATTTGAGTCGAGACGGTAGGTACTGCAGTTTTGTATGAAAGAGCTGATTTTTTTTCCGCGATTTCGAAGTTGGCTCCATAGTGAAAGCTGTTCAGTTTGATGGTCTGAAGCACCCCCTTAAGTATTACTAGGGTGTTTTGTTACACTCTGTATTTTTTCACCCCTGGAAAGTCTGCCAGTGATTCAAAAATTGTCTTGTGTAGAAATAAAATACCTAATTGAAAATTCGAAATGTAAAAATTCCCATACTGAGGCGACGTTGACCGCGGATGCCGGCAGGCATAATGACCATCGTCTGCGTAGCGCCTTATTCTTCAATGTAGCAATAAGTTACAGGTACTCCTATTGTGCATCTGTACAAAGTTTGCCAATGGAACTATTCCATTTTGTTGTTTCCACGCTGCTGATTTAAAAGCAAACATTCTGTCTCCGCCTCAGTGAAAACTCAGCCTTTGAGGCTCTTACAATTCAGACGTCTCATTCCGAAGCGTAACTATTTTATCTTCTATTGTATGCAGGCCTGGCTGTGTAGTACAAACTCTTTATCTGCAACTTTCCGAGTCACGGAATACGGTTGTTTTCGTGAAATCAAATTCAAATGTAATGTTCAAATCTGTTTTTATCCTCGTTGACATTTGAAAACATAGTGATGCCTATGCTAGGCTTTACGTTTGATTAACTAAGTAAATAACTATACAATAATTTACAAAAGGATCATTGCTGCAGTACAAGTTATAGCAAAGTTAGGAAATTAAAAAAATATAGAGGAAGATTTTTGTATCACCATCCAAATTTTTTCTACATGTTTGGTATCACCCATTTCATAAAAAAAAGGGCAGGTCAAAATTGCAATTTGGATGGTGATAAAAAAATCTTCCTGTAAGTATAAATTAAAATTCAGGTGGTAAGGGGGCTTTGAATTGCAAACTGCCTGACAAACTAAAAAACGCTGTGTGATCCACACCCACACTCACACACACGAAAATGAAATCATCATCATCCTCTCCGCCGCGGCCTAAAGGTGGCGGTTGACAGGCGACCGCACGCCGCACGCCGCAACCGCATGTCGCGACGACACTACTGGTTTGTATGTAATTCTATGAAATACCCTGCGCAGCCGGCGACACGCTGCTCGACTTCACTGCGGTGCGGTCGAGCTTCACTGACGCTCGACCGCAGACCAGTAGGGTCGCCGAGTGCTGCCAGCATGCGATAATTATCTTAGATTCACGATATTTTTGAGTGACATGCGATAGAACATAAAAGTCGGGTATAACACGATAATTCATACAAATTCCACGATATTTCTTTAATTTAATGAAATTTCTATTTTCATCCAAATTTTCCGTTAAATTCCAACAATAAATCATACTGGCGTTTGGTATTTGGTAAAACAGTGTTTAAATATTACTAGATATAATAAATACGAGATGATAATTTTGGGAAACAAATAAAAAAAACATGTTTTTACTTTTCACGGAAATTTTTTCTACTTATTCGTTTTTACGAAAATCTTTTCTATTCACCCTTTATTAGAGCTCAAGTTACGGCACAGTAGATATAAAGCATCATCCTAAATCTTAAAACCCTACTGAAACATATCACCCCAAAAAATACCCTAAGTTGGCAATACTGTCTGTAGCTGCGGCGTGCAGTTGCGGCGTGCGGTCGGCTTCCCATTCACGACCGCAGCGACGTGTCGCCGCGACACGTCGCGACCGCACGCCTCATGCGGTCGGCTACCAATTTGCTCCTTAAGCCTCCCCAAGGATCACCCCAACGACCGGTCCTGCGCTGCGCTGAAAGTGAAATAATTCAGTCTAATTCGTCTTCATTGTTTTTTTAGTACGTAGCAATTATCAGGAAAAGTGCACAATTTCCCCAGAAACAACTCCGCGCATTTACCTACGCCTACATGACACGCCTTCATTAGCATTGCATCGATATAAATAGTACATTGTGAAGTGACCTCGATAAATAGGAAAAATATCGGTAATATTGTTGAAATACTAAGGGGTAGTATCAGACTGCAATTGTATACAGGGTGAAATTGATATCATTAGCATCCTTTTAAACTAAGAGTCTACCCATCAAACTGAACAACTTTTACTATGGCAGCAAACCGATCGGAGCAAAAAATAAATCAGCTGTTCCCTACTAAACTGCAATACCTACTCCACTCAAATGTATGGAACAGCAGATTTTTTTGTTGCTCTGATCGGTTTGCTGCCATAGTAAAAGTTGTTCAGTTTAATGGGTAGACTCTTAGTTTAAAAGGATGCTAATGATATCAATTTCACCCTGTAGATATTGACGGCTCGATAGCTCAATTTGTGCTGCTGATTTGACGGTAGCGGGTTGCTGACAGGGTTCGAAATTATCAAGATAATAACGAGCCGTGATAATTATCCGATAATTATCACCATTATTAAAATATCATTTGTTAAATTGTTTCATAAGAAATATCGATGGTTTATTATATTTATTATTATATTATATTTATTATTTATTTATTTTATTATTTATTTATAACCCAGTATTTTTTGTCTTAGTGCAACTAAAGTATGACCACACTGGATCTTTCTCGCGCGGCATTGTTGAAATTCAACACAATAAACAATATTTAACTTAGTAAAACAATAACATTCGACTTTCGAGTTCACTTGGCTTTACGTAACACCAACTGACATTTTTTTGTGAATTGGGGGAATTCCCGTGTCGCGGCTAGACTGTGTTCGGATACACGCAACAAGTGCGGAAATACACGTTTGGATACTTAGAATATAGTTCTATTTCACGGGCGCAATTTTTTGTTATTATCAATTGATAATTATCAACCGGTTATTATCATGATAATTATCGTGATAATTATCGTGATAATTATCATTGATAATTATCCTTTCGAACCCTGGTTGCTGAATTTGCACCAACATTTGAATAAATCGGACTATATACAACGTGTTAATGAATTAACGAAAAAACTAGAAAGTAGTTTGTTTAGAATCGAGAGCAGAATCGAATTATCATGGTTTCAACATGGGTAATTTTTTTCAAAATATTAAATAATTCGTTTGCAAAATTTAAAATTTTCTGAACGCAATGTCAACCCACCGCACGGGCACACTCACCCTACTGACTACCAAAACAAGATTATAAAAATGTATCCATGAGTACGTTAGCGCTTTCTTTCAGTGCTGAAATGATAATAAATCATTTTTGCCTCAAAACTTAAAATGCGAATAACTTTAAATTTTAAGAATAAAAATAATGAAATTATAGGTGTATGAGGGTTTGCGTTAATTCATTAACACGTTGTATAAATAAAATTAAATATTGAAAAAGTCTTTTCATCGAACGGGACACGAACCCGCAGCGTCCCAATCCGGGGCTATTACAATTTGAACATATTGCTATAACATGTTAATAAATTGTATAGCAAATTACTATAATTATCGATACAAAATATAAGTTCCCGTTAAAGAATGGAACCGCGACCTTCCCAACTTTGTTCTGGGACTGCTAACCACTATCAAAACCTCAACATGTCTTAACTATCGCATAAAACACACATAAAATAAATTTAAAATTCTGCTCAAACCATATTGAAGGTTAATTTATCTTTAAATAACTACTAATTCAAAAATCGTGATAAACATTTTCCTTCCAACTCGCTGTTGTTAAAGTCTAGGTAATGTAGATTTGAACTGTAAAGTCCGAGATCCGACCGACAAATTATGCACTTACTTCTTTTTTGAACGAAATGTGATTCTAGTGTGTGTTTACACAGGGGTTAATTTAACGCCACCAAGTTGCCTAAAAAATCTTGCCGCAAGTACCTTTTCAAAAATGTCTTCTTTGAACCTGGCAACCCTAGAGTTGCGGCAGATTGAGAGGCGGCAACCCTAGTTTTTCCAGTACTTTAGATCAGTCTCCTTCCGATAGCTTTATTTACTTCCCAAACAGATAGGTGGAAAAAGTTATATCAAAAATCATAATGGCAAAGGTTCTTGCGGCAAGATTTTTCTAGGCAACTTGGCGGCGTTAAATTAACCCCTGTGTAAACATACACTAGAATCACATTTTAATCTAGAATTAAACATTTTAACGGGTTCTTACCGCGTTTTGGTATTTATGAAAATGATGATGTATTTATTTATGTTTTTTGGTGTTTCTAGATTAAATAATAACCGGGTAACTCTCAAAAACTGAATCACATTTTGTTCAAAAAGAAATGGGTCCATAATTTCAGTGTCGTATCTCGGTCTAGTAGATTTTCTGTGATTCGATCGTGTCCATACGAGCGACATGACATAATCGAAGTTTATTTAGAGGCACGTGTTGTCCCGAAGTAAATATTTACTGGCTATTATCAATCGATGTGTGTTTACTGTGTTTAGATTAACACTGGTCGAGGTGATGGTTTTATGCTATAGCCAGTGGCTTTCAATCTTTTTCCTTTCTTACCGTGTTTTTAAAATCTTATATTTTAGACCGGGCCGGAAGAATTTAGTTTGCCAAATATGAAGGCCTCATAAAAAGGCCTCATAAAAAGGTTGAAAGTCACCCAAAGGGCAATGGAGAGGACTATGCTCGGAGTTTCCCTGCGAGATCGAATCAGAAACGAAGAGATCCGCAGAAGAACCAGAGTAACTGACATAGCCCAAAGAATTGCTAAACTTAAGTGGCAGTGGGCGGGGCACATTGCTCGCAGAACCGATGGCCGGTGGGGCCGAAAAGTTCTCGAGTGGCGACCGCGTACCGGAAAGCGCAGCGTGGGTAGGCCCCTCACACGGTGGACCGACGACCTGGTGAAGGCGGCGGGAAAACGTTGGATGAGGGCAGCGCAGGACCGGTCGTTATGGCGATCCTTGGGGGAGGCCTATGTCCAGCAGTGGACGTCCATCGGCTGAGATGATGATGATGATGATGATGAATATGAAGACCATTCCTATATGTGATTTTTTTGCTACCTATCAAAATATGGTGCAAATGACAGTCTTTTGATTGCGCTTACTTAAGTTAGTAGCATGAATTTTCTACACCTTCAAAGGACCATAGACCATAGTATATAGGGTCCTTCTTAATATACTGACACTTTTTTAAAGGGGCAATCAGACCGTCAAACTGAACAACTTTCTCTATGGCAGCAACATTGAAATCGCGAAATAAAAAACATCTGTTCCATACAAAACTGCAAACCTACTCGAGCCAAATGTACGGGACAGCTGATATTGTTTTTCGCGATTTCGATGTTGGTACCATAGAGAAAGTTGTTCAGTTTGACGGTCTGATCATTCTCTAAAAAAAGTGTCAGCATATTAAGAAGGACCCTGTATAGTTTAGGCCTTAGGTTATTAATTTAGATTTGATACTTCTACCCGTTGAAAGAGAAAAAGGGTCTTGACAGACGGACATACAGATAAAGTGACTAATAGACAGACAAACAAGGGTTCTGTTTCTGTTTTTTCCTTTAAAAAGAAAACATTTTTAAAACACACCAAGTTTGGGCTCTTCCTGGTAGGAAATGGCTGAAATTGTAAAACATACGCCAGACTCGTTGTTTTTTCATATCTAAAGTCATGAAAGCAATTTTGAAAATACAATTTACATTTCAGGGCTTTGAGCACGAGTGACGATCAAAATAAAAATTCCAATATTCTTTATTACTTACACACAATACTCGTAATAACGAAATATTTTTGATTGGTTTACTGTTTGAACGAGATGTTTATTAAAGGAAGTGAATGTAACAGATAGTAAACAGGAAATTATAATTAAACTTCTGTTTATTGCAAATCAGCTACCGTTAGATAATATTGAATGAGTGAAATGTATTTATTGTTACAACTGAGTTTTATAACCAATAATCTTTCTCAGATTTTAAAAGTTAAGTTGAGTTCATATCGACTGTCTCCGTGGTCTAATGGTTAAGAGCATTGGGCTCTCGTCACGGAGGTCGTGGGTTCGATTCCCACGGGGGACACCTAGTGATATGTTACTTTGTGCGTTTTTCCCCAGTTATTATATATTATATATTTATTTATGAAAGAAAACGTTACAGAATTGACAAAAAAATTGTGCAGTAAAAACCAATTTAGGTTTATCTATGCACTATCTACTCGTCTAGGACGTCTTAATTAACAGTTAGGATAACCAATATGTTATGTACTTAAACTTTACTACTACAAATCTTTACTACAAGATATACATAATAGGCATTTACAATAATAGAAACCAAGAGCAGAGACAAGAAGAAGAAAACAAAAACTAAGGATTCAACAAAACACGTAATCGAATCATTATGAGATACCTACAGATCACAGGTTGGACTGGTATTATGGAAGTTGGTACAAACATTAAGCAGTCTCATGTGTGTGTTTAAAAACTAGACAAGGAGGATAGTTGAACCGGATCGTTATCTGTAATATATTTGTAGTAGTGAGGAGTGCACTGTGTACCTACGGGTTATAAAAACTTAGCTACTCAGACACAGCGATCAAGGCTCATTTCACAGGATGTTCCGAAAACGAACGAATGAAGTTGGTTAGGGCATTGCATATTGAACCACCTGATTGTCTGAAAAGAAAAATCATTCCGTGCTTCGGATGGCACGTTAAGACGTTGGTCCCGGCTACTATCTCTGGTGGTAATAGTCGTGACATAAAAACCACGTCAGAGGCCGTAAGGCGGTCCGAAAAAACTCTGACACCAGGGTTCTGCCCACACGATAAGAAGAATCAATTAATAATAGTATTAAAAGATGCCTAGTTAGTCCCTAGAAATCTTAGTATGTAAGAAAGGAACATTTAAGATCCTACTGTAGAGAAAAGGCCTCTCACGAATAACGGTGAGAGGGAGTAGGCCATACTCCACTCCACCACGCGGCCCTATGCGTATGAGTGTAGGCAAATCAGCAGACTCAGTAGTCAGCTTGCTTTCAGATTCAGAAACCTAGAAACCTTAAATAGGACGACTTTATATCGTACGAGCTTTTACCCGCGACTTCGTCCGCATAAATTATATACCAGATTTTAAGTCAGATGATAAGCTATCAAACAAAAAAGTTTCATCAAAATCGGTTCAGTAGCTTTTGCGTGATACTCGAACAAACATACATCCAAACAAACAAACAAATAAACAAACAAACAGACTGACAAAAAATCCAAAAATTGGTGATTTGGAATCTGGGACAGGTAAAAACCATGTAGTATTTTTTTTTTGTAAATATCGTCAATGTACAGACACACTTCTGTTACAGTTTTATAATAGTTTAGATACTTGTAACTTGGTTCTAATTCTCATCCAGTTTGAGATTCTTTGCTTTAGTTCAAGCAAATTGATGCCTCATGGCATGACAATATGTTGGTTTAGTGTTGATAAATTTTTTTGCTATGACATAACTTGACATACCTAAGCAATCATCACCTACCTAGCTTAAAAGTAATATTATTGAATATGTTAAAAAGCTAAGTAACTATTTTGTATTTTCTAATAGACTTTTCTTATTTCGATTTTTCATGGTATACTGCAAATTGCAATGCTAAGAATTATAAACAAAGCCAGTGTAATGGTTGAAATGACATCCTTTTCTCGATGTATTTATGTGGACAGACAGATTTTATTAATTTTATTTAAGGGTTTTTGTATTGGACAGCCCGGTTGGTGTAATGCCAAAATCAAATATAATACCAATAACCACGCCGGACTGCCAAACCAGAGCCCAGGGATCGAATCCAGGTTCGGTCATAGATGTTATAATTGGGTATTTGACTACATTCAATATATTTTATTTTTATCTACTCAATAAAAAAAGGGTTAGAAAATAACGCTAAACCCCCATTTTCGTTGAGTTTTTAGCTTGAATAATATTTTTAATAACAAGATAAACTATAAAAAGTAATGAAAATGTTGATGACGTCACAACTCAATATTTAGTACAAATCTTCATACAAAGCGCATGTTTTGACGTCCGATAAAGAGTAGCTGATTTGACTAGTTGTCAAGTAGCCAATTATGTTTGTACCTTGTTGTATGGTTTCCATAAACAAAAAGCTTAGTAGCTTACGTTTAGGACCATTACATTATATCGCTCCGTCGCAGTATATGATATTCTCAAAACATCATGTTAGCAGGACATTATATTCTCATAATAGCACATTCCCGAAATAAGATATTCGCAAATAATGATATTCGCATAACACGATAAACGCAAGACATCATATTCTAAGTACAGTGTGCCTGTAAGCGTTATTTATTTATCGAAAAATCTGTTTTAACCATAGAGAAAATAACGCGCTCCCCTGGGTAAGAGATGTTGTATCGAACTGTGCACAGATACTCAACTGGGCCTGACGTTATTATAGCGGGAAGTAGCGTATTTAAATGTTAACCCTTCCCCTCACCCGTTTTTCACCCCCTTTGTTGGCGACAACATTTTCTATAGAAACAAGCCGATATGCCATCTCTTCTTACTCTATGGTTTTAACCTTTTAGTAATACTGCATATAAAAAAAATAAAATTCTAAATATGAATAAATAAAAAAATGTTAAAAAAAAATTGCTGTTCTATATTTAAGGTACTTTTCTGCGTATGATGCCCGTTTTCCCCATGTTGATCCAGACTTTAAAAATATATTCTTACAGAGTCAGGTTTTATCTATGGATAGTAAAGTCTAGAGTAATATTAGATTAGGAAAGCTTCGAAATAACAATAGATTGGGTTCCGAAGAGTGCTCATAAATCAGGGCCGTCTACTTAACAAGATTAAAAAGTTTTGTTCTAAGAAAGGATGTAGGCAAAAGTGATGTGTTTTCAACCGCCCAAAATGCTGAGTCGGACTTACCTATTTTTAAAGAATGAAACTAATTTGGATTCTTAGTCAGCAATTCAGCTTATGTCGAAACTAGTTTTTATCAACGTCTTTTCTTCACGCTCTATCGTAAATCTAAAAATCGTAATACATACAAGCATCAAACTTTGTGTGATTATAGAGCAAACTCTACAGAATAACACCAAATACAAAAAATCGGCCAAGTGTGAGTCGGTCTCGCGCTAAAGGTCCCGGACAAAAAAAGTTTTTTTTCTAAGTTAATAATGCTGCGTTCTGTGGTGGTGTGGTACGGAACCCTTGGTGCGCGAGTAGCCCGACTTGCACTTGACCGGTTTTATTTTATTATATTTCTGGTCAGGCTTTATATTTTTTGTACCACATTACGACAAAATACGACCTAATATTGCGTAGTAAAACGGCCCCCGCTCACATTTCCATCGCACAGCTGTTTGTAATGGACAATTAACATAATTGTTTCATCTGTCGCCTAACGTACGAAAGCTATGTTTACCGTACATTATGCGAACTGAATACCGAGGTGATGACCGCGCCGTGCTAGCTTGTCGCTCCCTTGTTGAAGTTTTCGAATAATAATTTTAAAACCACAGCCGTACAAAATAGATAATTCCAGTAGCTAGTAACAGCCTTAATATTCCTATACAACCCGGGCGAATTAACTTGGCACCTGGCTCGCACGTCGTGGCTCTGAATAAAAAACTCGGAAAGAATAACTCGAAAATGCTAACGTGCAGGGACACGAGCAACGGTAACTGAGATGCTATGCTACTGGCATCGCACAGCAAAAGCAGGGTCCCGCGGGGTAGCAGGAGGGGTGTCGAATTCCGAGCCACGTGCGAGCCACGTGCCAAGTTAATTCGCCCGGTTTGTAGTTATCTTCCGTTTGTAATGGAGAGAAGTTGGATATTTAATTTTGTTTTCCCTATTTTTCCTATCTTCTTGCATTAAATTCCCGGGTTCCAAGACAGATTATAGTTATCCCCTGGGCTCGCTCATTTGACTGTCCCATACAAAAGCACTGGGTGGTGCTGGTGATTGGGAGAGCCAAATAAAAGATAAGATAGATTAGATTAGATTCATTTATTTCATATTATAACATGTCACAGTCTTACATAAATATTTTACATAAAATTTCCATTAATAATATGAATTATGTATTATGACGTATGTATGTACTATTAATGAAACTTTTTTGAATGCAGCATCGTCCGAATCTTCGCTCAAAACAAGGAGGATAAGAAGCGAGTGGAGAAGGCACTGAGCGAGTCAGGGCTGCCCACCGGCAAGAACGACACCATCTGCCAGACCAAGTTCCAGTTTGAGGACTTCTTCGCTTTCTACAAGAGTCTCACGCAGAGGAACGAGGTTCAGAAGATATTTAATAGCCTGTGAGTTGCTCTTTATGCTCTTTAAAAATAGTTAAAATTATCCTGAGGGACAATGAGTTTTTATAACCATAGAGTCATCACGTCATACAATAACAAAGCCTAAACAGTAATGACAGTAAACTGTATGACAGCTGCGCATAACTGATGCATACAAAGGTGACATTAGAGACATGTGTCATACATGTCTCTAATGTCACCTTTGTATGCATCAGTTATGCCCAGCTATCATACATTGCCGCTGACATTCCAGTCCTTACAAATCTTTCAAATGTATTCGGTTACAAAGCAGTAATGTAAAACAACTGGGCATAACTTAGTGGTCCTGTTAATAGGGCACTGATACGAAGTCCTCCTTGCGAATTTTACATTCAAGCCGAAGTGAAATAAAAAAATAAAAATGACGCATAGATTTTACATCTATTTGTAAACATTGACTACAATCACAATGAATGAAAGTTTGCTAGACAATAAAGAGGAAAAAAAAGTTATATCACAAGAATTTTATTATTTTTCTAACACATATGGACAAAAAAAGTCTGAAATAAGTGATATACAATAAACAATTAATCCATAATACACATCACCCCGCAAAATACAAATGGGTGCGCCTTTGGCGTTTTAGAAAAAAATGTATTGTATTGTGCCGAGACCGCTGAGCTGCCCTACTATATTATTATTTCTCTTTGATGGTGTGCTCGTGTAGTGATAAATGCTATTTCACCTCAGCAAGACTCTTCTATGGTTTAATATTTACTAAACAGTCCAATAATGGCCGCCCAACATACAATACCATACTTTTATAAACAAATACGTGTTATAAATGGTAAAATAGTATTTATGTCTCAGTTGTACAGTCAAGAGCACATCAAGCTTTACACTTGCAGTTCGATTGTAACGCTTATGGCGCACTAAATAAGAACGGTACGAAGTCCAAAGTGTCAAGCTTGACGTGCTCTTAACTGTACAACAAATTACCTTCCGAGATCAAAGATTTAAAAACACAAATTGAAGTCGCACGTCTATAATTTGTCTTAAATTGATTTTATTTTCTTTGTAAAATCAACCACTGTTCTTTGAGAAACTTTGAGAGAACTTATCTTTAAACCGAGATCTAAAGAAGTTACGGTCGAATTTTATACACTACACAAGTACATACAAAGAGATGCAAAAAGTTTGTGTGTTGGCAGGCAACTTATTATTATGTGAAAAAATCCACTTAGTACAAATGATATGACTATTTAAATTCCAAATTAAGTTCTCAGAATCGTAAATATACTTAAACAATGCCAACGTTTATTTTTGCAATAATAATTGTCTTTGTTATGTATAAGTAGGCCATGGTATTCATTTTTAAATACATGCTATTATGGCACAAGAATAACATCTTTATGTTATTTCTATTGATAACGGTTCTTTCAGTTACGAAGCTCAATTTTGCATAACTCGTATAGAAGAAAATAAGTGGTAGCTGTAGAATCCCTCTACAGGAATAGGGCCTCTCTCTCTTCTTCTTATCGTGTGGGCAGAGCCCTGGTGTCTGAGTTTTTTCAGACCGCCTTACGGCCTCTGACTCTGACGTGGTTTTTTATGTAACGACCACTTCCACTAGAGATAGTAGACGGGACCAACGGCACCTTTCACTAAAGAGGCTGAAAGATAATAAGTGGAAATAGACACAGAAAGAGATTAAAAATGTAATGAAAAATAAATAACACAAATAAGAACATAAACTTAAATAAACAAACACCATCGTCCGCTTAGATATGTCGTCACTTCTAGGGCACAGGCCTGGTTTGGGCGTTAGGCCGAGATTCAGACAAGTTTTTAAGGCTACTCCTCCCATCTGCAAGGCTCTCTTTCTTACAAGCAAACTTTTGCAATTAGCCATCCCGCTTCAATTGCGCGGCTCCGGTCAGAATTTTCCGTTTTCTTTGAAAACCTGTATGATTTTATATGAATTTTCAAAAAATAAGAAAACCACATCATTTTATATTGTATTGTGAAGAATATTGTAAATTTTCATATTCTTCTGATCAACAATGTAAGAGTAAAACGGTTACAACTGGAAAAAAAGAGGTGACTTTGGAGTCGTTTTTCTTCAGTTTTATTAATTAAAATAGATTTCGAGAAAAACCACATCACTTCTCATATCCTGTAGATTGTTTAGTTTTGTTTTCTGCTTAAAAAGTGCCATAGTTAATGTATAAAATGGTTACAAAGTTACTCAAAACCAGGCGGACGCCCCTTAAGTCTTAGTTCAAACTCCCGTATGTCAAAATCCATACATTTTCGGCCCTATTTCGCTCCCGCCCATCTGAATCTCGGCCTTCGTCCACCGCGAAAGTCCAATGCTGTTTGGCTGACTTTACTCAGATCTTCAGCGTTTGCTGGTTTCTTCACGATGTTCCCATTTAAAAAAACAGCCCCGTGGTTTTACAATACATACAAAAGGTTCCGAGAACTCAATGGGACTATCAGCTGCAGTTATAAGTATAGAAGCATGTATGGATATCTAGTAAGAAACGTATTGATTTCTTGTAATAAGAGATGATGATGGCGTTGGATGAGGGCAGCGCGGGACCGGTTGTTGTTGCGATCATTGGGGGAGGCCTATGTCCAGCAGTGGTCGTTTATCGGCTTAGATGATGATAGTTAAAGTTGCCCGATTGTATTTGTCTGATCCAGTCTGGGTTCGGATCAGTGTCGTCTGTCGGAGAGGCAGGATTACTAGCTAGCGTTAAACGCCAATAATTATACCTGTTGAAATTAAACGACTGAAATTACTCTCGGGCGATGAACTGTAGTGATTTATTCGTGAAATATTTTTGGCACAACAATGCCGGCAATACAAAAGCATTTATTGAAGTACTGCAGCGTAGTTTCCATCACGTAAATTATTTCGTGGCGCCAATCATTTGCTTCAATCGCTGTAATCTTTATTTACAAATATGTATACATATTAATCTTTGTCTTAAAAAAGTATTTTATGTGTTAATCCAGAACATATTCCGTCAGCCATTTATGCTTTTGTGTGGTTGAGTGACAAACATCCAAACATCTAAACATCCAAATATCCAAACTTTGACATTTATAATATTAGTGAAATTATGAAATTGAAACTTTGAGCACAAACAAAATTTGAGCAGATGAATTTAAATTTTTTTTTTAATTTTTGTCTGTTTGTGTGTAAGTCTGTTTGTTTGTGCTGCATACAAAAACCACTGAACCTTAATCTTTATTTTGTCGCAATCGACTCACACAATCTCATATATCTCTTTCTTCTTCAACCACTAACTAACATTTCCCTTTAGCACGGACGGCAAGCCCCACCTCTCAGCCAACCAGCTCGTGGACTTCCTGAACAAGATCCAGCGCGACCCCCGCCTCAACGAGATCCTCCACCCGTACGCTGATCTCCAGCGGGCTAAGGACCTCATCAAGGCGTACGAGCACAATAAGTACCATCAACAGCGATCGCAACTCACTTTTGATGGGTTTTTAAGGTGAGAGCTAATAAGTAAGATATGTGTAAAGAAAGGAGTGAGCTCTGAGCTCTGAAATGACCTAAAAGGGATGAATGTATTGTGGCGACCCCAAGGACCCATGCTTAAACTACAATCGCTCTGAATTTTCATTGAGTACTTTTTTTATTATAGAATTATAATTAAAACTTGAGCCTCTATAAAATCTTTAGAGTCATCAGTAGTCATCACATCATTCTCTTGCCCATTTCCCAATTGAATCCTCTTCCCTTCATTTCTCTTAGCCGTAATTTCAGCGCTCACTCCTTTCTTACACTTTATTGAACATAAAAAACTTTCTTGTGCTTTTAAAATTAGGTGAACACTCTTAGTTTTCAATCTATTGTATTATCTTGGATTGTTTTAACAACAGCAAAATATTACAATAATTTGCTTTTTTTATTTGAACCTGCGTCCCCCGGATCAGCAGGCAGGTTCACTACTAACTAGGGTTTTCGTCCCGGGACTCTCGAGTCTCGAAATCCCGGGAGTCTCGGTACTTTTTACGTCGAGACTGAGACCGAGACTTTGACATTTTGGTCCCGGGATTTCGAGACTCGTTTTCATATTAAAAATAATTAAATATGACTCACATTTTATACAATATAAACAATATTTCCAGTTTATTATTGTGTTTAAATACCGATTTCAAAACTATATATTTTTTTAACGTAGATAATGCATGATATTGAGCTATTTATTGCTTTTATCTAAGCATTTCGGTATCGAGTTTAAGAATTGTCTTGTCTCAGTAACGATCTACTGAGACTTGTCTCACTTGTTCCACATTGTATCGAATTTTTGAGACTTTTTATATTTGAATAGTTCGGGACCGAACTGGCACAGGCATGACACTGCCTGTACGTGAACGAGCGGTACGGTACCTACCGAAAACGAGGAAATAATAAAATTTAAGTTTGATTTACGTAAATTAAATTATATTCTCATTGTAATGTCAATTTCACACCATGCTTGATGCCCATTGCATAGAAATAAAATCACGCTAGCAATAAATCAGGTACTTAGGTCGTGTATTTTTGAAAATCAAGGTGGATACGGGTTCCTAAACTTAAACCTGGATAGTTACTAACGGAAAAAGTAGGGAGCGTGACCAATCATCAAAATTAAAATACCTATTGAATTAACTTCTTTATAGAAGGTAAAGTATGAGTAGGCAGGTAGAAAACACAGCAGTAAATATACAGCACGACATGTTTCCGTACGTGATGGTATGAAGTCGCGTTCCCGTCGAGTCGAGCGAGCGAGTGCAGCCTTGTGATTCGGCCGTCATTGTCATTGAATGGGCGTCCCACCACTTCTAAAAGCACACATGCATGAGTGTCGCTTCTTTTCGCGTTAGAGTATATTTTCTTTGGACTTGGTACGTAACTTGGCATTGCGAGAAAGACTGCACTACAGCTCAAGTATCGATCAAATCGAAGGTTTTCTCATTGACCACGAACGCTTAGAAAAGAGGCAGGTAATAGGTACCCTTCAGTCTACTGTATAATCTGCTGGAGCGTATAATTATAATTATGCGGTCTAGTGTTGTAGCCTATTCGGAACTCGGCTTGTTCAGGGGGTTGGAAGACATCGATCCCGCGTGCGAGATTGTTCGTAATGACTCTCGAAAACAACTAACAGACATATGGCTAAGAAGAGAGAAGATGTGCCTTTCGTTCTTCAGCAAGGCATTTTTGCCATTTGTTAAAGAAGAGCACTACCAGAGTTGTTCAATGCCTGAGGAGTTTTCCCTGCGAATGACTGAATTATACCACTTCTGAAGAGCCAAGGACCGGTTTTCCAGCCGCCTTCAGGAGCTCGACCGCGATTCCGGAAACCAGTTCGGTTACCAGATTTGAGGATTATCGAGTACTCTCCCTTTCTTCAGACTTCGATAAACTAATTAACGTCCTATTGTAACCTGCTTGATTGTTGCTTGCTTGCTTCCTCAATTTCAGTGAGCTTCGTAGTGTGTACTGTCGCGTATTGTACCAGGTTGTTGCCAGGTGCAGCTGTCGTCGGTTTTGGTAGCCAAATCGCTCCCAGAGTTTGCCCCGGGTCGGGTTTTGGTTGTTCTGGCTATGTTATAGGTAGGATTTGCATTGATCGCCACGCTTGGAGGGTTTTCGTTCGCAGTTGGACTGTTTACTGTGAATATTGTGATAAAGCTTGTTTTCTAGCTATTCAGTATTATTAGCTAGAGACACTGACATAAAGGTACCTGATAAACTAGGAATTTATGATTATTTTGTATTGTGATTCTGCATGGCGATTGCTTTAGGTAATTATACTGAAAATCATAATTAAATGACCAATTTTGATGAAACTTTTGAATAATTAATTAATCTAATCATTAGTTACGTTAGAATAGTCGTTTTACTATGATTTTGAATTTAGGTTTAAATTAAAAATCCGATTTTATATTCCCTGACATTTTATTCATTTTACCTATACGCTAAGACTGTCCAAAGCCAGAAAACACCGATAATTCCTTGTATTTTTAAATTAAACCACACAGTCTCGAATTTCCCGGGAATCCCGGGACTGGGTTTTGAGAATCCGAGACTGGTCCCGGGACCAAAAATGCTACCGAGACCGAAATCCCTACTACTAACAGAGCTATCGGGCCGTCATAGTCTGAAAGCAGGTTGACCATTAACTTGACTCCGTCAACTGGGTTCATTTTCTCTCACCCCGTTTGCCAATCAGTGTGATCCTACAGGTTATAATTATAACCACCGAATAGGTATGCCAGAAAAACAGCTTCATACAAGCTCGCGGCCGGCCTCCGGCACTCAGCCGTAGGTAGCGAGATAAGTAACTGCACTTTGGCGCATCTTAAGCGATGCGCTTGCGTGATTTCTGCCACTCGCTCCAGGCGGAAACCTCGCATACGTCGTGCGCCGTATGGAGTAATAACAAAGCTGTGGGAAGCTTTACTAGGGACATTTTTGCGCATACCGTCTGGCAGTTATAATCAAAACTTGAGAATTTATCGTTTTATTAGGGAGTCATATAACTGTTACGAAGTAACTAGTAATCTGTGCTCTCGGAAGCGAGTATCCTTACACGCGCAGCGATGTTTCTACAAAACTGCCGCTCATTCTCGTACGTGAACGTTCTTGTACCGGCTGCCGCGAGCTAGTATGAAGTTTTTTTTCTAGTAGGATTCTAGGAATTTTATTCTGTGCTGTAACATAACAAGAATAATCTTTCGCTACTTGTCGAGCACGCTCGTAACCTTAAACATCTTTAAAGTTTTAATTAAGGAAAACATTGAAACTGAACGAGTTAAAGTTCTGTTTTCTTAGGATTTGCTACCTATGTTACGTAATTTTGTATCTTGTGGAAACCGAGCTCAGGCATAGCGAAGGAATGAATGTAAAACACTAAAGTAGGTAACAGTGAGTGCTTAGGGCATTGGGGCAATATAAAAAATGAGTTACCACATACTGAATGGGCTTTGTGGACTGATTACTAAAAGTCTGCGTGTTTTTTTAACAACACTTTTTTGACTTAAAAGTATACATAACATTATGAAAAGGTTTTACTCGTACAAGTAAAACAATTAATTACTATCTTTTGTACATAATTATGAATATACGAATTTGCTGTCGCTCTATGCATTTTAATGTGAGTGTGGCACTGACATGCGATGCAAAAGTTACAGCCTAGGCTTCCTTTTATGAACGTATTTGTTTGCCCTGATTCTGGCACACGTCACAGAATAGGTAATAGTAAGTAATAGTTCTACATACAGAACGGCCACTCCCCGCCCCCCTCTGACTTCAGATACCCCACCTCCCCTCATACTTTATGTGGTAACCTGAGGGGAGCCGAGCAAGGGAATTCAGACAGGCGCGCATCCGTTGGATTTGACTACATAAAATATATTTTATGTTTCTCCTCAAAATAAAAATAAACGTTGGAAAATAACGCTAAATTCACATTTTCTGTGATTCTTTAGCTTAAAAATTATTTTTAATCACAGAATGGCCTCGATTCGGAGTGTACCACGACTTAACTAAACTAAATTTATTCCTGTCACTTTCTAAAATAAGATTAAGAATAGAGACAGAAAACCAACAGCTGACTTTAGTGCTGTCAAAGTGACGTTAAATGCGCAAAATAAGATGCCATCATAATGTACGCCATCTTATTTAAGTCGTCAAGAGGCGAGGGTTACATATTTGCACCGTTTGGGGTTGAGACATTGGGTCCGTGGGGGCCAGAGGCGCGCCGATTATTTAAAGAATTATCGGCGCGCCTAATCGAGGCCTCGGGTGACCAGAGGGCTGGCAGCTACCTTGGCCAGCGAATCAGTCTGGCCATACAAAGAGGTAACGCTGCCAGCCTCCTGGGCACCCTGCCACCAAGCGGCGGCAATTTAGAAGATATTTTTTATTTATAGTAGGTATAAGTTTTGTTTTTAATTCTTTAATTTTTCTTTAGGTTTAGGGTTATATTTGTATATGTATATATTCTGTTGTAAATAAAAGAGTGACCCTCCATAAAAAAAAAAAAAATTTAAGTCGTTATTGGGCGCTTAACGTCACTTTGACAGCACTAAAGTCAGCTGTTGGTTTCTGTCTCTTTTCTTAATCTTATTTTAGAAAGTGACAGGAATACATTTAGTTTAGTTAAGTCGTGGTACACTCCGAATCGAGGCCAATGAACTATAAAAAATAATGAAATGTATAATGTAGTTCATACGATGCGTGTTAAGTCAACCCTACACATATATCATACACAATTTTCGCAAAGTGCGCATGTGCGAACGTCATCATGTCAAATCTAAAACGTTGTTTGAAGTGCCGGACTTGTGCATACGTGTAAATCACTACAAAGTATAAAAAGAAGTCGTTTCCCGCTGTCTAATGTCTGTCCCTATGTATGCTTAGATCTTTAAAACTACGCAACAGATTTTGATGCAGTTTTTTTAATAGATAGAGTGATTCAAGAGGAAGGTTTATATGTATATAATACATGCATTGCACCCGTCCGAAGCCGGGGCAGGTCGCTAGTATAGTATAAATGTGAAAATAGAATCAAATATGAACAATTTATGGTTTTTATAACAAATATATAAGGTTAGGATTGTGTTGGTTAGCTTTAGCAGTTTGGTTTAAATCGTGTTTTTTGAAATCAGTGTTTTTAGCACAGGCACAACAAAAATTATTTCGACTACTTGTAATATGAAATCTAAATTTTATCTACAAACCTGGTTTCAGAATACATAATAATATAGGGAGAATAGTTGAGTGTTTTTAACCGACTTCAAAAAAGGAGAAGGTTTCTCAATTCGACCGTATATATTTTTTTTTTTATGTGTGTTCGCGGATAACGTCGTCGTTTATGAACCGATTCTGATGATTCTTTTTTTGTTGGAAAGTAGATATCCCAAGTGAGGTCCCATGATAAGGAAACCAGGATCTGATGATGGATCCCAGAGAAACCGAGGGGAACCTTCAAAAATCGTATCGCCGACCAGTGCGTTTGTTAATTTAAAGCACTACTATTAAATCGAACTAATGAATTCACCACTGAAAATTGTGAAATAAACAAAATTTTAACAAAAAATTAAAACCGCCTTCAAAAAAACTAAAAAGTTAAAAAATAATATTGCAGCCGATGACTTTTTCGTTCGCATCATAAGAACATTAATTAGTTTTATAGAAGTCGGTGTCAAGCCAAGCCAAAAAATTCAAGCCCTGTCGCAAATTGTACCGGCTTGACAGCGACTTCAATAAAACTAATTAATGTTCTTATGATGCGAACGAAAAAGACATCGGCTGCAATATTATTTTTTAACTTTTTAGTTTTTTTGAAGGCGGTTTTAATTTTTTGTTAAAATTTTGTTTTTTACAACTTCATGAAACGTTGCCTAGATTTTCAACTTAAAACAGGTTGTAAAATTAAATGGGACACTTAAAGGGGTGCTTCAGACCATCAAACTGAACAACTTTCTGTATGAGACCAATATCGAAATCGCGAAAAAATTTCTGCTGTCCCATACATTTTAGTCGAGTTGCACTTTTGTATGGGACAGTGGATTTTTTTTTCGCGTTTTCAGTGTTGGTCCCATACTAAAAGATGTTCAGTTTCATGGTCTGAAGCACCCCTTTAAGTTAAGTGTCCCATTTAATTTTACACCCTGTATATTCTGTATATAACGTTCACATATTTCTTTTACCAGATTCCTAATGTCGGAAGACAACCCGATCGTAGCAGTGAACAAGCTAGACCTCAGCGACGACATGGATCAACCGATGGCGCATTACTTCATCAACAGCTCGCACAACACCTATCTGACCGGTCACCAGATCACCGGCAAGTCCAGTGTCGAGATCTATAGGCAGAGCTTACTAGCTGGATGTAGGTGAGTTCTTTGATTCTTGATCGTAGCAGTGATCAAGCTTAGACCTCAGCGACGACATGGATCAACCGATGGCGCATTACTTCATCAACAGCTCGCACAACACCTATCTGACCGGTCACCAGATCACCGGCAAGTCCAGTGTCGAGATCTATAGGCAGAGCTTACTAGCTGGATGTAGGTGAGTTCTTTGATTCTTGATCGTAGCAGTGATCAAGCTTAGACCTCAGCGACGACATGGATCAACCGATGGCGCATTACTTCATCAACAGCTCGCACAACACCTATCTGACCGGTCACCAGATCACCGGCAAGTCCAGTGTCGAGATCTATAGGCAGAGCTTACTAACTGGATGTAGGTGAGTTCTTTGATTCTTGATCGTAGCAGTGATCAAGCTAGACCTCAGCCACGACATGAATCAACCGATGGCGCATTACTTCATCAACAGCTCGCACAACACATATCTGACCGGTCACCAGATCACCGGCAAGTCCAGTGTCGAGATCTATAGGCAGAGCTTACTAGCTGGATGTAGGTGAGTTCTTTGATTCTTGATCGTAGCAGTGATCAAGCTTAGACCTCAGCGACGACATGGATCAACCGATGGCGCATTACTTCATCAACAGCTCGCACAACACCTATCTGACCGGTCACCAGATCACCGGCAAGTCCAGTGTCGAGATCTATAGGCAGAGCTTACTAGCTGGATGTAGGTGAGTTCTTTGATTCTTGATCGTAGCAGTGATCAAGCTAGACCTCAGCCACGACATGAATCAACCGATGGCGCATTACTTGATCAACAGCTCGCACACCACCTACCGGACCGGTCACCAGATCACCGGAAAGTTCGAGATCTATAGGTTTACAGGCTGGATGTAAAAAATGGGCGCCACTTTCTTTGCAAGAAAGCTAAAATCACGCATAACCTAGCAAGACCACTGTAATAAAATAGGTAATTAGTTCCACCTGTCACCACGTCATACCGTCACACACGTTTGCCAAGCTGTGTTATAATTATTACATTTTTTGTTTGTCTTTGTGTCCTCCATTCATATATAGGTTTTTATCATGCGTAGCTTTGCCGCAGATAAGAAAAATAATATAAATTGAAATTGTGAAAGACTGTCATACATTTGGGTCGAGTAGCCATTTTCTATAGAAGAATCATTTTTTTCGCGATTACAATATTAGTCCCATAATAAAAGTTGTTCAGTTTGATTAAGCACCCTCTTAAGTATGTACTATCTCATTTAAGTTTACTCCCTCCATAGTCGTTATGAATAATGTAACTTATCAATCCTTTTTACTTTGTGGGGAACTACTACAGATGGTCAGCACCCACAAGTTATAGCAAAGATGCCAACAGATGGCGATACCGTCGCTCGCGGAAATATGCTCCATACAAAGACAACGTTCATCGTAAATACGTAACTCGTAACCTACTACAAATAAGGTTCACAATCGAATGCAAGACATAAATCGCGCAAGAGAAATAATCACAGAGATTCGATATATATACAAGGTCCAACTAAGAACTGTTGGTGTTGGACCACGGCCGGTCCCCAGGCATCACACCTAGCCTGGCGGAAGTACTTCCCTTTTCAATGGAGGATCATTCCCAAGTAGCACCTCCATAACTTTACATAGCTGTAAAAATATGAATATAAAACAAAATCATATACTTATGTATGAAAAAATCGGAAAAGGGACCAGAAATCCTTACTTAAAATAACATTTTCGGTCTCGTGTGTCGCGAGGCCCGATGTACGGTAACCAGAACTAATGCGACATTGATTCGAACACTTCGACCCCCTAATGATTAAACTTTTGTTACTTTGTCACAAGTTTGCTTGTTATGAACTATTTTAGTCGAATTCACGCTCATAACAATCTTTTAAAAGTGAAGAACGGTGGAAAAATCGATCAGAGCAAATACAGGGTGAAATTGATATCACTAGCATCCTTTTAAACTAAGAGTCTACCCATCAAACTGAACAACTTTTACTATGGGTGCAAATCGATTATCGGAGCAAAAAAAATCTGCTGTTGCATACATTTGAGTCGAGTAGGCATTGCAGTTTTAGTGTGAAACAGCTTATTTTTTTGGCGATCGGTTTACTTCCATAGTATTTAAAAGTTGTTCAGTTTGATGGGTAGACTCTTAGTTTAAAAGGATGCTTATGATTATCAATTTCACCACGTAGATTTATTTTTAACAAAGAGCCTTGATCGACCATGTGCTCTCGAGCACGTTTTTATTTTGTAATCGAAATCGTTATCATTTATAATTTGTATACGAAAAATTCTCCTAATCTATTTGATGTGTTTTTAATAGGAAAGCCAATTAATACTTGTTGTATTATCGGCAGTAGACATTCGACCTTAATCGATCTGCCGATAAATGAAAATATTTGTAAATATTTAGAAAACATCCTTTATTGTGTAATTCCGATGGAAATTTTATGCATATCGTTGTTTGGACTTAAAACAAACAAGATTATAACAGAGTTTATGCTCGTCTCACGGGCCTCACGGCGCAGAAAATATTGTTCGTCAATTTTTTTTCATATTTCTGTCCCTTTGGACCACTAGGATCATTCTCTTGATCTATACATGTATGAATTGCCAGCTTTCAATGGTTTTCTAACGTCCTGAGACGTGCATTTTCATAGCTAGGTGAATTATCTTGCAAAATGTAGGTCGGTCTTACGCGTCCGTTCCCTCCAAACCTCAATTTCGTCACCCTATTCCTGACGTCGCGTCGTCTTCGTCGTCGATATTTGCACTCGAACGTAAACGTTTTCCATAACTGCCGCCCTTTTAAATTCCAAAAGTTGGTGATAAAATTATGTAGTTCAAGGCGATGAATTGATCCAACCGAAAATTTTAATTTACTTCCGCGATTGGACCACTAAATGTGTGTATAATAAACACAGATTTTGCTTTTATCGTCAACGTAAACCGGGGATCGGTGCAAATCGGTTCTCCTAGATTACCTATAGGTGTCAAGAATGTCAAGTATGACTTGGTTTAATTTTTGTTTACGTCACATGATGCTGCGCTGGGACAACATTCGTATGACGTCATTATGTGCGTCAATCGGGTTCAAAGCTAGTTTTTGACATGCTCCAAAGTTCAGCAATTATTTGTTAAGATCCTTATTAAGATCTGTTGAGTATTTGTTAGAACTGCTATTTGATTTATTAGTCAGCTGAATTTAATAACAAGTTTGATGAAAATTTATCATCACTAGATAATTCGCAAATTGTAATCTTATTAGGATGTTAGGGAAATGCATTAAATGCACTAATCTCCAAGGATAGCAGCATACTACCAGGTTTTAATAAATTAACGCAATATGCTAAGACTGTTTGTTTAGAATCCATAAATCAGCAACATTCGATATTGAATACCTATAAATTTCGTTTAATGAGTTTGAAAGAATAAAACAATAAATTGCGAATTTTGAAAATACAAACTCCAAAAAAAAAAATCATAAACGGTAATACAAATTATTTTTAGGTTCTTTTAATCGAATTAGCTAACACGCTGTGTAAGCTAGATATGACTAAAGGTGACTTTGTTTTGGACGCTTACTGACAAAATTTATATCCGGATTACCTTTAGCTCGATTTACTTTTTGAATTAATAATTGGGACGTCAAGAAAACTTTGTGCCTATCAAGAGTTAGAAACTGCGGTAAAGTTTACAATCAATGTCAAAAATGTATTAGCAATTTTAAATTACTCGTATTTACAATCGTGCTAAGTCTACGAATAAGAATGTATAGAAATGTAAATCAAGCTCAAAAAGTGACCCCAAAAAAAGTACAGTGTTCGAAATTTGTTCCTTAAAAACTACACCTTGCCGCCAAAACTCATACAAAATGTCATTTTTCAAAGGGTGCCAAAAATTATGTTGCTTTTGTTTAGAGTTATTCTTCCATTGCTAAGTGCCATAAAGGCTGGGCCACACAGAGTGCGGCTGCGGACCGGCTGCGGAACGGCTGCGGGCAGTAGTTGTCAACTATGGAATTATACATATGCGGAATGGTAGCCGCAGTGTGACACCTCGCATATATTTCCATAGTTTACAACTACTGCCGGCCCGCAGCCGTTCCGCAGCCGGCCCGCATCCGCACTCTGTGTGGCCCAGCCATAATTATGTTTTTTCTGTGTATATATTCCATTATACGGAGTTCAACTTAATATGCTGACGGTTTTTTAATAGGATGGTCCATCAAACTGAACTACTTTCTCTATGGGACTAATGTCGAAATCGCAGATATTAAGAAGGACCGTATATGTTTTGGCGTGCAATAAAATATAGTTGATTAATTATCTCTACCATAGACGTAAATCTTTTCTTTATACATTGACATACCAACTACTGGACGTAAGGTCCGTTCTCTTGATTGACGGACTACGCGCACGTCTGTATACCGTGCTGCTGTGCTGTAAAAATTTGTAAAAACTACGCAAGCAAAATAATATTAAATAGACATTGCCCAATCCCGTTTCCCAAACAAAACTGGTAAATTTGAATTTTATTAGAAATCCCACTGCAGAAAGTGATAATTTCCATTTCATTGGGAAGCACAATATTCCTCCTATCCTGTGTATAATTTCAGCTATCATACGATTTGTATTTGTTCTTTAATCATACACATTCGCCAGCTGCGAAACGACCCGAAACGAATACACTATTTCATGTGAGCAATGTCTTTTCATCACTTTCAGTGTTTTTAGTTGGATTATATTACTAACACGTACTTTCGTGTATGTAGTTTAGTCAGGGACACTCGATAATTTTGTATTAGACCCGAGGTCCTTAAGTTAGTAAGTCAATGTCTTTACATTATTATGCAATCAAGAACTAAAACAAACAAATAATTCCTCAGATGCGTAGAACTGGACTTCTGGAACGGGCGTACCGAGGAGCCAGTCATCGTGCACGGCTACACCTTCGTGCCGGAGATCAGCGCGAAGGAAGTGCTCGAAGCGATCGCGGAGAGCGCCTTCAAGACCTCCGACTTCCCCGTCGTGCTGAGCTTTGAGAACCACTGCAACCCGCGCCAGCAGGCCAAGATCGCCAACTACTGTAGGGACATATTCGGGGACAAGCTGCTAGATAGGCCTCTGGAATCACACCAGCTTGAACCAGGTGAGTTTCCTGCTGAGCTTTGAGAACCACTGCAACCCGCGCCAGCAGGCCAAGATCGCCAACTACTGTAGGGACATATTCGGGGACAAGCTGCTAGATAGGCCTCTGGAATCACACCAGCTTGAAACAAACTCACTTGCTTGTTGTTCAGACTATCAAACTGAACAACTTTTACTATTGAAAAACCTGAATTCGTAAAAAAAAATCTGCTGTCGCATCTTATTTGAGTCGAGTAGGCATTGCAGTTTAGTAATGGAAAACCAGATTCTTTTTTAGATTTCAGTTTTTCCCATACTAAAAGTTGTTCAGTTTTATGGTCTGAACCACCCCTGAATGTTTCGGAATGATAAAAAAAATCATCCGGTATAAATAATAATGAAATGATGTTCTTTGACAAGCGCATCAGTTGAGTAGATACGACATATTTGCCAAATTATTTTTTTAGTGTTCGTAACTACGAATAAGAATGTATAGAAATGTAAATCAAGCTCAAAAAGTGACCCCAAAAAAAGTACACAGTGTTCGAAATTTGTTCCTTAAAAACGACACCTTGCCGCCAAAACTCATACAAAATGTCATTTTTCAAAGTGTGCCAAAAATTATGTTGCTTTTGTTTAGAGTTATTCTTCCATAGTTATTCTTATTCGTAGGTTCGTAATGGGTTTTAGGGGAAAAAACGGCCAAGTGTGTGTCGGGAAAAAAGAGCATTGCAACGAATGCCGGGCACAGATAGTAAAAGATTTAGAAATCACATTCCTCTGTGTTGTAATTAGTACTTAGCTGTAGCAAAAAAAAAAGATAGTTCCGAAAAGTCACAGATAGATGGCGCCACTAGTCTTTTAAATCGCGCTATCGTTTAGTTGCGCACTAAAGTTGATATGGGGGTTAGTTTTAAGTTTTATTTAACTTTGCGCAGAGGCAATATCGTAACCGATGAGGTTAATCCGAGGTGCGATTATTGCTAGTTGAAAACTTTACCAATA
The DNA here is from genome assembly GCA_922987775.1 of Agonopterix subpropinquella. Lineage (NCBI taxonomy): Eukaryota > Metazoa > Arthropoda > Insecta > Lepidoptera > Depressariidae > Agonopterix > Agonopterix subpropinquella. The sequence continues at coordinate 19,451,767 of OV277703.1, read as the reverse complement.
CCCCGCCGTGTGGACGTGAAATACCGTCCGCTATGGCAATTTTTGAACGGCCGTTAAGGCCTAATAATACCTTGTTAATATGATAAATAATTTTATTTTATTTATTTATTATCCGCAGTAGTATTGTAGTATGCTTATGCTATGCAGTGTTGCCAGATCTATTTTTTAGCAATCCGTTGGTCAAGGTGAAAAAATCAGGAGAAATCCGTAGATGCACTCTTGAAAAATCTGTAGATGTACAGACTTTTTTCTTAAGGGGCTATGTAAAAAAAATAGGATTCTTCAAAGCTCCATATATCATGAAGTACTAACAGTAGGAGTATGATTTGCGGATATGTGTAAATCTACACTAATACATATTATAAAGAGGAAAGATTTGTACCTATTTTTGTATGTTTGTATGTTTGTAATGAATAGGCTCAAAAAGTACTGCGCCGATTTAAAAAATTCTTTCACCATTAGAAAGCTGCATTCACCCTGAGTAACATAGGCTATATTTATTGCTAGAAAAGATTAGACGTCCACCCGTGCGAAGCCGGGACGGGCCGCTAGTTGAACATATAATTGAAGTTTTGATTAGAGCCAAAACACGATTAAGACAAATTTTCTCGATAGAAAAACAAGCCAAAGTAGCCTCCGTTTTTGTCTATAAACGCTTGTAACTGCTAAACTGTGAATAATAGAAACATCAGACTTGATTTAAAAAAAAGAGATTGCTATTATCTAAGTTTTGATTAGAGCAGAATTGAACTAACATAAATAGTACAATCACAATTAAATAAAGTTTGTTTTTTAGCTTGATTCGTTCCAGGCGCGCGCGCCGCCCCATCTCTTTCTCTCGCATCTGGCAGTAATATAAGCTATCACACGTCCGTTTCGCTAAAATTATTTTTCGACATAGGCTCTTAATGCTTTATCTGAAAATTTTGACTCGAAAATGGAAACGTTTAAGCTAGAATAAGGCCCAGACAACGTGAAAATCAATCTGTGTGAGTCCTTTTGTCATATTTGTTACAGTTAAATATTTCTGTCGTGTCTGTATAGCTACAGAAAGTAGAAGGAAGGAAATGGAAAAGAGTAGGGACGAGCCATATTTTATGAAACACAGTCCAATACACACAAAAAAGTAAACATGAATTGATTTATTTGCGGCGGCTGGGTATAATTTTTTGTAGCAAATTGAAATTTTAGCACAGAATAGGTAGTAGTATATAGTTCTACATACAGAACGGCCACTCCCCGCCCCCCCCTCTGACTTGAGATACCTCACCCCCCCTCACACTGTCTGTGGTAACTTGAGGGAAGCCGAGCAAGGGAATGCAGTCAGGCGCGCGCACCCGTTGGATTTGACTACATAAAATATATTTTATTTTTCTCCTCACAGTAAAAATAAACGCTGGAAAATAACGCTAAATTCACATTTTCTATGATTCTTTAGCTTAAAAACTATTTTTAATCACAAAATGGACTATAAAAATTATGAAATGTATAATGTAGTTCATACAATGCGTGTTAAGTCACACACATATGTCATTGTCATTCACAATTTTCGCAAAGTGCGCATGTGCGAACGTCATCATGTCAAATCTAAAATGTTCTTTGAAGTGCCGGACCTGTGATTTTAGGGAAGAATTCAATTCAATTTCAATAAATTCGTAGATTTGTCATTGAAATCCGTAGATCCGTAGGCCAGGCCAAAAATCCGTGATACAGCGCTATCGCACCTTCGCTCTCTTTCTATTTGCGCGCGAACGACCGAGATAAAAGGCGTTATACAGGGTGTAACAAAACACCCTAGTAATACTTGAGGGGGTGCTTCAGACCATCAAACTGAACAACTTTCACTATGGGGCCAATATCGAAATCGAGAAAAAAAATCAGCTCTTTCATACAAAACTGCAGTAGGTACGGTACCGTCTCGACTCAAATGTATGGGACGGCATATTTTTTTTATTTTTTCTCGACGTTGGCTCCATAGTGAAAGTTGTTCAGATTAATGGTCTGAAGCACACCCTTCAGTATTACTAGGGTGTTTTGTTACACCCTGTATAGCCGTATCACGTGCAACATGCTAGCTAGGCTGGACTTCAGCCCTGTCACACTGGAAACAAAAGAGTTAGGGCACTTAACTTATGTTGGGATGGGGTTCATGTAGTGCAAGCAATGTAATGTAGGTACGTGTAATATCTGTGTCTGTCCTTTCGGATCGGATAATATCTTAGACTTATTATATCCGGACTGGCCTTGCGGTAGCATTTCCCTTCTGCCACGGTATTAGATCAATTAATCTTGCGCATTTACACCCAATTTTATACCTTATCACTAAACGAGACAGCCTATAATAGCGAAACAATAATTTTGAACTTAGAACGTTTGGGGTTTACACGAGACTACTTTTCATGATTTTGAACATTCAAAATTAGAATCTAAAGTCATAGGGAATAAAATCCAAAGTTGCGGATAACATGTTACCTCGCCCCCCGCAAAAAGTGGCAGAAAGTTTGTTAGTAGAATGACACGTGGTTACGCGTCCCTATATAATTAGTCTAAGGATAATATAGTCATCATGTGTGTGAGCCTTGCGCTTATGCTAATAACCCCATTTAACATTTTCTACACGTGTCACCTGTTGGTTTTGACTTATTTTATTATGTTATTAGAATGGTAAGAATTCTTTCCGAATATGAGTCAGGAGTCAGGTTAATTTTAGGGTTCCGTAGTCAACAAGAAACCCTTTTAATGTTGTCATACGTCCGCCATCAGTTTCAGTCTGTCACGGCATCTCAGTTTCTAAGAAATGCATGAAATATTCGAAGCTAAATATTTATAGTTTGAACCATTTGATATTTAGAATTTTCGACACCTGAAACAAATAAAAAAAAAATCTGTCAAGTACGAGTCGGGCTACTCGCGCACCGAAGGTTCTGTACCACACAACCACAAAATATTTACGTACAAAAAACATTTTTTTTTCTCCTGGGCCAGCACGAGACCGATTCACACTTGGCCGTTTTTTATGATTTGTTGTTATACTGTTGGTGTAGAGTTTGCTCTATAATCACACCAAGTTTGACGCTTGTATATATGTATTACCGTTTTTACCATAGAGCGAGAAGAAAAAACGTTAATAAAAAACTAGTTCCTTGTATGAGGACCCTTAATTTGAAACTTTTTACATTTTTATTATTTCTTAGCAAATCCGCCATAATAACGCAAATTCTGTGAAAATTTCAACTATCTAGCTAGCCCTAAATAGGTAGGACAGACGGAAGGAAGGACGACGGACGGACAACGTAGGCTTAGTAATAGGGTCTCGTTTGCACCCTCTGGGTACGGAACCCTAAAAATAGAAATCATAATTAGACCGATCAGTGGGCCGATTTTGATTGAGAATGGATTCATTCATAATCATAAATTCATATGTTAAAGTCAATCAAATGTTGGTCGTCGAATTACGAATTTTAGTTTAAAATTTTTTAATCAAAGTGCAAGTGTTAGTAATAGACAAATACATAAAACTCCGTCATAATAAGCAATAAGCCGTAGTTTTTGAAGTTCACCTGATGTTTATTTTGGCGCCATCTGTTCGCTGCACGTAAACACGGCAGTTTGTTTTCAATACTAATCTATTCTATGCACGTTCAACTCGTTTGTTGATACGTTATGGCCTCCGTATTATGAGAGGTTGTTACTGGGCGAGATGAGTCTAGAAAGTGGGTACAGGTTTTGTCGAGAACCGGCATTCGATGCAAGGAGATAGATCGAGATGTGCTAGTCTTTGTTACTTTGCGTTTAAAATGCGCGGGCTTTCTCGTTGTCGCTTTGTCTCGGCATGAACCTCACCCCCGAGAAAACGGCAAATATCAAGACGTGCCTCTATCTTTGTTACTTTGCACAATATGCGAAAGCGAGCGCAGATGAAGGTTTTTTCGTTTTGTCGCTTTGTCGTGCGTGACAAGTTACTGCGCTGTATGACAGAGATAAATTGTGTAACAAAAGATGGTAATAATATTTAAAAAGATGCTTCAGACCATCAAACTGAACAATTTTCACTATGAACCAAAAATCAAAAGCGTAAGAAAAACAACTGTTCTATTAGGTACATTCGAGTCGATTAGGTTTTTATGCAGTTGTGTATGAAACAACAGATTTTTTGTTTTATTTTGCGTTTTCGATCTTATCTCCATAGTGAAAGATGTTCAGTGTCATCTCTTTAGTTCGCTTTTACGGGTCAATCATCATCAGCCTTTGTCCATTCACTGTGGGATAAGCTTCCCATCCTATGGATTAGCCGCACAATGCCACATTATTCGCATCATGTCACATTCACAAAAGGTCAAACTGGCTGTGTGTCAGGGTGTGTGTTTCAGTGTGCGTGTATATAGGGTCCTTCTTAATATGCTGACACTTTTTTAAGGAGATGCTCAGACCATCATACTGAACAACTTTCTCTATGGCACCAACATCGAAATCGCAAAAAAAAAATCTCTTCCATACTAAACTGCAAACCTACTCGAGCCAAATGTATGGGACAGCATATATTTTTTTCGCGATTTCGATGTTGGTCACATTGATAAAGTTGTTCAGTTTGATGGTCTGATCATCCCCTTAAAAAAGTGTCAGCATATTAAGAAGGACCCTGTATACTCTTTCAGTGCCCGTCGCATCCAAGTTTTTCCAATATATTCCATATGTTTATGTTTAATTGAATTTCATTGTCTCAGGAGGGGAGTTACCGCCGCCGTCGCTGCTACGTCACAAAATAATAATAAAGAACAAGAAGAAGCATCATCATCATCACAAGAAGGAAGACTCGGTCGCGTCGGAGGAGGCGGAGGTGCTGCCGGAGCTGCCGGTCGCGCAGGGCAACGGCGACGTGCCTCACGGCAGGGTTGGTTCATTGATTCACTGGTTCAAACGAACTTATGGTTTACGAGCTTTTACCCGCGACTTCGTCTACATAAATTATATACCAGATTTTAAGTCAGATGATAAGCTATCAAACAAAAAAAGTTTCATCAAAATCGGTTCAGTAGTTTTTGCGTGATACTCGAACAAACAAACACCCAAACAAACAAACAAACGAACAAACAAACAAACAAACAAACAGACAGACAAAAAATCCAAAAATTGGTGATTTGGAATCAGGGACAGGTAAAAACCATGTTGTAATTTTTTTTTTTGTAAATATCTTCAATGTACAGACACACTTCTGTTACAGTTTTATAATAGTTTAGATTGTACAAAAGATACGAATGTTTCGGCTAATACGGTCACTCGTCCAAAGACTGACCAGGCCATGCGTTAAACTTGGGTGATGCATGAATATGGTCAAGAATATATTCCCTGAGGGGCAGTCAGAGATATTCTGAAAACCCAATAACATTCATGTTTCACTAGTAGTTCCGAATCTCTGTCCAGTGTGACTTGGAGTGGGCGCGTTGCCACTTATAATGGACAGTGTGTACAAAAACATGCCACTTCTTCTTCTTCTTTTCGTGTCAATTGTTCTACTATTCTACAAACATGCCTCGAAATTAAAGCATGCAATGCAGGTTTCCTCACGATGTTTTCATTCATCAAAAAGTCGGTGGTGTTTCAAATCGGACTTAAATTCCGTAAAACTAAATGGTATCCGGCCCGGACGGGGTTAAACCATCGCCTCCTGCACGGCACACATGGCTACTCATCACTGGACCACCACGGCTATTGCTACCTGGGTGATCATTTTTAATTACCGAAGCTACACTTCGCCGTAGAGTGCCTTGTTATACTTACAGGGTGACCCAAAACTCAACGTCAAGCCGCAAGTAGGAGATCGGTGAGTTTTTAACTGTTCAGGGAAAAATTCGAAAAAAATTCCAAGTTTAGTAGTTTCATAGTTTTCGAGATTTTGTAATTTTTTTAAACATTGGAAAAATTGCCACCCAGCACTCAATTTTTAGATGTAGCTACCACAATTCTGTAAATTTTTTCATGAAAATACTTGTTACGCAATCCAGAATAATCTATTCAGCGGAACCAATTCAAAAGTAAACTATTAATTCCATTCTTTTTTAGAGAAAACAGTTTTTTCTGTCAGACTTCTGCGGAAACAATTTTTTCTATGTCAACTTTGAGACTACACCCTGTACAAAAAATGTATGGCGGTAACCTGGCAAGTAATTTCAAAAGTTGGCAAAAATTTAATTAAGTTTTCAAAATGGTATCACACTTGGTACTTCCTTTTCTAAAAAAAGGTGTAATAATTTTTAGGTGCATCTAAAAGTTGAGCGCAGGGTGGCGATTTTTCCAATGTAAATAAAAATTACAAAATCTCAAAAACTATCAAAACTTGGATTTTTTTTTGTATTTTTCCCTGAACAGTTATAAACTCACCTATCTCCTATTTGCGGCTTGACGTTGAGTTTTGCAACATTCTGTATAACAGTCTAATTACCTCAACAGCTAGCGCGGCAAGGATCCAAAGATTCATCGGAATCCTCAGATTCTGAAAGTTCTTCAGGAGAAGAGGAGGCGACAGCGGAAACTGGAGCGGGCGAGGAGAAGAGAGAAACTCACGCGGGGGCGGAAATATCCGCTCTGGTCAACTACGTGCAGCCCGTTCATTTTAGCTCCTTCGAGAATGCTGAGAGTAAGTAAACTAACGTAATTTATAGGCAGGATGTGCAGAAACTTTAAGAGCACGATTTGCGATTTCTGAGTGTAGGCGTTGACGGAACTATGGAACCATTTCGTCGCGATATCGCCGCGATTCCGCCACGATATTTCTGAGACAGGCGGTGCATTTGCGACATGTCGTTCCGGTACGATTGCGATTTCCCCCTGCCCTCAAAAATAGAGTAGAATGGATTGTACTCGTCAAACTGAAAAACTTTTACTGTGAAACCAACTACGGTACTAAAAATATGGTCTTCCATGCAAAACTGCAGTTAGGTACCTACTCTTCTCAAATGTATGGAACAGCTGATTTCTTTTCGCGATTTTGAAGTTGGCTCCATAGTTCAAGTTTTTCACTTTGACGCCAAGAATGCATGGTTAATGTTTTCGCACTTACTAAACATTTATCCTACACAAGGCCAAATTAACTATTTGAACAAAAGAACTGAAGCCAGCTGTTGGAAATACCTTGTAAATTGTAGTGTTTATATATTTTTGGTCGGGACAGCATCTGTCTGCATGCATTTAAAAGTAAAATGTGTGTTTTGTAACAGAAAAGAACCGTTTCTACGAGATGTCGTCGTTCGACGAGAAGCAGGCGACCACGTTACTCAAGGAGCGGCCCATAGAGTTCGTGAACTACAACAAGCACCAGCTGTCGCGCGTCTACCCCGCCGGCACACGGTTCGACTCCTCCAACTTTATGCCTCAGGTAACTTGTTACATCTACTGACTGAAGAGAACCGTTTCTACGAGATGTCGTCGTTCGACGAGAAGCAGGCGACCACGCTGCTCAAGTACGGGAGAAAGGAACATGAGTCGGAAAACGAGAATTTTTTTTGGACCTTCCTTAGAAAAACGATCAGCTGACCCGCACTTTTGTAAAAAAGTGCGGGTCAGCTGATCGTTTTTCTATGGGAAATCAAAAAAAATCCCTCATTTTTCGTCCCATGCTCCTTAAGGAAAGTTTTATTGTCTGAATACACCCTTAAAGTTATATAGTATTTAATTAAAAACTAGTGGTGTCATATCGAATCTCTGTGATAATATCTCTTGCGCGATTCATGCCTCGTATACGATTGTGAACCTTATGTGTAGCAGCTGACAGGTTACCAATGTGACGTCGCAAGTTGTCTTACGTGCACATTTGCGAGTGCGACAGCTAGCGCCATCTGTTGGCTTCGTTGCTATAACTTGCTCTATTGTGGTTGAGGCCATCTGTGGCAAGCTCCCCACAGAGTAATAATAGTAAACGCTTTGATTTGTACCAGGTGTTCTGGAACGCGGGATGTCAGCTGGTGGCGCTGAACTACCAGACGCTCGACCTGGCCATGCAGCTCAACCTCGGCACCTTCGAGTACAACCGTCGCTGCGGCTACCTGCTCAAACCAGAGTTCATGCGCAGAAAGGCTTGTAACATTTTATAAACTAGGCATAATACGCGAATCGCCGCAGGACTAATCTAAACTATTATAAAACTGTAACAGAAGTGTGTCTGTACATTGAAGATATTTACAAAAAAAAGATTACGATATGATTTTTAGATGTCCCTGATTCCAAATCACCAATTTTTGGATTTTTTGTCTGTCTGTTTGTTTGTTTGTTTGTTTGTTCGTTTGTTTGTTTGTTTGTTCGAGTATCAAAAACTACTGAACCGATTTTGATGAAACTTTTTTTGTTTGATAGCTTATCATCTGACTTAAAATCTGGTATATAATTTATGCGGACGAAGTCGCGGGAAAAAGCTCGTTTTATTATAAAACTCAAGATGCTTCATTTGATGTTTCATTTTCCTTCAAAGGAAAAATTAACAATACAAATATGACATTAATTAGTATATTATTATATTATGTTTTGTTCTCACTTTTAAAAGTGAACACGTTAAGAGTTCCAAGTGTGACCATTCGTTTGATTGGCAGTTTTATCATATTATCTGGAATTTTATTAACATACGAGCATTTACCCGCTACTTCGTCCGCATAAATTATATACCAGATTTTAAGTCAGATCATAAGCTATGAAACAAAAAAGTTTCATCAAAATCGGTTCAGTAGTTTTTGCGTGATGCTCGATCAAACAAACAAACAAACACACAAACAAACAAACAAACAGACTGACAAAAATCCAAAAATTGGTAATATTTTTTTTGTAAATATCTTCAATGTACAGACACTTCTGTTACAGTTTTATAATAGTTTAGATTTAACATAACCATACAGTAGCAGTTAGAACAAACTTGTTTTTAGGACAATAATCAAGTCTATTTTTCAAATTCCTTCAGGATCGTCGCCTAGACCCGTTCGCGGAGAGCACAGTAGACGGCATCATAGCCGGGTCTCTCTCGGTGACGGTGCTGTCGGGGCAGCTGCTGACGGACAAGCGCTGCGGCACCTACGTCGAGGTGGACATGTTCGGCCTGCCCGCGGACACCGTGCGCAAGAAGTTCAGGACCAGGGTCGCGCCCAACAACGGCATCAACCCCGTCTACGGGGAGGAGCCGTTTGTCTTTAAGAAGGTGAGGTTCTTCATTAGGAGTAGTAGTGCGGCAGTTGATGAGAGATGCTCAGGACAGAGGGTGGCGTAAACAAATGGAGGCCTATTGGCTATGTGCAGCGCCACATTAGCGCGGCGTACTGACAGAACTTTTTCGGACAGCCGTAAATTATTTACACTATTATAGTACTGTAAAAGTCTGTGTTTGTTCGAGGATTCTGCCAAAACTACTGGACCGCTTTTGATAAAACTTTTTATATTTAAAAGCTTATTATTAGTCTTAAAAGCTAGCTTATATTTTATTCCGGTACGATGACGGGAGCGGATGCAGACGAAGCCACGGACAAAATCTAATTTGTATCGGAATTCCCATACAAACTTTTACCTCAGTTTTAACACACAAACTTGTATAATAGGCATCTTTCTAGGTAAGCATGCTACATCTTCGGCCTCATCATCACTCAAAATCAGGTGAGATTGGGGTCAAATGTTTACCTATCGAACATAAAAAAAAAAAAAAAAAAAACACCTTTGGGGGGTTAAAATGCGACAAGCCTTTTTTAAGTGAACATCTAGATGCCAATAGAAACTTCCATGCCAAATTTTAAGTTTGTAGTCTTGACAGTTTTGGTGATTTTGTGTTATGTTAGTGTGCGGATTTGCATAGATTCAAGCATATTTTCACAGCTTGTCCGGCAAAAGTACAAATTTCTGCCACAGCGTGCGTTGCGATCGACTTGACAGTTCCCAACACCCACTTCACACATAGCCAATACCCAGCGGCAAATTCAGGCTGTGAATGATGAGTAAAATAGCGGGATACCCGTGTAATCAATAGATATATTATTGGTTGTACGTTTCAAATTTTCTTGCTACACTTTCACACATTCTATTTAACCTAATAACTATTTCTAAACAATACTTTTATAGAGTTAAATCATAAATATTCCGCTTTTAAAACATCAAAATAAATAGTAATTTAAATTAATTTAATATTTGCTTTTAACTCGTATGTACTATAGTGGATTTTTGCGCCTGACCTGGAGTGCGATTTTTGAATCTCATGCGCTGAGTTCAGCAGTTGAAAATGTCAAAATTACTATGGAGATATGAATCTTTCTACTGCTGATTTGACTTTAAAAAATCATACTTCAGGAGTGCTATTTTTGAAAGTCAAATCAGCACTAGAAAGATGCGTATCTCCATAGTAATTTTGACATTTTCAACTGCTGAACTCAGCGAATGAGATTCAAAAATCGCACTCCTGATCACTTATAAAGAATTTCGCATAATTTATTGTTTTGAAACTATTCATTTCGATTTTTTTTAGATTATGATTATGATTATGATTATGATTAATTGGTCTATTCATCAATAGGGCGTGGCTAGACAGCGCTTTTATTTTTTAACGAGCTTTTACCCGCGACTTCGTCCGCATAAATTATATACCAGATTTTAAGTCAGATGATAAGCTATCAAACAAAAAAAGTTTCATCAAAATCGGTTCAGTAGTTTTTGCGTGATACTCGAACAAACAAACACCCAAACAAACAAACAAACATACAAACAAACAAACAAACAAACAAACAAACAAACAAACAGACAGACAAAAAATCCAAAAATTGGTGATTTGGAATCAGGGACAGGTAAAAACCATGTCGTAATTTTTTTTTGTAAATATCTTCAATGCACAGACAAATTTCTGTTACAGTTTTATAATAGTTTAGATATGCAAGCAAAAATGAGCCTAGTGGTGGTCAGGTGGAAAAGTCTGCGATAAACAACCCATAAAAGCATTGTATAAGAATGGTTTCAGGCTTAGGTTTTCATGATTCTAAAATCTAAAATTTTGTGTTTAGGGCGCCACTGAGCGGCGCCGGCGTAAAGCATCTTAAGTAGCTTAAGTTGCTATATGAAAAACAATGAATTTTGAGTTTCCAAAAAAGGTGTATTGTATGCTGTATTTTTCATTTGAAAATTTTATTCTATTTTTTTATTCTATTTGTGTGAAGTTCGTAAAAAAAGAATTCAGACAACTGTCGGAATTCTAGACTAAAAACGCAGCATCAATCAATACTACGTAACTGTCAGATATGTTACTTCTTCCGCCCACGGCTTGTCTTGTCTCGTCTACTTGTTTACGTGTCCGTTGTATGGAGCGTGCGTGTCTTTGTCTGCACGTACAATACAATGTACAGACACCATCGTGATTTGTGTACTGTAATCTCCAGTACATTAAAGTACACAAATCACGATGCTGTCTTTAATCTACTGGGTTGTGTAGGAGTGATTTATGTGCTCGGAATTCAAAGACGTTTATAAAATTATCAATCAAGTAGTTTTTTCAACAGCTAAGTTCAAAACCAAAAACATAATAATAGAACATTGTCACAAAGACTATCTGCTCTAATCCGCGAGTTTCCAACTAGTCAAATTAACAACTCTTTATCAAACGTCAAAACGCGTGCATTGTATGAAATATTGTACTAAAATTTGGAGAGTGACGTCATTGTTTTTCGTCGTCGTTTTGATACTTTTTATAGTTTATCCAGATATTAAAAATAGTATTCAAGCAACAGAATTACTGAAAATGTGAGTTTAGCGTTATTTTCAAACGGTTTATTTACTGAGCAGTTAAAACTAAAATATATTTTATGTAGTCAACTCCCCAATTCAAAGTGCTCGAAATCTATCCCGGACTTGTATTGTGATGACTAGACAATGATATAACATTATTATATTTATTATACTATAGATAGATAGAATCATCCAAGGTTCGGGTACAAATATTCATATACTATACTATACATCTGAAGCCTTACACATAACATAAAATATTCTTTATTTGCGCACAAAACGCACAATACTTTTGAAGTGATGCATGCACAAACAAATGGACAAAAATAAAAATATATTTTTGCAAAAACCATGAATTTACATTCACGCCAAGGACGCCAAGTTAACAATTATTTTATTATTTTCGACTTTTCTTAAGAACTTGGTTCATTGGTGCCCCGTTTGTTTCGTCTAACCAAGGGTGTTCCCTAAGGGTGGTAAGTAGGAGTAAGGTCAGGTAAATATGGCAGATGTTGCATCAATTAAAACCTTGCATTTGTCGACGTGTGCGCGCATAGCAGATACTCTTTGATCACCCCTCGTATTAACAAAACACGTTTTCACATAAAAAGACCACGAACGATGAACTTGCTCCAGTAAAAGAGATAAATCGTACAGATGCTTTATAGCGAGACTTGTGCCAAAAAGAAAACAATATAAACAAAATAAAAAACGACATCAATTATGTTATAAATTATAATGTAAACACCGCACACCGCCCACAATTCGTTATGCCAACAAAGTTTTTTGAGATAAGTAATTGTCTCAATAACATTTAACAGTACAATAAGGTTAAAGATATTTTTAACCGACTTCAAAAAAAGGAGTAGGTTCTCAGTTCGACCGTATATTTTTTTTTTTTTTTAATGTGTGTTCGCGGATAACTTCGTCATTTATGAACCGAACCGATTTTGATGATTCTTTTTTTGTTGGAAAGGAGATATCCCAAGGGTGGTCCCATGATAAGGAAACCAGGATCTGATGATGGATCCCAGAGAAATCGAAGGGAACCTTCGAAAATCGTAGTGCCGATTAGTGCGTTTGTTAATTTGAAGCACTACTGATAAATCAAACTAATGAATTCACCACTGAAAATTGTGAAATAAACAAAATTTTAACAAAAAATTAAAACCGCCTTCAAAAAAACTAAAACGTTAAAAAATAATATTGCAGCCGATGACTTTTTCGTTCGCATCATAAGAACATTAATTTGTTTTATAGAAGTCGGTGTCAAGCCAAGCCAAAAAACTAATGCAAGCCCTGTCGCGAATCGGCTTGACACCGACTTCTATAAAACAAATTAATGTTCTTATGATGCGAACGAAAAAGTCATCGGCTGCAATATTATTTTTTAACTTTTTAGTTTTTTTGAAGGCGGTTTTAATTTTTTTAATAAAATAATGCCGTTTTATTTAAACCGTATTTGTGGCGGAGTGACTTCACTCGACTACCTATAGACTCCGTTAAGCAAAGGTTTTTTCTCCATGGAGATTTTTGCTTTGGAGATTGCAGATTTTTTAACGGATTGTAAACAAGTCTAAGTAGACAAAAACTTGACATACCGTATTGACGACACAGTAAAAATTTAATTTGTGTGTACACTGCGGCGCACAATGTTTGCTTGTGTAACCGCACGAACATTATACGATCACGGTTCCTGTTTATTTCTTCTGTAACACTGACTGACGGTTATTGACGGCGAATAGTTTTTTTAATCTGCATGTGGTTGTTTGAATTAAATCCTAACTATAGAAAAAAGTTTATTCGAATTGATGAAAATAACAAAAAACAATTGTTTTCGGATCACGTAATTGTTTCATCGTAGTGTATTTGTCGGAATGAAAGTCTGTTTTGTGTAAGGTTTAATGTAGAACTCATTTTACACACACATTTTGCTTATTCTTATTGGTATGACGTTATTAAGGGGTTTCCCTGACCGAACGACCTTGACTCTTTCAGAGCCACCTCACCTCTACTAAACTACGTCATTTTAGTAGGTATACCTATTTTTGACTAGCTTGTCCTTCATTATGTCACAGTGGAGCCTTCTAATCCAAGGAAATCACATTCTAAAATCATAAGAATTCGCCCCAAATTTAACAAATATCTAATTAACTCATTAAATACCGGTCTTAAAAAAAATTTGCTAAATAGCAATTTTAGGTCTTAATATTGTCTACACAAAGGTGTGTGTCTCAAGTAAATGTGACTTCAACTTTAAAAGAAGATGCACATAATACAGATTTTTTCCAATATTTAGGCTCTCATTTGAACACAGATTTCATATGTATTTTATAGAAAAGTAAGAAATATGATCTATAGCAAATAAAGCTGAGATGTTGAAGAATATTGCTACACTTTTCAATTATTTGTATGTCTTCCAAATAACGAGAAGATAGCTTCTAAAAACCAGTAAAATATGGCCCGAGCTAGCGTTTACCTATGGGGAGCCTCTTAACGTATTATGTTAATCATTTGGTAGCAATAGATGTGCGGTAAGCTTATTAAGGATATGATTTTTCAACGGACACCACATATTCCAAACACTGAAACTGTAAAACAGGCGACAACTCATAACAATGAGTTCGGGGCATGACTCCTAAAATGTATTTCGACGACCAACTTTGACGTAACTTATGAATGAACTCATTCAAAAGGTCCGAAGTCAATGCTGGTCGTCGTAATTACGTTACAGAGTTTAGTCTGTCTTGAACCTACAACTAATTTAAAACAAACAAGCCGTTAAACAAAATATATCGTCGACATCAATAGGAAAATCATGGCTATTGTAGAAAGTCAATTTGAACATTTATGTATATAGATTTTTTGTTTTTCGAATTGATAAATACAGCATTACACCGGGAGGATTTTCTGCGGACCATGGGGAACACACCAGCACAGCCCGGACACTGCGTACAAAAAAATGAAATTGACAAGATGACGTCAGCACATGCTAAACGGGTTTAGGGCTGCCACAACTTAAGTTGCGTGCGGTACAACTTGTGACGGGCAGATGGCGCGCGTGACATAGTCGATGAACGAGTGGGAAAAATCAAAGAGATTGGGTACCGTAAAATAAAGACCATAAACATAAACATAAAGTAAAAAAACCACTAACCTTGATTCTTCCTTTGGAAATCTGAAGAATCTTCTATAATTATCTTTATAATGGCTTGGACAGTCGTATATCGCACAATGTATGCCCATCTTGCACTTGGAGTGCTATTTTTGAATCTCATTCGCTGAGTATGGCTGAGTTCAGCAGTTGTAAATGTCAAAATTACTATGGAGATACGCATCTTTCTACAGCTGATTTGACTTTCAAAAATCGCACTCCTCAAGTATGATTTTTGAAAGTCAAATCAGCAGTAGAAAAATGCATATCTCCGTAGTAATTTTGACATTTTCAACTGCTGAACTCAGCGAATGAGATTCAAAAATCGCACTCCTGAATTGTCTTGCAAAATGAAAATAAGCCGGGGAGCAAAACTAAGACAATAAGCGTTAGCGTTTTAAAATCTCTGCCGTTTGTTTGCCTAGAGCGCAGACAGTAATTTTTTTTTTAATTTATTTCTTTTTTCGTAAATAAAACGCATTGACACCCGTCTATTCAAAAAAGAGTTTTTATCCTTCAATTATACCAATGCTCTTTGTTTCGAAAACATAAATTCTAGATGGTGACAATCTAGGCTACAGGTAACTGCCTAGGGCGATAGAGGGGGTGAGGCTGGGGTGAGGTAAAAAGTTGGTGGGAGGAAGGGAGTGTCCATACTGTATCTAGTAATAGATACTCTTTCTTATACTGTGACACCAGTGACGGCAAAGCGTCCTGGGTTGGGCAACCGAACTTATTGTATATGTTGATGATACGATAATACAATGTTTAATCGCACAGGTGGTGCTACCAGAGCTGGCGATGATTCGCATAGCGGCACACGAAGAGAGCGGCCGACTGTTAGGGCATCGGGTGCTGCCCGTGGTCGGCCTGTGCCCCGGCTACCGACACGTGAACCTGCGCACGGAGCTCGGCCTGCCTCTACCCGCCAGCCTGCTGCTGCTGGTGGTGGTCAAAGTGAGTCTAGTGTTATATCGCTCCGTGTGGACCCGTGCCGTGCCGTGCCGTGCCGTGCCGTTCCCCGGCTACCGGCACGTGAACCTAAAATAAGCCTGAAATATTATAAAGAATCATGAAAAACAGGGAATATCTTTTCAGTGTCTTTGAAAAAATTCTCAGTGTCTTGTAGTATACTTAATTTATTAAATTGCAGGACTACGTGCCCGACCGGCTGGCGGAGCTAGCGGAGGCGCTGGCGAACCCAATAAAGTACCAGAGCGAGCTGGACAAGCGCGAGCACCAGCTCGCCGTGCTGACCGAGGACACCGACGTGCAGGTCGAGGACGAGATGATCAGGGTCACCGCGCTGCCACAGCCGCCCTCCATCGTAAGTACAACCACAGTATTACGTAATTATAGTCCTCTGTGGTATCGCTATAAGACTTACAGTAGCGCAACGCTCTTGATGGCGGGCGACGCCGCCGCCGCGCCCGTCTACTTAGCTGCCATGCGCAGATATGCAAGACAATCTCGACACCTTCATACAGATCTCGTGATGCGATCCCTGCGGCCCGCTTCCCAGCAAGGCCCCCTGCGTTGCTCTGCACAAGTACATTCGTTGCCGTACTGGTGGTACAACCATAGCATCAATCACTTTTGTATGGTGTGTAATGGTACGAACAGTTTGTAATTTGTATGGTGTACGGATATGATTTCACGTCGTATCAAAATTAAAGTTTTTATAAAAATAAAGTGGTGAGACAGGCTTGAACAAAAATTTTTCACATTGCGATCGATCGATTTGACTGTTCGTACAACCCATTTAGATCATAGCAAATTACTTCGATCTGATTTCAAACACGTGTTCATCAATATACCTAATAACCGATTGCAGACCAAACAAGAGAGTGCAGTGGACGGCAGCCCAAGCAAGACGAGCACAGCGATAGAGGCAACAAAGAAACTGATAGAAACTGAAGCTATATCCACCGCACCCGTGCTTCCCATTACTGCTAACGAGGAGGAAACTCAAGGTATAATAAGCATATGAATCTATCTATCTAAACTATTATAAATCTCTAAATTTAAAAAAAGAAGTTTGTTGTTTGTGTGTTTGAACGAGCATCACGCGAAAACTACTGAGCCGATTTTGATGACACTTTTTTTGTTCGATTGCTTATGATCTAACTTAAAATCTGGTATATAATTTGTACATAATAATAGTACACTATAGAAACGAAACTCCCGCGTTAAATGTCATGATTCACCTACACAAAATGTAAAAATACGCCTACCAATCTCATGTTGATTTAACCATAGTTTCGCTTCTATTTTGTACTATTATTATTATTATCTATTCATATGGTATAAGCCCCTACCTATAAGTCTTACAGAATAGGAACCTTTTCTGACGTTAAGTTCATAAATCCCTAGCATAACCGGGACTTGTGAAATAGCATTAACGGGTATACCGCAATTTTCTGCACGGAACCGCATTTTCTTTAGATTGCTTCCCGGCGCTTACACTCCGCAGTCCGAAGAGACCAGTCACACTTTCTCGCTATAGTGAACAATGTTTCTGAGTGACAGGGATAATATACAGAGTGTAAACTTAAATGCGTTACGGGTGCTTCAAACCATAAAACAGGACAACTTTTACTATGTGCCCAACTTTGAATAAATCACTTTAAAAAAAATCATCTATAGAGCTACTCGACTAAAATACCTATACAGGGTCCTTCTTAATATGCTGACACTTTGTTAAGGGGATGATCAGACCATCATACTGAACAACTTTCTGTATGGGACCAACATCGAAATCTTAAAAAAAAAACAGTTGTCTCATACATTTGACTCAAGTATGTTTGCAGTTTTGTATCGGACAGCAGTTTTTTTTTTCGCGATTTTGATGTTATGACGGTCTGATCATCCCCTTAAAAAAGTGTCAGCATATTACCACAGTATAAGAAAGAGTATCTATTACTAGATACAGTATGGACACTCCCTTCCTCCCGCCAACTTTTTACCTCACCCCTCTGTCGCCCTCGGGAGTTACCTGTAGCCTAGGTTGTCACCATCTAGAATTTATGTTTTCGAAACAAAGAGCATAGGTGAAGGATAAAATCTCTTTTTTGAATAGACGGGTGTCAATGCGTTTTATTTACGAAAAAAGAAAAAATGAAAATAAAATGAACTGTCTAGGTCTAGTTCTAGGCAAACAAATAGCAGAGAATTTAAAACCTATCTAAAAATCATTGCATATGAACATCAAGCTCTTTAAAAAAACCGCTTCCAAATGGGTCAAGCCGTTTAAGCCGCCGTAAATGCGCAAAAACTCATTTTGACGTTAGAAAAACATTTACTGCAGCGCCCCCTGGCGAGTCAACACCCTAACACCTATCTAAGAACCATCACTGATTAATCACAAACCCTATACAGACAACAATATAACAGAAAACCGTATCTAAATCGGTCTAGCCGTTTTGGAGATAAAAGGGAACATTAGTTTTGCACACACAAACAAACAAACAACCTCTCACCCTAAACACATACACGTTCTTCGTTCCGTCGTGGGCTTAGACTAATTATATCCGGACCGGCCTTGCGGTAGCATTTCCCCTCTGCCACGGTATTAGATCAATTAATCTTGCGCATTTACACCCAATTTTATACCTTATCACTAAACGAGACAGCCTATAATAGCGAAACAATAATTTTGAAATAGCGACGACGAAGTGGCGACGGGCTCACTCCCCGTCACACTGGACAGAGTTTCGGTACTACTAGTGAAACGTGGATGTTCTGAGGTTTCAGAATATCTCTGACTACCCCCTCGGGGAATATAGTCGTGAGCATATGCTTATGCTTATGCCTAATAATTTTGAACTTAGAACGTTTGGGGTTTACACGAGACTACTTTTAATGATTTTGAACATTCAAAATTAGAATCTAAAGTCATAGGGAATAAAATCCAAAGTTGCGGATAACATGTTACCTCGCCCCCCGCAAAAAGTGGCAGAAAGTTTGTTAGTAGAATGACACGTGGTTACGCGTCCCGATATAATTAGTCTAAGGTCGTGGGTAAAAAGTAATAGGTACAAACATTTTAATACTCACATAATTATCTCAATTAATAGGAGCCTGACAAAATTAATAGGAGCCCGAATTTTTTTAAACCTTTTAAATGTTTTTTTTTTTTTAATTTTAAAGTAATCGATATGCCGCCGACAAGCTTATCTCATGTTGCCGCATATGAAGTTCCCGACCGCATTGCGAGATGAAAAATTTCTCATGCAAGAAGTTTATATAATTATCATTCATATTATATTTTTCCCTCAGAGGAAGGATCTCTTTATTTTACGGTACCTAAATATAATCTCTTCAATTTTTCCCATTCGTTCATCGACTATGTCACGCGCGCCATCTGCCCGTCACAAGTTGTACCGCACGCAACTTAAGTTGTGGCAGCCCTAAACCCGTTTAGCATGTGCTGACGTCATCTTGTCAATTTCATTTTTTTGTACGCATTGTCCGGGCTGTGATATTACGAAGGACCCTATATGGGACAGCTGATTTTTTTATCGCGTTTTCAAAGTTGGTCCCATACTAAAAGTGGTCCAGTTTGATGGTCTGAAGCACCCCTTTAAGTATTTAACGCATTAAAGTTTACACTCTGTAATGAGAAAACTCATATAATATCTCGATAAGTAAACTAAAAATAATAATTAACTTTTATAAACTTGCAGAGCAAATAGACAGCAAAGCAAACGGCGCTTCAGACGAGCGTCTAGCGGAGACACTAGAAGCGTTACTCTCTACTAAAGTGGTGAAGGAGAAGCGAGCTGAGCTCACGCGCAAGCTCGACGCCCTCCGACGCAAGTACGACAAGGAGAAGAGACCCGTCTCCAAGTTCTACGTCAGCAATAAACTCGTCAAGCGACTCTCTTCTAAGAACATGTGAGTTTTTATCTATTTCCTTTACTTCTATGGTTCTGCATGTCTAGTATGATTTCTCTACACGCGCGCGACTCGCCTTCGATGCATACAAAATAACCTGTTTCCGCGACCGCAAGCCGCGACTTGCAGTATGGAAAAAAGCCGAGTCGCGCGCGTGTAGAGAAATCATGCTAGACGCTCTGGAGTCGATATTGACATGTCTAAATGAAGTTATGCTTTACAATCCATTTCAGAATCCGATGGAAAAAACGTGAAGAAAATTCTACTTTGCCTTATTCAAATAGGTAATGAGTTGTGATTGTGTCAAAACATAGACTGATTAACCAAAAGACAGCATGTTTCAGTTTGTTTTTGTTTTTGTTGTAAATTCCATTCTAGAATGACTTTTCTAACATATAAACAAAAATCTAACCAATATCTTTTGGTTCTAGCTATAAAGGTATTATACTACGGAATAGAGGAACAGAGAACTGAGAGAGCGAGATGTACCTAGCGGCATCACTGTATAATAGAAAGAAATACGTGACGCGAGGCTATAGAACCGTTTTTGGTTATGTTGAGTACTGGTAAAAATTCGGTTTCTGTGAATAATCGTGAACCTAAAGTGAAATCATAGATAATTGTGTGAAATATACTAACTATTTCATTAAATTATCCACGATTTCACGTTAGATTGAGAATTATATACAGAAATCGAATTTTTACCTTGCCGATAGACTCCCAAAAACGTCCAGAAACGGTTTCATTTGACAACTCATGTCAGTTCCTCTATTCCGTAAGGTATAATATCTTTATGGTTCTAGCAATATATTAGAGGCTGACATTTTTTGAACTATTATTATCTATTATGGATCAATACATAGTGAGTATCCACGTGTGCGCGTGCGTAACTTCGTTTTGTGTTAAAGCCTGACCAGATATATAAAAACCTGGTTTGGGGGCGCGACAATCAATTGTGATCTTTAATGTCAGTGTTTCAAGTACAAAAATTAGTTCCAATGATTTTTCGCAACACTGCGAGTTTTTTATTTTTCTGGTCGGGATTTAAATAGTTGCTGAATTTATTGTTTTTGCTAGTCTATGTCTGATTTGTATATGCGTTGAAATAATTTGTGTGTGAAAAAGATAATTAACCCATGACACCATTTTAGTTTTTGTCAAGACTTTGGCTACTAATTGCAACCGTTGAGAGTGATTTTTTGCTTTGACTCCGTGATTGACTAGTCGCGATTATTATAATAGTTGTTTGGTTTGATCATCTAACTTACTGGTTTTAACTATCAAGAGGAAAACTCTTAATACACTGGTAAATACATTTTAATAGATTAGGGATCGATAGATGGCGCTATGTTCTGCGCGAATAATGGTCAACATTTCAAAAAGAGTGTTTCTTTAAAGTAATAAAGAGGGAAAAGATGGTCAAAAAGATGCCAACGCATCTTTTGATGGAATATTTCATTATTTACGAATCATCAGAATCGAAAATTTGAAACTGTTTACGTCTGACATGGTTGTACGGGCTCGATAAGTATTTGCACCTGCCGCCGGTTCCCAATGGCTTATTTTTAGGTTACCGGCGCCAGAAGTGGAGGCACTCCGTGACAGGACCTCATACAGGCTGATGATGACGTATTGTTAATGATAGTTATTCAATAATATTGCAGCCCTCTCGGGGAGGCGAGCACGAGCGGTGGAGCGGAGGAGTCAGGCAGCGCTGAGGTGGCCGCGGCCGAGCGCGAGCTGCGCCTGCGCTTCCACCACGCCATCTACGCGGCGCTCGAGAAGAACGTGCGCAACGACCAGCAGCACCAGATGAAGACTCTCACCGTACGTAGCATATGCTCATGACTTTATTCCCCGAGGCATAGATTGCTAGTTACTTCGTAACAGGTACAGCACTTCCTTTGAAAACGATCGGTACGCGCGAAAATATATCTGAATAAAAGAATTCATACAAGCGAATCGCTTACCATGCGCCAAAGTGTAGGTAACTACGGCCGGCGGCCGGATTTTTTTTTAATTTTAAGGCTACACATTTGACAAATGATGAATGTTTATATTGGCTTTTTGCAGGATTCGCTGGAGGTGGAAAAGAAAGAGATATTGAACAAGCTAGCGAACTCGCGGAAGGAAGACGTGAGACTGCTGGCGAAGAAGACTAACAAAGACGAAATACTTAGGAGAAAGCGAGAGATCATTGCCCAGGTGAGCACATACATAAACATCTTAGATAATAAAGGCCGTATTCCCTTTGTCAGAGACTCTTCAAAAACTTGGTACTGTATTATTGATCGAAGTTAAAGCTTCGGAACAGCTCGGGTTTCGTTGTTTTGAGACAATTTCTGCAAAATGTTGTAGTTCCACAGATTATCACTATGTTATTTTATCTCATAAAAAACGAAAGGAAACGTCGAATTTAAACTTTTTCCGGTAATAATAGAGGAACAACAGATCCGTGCATTATGCGGGGTTGTGTGTTGAGACTTTTCTCTCAGTGCGGGTGTACAAACAACATTGTTTTTTGATAAAAATTATGTTTCTAATTTGTTACAAATCATGGTACAATAATATACTGCGCCTGGTATTCACTGGACATCTTGTATTTGGACATCTTGTATGCTACGATATATCTGATATATCTGATGGCGACTGTACAATCGCTCTTTAGCAGTAAGAGAGAAGTTACAAAATATCGTCTTATTTTATACCTTCTGAATTTCGTGCCTGTACTTTGACTCTGTATACTTTGTTTTTGATGTAAAATGGAGTATAATTAATTGATTGTTGTATTGTATTGTATGTCGTCAGTCTGTGGAGCGCGGCGTGGCGGAGTGTTCGCGACTGGAGCAGTCGTACGCGCGGCGCCGCGAGCAGCTCGCGCGCACGCACGAGCGTCTGCGCGCGCTGCTGCAGAAACATCGCGACCAGGTACTGTGCCGACAATAACAAGTGTTGCCTTGTACGATCTGTATCTGTATCAGTATCAGTCTGTGGAGTGCGGCGTGGCGGAGTGTTCGCGGCTCGAGCATTCCAGTTTTCCTTCAACGAAAAACCAATAGTGTTTTAAATCGTACATAAATTCCGAATAACTCATTTTGGTACGAGTCTGCCTGGACGGGGATTGAACCATCGCCTCCTGCACGGCAGGCATGCTTACTCGCCACACTACCTGCACGGCTTCTTTTATATGTTCAACGTAGCGTTCAACATCTTTTATAAATTTAATTCAAAGCCGCAACAAACAAAGCACGATCACATGAAAATAATAAATATTTATGATTTGCAGGAGCTAGTGGAACTAGAGCGGCTCTGCGGCGGCGCACCAGAAGGCTAGTCAGCCTACCCCGCCGCCCGGCGCCTCCCCTTCGGTGCTCGGTCACCCCGCTATCGCTACCGACTCGTCTCGACTCGACGCGACTCGCCTCGCCTCGCCTCGTCACCCGGCCGGCCGCGGCCGCGCGCGACACGCCGGCCGCCCCTCCGCCGCTATCTAGTCTCGATAGGTGAGCCTCTGAGCGTTTAGCTAACTTTTGTTTTAGGAATCTGTGATATTATCGCCTAAGGAGCAATGTACGAGTGGGGACGACTATCCTCTCAGGATCTGATGTTTGAGTCTCTGCAGTTTTGTTTCTGCAATCTATTAGTTTCTAGTTGAGTTCTCTCGATTATACTCGTATCCGGACCACTCGAGTGTAGGTGCCTTCGGGTACGTTTGTTAGTTGATCTGCTCTGATTGTAAGTGCTGATGAGTTTAACCTCGCAGCGTTGCAGTGAAGTTGTCTAACGAAATTAGACTTTGAATCTTGCGGTTAAAAGTTGCATCGTGAGCAAAGTGCGTCAGCGTAATAGTCAGAATACTTACAAATATGTAATGTTCATCAACATTTGCTGAAACTATTTTTAGAGGATGATTGGACCATCAAACTGAAGATCTTTCTTTATTTGACCAATGTCGAAATCGCGGAAAAATAAATCGGATACAAAACTGCAAACATACTCGCTCGGAATGTATTTCTTCTTCGCGATTGCGATGTTAGGTATGGTATGGTATTCTTAATGAAAACGTGGTTCAGTTTGATGACGGCCTGATCATCCTCTTAAAATAGTTTCAGCTAATTTTGTTTGACCTTATAATATATGTGCCCGTTAATAGGTTCGCACTGTTTTCACTCCGTTTTGTAATAAACGTGTGGATATCTCGTGATATATAATAAGAATTGTCTTCGTATCGTATACATTGTCGTAAGAAGTGTTCGGGACTAAAACTCGTTTTAATTGCATTTAAATTTTAACTTGTAGTAGTGGATAAAGGTTTGAATTTATTAACCAATGCTTCAGTTGATGCTAGTCAACGCAGTCGCTCGATTCAAGGAAACAAGGACTTTAAGGCTATTGGAGAACAATTCGAATTCAATACCAGAGTTTATGAAATGACTTTGATGGAAATAGCAATCGAATAATAAATGTTGGATTGTTGAGAGAAAGCGGTTACGGTCACTTTGATTTCTTATATCGATATACGTAAATGTAAATCTAAACATATCTAAAGCACAAGATACTGGTTTTTAGTACGTACCTAATTATTTTGTATAAATCTTTCTACAACAGCTCTTCCTTTAGGTTATACGTATATTTGTAGTTTATAGATAACACTTTATTCCAAAACGTGAAATTAAAATTATGAAATTGATTCTTATGATGGTTATTCCAATATTTTCTGGTTAGTGAATGTGTTTTTGCAGTCAGAGTTTAAATTGATTATTTCTTCTTATATTCAATAAGTATTAGAAATTCTTAGATTTTGTCTTTTACATTATTAGATAAATTCTAATACTAGTGAATGTAATATTCCCATAAATATGATGCGTTTAAATTCTAGCTGCACCATTACAAATTAGGTACGAAGGTTTTATCTTTATGTATGTTTATTATTACTTAAACATATACCTATATTACACGAACAGAAACTCAATAAGGTGTGCATTAATAAATAAATGATATGTATTCACGTAGATATACGTTGTGGGCTTGCTATTATTTACTAACAGGGGTCAGTAATCGTAGGTTGTAGATTAACATTCCATTTTGTTGCTTTATTAGTCAGTAGTGAAAACCGAATTTTTATTTATTTATTCGTAATAAATAATAAGTAAAGAAGTTGCCGGTTTTAAAGCAAAAGATTATAACTTCGTATTAGATGACAGTTCATGTAATAAACTAGTGTTATATTTCAGTAGTATCGGTACTGGTCAAGTTAGAATGTAGAAAATGTCCAAGTAAAACAAGTTGTCCCAATTAATATTCGATTAGCAATAATTTTCTGTAATGTCACTTATTTGTAAGGTGAGTAGTGGCCTTGTCCTATGCGAAGAGTTTCGAAGGGCTTGGACGGCTTGTTATCTTCTGTTCGTATTAGAGTATGATCTGAAACAAATAAAGCCTCATCTATTGTCATTCCACCTTCCAATGTCCCTTCATTGCTACGAGCGTATACGTACTACTTTGTTTTTTAAACATACTTCCGAAACCTAGTTACGTACGGTACGCACCGTAAGGAGCAAAAAGTACTAGTCCAGTGCCAATGCCATTTTAATTTCGCACTCTAAAGACATTTACCTATATCACTAGATCCAAGCTGCTCTTTGTTAGGGCTCGGCCACATCACCACGGTGCGGCGCGGCACCGTGTGAAATTTGCTCTCGACGGACGGTCGAAATTGTCAAAAAATCATCGAAACAGTACATGATCGCACCGGAACTGTTCGGGACACGGCGGCGCCGCGCCGTGGTAATGTAGCCGAGCCGTTACTTTTGTCAGATTTTATTATAATTGTGTCCATTCCATCTCTAATGTTAATAAAAAGTAGTATTGAATGACATGAGATTTGCCAGCACAAACTTGCCAAGAATAGGGATGAGCCAAGCCCTTCTTTAGACAGCACACACTGCCAACTGTACGAGGAGTAATAGGGCCTATGATCATCAAGATAAGATGCATTTTTGATCGGCAGCTACGCGACAGATACAAAAATAAATGAACGTATATCACTTTCGATAAATATTTATTTTACACTAAATTGATTGTTCCTTGATGCATCATAGGCACCTATTTGACTACCTATATAATTACTTATATCTTTTACCTATCGCAGGAAGGTTGTGAAAATCTGAAGATTATTATAATTGAGAGAATCATGACATATTGCGCCGACCCCAAATAATGGGAAATGGGCAAGAGAATGATGATGATTATAATTGAGAGAATACTGTAAAGTGTAAACAGACGGATTATTGTAAATCGATTGTTAGTTGTACAATGTTACTGACTGATTGACTTCAAGTTGAATGGTATCAGATGAGTAAGGAAGTAGTATTGTTGTGTCATAGATAGTCACTATCAATCAGCGCGTGCGTCATTTTCAGCGCTCAAAGTGAAAAGGATTATTTCTTCTGTTCTAGTGAACTCATTTATTTTAAAATATGACTTCAGTGCACAGATTTCACAATGAGTTTTATGAGCGCTCAGTGAAATTATATTTTCGCGCACTTCGATAACGTACAAGTACAAAACGAATGACCGCCTAATAGACACGAATTTGATTTCTGCGCATTTGAGGTCAAGAGTGAGATTTTTGAATCTCATTCGCTGAGTTCAGCAGTTGAAAATGTCAAAATCACTGTATTGTACTGCTAATTTGACTTTGAAAAATCATACTTCAGGAGTGGGATTTTTGAAAGTCAAATCTGCAGTAGAAAGATGCGTATCTCCACAGTAATTTTGACATTTTCAACTGCTAAACTCAGGGAATGAGATTAAAAAATCGGACTTCAGGTCAGCGGTCATAAACCATTGCGCGACCAGTAATAATCAGTCAGTTATATTGTAATACGAAGTCAGTTGATAATTATCCGTCAGTTTATTATTTTTCTATGATTAAAATTGTCTTTCTATTTTTATAATCTTTGTGCGATATCTATACTTATTGTTCAAATAACTCTCAAGATTGCAACTTCTTACAATTTATGCTTTTCTGCGCCTTTATTTTCTTATTTGTTTTGCAACTAATAATTTGCCTCTAACACAGCTATTTAATGTTTCATATACTTCTATGGTGCTTTTATATATTTTAGCGCAAGGTACTTAACTGAACGGCGTATCTGTTTATAGTGTCGTTTTAAAATTAAAATAATAGATCGGCCGGAATATTTTCTTCTGATGTGAAGCACAAAAAATAACGTTCAACGTGATCATAGTTTCTTCGAATTTCTATTTCGTATTTATAAAAAATGTTTTCTCAAACAAAGTTTTAGAATGATTCTATTTTGTATATCATGTGTCACGTTTTTACACTTGATACTATAAGACATCTTTTGTAAAATACTTAAGTCATATTTATTTTATAACACGTCGAATTGAAAATAGCAATAATAAAGATAGATTCAGATGAATGTGTCCGTCTGCATTTATCTGGAAGTATAATATTTGCAATAATGTGTAATGTACCCGTCTCTTCATAGGCATAAGTGGGCATAGGTCGTGGGTTTGGTTTGGATAGCCTTGGGCTAACTGGGGTAAACGGGGATAAATTATCTTTTTGACGTTATATTTCAACACTTGGTAACGCTGTAGTGAAGATGCGGCCAGAAACTCTACAACACATATTTTATTTAAAATTCGTTAGTGATAGAAACAATTTATTGTTACAAAATTATAACATAATAAAATAATTGTTAGTCATGTATTGAAAAACATGCAAGCAAGTCATAAACAAAGCTGGCAACACCTAAAATTTACAAAATAATACTGGGGCTTAAATTTTATGTATTTTGGAGTTGGTTTTCTTTAAAGTATCTAGGAAGAATATAAAGAACCCTCCCGCACAAAATGACCATGAAAAGCCGTTCGGTCAATAATAGTACAGTATAGAAACGAAACTCGCGCGACAGACGCGTTCAAGGTCACCCCAATGTAATTCTAGTTTAATCAACTACTCAGCCAGGGCTTGCGTCTCTGGCAAAAGTTTATCGGACTAACGATTAATATCAGTCCGTTCATTTTTAATATAGGTAAGCTGAAAGCTATCCAAATTGAACGCAGTCTGTAACATAATAGTGCAATAAAAACTTATGACTATCGCTTTCGAAATATACTGACTTATGTACGCTCCCTCCGTACCGAATAGATACAATCTGTAGATCTGCATAGATGCCAAAGTATACTCTACATACATAGAGTTCATGTTAGATAGTACGCCACGGTACTAGTAGATCGAGATCCGACCGTAAAATTATGCACCTATTTCTTAGGAGAACGAAATGTGATTCTAGTGTATCACACTAGTGTAGTAAAGTGTTTACACAGGGGTTAATTAATCGCCGCCAAGATGCCTAGTAAAATCTTGCCGCAAGTACCTTTTCCATTAAGATTTTTAGTATAACATTTTTCACCTGTCTCTTTAGGATGTAAATGAGGTGCCATCGGAAGGAGACTGATCTAAAAAACTGGAAAAACTAGGGTTGCCACCTCTAAGTCTGCCGCAACTCTAGGGTTGCCAGGTTCAAAAATGACTTCTTTGAACCTGGCAACCCTATAGTTGCGGCAGATTGAGAAGCAACCCTAGTTTTTCCAGTACTTTAGATCAGTCTCCTTCCGATGGCACCTCATTTACTTCCAGAACAGACGGATGGAAAAGGTTATAGTTACCAAAAATAATAATGGAAAAGGTACTTGCGGCAAGATTTTTCTTGAACTTGGCGGCGTTTAATTAACCCCTGAGCAAAAATTCACTAGAATCACATTTCGTTCGCCTAAGAAATAGGTGAATAATTTTACGGTCGGATCTCGGACTATAGAGCCAATGACATTATAGAGCATGATCGTAAACTTTAGTACTAACATTTTCAAAATAATATTTTTCTATCGTTATTTTTCATTATTGTATATTACCGTGGTATTGATAGTGATTCTGTCATAGTACTCATAGTATACACTTGCCTTATTATTGTTTATCGTTAATTTTTCATTATCTTTTATCGGGGTTTTGTCAGTTATACTGTTATGTACTTGCCTTTGTATAAATTGCTTCGTTTTGCCATAGTGGAAAGTATAAAAGTTATTTTTCTTCAATTTTTATCTCAATATATTTTCTTAAAATTTTCATGTTATTGAATCTAAAGTGCCATGAACTTTGTCCCATTATGGTTATTATATAAAAATATTTTATTAAACAATGTTAAACTTTTCATGTTTAAGATCTAATTACGACTTGCCTCATTGAAGTCTTTAAATTTCAAAATAATAAAAGAAAAAAAAATGTATATTAAACTAAAAACTCTTACTAAATTCTCATCAATCGTATTTCAACTGATACGAGTCGTAAATATTCCTAAATGAAAAAAAAAAAAAAACACGAAAGTAAAAAATGGAAACAGGGAACCTCTTACTATCTCTCGACTATATTTTATTGATCTATCTATAAATAGGTACTTGAAATTGTTTACTAGTTTAACATAATATAACATGTATTATGTAGTCAAAACGAGTGTGAGATTGTATCAATGTGTATAGATATATATATTATGTATTTAAGGTAGATTTTCATCAGAGCCTTGTGATGACTTTTTGTAGTTTTATTCCATATGTTGTTGATTCGTTTCGTTGTTACTGGAACAGTCGTAGTTCGATTACAATCTGTTGTCACTTGACGTCACAAAGTGTTGTTGAGTCAACGCACGATAACTTTGCTGTTAAGTAACGCGCCATGGCAGTGCACCGTCACTCACGTTTGACAGCTGCGATATAAAATAATGTACCTACGGCGCCGGCGCCGCGTATCTCATGCGATTCAGGCTGTCACAATTGATATAAGACGCATTTTAGTTCGTCGTTCCTGTCCTGAAGCGCAAAAGTTCGAAAAAGCGCCTGAAATCGGAAGAGTGCGGTATCTATTAAATTAAAGTAACAATTCTGTGGCCATGAGCTAAAAAAAGACTTACCGATATGTATAAAAAAAATTATATAATCGTTTCTACCACACGAAAAAGATATCATGCGCTAGTTCTAACACCCTCGTGAGCTTTTGCAATATTGGTCTAAATTACAATAGTTCAGTTAGTGTGGTGATAAATTGATAATACTTCAAATCGATTACACTTAGTGTCACTGAATATTATCTACAAATAATGCAGGGTCACAAATACATATTATCGGTAGCTTTGTTCGACTGCGGGAGTGTAGGCTGGGACGCTGCGCGAACACTTTGGTCTAAACGCTGCAAAGTCTGCTAAAGATTTTGGTGAAATGTATTCTGTGTTCAATGTCCATACAGACAAAGACGTAAATTGTGTGAGGAAATGGGATTGTCCTGGTAAAGCAATCCAACTCCCGCACATCAGAGCGTAATCACAATTCGTGTCACAAACACTAGTTCGGTCCTTGTTCACAAGTGAAATCGTAGAATTTAGGTAATCTTTTTATTAGACTGTGATTAGTTTAAGATCTTTCCAAGATACTGAACAAACTTTTCCTTTTTTTGGATGTCCCTATTTGGTCCGTGTACACTGAAAGTTGAACGCGCGTTATTATAAACACATTTCATGCTGGTCATCTCAATGGACTTCAGTCTTTAAATAATAAATGAATGAATGAACTATCTCAAAATTTCTTAGCAGAGACAGGTAAATTTTGAACCAATCACAGTCTAATAAGAAAGTTTAAACAATGTTTAAAGTCAGTGTAACGAGTAGTTAACGGATATGTCCTAAATACACGACTTGTTCTTGCCTTGTGTAAAATAAAATATTATCGTCGTTAGTTAAGATGTAGGTCATGTTATAACTAGACAGCCTTTGGACAAATCCTTTTTTTGTAACTCGAAAGGGGGCCTAAGCGTTTCACATTTTTGGTCAGTCAAGTTTTTTTGTAGTTATAGGTGAGGTATTTAGGGATTTTTTTTAGCCGTGGTCCTATTTCACAAGTACGTAGTGGAATTTAACTGATACTTGTATTGTATATTGAGTAATGACAGTGTTATTTCTGCCAAGTAGTTAAGAGTTAGTCACGTTTTAGACAACCCTACCGCAGCTCCGATCCGAATTGCATGGTGAAGGTTCTTGAATCTTCTGAAGGTATATAATACTTAGGTAAGATAATATTTATAGTTATCGTAATCTTTTTGAGACGTTTCACCACTGATCTGATATTTATATCGTGTAAGTATACTTTGTTATAACTTTCATTCCCTTTTAAAATGTTTGCCCCAAATGATGTTCATGAAAAATCCTAAACTACATAATATGCACGCTGACCCGGCAGACGTTGTCCTGCCATAAAAACTATCATATCTCTCAAGTTGGACCAAATTACACATAAATGCCAACTTTCATCTAAATCGGTTGACGTGTTGAAGAGTTCACTGGGAACATACATCGTGATCATTCACTGGACTTTTATATATTAAGAAGATATATTTTTATTTATTTCTTGTAATTCACATAAATGTCAGAATAGAGGTGTTTCTCAACTATTTCATCCTTAAATAACTATAGTAAACAATGTTAACTTATTCATAACATGTAGTATGTCTACTCTCGTTATATTTTCTATTTCTAACTCTATATTTACCTATCTTTTTGACATCTGTACAATGTTGTAATCAAATTATGGAATTTTATAATATTTTACATCTTTCTATTTTGCTATATCTTTTTCTAATCGCTACTCTTCCATTCATAATTCATCGCTTGTTAGATATTATTTATATTTTTGACAGGTGTTTGGGTTATATCAGTGCATTTGCCTCAAATCTTCCTTTAAATTAAATACTATTATACCGTCGTAATTGTAATACTAGTTTCTAAGATAAGAACTCTGGCTCCGCTTGTAATGTACTTTATATCTATACAAATACCTTATAACCTGCGACCTGCGTCTTATAACATTAAATAGTTCTGTAAAATTGTATCTGCTGTTTTACCACAGAACACCTATTTTTCAGATAACGATTTTAAATTAAGATTTTCAGAAACTTTTTGTGAATTAGAACACGATTGAAAGATGGTTTGGCAACAAAAATGACAAAACAAACAAGTTATGGTATACAAAGAAATCATCGTTTCGAAGCATTACAGTTAGTTTTCTTCGTTCATACCAGAAATACCTACGAAGTTATAAGGTATTTTCTGTCAGCAGTCTTAATTTCAAACATAAACAAGCGGGGCATATTGTGATCGGCACATTTCTTATGATCTACCTTTAAGCGTCTCATTAGACGGGTTGTGAGTAGAGAAAGTGTAACAGCGCTCGGATCTGCTGTAGGGTGTTAGAACCCTCGTGTTTCCTAGGGAGAGTCGCCCGCGCCGCTAGAGAGTGTCTTGTTTCGGAGAAGGTACAGTGTTTCTTAATAATTAATGAATAATGAGTTATTGCAATGTCTGGCCCTATTTATAACCAAACTTACCAGACGGTGCTGTCGAAGGAATGAGTCAGAACCTTAGGTCAGAACATTGTGTGTGAACAATTTTTTTGCCGCACAGGGATGACAATCGATCACAGCCCCTCTAGTAATACTAGACGGGCGAAATCATATTATGATTTGTCTACTTTTGCGTGACTCGGTTTTTTTCATACAACACGTTACGTCAAGCGCGGCTTTCGCTCTCTAAAAATTGCGAAAAGTGGTCCTTTTGCACTTCGCGCGCGTATAGGGAAATCATACTAAAACTGGAGGTCCACATTCGTGAGAGGTGGTCGTTAATATATATTAGTCTGTATTTAGGCTGATGATGATGATGTTGAAGAAAAATATTACTAATTGAAATTTGATTATACTTCTGCGTGTTTGTCAGTTGTGTCCGGTAAGCTGTTCCTTTTGGTCTGTAAACCAGACCATACGGGAAATTGCAATAAGTCAACTAGGTCTTCGTTTACCTTGGATTCTTCTATCCCATTGATCTGGGTTTGTCCTTTGATAAACATTAGCAATTTCCGACGTGATACACATCTTATTTGATGTGTTTACTTGTGTGTTGTGTAGGTACTTTGTGGAAATAGATCTGATGATATTTTTTAGTTTGATGAGATTATTTTATTGATCTTAGAACGTGGTAGATGTGAGCGGTGTATCTCGCTCCCAATCCCTTCAAAGTTTTATCTCGAAGGTTATTTATTGCTCGGTGATATTCTTTTATAAAGTTTCGCCAATTTTTTCTGGTCTTTAAGTACTACCTAATTTAATTAGTCGCCGTACTAGTGTGGTTTTTTGTTTTCGTCCCTTGTAAATATAATTTACTTCTTTATTTATGTTAAGAAACCTAATGGCGGTCAATTACGACGTTTTAGTTGAATATTATACTGTCGTGAGTCAAGCTAAAGAGCGCAATAAAGATAAACTTTCAATTGAAATGATATAATTTATCGAAATGTGTTTAGAATTGACTAAAAAGTATTAATTTTTGGGCATTTAATAAATTGTTTAACATTTAATATTAGGCATATGGGTTTGCGCAAATTACTGTTATAATTTAATGTAATTTATGTTTAAACACAGACATAATATGTATATTTTAGTTGTTGTTATTATTATGTTAATAAATTCTTTAGTTTTTAATAGCACTTATTGAACTTGCAAAGAGTAGAGTATTTATGGTTGTCTAATTGTAAAATAATGTGCCAGACATTGTACCCGTTAAATTTTAATTTAAATAAGGCTACAGTGGGTGGAAACCCAAATATTCACAACAAAACAATATTTTTAAGTAAAACCACTGTACAGGTCTTTTTATCTCAATATTTCATCCTATTTGTAAATAATTTAATTAAAACTATTTATTTTAAAGTTGTATATATTGTCAAGCAGCATTATGTATCTTTCACTTTAAGTTGTAATAAAGACAAATAGTTTTATCACTACCCGTCAGCTGTTATTAATTCTCGGCGATGGCGAAATATTTCTTTTGGTCTGTTAACACAAAAATGCTATCAGGTACACACGGCGACAGATCAAGCTACGCAAAATCAAAATAAGCTGGCTGCGCGTAGGCAGACTAATATAATATATTACTTTGCCTACGCGCAGCCAGCTATAGCTATAGCCAGCGCGACGTTACGTTATATTATAACGTAACGTCGCGCGGCCAGCTTATGTTTGTTTTGCGTAGCTTGATGTGTCGCCGTGTGTACACAACATTAAAATAAAACTTTCATAATATTTGCATTTAAAAGTTGTTCAAAACTGAATTATTGTTCATTAATATTACTGTAGAAATGTGTTGTCTCAATATTATATGGGTTAAAAGATCGGCATTTTTAGAATAGCAACAAAATAGCAATTATAAGTTATGTTTGGAGCTGAAGTGTGCAAATTACAGTACCTATATTGGTTCCTTAAGGATTTTACGATAAGATAGTAATAGACCGAGATCCGACCGTGAAATTATGCACCTATTTCTTAGGCGAACGAAATGTGATTCTAGTGTATGTTTGTTTACACAGGGGTTAATTAAACGCCGCCAAGTTGCCTAAAAAAAATCTTGCCGCAAGTACCTTTTCCATTATGATTTTTGGTATAACTTTTTCCACCTGTGTGTTTGGGAAGTAAATGAGATGCCATTGGAAGAAGACCGATTTAAAGAACTGGAAAAATTTGGGTTGCCACCTCTCAGTACACTAGAATCACATTTCGTTCGCCTAAGAAATAATTGCATAATTTTACGGTCGGATCTCGGACTATAAATGGTACAGTCTGCAACGGAAGCTGTTGAATGTTTGTCACCTATATTTGTAATAGAACAAGGTTCAGAAGTGTTATAATCAGTTTTCCGTACAAGGCTGAGATTAATACTACTTATTGTAAACAATAACAATTGAATTGTATGTTTTTACCCGTATTGTGACGTCACACTTTTGTACTCTATACTCTTTAGATAAAGTATATGTCTAGATTGAGCCCCACGCTTTTACCGTATAAAACAAAACGGGCCAACTTTCTTAGGTTGGTGGGCGTGAGGCGTTATACAACTTATGTCTGTGTCCGTGTATATGAATTCTGTTTATCAGCCTAGACTGGGTAATATTTTTTTCGACGCGTTTGTAGCTTCGACCGTCTATCTTGACATATAACTTATCAAAGTAATACTATACCAGCAGCCAGCCAATCGTCAAATGTACTTATTTTTTGGTTTTAAAAAGTTGTGGAGACCTAAAGTTGTATGGGCGGCTTTCTCTCTAAATAGTTCTAGTCATTTTAATTCCTCCGTGTTGTATCTATACATAAACGAGTATGCCTGTATATGGGTAGACAATATAATATTTATCAATATGAATGTTAAACATATTATAGGTGAAACTTGTATCTATTAAATTTGATGTCTGTTCTATGATTTGTTTTATTTGCGATCTACTACAATATGCACGTTTTCCCTATGTAATCTTAGATCAAAGTAAAATGAATGGATAGGCCCAAAGCGCTTTAAGTTGAAGCACGCAAAACTAGGGCACTTCAATACAAACTAGGGTACTTGGTCTGTCATCTCGGTACAAATTCGAAGTAAAACTGTCAATAGAGAAGAGACAGAAATCTGGTGTTCGTATAGCTAGCGTACACATGAAAGGGATCAGGCTAGGATAAGTGCCAATAAATAGTGCCTAATTAGTACCTAGGCCAAATAAATAGTGCCTCTGTACTTTACGAGATACCTATTGATTTTTTTCACCCGGTACGCTAGCTTGACGTCAAGGGAGCGTACCTACACATGTTTTCTGGCTAAAACGGCTTGCAGTACAGCAACGATTTTACAGTCAAAAAATAGTGCCTAGGGAATCCAAAATCTCATGAGGCTAGGTCTTCAGGGAACGTAGATATAAATAAATGGTGCTGGCGTTGCGCTAGCGTACACACGAATTAACACAATAGTTCTTACAGAAGACGTTTCTTTTTATTATTAAAACTACATCAATTAAATAGTGCCTCTGCCAGTACCAATATTTCATGTAAAGTCGTAGTGAAACAATATAAGAAATTAAGAAAAAAATTATAAAAAGTTCTACGTCCATAGTAAAATCTCATACCGAGAGATGGCGCTTTATTTTCATTCAAGCGAGTATATTCTTAGCTTCTTAGCTGATTAGTTACTCAGAGGAATGATCTCCTTTAATCTCTTTGTTAGTAATAGAGTCCAATTTTGTGTGTGTAACAAGCGGTTTCACACCATTGCACTGCTAATACATTAATACGTAGAACTTTGCATCGAGATTTTTTATATTGTGTCACTACGACTTAGTTTACGGTAGTACATATAGTCTGTGACTTAGTTTGTGCTGAACTGACATAAAATATTAGTACTGCAGAGGTAGGGCAGAGGCCATAGACGAAGAATTTTTCGCTTAGGCAGAGGCAGGCAGAGGCAAAGAGAATATAATCACTATGGGCAGAGGCACTATTTAATTTATTTGATCCCGGTTTGATCCAGATTTGATCCATAGAGATATGATCTAGTTTTTATAAAAAAAGAAACGTCTGTAACTTAGATTAAAAACTTTTCGCTTACTTTACTATGGTCTGTAAGAACTATTTTGTGAATATTCCGTGAAATACCTTAAAATCTTCTTGCTCACTTTTCTATCCCATTTTTCTGTTTAAAAGTCTGTGGTTCTATCAAAGAGTACTCTTTCACAGACTATTATATGTACTACCGTAAGTACTTGGTAAGTACTTTGGTTCTATCCTTCATGTCACTTCATGTTTCAATCTATCATTATAGAAAAAAATTATTGTAAACAATTTTCATAAAAATGTAAGAATAAATCAGTAAAGGAATCATTCAAAAATTATTTCAAGTGTTTCCGTTAGGATGCTGCGTTTCGCGTGCACCCGCCTCGCGGGTCTGACCCACATGGTGGGCCCGAGGGCTGGCTACAAAAACTTCGTTATGTCCGAAGCTCTCGCCCAGATGGAGCAGGAATGCGAGAAATACAGCTGTTTTCCAAGATTCAGTGACCAGAAGGTTTGTGGCCTGTGGTCATAGCGTAATAGCAATTTAGTGAAACTGCTCAGCGGTCGCGGCAGATCAATCGAGCATGGAAGGTGGAAACGGGCGTTTCCTAAACTGAAATCGCGGTTACGGCTGCCTGTCCATTGTCGCGAGCTGGCTGGCGGAGCGGTGTAGCGAGGAAAATATTAACCAATCAGGAGCTCGCGATTTTATGCAATCTTGATTGGTTGGTAAAACTCCGCTTCCCCGGTCCGCCAGCCGGCTCGCATCAATGGACAGGCAGCCTAAGGTAAGGTACGCGCGCAGGCGGAGCGGGGGAGGGGGGACGGGACGCGCCCACCACGCTTATGACCTGACGCGACCGCTGATCTGGGCTACTATAAATACATAATATACTAAGCTGTGGCTATTGGCCTGGGTACCAAGGTAAATAGATTCATACAGCTTCAGAATGCTATCTGAAACGAAGTATCGCTTTTTTAATTTTAAAGACTTCTCAAAACCCAATGAATCTAGGTGACAGTGGTAGGAGCAGGCAGTGACGTCGGCCGCATAATCAGCCTGTTCCTGAAACAGCAGAATGTGGTGAAAGTCCTGGCCTTGTACGATGATATCCCCGAGAGACGCGTGCTTGGTGTTGCCACTGATATCGGCCATATAGACACCACGACCGCCGTCGAGGCATATCAGGGCCGATCGTTCTTAAAGGCTGCACTTTATGTAAGTATTAAATACTTTGATTAGTAATTTTAGGAATCATCTTCTCAGCCGATAGACGTCTACTGCTGGACTTATGGCATATCCTTCCTTAAGAGGAGGAGGGAGGGAGGCTTATGCCTACCCCAAGGATCACCACAACGATCGCGGTCCTGCGTTGCTGTAATCCAATGGGTTCCCGCCTTTACCAGGTCGTCGGTGTACCTTGTGGGGGCCTACCCACACTAGGCTCTCCGGTTCGCGGTCGCCACTCGAGAACTCTTCGACCCCTTTGGTTCTACGACCAATGTACCCCACCAGCACCCCCATTGCTACATCAGTTTAGCAATTCTTTGGGCTATTCTTTTGGCTACGCTGGTTCTTCTACGGAACTCTTTATTTCTGATTTCACCTCGCAGGAAAACTTCAAGCTTTTAGCTTTTTAGGGATGGCAGATCATATTAAAAGTTTTTCTTCGTTTTTATAAGGCCTAGATATATTGGACACGTCGGATTGATCGAGAGCGCACATAGCTTCGCCAGCATTAAGCTAACCCTTAACTTTTAAAAGTGAAGAACACAAGTTGTATTTTATACATGATCACAAACACAAATTGTGTGGTTCCGGCTTTGGATAGCATCAACGACAACTCAGACAAACGGGTATCGTAAGAGGCGAATGATCTCACCTAGCATCGTCAACATCTATTCTGTTATAAATCAATCCCCACCTCTGATTG
This sequence comes from Agonopterix subpropinquella, assembly GCA_922987775.1. Classification (NCBI taxonomy): domain Eukaryota; kingdom Metazoa; phylum Arthropoda; class Insecta; order Lepidoptera; family Depressariidae; genus Agonopterix; species Agonopterix subpropinquella. Next base: position 19,413,564 of record OV277703.1, on the reverse strand, counting down.
CAGCGTGTTCGCGGTCAGGGGGTCTTATTTTGTAAAGTCCCGATTCAATTGGTATCTTGGAATCAAATGGACATGGTGTTTTTTGGCAATTCGTAGGCGTTCGTCCGCTTCTTAATATTTAAGTTAAGTAATTAATTTCAGACAATGACCATGATGATCACACTAATAAAATATTTGATACTTCAAATTTGCCTAGCACGCCTTAATACGTTACCGATCTTGTAAACGATGTAAAATGCACTAATTCAGGAGGATAAAGACTAGAGAGTGCATAGAGCACACAGTCATGCAGCTGCTTTTGTAAATACTCAGTCGCTGTAGTCGGAATCGGCTATTAGAAATCCCACATCTACAAAATAGCTTTGCACGTTGTCAGAACGCCGACGTGGTGCTGATCTGCGGCGGTAGCTACGTGATGCCTCCGTGCTGCAACATCGTGGACCGAGACTTGTTCTTCTACAACATGCAGCTTGTCAGGACAATCTCCCTGGCCTGCGCTCACTTCTGCCCTCACGCCACCATCGCTATCCAGACACCGCCAGTTGACTGCAACTTTTCGCTTTGCAAACATGTTAGTTGACCTTTTAGTTGCACTTGCATTACGATTCAATTTATTTATTAGCATAAATAACTACAGGTTATGGTCATATCATATTCTCCCTTTGGCATAAACTGAACTGGCTTTGTGCTGAAGGGAATTTAAAGCATTCCCCCATAACTGCTGGTATTGTCTGTGCAGGGGTAACACGCAAGACAAAGTGACAAAACGCTAAAACCGTCGTGTGCGCTCACTTTTGCATACGCAAAGTACCTAACAAAGAGGCGCGTATAAATTTTTTCTGGGGTGGAAGGGTAACTAGTGTCATCAAGACGAGTTTTTCCTTTTGGTATACCTATCTACAATAGTTTATTTCAAGAAACCCTTCCTAGAGCGCGCTCAGATAACATTGCAAGGTCTTACGTAATTTAAGTTCTCAGTTTTAGTTCAATTCAATTTATTGAGTCTTCCACCCAACTCATCTTACCTTATAGACGCTGGAGCTCTACCATGTGTACGACAAGAAGCGATTGTTCGGCGTCAACTCTGTAAACTCGATGCGGGCGAACCAGCTGCTTTCGGCGGTCGGTCAGACAGATCCCACGGGCTCGTTCGTGCCCGTTATCTGTGGCACGGGTCGATGTACTAGAGTTCCTGTCTTCTCATCCACCAAATATTACTTCTGCCTTACTCCGGTACGCTGGTTTTAGTTGTGTTATCTATCAGCCAGAAATCGCATTTTAAATGCTCTATTCTTTTCTGTCGCTCAGGAACGTCATTGCTAGAGCGAAAAATATAGCGTGTGTGCTATCGCGCGTGGCAGCATCGATCTTTGCTTGCCGAGCAATGCTTCGATCTTTCTTGCTCTAGCAAATGATATTCCTGCACGACAAAAAAAGATAAGAGCATGAAAAAATTCGTTTCTGTGCTGACAAATGTGGGTCAACTCTAAAGCTGACTGAAACGATAGTTGCGAAGAGGCTTCATCGCTAGACGCGACTCCACTGGTGCAATTTGGTGTCGCCTGTCATAAATTTTATGGATGACCGATTTAGATAGGTCTTGTCTGCCCAAGATCAAGTCCGAGCAACCTATGGAGAGCTATTGTCCGAGCCCTATATCCTACGTAGTGGTGACAGAAAGAAGAAGTAGATAGGTAATTCAGCTTCATGTGCATATAGTGGTTGTATAGTATCACTCGATATGTTTTGATTAACTTGAACCAGGGAAAGATGTAAAGTAGTAATTTTTCATACAGGAAAATAAGAAATTTGTAAATCGGATGGTTCGCGAAGCCGACGAACTGATCTGTAAAGTGAAGAGTAACAATGAACAGGGTCATCTATCCATTGGCTTCGCAACAGCTAGATTCGTCGTGAGTCTCATGAAAGGTAATTAATCAAACAGGAATTTTTTCATTAAACCTCATCATCTCAGCCGATGGACGTCCACTGCTGGACATAGGCCTCCCCCAAGGATCGCCATCACGACCGGTCCTGCGCTGCCCTCATCCAACGGGTTCCCGCCGCCTTCACCAGGTCGTCGGTCCACACCGTGCGGAGGGCCTACCAACGCTGCGCTTTCCGGTAAGCGGTCGCGTTCATTAAACCTAAGCAAAGTAATCGATTGAATTGGGCGTTACTTTGCGGAAATCCATGACTAACAGGTAGATGACAAATAATTTCTACTCAAATCGTGTTTCGCTCCACCAAGGAGCATCCTCAGGAGTTAGACCGACGAGTGTTTGAAGCAGGGCCTCTATCCGCACATTCGAACTTCGCAATTGCGTGATAATTTTCGTTCCAATGTCAACTCTATTACAATAAAGTGCGGACCGAAACAGTGGCGATATATCGAAAATCGAAAGTCCGGGTACAGGGCCAGAGTTGTTACTCCGCCGAGCGTCCGACACCGAGCGGTGTAGTTCATGTACGATGCAAATTTTGTCTACTAGGTTTTTAGAAACGGATGTCTCGATACAATCGTGTGACGACCCGGTTGGTGTAGGTAATAGTTACCACGCCGGACTGCCAAACCAGGGTCCTGGGTTCGAATCCCAGTTCGGTCATGGATGTTATTATGTTTGTGCCGTTGTTGTATGATTCCCATAACAAAAAGCCTGAGGCTTACTTGGGATCATTACAATGTATGTGCCTGTGAGCGTTATTTATTTATCTGCCTACTAAGCAAAGTACGAAGAAAGTTATTTTACTTAAAAAGAGCGAATTACTAATAATAGGTAGGTAGGTACTCTGTACTGGCGTCGGTCAGCTAGATCGTCGGTGGCGCTGTTGCTGAGAGGTATGGAAACCCTATCTTGAGGTCCGGGTTCCGATCCGCACGGACGACATGCCATGTACCAATGAGTTTTTCTAACTTATGTGCGTAATACCGACTGCTCTTAAACGGTGAAGGGAAACATCGTGAGGAAGGTTACCTCACAGTTTTCTGCATACGCTGAAGAACAAATTGTTCATAGGCATTGCAAGTCATGGATGGCAGAAACGAAATATTGAACCTACCCAGGTCGCAGTTACTCTTGGTTAGGGCTCCCACACATAACTGCGACGTCGCAATGCATCGCAAATATCTGCCAGCGCTCGATGACTTATTACGATGACATATGTATGATTATTGCACGCAGCGCATCGTCGCAGTCGCAGTTATGTGTGGGCACCGTAAATCCTTCATCTCTTACTAGCCAAATAATAGTATAGCCCTCCCAAGTGAAATATTTTTTTAAAGAAGAGTTAATATAGGCTTTTTCTGGGTGAGCGCGCTACATCCTCGGCTTCATCTACACTTCCCATCTACCTGATGGGAAGCGCAAAAGCCAAGCCAAAAGCTGAAGCCAAGCGCAAACCCATTATGAACAAAAAAACAAAAAATTGTAGGTACTGAAACTACTGAACCCACGATACGTCCGGCGCAACCTGAGCAAATAGAAAGCCTTCTATGCCTTCTAATGCTAGTTGGCTTTCTTCAGCATGATGACAAGTCAAACGCTCGACGAGTCAACTCGACAGAAGAAGATAAATATTTAGAAGTTCCGCCATTAATATCTGAAATTCTAAAATCCAGGTCTATTCGAGAAGCCCGCGTTCATCGACAGTGCCCTGGTGGAGCAAGATGATCCCGGCAAATGTTACGGCATGGAGATATGCGCGACCCCAATAACTGTTGGCAAATCTGGCATATTGAAATATGAGATACCTAAATTAAATGGTGAGGAAAAGACCATGCTGGAAGAAAGCAAGTGAGTATACCAATGAAACTCCAACGCTAGCGACTTCCTAATGTGGCGTTTTAGATTGCGTTTTAGTATGCGTTTGACGTTACTTAAGAGCCTATCAGAGTTGATTTTCGTTTATTAATACGGACCTTAGATTATTTACTCCATTCATCATTATTCCTTTTCCCGTTTTGTTTGTGGCTGGCCGTAGAATGATGCGTGCGATAAGCCTGTATCACGCCTTTTATCTTATTCGTTCGCGCGCAAATAGAAAGAGAGGTGAAGCGCAATTGTACTATATCACGCTGCCATGCTACGGCCGCTGAATAGTAGGCAAAGAGTACGTACTCTAGGTAAGCGTAAGGCATGACGCTGTAACCACGGTTTTCTGTCCAGGGTGGATCTCGAAGACATGCTGAACCTAGGCCGTTGTTACGCGAAAGGAGACGAGTATACTCTTCATCCAGGCAAAGTGTACCCCTGTTACCTACCACCCCCTTGTGAAGTCTGCGAAGAATGTAAACCGGGAAAGATTATGAAAAAATCATGATTAATTCCACCTAACTCCAGTATGCTTACGTCTTTAGGAAGCAAGAAAAAAATAGTCTTTTTCAGAAGTCTGTTAAAAATACTTTTCTTTTACTATTTTTACAAAATAACTGGTAAAAAGATTGACGCTTACTGTAGATCGGTCACATGGAGATTTGCTGGTGCCAGAAATAAGATTCTTCGTAGAAGTTTTTTTCATGGCGATGCAATTTGCTACACTATAAAACTGTGTTCTTTCTGTCTCTACATATCGACTCGACTACTCGACTCGTCCCTCTACGGAAATGTGTCGTATGTGACCTTCACCCTTCACCAATTAAAAATGTCTATGCCTATGTGATTTCCCCATTTAAAGCCTGACCAGAAAAAATAAAACACCTCGCCATGTTGCGAAAAATCTACTGAACAAATTCGTGTTCTTGCAATATCGATATAGCTGTCTTAGCACCACCTAAAGTTTTTAATTTTTTCTAGTCAGAATTTAGGTACCTAGTTCTAATTTGAAACGAGTGAGATTTTGAAAATGAAATTCCCCAGTGAAATCCATTCGGCTGGACGCAAAAACATACCTAAATGATTTTTGACACATTTCGAAAGAAGTACTTACCTAATTTGAAGATTTGAAGGTCGTTTAAAGAAATGAAAGCGCTTATAACGCAGCCGTAGTAGACTTCACAAGGGAAATGAATCGTTAGACCGGTCGCTCTCGTTTCTCGTAAACGATGCAATTTCAGTAATTTACAGACTCCTCCAGTAACTTTGTTGTTTGGGACTGATGCTCTAATAAACAGGTTGTCATGAATATTCAGCTTTTCATTTTTGCTATCACTTAAAACTAACGTTATGTAGGTCGATTCAACAAGCTTAGGGTATTGATTCCATGTGCAGATCTCAATTCTTGTCCAAATCATTCGACAATCTACACTAATATTATAAAGAGGAAAGATTTGTACCTATTTTTGTATGTTTGTAATGAATAGGCTCAAAAAGTACTGGGCCGATTTAAAAAATTCTTTCACCATTAGAAAGCTGCATTCACCCTGAGAGTAACATAGGCTATATTTATTGCTAGAAAAGATTAGACGTCCACCCGTGCGAAGCCGGGACGGGCCGCTAGTCATTAGATAAAGAGAATACAATTGACCAATTTGAATTATGACCCAACGTACCTTGACACGATCTCGTGTATTAATCATAAAAAATCATACTTAGTCTTAGAAAGAGAAGGTACTATTAGGAAGCACGTGTATTGCCATATTCACTCAATAACAGATGCACATATCAAATTCGCTCTAGGAGATCGCTACTTATGGTACTTAGGCTGTCCTTATCGACGTAACCACTTTTGTGTACTACGACGGCTGTCTGGACAGCAATGACATGGGTTTTGCCACACGGATTGCTTTACCGACTGCGTCCATAAAAGCTCCGTTCACGTTCAGGTGTCCAAGCAGGAAGATTACGATACAAGATGGACCTTACAAAGAGATTTATTGAATGTCTTTGGGGCCATATTAATCTGAGGAGCAGTTAAAAAACTCTTTTAACACCTTGTAGTTCTAGAATAGGTCGTGTTCAAGTCTCGATCGGTGGATAGATCTACGATCATCTTACTATTCTCTTATCGTAGTACTAATGTCTATTTCCAAGTTGTTGGTCACGGCCACTCATGGTCACGTGATTTAGAACGCAGAACCAGCAGGTACATCGACTCGAGGTATTGAGGCAGTCATTCGATACTGCTCACGTTCTGTGGCTTCTTTATCGATAAAGACATAAGTTGAAATGGAAGAGTCAGCAATTTCAAATTATGATGATCTGAGACTACATAAAATATAAAACTCATACTTATCTACTTTGTGTGTTGAGTAGAGAAATGTAGAGAACGAATTCAGAGTAAGAGAATTTCAGGCTAGAGATTCAATAAAAGCGGTCAAGTGCGAGTCGGGCTACTCGCGCACCGAGGGTTCCGTGCCACACCACCACAGAACAGAACATTATTAATTTAGAAAAAAAAAATTTTTTGTCCGGGACCTTTAGCGCAAAACCGACTCACACTTGGCCGGTTTTTAGTATTTGTTGTTATTCTGTGGAGTTTGCTCTATAATCACACTAAGTTTGACGCTTGTATGTATTACCGTTTTTGCGATAGAGCGTGAAGAAAAAACGTTGGTATAAACTAGTTTCTTGTTGAGAACCCCCCTTAATTTTTAACTTTTTGACATTTTTATTATTTGTTAACAAATTCGCCGTAATAACGCATAATCTGAGAAAATTTCAACTATCTAGCTATAACGGTTCAATAGTTACAGCCCTAAATAGGTAGGACAGACGGACGGACGGACGGACAGACGGACGGACGGACGGACGGACGGACGGACGGACAACGTAGGCTTAGTAATAGGGTCCCGTTTTCACCCTTTGGGTACGGAACCCTAAAAACGAAATGTGAGTTGTCAAAATCCATTGTTTTCCGGCTCTACTCAAATTCTTCTCCTGCTTAAAAGACGACTCGGAATCTCGGCCTTATAGAGTCAGCTATAAGTGCATCTATTGTATTGAAGTTCCGTGATCCAGCTGAGGGCTAAAGTACCTAAAGTGGCTTATTTTATTAATGTAGTAGAGCTATGACAGGGTTAATATTAGCAATGTTTCAGTTCATTTCGTCACTAATTGCTAGGTAGATATTCACCAAACACGCACTTTATCCCTCGTGTTCAAACTCTGCTGTCACGTTTTCATCCTTGTGTATTTACCATTCCTTGTTTGTGTTGATAAGTTTTGAAGGTTTTTTTTTCCTGTTTTTGTAAAGAAATGTTACTGTACATATTTAGGGTGTTTTTAATGGGTGGTTTTAGACAGTCAAACTGAACAACTTTCACTATCTATGGAGCCAATATCGAATAAAAAAATCTGTTGTCCCATACGTTTGAGTCGAATCGGTAATGCAGTTTTAAATATGAAACATCAGATTTTTTTTCTTGCGTTTTCGAAGTTTTCTCCACCAAAGTTGTTAAGTTTGTTGGCCTAAACCACCCCTTTAAATATTACTAGGGTGTTTTTTTACACCCTGTAGATCAACAGTAGCTCACAGCTATTTTTACCCGACTGCGCGACATAAAGGAAGGGTAATGTGTTTTGATGTTAGGTTTTAAAGGATCAATCCTATTCTGAACTATCTATTTTTTGTCATAAACTATCAGAATTCTGGTTTTCATGCTCTATGTAGGTAATTACTTCGATAATCCCTAGGGTGGTTTGAATGGAGCCTGAACTTGGCGCATGGCCTTCATGGAAGGTCAGCATCGACTCCCACCTCCCTGGAGGGATTATATTACATGCGACAAGGTTAGGTAACGTCACGTGCTTGTCAAGGATTAAGAGTCAAGCGGATTTTATCGCTCTACTAGATTTTACTCGCGATGTCGTCCGAACCGGCTTCCGTAATCGAGAAAACAAGTTGTATAACCATACGCTTTTAAACTCAAAAAGTTTCATCAAAATCGGTCCAGTAGTTTTTGCGTGATGCAAACAAAAAAAAAACAGACAGGCTAAAAATCGGATTTCTGTTACAGTTTCAAACATAATAACGTAGATTCTATCTCTGCAGGGTGAAATTGCAATCAATTTAAAATAACACTCCACACCTATACCACCTCTACATTTGAGTCGAGTAGGCATTGCAGTTTTATGTTTGTATAGAATAAATGATAATAAAGTTGTTCAGTTTGATGTATAGAGTCTAGAGCTTAAGGTATGCTAATGACTCTAATTTCACCCTATACTTTAATTTCCCAGTGGGGTAGGGAGATAATTATATGTCGCGCCAATGACACCATACCTATACTACGCTTCCATTATTCACGTCCATTCCATACATCTTCTCATACCTACGTGCCCGGCACGTATGAAGGGCACTTTACTTTATTCTGTAGAATATAACAAAACGAAACAAACATCTTATCTTATCTTATCTTATCTTGTTGTGGGGGCTGGCAAGCCAGCAACACTTCGACCCAGTGGGATCTTTTGTGTTAGCCCCAATACTTTTTGCTTACTTCACCCTTCAAATACATGGTCAATGAAGGAGGCAATACCATTGAGGGGAAGAAGCCTAAGATCTCCCGGTTTTGGATATCCATCACCGAGGAGGCACATGCGTTTTGCCGCCAAGACATCACAGTCACAGAGAATGTGCTCCATGGTCTCCTCATCCTCTCCGCACGCTCGGCAGCTGGGATCCAGGGTGAGTTTCATCTTGTGCATCATCGTGCCTGTGGCGTAGTGACCAGTGAGGGCTCCGACGATGGCGCGAGCCTTGCTCCTGCTGTTGTTCAGTATGAACTTTGAGACACGAGCTGTCGCATTGCTGATAAATTTCTTGGAGTGTTGTAGACCTGTAAGGGTAGACCACTCTAGCTTGTGTGTTTTATCAGCCCATTTCCTAATGGCCATTCTTATACTGCACAAACATAATGGGGCGTCCATTAATTACGTGAGGCGATTTTGGCGATTTTTCGAGTGGTGAGATGTCGTGAGATTTGGCTCGATTTTTTCCTAAACGATAAAGTAATAGAAAGGTCAGACTAATGGTTCCGCTCACCAATGATTCCGCCTATGACTTGGCCCCCACTAATCTCCCGAGTTTTGGAGCATCAATGTCAGGACCGTTCAGTTAACTCGATTCTAGGAAATCCTTCGTTACTGCGTAGTTCATGGTGACCGGCGGGTCATCCGTTTTATTAGGTATATTTATAGGTACCTATATGGCTCAAACAACTTTAATTTTTGCTCGTTATTATATGTATAGATTTGACCTTTCGTAACTCTGCAATTTAAAGTGTGGATACCTACTGGATAGTTCCCTAGTTCATCTCATCACCAGACTATACGGGGCCTTCTTAATATTGACATTTGACAGCCCGGTAGCACAGTCGGTAGTGAACCTGCCTGCTGTGCCGAGGGTCGCGGGTTCGAATCCCGTAAGGGACAAATATTTGTATGATGAATATGAATATTTGTACCCGAGTCATGGATGTTTGTATCTATATACAGGAAGATTTTTTTTTTATCACCATCCAAATTTTTTCTACATGTTTGGTATCACTTATAGAACCCATTTCATTAAAAAAAGGGCAGGTCAAAATTGCACATTTAAAAATTTTATCCTACAGAATTTTCCATAAAGCTTGGTCATCGAGTTTCGTATTCGTACTGAACGGGTGCGGCAGGACCGGGGGGCGGAGCCCTAGCTTCAGAGTCCCACGCATTGTAAACTTAACAGGAACACACAACACTTTCAAAACATTGTTTAAATGTTATACTAGTCCATTATTTTGTTTATTTTTGTTCAATGACACGGTTATAATAAAGTACTCTTTGAATGACACAATGACACATAATAAACTTTTTCTAAAAATTAAAAGGCTCTGACCCAAAGAAAATTACTGACCACAGAGATTCGTTCGTTAGTTTTCGTTCTTGAAAAGCAAAGTTCTACATTCGAAAAAGCGCGCGAAATCGGGTCGAGTGGTAGTAACTATTAATAAGTAATCTGTGGCACAGGTAGGTGCGTACTGTGTCCAGTCGAATTGTTTTTCTTAAGACATTTTTGCGTAGTCATATCTCAATATTTTAGTACTGAGCGATACTAAAAGAAAAAACACGTATCGATTTTTTTTCATAAACAAACATTTTATTAAAATTTGGATGGTGATAAAAAATCTTCCTGTATGTATTGTATATCGTTGTCTAGTCATCATAATACAAGTCCAAGCTAGATTCTGGTACTTTAAATGTGGCTAGATAATTTGTGTGACATTGTCCAAGATATTTATTATTTATTATTATTTATTAATTTGCTGACACTTTTTTAAGGGGATGATCAGACCATCAAACTGAACAACTTTCTCTATGGGACCAACATCGAAATTGAGAAAAAAAAATCAGCTGTCCCGTACATTTGGCGTTTGTAGTTTTGTATGGAAGAGCTGAATTATTTTTCGCGATTTCGATGTTGGTGCCAAAGAGAAAGTTGTTATGTCAATTTGGCCGTTGATCTGATTATCCAGTGATTATCAAACAAAACCATTTGTCAATGAACCGTTAAAATCCTCAAAACAAATATTAGTTATTGTTCTGAGGTTAAATCTCTTTAAAATGACATTTGATAAGTAGATATGATTAGTTAAGTTTAATGCACTAAATTAACTTATCTGTAAGGTAGGTGTTATTCCATTTTGAATACAAGTTTGTGTATATTTTGTGTAATCTTAATTTAGCACTTACTTATTTAATTATGATTTAATTATTATTAGTTAACAGTTAATTTCTATCGTTATAATTATGTATTATCCTAGTCTAATTTTTACCTTTTTCTTGCGATAAATACCTACTATGAGTAGGTAATTGAAAATAACTTATCAAAATGTAATTGGCAAGATATAATGTAATATGTATACAGGGTGTAACAAAACACCCTAGTAATACTTAAGGGGGGGTTCGGCGGGTATTGCGGGGGGGTTCGGGCGTCCCCGCAGTCTCCAAATGAGTTTCCCACCAGTCAGTCGAGCTCATGAGGTCTTCTAGGGTACCTGAGTGGCATCTCGACTTTTTTCTCCACCTCTCCACCACTCGACAAACTATGAAAAACAAAGTCACAAAAAAGAAAATGGTTAGACAACGGCTGCACTTCCTCCCACTCAAAGTGCACCTCAGTAACATACGAGGTCTGCACTCAAATCTCGATCCGGTCCACCACCACCTCGAGACCGAGAAGCCACACCTATTCTTTTTAACGGAGACGCAGATAGCAACCCCGTCTGATACGGCGTACCTCAACTACCCAGGATACTCGTTGGAACATAAGTTCAAGAGGCGAGCTGGGGTCTGTGTGTATGTTCGCGACGACATTTGCTGTCGGCGTCTCCGTTGCTTTGAGGTTTCCGGGTTCTCCGTATTATGGCTTTTTGTAGACACCGGAATGGAGAAATCTCTCTACGTCGGTGTCTATCGATCGCACGACGGTGACCAGGAGACAGCCAGGCTCATGGAGTATCTCACTGAGACGGCAGAGACAGCCCAACGAAGGTATCCAACGGCGGAGCTTGTTTTTCTGGGGGACTTCAATGCCCACCATAGCGAGTGGCTGTTCCCGTTCCAGTTAACTGACCATGCTGAGAGAGAGGCGCGCAAGTTTGCATTATCGCTAGATCTCACCCAGCTGGTGAATCAAGCAACGCGGGTACCGGATGTTGATGGTCATACGCCCAATTGTTTGGACCTTCTGCTGACTTCAGATCCAGACAGGCACTCAGTATCGGTCTCTGCCCCGCTGGGAACGTCCGATCACTGTCTGGTGAAATCCGTGTCGATCTGCTCTCCTCCCGATGACAGCCCTAAGGGCACGAGGCGAGTCTGGCGATACGGGTCGGCAGATTGGGATGAGATGCGGCATTTCTTTGCGTCTTACCCGTGGCGGCAAGTGTGTTTTTCTTCGAGTGACCCTGCTAGTTCGGCTGATGCGGTTGCGGACGTGATACGACAGGGAATGGAATATTATATTCCTTTCTCCGACATCTCACTCGGTCACAAAGCCCAACCTTGGTACAATGCGGATTGTGCTCGCGCTGAGGCTAAAAAAGAAGCCGCCTACCAAGCATGGGTCCAAGCTCGCGACCGCAAAGTTAGAGCTCGTAGGGTTCGCGCGAAGAAGAGGGCCTTTAATTCTGCCGCCAAGTCCTGCAAACGGGTGATCCGGAGGGCTCGATTCGACCATGTCAGCCGCATTGGAGCCAAACTGGCATCCTACCCTTCTGGTAGTAAACAGTTCTGGTCCCTTTCTAAATCGGTCGAATCCAACTTCTGCCGTCCCACTTTGCCTCCCATGCAGAAGCCTGATGGGTCGCTGGCTCACTCCGCAACTGAGAAAGCTAATTTATTTGCTTCTCTGTTTGCGAGCAATTCACGTCTGGACGCTGGTGCCAAACAGCCGCCAACCATCCCTCGTTGTGATTCTTCGATGCCGGAGGTCACAATACATACAAAAGAGGTCCGCAGAGCATTGCGTAGTCTGGATGTGAATAAGGCCAGTGGTCCTGATGGTATACCTGCAAGAGTGTTGAGATATTGTGCGCCTGAGTTGTCTCCTGTTCTAACACGCCTGTATCGCCTCTCTCTCAGAACAAGAACGGTGCCTAAATCCTGGAAGCTTGCGAATGTGCAACCGGTACCCAAGAAGGGCAGTCGTGCCGACCCCAGCAACTACCGCCCTATCGCCATTACTTCCATTCTCTGTAAAGTCATGGAAAGAGTACTTAACAGTAAGTTGCTGTCATACCTAGAAGACAATGATCTACTCATGATTGATTTTTGACAATGATTTTTTTGACCCATGTTCTTTAGGGAAAGTTGTTAAGTTAGATGTAAATTAAACAGTACCTAGGTCAGGGAAAGACCATGTGTTCCTTCTGAATCGACCACCTGAGTTTATGAGTAGGTACCAACTAGTACCTACCTACACTTTTTGTTTGTTATCTCTTATTTAACATTTATCTTAGGTAAGGTCAAGTTGTATAGGTAGATACCTAAGTTTGTTAAAGGGGCTTGGTTCGTCCACCTTTTAATATCTCGGAAAAGTTTTAGTTAATATAGGTACCTACACTAGTGACCCGCCCCGTCTTCGTCCGACCTTGAAGAGCGCTCGAGGGGGTTGCATAAAAACGAAGTTTAATCATATTTTCAATATGACCAACCACTTTTTTGAATCTTGAAGTAATTCTCATTGGTTTGTCAGATTTCCGTTAAAATTTAAAATTACAATGCTAGGATTAATTTAAGATTTGTACAGAAATCTTTGAGCCAACTGTAACTTTGAAACTATACATTTTTACGAAAAATTCTGTGCCATATGCATTAATATCCAATATGATTAAACTTCGTTTGTATGGAGCGCTACATTATACATAAACCTTCAGTTCAATAATTTCGAATTTAAAAGTACTTGTTTACTTAAATGTCTTGGATCACAGCTATGCTATGGCTTTAAATTCGAATTATTAAAACCCGTTATAGTAAAACTTATTCATTTACCTATTTAATACATACATTAGTGGTGTTTCTCAAAAAAGTCTGTCTCTTTAGGTATGCTTCGAGATAATTTCAGTCATTTTATACTGCCGTTCGGAAAAGTAAATCATTTTTCAAAAAGTTACGGTTCAAATGTTTTCCTTCAGTAACCGATTGTGGAGAAACTGTTTTCAGGTGTAGTATTATTAATAATATGTTAAGGGCTTGTGAAGTAGGCAAGTCATTTAACGGTTTGAGCCGGGACTAATTAATAATTGTTTTTTTTGCGGTAATAGTATTTTAGAGCCAATTTGAGCCTAGAAATGTACCAAAATTAAAAAAAACTTTAAGTAACAGCCCCAAATTTAAAATTTTGCATTTATCTCGTTCTTTAAAACATGGTACATTTTTTGCACATTCTTAAGGTTTTACCATTATTCATATACTTCAAACATGGTGTTAATATTTTTGTCTACTTAGGCCCGCTTGCGCCAAATGCTGTGTTAAACTGCGTAACCCCGTGTTTAGTAGCACCGACCTAAAGTGTTATCGAAGATTGTCTTGCGCCAATGAAAACTAGTTCATAGTTAACTAACCTGACAGTTCTCTATTTTTCGCTGGCAACATCCTAAATGACCATAGAGTTTATGTAATCCGACAAAATATGAAAAGTGAATGATGAATGAACATTATATGCACGTCTCTTTCACACTGCATCTCTTTGTATTTGTCTGTCTCATTTGTTTTATTTTGGCAATGACATTTCGTTTTCATCGCTTTGTTTTAAAATCATTCAGTTATCAATCATGTCAACAAAAACAGCTGTTGCCTCAATTTTGACATTTAGCCATATTTAGCACGTAGTTTAGTGACTTAAACCTACCACATCGGCGGTTTAAAATTTAAATATAACACAAGATTAGCCCCCTAAAACAGGATGGTGCAAGACATAATTATAATTTAATTCCAAAGTAGCGTCTAGTTCTGAGTTAATGACGATAACCCTGCCTGGCGCAAGCGGGCCTTAGAAGTCTACATTAGTACCTATTTTCTAATTAATACCAAATTTTTTAAATTCTAGTGCCTATTTTATTGCTCAAAAATTATTTAGTTATATTGTTAAATCTATAAATGAGTGCAGTGGTATTCATATTATTAATTTAAAAGCCTCTTGGAGAAACAATTTTGATTTCAGTATTCAGTATTTTATTTGCAGTATCACAAGGTGGTGATATTGCTTAGCGATTTTTTAAAAATATGTTTTCAGATAGCCTTTTTGCCACTAAATGGTGCCGGTAATTACTCCCCACCCCTCCTAACAAAACTCCGTAAAATGACTGGGCTTAAGGGCGGGGGAGCACGGGGCGGGCGAGTCGGGTGAACTTGGGTTGGGTGACAATCCCTCTGCTAGCTCCTACGCTTCACTTCTCGACGACTCTCAATAACGGTTGCTTGTCTCGGGAAACAGTCTCAAAATATTGAGCACGTAACAATTTTGATTCTTTGCCAAGATGATTGTAGTGTCATACATTTGTATTTCATCGACTTTTTATTATTAAATTAAACTTAAACGGGATTTACGGGAAAATCCGAAATTTAACCATTGAACCTAACAGGAAAATTTTCATGAACAGCGAATTTGTTTCATTAGTGCGGTGGTTTTAGTGAAGTAATTTTTTACTCGTATTTGTTCATATTTGAAGTAAGTACTAGTATTGTTCATATTTATTATTTTAGGAATGTTTTCCCATTTTATTTTGAAGCACAATTTTTGTCAATGGTGTGAGGAATAGGTAATGTGAATTAATCGAATATCTACCTATTACCGAATACTTAGCTTTATTTGCAAATAATAATGACATTCTCATTGGTAAATAAAGTTAATTAGGTACAAGAACAAGAATGGAAAAGTTGTTCAGATCTTCCTTACGTGTCAGCATGAGTTATATCGCATGTCATGTAAGTATTGCAGTGGCGTAGCGTGGGTTTCTTCTGCCCTATTGGAACAGGCCGATTTTGCCGCCCCTTCATTTTAAAAGAAGACCTACATAAAAAAAACGGAGCGTGCGAAACGATCTCGACTTTTTTTGCCCATCTATTCGGGTTGTGGTCGCACATCTTTTGGTTTATCCATGCAAAAATAGAGACTTTTCTCTGCTCTACGAATTGTCTATAGCATAGTCTAAAAAAACAAGGTCTTCTGTTCCCAGAGTGACACAAGCCTACGTCACAAAAAAATGGCCGCTAAACATGGTAAAAGGGTATGATGACGTAGGCTTGTGTCAGTCACGTGGTCAGTCACGTGATCGGAAGAGAATACCAGGCGCAGTATATTATTGTACCATGGTCTATAGACAGACCTCAATCATTCAATATTTTGATAAGATTAGCCAGCCAGCCATGGTCGCATCGAGGTGATACAAAATCTCTGCATCGAGGCAAGGTAGTAGACCTAGATGAACGTGACCAATAGGGGAGCGGACTGCATAAAATATATTTTAGATTTATCTTCTTAGTAAAAAAAAACATTTGAAAATAACGCTATACTCACATTTTTAGTTTTTTTTAAGCTAAAATACTATTTTTAATAACATGATGAACTATAAAAAGTAATGAAATGTTGATGACGTCACTTGTGGGTATTTAGTACAATTTTTCATACATCGCGCGCGTTTGACGTTCGATTAAAAGTTGTTAATTTGACTAATTGTCCCGGACTGTCCGATCCCCTATTCGGAGATGGTCATTTATGAATATGAACAAGCTAAATGTAGCCGAAACAGATGAGAATGTAGGTATAATGTTTGAATCTAGTAGAAGTAATAGAACGAAGGAGAATAGGGGATCGGACAGTCCGGGACAATTAGTCAAATTAGCAACTTTTAATCGAACGACAAAAAAAATTGTACTAAATACCCACAAGTGACGTCATCAACATTTCATTACTTTTTATAGTTCATCATGTTATTAAAAATAGTATTTTAGCTTAAAAAAAACTAAAAATGTGAGTATAGCGTTATTTTCAAATGTTTTTTTTTTCTAAGAAGATAAAACTAAAATGTATTTTATGCAGTACGCTCCCTTATTAATTGTCCGTTCTGTAAAATTATATTTCAGTTAACTATCAGCAAAGATGGTGTCATTTGAGGAGAAGCTGTACCCAAACTGTGATGCGAGCGTGTGGCTTAGATCTTGTGAGGAGGAGGTGAACAAGCCCATGCAGGGTGAAGTTCAGGGTAAGAAAACCCATTATCATCATCACCATCATACATACACCATATTGACGATGTCCAAGCCTGCTTATTACGAAAACGATGCTTTGCAGGTGTGATACCGGCGTGGTTGCGCGGCAGTCTCTTGCGCAACGGTCCCGGGTCCATCAAAGTCGGCTCCATGCGGTTTAACCATCTGTTCGACAGTTCTGCCTTGCTGCACAGGTATGATCATTTATTTATATTGGTCTTAATACGAACTCTCGTATGTCAATTCGACCCTACTTAGGTACTATAGGGTGGAGGCGCAGCCAGATGGCTAATTAAACGAATTTTTTAAGATTATTCCGATTTTTATTGTATTTCGATATTTTTGCACTCGCTTGGCCGACGATCGTCTTATGAATGATAAAAGAACAACGCGCCCGGGGTTTCACGTTACAAATTTCGAATTTAAAACCAGCCAGTTGTAGCATAATGAATTAGCGCAAAACCTCAGACACCCCAACTGATTTATAATAAAATAATTAGATTGAAACAATAATTTCATTATTTTGATACTTAAAATTTAAAGTTATTTGCATTTTAAGTTTTGAGGCAAAAATTGATTTGTTATCATTTCAGCACGAAAAGAAAGCGCTAACGTACTCATAGATACATTTTTATAATCTTGTTTTGGTAGTTGTAAAAAAGTGAGGGTGCGGTGGGTTGACATCCGGTTCAGAAAATTTTAAATTTTGCAAACAAATTATTCAATATTTTGAAAAAAATCCCTATGTTGAAATCATGATAATTCGATTCTGCTCTCGATTCTAAACAAACTACTTTCTAGTTTTGCGTTAATTCATTAACACGTTGAATAACCTCCTTGCTACATCATCCCCCCTTACTGGAAATTTGAAACATCTAGCCCCCCGAGTTCGTTCGCTTACGACTAGGCCTACCTGCCTAACCTATGCTAGAACGACTACCTAGGCAGAGATATCTTATACTAAGCTAACGCATGGGCACTGGTCTAGCTGCAGCTAGCAGCCAGTATCGGCATACAGGGGCGGGCCATGTCAATGGTTCGTCAGTCTACACCCCTCTTAACTACCCCGTGAAAGTATACCCCAAAATTAAACCATCTTTAACAAACTGACTCACGTTTCATCTTACCAACAGACAAGCAAGGGTATGCCGTATACTTTGGGGCTCTAAAAACCTGCCCCTAAAACGAGTCCCATAGACCAATCCCCCATGGTCCTGGACTCTCCTACCCCTATGGGACACAGCAATCAACCTGACATGCCGTAAACAGCCCCGAACCACACTTAACCAATAAAATCAGAAGAACGTGGCCGACCAGTTACCATCCAGGTTGACCCCTGCGCCACCCTATCGGACCTATCGCTATCTAAAAGCTATACAAAACAGAGCCCTACTTTTGATCCTCATCTTTCGAACTACCCTACTCAGAGAGAGGAGGTCAACGTATGTCAGACAACCCCCCTTAACTTGGCATCCCTATGGATGCGTCAAATTGACAACCTCTCATAGGTGGGCCTCCACTCTCATACTACTATAAGATTTGATTGCCAGTTGACTCGAGGTTTCAAAAGTCTTGGGCAGCCAAAATTACCTTACTTCCATCACTATAACTATCCATTACCATCCGACTATAGACAGCTATAGATACATAAACTGTAGTATATAGTATCTTCATCATCAGATTTTCAATCCACGACGGCACGGTCTCGTACCAGTGCCGGTTCCTGCGCTCGAACACCTTCAAGAAGAACCGAGCCGCGAACCGCATCGTCGTCACTGAGTTCGGGACCAAGGCTGTGCCTGACCCCTGCCACACTATATTTGACAGGTATGTTTAAGTTTAAGTCTCATGTTAAACAAGTCCTCTGTAAAAAAGGTTACTATAAACTCGATGATTATTTGAATGACCAAAATGTCTGGTCTTGACAATTTTACACTATGTAATGCAATATTGTATTTTAATTGTACTTTGTACATTTTGTTTTGTTTAAAAGATGTGTGTTGTAGAGTTTCTGGCCGCATCTTCTCTCAACGGAACACCTTCCGACGCGGTGGTAGAGTCAAAAAATGACGTCAAAAAGCTATCTATATGATATTATTTTGAATAAAAAATTTTGAATTTTGAATTTTTGAATTTTGATTTAAAAGCAAAGCATTTACTCACGACTGTATTCCTCGAGGGAGTACTGTAGAGGACTGTATTCCTTCGGATTGATTTACGGTACAATAATGTTACTGATGTTGCTTTCAGGGTATCAGCTCTTTTCAAGCCTGGTGAGTCGATGTCTGACAATGCAATGATATCGCTGTATCCTTTCGGAGATGAAATCTACGCGTTTACCGAAGGACCCATTATACACAGGTGAATTATGTTAACTCCGTTTCTACAGGGTGTAACAAAACACCCTAGTAACAACTTTCACTATGGTGCCAACGTCGACAAAAAATAAAAAAATCTGCCGTCCCATAGATTTGAGTCGAGGCGGTTTGCAGTTTTGTATGAAAGAGCGGATTTTTTTTTCGCGATTTCGATGTTGGCTCTATAGTGAAAGTTGTTCAGTTTGATGGTCTGAAGCACCCCCTTAAGTATTACTAGGGTGTTTTGTTACATCCTGTATAAGACATGTTATTTATCTTCTTAATTTTGATCAGTTTATTGAAGTATGTAACTAAGTTGTTGAAGATGAAATAACACTTCTATTTTATTTATTTTAATAATCTATAGTTATTGAATTTTGAAAAATCTTTCATCCAAGACACAATCCTAGAAGCCAACACATGACAAAACAAGCTAAATTTCTAGTTTTTAGGTTAATTGTTTTTATAGTAAATTTCGTATCGTGTTGATCTAGTCAGTCAGTGAGTGATTGGTAAGATTTTTAAAATACAGGGTGTTAGGGTAAACAGTTGCATTCATTACCTTAAGGGGTGATTGTACCCATGATACTGAACAACTTTCCCAAAGAAACCTATAGGAAATTAGTAAAAAGACTAAAAAAAAATTGGGCTTCCCATTCTAAATTTTTGTATGAAAAGTCGAAAAAAATACGAATTTCCCATAGGTTTGTTTGGGAAAATTGTTCAGTATCATGGGTACAGTCGCCATCAGATATATCGTAGCATACAAGGTGTCCAAATATTTCTGAGCAGTGCTAATTTTCATTAAATTCTTTACAGTAAATGTTACCAATTATATCTAAACGTGTATTTTGTCATAAATATCTGAACAGCTAATTTTCAATAATTTCTTTACAATGTTACCTATTTAAAATTAAAATGTAAAACAACGGAGTAAGGTTTTTTCCGAAACTATTCAGATGTTTAAGACCACCCTGACTGCGTCGATATATTTGATGTTCTAGGCGTTCCTATATTTTTTAATGGTTATGAGTTAAGAAATTATTGAAAATTAGAACTGCTTAGAAATATTTGACCACCTTGTTTGCTACGATATATCTGCTGGTGACTGTACAAGCACCCCTTAAAGTAATGCATCTGTTTACCCTAACACCCTGTATATTATAGCCTGTAGGCTCTCACTGAAAAAGTTTCTCTGTGACAATATCCAAGATATTTATATTTATATTATACATTTTGGTTTCCAGGATAGATCCAGTAACGTTAGACACATTAGAGAGGAAGAACCTCATGGACTGTGTCGCGCTTGTGAACCACACGTCTCATCCACACATCATGCCCAATGGTAAGCGAACGGGGAACATGGATCAAAGAATAACACGACATGTTTATTATGAAAAGTCCTCCGTACTGAATCAGAACTGAATAATAAACACAAAGTCAGACGGGTACCGTATTGTTTAAACAGAAGTGGCGTGGCGCGGACGTGACGCGGGCGGGGTGCTGCAATATAAACCTTATAGTACGCAGCATAGAGTCGTTTGGAGAATTACGCCCGCGCCTCCAGGCGACGTCGCCTGGACATTTCCTTTACGACAAAAACGACGCTATGCTGCGTACTATAAGGTTGAATATTATGTTACTTTGACTATCCGCCACCACCGCACCGCCACGCGTCTCTTCTGTACAGGGTGTAACAAAACACCCTAGTTATACTTAAGCGGGTGCTGCAGACCATCAAATTGAACAACTTTCACTATGGAGTCAACATCGAAATCGCGAAAAAAAAATCCGCTCTTTCATACTAAACTGCAGTACCGTCTCGACTCAAATATATGGAAAACTTTTCATGTTATTTTTTCTCGACGTTTGCTCCATAGTGAAAGTTGTTCAGATTGATGGTCTGAAGCACCCCCTTAAGTATTACTAGGGTGTTTTGTTACACCCTGTATAAACAGCACCTAAGAGGTTACTCTTTTAGCAATCGTCAACATTTCTGATGCGACACCAAGTAGATATCCTCAGGCGTAGCGTGGGCTTTTATCTCCCGGGGCACAGACCGATTTTGTCGCCCCCTTATCTTTATAAGAAGACCTACACAAAATATCACGGAGCGAGCGCAGCGAGCTCGAAGTTTTTTGCACGCCGATTCGGGTTTTAATGTATTGTATTCTTTACTGTGAATAAATTCAGGTAACAACAAGAGGTCACACATCTTTTTGTTTATCCATTCAAAAATTTCTCTGCTCTATGAATTGGTTATGGGCAGAGCGCAATCAATCTAGTATATTTTTCTCGAATTTGCCGCCCCTTAGTAAAGTGCCGCCCGCCGTTTTTGCCCCCCTTGCCCACTCCTCGCTACGCTACTGGATATACTACAGATAAACAGCGATGCTGCCACACACTCAGTACCTTTGTGTTCACGTACAAGAATGAGCGTCAGACGGCAGTTTGGTACAAACTTCGCCGCGCATGTAGGGGTGTACCGGCCGCCGAACTTGTATGAAGCTTTTTTTCTGGTTGGATATCTGCACCGCGTGGTTTTCCCTTTAAGACGTGTAGCATGCTACACGTGATACGGCTGTATCACGTCGTTTATCTCGTTCGTTTGCGCACAAATAGAAAGAGAGTGAAGGTGTGATAGCGCTGTATCACGGTGGCATACCCATATGCAGGAGAACTTTATACTACCTATTCTGTGCTTCAGGCACCCCATCCTCGACATCTTTAATGAGTCTGCATCGATCGTGCTATCGGCTACAGGTTTGTTACCGGCACTTTGATAAAATTAAAATTGTTGTTTTTTTTTCAGGTGATGTATTCAATGTGGGTATGTCTGTAGTGAAAGGAAGGCTGCGCCACGTCGTCGTCAAATTCCCTTACACTGAAAAAGGTAACTTCACATGATATAATCAGGGATATAATTTAAATGCGTCACATACTGAATATATACAGTATGTATATACATGTTACGAATTTAAGTTTACTCTCACAAATTTTTGGTATGTATTTTGTCACCCAGCCGGCTTTCACCACTTCACACATCACTCTATTCTGAATCTTCTCTCAATTTAAACATTTTACGTAAACGGCCCTTTATGTACATTTCAGCTATGTATTATCTGTATTGTATGTATCTGTCAACGCGCGCACAAACCTACAACCCCCCCCCCCCCATACACACACATACTAACATTCAGACTCCTTATCTTGGTCAAAATATGTTAATTTCCGACTCCGTCCGTGAGAGCCTGGTGACCCGTCACCCAGATCTGCAGGCAGGAACCAGTCACATAATATTATACTTAAGTCTATTGTCCTTAGATTGTCCTACATTGTCATCTTTGTTAACTAATATTAATATGTGTGACAAGAAATAAAGAAACATTTATTTATTTATTTATTCAGGTGACATGTTCGAGAGAGCTCACATCGTGGGCAGTATGAAACCACGATGGACTCTTCATCCGTCCTACATGCATACGTTTGGTGAGTAGGCAGCCCGAATGGGGTCTTAACTATTATAATTTCCTTATTATTTCTTTTTATTAAGTTAGTTTTTTCCTTGGCATTGGCATAGGCATTGTCTGTACAGAATCGAAGTATAAGTCTATCTATATGCCAAAGATAAAATATAGGGGTAGATGTCGGAAAATTAGACAGCTACCTAATCGATATAGCTACTGCGAGACTTGTGAACTTCAGCTACTTCCATAGTATGTCTTTATGGTATTTTGCTTTAGGGCCGAGCTACAGATGTTGAGGTGATATTTGATAACGCTGCGCTGTGTGAAAACCGCTATTATTCTGATAAATATCATTCAGCTTACATGATTTGAAAAGCATTTCATCAAAACCTTTCCAATATTTTTTAATTTTTCGTCTTGTATCTATTTATGTTGCAGGTATAACGGAGAACTACTTCGTGATAGTGGAGCAGCCCTTGTCGATTTCTCTCCTCAGCATGGTGCGGCATCAGCTCTCCAATGACCCTATATCTTCTAGTCTTCAGTGGTATCCCAAACACGATGTAAGTATTAGCATAGATAACTAAAATTATTTACCAAACGTAACCTATTTTGTGACGGATCGATGTTTGGGTACCGTTTTGCCCATGCAAGAAACCTGTGTAGCCTTAGTTTTTGCTTCGGCTTAAAAACAGGCTACACTCTTAGATCAAAGTAAAATGAATGGATAGGCGCTTTAAGTTGAAGCACGCAAAACTAGGGCACTTCAATACAAATTAGGGTACTTGGTCTGTCATCTCGGTACATTTTCGAAGTAAAACTGTCAATTGTTTTGCCTCATTTTTCTGGTTTGAAATGTTCGCGTAAGGTCCATACACTTCAGCTAGTTCGTGCTAGAATCTTTATATTTTGGTGGTGGAACAAATAACAACATTAAAATAAGTAAAGTTTTTAAGTTATTCTGGCTGGAATAGAGTAAACGCCAAGTGCTTAGCTTCATGAACCTATGAAAAACCAACAGATGCAAGTGTTCTATTTTCCAGACGCACATAGTGCTAATAAGTCGCAGAGACGGCAAGGAGGTGAAGCGATATCGGACTGACGCATTCTTCTTTCTTCACATCATCAATACGTATGAGCAGGACAACAGGCTGGTTGTCGACCTCTGCGTCTACAAGGATCCGAAGGCGTTGGATGCTATGTATATTAAGGCTATAGAGGTGAGTACACTAAATCTTATTCCTGACTTAGGTATAATATTTTACAAGTGTTCGTTTCTGCCACTTTCTCGTCAAAGCAAAATAGACTTTAATGGAAATTGGTAGCAACCTGGTAATGTCAGAAATGACCTACGATTTTTATCTCGCAAACGAATTGAACGTAATACCGAGGGCAAAATGTAATCAACGACATAATCATCAATCAACCCGCTCATGGCACCAAAATGGTGGAGTAGGTATGGATTCCTTACCGAAATTGGGTTGAGAAATACCTTGTTGCAGTGGGATTCTATGCACTACTATAATAAGAATAACTGTGTGATTGATTAGGTACAATAAAGCTTAGTGAATTATTAAATATACCTAGATCTATACGATATGATGCTTCCCTAATTTCAGACCATGCAAAGCAATGCAGACTATGCGGATTGGTTCAGAGGAAGACCTAAGAGGATAGTACTGCCCCTGGACGCTCCGAACCTCACAAAAGTGGAATCTGAAGAGCTGGCGAAGTTGGGCTGCGAAACTCCGAGAATACACTATGATCTTCACAATGGTTGGTATTTCATCCACAATATACAGGGTGTAACAAAACACCCTAGTAATACTTAAGGGGGACCATCAATCTGAACAACTTTCACTATGGAGCCAAGGTCGAGAAAAAATTTAAAAAATCTGCCGTGATGCCGTCCCATACATTTGAGTCGAGACATTACTGCAGTTTTGTATGAAAGAGCGGTTTTATTTTTCGCCATTTCTATGTTGGCTCTTTAGTGTTCAGTTTGATGGTCTAACTAAAGCACCCCCTTAAGTATTACTAGGGTGTTTTGTTACACCCTGTACAGACAGGGTGTAAACTTAAATGCGAGGAGCAGGGCGGAAGATGGTTTCGTGTTGGTAGATTTGTACCCTAAATAACATTTTATAATCTTGTAAATAAACAGATGTAAAGTAATAGGTACTCACTGATCCTAACCTATTGAGTGTTCTGGTTATCAAGAATCCAGCTAAGTAAGTAGGTACATTATTAGTTCTGTCGTTTCTTGTTACAGGAAAGCCGTACCGTTACTTCTACGCAATCAGTTCGGATGTGGATGCTGTCAATCCTGGCGCGGTGAGTAGCATTGTGGCACTCAATTAATTGAATGCTTGAATCTAGTTCGATAGTTAAAAAGATGTGGTTGGTAGGTATAATTCTGGTACCTAATATAACGCCTGTCCACCAGAGCGTTTACTTATCGCCGTTGTTCGTCCACCCATTGCAGGGTATAAGTCTTTACGTACGAGCTTTATTGATTATCGCCTCTTTACTGTGTTCCACTTGCTTCGTCCATCTAGGTGCCCCAAGGGTAATTTTAATGTGATCTCATTTGAGGGCATTTTCCCTAGCTGCTCTTTTACTTCCTACAGAAGTTCATGTCGGAAGAGTGGCTACTCAGATTCCATGAAAAATTCAATATTTTGTTTCTCGATTGCTTTCAGAACTTAAAATAATTTTAAATGTCGTGGCCTACAGATAATAAAAGTGGACCTGAAGACCAGGGAGACCATGACGTGGTTTGAGACCGAGTGCTATCCCAGCGAGCCCGTGTTCGTGCCGGCACCTGATGCCAAGGTATTTTGAATAGTGTGCCCATACAACCTTGTACTTGATTGTAGTACGGGCTGTTAACTACTTACACAAAATAGGTAATATATATAGTTTCTACTGAGCTAATTGTTTTGTGTCTACTGGAATGGACTTCTTCACAAATTATACAACAAATCACAAAACAATGTTCAGAGTGTTCAATTTGCATTATTAGATTTCAGATTCTACTCATAATTTCTAAATTTTTATAGTCAGTTACATACATAAGACAGCCCAGCCAGAGAATATGATAATAATCCTAGGATATGATAGATAATATAATCAAGACTCAGAGGCGAATTGGCGAACCGTCTCGCGTGCCGTGCGTCCAGTATTGTGGGCGCGTTTAGGAGTAACGTGCCTATGTACGAATGACTTTCCTGCCCTGACACCTGCACGCGAACGGAGCTTATGGACGCTGCCAGCAGTGCTATTCGTCGCGAAATACTGCAAAGGCAAATTTTTAAATGACTTGCCATCGACTCGATAGAAGAAGAAATATGCCCATACACCGTCCCAACAGTGGGACGTATGATGACTAGGCTGATGACGATGATCATCAAGATGCGCGAGGCGGTTTGTGGGGAAAGTAGCTTAGAATTTTTCTGGGCAAGGTCATAGTGGCCACTACTGAAAAGTAAGTACCACTGTTGTTGGTTAACAGGAGGAAGACGATGGAGTGCTGCTGAGCGCGCTGGTGTTCGGCGGCGAGCGATCCAACGCGGTCGCGCTGCTCGTGCTCGACGCGAGGTCCCTGCTCGAGCTCGGTCGCGCAGAGTTCGTCACGCCCTCTCCTGCACCCAAGTGCCTGCATGGCTGGTTCTTACCCGAACGCGCTTAAGTGCAAAACCTGCATCGTTCGTGCTTGAACTATGATGATAATTGATGGTCTTAGCCATGAGCTAGTCGTATTATGAATGCAGGGTAATCAGCAATTTGATCACTGTAAAAATGTTCAGGCTTGAGTCAGATCATTCTGAGCAACTTTTATTATGAGAGAAAATTTTAATGCCGAAAGAAATTATTTGTATCACCTCTGAAATAGTCAGCGATCGAATGTTGTCCTGGATAGGTCCTTACGTTAGTGTAGGGAAGGGACACCTCATGTAGCTGCCGAAATTAGGCGAAGTGTATGGCGTGCTAATAATTATTATATCAAAATCAACTCGGAATTGTGTGTCGCTAGCACGGGTTCCGAGTGCACTGCAGTAGATGCGTAATATCGGCACATCGGCAGGTATGATCCTACATTCACGAATTTGGGTGTGCCTTTCCTCTGCCGTGAGAGTAATAATTCTTAAGGCTGGGCCACACAGAGTGCGGCTGCAGGCCCAGCTGGCTGCAGGCCGGGTGCGGGCCGGCGGCAGTAGTTGTATTATGGAATTATATTATACTAGCGTCCGCACAAATTATATACCAGATTTTAAGTCACATCATAAGCTATCAAACAAAAAAAGTTTCATCAAAATCGGTTCAGTAGTTTTTGCGTGATGCTAGTTCAAACACAGAAAGCAAAAAAATTCTTTTTTTAATTTACAGTTTTATAATAGTTTAGATGCGAGGTGTCACTGCGGCTTCCGTTCCGCAGCCGCCGGACTGCATATAGTGTGACACCTCGCATATAATTCCACAGTTTACAACTACTGCCGGCCTGCAGCGGCTGCAGCCACACTCTGTGTGGCCCAGCCTTTATTCCTCTATCTATAGCAGTGGAAGCAAGTTAGTAAAGGCATTACACTAACAGTCGGCATAAGTAGTTCTGTAAGTAAGTACCTATTTGGTTTGTTCTAGAATCATTTTATATCTGTTATTTTGAAATGGAAGTAAAAGAAAAATTTGTAATTTATTCGTATTTTTAAATATCTGTGGAAAGCATAAAATGTAATACTTAATGTTGTTTGTAATTATGTATAGGTGTAGGTATATATTAGTTATAATTATGTAGTTTATTATTTTAAAACTTAGAGTTATCTAAATGTTGTGTTAACTATAACTAATATACCTAGTTACCTAGATCGGCCTAAAAGGTTCCAAAGGAATTAAAGTAAAAGATACCTTTAAGAGGGCTATCGCAGTCCAGTGGCGCCCTCATCACATTAAAAAAGATTTCTCAATAAAGAAAGCCTAAATTAAAAAAGTGCTCAACAGGAAAACTACAAAAGCCTTTCAGCTATTTTCATAGAATACTTTTATAGGTTTTTTAAAGGTCTAAACATAAAAAATAAAAATAAAAAATAAAAAAACGGCCGCTTATGTTTTTATTCGAAATTGTCTAAAAGTGGAATGTTTAGAACCTATATAGAAAGTATTGTATAACAATAGCTTGAAGGCTTTTGTAGTTTTTCTGTTGAGCACTTTTTTTAATTTAGGTTTTCTTTACTGAGAAATCTTTTTTAATGTGATGAGGGCGCCACTGGACTGCGACAGCCCTCTTAAGTCATACTAGAATCACAGAATAGGTAATAGTATATAGTTCTACATACAGAACGGCCACTCCCCGCCCCCCTATGACTTCAGATACCTCACCCCCCCCTCACACTGTCTGTGGTAACTTGAGGGAAGCCGAGCAAGGGAATGCAGTCAGGCGCGCGCACCCGTTGGATTTGACTAAATAAAATATATTTTATTTTTCTCCTCACAGTAAAAATAAACGCTGGAAAATAACGCTAAATTCACATTTTCTATGATTCTTTAGCTTAAAAACTATTTTTAATAACAGAATGAACTATAAAAAGTAACAAAATGGATAATGTAGTTCATACGATGCGTGTTAAGTCAACCCTACACATATGTCATGCACAATTTTCGCAAAGTGCGCATGTGCGAACGTCATCATGTCAAATCTAAAACGTTGTTTGAAGTGCCGGACCTGTGCTAGAATCCTAGATGTGTGGTAACCACAGATAAATTACGCGCTCCCCTAAGGATACATCTAATCTAAACTATTATAAAACTGTAACAGGAATGTGTCTGTAGTACATTGAAGATATTTACAAAAAAAAATTATGACATGGATTTTTTTACCTGTCCCTGATTCCAAATCACCAATTTTTGAATTTTTTGTGTCTGTTTGTTTGTTTGTTTGTTCGAGTATCACGCAAAAACAACTGAACCGATTTTGGTAGGGGGGAAATGTTGGCAAATGCACATTTAACAACCTGGGTGAGTGACGTATCATTTTCTATGTAATTTTATGCGCTGAATCGAATGAGACCAACCCCATGCTTGTAGGACCGTGTTTGGGCGCACTACCGTTCCTTTTCCGGAAGAGATTCGGCGTATTTTTGGGGCGCTCATAACTTCGGTCTGGATAGGACTCATGAGCTCAAATTTTAAGAACAGCATTTTGTTATCACTCTTATAAAATGTACACAATTTCATATTTACTTATAGCCTTGCTACTTTAGATTTTATTAATACGCAAACTTCGTTGATTTCGTCATTTACTCACTCACTGTTGTGCATCAAAACATAACAGGTACTTCCCGAAGTCTTAGAAAACTGAAATTTGGTACATTTTATAAGAGTGAAACCACATGCGGTCCTGGAAATTTGAGCTCATGAGTACTATCCAGTTCGAAGTTATGAGAGCCCAAAAATACGCCGAATCTCTTCCGGAAAAAGTACGGTAGTGCGCCCAAACACGGTCCTATATACAAGCATGGGGATGGTCTCATTCGATTCAGCGCATAAAATTACATAGAAAATGATTCGTTGACACCCAGGTTGTTAAATGTGCATTTGCCAAAATTTCCCCCCTACCAATACCCCTAAAATTTGGGTGTACTCTGCAGATCCTCATTCCTAGTGCCAAGATAAAGTTATAAAACAAAATTTCATTGATGTATATATTTTGCCCCCAAAATACCCTATTTTTCCAGTATTAATAGATAATTAGGTCGGTACCTACCTTAATTATCCATTACTTAACATCTATTAACTAATTTATTGATAATTTAAACTTGAATTTTTACGAAGAGATGTACCTAAGTATAAATATTATATAAGTATGTAGTTGTGATTACTGTAGTACAGTTTACATAATGTAGGAATAATGTTAAGATGATAAACAAATGAGTAAAAGAGCTCATGATAATTAATTACGTGTTTTATTCTCGATGTCAAGTGTTATTTACTATGATTAGATTGATTAGGAACTTGATTATTGTTATTTTGATTGTGATCGTGTCAAATTAGGGTCGGAAGTGGAGTGGTAAAAAATAAATAAAAAAACATTTTTAAAAAGCTCTTTCCAAGCATGTTTGAGAAAATGTTTTTTTCTACCTTTCGCGTCTGACAATCTCACCTTGATAATACCATAGATAGAGATAGGACTGAAGTACAACGTACACATGGATAATACCCTATTGGCTATGTGCGAAGTGGGTAATGGAAACTGTCAAATCGATCGCAGCGCTCGGGGTGGCAGAAATTTGTACTTTTTCCGGACAAGCTGTGAAAATATGCTTGAATCTATGCAAATCCATACACTAACTTAACAAGAAATCTCCAAAACTATCAAGACTACCAACTTAAAATTTGGCATGGAAGTTTCTATTGGCATCTAGATGGTCACTTAAAAAAGGTTTGTCGCATTTCAACTCCTAAATGTGTTGTTAATACTGAGGTAAAAGTTTGAATGGAAATTCCGATACAAATTAGATTTTCTCCGTGGCTTCGTCCGCATCAGCTCCCGTCATCGTACCAGGATAAAATATAAGTTAGCTTTTAAGACTAATAATAATTATGCTTTTAAATACAACAAGTTTTATCAAAATCGGTCCAGTAGTTTTGGCAGAATCCTCGAACAAACACAGACTTTTACAGTACTATAATAGTGTAGATATAATTCACGGCTGTCCGGAATAGTTCTGGCGCTACGCCGCGCTAGTGTGGCGCTAGTGTCGTGCACATAGCCAATAATACCTACCCATAATACCAACTCTTGAATTCGTCCAAGTACCTACCAACCTCTCGGAAAATTGGTTGGTACATTGGTACACAATCTCACTGAGCATTGAGCAAGTAATCAAAAATTCTTCGTCTATGCTATATGGAGTGCGATTTTTGAAAGTCCAATCAGCAGTAGAAAGATATAGCATATATTTCGATAGTAATACTGGCATGTCTGCACCCTTATAGGTGGTATGTATGCTAACCTAACCTAAACCTGATCCTGATCATTTCTGCGCGCTGTGCCTGGGCACCGCTGGCACCTATCACGCCCTATTTACGGCACGTGGCGCCCTCATCACATTAAAAAAGATTTATCAATAAAGAAAGCCTAAATAAAAAAATTGCTCAACATCAAAACTACAAAAGCCTTCAAGCTATTTTCATAGAATACTTTTATAGGTTTTTTAAAGGTCTAAACATAAAAATTTTGAAAAAAGAAAAAAAAAACGGCCGATTTTGTTTTTATTCGAAATTGTCTAAAAGCGGAATGTTTAGAACCTATAAAAGTATTGAATGAAAATAGCTTGAAGGCTTTTGTAGTTTTGATGTTGAGCACTTTTTTAATTTATGCTTTCTTTATTGAGAAATCATTTTTAATGTGATGAGGGCGCCACTGAACTGTGATAGCACATCACTAGCTCGGCGGTAAAGGAATACTTATATCGTCAGAGAGTCTACCAGAGAAGAAGAAGTGAATTCATAGTGTAAAACAAAGTCGCTTCCCGCTGTCTGTCTGTCCCTATGTATGGTTAGATCTTTAAAACTACGCAACGGATTTTGATGCGTTTTTTTTTTAGATAGAGTGATTCAAGAGGAAGGTTTATGTGTATATAATACATGCATAGTATCAGCATTGCACCCGTGTGAAGCCGGGGCTAGTAGTGTTGTAATTGCTAGGTTTGGAGTAAACATCAAAAATTTAATAATTTATACAGGGTGTTAGGGTAAACAGTTGCACTACTTTAAGGGGTGATTGTTCCCATGAAATGTAATATTCTTGTTTGATTTGTATAATTACTTACATAGCGTATTGGAGTTCCTTTGTGAAGCTGTGTAATTGTTTAATAAATAAAATAAATAAATGACACTGAACAACTTTCCCAAAGAAACCTATAGGAGATTCGCAAAAAAAATCAACTTTTCATACTAAATGCAATCAGCTGATCGAACGTTTGTATGAAAAGTTTTTTTGCGAATTTCCTATTGGTTTCTTTGGGAAAGTTGTTAAGTATCATGGGTACAATCACCCCTTAAAGTAATGCAACTGTTTACCCTAACACCCTGTATAGCTCTTGAGTCTTGATGCAAAACAAAGTGCTTGCTCTGTCTTTCTATTATTCTGAGTTTTTGTAGTAGATATGTATAGAGCGGCGCCCGCGACTTACTTTTACTAGTCATAACTTTTGAATGAATGTACCGATTGCGATGAAATAAAGCCTAATCCATACCTCCATAAATCCATACTAAGCCCTATGCTTTTGTCCAAATCGTTTTAGTAGTTTTTAATTTTGTTTTTAAGAAACAGATGAAACTTCTAGAAATGGTCTCACTCTCAATGCATTCCATTATCTAAAAATATTATCAATATCCACCACCAAGTTTGCAATTTTATTGTGTACGTATAGATTGAGGTTAATGGGTATCTCTATACATCTATCTAATTAGGTATAAATAATAAATCATTATATTTAATATAATTAATAATTTATCTATAACGTACAGTCGTACATATCCGCTGTACATATCTAAATGTATAATAAAAAAAATTAAAAGATATTTGCAAAAATATTAATTGGGGGCGTTTAGGATAAGTGAGGAGTGACTTTTCAAAAGGCCGTATTTCCATTTAGAAAAAATATTCAAAAACTTTGTTCATATATGGAATTACGCCTTTTTGATAGAAATACCTGTATTGATATCCATTTTTAGATAGGAAATAAGGCTTTCTGTATCGTTCTATTGACGTAAATAGGTTCTAAATAGGTTCTATTTAGCCTTGCCAACTAGATTCCGTCGAAACTTGCTCTCAAAATAAAACATGGAAATACGGCCTTTTGAAAAGTCACTCCTCAAGTAAAGTAGGTACCTACGTATGGAATGCATTGGGACCATTTTTAGATTTTTTTGTTTGTTTGTCTGTTTATCTGTTTGTTTCTGCATGCATCGCTTTAAAACTACTGAACTTGGGTTTTCAAAAAAGCATAGTACCTACTTAGTTTGGATTAACATTTAGGCAAAACTTATAAGTAGGTACAATCGACCAATTCATGATGAGATGACCCATCATAGAACCTTGTCTCAGACGTTACAGCAAATATTTTACCATGGAAAGGTTCTGCGGTGGCGGTGGCTAAGGTAGGGTTTATACAGAAGAGACGCGTGGCGGTGGCGGGTAGTCAAAGTAACACCAATATAAACCTTATAGTACGTAGCATAGCGTCGTTTTTTGACGTAAAGAAAAATCGCGCCCACGCCACCAGGCGACGTGGCCTGGAGGCGCGGGCGTAATTCTCCAAACGACTCTATGCTACGTACGTATAAGGTTTATATTGCCGCACGCCGCGCGCGAAATGTCCGCGCCACGTCACTTCTGTTTAAACAGCCCCTTAGGCTGCCTGTCCATTGACGCGAGCTGGCTGGGCGAGCTGTGTAGCCTACCTAATGATAATGATTCTTTGTTCGATCATAGGTCAGTGGTCTGCACGTACCTACTACGAAGTCGCGGGCGCGCCGCTAATAATAATTTGCCGAGAAGAAGTAACTACACCAATAGAGGGGAAGATAACGGGTATGTATGAAAAGTTTATTTTACTTGTAAATACTGAATCCATTCAAATATGATGTCATGATCATTCATCATCAAATCAGCTTTTTTTATACGCCACTGCTGGACATAGGCCTCACCAAAAGGGAGGTTTTGCTATGGTTTTGCCATAATCGCAACGCTTGCTGGCAGGCTGGTTGGCGATCGCAGTTGGATGTTTAATATAATACAGGGTCCTTCTTAATATGCTGACACTTTTTTAAGGGGATGATCAGACCGTCAAACTGACCAACTTTCTTTAAGGCACCGACATCGAAATCGCGAAAAAAAAAATCTACCGTCCCATACAAAACTGCAAACCTACTCAAGCCAAATGTAAGGAACAGCTGATTTTTTTTCGCTATATCAATATTGGTCCTATAGACAACGTTGGTCAGTTTGATGGTCTGTTCATCCTCTTAAAAAAGTGTCAACATAATTAAGAAGGATCCTGTATACTCGGGGTCTAATGTTAAAACTATTGATATTCTTTTGATATAGTAGCTTTATAGTAGTTAAGTACATATTATTGAAATACAATTTACAAATCATCACCGTAATGTCGTGACCTCATCACATGTTACTAATTATCATGTATAGAAATTGTTTGTTTCGATTAATAAATACCTAAAAATTTAATTTTCATTTTATTTGGCATCTCAAACATTTTTATATTAGATATTAGGCATTTTTAAACAGCACTCTAGTATTTTATAGAAATAAACTATTTTTATTTTTTTATTTTTTATTTTTTATTATTTTTGTAACCATAGTTGACAACACTGAATTCCGAATCAGATTTATTCCGGATGTATGTGGTAGGCCTAAGGTGGCGGACCTTAGGCCTAACCACATACATCCGGAATAAACCTGATTGAACACACATACGGAATTGCAATCTGGAATTCCGAATCAGGATTGTGATTTTGTATAGGATTTGACAGCTGCGCAATTCCGAACGCAATTGTGGAGGGGGGAAATCCTGATTCAGGATTCCGGATTGCAATTCCGTATGTGTGTGGCGAACCTTAAAGGCTAATCATACGTATATCTCACTGCTATACTACGACGGCAGAAGTAGAAGGTGTCAGAAGCATGCATCTTACCGGCCGACCTTACGTCACAGCCCGGACACTGCATACAGAAATTTGAAATTGACAAGATGACGTCAGCACATGCGAAACCAAAGAAATTGAACCTTAAGGGCCTATGTCGAAAAATAATTTAAGCGAAACAGGCGTGTGATAGCTTATATTACTGCCAGATGTGAGAGAAAGAGATAGGGCGGCGCGCGCGCCTGGAACGAATCAAGCGAAAAAACAAACTTTATTTAATTGTGATTGTACTATTTATGAAAGTTCAATTCTGCTCTAATCAAAACTTAGATAATAGCAATCTCTTTTTTTTAAATCAAGTCTCATGTTTCTATTATTCACCGTTTAGCAGTTACAAGCGTTTATAGACAAAAACGGAGGCTACTTTGGCTTGTTTTTCTATCGAGAAAATTTGTCTTAATCGTGTTTTGGCTCTAATCAAAACTTCAATTATATGATCAATTTACACATATCCGCAAATCATACTCCTACTGTTAGTACTTCATGATATATGGAGCTTTGAAGAATCCTATTTTTTTTACATAGCCCCTTAAGTCTACTTCGTAGGTAACGAGTAACCAGTGCGAGGTAACCAGAGGGCGATAGAGGGGGTGAGGTAAAAAGTTGGTGGGAGGAAGGGAGTGTCCGTACTGTATCTAGTAATAGATACTCTTTTTTAGGCTGCCTGTCCACTGATGCGAGCTGGCTGGGCGAGCTGTGTAGCTGTGTAAATATTAACCAATCAGGAGCTCGGCCGATCTCGGTCGGATCTCTGATTGGTTAATATTTACACAGCTACACAGCTCGCACAGCCAGCTCGCTTCAATGGACAGGCAGCCTTATACTGTGCTTATGTGTTACAAAACACCCAAGCAATAAGTAGATAGGTAACTCTATAATTTTAGTGTGGTTGTTTTTAACAATCCTCTTTGAATATTATTCTAGGGGAGATTCCCACTTGGCTGCGCGGGAGTTTGCTCCGAAATGGACCTGGTGCCATTAACGTTGGGTCCATGAACTTCGATCACCTCTTAGACTCCGCAGCCTTACTGCATAGGTAAGACATTATTTTTGAAATTTACACGTAGTACGTTCTAATTCGTATGCGAAAAGGAAAATGTGTAGGAGTGAGATTATTGAAAGTCACACGTTCAAATCAGCAGTAGGTAGAATAAGTATGTCAAAATGCCGTAGGAGCCGTGATGCTCTATGATGGAGATTATGCATCACTCGACCATGACGGAATGAACAGATTGTGATGAAATAAAGCCTTAAATGGTTATCCAAACTAAGTCCTATGCTTTTGTGAAAAACCCATTCAAATAGTTACAGTAGTTTTTAAGTGATGCGTGCACAAACAAACAGAATAATCAGACAAAAATTCTAATAAAAATGGTCTTAATGCATTCCATTAACTTAATATTTTTGCAAATACCAATAGTTTTACAAGTTAACAATTTTACAATATAATAATTATGTATAATAATAAGGATTTAGATAAATAAATAATAAAAACAAGATAAACGGGAAACTGGAGCATGAGATAGCAAATCAATTGATGTCGTATTTTGAATTTCAATTAAATTGCAAACATTTATCCTGCTTTGGAAATAACGGCCGTTAATAATATTTGGTGATTTTTTAATCACTATCACTATTTTTAATCCAGGGTTGTTTCAGATGTTCAGATGATCAAACTGAAGGACTTATGTTGTTGATTTTTTTCTGCAATATTGCTCTCATAGGGATCGAATAATAGCTCATTTGTGATAATGCTACCTACTATGTGATTCAAAAGTTACCCTACGTTTCTAAACTATTATTTTATGCCCAGTATACAGGGTGTAACAAAACACCCTAGTAATACTTAAGGGGGTGCTTCAGACCATCAATCTGAACAACTTTCACTATGGAGCTAACGTAGAGAAAAAAATAAAAAATCTGCTGTCGACATTTGAGTCGAGACGGTGCTGCAGTTTTGTATGAAAGAGTTGATTTTTATTCGCGATTTCGATGTTGGCTCCATAGTGAAAATTGTTCAATTTGATGGTCTGAAGCACCCCCTTAAGTGGGTGTTTTGTTACACCCTGTATTATAGTGTCATTTGTATATTATCGAGGCAAAGACCTTGCGAGTAAATCTGTTTGTATGCACCGACCTCACAGCAGCGCGATATTTATTTACGCATTGTAATAAATTAATAATTTTCTTCATGTCTACAACACTGTTTACGAACTAAATCAGACAGTATTTCTAGTGACTCTGGCTGCGATTTGTTTCTGTAGATTTTCAATCTACGATGGCAAGGCGACGTACCAGTGCAGGTTTCTGAAGTCAGAAACATACAAGAAGAACCAGGAGGCGCAGCGCATCGTCGTCACAGAGTTCGGCACTAAGGCTGTGCCTGACCCTTGTCACACTATCTTCCGCAAGTAAGAATTCAGAGCTCGGATTGGCTATACGTATGCGAAGTGGGTGTTGGGAACTGTCAAGTCGATCGCAGCGCACGCTGTGGCAGAAATTGGAACTTAATTCTAAAACACCCTAGTAATACTTAAGGGGGTGCTTCAGACCATCAAACTGAACAACTTTCACTATGGAGCCAACTTCGAAATCGCGAAAAAAAAATCAGTTGTCCCATACATTTTAGTCGAGTCGGTACAGCAGTTTTGTATGGGACAGCTGTATTTTCTTCGCGATTTCGAAGTTGGCTCCATAGTGAAAGTTTTTCAGTTTGATGGTCTGAACTGAAGCACTCCCTTTAATATTACTAGGGTGTTTTGTTACACCCTGTATATGAATGTGTTTTTTGCTACGGTTGCTTTTGTTCAACGTGTGAGTTTCAAAAATCGCACTCCAGACATAGCATGATTTCTCTACTTGCGCGCGACTCGGCTTTATTCCATACTACAAGTCGCGGCAAGCGCGGCTTTCGCTCTCCGAAAAGCGCGGAAACAGCACTGGTAGCATGCACACCCGCGATAGCCGTGATACGGCTTTATCACGTCTTTTATCTCGTTCTTTTGCGCGCGAACGAACGAGATAAAAGACGTGATAAAGCCGTATCACGGCTATCGCGGGTGTGCATGCTACCAGTGCAGGTTATGGTTATGGTTATTTTGTATGCAGCGATGGCGCGTCGCGCGCGTGTAGAGAAATCATACTAGACATGCTGATCGTGCACCTAAAAAACTATCAGCTTCTTAAAAAGGACTTCTGAAGATCGTCGTAAGCAGTTCTAACGAGGATTTACACGAGTCTCATATCTGGAGAAATACGGTCTATCTTTTAAATGAATAATCTTGTACAAGCCCCGCAAGTTGATATTGCGATGGAACCTTGTCACAATAACAGCTGCGTGACGTCATCCGTCGCATAAAACTCTAAAGTAAGCGCGGGCTGACCTTGCGAACGGTACTGACGGTGCACGGTTCGTGGTGTCGGCTGAATGATCCCCCACAGCGGTGTGGTAGGCTCCGCAAGGAGCCGCCTGGCTCGCGACCACCCTCCTGCCGGAGTCTGGCGCCAAGCAGCTTGCTGCGTTCCGTCGGTGTGCAGGAGTGCCAGTGCCATTCTGGGTAAGCTCGCTACATCTTCGACCCCATCTTTGTCCTGTGGACTAGATAGAGGTCAAGAGCAAACCCATTGATAATAATAATAATAAAACGTCGACTACGTCAAAATTACGTCACCAAGATGGCCGCCAATCGCAATATCAACTTGCGGGGCTTGTACGTCATTTGCCGGAACGATAAGAGGTCAAATGCCTCGCTTATCAATATTTTAATAACTCTTTCCTGTATTTCAGAGTAGCATCGCTTTTCAGACCATCGGAAATAATGACTGATAACGCTTTGGTGTCATTGTACCCTTTCGGAGACGAAATTTATGCTATGACTGAAGTTCCTATAATTCACAGGTATGTT
Organism: Agonopterix subpropinquella; assembly: GCA_922987775.1. Taxonomy (NCBI): domain Eukaryota; kingdom Metazoa; phylum Arthropoda; class Insecta; order Lepidoptera; family Depressariidae; genus Agonopterix; species Agonopterix subpropinquella. Next base: position 19,375,483 of record OV277703.1, on the reverse strand, counting down.
AAATACCTAAATCAAAGTTAAGATGAAATCAATCAAATATCTCTTGATTCCTTGATTTTATTTTATATTATTTTATTTATTAGATACTCAAACAAGTCACAATCAATTTTATAACTTATAGTAACATGAATGAAATATTTTAAGTCTAGACTGTGACTCAATTAAATGAGTACACAACATGATTATAAACAGTGAGACATTACAATTACAATTTTTAAAAGACCCAACATCCAGAACCAAACATACGAACAAAAAAGAAAAAAATAATAATACAGTAATATGCTACAAGTTAAACAATTTAGGTACAGTAAAGTTTTCCAATAATGAATATAATGATTAATGAATAATGATTACTTGCCTCTGACAATGATATACATATACTTATTCGTAAACGACATGTAGTACTCGATGAATGACGACCATAAAACTGAACAACTTTATCTATAGACGACGTCACGAACGTCAAAACCGCGACAACAAATCAGCTGTCTCATATGTACAGTCAAGAGCACATCAAGCTTTACACTTGCAGTTCGATTGAAACGCTTATGACGCACTAAATAAGAACGGTACAAAGTCCAAAGTGTCAAGCTTGACGTGCTCTTAACTGTACATGTAGGTCGACTGGGATTGCAGCATGTTAATCTAAGGATAGTAGATTGCTATTTCGCCGTTTGTCCCTTAAAGAAAGTTGTTTAATTTGATGGTCGGATGGGTCGGATGATGCTTTTAAAAAACGGTCACCATATTTAGACATTAAATATTTTTCTCCTTGATTGTTACAGAGTTGATCCGGTCACTTTAGAAACTATGGAGAAAAAGAACCTTTATGGCAGGGGCATCGTCTGCCACTCGGCGCATCCGCATGTCATGCCCAATGGTAAGTTGCCGATAGCCGATAGCTCAGTTGGTGGTAACACTCACTGAGAAGTAGGGTTTCCAACCTTGGTACTACTTTATCGAAAATCCAAAGTCCCGAGTCCACATACTAACACAAAACGCGCGTATCCGATCTACAGGGTGTAACAAAACACCCTAGTAATACTTAAGGGGGCGCTTCATACCATCAAACTGAACAACTTTCACTATGGAGCCAACATTGAAATCGCGAAAAAAAAATCCGCTCTTTCATACAAAACTGCAGTACCGTCTCGACTCAAAGATTGATGGTCTGAAGCACCCCCTTAAGTATTACTAGGGTGTTTTGTTACACCCTGTATAATACAAGTCTGGCTGGACTATACAATACAATACAATACAAAATCTTTTATTTTCTCCACAAGCAGAAATTATAAAAAAACTAGATTCTTCGATTTCAACTAGATAATCAGGTCAATGTCCAAGATATTTTAAAAATACTTAATTAATTATGTAGATAGCCCATTGACATACAAAATAATGGACGCCGGGTCTAGAACGACATTCTCTAAAAAGTGTCCTTAGACTAACCTACAAGCTACACTAACCTAATTACGTTTATACTGCATGTTAATGGCCTCGATTCGGAGTGTACCACGACTTAACTAAACTAAATGTATTCCTGTCACTTTCTAAAATAAGATTAAGAAAAGAGACAGAAAACCAACAGCTGACTTTAGTGCTGTCAAAGTGACGTTAAATGCGCAAAATAAGATGCCATCATAATGTACGCCATCTTATTTAAGTCGTTTTTGGGCGTTTAACGTCACTTTGACAGGACTAAAGTCAGCTGTTGGTTTTCTGTCTCTTTTCTTAATCTTATTTTAGAAAGTGACAGGAATACATTTAGTTTAGTTAAGTCGTGGTACACTCCGAATCGAGGCCAATGTAAACCAACTAAAAATATTCCCATCTTCCCACTCCCTATCGTAGCATGGCGTGCGCGTAGTCGGCCGACTAAACGAAGACTGTCGCGTAATTGGTTCTTTTTATACGTTTTGGGGCTCTTTTAGTTCTGACCCGACGTCCTACTGGACGACCAACTCTGTTGATAACCCAACGAACAATTTCATGCTCGAGAAGAAGTTCAGGAGTGCGATTTTTGAAACTCATTCGCTGAGCTCAGCAGTTGTAAATGTCAAAATTACTATGGAGATATGTATCTTTTTACTGCTGATTTGACTTTCAAAAATCATACTTGAGGAGTGCGATTTTTGAAAGTCAAATCAGCAGTAGAAAGATGCCTATTTCCACAGTAATTTTGAAATTTTCAACTGCTGAACTGAGCGAATTAGATTCAAAAATCGCACTCCTGGAGTGCGATTTCGGAAACTCATTCTTTGAACTCTACAGTTGAAAATGTCAATATTACTATAGAGACGTGCATCTTTCTACTGCTGATTTGACATTAAAAAATCATACTACAGGAGTGCAATTTTTGAAAGTCAAATCAGCAGTAGAAAGATGCGAATCTCCATACATTTTCAACTGCTGAGTTCAACGTATAAGATTCAAAAATCGCACTACTGGTCTCAACTGGACTATTCAAAGAAAAATCTGAAGGTAATCCGTATCATGAAAATATCATGACAGCAAAGGCGAAGTTTCTGCGTTGATTGAAGTTAGAAAAGTTGATTTTCATAACTTACGTTTTGCTTACGTACAATCTATTGTCGTTTTACTTATAATATACGTCTTAATATTTATATTTTGGTTTCAGGTGACGTTTACAACATGGGGCAGTCTATTGTAAAAGGCAGATTACAGTATATTTTGGTCAAATTTCCTTATCTTGAAAAAGGTAACTGTCAGAAGTTTTCTGAAACAGCGTTTAGGTTTAATAATATCAACTATTTTACTCAAAATAGTAGGTATCTATACAGATCATACAGATAATAAGATACCAGAGGATATTCTAAACTTACCAGACAAAAAGTTTAAGTCCCATGTTAAACAAGTCCTCTGTAAAAAAGGTTACTATAAACTCGATGATTATTTGAATGACCAAAATGTCTGGCCTTGACAATTTTACACTATGTAATGCAATATTGTATTTTAATTGTACTTTGTACATTTTGTTTTGTTTAAAAGATGTGTGTTGTAGAGTTTCTGGCCGCATCTTCTCTCAACGGAACACCTTCCGACGCGGTGGTAGAGTCAAAAAATGACGTCAAAAAGCTATCTATATGATATTATTTTGAATAAAAATTTTGAATTTTGATCTGACTGATTTCAGGTAACATGTTTGAGAAAGCGCATATAGTGGGTGTTGTGCCGCCACGTTGGACGTTTAATCCAGCATACATGCATAGTTTTGGTAAGTAGGTACATTATTTTGCCATTGACGATGAAAATAAATCGGATCGACCGGACGGGTCGGGTCGAATCGGGATCGAACCGGATGCCGCTCTGTGAGCTTTCACGGCGCGTGCTTGTTATCACCAACACAATTATAGTAGGTACTCTGTGCCAACACCATGTATAATTAATAAATAATAATAATAAATATCTTGGACATTGTCACACAAATTATCTAGTCACATTTGTATTTGTGACTGTATTACGATGACTAGACAACGATATACAATACATAATATAGATACAAACATCCATGACTCGGGTACAAATATTCATATTCATCCTACAAATATTTGTCCCTTACGGGATTCGAACCCACGACCCTCGGCACAGCAGGCAGGTTCACTACCGACTGTGCTATCGGGCCGTCAATTATGACATAACCATCCGTCTATAACTTTACTGGCCATGGTCAGTCCGTCTTTGTACAAAGACGGGCAGGCATAGCGTAAATAGTGCCGCCCGGGCATTTGCTCCAAATGCAGCAAATAACAAATTTAAAAAAAAAACCCAACGCAAAAAAAAAAACATTTAAAAAGAAAAAAATAATTCTGTCTTTACTTTTTTAGGTCAATTAATGCGTAGTGACACTCCCACTCCCGCAAGCACAAAAAAATAAAATAGGTGACCGAATTATTTTTTACTTTTTAAATGTTTTTTTTGGCGTTGCGGGTTTTTATATTATAATATTTATAATTCATAATTTTTTAAGTTACATCGAAGCTACTGAACCGATTTTCATGAAACATGGCTAAGAACACTCGGAATAAAATTATCTATGACACAAAAAAAACTAGGTAAACGAAAATCGGTTCATCCGTTTGGGAGCTACGATACCACAGACAGATACACAGACAGACACGTTAAACTTATAACACCCTCTTTTTGCGTCGGGGTTAAAAAAGATACTTGTGATCGTAGTTTCTTCCAGACAACACTGGTAAAACTTAAAATATTTCAGGTATGACAGAGAAGTACTTTGTGATAGTAGAACAGCCAATGGCAGTATCCGTTTACGAGATTCTAAACTGCTACTTCAAGGATGATCCGTGGTTTTCTGCACTTAAGTGGTATCCTGAAGAGGAAGTAAGTTGCAATCACAAATCTAAACTATTATAAAACTGTAACAGAAGTGTGTCTGTACATTGAAGTAATTTACAAAAAAAAAAATTTACGACATGGTTTTTACCTGTCCCTGATTCCAAATCACCAATTTTTGGATTTTTTTTCTGTCTATTTGTTTGTTTGTTTATTTATTTGTTTGTTTGTTTGTGTATTTGTTTGTTTGTATATTTGTTTGGGTGTTTGTTTGTTCGAGTATCACGCAAAAACTACTGAACCGATTTTGATGAAACTTTTTTTGTTTGATAGCTTATCATCGGACTTAAAATCTGGTGTATAATTTATGCGGACGAAGTCCCGGGTAAAAGCTCGTACATAATATAAATTCATAAACTGACGACCGAATCTCTTTTGGGATGGTAAGAAACTGCTGTAACTACCATTACATATTTTAAGACAATTCTTTAAGACAATAATGACCACTTGCTTGTACAGGGTGAAATTGATATCATTAGCATCCTTTTAATCTAACAGTCTACCCATCAAACTGAACAACTTTTACAACAGGAGAAAACCGATCGAAGCAAAAAAAAATCTGCTGTTGCATACATTGGGGTCGTCGAGTAGGCATTGCAGTTTAGTATGGAACAGCAGATATTTTTTTGCTCCAATCGGTTTGCTCCAATAGTAAAAGTTGTTCAGTTTGATGGGTAGATTCTTAGTTTACATGGATGCTAATGATATCAATTTCACCCTGTATAGGGTTATTTAAAATTAGTTGGCGAAACTGAACCAGGGCCTCTACCCGCACATTCGAACTTCGTAATTGCGTGACGATTTCGTTCCAATGTCAACTCTATTACAATGAAGTGCGGACCGAAACAGTGGCGATATGTCGAACATCGAAAGTCCCGGTACAGGGCCTGGGCGCTTGTTAATGATAACAGATGGCATTATCGATCGATATTTATAATTGGTATTGAGATTAACAAAATAAATTATGTAGAGTCATAAACTCATAATGTCATAAAGTCTTATGAAGATAAGGTTGAATTACCTAATAGATACTCTTTCTTATACTGCGGTTGAATTTAATTTGATTAGTATTTTTGTTATTTTGGTCACTCTAGTTCAAGAACTAAATAGTCCTAATGCTCTTTCCACTAGGTACTTAGTTCTCTTTTCTGATGCAAAATCTGAGTCTTTCTACAACGGTGCCAAAGGTTCTGAACACCCTGAAAGCGATTAAATGATCCTGAGTTTATGTACGAGTATATAATTATGTTGTTATTTCAGACCCATATAATATTAGTGAACCGAGACACCGGAAAGGAGGTGAAGCGATATAGAACTGACAACTTATTTTACATGCACATCATAAACACGTACGAGCAGGACGGCATGCTTGTTCTAGATCTGTGTACTTACAAGGACGCTAAGATGCTGGATGCAATGTATATGGAATCCTTAAAGGTATAAGAATAAACAGTTTATATTTCTCCCCAATAGTCAGACAGTAGATTTTGCCACTAATAGCGCAGAAGTGACGCAGAAACATGTACGAGTGACGCAGAACGGTAGCGTATTTGTAGCGCCGTGCAAGCCTTATTGCATAACCAGAGCCAAAAATAAGTACCTAAACTAGAAGCCAAGAATTTATTGAGTTGTAAAAAAAGAAGAGACTGAGCTGGTAAAAAATATCCAAGCGCTCGCTTGTCACGTGGCCATGCTTAGCGAAAAATATATAATGGATTCTTTTTCTGTCTAGTCTTGGAAAAACCTCCACTAGTGATAATAGTTTGGTAAATAACGCGACTGGCTAAAAAAAATTACTCAGAAAATATTCGATTGGATTAAAAAAAGATTGGGGTAAAACGCAACGCAGAAAAAATTTCGAGTAAATTATCTATCCAATCAGGTAGCGGCATATGGAAAGATTGGTAACGAATGGAGGAATAATGGGACGGTCCATTCTAATCACGGAAAATTTTTGACGTTTCTTCTAGAATATGCAAAGTAACCCGCACTACGCGGAGTGGTTCCGAAGCAAGCCGATGCGGATAGAGATGCGGCTGGACGCCCCGAACCTCACCAAGGTGGAGCCTCGACTGCTGGCTGACCTGGGCTGCGAGCTGCCGCAGATCAACTATCGTCTGTGTAATGGTTAGTTACTAAGTGCCACAAGCACACCACAGCCACAACCACACCACAACGACGCCATGTCCAGCCAGTCGCCGTATATTTTGTATTGAAAATGAATATTAAAATTTACACGTACCACATTTTGCCGTTGTTATCGAGCACCTGTTTAATACGACCACATCGCAACCACATCGCGACGGCAACGCCACCACCGGTGGCGGCACCGCGGCCACATCGCCACGACATGCCGTCAGGCCGTGTTTCCTCTACGAAAGCCGGAGTATAACTGCACATGACCACGTGGTTACCACATCGCAACGACAGCGACAACGCAACCACATCGACATTTTGTCGGTACCACAACGCAACTGCAAAATGCCTCTGCGACACTATTCACACGTAACCACAGCTTGACCACATTTTGTCGCTGCGACGTGGTGTGGTTTTGGTACGTGTGAATTGACCCTAAGGTGCCCACTAACTAACATAATTTACGGTATAGAGCTGTTAGAGTCGATCACGGGAAAGCATTAACATTTCCATCGGCGCAGGCGCGAATTTAAATCACTGTGCGGACTGGATTGCCCGGATTTAATGTTTATTATGAATTTATGACCAACAAAAGTGATATAATATCTAATGCATACTTACAACATTAGATAGCAAAAACAAAAGCGATTAACTAATCGCTTAAATTTCTTGCCGCCACCGGTGCTTCAGCCTATCTATGTATTATGTCGGCCCCATAGTGAGAGTTAAACTGAACGACTCTCCACCGACATACCACTATGCATCTACATACAGCCTATGTATGTATAAACAAAACTCACCACTATGCTACTCATCTTGAATGATGTGTGTGTGCACTGAGAGATCACATCTTGAATTCTGAAATAAAGTACTACAGGTTTTAGTAGTAGTTGTAAAACAATTGTAAAACTGCGTCCTGGAATTTGTAAAGCGATAATTAAAAAGATATAACCTAAAACGTGTGATCCCTCAATCCTCACAGAGGACCTTCTACATCTGGGAAAGTATTAAGTTTAAACCAAGTTTTTGCTTACAGACTTTTAGTAGTACTTTATTTACAACGAATCTACCATATAACATGATACACAGCATCCTACACAAAAAATTACAAAGCCTTTTCACTGAGCTCTCAATCCACACACATGAAATTTTTAATGATAGCATTTTATCGTTAATTTATTAAATAAATCAATATTATTTGCGTTTAACTTTTAGTAAAAACTGTAAGGAAATTTGTAAAAGAAAGAATACATAGCAAATATGTCCTCATTCATCTCATCAAAATAACAAATCATTTGTAAAACAATGAAAATAGCACCTACAATAATGCAAAGCCGCAAATATTTAGTAAAAAAGTTCTACTAAATCTTACCAATTTCAGATCCTGGATTAACGGCGTGGAAAATGAGAAAAACAGCTTCGATAATTCTGCTCAAATAAACCAAGCAAGGTGACCACAAACTAAAACTTCCTGGGACATCATGATTATTCATTTCTCATACTTTGAATTTGAAAGTAGGTAATTGTTTATCTATGAAGCGGTTGGAAAGGGATGTATGAGGATAAATTTCAAATATACCATTTCAAAAAAAGATACTTACCTGTTGCAAATTTTTCCTAAGGATCCGTTTCAAAACGTGTAAAAATCACTCGGGAACATAGATATAGTATAGGGGAAGATAAATATTATAAAGCAAGACATAAAAAGGCTACTTGACATTCATTCATACTTATGACATATGACAACCGCCCATTAGAATAAGCGAGACGTCAATGGTACAAAAGATTACCGTCTTGAAACATTTTGTCTCCAAGCCTCCAGCTGGAGGACTAAGCTATTACGAGCTTTTGCTTAAAATTGCTTAATCTTTTTTGTGTGTTCGCGGATATTTGATTGATTATTCTTTTTTTGTTGGAAGGGAGATATCCTAAGGGTGTACCATGCTAAGGAAACCAGGATCTGATTATGGAATCACAGAGAAATCGAGGAGAACCTTCGAAAATCGTAATAACTTCGGCATTTCTTGACCGATTTGGGTGATTCTTTTTTAGTTCCTAGTTAGGATTTACCCTCGAGATGGTTCCATTTTAATTTGGTGAAGATCTGGTGAAACGCTTCGGAACTACACAAAAGATTTCCTCAAAAATTTAAAGCAAATCATCGGCGATTAAAACATTCTCTTCTTATCGAGTATTGCGTGTATAACTGATATCTGAGTCGAACTAATGAATTCACCACTGAAAATTGTGAAATAAACAAAATTATATAGCGATATTTGACACATCAATCTGTCAAATGTAGTCTTTTATCTCGTTTGTTCGCGGCAAATAGAAAGAGAGTGGAAGCGTGATAGTGCTATATCACGCTATCGCGGGTTGGCGTACTTGCCCCGCTGCTTTTCATTTCGACTACGAGGAAAGTAAACAAAAGCCAGCCTAGCTAGCATGTTGCACGTGATACGGCTATATCACGTCTTTTATCTCGTTCGTTCGCGCACAAATAGAAAGAGAGCGAAGGTGCGATAGTGCTGTGTCACGGTGGTATACTACAGCAGCTGATATAATATGCAAAAATAATTTCTGAATCGCTTGATGAATAAATTTTAGACTAGGTACGTTTCAAAACGTTTGAAAAATTTTGAAATCACTCGGGGTGCCTATGAGAAGATATAGTAAGTTCATGGAGATAGAGTTCAGCTATGCGTCGTGTGCAGTGCTGCCAATGTAAATTTGTTGATTCCCCGCTTAAGTAGGCTCAATTCCCCGAATTTCCCCGATTTCCAATCATGCATTCCCCGACACTGTAATATTCAAAAATAAAGCATTTTTTCATGCAAAATGTAGTTTAATGTTTCACAAAATTAGCTTATGGACTTCTTTGTCTTCTAATTTTTATCAAAAATTCTACTTAAATATTTAGAATACAATGAGTTTTATTTATTATTTATATTTCTCCCACACTTTCGATCTAAGAATAGTCCAATTCGGTTCGAATTTTAACAATACCTCTTCTTTAGACATTCTTTGTTTGACATTTATTACAAATAGTCGATTCCCCGAAATTCCCCGATTTGAATCATTCCCCGCGCTCTCCCCGCACGCACCCCTCATTCCCCGAAAATCGGGGAAATTCCCCGGAATTGGCAGCACTGGTCGTGTGTAGGTATGCTACAGTGAGAATGAGATAGACTGATCTTCACGAGTGATTTTTACACGTTTTAAAATGGGTCCTTAGGAAAAATTTGCACCGGGTAAGTAGGTAGGTATCCTTTTTTTTTCAAATATATTTAATATTTATCCTCATGCATCACTTTCCAGTTTTCCACCCGCTTCACAGTGTTGTCACTTTGGCTAGATCTAGCAACATGTTTGAACTTGTCAGCTACAAAAAAAATCTGTGGCTAAATATTTTAGCCACTTATTCTAGCCACTTTTTTTGTTTATTTATTTATAAATACCAATTTCTTAAGCTAAAGTTAGTCATTTTAACGGGTCCTTAGAGCGTTTTTTATTGTTTTTGAGTTCCGATTACCTAAACGTAGAAGTCGAAAGGCATGGCATTCTATGATGAGCATTGTAAAACATCAAAGAGCATAATTTTATAGAATAACTGATTGTAAATCAATATTACTGATCCAAATAAACTGCATCTCAGCATATTTATGTATTTTTTTAACATTACTTTATTCAGCCACTTTTAGGTATCTAGCTACTTTTTGGGTACGGTTTAGCTACTTGATCTGGAGGTAAGGTGGCAACACTGCCACTTCATAGATAAACAATTACCTACTTTCAAATTCAAAGTATGAGAAATGAATAATCATGATGTCCCAGGAAGTTTTAGTTTGTGGTCACCTTGCTTGGTTTATTTGAGCAGAATTATCGAAGCTGTTTTTCTCATTTTCCACGCCGTTAATCCAGGATCTGAAATTGGTAAGATTTAGTAGAACTTTTTTACTAAATATTTGCGGCTTTGCATTATTGTAGGTGCTATTTTCATTGTTTTACAAATGATTTGTTATTTTGAAACGTGTGGATTGAGGGATCACAATTAAATGCCAATTACATAGAATGAGGACATATTTGCTATGTATTCTTTCTTTTACAAATTTCCTTACAGTTTTTACTAAAAGTTAAACGCAAATAATATTGATTTATTTAATAAATTAACGATAAAATGCTATCATTAAAAATTTCATGTGTGTGGATTGAGAGCTCAGTGAAAAGGCTTTGTAATTTTTTGTGTAGGATGCTGTGTATCATGTTATATGGTAGATTCGTTGTAAATAAAGTACTACTAAAAGTCTGTAAGCAAAAACTTGGTTTAAACTTAATACTTTCCCAGATGTAGAAGGTCCTCTGTGAGGATTGAGGGATCACACGTTTTAGGTTATATCTTTTTAATTATCGCTTTACAAATTCCAGGACGCAGTTTTACAATTGTTTTACAACTACTACTAAAACCTGTAGTACTTTATTTCAGAATTCAAGATGTGATCTCTCAGTGCACACACACATTCTTGAATGTGTGTTTGTCTGTTCATTACCTCGTCTATCTTATCTTCCGTGAAATGATTTTAATGAAACATTGATAGAGGTGTCAAGGACAATCTACGTGCGTGGGGCATAGCTAAAGGAAAAAAAAAACTGGCCAAGTGCGTGTCGGACCACGTGCAGGTTAGGGTTCCGTAGTTGCCCGTCACAATATAATATGGACTTAGAAGGAGGCTTTTTGTTTTATACTACGGTTTAACGGCTAATTTAGTCTAAAAAGTACATTTTATAAGTTGATCGACTCATAAACTTGTAAAGCCTACTTAGTGGTGATAGTTTTCCTTTTAATTTCAGTATATATACTACTGCCACGAATTTTTTTCTCATATCCAAAAACAACCGTTTAGCTGGCAGGGGGGGGGGGGGGGGACACTTGAATCTAACAAAAATTTTCACTTTAAAGCTTAATATGCATATGCTTCCTATGCTGTATTTGTGTTTGGTGTAAATAAAAGTATATTTCATTCATTCATTCATATTTCGCTAACGGATCCCTAAATCGAAAAATGGTTTTCCCACACTCATAATATTTTTAAATTACCTATCCAACGATACCCCACAACATGGGGTAGACGAAAAAAAAAACCATTCCCACTTCGCGTGTAGGGGAGGTACACTAAAAAAATATAGTTTTCATGATTTTATTTTACCACTTTGTCGGCTTGATTAATATGTATACCCATGCCAAATTACAGCTTTCTAGTTAAGCGTCTCTGAGCCAAGCCGCGGACAGACGGACAGACGGACAGACGGACAGACGGACAGACGGACAGACGGACAGACGGACAGACGGACAGACGGACAGACGGACAGACGGACAGACGGACAGACGGACAGACGGACAGACGGACAGACGGACAGACGGACAGACGGACGGACATGGCGAAACTATAAGGGTTCCTAGGGTTCCTAGGGGTCCTTGTTGACTTCGGAACCCTAAAAATGAATGAAAAAAAATAGGAATGTAGGTAATCAGGAATATTCAGACCTATTTCCTATTTTATTTCATTTATGATATTCGGTAATGTGCGAAGAGAGCGGATTTTTGGAGTAATTCCCCCAAAATGCTCCGATGTTTATCTTTTCTAATAATTAAACATGTTTCAGGTCGACCGTATCGCTATTTTTACGCCATCAGCTCAGACATCGATATCGAAAATCCTGGAGCGGTAAGTCCGTGAAAAAAAAAACAACATAAATAGCCTCGCCCATTGCTCCTGAATCCAGGAAGCGGTGTGGTTAGAACCTGGATCAAATTCCGTACTAATGAGTCGTTCTAGAAATCTTAATAAAAATCAATTTTCTCCCAACATACACTATTAAGGGTTGAGCCTCATCTGGCACTCACAGCATCGCATTTTTTCACGCTCTATCCTTTTCTGTCGCTCAGAAATGTCATTCGCTAGAGCGAGGAAGGTCGCAGCACTGCCGGTGCTGCCGCGTGCGATCGTATTCCCGCTATCTTTCTCGTCCTAGCAAATGACGTTCCTGAGTGACAGAAAAGGATGGAGCGAAGGAAAAATGCGATGCAGTGCTAGCTGGTAGATGAGGTTCGATTCTTACAAGACGAGTTCTTACAAAAAAAATTATGACGGAGCAACCAATGACCATGATTTATTTATATGGTACTAGTTTATATAGTATGATTTGTAATTACCACTGATTTTCAGTTTTCAGTGAAGTCTCTTCTTCCTCGTATCTTCATCCTGAGGGACGTGACCATCGCACCCCAGGCCCAGCTCTCCGGGCCTCTCGGGCTTAGGCCCAATGATCCTACTTACGCATGCTTAGATTTCGAGGCTTGTGTTGTATACACTGTCCATAAAGCCCCACTTGCATAAACCTGGGCTGGGTTACCAATTAACTCTGGGATAAATAGCTAACTCTGTTTTTTTTTCTACACAAAAAATAATTTTATTTTTATTTTTTATTTATTGATTTCTTAACGATTGTTACATTGTTCAAAGGTAGAGGTTACATAATGTTCAAGTTAAAGCTACAACCACTTATAAAGAAATACAGCATGCAATAATATTTAGCTTAATCAGTAGCAAGTAGAGCCACTTTAGAGCAATCCATTGAAGATACTTTATTTTTTCTGAATTTTTTCGGAATTGTTTCTGAATAGTGCCGAAGATTTAAATTTACTTACTAATTAACATTTTAGCACACTTAACATTAAGCCTGTGACAGAGTAGACGTATTAAATAAGGACGGAATTTATGAAATAAGGATATTATTGCGAAGCTTTCCCATGGAATCATGAAAGATGTCGATGGAATCACTATAAGTGTTGTACAGTTTACACAAACGAGCTACTGCAGAATTTGAACCTAAAACCGTTCTTCTTAGTGGAGGCACCATCGGTGTTATGATGTTTCATTATGATGATCATGGATCAATTCCATCTTAACCTACTGGGCTAGTATGGCAGCGTGATACAGCGTCTTCACTCTCTTTCTATTTGCGCGCGAACGAGATATAAAAGGGCGTGATATAGCCGTATCTCGCGTAACATGCTTGCTACGGCGGCTGGAGTTAGAGCCGAGCCATAATCACAAGCAATTGTTAAGCGTAGGCGTTGACGGAACGATATCGTTGCGATACTGCCGTGAGATAATCGTGTAGTGGCAATGTAGCGACGATAACGCTCAGTAAAAAACGCGGCGTTTCAGTTGCGATGTCGTCGTTGCAATGCAATTGCGAAATCGCCTACGCTGAAAAATCCCTTGTGTAATTATGGCTCTAAATTGCCCATCCTTGTAATCATAACTCAAGCGGGGTTTAAGTGGAGTTCCTGTAGGTTTTTACTTCGGAACCCGTCAAGACTACTCCGATTTCGATAATTTTTTTTTTAAATCAAGGTAATTTAAAATACTACAACCTTTACAGTTAAAAAATTGACGCTATTTTTTTTTCGTATAGAAATCTTTGAGCCAGTGTAGCTTTGAAACTATATAATATAACGGAAATCTGATAAACCACAGACAAGGATATTAGTTTCTGGATCGTGTTAAAAAAATCATTAAATTTATTTGGTTAATATTCAAAATAGAATCAAACTTCGTTTGTATGGAGCGCGCTCATCAATGTTTATTCGTCAGCCAATCTCAATTAAAATTGCCTCAATGTAAAGAGAATGTCCTGTTCTTACATGAATTCGCAAGTAGTGAATTTTTTTTTCTTAAAATATTTTTTTTTGGGTTAAGTACAACTTTTTACTTGACTGAGAGCATCAATTTTTAAACTAAAAGGTTGTAGTATTTTAGATTACATACGTTTAAAAAAATCATGAAAATCGGAGTAGTTTTGACCGTTTCCGAAGCTATAGAACTTTTTAAAGCTACAGGTACTCTGTTATTTAGGATAGAGTTTGGGCCTCTGCTAGTGAAATATGGATATTCTGTCTCTCATTACCTCCTTCTCGGGGAATATATTATGATGGTATGTTAATTGAATTAACACACGGTAATAAAATTGTTCCCAGCTAATCAAAGTGGACACGGAGTCTGGTGTGACTAAGACCTGGAGTGCTCCCGACTGTTACGCTAGCGAGCCTATCTTTGTACCAACACCTGGCGGCGTGGTTAGTGGTTTGTGCTTTTTAACCGACGAAAAAACAAAAAACGGAGGAGGTTATCTATTCGACGCGTATATTTTTTGTTTTATGTATGAACACGCATAACTTTCTACAGAGTAGTCCGATTTTGATAATTCTTTTTTTATTGGAAAGGGTATACTCCCAAGGTGGTCCCATTTCAATTCGGTAAAGATCTGATGACGCACTTCGGAGCTACACAATAGAACTCCTCAAAAGTTGACAGCAAATCATCGGCGATAGAAAAGTTTGCTTCGTATCGATGTACCCTTTGTGTGTGCTGATATTCAGAATTCAACTAATGTATTTCACCATAAAAAAATTATGAAATAAAAATTTTTTACAAAAAAATAAAACCGACTTCAAAACTCAAAAAGTATAAAATAATATTGCAGCCGATGAATTTTACGTTAGCTATCAATTTTTTTTATTGGAGTCGGTGTCAAGCCTAGCCCCAAAAAAAATACTGCAAGCTCAGTCTCGAATCGTACAGGCTTGACAGCGACTTCAATAAAACAAATTGATAGCTAACGTAAAATTCATCGACTGCAATATCTAAACTATTATAAAACTGTAACAGAAATTTGTCTGTACATTGAAGATATTTACAAAAAAAAATTACGATATGGTTTTTAGATGTCCCGGATTCAAAATCACAAATTTTTGGATTTTTTGTCTGTCTGTTTGTTTGTTTGTTTGTTTGTTCGTTTGTTTGTTTGTTTGGGTGTTTGTTTGTTCGAGTATCACGCAAAAACTACTGAACCGATTTTGATGAAATTTTTTTTGTTTGATAGCTTATCATCTGACTTAAAATCTGGTATATAATTTATGCGGACGAAGTCGCGGGTAAAAGCTCGTTATTTTATACTTTTTGAGTTTTGAAGTCGGTTTTAGAATAAAAATGATTTTCTCATTAACTAATAAGTATCTATTATGCTCATGTTGTTAACGATGATAGATGGCTAGCCTCTCGGCAAAAACTGTGCTTAAGAATTCTAATCCTGCTTAGTCGCCTCTTACGACAGCCACAGGTCGAAGTGCGATGGTATATTCTGATCCGGGAGCCTAACGCATAATTGATGAAACTAGCATATTATAATATAGGTAGGTACCACCACCCAATAAAGTGTCAGTGCCGTGCCTACTTTGGAAATTAACATTTTTAGTTAGAGTAAGACCCCCATGGCACGTTGCGGAGAGGTATGGACTCTGAATCATGCGGATCCTAACTTATGAGGGTTCTAACTTATGTATCAAATAATCAAGTGCGATGATAGCCCATACGGAAGAGGGCTAGCGCCTCAATCACGAGGCCGCGGTTCGATTCCTGCCTGCGTAACATGACAGAGGCGAGAGCGACATAGGCTGTGGACATAGGTCACTTTTAAACGTCAAATTTGAGTGAGATACTATAGAGATAACTGCCAATTTGACGTTTAGAAGTGACCTGTGTCACTCTCACCTCTGTCATGTTACGCAGGCTGGTCTGTACCACTAAGTTCTTCGCAATTTATGTACGGTTGTATTTATCATTTACTAAGTAGCTTCAGTCGCAGTGTTACCTACATAACGACCCTTGCTTGCAATAGCCCAACCACAAATAATAATATGTATCATCATTTACTAAAGTAGCTTCAGTCGCAGTGTTACCTACATAACGACCCTTGCTTGCAATAGCCCAACCACAAATAATAATATCTATCAAATACCAACTGCTCTCAAATGGTGAAGGAAAACATCGTAAGGAAACCTGCATACGCTAAAGAAGATGAAATTATGATGCGTAATACCAATACGCATTGCGCACGCATTGTGGACTAGCGCATACACCCACCGTGAGGGTTGGCCTGTGCCATGCAGTGGGACGTATTTAGGCCACCATTATTATGTTTTCTACATCCATAATGTTGTGCAATGACCTGCCTCTACTATGACCCTATCAGTTGAAATGTCATAGTTAAGTCACAGGTCCGGCACTTCAAAGAACGTTTTAGATTTGACATGATGACGTTCGCACATGCGCACTTCGCGAAAACTGTACATGACATATGTGTAGGGTTGATTGACTTAACACGCATTGTATGAACTACATTATACATTTTGTTACTTTTTATAGTTCATTCTGTTATTTAAAAACGTTTTTAAGCCAAAGAATCACAGAAAATGTGAATTTAGCGTTATTTTCCAACGTTTATTTTTACTGTATGGAGAAAAATAAAATATATTTTATGTAGTCATATTCAACGGGTGCGCGCGTCTGACTGCCTTCCCTTGCTCGGCTTCCCTCAAGTTACCACAGAGAGTGTGAGGGGAGGTGGGGTATCTGAAGTCAGTGGGGGGCGGGGAGTGGCCGTTCTGTATGTAGAACTATATACTATTACCTATTCTGTGGTTAAGTGTAAGGATCCTTAAAAAATTGGGTTGCCACCAACCAGATCTGTGGACACCCATTTGACAATTGAATGCAAAAATGTTTTTCAGGAGGAGGATGACGGCGTACTCCTGAGCGCTGTGCTGAGGAGCGGGCACGAGCAGGTCGTGTCGCTGGTCGTGCTCGACGCGCGCACCATGCACGAGGTGGCACGTGCCGAGTTCCAGACTCCATCCCCTGCGGTGCGGTGCTTACATGGCTTATTTTTACCTGCGTAAATAAGATGAATAAAAGTAAAGATTGTAGTTGGAGCTTATTTGCACAGCTATTTTTTTCACAAAAAATTCTGTAACCTGTGGACACACTGGAAAGTATTCGCACATATGGAATAAAATCCTGAGGGTGGCTACTTTCTGGCTCCGGAAAATAAATCACGGGAATTTAAATCGCGCGAATGAAAATCGCTGTGTGGGTGTGGACAAGCCCAAACTACTACGAAAAGATAAGATAAGATAAGATAAGTACACAAAAAAACAACAATATTAATAATTATAATTAGTTTAGCACAATTTATAAAAAAAATATTAATAAAATAATATTAGAACCTGGAGTGTTTTGAATCTCATTCGCTGAGTCCAGTAGTTGAAAATGTCAAAGTTATTGTGGAGATACGCATCTTTCTACTGCTGATTCGACTTTAAAAAATCACTCCAAGAGTGCGATTTTTGAAAGTCAAATCAGCAGTAGAAAGATGCGTATCCCCCATAGAGAAAATACCAGGCTCCCCCTGGGTAGAATACCTACCTACCTACAAACTAACTGAACACGGACGAGTAGGTATGTACCTACCGACCGGATGATGATTGAAAAAAGCAGACATCAACACAAAAAAATCGTACGCGAACTGATGATGATGACATAGACTCGACGTAGAGGGAATCATTATAAAGAGAATCGGCGTAAAGGGAATCGACGTAGAGAAACTCGGCGTAAGGGGAACTCGCTGCAAATTGCACGACTTGAGCCGTGTGTGGCCGGGCATTATATGCATCAGCATCGATTCATCACCCATATTTGCTAAATACGGCCCTGCATACTCATTGAGAATCTCTAGCGCATATCTTTCCCCTGTCAGAGTGCCATTTTCTATGGCCACTAACTCATTTACAGCAACACTACTACACTGTACTTGTGTACGTTACGAGGCACAAATTGCGTAATTTTAGAGCTTTTGATTCTATCTCTATAACGCTATGGGCGCTGATGCAGCGCAAACTCAGTATTGGCGATACATTGAGCACTTTGCAGATTAATGACAAGAGGTGGCGTTGTAAATAATTTTGTACTAATACAGGGTGTTTGGAAGGTGGGTGCGGACCTTTGAAGGGACGTTAGTATAGACCATTTAGAACATGTTGTGCCATATTTGTCCTAGACCAAGTCTGATATATATTTTTTTTAGAGTACTCATACGTTTTTTGTGCCAAAAACCCAAAATTTGTCAATTAAGTGCTAATAACGTTTAGTTTAAGCTGAAATGTCATTTTTTTAAATTGAATTCATTAGTCCAATGTATCCTTTGTTGTACTGAAGCATTTTAAGGCACCATTGTGTCCAAAAAAGAAAATACAGACTATTTAAACATAACAGAAAAATTTCAAATTAAAAAATCGTTGAGCTTTAGTTATTAGTAACTACGCATTCTTTTTGCCTAGTTCCAGAAAAGTCATGATCCTAGTAGACCCAGAGCCCCCAACGGTCTAGGGCCTAAACGTATAGGAAAGCTGGATTCAGTCTAGCTTGAAAATAGACGCCAAAGTACATCACTTAAGCTCGGTCTTATGACTCAAAGCGGTCACTGAAATTTTTTACAGCGGTCAGACAATCGCGAAAAAATTGTGTCTGGGCCTAAACATATAGGAAACGAACTGGATGCATTTAAAGAAAGAGCCCTCTTAGGACAATACCACAGCATATTTATTTTTTCTCAAATCGGTCACTGTTCAAAATCAGACCGGGGTTGAAAATCGAAAAAAATGGGTCTTGGGCCTAAACATATAGGAAATGTGAAACCAACTTGGATCGACAGAACACACTTTACCCATCATGAAAAACCCGGTCTTACATGGCGGATCGGTCACCTTTCCAGAATCAGACCACTTTTATAATATAGCAAAAATGACAGATATCTCGATAATGGTTAAGTGATAGAAAAAAATTTTAATGAACAAAATTTTTGGAAATTTAATGTTCTTTAAGTTTGCAATAGCTTTGTTTACAATTTGATGCATAGTAGACGAGATATTTGTAAAAACTGAATAATTAAAATAGTAATAGATAGATGTCTCGACAACGGTTGATGATAGGAAAAGTTTGTTCAGAACACAATTGTAGATAATATTATGTTCTATAAGTTTTGTTATAGCTTTGTTCACGATTTGATGCATACGAAACGAGATATTTGCAAAAACGTATTAATTAAAATAGTAATAGACAGATATCTCGAAAACTGTTGATGATAGGAAAAGTTTTTTAACATACAATTGTAGATAATGTTATGTTCTACAGGTTTTGTAATAACTTTGTTCACAATTTGATGCATACGAAACGAGATATTTGCAAAAACGAATTAATTAAAATAGTAATAGACAGATATCTCGAAAACTGTTGATGATAGGAAAAGTTTTTTAACATACAATTATAGATAATGTTATGTTCTACAAGTTTTGTAATAACTTTGTTCACGATTTCATTCATGGGATTGGAATAAAAAAAATTATTTGCATTGGTACCGGTAAAAAGAGAAACTCTTAATACTCCACAACAAGCAATTAATCTTAGATTAGACAAATGAGTAAATGATATTTTTTTCTTAAACTTGATAATTTTGATGAAAAAAGAATTATGACCTGAATGTCGTATAAGTTAGTTTTTTGTAAATATCTCGTTTTTTATGCACACAATTTAAAAAGTTAATACAAATCTTGTAGAACAAACAATTATCAACAATTTTATTCTGACTAATTTTTTTCTACCGCTGTCGGGATATCTGTTTATTATTATTTTTAATAATTAGTTTTTGCACATATCTCGTTTTCTATACATAGCATTAAATAAATAAATAACGCTCACAGGCACATACATTGTAATGATCCCTAATTAAGCCGTAGGCTTTTTGCTATGGGAACTATATACAGCAACGGCACAAACATATAACATCCATGACCGAACCGGGATTCGAACCTGGACCCTGGATTGGCAGTCCGGCGTGCAAAGAAAGCGTTGTAAAAAAGTTATAACCAAATTTGTAGAACAGCATTATCTACAATTTTATTAGACAAACTTTTTCTGTCATCAACCGTTGTTGAGATATCTGTCTATTACTATTTTAATTATTTAGTTTTATAAATATCTCGTTTCTTTTGCATCATATCGTGAACAAAGTTATTACAAAACTTGTAGAAAAGAACATTATCTACAATTGTATCTTAAACAGACTTTTCTATCATCAACCGTTGTGGAGATATCGTTTATTACTATTTTAATTAATTATTTTTTGCAAATATCTCGTTTCGTATGGATCAAATTGTGAATAAAGTTATTAAAAACCTGTAGAACATAATATTATCTACAATTGTATGTTAAAAAACTTTTCCTATCATCAACAGTTTTCGAGATATCTGTCTATTACTATTTTAATTAATTCGTTTTTGCAAATATCTCGTTTCGTATGCATCAAATCGTGAACAAAGTTATAACAAAACTTGTAGAACATAATATTATCTATAATTGTGTCCTGAACAAACTTTTCCTATCATCAACCGTTGTCGAGATATCTGTCTATTACTATTTTAATTATTCAGTTTTTACAAATATCTCGTCTACTATGCATCAAATTGTAAACAAAGCTACTACAAACTTAAAAAACATTACATTTCCAACAATTTTGTTCGTAACAAATTTTTTCTATCACTAACCACTGTCGAGATATCTGTCATTTTTGCTATATTATAAAAGTGGTCTGATTCTGGAAAGGTGACCGATCCGCCATGTAAGACCGGGTTTTTCGTGATGGGTAAAGTGTGTTCTGTCGATCCAAGTTGGTTTCACATTTCCTATATGTTTAGGCCCAAGACCCATTTTTTTCGATTTTCAACCCTGGTCTGATTTTGAACAGTGAACGATTTGAGAAAAAATAAATATGCTGTGGTATTGTCCTAAGAGGGCTCTTTCTTAAATGCATCCAGTTCGTTTCCTATATGTTTAGGCCCAGACCCCATTTTTTCGCGATTGTCTGACCGCTGTAAAAAATTTCAGTGACCGCTTTGAGTCATTAGACCGAGGCTAAATGATGTACTTTGGCGTCTATTTTCGAGCTAGACTGAATCCAGCTTTTCTATACGTTTAGGCCCTAGACCGTTGGGGGCTCTGGATCTATAGCACATTCTTCAGGTGAAAGAGGCATGATTTACTTTTTGTAGCATGACTATGACTCATCGATCAAGAAAAAAATTGAAAACAAAAACAGAAAGAAATAAATGAATGGTAAAATTGTAATTCGAAAAGGATTATTTTTGATTTTAAAGTTTTTTTCAGCCATTTTCTTAAAAGAAGGTTACCGACTACGAAGTTTTTATATATGAAATTAAACTTTTTTTTGAGTCCTTTTTATTTCGATAGTATATCTTGTGTACTTAAAAAGTTATTGCAATTTTAAAAGTGTGATACTTATGCAGGTTTTGTTTTGTTTTGTATTATAAAACTGTTAAAGAAATGTGTCTGTACATTGAAGATATTTACAAAAAACAAATTACGACATGGTTTTTACCTGTCCCTGATTCCAAATCACAAATTTTTGGATTTTTTGTCTGTCTGTCTGTTCATTTGTTTGTTTGGGTGTTTGTTTGTTCGAGTATCACGCAAAAACTAGTGAACCGATTATGATGAAACTTTTTTTGTTTGATAGCTTATCATCTGACTTCAAATCTGGTATATAATTTATACGGACGAAGTCGCGGGTAAAAGCTCGTACTCTTATAGTCCTGGCGGTACGCTCTTGAAATTCAGTAAAATGCTGCAAATGCTGTTAAAAGCATGAATTTCGGAGCGATTGATCTTTGGTCCATATAAATCCATTTGACCTATGGGTCAAAGCACCAAAAAATAAAAAAAGAGAGAGGAGTTATGACGTCATCTTTTTTTTTGTATGAAAAAAAATTGTTGTTCTAAAACCAATCATCCAAATCACCGCTCAACAAATTAGTGAACGATGATACGCAAGGACATTCAAACGGGCTTTTATTAGAAGATGTAGAGCGTGTGGGCAGAAGGAAAGCAATTTGATCATTTACTATACTATTTAAATAATTTTCAACAATTTCTGTTACTTTTTTATTAATGTAACCCTCGTCGTCGTCGTCATCATCAGCCCGTATCCACCCACGACATATAAGCCTCCTTCCCATTTCGCCATTTTTGTCGATCCTGCGTCAATTGTATCCAGGCCTTGCACCAAAAAATAAAAAAAGAGTGAGGAGTTATGACGTCATCTTTTTTTTTGTATGAAAAAAAATTGTTGTTCTAAAACCAATCATCCAAATCACCGCTCAACAAATTAGTGAACGATGATACGCAAGGACATTCAAACGGGCTTTTATTAGAAGATGTAGAGCGTGTGGGCAGAAGGAAAGCAATTTGATCATTTACTATACTATTTAAATAATTTTCAACAATTTCTGTTACTTTTTTATTAATGTAACCCTCGTCGTCGTCGTCATCATCAGCCCGTATCCACCCACGACATATAAGCCTCCTTCCCATTTCGCCATTTTTGTCGATCCTGCGTCAATTGTATCCAGGCCTTGCACCAAAAAATAAAAAAAGAGAGAGGAGTTATGACGTCATCTTTTTTTTTGTATGAAAAAAAATTGTTGTTCTAAAACCAATCATCCAAATCACCGCTCAACAAATTAGTGAACGATGATACGCAAGGACATTCAAACGGGCTTTTATTAGAAGATGTAGAGCGTGTGGGCAGAAGGAAAGCAATTTGATCATTTACTATACTATTTAAATAATTTTCAACAATTTCTGTTACTTTTTTATTAATGTTACCCTCGTCGTCGTCGTCATCATCAGCCCGTATCCACCCACGACATATAAGCCTCCTTCCCATTTCGCCATTTTTGTCGATCCTGCGTCAATTGTATCCAGGCCTTACCGACGCTTCTCTTGATGAAGTCAAAATTTCTGGCTGCCATACTACCCTCTCCTCATTGGCCTAATCTTGGCCATGACTCTATTAAAGCTTTACCCCACCTTCCAACATAATTGTCAAACAATTACCGCCTTGTAAGTCTTAATTTTGAAAAACTCAGATACTGCAAAAATAGCTCCGATTCAGTTTGAATAGCAGTATCTTTATTTTTAAACAAACAAATAGCATGTGCTGTACCATTTTAAAATCAGCACTAAATAGGGCATTTTTGGTAAAGTTGGCCACCCTGGTCGCCATACATTTTTTTAGACCACACATGCTCAAACTTAGGTGAAAATTCCAGGAAAAGTTTAAAGATTACTTTAAGATTATTTTTTAGGGTTCCGTACCTCAAAAGGAAAAAACGGAACCCTTATAAGATCACTTTGTTGTCCGTCTGTCTGTCTGTCTGTCTGTCTATCAAGACGCTTTTTCTCTGAAACGGGTGGAGGTATCACGTTGAAATTAATAACAAATACTAAGGTCTTCGGTCCCTTGGTGGTGGAAAAAATTCAAGCTTCTAAGTCAACGCAATCAAAAGATACGAACATTTGTTATCAAATTTTCATAATAGCAGCTCGCAAACAAAAACCTATTATATACTTCCCGTTGACATAGAATCATGAAATTTGGCAAGAAGCTAGGTCTCAAAGCACAAGTATGGGAAAAAATCCAAAAATTGTTAATTTGTAGTCATATCACATAAAAATAGCATAAAAACATATTTTTCGGTTACAAACTTACATTTTCAGTTGGAGCATCAACCGTGTTGTATAGATCGATACATGGGAGAAAAACTTTTCCACCGCAAAGTTAAGTTTGTCGTGAGTTTGTCTTTCAATCCATGTTCGGATTTATATATCCTTTTATCCACACTTCTTAGTGCTCACCTTACCTACAAATACTTCGTGGATACCATTCATAGATTCATAGCCGACGTAGAGTCATCATGTCAAATAATTTTAATGTAGTGATGTGCTGTATTTGAATATCTACCGATGTCGATAATAATGGAAGGTAATAAAAGTATGCTGCCGATTGAAATAATTATTTATGTCTTGGTGATGGATTCATGTCAATTAAACCACTAAAACAGAAACAGTGGTTTTTGTTGTTTTAATAAATACTGTAGAATGTTCAAACTAAAATATTTATTTTAAATCACAAAGATTTGAAACTAACATAATTTCAAATACTTAATGCAATTTTTAATTTGGTTGGTAGGTATTATGTGTGCCATTGGGTGTGTTCTTCGATTCCTGTAATTTGAACCCACTTTTGAGACCTGAAAATAAAAACATTAAAATATTATGAAATCATCAAAAACATCGATATCGATATTTTCCATAAATAATTAAACACTATTTTGAATAAATTTCATTTTTCTGGAGCTAAAAATTATTTGCATTTTTGCGTAAACATAAATCAGGCATAAATTACCGAAAAATTCACTCACCTTGCTTTATTTGTTGGAAATTTATCTTGCTAGAAATGATCAATATTGCACATTTCAGGTTTGAAAACAAACTGACAGCTAACATAATTATGTGACATTTTCATAAAAGAGAGGGTCAAGAAAGGAGATGAATATGTGAACGCTCATGCCAAGTTTCGCAGATTTTTTACCAGTACGAAGTTGCGAAGTTCTAAACTGTAGTCTTTGGTTCCGATCACTATACAGTTTGGAATTTTTTAACGCCACCTGGGAAAGTACTGTATAAATAGGTACTGGAGATAGAAAATTTTACTATGTGGGGAACTACTACAGATGTCCAGCACCCACAAGCTATAGCAAAGATGCCAACAGATGGCGATACCGTAGCTCACGGAAATACGCTCCATACAAAGACAACGTTCATCGTAAATACGCAACTCGTAACCTACTACACATAAGGTTTACAATCGAATGCGAGACATAAATCGCGCAAGAGAAATAATCACAGAGATTCGATATATATAGAAGGTCCAACTAAGAACTGTTGGACCAAGGCCGGTCCCCAGGCTTCATACATAGCCTGGTGGAAGATCCTCCCTTTTCAATGGAGGAACATTCCCAGTAGCACCTCCATAACTCAAAGGAAACATTCCTTTATTTTTAAGAAGAAACAAAACTATATTCAAAGATTTGCGAAAATTCGCTTTCCACACCCGTAAATCGAACCGACTAAAATCTGAATCGATCCGAAAAAAATAGCACCCTGTACTTTTATCCCATCAAAATCATTTCATGTATTTTAAAAACCGACTAAGTAGGTACAAGTCGGGTCTCGGGCAATTAGTGTTCCGTACTACCAGTTGTTTTAACAAGGGTCATTGATGAAACTACTATAAATTGACACTTACTAAACTTAGTATGTGGTCACATAGTCACTGAAGATCATTTTACACAAGTCCTACTAGTGTTTGTTTTTTTGGGTATAGAAAAGAAAGTATCTTACTGTACATTATGGAATGCAATAAATATATTGAGTATTGAGTATTGAAACTATCCTAGTTAGTGCCACCCTGATAATTTTCCCGCCATCTACAAGTTATTTCTGATGTTCATGATTTTTTTCAGATCTTATACCTCTATATTTTTTGAAATAGAGGTTGGGACAGCAATTTCTCGGATTTAATTGAAAATTTTGTTAAACAAAGTTTTAATAAAACAATTGAAAAGCATATTTTTAGACTCGTATTTTTACAAGCTTTCAATTGATACCCCACACCATAGGGTAGACTTTTTTTTTATTTACCCTTTCTTACTCCACAATATAAAAATTTTGCGTTTTTTACTTCTTTTATGATACTGGACCAGCAATTGCTGTATGTGTGCCGAGTTTCAACTTCCTATGTCTTACGGTCTCTGAGAAAAATGCCTATGACAGACGGATGGACGGACGGACAGACACCGAGCTGATTCCATTTTCTGGAGGCAACGGACTTTATAAGGTGGGCGGCGCCCTTAAACATACAAGCGTCGAACTTGGTGTCATTATAGAGAAAATCTAAAGTAAAACAACACAACAAAACCGGCCCACCAAGTGTGAGCCAATGAATTAATTTCTTTCATACAACACAATTTGTTTCGTTAATAGAAACCCCCAAATTATATTGTATGGTAGTACGGAACCCTCGGTGCGCGAGTCCGACTCGTACTTGGCCGGTTTTTTAATAGAACAACCCTAACTTTCTCATGCACGTCTGATAACACACTCCTAGAGAATATTATGCAAAAAGTGGACTGTAAAAATCTCTTCTTTTGTGGCCATGGTGGTCAAAAGAGTAACAAAGGTACCAAATTTCAGAAAAAATGTTTAAGTCCAAATATCTCGAAAACCGTGGCATTTTTACTGGACATGAAAGTCTAGTGTCTAGACTGGTTTGAGGTCCTGTATCAGCCGGTGCAAGGTTATCCATTACTTACCGGACATCCTGTACATGGACCAAAGATCAATCGCTCCGAATTTCATGCTTTTAACACCATTTGCAGCGTTTTTGTGGCGTACCGCTAGACTATTATACAACGTGTTAATGAATTACACGTAGCCTTAAAGGAAAACGTCATCTCAAATTTCCACCCTGTATACATATAGTATAGGTAGGTACGTCTCATGCAAATAAAGGTGAAATCAAATTAAATGAATTTTACTTATATTTTGTCGTCGAATAAAATTATTTAGTAGTCTGAATCTACTACCGCTTCGGATGGCGATAATTTGATGATACTCAAGCCTATTCTTATACAACGTGTTAATGAATTAACGCAAAACTAGAAAGTAGTTCGTTTAGAATCGAGAGCAGAATCGAATTATCATGGTTTCAACATAGGTTTTTTTTTTCAAAATATTAAATAATTTTTTTGCATAATTAAAAATTTACTGAACCCGATGACAACCCACCCGCACGTGCACACCACCCTACTTACTACCAAAACAAGATTATTAAAATGTATCTATGAGTACGTTAGCGATTTCTTTCAGTGCTGAAATGATAACAAATCATTTTACTTTAAATTTTTAACTATCAAAATAATGAAATGATGAGGTTTTGCGCTAATTCATTAACACAGGTGTATGAGGTTTTGCGCTAATTCATTAACACGTTGTATATTCCGTGGTAAGGCCTAGGTTACGATAAAGATACAGATAATAAATTTAGTGTCAAAAATATGCGGTGCATTAGGAATTAGGATTAAGATAAGAGAGTATTAAGTAATTAGCACCTATCTTTTATTATTATTCAGGTACCTGAGTCGAATATGGCCTGCCGATAAATATGGCCACTGGTTATTATTTCTAAAACGTGGAAATTTTCAAAATCGAGAGACAGCGCTGCAGTTATAAAAAATCACATGCAATTTTGTCCCGTATTTTCGTTATTTTTCTATTTTATTCTTTTCTTTTTATGTTGCCATGTTGTCTGGCATTTGTACTTTGAAGTTAATGTGTGTGTTTCTCAAATTACTGAAGTGTTTGTGATCCATGTGAATAAAGAAAATAAAACCATGAGACTGAAAATATGGCCAACGACTGGCCATATTCACAGTATGAATTATTACACAAATATTATTTTTTGTTTAAAGGATTGGCGCGATACAACTGTAAGGGGATAAGTATAAGTTCGAGAAGAATTGTTTTATTAGTGTCAAAGCCGTCACAACTTGTTTTATTATATTTTTAAGTTGACTGTTATAAATATTACAGATTTTGGTGGGTCTCAGACAGTTTTGATATTTTTACTGTTTATTTCTTAAGTTAAACGATTTTTTAAATTTGTTTATTAGTTCAAATCTTCTAAATAAAAATACAATAAAGCAGACAATTTATTTTACATAACAACATTAACTTTTACCGTAAGTTTAACAATATTAATTATTCATACAGTAAATATGGCCACATCCATGGCCATATTTACCTCCCCCGTCGGAAATATGACGATTTTTTACTTTTTCAAAAAGTAAAGAATATCTGTAAACGTAAAATATTTTTGTCAGGTTTTTCCCTATAATATGAAAGCTTGATAGGTATTCTTTAGACTTGAATAGTGTGCCTCGCCCTCTAGTCTTTAAAACAATAAAAATATAGACACTAAACATTAAGAGGGCTATCACAGTCCAGTGGCGCCCTCATCGCATTAAAAAAGATTTCTCTTTAAAGAAAGCCTAAATTAAAAAAGTGTTCAACATCAAAACTACAAAAGCCTTCAAGCCATTGTTATACAATACTTTTATATGTTCTAAACATTCCACTTTTAGACAATTTCGAATAATAAAAAAAAAGCGGCCTTTTTTTTTCTTTTTTCAAAATTTGTATGTGTAGACCTTTAAAAAACCTATGAAAATAGCTTGAAGGCTTTTGTAGTTTTGATTTTGAGCATTTTTTTAATTTAGGCATTCTTTATTGAGGATTCTTTTTTAATGTGATGCGGGCGCCACTGGACTGTTATAGCCCTCTTAAGGTGGCCATATTCGACCCGGGTACCTTTATTAGGTACCTAATAAAAGGCCATAAATTTTGTATACCGACAGAGATTAGTTACACAGACTGCATTAATGCCGCTACCTTGTGCAATAAAACCCTATATATTAGTTAAAACATATCTAATCGTTTTCGGACTTCCTCCCTCCTTTGCTTTGTAAGTATTCCTTTTTTACTCTCTCTGACGCAAAAAAGGTGTTGCCATTTTTTTGCTGAGAGTTCGAGATTCATTTGTCCTTTCTATTTTAGTTAGGTACCTATTAACAAAGATGGCATCATTTGAGGAGAAGCTGTACCCAAACTGTGATGCGAGCGTGTGGCTTAGATCTTGTGAGGAGGAGGTGAATAAACCCATGCAGGGTGAAGTTCGAGGTATGAAGACCTTCAATGGTTTATGATACCTTCACATCTTATCATCATACGATGATTAATAATGAGTATTATTAAAGTATCTCAAAGTCATCTCAAATTTCCACCCTGTATACATATAGTATAGGTAGGTACGTCTCATGCAAATAAAGGTGAAATCAAATTAAATGAATTTTACTTACATTTTTGTCGTCGAATAAAATTATTTAGTAGTCTGAATCTTCTACCGCTTCGGATGGCGATAATTTGATGATATACAACAAGCCTATTCTTATACAACGTGTTAATGAATTAACGCAAAACTAGCAAGTAGTTTGTTTAGAATCGAGAGCCTAATCGAATTAAGTATCATGGTTTCAACATGGGTAATTTTTTTCAAAATATTAAATAATTTTTTTGTAAAATTTAAAATTTACTGAACCCGATGTCAACCCACCCCACGGGCATACCCTACTTACTACCAAAACCAAACCAAAACAAGATTATTAAAATGTATCCATGAGTACGTTAGCGCCTTCATTCATTGCTGAAATGATAACAAATCATTTTTGCTTCAAAACTTAAAATGCGAATAACTTTAAATTTTGACTATCAAAAATAATGAAATTATTGTTTCAATCTAATTATTTTATTATAAATCAGTTGGGGTGTATGAGGTTTTGCGTTAATTCATTAACACGTTGTATATAACGATAACGATGCTTTGCAGGTGTGATACCAGCGTGGTTGCGCGGCAGTCTCTTGCGCAACGGTCCCGGGTCCATCAAAGTCGGCTCCATGCGGTTTGACCATCTGTTCGACAGTTCTGCCTTGCTGCACAGGTATATGATCACTATACAGGTGTGATATCGGCGTGGCTGTGCGGTAGTCTCCTGCGCAACGATCCTGGGCGCATCAAAGTCGGCTCCATGCGGTTTGACCATCTGTTCGACAGTTCTGCCTTGCTGCACAGGTATATGATCACTATACAGGTGTGATACATGTGCGGTAGTCTCCTGCGCAACGATCCTGGGCACATCAAAGTTGGCTTTATGCGGTTTGACCATCTGTTCGACAGTTCTGCCTTGCTGCACAGGTATATGATCACTATACAGGTGTGATACATGTGCGATAGTCTCCTGCGCAACGATCCTGGGCAGATCAAAGTCGGCTCCATGCGGTTTGACCATCTGTTCGACAGTTCTGCCTTGCTGCACAGGTATATGATCACTATACAGGTGTGATACCGGCGTGGCTGTGCGGTAGTCTCCTGCGCAACGATCCTGGGCACATCAAAGTCGGCTCCATGCGGTTTGACCATCTGTTCGACAGTTCTGCCTTGCTGCACAGGTATATGATCACTATACAGGTGTGATACCGGCGTGGCTGTGCGGTAGTCTCCTGCGCAACGATCCTGGGCACATCAAAGTCGGCTCCATGCGGTTTGACCATCTGTTTTAAGTTCACGATTTAAAGACCACTCTGAATCTATACTATGCCTAGGACTAACGCCAAACAAATCGTATCTAAAGGTGAATTTATTATACATTTTACACAGAATACAATTGGCTTATGTAACGTATTTATGTTTGCAGCCAGTAGGCTCATTTACTTCCCTAATAGACAGGTGGAAAAAGTCATGCCAAAAATCATAATGGAAAAGGTACTTGCGGCAGGATTTTTCTAGGCAACTTGGCGGCGTTGAAATAACCCCTGTGTAAACATACACTAGAATCACATTTCGTTCGCCTATGAAATAGGTGCATAATTTTACGGTCGAATCTCGGACTATTATAAAGTTTGAATAGTCGAAAAAGATACATAAACTGTACTGCTGTCTGTGTTTATCAAGACTGCAGTACCTAAGTATATTTTAGCAAAAGTGAGCCACCCATATTTTAGGAATCCATCCTTGTGACGACCATCACCATACTAACTGCACTCTTGGTTACCATTTCTACCGAATGAGATATTACAATAAAGATCAAAGGTTCTAAACTCGTCACAAGGGTTCCAGAAATATATACAACCCAACCCCACCAAAACAATACTAACTACAGCCTTCATAAGCACGGCAGCATCGTTAGTATTGTATTACAACTTCATCATCAGGTTTGCAATCCACGACGGCACGGTCTCGTACCAGTGCCGGTTCCTGCGCTCTGACACCTTCAAGAAGAACCGAGCCGCCAACCGCATCGTCGTCACCGAGTTCGGGACCAAGGCTGTGCCTGACCCCTGCCACTCTATATTAGACAGGTATTATTATAAAAGTTAATAGCATTTGCTCACGAATGTATTCCTCGAGGTTATCAGAGTCAGAGTTATTCTAAATAAAGCATAAGATTTCGCACTATCCACAAGTCACTAGCAGTGCAGTCTCAAACACGTATCCAGCGTATCCAGGGGAGGATAGGTGGGATTTATCCCTATCCATGATTTTTATGGTAGATTTGACAGCCCGGTAGCACAGTCGGTAGTGAACCTGCCTGCTGTGTCGCGGGTTCTATATTTGTATGATGAATATGAATATTTGTATCCGAGTCATGGATGTTTGTATCTATATATGTATTCTATATCGTTGTCCAGTCATCATAATACAAGTCCAGGCTAGATTCTGGTACTTTAAATGTGACTAGATAATTTGTGTGACATTGTCCAAGATATTTATCCCGTAACGATCCTCCCCCTGAAATCGAAGTATTCGTAAATAAAACAGTGATTATAGCCATTTCTTTCATTTTTTAAATTAATATCTTTCCGACGTCTGCATAGTTAAAGTTGTTCAGTTCGATGGTCTAAACCACATGTTCAAATATTACTAGAGACTTTTGTTACACCCTGTATATCTCTTTTCATTTCCGGTACCACTTTAAGGAGCTTTAGAAGAGCTAAAATTCTTTATTTTTGTTTGTCTAGAGTTAATCGTTCCATAGACGATGTCGTTCATTCCGATAGAGAACTTTAGGCGGTTACTTATTACCTAATGTGGTTTCTACGATGTTGGTTTACCTTCGGATTGATTCACGGTAGATTCGGATTTAACCGCTTTGTCTGTCGCAATTACAGACACAAAAGAAAATCTATTGAGTCTGGACCTGATCAAAAGTCTCTCTAGTCGTCTCAAAAGACCAGAGGCTAACAGTGTTTTAAACAATCACGTTACTGATGTTTTCTGATGCTTTCAGGGTATCTGCTCTTTTCAAGCCTGGCGAGTCGATGTCTGACAATGCAATGATATCGCTTTATCCTTTCGGAGATGAAATCTACGCGTTTACCGAAGCACCTATCATACACAGGTGAGATGGGTTGGCCCTACGAGGACGTTGTAAGTTGCATGGGCAGCCGCCTCCGAACTATGGAGTTACAGGGATACTTAGCAATTATTCGGCACGCGTCCATTACAGGCTTGCTCTGTATTCTGCCTGAGTGTTTGTTCTGACTCTATTGAATAACCACGAAGCTAGTCGCAGGTGATGCTTGTGTTCTGTAGCATCCCTATGATGACCAATGATGGCCAATTCGGTGTCTATATAAACTAATGTACGATTTGGTTTCCAGGATAGATCCAGTAACGTTAGATTCGTTGGAGAGGAAGAACCTCATGCAATATGTAGCTCTTGTTCACCACACATCTCATCCTCACGTCATGCCCAATGGTAAGTGAAACGTGGATTAAGAACATGGATCCAAGAATAATACATGTCAAATTGTGAGTAAGGAAAGCCTTGAAATTATCATCCCTGAAGGTCCTGAATCGTTAACTGAACAACGAACATTTTTCTTTAAATATATACGATTTTTTTTACCAATCCAGATGTTTCTCGTAAAGAACTGGCCATTACCTATCAAAATCTCTAATGCTACGCGCCGTGAGCTACCACTTTAAATGAGACTTTTTTATTTCATTGCAGGTGATGTATTCAATGTGGGTATGTCCGTAGATAAAGGAAGGTTGCGCC
The DNA here is from genome assembly GCA_922987775.1 of Agonopterix subpropinquella. Lineage (NCBI taxonomy): Eukaryota > Metazoa > Arthropoda > Insecta > Lepidoptera > Depressariidae > Agonopterix > Agonopterix subpropinquella. The sequence goes on along the minus strand of OV277703.1, from coordinate 19,342,422 downwards.
ACGTCGTCGTAAAATTCCCTTACACTGAAAAAGGTAACTTCATTTTGAGGTATACAGGGATTTAATATAAATACGATACATACTGAATAATACCATTTAAGTATATCTATTTAATGATCGAATTTTAAGTTATTTTTAGTATGAATTTTGTCGGCCATGCAGCCAGCTGCTATCACCACTTCACAAGTCATTTCATATTTTACTGATCTTAATTTGACCGTTAGCTGATTAATGGGCCTTTTAAGAAACGCAATCTATTTCAGGTGACATGTTCGAGAGAGCTCACATCGTGGGCAGTATGATACCACGATGGACTCTACATCCAGCCTACATGCATACGTTTGGTAAGCAGAGTCCGAAGTCCGAAGAACGAGCTCCAACTAATTTGGCATATTTTTGAACGCTCATAACTTTGGTCTACTTGTTACCTGTAATAGCAGGACGGAGCGATACGAACTCAAAAATAAGAGCGACAAAGACTTACTTTAACGGGAATTAGAGTAAATGGTAATAAAACCTATGGGGACTTGGACGTAACAGACAGACTAGACCAAACGGTAGCTGGACCGAACTGGCCGGATAGCTTTAAAAATGTAACATAACATAACATAACATAAATATTCTTTATTTGCACACCAAAAAAATACAGCAACAAAAACAGAATCAAGAGAACGTAAGGGTACAAATGGCGGTCTTATCACTAAAAGCGACGAATCGCGAATGTACGTGTGGTATGTGACAGAATGTCACAGGTTTCAATCTTTTAGTTCTGGAACATACAGGCTGTCCCAAAAGTGGTGATCTAAAATAGACGAGGGGGTAGTGGAGATCATTTCCAACAATTTTGGTCCCATACACATAGGTCCGAAAATGAACGGTTTAAAAGTTACACTGAATTTTCAACTTTTTGAGAAAAAGTCGACTTGTCACTAATAAAATAAATTAAAATAAATTTTAATAAAGAAACATGAAAATAAAATAAAAAGTTGGAAATGTTTCACAGTTTTTTTGAAATTTGCATTTTTGTAGTGACAAGTCGACTTTTTCTCAAAAAGTTGAAAATTCATTGTAACTTTTGAACCGTTCATTTTCGGACCTATGTGTATAGGATCAAAATTGTTGGAAATGATCTCCACTACCCCCTCGTCTATTTTGGATCACCACTTCTGGGACACCCTGTATAACCAATTTTTTATTCTGATTTTGAATTTGTATAATTTTTAGTAGTTTTAGTTTCAACTCCTCAAACCTGATGCTGCAGAGGAGCAGCCTAACTAAACTGTTAAGCTTGAGGATCTGCTGATTTTAAAGTAGCTGTAGGTGCCAAACAGAGACTTATTAGTTCTCACATTTCGGGTTCAAACTTTTACGTAGTGTTTATTCTGTGCTCTTACAGGCTCTACTTACGGCTAACTCACTTTATGCTAGGTACGTCTTGATATTGAAAAGCTTTATGACATATCAGGTATATTATATGTTGCAGGTATAACGGACAACTACTTCGTGATAGTGGAGCAGCCCTTGTCGATTTCTCTCCTCAGCATGGTGCGGCATCAGCTCTCCAATGAACCTATATCTTCTAGTCTTCAGTGGTATCCCAAACACGATGTAAGTTTAGTGATTGACCGAAGTTTTGGTTTCCCTCAATTTAGGCCAAACGGACTTAGTTTCCGCATCTGCTAAAAATCTACCGAAACTTCGTCGGCTAGTTCGTGCTAGTAATTTTTTATTTTTTAAAACAACAATTTGTATCTTTAATACGAGAGATGGGTATGGTAATGGTATAACACAGCCTATGTTATACCCTATGCCTATATGTTATTCATCGTTGTTGTTTATGTTATATCATTAGTTAGTTTGTTTATGTTGTTGTTATTGAATTTGATAATATGAAATAAATAATTCTATTCTATTCATCTTAATAACAATAACTTGGCATAATATTATGGCATAATTCAACGATCATCTATGCAAAATTGTGTGGTTTCTTGTGCGCTGAATGTGGTCCAGCTAAAAGATCATTTTCAGACGGATCATTCGATTTTTCTAGTGTGATAGAATAAAAGAATAGTTCCAAAGTTTCAGGACCGAGAACAAACTGACGGACAGATGCATAGAAACCGAAGTGATTTAATTTGTGTTCCATTTTCCAGACGCACATAGTCCTAATAAGTCGCAGAGACGGTAAGGAGGTAAAACGATATCGGACTGACGCATTCTTCTTTCTTCACATCATCAATACATATGAGCAGGACAACAAGCTGGTTGTCGACCTCTGCGTCTACAAGGATTCGAAGGTGTTGGACGCTATGTATGTTAAGGCTATAGAGGTGAGCTCACATTATCTTTATTCTATATTTTAAACGTGCATAAGTAACTTTGTTCTTGGTTTGTTCGTATGTGCGACCATCACGTCAAAGACAATAATGGAATTTGGTAGCAACTGAACTAAGGACCTAGGATTTATATCTTGAAAACGATTCGAACTCTACAGGACGGGGGGCAAAGGTTTGGCCACAATATAGAATCATCAACCAACCCGCACATAACACCTGCGTTCTAGGCCTACCACGAGTTTTCGCTGCACGTTACTACTGTAGTTGCGGCGCCAATTTTGTATGACAGAATTAGTTCTCAACGTAACCACTAGGAGCGCTGTACAAAATTCCATACAAAAACTGTAGTTTACTTCAGTGGTTTTACCGTAGTATACTGCAGTGTAAACTCATAGTAGGCCTACTGGAGAAGGTATAGATTACTTACCGAAATAGGAGAGAGAAATAATTAAAATTATTTGCCCTGCAGTGGGTTGCAATAACTGCGTTAGATAGAGCCATAATAAAAAAAATTAAGCTATATGATGCTTCTCTGATCACAGACAATGCAAAGCAACGCAGACTATGCAGATTGGTTCAGAGGAAGACCTAAGAGGATAGTACTGCCCCTGGACGCTCCGAACCTCACAAAAGTGGAATCTGAAGAGCTGGCGAAATTGGGCTGCGAAACTCCGAGAATACACTACGATCTTCACAATGGTTGGTATTTCATGCGTAGGTAATATTATTATACAGACAGGGTATAAATAAATGCGTTAAGGGTTCGAACCAGACCATCAAACTGAATAAATTCCATAATGGGACTGATATTGAAAGTGTGCGCCTCTCTAAGAGTATTTAATCCGATGGTTGGTGGCAATATAGAAGCGAAAGGTCAAGAAATCCAGATTTAAGGAAAGCAAAATCGTGAGGAAAATGTTGCGACAAAATATAGGAAAATGTATTAGAAAATTTGCATGGGGCACACGTTGTGGACTAACGCTTATGCTACTATGAAGGGTACCTAAATAGATCCCCCTAAAGGTGCGGGCGGAAGAAGATTGTGTTGATAGATTATGCCCTAGTAAAAATGTTAATCTTGAAAATAGGTAGGTACTTCAATGATCCAATGATTCCTAACCTTATCAAGAATCCAGCTAGATTAGTTCTGTCGTTTCTTGTTACAGGAAAGCCGTACCGTTACTTCTACGCAATCAGTTCTGATGTGGATGCTGTCAATCCTGGTGCAGTGAGTAATAAAATAATTGAGAGTGCTTGGTGGCAAATAATTGAGAATCTATAATTCCATTTATGTAGTTAAGATTTGCAGAAGTGGAAGTGCCTAATTCTTGTAGAATAAGTCCACCAGAAAACAGAAAATTTATTGCAGAATTGGTTGCTGAGCGTTTACTTATTTATTCATTGCCGTGATTCACTTGCTTCGTCCATCTACAGGGTGAAATTGATATCATTACCATCCTTTTAAACTAAGAGTCTACCCATCGAACTGAACAACTTTTAATATGAGAGCAAACCGATCGGAGCAAAAAAAATCTGCTGTTGCATACATTTGAGTCGAGTAGGCAGCGGCGGCGGGTGAGTTTAGTATGGGACAGCAGATTCTTTTTTGCTCCGATCGGTTTACTCCCGTTGTAAAGTTGTTCAGTTTGATGGGTAGACTCTTAGTTTAAAAGGATGCTAATGATATCAATTTCACCCTGAAGATATAATTTTAATGTGATTTTATTTGTGGCTATTGTTCATAGCTCATCTACCTACTTCCTGCACAACTACTACCTACCCCTACGTTCCTACTAACTGCATGTAGAGTGGAGAGCCCAATTAAAAAAAATGGTTTTGTTTCCCACAGATAATAAAAGTGGACCTGAAGACCAGGGAGACCATGACGTGGTGTGAGACTGAGTGCTATCCCAGCGAGCCCGTGTTCGTGCCGGCACCTGATGCCAAGGTATTTTGAATTGTGTGTGCCTATCCGACCTTTGTTCCTGAAGTTCACATTGTATTTAGTTCAGAATGTCCAGAATATTCGATTACATTATTAGATTTCACATAGAGATCTACCGGCGATCATACTGACTAGCCGAGAATCAAATCCGTGCATTTGTTTTTCCGTCCGTCAATTACACGCTCCATGGTCTCAACACACAGCATGTCGTGTTGTGAAACTTGTAAACACTTGTGAATTCTTGAAGGTAAATCGAAACTAGACTATGAGATCATGACAAAATATTATATCTTGACTTATTAGACGTGCGTGATTGTGCGAATCCTCTCGTGCCGTGGTTAGGTAGTTCTGAATCTGAAGTCTAGTGTTGTGGGCACGATTACTATATTGACGTTTAATACCTACTTACTTCACCTATACGCGTATAATTAGAATATTGAGTATGCGAGAGACGGAATTTGTGGTGAAAATCGCTCCTTCTGGACAAGGTCACAAAAATCATGAGCTACTAAAATGTAAGAACCGCTGTCGGTGTCCGCCGTTAGGTACCGAGATAAGTAATTAAATACCTACACTTTGGGGCATCGTAAGCGATGCGCTTGCTTGATTTCTGCCACTCGGTCCAGCCTGCGTAACATGACAGAGGTGAGAGCGACAAAGGTCACTTCCAAACGTCAAATTTGCGGTTATCTCCTTAATATCTCACTCAAAAGACAATGCGGGTTTTGTATGTAAGGTTGGCGTCTTATTTTCCGCCGTTGTTTTTGGCGCGGCCAGCAACCAAACTTGAATATTTTATTTCAGAAAAAAATAACAAACAAAACTTGTTAACATGTATATCCCTAAACTCAGTCCAGACGGAGATAAAGGCAAGGAGATAAAGGCAAGTAGATAAAGGCTTGAAGTTGAAAATATTACTATTACTTTCACTTCAAGCCTTTATATCTCATTTCGGACTGAGTTCCGAGATATTTGTAATAACAAGTGTTGTAACGTTTTTAACTTTATTCTGAACTGATTCTGAACTATAATATTCAAGTTTGATTGATGGCCGCACTAAAAAAAGAAAAAAGGCGCCCTTTTTAGGCATAGGCTTTTGACGTTTAGAAGTGACCTGTTTCGCTCTCACCTCTGTCATGTCATGTTACGCAGGCTGATTGCATAGCTACGTCGCGCGCTGTACAAAGTAATAACGACGCAGTGGCAAGCTTCAATAAGGTAAATTTTTGCGCGATCGTCTGGCAGTAGGTGTTTCATCATCTAAGGAAGTGATGTACCTGTTACAATCTCTGCTACTACTGTTGTTTAACAGGAGGAAGACGATGGAGTGCTGCTAAGCGCGCTGGTGTTCGGCGGCGAGCGTTCCAACGCGGTCGCGCTGCTCGTGCTCGACGCGAGGTCCCTGCTCGAGCTCGGTCGCGCAGAGTTCGTTACGCCCTCTCCTGCACCCAAGTGTCTGCATGGCTGGTTCTTACCTGAACGCGCTTAGCACGTTCCAACTCGGTCGCGCTGCTCGTGCTCTACGCGAGGTCCCTGCTCGAGCTCGCTCAATTGCGTTTATGCTTGCACTATGAAATGAAAGTGATACAATGACGGGTTGAGTTAGTCTTAATATTAATGGTAATCTAAAATTTTGATCACTGTTAAAACTTTTACATATTTATATGTTATATTATACACATTCGTATTTTTAATTAACATTACTTTGGTTAACAATTTAATAAATGACATTTAATTTTACAATTATATTTCAATGAATAAATAATATATTGTTTTTGTAATAATTATGTTTTTATTGAAACAAAAAATAATTATATTATAGATAATCCATCCCACATATCCGCCCGCACCAAGCGCCATTCTGAATCTTTTGTAATGCGCACAGCCAAGGAGTGGAATGCCCTGCCTGCGTCAGTATTTCCGAGCTAGACAATAACCTAATGATCCAGAGCCCCCAACGGTCTAGGGCCTAAACGTATAGGAAAGCTGGATTCAGTCTAGCTCGAAAATAGACACCAAAGTACATCATTTAGCCTCGGTCTTATGACTCAAAGCGGTCACTGAAATTTTTTACAGCGGTCAGACAATCGCGAAAAAATGGGGTCTGGGCCTAAACATATAGGAAACGAACTGGATGCATTTTAAGAAAGAGCCCTCTTAAGACAATACCACAGCATATTTCGTTTTTCTCAAATCGGTCACTGTTCAAAATCAGACCGGGGTTGAAAATTGAAAAAAATGGGTCTTGGGCCTAAACATATAGGAAATGTGAAACCAACATGGATCAACAGAACACACTTTACCCATCACGAAAAACCCGGTCTTACATGGCGGACCGGTCACCTTTCCAGAATCAGACCACTTTTATAATATAGCAAAAATGGCAGATATCCCGACAATGGTTAGTGATAGAAAAAATTTGTTAGGGACAAAATTGTTGGAAATTTAATGTTCTTTAAGTTTGCAGTAGCTTTGTTTACAATTCGATGCATAGAAGACGAGATATTTGTAAAAACTGAATAATTAAAATAGTAATAGACAGATATCTCGATAACGGTTGATGATAGGAAAAGTTTGTTCAGGACACAATTGTAGATAATATTATGTTCTATAAGTTTTGTTATAACTTTGTTCACGATTTGATGCATACGAAACGAGATATTTGCAAAAACGAATAAATTAAAATAGTAATAGATAGATATCTCGAAAACTGTTGATGATAGGAAAAGTTTTTTAACATACAATTGTAGATAATGCTATGTTCTACAGGTGTTGTAATAACTTTTTTCACAATTTGATCCATACGAAACGAGATATTTGCAAAAAATAATTAATTAAAATAGTAATAGACGATATCTCGACAACGGTTGATGATAGAAAAAGTTTGTCTTGGATACAATTGTAGATAACGTTATATTCAACAAGTTTTGTACTAACTTTGTTCACGATATGATGCAAAAGAAACGAGATATTTGTGAAACTAAATAATTAAAATAGTAATAGACAGATATCTCAACAACGGTTGATGATAGAAAATGTTTGTCTAATAAAATTGTAGATAATGCTGTTCTACAAATTTGGTTATAACTTTCTTTACAATGATTTATTTGCACGCCGGACTGCCGGACTGCCGGACTGTCCTGGGTTCGAATCCCGGTTCGGTCATGGATGTTATATGTTTGTGCCATTGCTGTATGTATGTGGGTCGCATAACAAAAAGCCTAAGGCTTAATTGGAGATCATTACAATGTATGTGCCTGTGAGCGTTATTTATTTATTTAATGCTATGTATGGAAAACGAGATATGTGCAAAAACTAATTATTAAAAATAATAACAAACAGATATCCCGACAGCGGTAGAAAAAAATTTGTCAGTATAAAATTGTTGATGATTGTTTGTTCTACAAGTTTTGTATCAACTTTTTAAATTGTATGCATAAGAAACGAGATATCTGCAAAAAAACTAACGTATACGACCTTCAGGTTACAAATTTTTTTTTCAACAAAATTATCCATTTTAAGAAAAAATGTTCATTTACTCATTTGTCTAATCTAAAATTCGTTTTTTTGTATAGTATTAAGATTTTTTCTTTTTAACAATGCAAATAAATAATTTTATTCCATTCCTATGAATGAAATCATGAACAAAGTTATTACAAAACCTGTAGAACATACAGTTTCCTACAATTTATTTTGTAAAAATTTCTTATATCACTAACCGTTGTCGAGATATTATATACTTGTTATTATTTTAATTAATTAATTTTTGGAAACATCTCGCTTTGTATGCATCAAATTATTAACAAAGTTATAACAAAACTTGTAGAACATACAATTATCTACAATTTTATCTTGACCAATTTTTTCTATCATCAGCCGTTGTCGGGATATCTGTTTGTTATTATTTTTAATTAGTTTTTGCGCAGATCTCGTTATTCTATAAATAGAATTGTAAACAAAGTTAAAACCAAATTTGTAGAACAGCATTATCTACAATTTTATTAGACAAACTTTTTCTGTCATCAACCGTTGTCGAGATATCTGTCTATTACTATTTTATTTATTAAGTTTTACAAATATCTCGTTTCTTTTGCATCAAATCGTGAACAAAGTCAGTACAAAACTTGTAGAAAATAACATTATCTACAATTGTGTCCTTTACAAACTTTTTCTATCATCAACAGTTGTGGAGATATCGTCTATTACTATTTTAATTAATTATTTTTTGCAAATATCTCGTTTCGTATGCATCAAATTGTGAACAAAGTTATTACAAAACTTGTAGAACATAACATTATCTACAATTGTATGTTAAAAAACTTTTCCTATCATCAACAGTTTTTGAGATATCTGTCTATTACTATTTTAATTTATTCGTTTTTGCAAATATCTCGTTTCGTATGCATCAAATCGTGAACAAAGTTATAACAAAACTTGTAGAACATAATATTATCTACAATTGTATGTTAAAAAACTTTTCCTATCATCAACAGTTTTCGAGATATCTGTCTATTACTATTTTAATTTATTCGTTTTTGCAAATATCTCGTTTCGTATGCATCAAATCGTGAACAAAGTTATAACAAAACTTGTAGAACATAATATTATCTACAATTGTGTTCTGAACAAACTTTTCCTATCATCAACCGTTGTCGAGATATCTGTCTATTACTATTTTAATTATTCAGTTTTACAAATATCTCGTCTTCTATGCATCGAATTGTAAACAAAGCTACTGCAAACTTAAAGAACATTAAATTTCCAACAATTTTGTTTCTAACAAATTTTTTCTATCACTAACCATTGTCGAGATATATGTCATTTTTGGTATCTTATAAAAGTGGTCTGATTCTGGAAAGGTGACCGATCCGCCATGTAAGACCAGGTTTTTCGTGATGGGTAAAGTGTGTTCTGTTGATCCATGTTGGTTTCACATTTCCTATATGTTTAGGCCCAAGACAATTTTTTTTCGATTTTCAACCCCGGTCTGATTTTGAACAGTGACCGATTTGAGAAAAACGAAATATGCTGTGGTATTGTCCTAAGAGGGCTCTTTCTTAAAATGCATCCAGTTCGGTTCCTATATGTTTAGGCCCAGACCCCATTTTTTCGCGATTGTCTGACCGCTGTAAAAAATTTCAGTGACCGCTTTGAGTCATAAGACCGAGGCTAAATGATGTACTTTGGTGTCTATTTTCGAGCTAGACTGAATCCAGCTTTCCTATACGTTTAGGCCCTAGACCGTTGGGGGCTCTGGGTCTATAAAACGTAGTGATTACTTGCTCAGTGTAATAACCAAAGTACTCTTTGATAACCTATGCCAGCTTCCTCGCCTACTTTGACTACACAGATGACAGTTTGACATTATCATGTGACTAGTCATGTGAAAATCTCAGGAATAAGGCATCTATATTTTTTGCAAAGAGATTATATCTAAAAAAGAGATGCTTGCTCTGAGATTTCTTGACCCTAGTTGACAACGAAGAATTAAAGCTGATCGTGGAAGCAGATCTATCGCAAACTACGTCAGAGTTAGCGGCAGGCTTGGGTGTGAGTGACAAAACAATTTTAATTCACTTGAAACATATTCGAAAAGTGAAAAATGGTCAATTGCTCTAGCCCACTTCTGCTTCAGGACAACGCTAGACCCATAGACAATAATTACCTTTTTCCTGGCTAGACCTCACACTTCACGACAGACGGTCGCTAAATTAGAGGATCTGGGATTGGAATGTCTCCGACACCTACCTACCATACTCCCCAGAACATGCTCCAAAAGAATAACCACTGTTTTCGCAATTTGGACGCTGACATAATTATACTCTAATAACGATAGACAGGCCCTTTCATAGAAGCAACATGTTCCACTTGAATACGGTTCCCGAACCGCATTGATGTTCCCGAGTTCACTTCGTCACTATGACAAGAAAAGGACAAAAATTCAATTCCGATAGCGCAGTCCAAATCGCCTTCAAAGATTTTATTGATTCTCGCACCCACAATTTTGTCACCAATGGAATCAACGAACTATGTACCTATAAAAATGGCGAAAGTGCATAGTGTGGTACGTACTTGATTGATTATATAATAATTTCATATATATTTCATTTTACTTTTTCCATATAAAACGCCAATTTCATATTATGTAAGGACCTTCTATTAGCTTTATTAGTGTTTTTTTTAAATATGGTTTTGTTAGATGAACCATTAGTAAAATTAGAAAAATCTTATAAAATGATCATTGGTCCTACAAGAATTTTTGAAGTGAAACACTTTTTATGTGAGGATCCGCAACCTTTTCGTGTAACGGAAGTTCACAATTGAGCTGCGGATGTTCTTTTCTTCACTTATATTCCGCTTCCTGAAATGTAAAGATAACGTGATTTTAAATTACCTATTTATAACCATTTATAGTTTACAATCAATTTATAATTAAAATAGATAATTAACAAAGGAATTAATGATACTAAAAACTATGGATCCATTATCTGACACAAATTAAATGAATTGAATGAAATGTAATAGGTACGTCATAATCATAACTCACAATCATAATTCATACATAACTAACAAAACTAAAAAAAAAGAGATTAGAATAATCTGTGCTCAAAGCGCTTAAATGCAAATTAAAAAGATTATAATGTAGGTAAGGTAAGTACAGTACGACCGTAAAGTCTAGAAATTAAATAAATCGGAACTAAACTTTTTCATTATCATGACAACATTATGGAAAACGTCAAACTGTCAATCACCAAAATTTCAAATGCAGTTTTATGCATTTCAAATAAAAATTTACCGTAAAATATTTGAATTTGTCCTAATTATTATTACTAATTGATAAAGTAACAAAAAGTGGTGCAAGTTTAGTAATTAACTACGTTATTTTCTGTTATGTTTGGAGGTATATCAAGCGGGGAAAATTGGAATAGATTGGATGTTGTTTACAAGCGATTTGCTGATATGGTATATAGGTATTTATTTACTCTCATGTTGCTTTTTAACAATAGTTTTCAGCGTAATTATATCAATTATCGTCAGTTATCATCTGAAAAATAATAATTTAGGGCATTTTCTTTCGAGTTTGGTTCGTTTGGGGTTATGATCGTTTGTTGAAAAAACTGACGTTATTGTATGCGTGGACCGCATAATTTTGATCCTTGCATGTCATTCCCGCATTTTTTTTTTTTTATGTTCGATAGGTAAACATTTGACCCCAATCTCACCTGATGTTGAGTGATGATGAGGCCGAAGATGTAGCATGCTTACCTAGAAAGATGCCTATTCACTCTTGCCTTGAAGAGGCCCAGGTTGTATTGCTCAGGGAACAGGTCCGCAGGCAGTGCGTTCCACTCCTTAGCCGTGCGCATTATAAAAGAAGAAGCAAACTTCTTCGTGCGAATTGCTGGTAGGTCAACGACATAAGGGTGGAAACCCAGCCTGCGTCTCGTCCCCCGCAGATGAAAGGGAGACGGAGGTATTAAATCGTGTAATTCCGTCGCACACTCTCCGAAATGTATCCTATAAAAAACAGATAGACAGGCTACCTTGCGACGATGCTCAAGACTTTGTAGCTTCGCCACAGAGGTTGGATCACCTATGAGCTTCCTGGCACGCCTGTCGATTGAGTCCAACGCGGCCAGCTGGTATTGGGCAGACCCGTCCCAAAGATGGCAGCAGTACTCCATACACTTGCTAAAGCTTGCCATATGCTTGATAAAGTTGTAGAAGCTGTCCCGGAGTGAAGTACCGTCTGACCTTCGAAAGGACGCCCAGTTTTTTCGCTGCGGTTTTCGCCATGGACTCAATATACCGCCCGAAATTCAAATCGGACGATATGTTAATGCCCAGGAGCTCCAGGCGATCAGCTATCGGTATGGACACATTTCGGAAAGTCGGAGTCAAAGCGAAGGGACTCCGTTTTGTGGAGAAAAGGCACGCCTGTGTTTTGTTTGCGTTGAAACTGACCCGATTAGCGTCACCCCAGTCGGACACAAATTCAAGGGCCAAGTTTAATCGCTGCACCATGGCCTCTCGACAAGACTGAGTAAAATCCAATTTGATCCCTGCACCGGACAGATATCTGTCAGAAACAGTGCTGTCGTCAGCATACCCAAAGTTACCCATGTTTAGTTTATCTTCACTGCGACTAGTTAATAAGAGTTAATATTTTATCGATTACCTACTTTTTTTTTATCGTTTTCAGGAAAACATTTATATAGCAAATTTTTTCTGTCCGGAATGCTTCGATAAAAAAACTGCCATGCCGAGAAATAGAAATCTTAAATAGAAGGAATGTAAATATCAGATCTACGAAAATACGAAAATAATAAACATCGTATTCAAAAACAAATAATTTGAAAGTACAATATAAAGTAATATGCGTTTTCATTATTTTCTTCTAGAACTAGAATACAGGAGGCGTACGTAGCATGTTACACGTGATATGGCTATATCATGCCTTTTATTTCGTTCGTTCGCGCGCAAATAGAAAGAGAGCGAAGGTGTGATAGCGCTATATCACGCTGCCATGCTAGCCATGTAGTTGCCGAAATTCAAAATGTATATTGGGTGTAAAATTTAGCTGCTGTCAGAGAAAAATTTAGCTAAACATAGATAACGTTTTGCATAAACTTTCGGAGTAAATACAGCAAGTATCAAAATAGTTTAGGTCGTAGTGTAGTGTTGCCGTGTAAAGCGACAGTGGCGCCCTCATTTAATTTCTACTCTTTCTGGTCGGGCTGTAGGTATCCTACCTACCTACTGGACTACCTACAAATGATTTTGAAAAAAGTGCGGCTGCAATAAGAAAATTATTATGATAATTTGATCCCTGAAAATTTAAAAGATTAAGATAATTATCATGCCACTGAGTACCTACTGATATACAAGGTGCTAACAAATAAACATTTGTTTTAACCTATAATACTTAAACAATACTTATTTGATAATTTTTATTAAGCTATGTCGATAACATCGTAAAATACAAACTCAAAAACGGATAGAAAACAGCGAAAGCTGTTTCCATTAAAGATGAAGTAACTTATATCTTTCGAACTAACATTTAATTTCGTAGTTACAAATACAGCATATAAGGCCTGAAATCCACCAAAACGAGAGCGGAGCGGAGATAATCAACCAATAAAATTCCTTCGATTTATTAATCGATCGAGCGAGCAGTCTATTGATATAGAATTACTAAGTATTACCACAGTATAAGAAAGAGTAGGTATTTTAAACTCACCCTTGCTTCTTAGGAAGCTTGGCGGACAATGTATGCAATGGCGCATTCCTGTCTCGCCCGCATTCAATCGATACACATGCTCTTATAAATTTTTCCCATTTGTATGAAATGACAGCTAAATGGCCAAGGTATGATAGATATGACACATGGCTATATTGGTGGATTTGACACATCTCCGCTTCGCTTCGCTTTGGTGGATACTGGGAATTACTCAGGGAGCAGGTAGGTAGATTGATATCAGTTATCAATTCTTACGACGACGCGACGACAGGTTTTCGGGTTTTTACGTTTATTTGTGAACACCTTTTATATTTATAACTTTTGGTATATCTTTAACAATTTCCTTATTTGAATTCAAAAGTATTTAGATATTCAAAATATTCGCAGCGTGAAACGTTTCGATCTCTAACTGGTAGAGAGTAGTACCTATATTATATTCTATTCTATTTTTGTGTAATGGCGTTTCCTTGATGATTTAGCCAGTATCAAGTATTAAAGATATAGACTCTGCTTCCTTGATCTTTAAATAAGATCTTCCTAAAAATGGCAACAGGAAAGGATGAACTTTATCCAAATTTTGACATTTCTGTGTGGATGAGATCTAGCGAAAAAGAAGTTACTACACCAATAGAGGGGAAGATAAAAGGTATGTGTGATTTTTATTAAGTAGGTACTTATAAATATAGTCAGTCGGGGCACTAGCCCCGAAGCACTAGCTTCTGCGGGGTAAGTGCCTCTAGCTTCAAAATTTCGAAAACTGGAATATATTTAGACATACCGCCTTCAAACGTCAAATTATTAACAGTCTTTTTATTACATTCTAAGGCGGTATGTCTAAATATACGTCTAGTTATCGAAATTTTGAAGCTAGAGGCACTTACCCCGTAGAAGCACTTGCCCCGCGCACTTGCGCTTGCCAGTATGTCAGGTCAGTATATTCTTCAAGGGGATGTGAAATTTCTTCAGGAGTAAAAAAAAACAAGAGTACAACCCGGGCGAATTAACTTGGCACCTGCCTCGCACGTGGCTCGGAATTCGACACCCCTCCTGCTACCCCCTCGCAGGACCCCGCCGTCGCCGTGCGAGGCCAGTAGCATAGCATCTCAGTTACCGCTGCACGTGTCACGTCAAGCCGGTAGATACGATTCGCGACAGGGCTTGCATTAGATTTTTGGCTTGGATTGACACCGACTTATATAAAACAAATTAATGTTCTTGTGATGCGAAAGAAAAGTCATCGGCTGCAATATTATTTTTTTACTTTTTAATTTGTTTGAAGGCGGTCTTAATTTTGTTAATTTTCACAATTTTCAGTGGTGAATTCATGAATTCGATTTAATATAGTGCTTTAAATTAACAAACGCACTAGTCGGCACTACGATTTTCGAAGGTTCCCCTCGATTTCTCTGGGATGCCACTATCAGATCCTGGTTTCCTTATCATGGTACCACTCTTGGGATATCACCTTTCCTAAAAAAAATGAATCATCGAAATCGGTTCATAATCGACGAAGATATCCGTGAACACACATTAAAAAAAATATAGGTATACGGTCGAATTGAAAACCTCCTAGGTTTTGAATAAACATTATGGGAAGGATTATTTTTAGGGTGGTGCATCCAGGGTCGCTGGAACTAAATTAAGACGCTCCCAACTAGGGACTAGTTATAGAAAGCGCCCGACGAGCGCCTCTGTTTTTTTTTTAATAATCACTTTAACGGCTCTGGATTCATGTCTTTTCTCTCCCGAGTAGGATTGCCAGGCGTCCGGTTTCGGCAGGACATGTTTTGCTAAACAGCCCTGTCCGGCCAAATATTTATCTATCGAAATGGTATCGATAGTATCGAGTACCTAGTAACTATTAAATAATCTGTGGTATCGATACCATTGCATTCCAATCTAAGACTACGTATATGACTGTATGTATAAACTATTATTCTCTTTCTACGATTCCAATACTATTATTAGTATCGATATCGATCGTTTTGAGATGCAATAGTATAGTATCAATGCTATCGATAGTCACCAATACTGTCGATATTTTTGCACTATCTATAGTTTGATAAACTGCGATAGCATTGTCTTCCAAAAATAGTCTTTGTAACAATAAGTACCTAAACTAAAGTCGTAAATGTATGAAAATGGTTATTATGGTCATAACACAGATTACCCCCAATAGATACCGCATAATGAACATTTTGTTCACGCCCGAAGTCACAATTTTTGGCGGTAGGTGCGGGTGCGGGGCACGAAACGGTGCAACGTGATTGGCCGTTTCAAGATCGCACTACTTCTAGCTCACTCACTCGCGTTGCTTATATCAGTGAAAAACCATAGATGTGTGGCGAGCGTCGGCGGCCCTGTATGCGGTATCTATTGGGGGTAATCTGTGGGTCATAATAACAATTACCTTATAATAAATCAACGTTGTTGGATGGATAGTTCTACTAGCTACTTTAACTAATATTAAAATTAGAAACCAATGGTAACGCAGTTTACTAAACAATCGAGCATTTTATTTCATTAGGTAGTGTAGAATACACCTTTCTACTAAGGGTTGGTTGAGGTTGATGTATATAATGAAACACAGATATAGTCTTCACTAGTGAATGTGACTAGTGCACGTCCGCACAGCACGGCGGTCGGTGCACGAATACCGAGCGAATGCACGATAGATATTCACCACAGACCGCGTCTGCCGATAGACGGCGCTACCGGCGCTTTCCACATTAACTACTCTTTATTGCTGTACACTACATCCCTTTCTTGTTTTAATTTATTTTTTACCTTTACTCGAATCTACCACCGCTTCGGAAGGTATAGCCCGTGGAGAAGAAGCGGCGCAAGAAACTCCACAGTTTAGCTAATCTCTTAAATCTTATTTACAATACAGTGTTGACTGTTATCAATGCTATTACATCAAACAAATTACGAATAACTTATTGAGACTAATTTGTTTACAGAAAATAGATATTTATCAAATATTGATCTGAAATTGTCAAACACCAAATTCAGCGATAAACAATGTTTATGGAAATTACAATCTCATTATATATATTTCAGTTATTGTTACTTCTGTTCTATACTATCCCTTCCCTATAAAAATGTTTTTCTATTGATAGGTAGGTAAGTAAACCTACAAAAATAACGTTCCATAGATCTTTATTATCTCTTATTTATTTATTTTGGCTAACTAGTAGTCAAAGTCACTGCTGATCGCTTCCATTTCCGTTTTATCAAATTAAGGAGGTAAGGACAAGAGTGAATCTGTGATAAGCACATACACTTATGCACTCAAAATATTCTGGCGGGTGCCAGCCATTGCAATTAAGCACTCACAGCTATTTTATTTGCATGACCCTTTAGCTTTTGCTAACAACTTGATAGTTGCATGGCTCTGTAACCCATATCATTTTATTGCTGCATGATATTTTAGCTTTCGCTAACAACTTCATAGTTGCATGGTCCTATAACCCATATAATTTTACAGTTTCATGAATGCTGATATAACGCTGACTGACAACAATATTAAGTAAGGTACACTAGGTCGCTTTCGTTGCCAGCTATGTTCAGTAGTTACCTTTAGTTAGTCGACTAGACTAGTTTTGAGATATCAGCAGTTTCAATTTAATGGACCCTTTTAATAAATAGATACTATTCAACTCAACCTATACAGATAAAATGCTGATACCTAAATTAAAATAATAATCGTAATAATTCAATTTAATGTTCTTTGACCCACTTTAATGCTGATCTTTGACGGTGTTGCAATTACTCAAAAGATTCGCAATTTAATACGTAGTCACAATTTAATGTTACGGGCAAGTAAAAAATCAGAGTCCACACATTACTGTCGCTCTCATTTAGGGCTCTATGCCACGAGCACAATTTCAGCCAACGCCCTGTCTTATTCATCTATTTATTTCCCCTTTGGGCTGTAAAAAGTTCTACCCCATTAGTATTGGAATAAACTGTTGTGGTTGAAAAGCTTGTCATTCTCTCACCATTTGGTAAGTCATTCCGTCTATAAACCAAAAATAAAAAAGAAGTCTAGCCTACTACAACTGTATGCTAGACTAGAAACTTGAGATTTGATTCGGCCATCTTGGTACTCACGAATATTGTTTTAGCAAAGGGTCTGATGGTGGTCTACCTTATGAGTTATTTTGTCTGCTATACCTAAGTATTCAGTCACTAAAGCAGTATTCCAAATAAATTTTATAAATTGGCATAATATTTCCTGCCGTTCAACAGTGAATAAGTTATTATAATTAATTTCCCTTATACATACATTTCTTTTTAGAAACAAAATATTATCTGATATCAACTTACAGTAGAGCAAAACTATATTATGTTATTTGTAGTTAAAATGTATCTCTGTCATTGAATTACTTATTTATTATTAGAATTCCTATGAAGCATTAAGTGACGAGATATTTTGTAACTACAAAGAGTAGTTTGGTTATTAGGTATACATACATACCTATACATTTCTATAACAATAAAAATAAAATAAACTATAACCAATTTTGCAATTAGTTGTTAGTTACATGTAACGTCATGAAACTCATGAAAATATTGTGTAATGTAAGGTATACTTAGATATGTATCTGAAACATTAGTTACTTACTTATTATTTAAACACTAATAATGTTTTCATTTTAAGAACCATACAGTTATATCATTTGGTAGGCTTTATGAAAATAATGCTATTTTTAATTACAATGTACATGAATTAAGTGCAACTGTTGTTTCAACTTAATTGCGTGGCGTAATATTATTACAGAACTGCAAATCATTTTGTTTTTTGACTTGCTTGCACTGAAATTATATTCTTTATTTAAAATATTATGATTAACCGATTTGGTTCAAGTACAGTATAGTATACTTTAACACATACAAATGAATAAATTAACAGTGCAGTGCAGTGCCTGCAGTGATTAGGTGAGATAGCGATTTTATCTATACAAAGAACGTATGAAAGAAGAAAGTGCAATAAGTCATTAATTCCTTTAGAGTTATTCATAAAATGCGTGGCTACTCACAATAATTAATGTCAATGAAATGACAAACTACAAGCTGCCAATAATTACATATTTGACTTGTCATCTGAATGACCAACTACAAGGTACAAGCTGCTGATAATGAAATAACAGTTTTTTTTTTTCAATTGAATGACCAGCTGCAAGTTGCTAATAATTATTTTATTTATTTGACTTGTCATCTGAATGACCAACTACAAGCTGCTGATAGTAAATTTGATAGCATTTGATGCCCAGCTAAAAGTTGCAAATGTCAATTGAATGACCAGCTACAAGTTGCTAATGTCAATTAAATGAACAGCTGAAAGCTACCAATGTCAATTGAATGACCAGTTACAAGTTGCTAATGTCAATTAAATGACCAGCTGAAACATGCTAATGTCAATAAAATGACCAGCTGAAAGATGCTAATATCAATTGAATGACCAGCTACAAGTTTCTAATGTCAATTGAATAACCAGCTAAAAGCTGCCTATGTCAATTGAATGACTGAATGACCAGCTACAAGTTGCTAATGTAAATTAAATGACCAGCTGAAAGATGCCAATGTCAATTGAATAACCAGCTACAAGTTTCTAATGTCAATAGAATTACCAGCTAAAAGCTGCCTATGTCAATTGAATGACCAGCTGAAAGATGCTAATGTCAATTGAATGACCTGCTACAAGTTTCTAATGTCAATTGAATGACCAGCAAAAAGCTGCTAATGTCAATTGAATGACCAGCTGTACGTTGCTAATAACTGTTTGTTGTACATGGCAAACCACTAACCATTAACCAGCTACAAGCTGACAATATCAGAGTAATCACCCTGACCATTTCAAAACTCTTAGCTATTAATTGGAGACATTTTCTCTTTATTAAGCAATAAAGCAAGTAGGTATGGTTCAATCGGCGCCTTAGCAGTCGTCCTGTTGAAGGCTGGTTTCTCTGTGACATCTAGGAACATACAATCTGCGAACAAAATTGTTAACCAGTATTATCGGTTTGGTTATGAATGTTATGATGCTTGAATATGATATAGTTATTAATCTTCTCTCAACTGAGATAAGCGTTTCTTGTTAAAATGTGAGTAGATATTTCAAGAAATACTAAATTTAATATGAAATCACCTGATCATTTTCTGATCCTTTTTGATACTTTTTGTAAATAATTGTCTGAATTAACATTGATCCTTAAACTATGTCCTTAAAATATAAAATTCCTTGCTCAAATAGCCAAAGAAACTAATTAGTTTCGCCTGGAGTAATTACATCCAGAATTATGACATTAACAATGTTGCAAATATAAGATCAACGTAAGGTTACCGAATTGAAGTTCTATAAAGTATAGATTACGTCAAACAAGTTCCGGTAACAAATCGGATGATGATGATGATTGGCAATTATGTTGGTACTATTGATGTTTGAATTGAAATATTTTCATGAACTAGTACCACCAAATAAGCTCCGAATGTGTTGTATATTATTATTGTTCTCGCATACCTACACTGAGAATGTCCAATAAGTAAAACGTTTAAAACGTAAAACTTTGGATTTCAACTTAAAGTTTTTGTGACATCAGAATATTCGTTACATCGAATGTTCGTTACGTCGAATGTACGTTACTCAGAACATTCGTTACGTCGAATGTTCGTGACGCCGAATGTTCGTTACGCCGAATGTTCGTTACGCCGAATGTTCGTTACGCCGAATGTTCGTTACGCCGAATGTTCTATACGTAGAATGTTCGGTACCCATAATGGTAATAAGTAACTTTTATTAGAGACCATTACAACTACGAAGTAAGACAATTACTTAAAAATGACAATGCGTCAATATAAGTATAAAAACTATTGGAATAAACTCACTTGGCATATCTTGGTTACCTAATCCTGTTCGTCTCGAATCAAGACACAATTCTTAACCTTTGGTATGCCAGAACGCGGATCAGCATGATGAAAACCATTTATTTCTATTGTGTCTGGTTTTTCCGGCATACGAGAGGTTAATGGGCGTATTTTGGATACCTATTAGGCCATAATGACGGACTACAAGCATGCATTAGCATATGCTCACGACTACACTCCCCGAGGAGCAGTCAGAGACTCCAAAACCCCAGGACACCCCGGCCCCACCAGCACCGAAACTCCGTCCAGTCACGTGTGACGGGCAGTGAAACTGGAGCTACGGACTACGAGGCCCTTTTATATTGGCGGAATGCTTTGAATAAATTATTTTAATCGTTAAAAGTAATACAGAATGATTACGTGACATTAAAGATTGATGTCCACAGCTGGCGTACATTTTGTCCATCCTAGGCGCCGCGCCGCGCCGTCACGTGTTGTCCCACACCTTACTCCTGTCTGGTCTCCCCTCTTTCCTCCAACATCAGCATTCGATGGTGGACATGTGGGAAAAGAAATACAGTATGTAGATAATTCCAAATAAACGATTTAAAATCGGGACAAAAACTATTTTTCCTTTTCTTTTGACATATATTACGCCATATATGCTGGACGAGGGATGGGAGTATTTTCGTTGTTGGGCCGGACGGCGCGAGACACCGGATTGCTTCCCATGCCGAGCTTGATAGGATCCCCTGCCCTGTCCCTGCCCCTGAAGCACCTCAGGGTCGTGGCCGGAGTCAAAGGAAGCGAGCTCCTCTGAAGAAATAGACCTAAGTATGTACTTTGTTTTCTTGTGCGTGGAGCGTGGGTATTTAGTTTGTTTTTGTTTTTTTATCTTGCATGTATTACAATTATTTGTCCATGTATTTCTTAGTTTTAAACGCAGGTGATACTGTATTTTTACACTGTCCGATACCTCAATTTTTATATAAACAAAACAAAATTTCCAAAATTAGTTTAACTTGACATTGACAATGACAGTGACAGGGAACTCTCACCTGCTGCGCGTTTGTTTTGCTCAAAAATTGTTAACTTTACAATCTTTAAAATCTGCTACTTGTTTTATATTTACGTTCCGTTTTTGTGTACCGCTATTCACGTCAAAGTTATTGTAAAAGTTTTCGCTCCGTTCCACGCAACATATTTTTTTTTTTTTTTTTTTTGTTGAATTTGTTTTTTAGTCTTACAGCTGTTTCTGTGTCCACCCATTCTGCTGGCGGGTAGAGCCGTAAAGAGAATTGGATAAAATACTTTTATTTTGTCTAAGTCTTATTAATTTATTTTAATCTCTTATATATATTTATTTTTTATTTATACTACCTACATACACAGATGAATATTGAAGATAGTGACGATGAAAATTTCCTCTCTTTTTCCTCCTCAATTGAAGAATTGAGTGTGGACGATAGTTTCCACAGTACCTCTTCTCTCCCTCTGAATGACCTTTTGGACAGCCAGTTTTCTGATGTGCCGAAGAATTTTAATGTTGTGCACATTAATGCACAGAGCATCCCTGCTCATTATCCTGATCTGCTTACGACCTTCGTCAGTAAAAACATTCATGCAATCCTTGTTTCTGAATCCTTCCTACATCCCTGTCTACCTTCCACGTCTTATTCCTTACCTGGCTTTATACTCCTTCGTAACGATCGCACCAACACCTCCCATGGTGGCGTTGCGATCTATCTCCGTAGTCACATTCCCTATACGATCATCAGTAAGTCTCCCCAACCCCCTCCTGTCGGCACTGCTGAGCATCTTTTCTTGGAAGTTACCCTCTCGCATACAAAAGTTCTTCTTGGTGTCTTTTATAGCCCATCTCTCACAATCAATTACTTCTCTGATTTAGAAGGGCTCCTGGAAGATTTTTCTACTTCATACAGTCACACAATCATTATGGGGGACTTTAACACGTGTCTTCTCAATAATGACTCCAGGTCGAAGCGGTTGAGATCCCTTGCCGTTTCCTGTAACCTGCATATCCTCCCACTTTCTGCCACCCACAGCTTTCCTAACTGCTTACCGTCTCTTCTTGATTTGATGTTAGTCAGCTCTCTCAATCATGTTGCTAAATTCGGCCAGTACAGTGCTGATGCCTTTTCCTATCATGACCTTATCTATTTATCCTATAAAATCCGTCCTCCGAAACCCAAACCTAAAATCCTTTTACAGCGCAATTTTCGTGCTATGGACATCGATCTTCTTCGGGAGGATGCAGCGAGAACAGACTGGTCGATCCTTGACAGCGCAGCCACAGTTGATGAACAAATTATACTCTTCAACTCCTTACTTGTTCAGCTGTACGACAGACACGCGCCCGTCCGACCAGTAAAAGTCAAACATCTTCCTGCTCCTTGGCTGACGGAGGAGATTAAATCCCTGATTGTAAAAAAAAACCGTGCGAAGACAAAATATAAGGCTGAATCCTCCGAAGCAAACCGTGACAAATACCATCTCATCAGAAACCGCTGCAACCGAGTGTGTAGGGATGCACAGAGACGCCACATCCATAGTTCCGTAGAAAACGGAGACCCAGCGAAAGTCTGGAAGTTTCTTAAATCTTTAGGAATTGGCAAATCTCATAATGATCCTATTGCGAAAGACTTAGACATCAACTCCTTAAACAACCATTTCTCTTCTGCGTCAACATTGGATGATCGCATCAAAGCTACAACTTTAAATAATCTATCTTCAAAGCCAACTCCAGAGTTTCCTCCTTTCTTCTTCTGTCAATTCACTGTTTGTGATGTTAAGAGGAACATTATGACCATTGCATCGAATGCCGTCGGGGGTGACAGTATTAGCCGTAATATGATCATTCCACTCCTAGATTTCCTTACCCCTATACTCACCAAGATCTTCAACAGATCCATTTCCTCCAGTACCTTTCCTGAGATATGGAAAGATGCACACATTATTCCATTACCTAAGAAGCGAAATCCATCTACCTTTTCCGATTACCGCCCTATTTCCATTCTCCCCTTCCTTTCAAAGGTCCTTGAACGTCTCGTTCATCGACAACTCAGCCATTTCCTTCTGAAGAACAACCTCCTTAATCCCTACCAATCCGGTTTCCGTCCTGGTCATAGTACGGTTACGGCTCTTGTAAAAATTTCCGACGACATTCGCCTTGGAATGGAAAACAAAATGCTTACCATTCTAACATTGTTGGATTTCAGCAATGCTTTCAATAATGTTGATTTTGCTATCTTACTAGGATTGTTACAAACTCTTAACATATCTCCAAATGTGATTGACTGGTTTCGTAGTTACCTTCATGGGCGCCGGCAGCGTATTAAGGTTGAAGACACCTTTTCTTCATGGTGTGATACCTCCGCTGGTGTACCGCAGGGTGGTGTGCTATCTCCTCTTTTATTCGCTATCTTCATCAACTCTATTACCTCTCAACTTACTTCATCCTACCACTTGTATGCAGACGACCTACAGATATACTCTCAATCGTGTTTGGAAGATTTATCTCAAATAATTAAAACCACAAACGATGACTTATGCCGCATTCGTGACTGGAGCTTGTCTTATGGCCTCAAGGTAAATCCTAATAAGACACAGGTTATCATCATAGGGAGTCCATGGTTTGTTTCGAGGCTTGATCCTGATCAGTTGCCGCCGGTCGTTTTCGATGGTATAAGTATACCATACAGTAGCACTGTTAAAAACCTAGGCATCACTTTCGACAGCACTTTCTCTTGGACGCCACAAGTCGCCGAAGTGAGTAGAAAGATGTTTGCAGCCTACAGTTCTTTGAAACGTTTACGTAATTTTCTGCCCACTAGCACGAAAATTGCGCTTGCACAATCCCTCTTATTACCCATCCTAGACTACGCCGACTCCTGCTACCTTGACCTGACTGTGGAGCTGCTTAACAAACTCGAGCGACTTCAAAACCTATGTATTAGGTTTATATTTGGCCTGCGAAAGTACGACCATGTGTCGGAATTTCGCGCTCGCCTTAAGTGGCTCCCGGTCAAACGTCGTCGGGAAGCTCACATCCTTTCCCTTCTCTATTCCATCCTCTTCGATCCTTTTACTCCTCAATATCTTAAGGAACGCCTGACTTTTTATTCCTCCATTTCCTCCACCACTGGTCGTACCTTGCGTTCCTCTGAAAACCTTTCCCTCCTTATGCCCACCCATTCCACTAACTTCTACACTCATTCCTTCTCCGTTCATGCTGTTCGGCTCTGGAACTTGTTGCCGGAGCCGATCAGACGTGCACCCTCCTTGAATGTTTTTAAGTCTAGGGTCAAAGCTCATTTCCTCGAGCACTGACTATCTATCCTTGGTGGTCACCTCTGGTTCATTTTTTCCTCTCTTTGACAAGTAATTGTTGTTTTAGAATTATTTTATGTATGATTCTTTTGTGTTTGTAGGTATGAATATGTATTCGTAATAGGTATTTATATTATGTATGTATTTTATATAACAGTATGTTTGTATTTGTATAACTTTATTTGTGTATGTTATCTATATTATGTTATTCTGATATACACCGCCTACCAATCTTCTTTTACTATTTCCTCTACCCCAAGGTTGTCTGGAAGAAATCGCTTTTTAGCGATAAGACCGCCTGTTTTTTGTGCCTTTGTATTTCCTGATTGTTTGCTCTCTGTATACTATGTTTTTTCTTTTTGGTGTGAAATAAAGTATAATTGAATTGAATTGAATTGAATTGTATATTTTTATCACTGTGAACTTTAGGCAAAAATAAAGCAACGCTAGCAGAAACCAGGATAATTAAGATAATTCCCAATAAACGATTTAAAATCGGGACAAAACTATTTTTACTTTTCTTTTGAAATATATTTTAACACTGTGTAACTTTTTAGGCAACAAACAAAGCAACGCTAGTAGAAACCGTCTTCGATTGTGTTTAAATAAATCGCTTAGCTTCCTTAAAGGAACAGTGTAATTTTATTTCGTAGGCACCGTTTGTATTTTTAAATTGTCAACACTCAACAAACTGATAAGCACTTTAGTTATACATCCAACCCTATGTACCAACGTGGAGAGTGTACTCGGCTAGACGCGGAGTCAGCAATTTCATGAGAATTCTTATCAATGGCGCCAGGCCTCCGGTCGACGCATTGTACTCGTTCTAAGTTAGATTTAATTCATTCTTTAGACAATCGCTGTCGAATAAAGATCATTTTTAATTCCTTTTTGGTTTTTAAAAACATCCCTCGGATCCTTTGCGTTTTGACTGGCGCAGCCGGTAGGATCACCGCGATATCGTGAAAAACTGTGTAAAAGGACACTAAAATCGGTTCGTTCCGCGGTTTCCGCGTTTTCGTGCGTTTTGACGCTTTACGGTGATCTGCCAACCAAATAAATAAGTCTCCCGCAGCAAGGACGAGAGGACAACCCTGGAGGACATGGGCGGCTTGTAAGTAGATACCCATCACTATTTCCTGGCTTTCCCAGTCTATTCCGTTTATAATTTATTATATGTGTTATTTTGGACCAAACCTCGCCAATTAACGTCATCTGATTTTCGTATAATTATCCCAAAATCGGTAGTATACGTCTAGTTTTACCTGTTAAGATCTTTTTTCGATTTTTATACACTACGTTTTTACATTTATTTTTGTAACTTTATTTTACATTTCTTTACAAAATGGAAAATATTACGACTATTCCGAGAGAAATTTCATGTGTGATTCCAATGTTCGATGGTGATGAAAAGCTGCTTAACCTGTTTATAGCAAAATGTGAATATGTTATAGCGTGCTGTAGGCAAGAGGCTAATCCTATTCAGGATGTATATGTCTACCATACTTTAACAAGTAAGCTCACAGGCAAAGCTGCTATTCTTATCAGTGAAAGACAGGACATTGTGACCTGGCCTGCATTAAAAACTATATTAATTCAACATTTCGGCGATCCAAGGTCAGAAGATTGTATTGCGATTGAGTTAGAGGGTTTGAAAATTAATAGTAATGAATCTTATACAGATTTTTGTGCTCGCATCCAACATGTCAAAAGTACATTGATGTCCAAAGTGAACTTGATTGGTGACGCCAATTTACGGGCTAGCAAAATGATTATATACGATAACATTTCGTTGAATGTTTTCTTGTACAATCTACCAGAAGATTTAATACGTATAGTGAGGCTTAAGGGATGCAGTACTCTAGAAGGAGCCTTAGGGATTGTATTGGAAGAAGTAAATTTCCTATTCCAATATAATTCCAGGAATAAAATGAACAAATCAAACAATAATATTACACCGAAACCTCAGAGTTCTACTCAGTTCACTAACCCAATCGGATTTAAACCGAATTTCATACAATCGACACCCCCTAATTCCTTCAGAATGCAGGGTGCTATTCCGAACACACAATTCAAATTCGGAATACCACCAAACCAAGGTTTCCAACCAAGGCCAATGCAAGGGTTCACTCCCCAAAGATTTACTTATCCATTACAACAAGGTTTTCGGCCCATGCAACAACCACACTATTTCAACCCTCAAAATCAACAATTCAAATTTGGGATCCCGCAACCACAGGGTTACCGACCCAATTTTCAACAGCCTAACCAATTTTAGTTTGGTATTAGACCACAACCATTTCCCATTCAAGGGCAAAAGGCCATTATGGATACAGATGTGTCTATGCGCACGGCCTTGCCGCCCAAAAATACCCCACCTGCTCCTAGGAACCCCTATCAACTCTTTTATAAATAACGAGTTGATGGATAATGCCCAAATTAATTACTCTTGCGAAAATGAGTACCCGTATACTTACGATGAATCCTGCAATGAATATATTAATAATTACAGTGAAAATGTAGAGTCAAGTGACGATGTTTCACCAAACGAAGAACACCATGATGTCGATGCTACATCAGATATTTCAGAAAATTTTCGGGTACAAGCCTCGGACATAGTTCTGAAATAATACAGCTAAATTGTAATAACCACGATAAACTACCACATATTATTATTCCTGAAATAGGTGCTAAATTCATGCTCGATACCGGAAGTACCAGATCCTTTATAAGCCCAGAAATAGTTGATCAGTTCTTTTCAAATTTTAAATTTCACGAACCTTTCGAGGTTATCAGCACACACGCTCGAAGTAAACATAGTGAAGTGATTGTGATACCCTTACTGAAAACGTTCAAAAGCGTGTTAAAGCATAAATTTTATGTGTATGATGTGGATCAACAATATGATGGACTTATTGGATCTGACTTGCTTAAAGAACTCGATGCAAGCATTGATATGAAAAACCAAGTATTAAAGACTCGTGATACTACTATACCTATAATTTATAATCCACCACGACAGATAATTTTGGAACCCAGATCAGAGACAAGAGTTAGGCTACCAACTAATTTACAGAACGGTGATGCAATTCTTGAATATAGAGACTTCGGCTTAGGAGCTCGCATGCCTTCTGCTTTAGTGCATTGCGTTAATGGCTCTACACAAACCATAATACAGAACATATCCGACAATACAGTGACCTTAAAATTTTCGAAACCTTTTCCAGTAACGAAATTTGATAATGAAATATGTGAAACTAACGTAACATCCATGTCAGACCTCGAAATTGATGCTCTTTTAAAAGAAAATCTTTCCAAATTACGTTTAGAGCATACCAATGAGGAAGAACGGCAACACATTAAAAAATTATGCTACGAATATAAAGACATATTTTATTGCGATAAGTTACCTCTAACGTTCACTAATAAAGTCAAACACCAAATTAGGACCACAAACGAAGACCCTATTTACGTTCGACCATATAGACAAGCTCAAACACAATTAGAAGAAATTAATAGGCAAGTGGAAAAACTTTTAAAAGACAACGTGATCCAAGAGTCACACTCACCTTGGAGTGCCCCGGTTCACCTAGTACAAAAAAAAATGGATGCTACTGGTGAAACCAAATATCGAATGGTAATAGACTATAGGAGGTTAAACGACATTACTGTGGACGATAAGTACCCGTTGCCCAACATTACAGACTTGTTTGACCGACTTGGAAAAAGTGTTTATTTCTCGACAATAGACTTAGCTAGCGGTTACCACCAAATTGAAGTCGACGAAGACGATAGGCAGAAGACCGCATTCAGCACACAGAGCGGACACTTCGAATTTAAGCGGATGCCCTTTGGCCTTAAAACGGCACCCGCTACCTTCCAACGCGCGATGGATAGTGTATTGCGTGGCCTGCAAGGCATACACTGCCTAGTGTACTTGGATGACATTATAGTCTACTCAAATAGCTTGCAGGAACATATTCAAAAACTCCGTAAAATTTTTGACCGACTTAGACAAACAAATCTCAAAGTACAACTTGATAAGACCGAATTTTTGCGAAAAGAAGTACTATATTTAGGGCACACAATTACCAAGGACGGACTGAGACCAAATGACGACAAGGTAAAGGCAGTCTTAAATTTTCCACTTCCAAGAACTCAAACTGAAATTAAGAGCTTTCTAGGTCTAATAGGCTATTACAGGAAATTTATTCGGGATTTTGCAAAAATTACTAAGCCCCTCACTACATGCTTAAAAAAAATCATAAGATTATTATTGACGAAGAATATATAAAATCCTTCCAACAATGCAAAGAGCTACTTACCAGTGCTCCACTTTTGCAATACCCAGACTTTGATAAGACCTTTGTACTTACTACCGATGCATCTAACTTTGCAGTAGGTGCTGTGCTATCGCAAGGCCAAATTGGAAATGAAAAACCAATAGCCTATGCTAGTAGGACTCTGAATGACGCTGAAACGCGTTACAGCACGATAGAAAAGGAGCTGCTCGCAATTGTCTGGGCCATCAAACATTTCCGTCCATATCTTTATGGGCGCAAGTTTACTATATACACTGATCATCGGCCTTTAGCCTGGCTTGATTCTATAAAGGAACCAAACAGTAAATTAACTCGTTGGCGCTTAAACTTAGCAAGTTATAATTATGAAATTCAGTACAAAAATGGAAAGCAAAACACCAATGCGGACGCTTTGTCGCGCATCAAACTTAACGCTTTAGGTAAAGACGATGATGATAGTTCTATGAAAGTGAATGTAGACCCCCAAGAACAGGCACTACAAGACTACATCCGCTCCTTGACTGACTCTATAGCGCAAGCAAGCAAAAGAAATGACGATGACAAATCCCGCACTCCACCAGTTGCTAGCCACATTTCAATATCTTCGGATTCCGAAGCAACTGTTAGTATTCCTCCAAACGATCGCGGCATTCCCTCAAGCAATCAATCTAATTGCTCATATCCAATTCGAACTCCATCAACACTCTCAGCAGCTGAAAACAGCAGCACTACTGAAACGGCTCATTCTGGCCAGGATACTGAGTCAAACGGTATTCCGATCCTGAATGAAGCCATTGACACAAAACCTAATCAAATTTTAGTGTACACTTGGTTCAGAAACGAGTTATCTGTGAAAGATTTATCTAGAGATCGACAAAAGGTTTTAGAGGTCCACTTACCTGTAGATCAGCCCGAATTAATAAAAGATTTCCTCAAGAGATATACATAGACCTAAAATAAAATATTTTCTGTATTTTGAAGATGATGTTCACCGGAAACAATTTACTGAAATTATTATAACCCTATTTAAAAAAGACACCGTAAGATTTTATGAGTGCACTGAAAGAGTAGTTTACATCGAAGATGAGGGAGAGCAAAAAGCAATAATACTGAAATACCACCATGGCAAAACATGCCATCGGGGTATTAAGGAAACGGTATCCCACATAAAAAGGACCTTTTTCTGGCCCAATATGGAACAGGTAGTCTCTGCAGTTATAAACTCTTGCGAATCATGTCGAAAAATGAAATATGACAGGAAACCAATAAAACCTGCTTTACAACTTACCCAAAATCAATCTAAGCCATTCGATGAACTATTCATTGACCTGTTCTCTATAGAGGGAAAATATTTTCTTACAATCATAGACGCCTTCAGCAAATTGGGACAAGCTTTCCAGTTAGATAATAGATCTACTCCGGAAGTAGTAAGAGCTCTTATTAAATATTTTTCTTTCTATGGGACCCCACGCAAGATAAGTTCAGATTCTGGATCTGAGTTTAGCAATAGCCTAATGAAGGAATTACTGACACTCTACAAAATTTATATGCATCTTGGCACCCCAAATAATCCGAACTCTATGGGGCTTATAGAAAGGTTCCATTCCACAATCCTAGAAATATATCGTTTGGCCAAATACGAACATAAATTCACAGATGCGGCTTCAGTAATGACATATGCTATCATGGCATATAATCAAAGTATTCATTCCACTACAGGATTGACACCGTTTGAAGTTGTGTTCGGTCACACCAAATCTAATAACACTTTTGACGTAAATTTTGAGAATCGTTACATGCAGCTACTAATTAGAGAACATGCACATAGAACTAAATACTTATACAAGCATCTTTCCGAAAAAATGATTGAGTTAAAAAGGAAAATCCGCGACAAAAGAGGAGGTGAAACCGAATTCGACATAAACCCTGGTGATATTGTTTTTACCAAGGGAACAAATATTAGACGTAGTAAAGACAAACCGCGTTATGAAAGGGCTTTAGTTTTAGAAGATGTAGATAGGAACATTGTTCCAGTCGAAATGAGAAATCGCAACACGAAAATTCCCATTAAAGACGTAAAACGTCCTCCACAGAAACGTCCTGTACCTGTGCCTGATCGCAACCTTGATAACGAAAATCCTCACCCTGCAACTTCAGCACGTTGAGGAGAACCCAGGAATATTACCTGTCAAAGAAGGAATCGCAGTAGTTAGTCACGATAGATGGACTATCATAAAGGTTTTGGATTTAAAACTAATCTTCGACGATTTAGAAATTAATTACAGGCGATATAATGAGTTTAATGATATAATTAGGTTAGGATCTAAGTTTAAGTTAGAAAGCGAAAGCTTTATTGATTTTAAGAATCAAGTAGATTATGAAATTCAGATAGTTATTAACAAGTACAGGCAGTTAGTTCCGTTAACAAAAACTAAGAGAGGCATTTTAAACCCTATGGGCTCATTAATCAAGATTGTCACTGGTAATTTAGATAATGAGGATGCGATACGATATGAAACAATTATTAAAGAAATCAAATCACAACAAAATGCAGTAACTAAGAAAATGACCATAGTTGCTGAAATGGTGAAAAGCCTTACAAATGTATCATTCTCAGTCGGTTACAATCTTATTCAGCTGGATAAAAGTGTAAAGGAGCTTGAGAAAGAGATAGACGCGTTAAAGATCAAGGAAAGACAGAATTCAATAAGTAATAGTATAATAAACACATTCAATTTATTTCTACATAACTTTCAAACTATATATGCCAGACTTAATGAGATCGAAACCGCCTTAGCTTTTAGCAAAATTAAGATTTTACATCAATCTGTAATAGACTCAAAAGAATTGTTACAATTACTTAAAGGTATTGAAAAAACCGATAAGCTTGTGTATCCTTCCGAACCTCCGAATTTAGTAAAAATTGAGCAAAGTATTATTTTAAAAGCCTATTGTAAAGGAAATCAGATTACATTTCTTTTGGAGATTCCTCTCATAAAACCAGACACATATATATATTATAAACTCTACCCCTTACCTATCACACACGGTACCCAAACTTACATAATAATTCCCAAATATCCTTACCTGTTAGTGAAAGGGTTAAAGGTCAACCCGCTCGCCCAAAAATGTCGAAACATGGATGAATCCAGTTTCCTGTGTTTCGAGGAAGACATGCCTCTGCTACAAGATACCTGTATAACTGACCTAATGAAATACAAAAGCTATAGTAATTCCTGTCTACAAGTTCCAGTGGAAATAGAAAATGTGAAAATAGAAGCCATCCAACCCAATCGATGGATCTTATACACCAAAACCAATGTCCTACTCCAGAGAACATGTATTAATGAAATTTTTCGATTTAACATCCAAGGAACTTACATACTTCCATAGACGATGTATGTGAAATAAAAATTGGAGAAATCATCCTGAAAAAGCACAAACTTCAAGCAGAAAAGTTAACTTACCTAAAACTGCCAATTGTTAACTTACCTAATGTAAAGCCACCGGAAATTGAAGGAAGGAAAGCGACCAGTATCAAGGGCATAAATCTGAATGACCTAAAGCTCCTGTCGCACGCTCTCCGAAAAAGTGAATTCAGTGAAAATTTTAGTGAAAATCATGACCTTTCAGTGAATGTGAAAAGTGTTAGTCTTATGACGGTCCTCTTGTACTTCATCTTTATACTAAGTATAGTCTTAGTGTTAGTATATAGATTTTATTATAAAATAAGAATTTTCATGCGAGGAAACCAAAATTCTCCGGATCCTCCACCCTCGGATAATTTTGATCTTAGAGAGGGAGGAGTTATACATCCAACCCTATGTACCAACGTGGAGAGTGTACTCGGCTAGACGCGGAGTCAGCAATTTCATGAGAATTCTTATCAATGGCGCCAGGCCTCCGGTCGACGCATTGTACTCGTTCTAAGTTAGATTTAATTCATTCTTTAGACAATCGCTGTCGAATAAAGATCATTTTTAATTCCTTTTTGGTTTTTAAAAACATCCCTCGGATCCTTTGCGTTTTGACTCTTTACTCACGTGAATTTCGAATCCCGTCGTCGCCAATGTAGAATACACCTTTCTACTAAGGGTTGGTTGAGGTTGATGTATATAATGAAACACAGATATAGTCTTCACTAGTGAATGTGACTAGTGCACGTCCGCACAGCACGGCGGTCGGTGCACGAATACCGAGCGAATGCACGATAGATATTCACCACAGACCGCGTCTGCCGATAGACGGCGCTACCGGCGCTTTCCACATTAACTACTCTTTATTGCTGTACACTACAGGTAGGGACAGTACGACCAGTAAAATAATTCCCCTCGTCAATTTTCGTTTGCGCAGAGCAGACGAGTAAACCCGAAGTCATTTTAGTAATCAAAGAGTGCAAAGTCGGATGGCAGCGAAAAAAGCGCCACCTTTAATAAGGTGGCACATCCTGATTGGTCAATATGCGGTCAAACAATACAGTTACACCGAGTATGTTATGCGTTCAAAAGTTATATGAAAATGTGGACATCCTAACACATTTGACAAGCCTACGATCAGCGCCAAGGATCTATTTCTCGATGACCCAGCGCGAGAGCGCGCCCTGTACGCAGCACCCAGGGCGCGCGCCTCGGGTGCTTAATTTCTATAACTAGCCCCCTGGCTGGGTAAACGCTGAGACTTCAAAAAAGGAGGAGGAGCATAGTTCGGCTGTAGGTATTTCTTTATGTAGTAACATTAATATCATTGTGTTCACCGATATTTCCGTCAATTTTATTTTAAACCGATTTAAAAAAAGTAAAATTAGTTGTCTGTAAACACTGAACAAATAGTGTCTGTAAAGTCGGTTTACGATTTACGGACGATAGTGTTACGTGATAACGTCATAAAGAAACATTGATGAATATTCGAATTGCTAGCTCTGACGTCACGCGAGAAAGAGAGATTTGTTCCGCGCTCTCGCTTGCATGCTCAGGCTCAGGCGGAACGTGACACTTTTTCGTGCGTGCAGCATCGAAGCGTGCAGCCAATGTTCATCGATTTATAAAGAGATGTTATCACGTCAAAAAATGTTTGTTTGAAAGAGTAAGTATACTCACGAGGAGGTCCCATTGGAATCACCTATTAATTGTGTGTTATTCTAGGGGAGATTCCCACTTGGCTGCGCGGGAGTTTGCTCCGAAATGGACCTGGTGCCACCAAGGTTGGGTCCATGAACTTTGATCACATCTTCGACTGCGCAGCCTTACTGCACAGGTAAGAAAACTTCATACCATGAAGTTTATTTTAAATATTATTCTTCTCGTTTCTTTCGCGAATGTTTATTTTCGCAGTTTGAAGTAATAAAATGTCAATCAAATAAATTGACTCAAATGTCCCTTTTCGTTGTATTGTATGGGAACCATAAAGTTATTATACCTGTCGGAATAGAGTAACTGGCATGAGTTGTCAAATGAAACCGTTTTTTGTGCATTTGTCGGCACTTATCGGCACCCTAAAACTTCGAGTTCTGTGTATAATTGTGAATCTAAAGTGAAATCGTAGGTAATTTAATGAAATAGTGTTAGTATATTTCACAAAATAATCTACGACTTCACTTTAGATTCACTAAATATTCACAGAGCACGAATATTTACCCAGTCGAATGTGCCGACAAGTTCCCAAAAACGGTTCTATTGCCTCGCGTCACGTATCTCTTTCTATTATACAGTGACGCCGCTAGGTACATCTCGCTCTCTCAGCTGTCAGTTCCTCTATATGATACCTTTATGATGGGAACCAAGGAATATAATACTCCCTAATGGGAACTGGGTAGTGGGTGTCGAAACAAAAAAACCATAGATTTATATATTACTAGTAATATATAAATCTATGGTTTTTGGGTTACTATTAATCTGTTTTCAATGCCAAATTTCGATTTTATATTCTAAAAGGCGGGAGTAATTGAGACGGGGCATATAGACAGACATACAGAATAGACGAAAGTATGAGTTCCCTGTCCTACGGAACCCTAAAAATCGGTGCTCTTCGTGGAATACCTCAAAATACGTTTTTTAATCGTTGTCTTACCAAGTTATTTTGGGGAATTATAATTCTAATTTTTTGTTGGCCATGGAACCCAACCTCTGATTGTATATGTAAGCAACGGGAAAATAAGAAAACTTCTAAGAAACGAATTTGTCTTTTCTAAGTCAGCCACGGATTTTACAATATTATCTGATTCAGTTGGTTATGGTTAGGTTAGCGAGGAGCGAAGCGACGAGCATGTTAGGTGACTTGCGAATACAGTCCTACCAAATCGCTACTTCTTCCAAATTTTTTAAAAAAGTGTCGTGGTCACTAGATCTACAACGTGCTACTAATGAATTAACGCAAAACTAAAAAGTAGTTTGTTTAGAATCGAGAGCAGAATCGAATTATCATGGTTTTAACATAGGTAATTTTTTTCAAAATATTAAATAATTTGATTGAAAAAATTTTCTGAACCCGATGTCAACTTGTCAACCCACCGCACGGGCATACTTACTACCAAAACAAGATTATAAAAATGTATCCATGAGCACGTTAGCGCTTTCTTTCAGTGCTGAAATGACAACAAATCATTTTTGCCTCAAAACTAAAAATTCGAATAACTTTAACTTTTAACCATCAAAATAATGAAATTATTGTTTCAATCTAATTATTTTGTTATAATTCAGTTGGGGTTATGAGGTTTTGCGCTAATTCATTAACACGTTCTATAACCTTCGTGTGGTTTTCCGCATAAGTAGTTACCTACCTACCACATCAAATTCAGTCAGTCAGGTTTGCCAGGAGCGAAGCGATGAGCATGTTAGATGAAGTACCTATAGTTGTATTTTACTCAATTTTAAAAGTAAGAATATTAAAATATTAACATTACAAACATAAATCACACCGTATTTATAGTGACAATGGCTGCGATTTGTTTCACTAGATTTTCAATCTACGATGGCAAGGCGACGTACCAGTGTAGGTTTCTGAAGTCAGAAACATACGAGAAGAACCAGGAGGCGCAGCGCATCGTTGTCACAGAGTTCGGCACTAAGGCTGTGCCTGACCCTTGTCACTCTATCTTTCGCAAGTAAGAATACTTCTACCTGTTCGATTTATGACTGCTACAGTACAGGGTACTTGTGTGTGGTGTGTTGTGTGTTGTGTGTGTGTGTGTGTTGTGTGTGGTGTGGTGTAACTAGAATGGACAAGATTAGGAATGAGTATATTAGAGGAAGTTTGAAAGTAGCACCTATGACGGAAAAATTGCAGGGTAATAGATTGTCGTGGTATGGGCATGTAATGCGGAGGGATGAGTGTCATGTTACGAGACGAGTGTTAAGTATGAATGTGGATGGCAGTGGTAGGAGAGGCAGGCCGAAGAAAAGATGGATGGATTGTGTGAAGGATGATATGTGTAAAAAAGGGGTGAGTGTTGAGACGACGGCTAAGAGAGATGAATGGAAGAGGATGACATATTGCGCCGACCCCAAATAATGGGAAATGGGCAAGAGAATGATGACAGTACAGGGTCCTTTTTAATATGCTGACGGTGTTTAAGACCACCAAACTAAACAAAGGTTCAGTGGCGAGTAACCTTGCCTGCCGTGCAGGAGGCGATGGTTTGATTCCCGTCCAGGAGTGCGATTTTTTAATAACAGTTTAAAAAATTACTATGGAGATACGCATCTTTCTACTGCTGATTTGACTTTCAAAAATAGCACTCTTGAAGTATGATTTTTTTATGTCAAATCAGCAGTAGAAAGATGCACGTCTCTATAGTAATTTTGACATTTTCAACTGCTGAACTCAGCGAATGTGATTCAAAAATCGCACTCCAGGTCGACTCGTACCAATAAGTTTTCGGAATTTATGTAGGTACGATTTTGTAACACCGAAACGA
This sequence comes from Agonopterix subpropinquella, assembly GCA_922987775.1. Lineage (NCBI taxonomy): Eukaryota > Metazoa > Arthropoda > Insecta > Lepidoptera > Depressariidae > Agonopterix > Agonopterix subpropinquella. The sequence goes on along the minus strand of OV277703.1, from coordinate 19,305,467 downwards.
AATGTACCTTTTTTAGTTTGATGATCTGATCATCCCCTTAAAAACCGAAGGATCTTGTATCATGTTAAAATATCTTCAGAAGAGAGCTTGTAAAGCATACACACTGAACTCGCCGACGCCAGCGACACAGCAAAAGATAAAATTTTTATGTCAGTACGCGTATGTCCGGTTCGGTGTGTAAATAGGTACCATTATGGTATTCGTCCAGCAATTCGGAAACAGTTCGAAAAACAGAAAAATTGTCCAAATCCCGACTGAGATAAAATATTATGATTATTATCATGCGAAGGCCGAATGGCTGACCCCCCCCCCCCCCTGGTCTACCTCGTCCTTTTTTGGACGATGTGAGTCATTCGGCCTTCGCATGATAATAACCATAATATATTATCGCAGTCTGGATTCGGACAGTTTTTCTGTTTTTCGAACTGTTTCCGATTGGTTTTACACATGGTCAGGTTGGCACGTAACGATATGATCCAATACTTGGAGCGAGCGAAGCGAGCTCGAGAATTTACTCTTTGATTAGGTCGACACGTGATAATGAGATCCAAAACCAGGAGCGAGTGAAGCGAGCTCGAGATTTAACTAAAATATGAATAGGTCGGTGTCTGTAAGTGATAATGATAACTTAAATACGATCCAAAACCTGAAGCGAGCGAAGCGAGCTCGAGATTTTACTGCAATGGGACTAGGTCGTTGCAGAAAGAAAGAGCCACCCATAGATTTATATATTACTAGTAATATATATGTCTTTGGAGCCACCCCATTAATTTCAAGAGCGCCTGACTCTTTCCTGTGTTTCAGAGTAACATCGTTGTTCAGACCATCGGAAATAATGACTGATAACGCTTTGGTGTCATTGTACCCTTTCGGAGATGAAATTTATGCTATGACTGAAACTCCTATAATTCATAGGTATGTATTACCATGTTCAATACCTACATGTAATTGAAGTTATGATTCCTTGATGATCTATGTTTTGTACTTGTCTCCAACAATGATAATATTATACTGAATGATTTTTTTACCGTTCCGAAACTTTTAGGGGTGGTTCAGACCATCAAACTGAACAACTTTTATTATGGGAGCAAACCAGAAATCGCAAAAAAAAATCTGCTGTTCCATACTAAACTGCAATGCCTACTCGATTCACATGTATGAGACAGTAGATTTTTTTTCCGGTTTCAGGTTTGCTCCTATAATAAATAAATAAAATATCTTGGACAATGTCACACAAATTATCTAGCCACATTTAAAGTACCAGAATCTAGCCTGGACTTGTATTACGATAACTAGACAACGATATAGAATACATATATAGATACAAACATCCATGACTCGGGTACAAATATTCATATTCATCATACAAATATTTGTCCCTTACGGGATTCGAACCCGCGACCCTCGGCACAGCAGGCAGGTTCACTACCGATTGTGCTACCGGGCTGTCAAATGTGATAATAAAAGTTGTTCAGTTTGATGGGATTAGAATCCATTCCATTAAATGTTTATTTGTATTTTTGTAACACCTTGTATAAATCCAGCTTATCGGCATTTTAGTTACTCAGCGTTACAGTCATATAATAAACGTTTACTCAGCATTTCAGTAATATAAGAAGCGTTTATTCAGCTTCCTTATAATATAACTGGTAAAGTGCCATATAAGAAGCTGCTGAATAAGTCACGTCTATATGACGTGACTAAACACCCTAGTAATACTTAAGGGGGTGCTTCAGACCATCAATCTGAACAACTTTCACTATGGAGCCAAAGTCGAGAAAAAATTAAAAAAATCTGCCGTCCCATACATTTGAGTCGAGACGGTACTGCAGTTTTGTATGAAAGAGTGGATGTTTTTTTTTTTTGATTTCGATGTTGGCTCCATAGTGAAAGTTGTTCAGTTTGATGATCTGCAGCATTACTAGGGTCTTAAGTATTACTAGGGTGTTTTGTTACACCTGTATATTCCGTGACTGCGACTAGCGTCTTTGGAGCGTCGTCGTCGTCGAGCCAGCGCCGCGCCGCGTCGGCGCCGACGCGACGTCGACGCCGTGGTAACGCGACGCCAGCGCTGGCCGGTTGCCGAACGGCGCCGGGCTTACGCAGCGTTGGCGTCGCGTTACCGCGTCTCGTCAGTCATAATAGAGAATGTAAGGAGGTTGGCGCCGCAGTAACGCGACGCCAGCGCTGCGTTCGGCAGCCGGCCGACGCTGGCACGACGACGACGCTCGAAAGACGCCTAGTGTGGCAGGGCTCTTATATAAACGTCTCATTACGTTTGTGTGACTTCTGTCGGGAGCCAAAATGAGTTGAGTTGCCGCGACAATTACATGACAAACTTTTGTTATTTTGGTACCTACAGAATTATTTAGTTTTCCTTGATTGTTACAGAGTAGATCCTGTCACTTTGGAGTCAAAGAACCTTTTTGGCAGCGCCCTCGTCTGCCACTCGGCGCATCCACATGTTATGCCCAATGGTTAGTGACTCTGCATTTCTATACAGGGTGGATTTTTGAGATGGGGCAGTAAGGGCAGGTACCTTAACCGTTTTATCTACTAGGCTATCATTTTGAACTGCATTCACAGATTTAGAAAAAAAAAATCGTTCAGCAAGACTTGCAAAGAAACTTTTTTTGATGCCAATCGTTTCTATCTAAACTATTATAAAACTGTAACAGAAGTGTGTCTGTCTGTACATTGAAGATATTTACAAAAAAAAAATTACGACATGGTTTTTACCTGTCCCCGATTCCAAATCACAAATTTTTGGATTTTTTGTCTGTCTGTTTGTTTGTTTGTTTATTTGTTTGTTGGTTTGTTTGGGTGTTTGTTTGTTCGAGTATCACGCAAAAACTACTGAACCGATTTTGATGAAACTTTTTTTGTTTGTCATCTGAGTTAAAATCTGGTATATAATTTATGTGGACGAAGTCGCGGGTAAAAGCTCGTTTCTTATAAGGATAAATAAACTCTACAGGATCAACCGAGGTTTGAGTACTAGAAATGTAAGAAATTGCAAAAATCTTTTCCCAAGACTCTAACTTACTAATGATGATGAAACTCACGCTTATTATCACGTCCATTTTTGGAACATTATTGCGAAGTATGACGCGGGGCTTTTATCTGAAACTTCTCAGATAGTTCCTTCGGTAATTTCTCATGCACCGCGCTACCTACCTCAGCTATTCAATATTCGTCCTGAATATTGGTAGGTACTGACGTAAACTGGGGGCGGGGGTCTGGCCCCCAGTTTACGTCAGTACCCCCCTGGGAAATAACCCTAGGGACGCCAATGGCGAATGGGTCTGCATTGATTTTTATTGAAAGCTGCATAACATTTATTTTTGTTGCAGGTGATGTTTACAACATGGGAATATCGATTGTGAGAGGCAGATTACAGTATATGCTGGTCAAATTTCCTTATTCGGAAAAAGGTAATTGTCAGAAATGTCTTTCAGATGATATGACTTGTAAGCATATACAAGTTTATATACTTGGTAAAAGTGCGTATAAGCTAAGGTATATAAGCATTCTACCTAGTTATTCGGTAGGTATTATTATATTTGTTTTGTTCTGTCTATGCTGGAGAATTTGATGATGGTGTACTTATATTGTGAGTTTTCAGGTGACATGTTTGAGAAAGCGCATATAGTGGGTGTTGTGCCGCCACGTTGGACGTTTAATCCTGCATACATGCATAGTTTTGGTAAGGAACTACATTATTCTACCATTGACAGTTAGGTACATCAAATCAGTCAGTCGCGGTATCGTCCCATCATAGGCATGTGTAACTACAGAGAGTATGAAACGTGCGCTAACATTCAAAGGAATTAGTATGGAATTAGTGCACGCCTCATATTAAAAATTTTTAGTTAGTTGCGAGAGACTGGTGTGAACACCTAATTAAAAAAATTATTTAAATTTGGCATCGAAGTTTCTTCTGGACAATTATGATATGATGCTGGTAAAACTAAAAAATTTCAGGTATGACAGGCAAGTACTATGTGATAGTAGAACAGCCAATGTCAGTGTCCTGTTACGAGATACTTAACTGCCACTTCAATGATGACCCTTGGTTTTCTGCACTTAAGTGGTATCCCGATGAAGAGGTAAGTTACATACATAATAATTACATCCTACATAATATCTATAGGGTGAAATTGATATCATTATCATCCTTTTATACTAAGAGTCTACCCATCAAACTAAACAACTTTTACTATGGGAGCAAACCGATTGGAGCAACAAAAAAATCAGCTGTTGCATACATTTGAGTCGAGTAGGCACTGCAGTTTAGAAGGTTTTAGTTTAAAAGGATGCTAATGATATCAATTTCACCCTGTATAAACTGAGGACCTTTTCCCAGGTAGGTACCGTGAGCTATAAATAAATATAGGGTCCTTCTTAATATGCTGACGGTTGTTTAAGGGTTCCTCATCTGGCAGCACCGCATCGCCTTTTTCTGTCGCTCCATCCTTTTCTGTCACTCAGGAACGTCACCGCACGCCGCAGCACCGCCACGCGCGATCGCGTTCCGTCTATCTTATTTGCTCTAGCAAATGACGTTCCTAAGTGACAGAAAAGGATGGAGCGACAGAAAAAGGCGATGCGGTGCTGCCAGATGAGGTTCTACCCTAAGGGGATCATCAAAATGAAAAATGTTCTATAATGGGACCAATGTCGAAATCGCAAAAAAAATCTGCTGTTCAAAACCCTATACATTGTTGTTATTTCAGACCCATATAATATTAGTGAACCGTGAGACCGGAAAGGAGGTGAAGCGATATAGAACTGACACATTATTTTACATGCACATCATAAACACGTACGAGCAGGACGGCATGCTTGTTCTAGATCTGTGTACTTACAAGGACGCCAAGATGCTGGATGCAATGTATATGGAATCAGCAAAGGTAAAAGTAAAGATGAGTTTGATCTTTCTAAATCATTTTTTATATTTATGTTATACTAGCGTTAACCCGCGACTTGGTCCGCACAAATTATATATCAAATTTTAAGTCAGATTATAAGCTATCAAACAAAAAAAGTTTCATCAAAATCGGTTCAGTGGTTTTCGCGTGAAGCTCGATCAAACAAACAAACAAACACACAACAAACAAACAAACAAACAATTTACAGACAGACAATAAACCAAAAATTTGTGATTTGGAATCAGAGACACCTAAAAACCATAATTATCGTAATCTTTTTTTGTAAATATCTTCAATGTACAGACACACTTCTGTTACAGTTTTATAATAGTTTAGATTTAGGTTTATGATGGTAGTCGAGGTCGAGGCAGACCCCGGAAAAGGTGTTGGATGCCTATTGCAACGAATGGAGGGGTACCGCATTGAATAGAGATTATGTGGAAGAGTTTAGGGGAGATCTTTGCCAGTCAGTGGGATGAAGCAGGTTAAAAAATCTACCTTAATCACGGATAATCATTGTGTTTTCTTCTAGAATATGCAAAGTAACCCGAGCTACGCGGAGTGGTTCCGAAGCAAGCCGAAGCGGATAGAGGTGCGGCTGGACGCCCCGAACCTCACCAAGGTGGAGCCTCGACTGCTGGCTGACCTGGGCTGCGAGCTGCCGCAGATCAACTATCGTCTGTGTAATGGTTAGTTACTAAGATGCCCACTACGTAATATTACGATACGTTACGATCAACTATCGTTTGTGTAACGGTTAGTTTTTGCCACCAAGACATCACAGACACACAGGATACGTTCCACGGTCTCCTCCTCTCCGCATGCTCGGCAGCTGGGATCTAGGGTGAGTTACATCTTGTGCATCATCGTGCCTGTGGCGTAGTGTCCGGTGAGGGTTCCGACCAAGGCCGGATTAATCCATATAGAAGTCCCTAGGCAATTCAAGCCTCGGAGCCCCTATCCCCATGGGATGGATTTGTCTCTGTGACCGGGGGCCAGATACAGGCTAGGTGGTCGCATTAACATAACCACAAAAAAACGTAATCCACTAAAATGTAGAGCGAGCTCGCACTGATCTATGGCTGCCATCAGCAAAATCGCCGTCGCCAGACAAAGTCTTCAAAAACCCCTGACATTTAATTTCATCTGAAGGGAGCTCCAAAATTTCCAATACCTTTTTTATTGACTTTCACTGATTTTTTAATAATTCGTTTTAATTTTGGGGTGAGTTAAATCTTCGAGTTTTTTACTTATTTTTCTCCCAGGCCGCGGGGCCCCTAGGCGGCGCTGGGCCCATAGGCAGTTGCCTACTTTGCCTCTATGGTTAATCCGGCACTGGCTCCGACGATAGCACGAGCTTTGCTCCTGCTGTTGTTCAGTATGAACTTTGAAAACCGATATATGAATAGATATCTCGATGAGGCCGGACCAGAAAACAATCTTCATACAAGCTGGTCCCCGCCGCCGGTTCCGCGCCGAAGTAAATCTCGCACCGCCGCCGTTTTAATCCTTATTGCAATGGATGAAGATTTTTTTTCGCGGGACTACTGTAGTTGCGCATGCGTTAAGAAGCTCGTCTTTTAGCTGATATCTTTAATTTTCATCACCACTTACACTCTCAGACATTAAAAACAAACGGGTTCTCCCTGACAAGAAGAGCTAAGCACACAACCAGGGGGCTACCAGAGCCTTCTCACCCGAGAAAAAGAAAAGATTCGCATCATTTGCTTCCCTATAATTAATTGCCTTAATAATTTATCTTTTCTAATGCAAGATAATTCAACATGATAATTTCAGGTCGACCGTATCGTTATTTTTATGCCATCAGCTCGGACGTCGATTCCGAAAATCCTGGAGCGGTAAGTAATTTATTACACCCGTAACTAATACTCCTTGGTAATATGATGGTATGTTAATTGAATTAACGCACGTTAATAAAATTGTTCCCAGCTAATCAAAGTGGACACGGAGTCTGGTGTGACTAAGACCTGGAGTGCTCCCGACTGCTACGCTAGCGAGCCTATCTTTGTACCAACACCTGGCGGCGTGGTTAGTGGTTTGTGCTTTAATGTCTTGTCTCTAAAATATGCAAATAGTCGCGAGAAAATCTTTCAAATTTCATGGAGAAAACCTTTGCACAGATGAAAAAACCGGCCAAGTGCGAGTCGGACTCGTGCACCGAGGGTTCCGTTTCCATACGATATTTAAAAAAAAATGATTTCTTTCGGGATCCTTAGTGCAAGCCAGACCCCGATTTTACCGATTTTAATTATTAACTCCCAAACCAACTGAAGCTATGCAGGCAGACCTGGTTCATCCCCATCACAGAGTTGCTCTTAACCCTATGAATACTGAATCAGCCTTGCAGCTGAGGATAACTAGAAGTACGTCTATCTCTTATAGGTACTATAATGTAAAAATGTTTTTCAGGAGGAGGATGACGGCGTACTCCTGAGCGCCGTGCTGAGGAGCGGGCACGAGCAGGTCGTGTCGCTGGTCGTGCTCGACGCGCGCACCATGCACGAGGTGGCACGTGCCGAGTTCCAGACTCCATCCCCTGCAGTACGGTGCTTTCACGGCTTATTTTTACCTGCTTAAGTTAGATACAGACAGGGTACGGTAGGCCTACCATGAGTGTAAACTACAGTAAAACTACTGTAGTTAACTACCTACCGTTTTTGTATTGAATTTCGTACAGCGCTCCCAGTGGTTACGTTGAGAACTAATTCTGTCACACAATATAGGCGCCGCAACTACAGTAGTAACGAACAGTGAAAACTCATGGAAAGCCTACAGGTTGTTAGGTTCTTGTAAAATTTTATTAAACTACAGATGTGATTAAAGTAACGATGTTTTATTTCTATTTTAACCCCTTTCTCCCGGATTCAACGAAACGGTCAAATGGGGTATTAAAAATCTCTTTCTACCGCGCGGCATAAATGTATGCCTGTTCCTGCTGTTTCGTTTAAGCGGTATAAATTCTCATGTTTGTGTACGATAAATGAATATTGTATTTTACCACATAAATGATAGTACAAGATATGTTCAAGTTTTCACTTCTGCCGGCACTCCCGGAGTGCAACCCGTTGTTTTTGAATTGCGCGATATTGATGTTACGTTATTTACATATTTATGGAAAGTTGTTCAGTTTCAGTTCCCACCATGTAAAACAATTGGTAGTACGGAACACTAATTGCCCGAGTCCCGACTCGCACTTGACTGGTTTTTAAAGGATGTTACTGTCCCGCAACATATTATGCTGAATTGCTCACGCCAGAATATCACTTACTATCGTTTCAGAATATCTCTGACTACCCCCTCGGGGAATATAGTCGTGAGCATATATGCTCACGCCAATGTCCCTGTGGGGTAGGTACAGAAAATTGATCACATGTCATGCTACCTAGTATGTACCTAGTATCCTACACCTATATAGGTTGTATGTTGTATGTTAGGTAAACAGAGTAATGATAATGATAATTTATTTGCAAAAATGTAGTAGGTAGGTACATAAAGTTTTATAAAAATACAATTTTCCAGCATATTCTACCATGAAGGTATGCAAATGTTAAAAAATTACAAGACGTATGATTAATTGAAGAAATTATATTATAAATTATACAATGAAGCAAATTAATTATAATTAATCGAATAACAAATTCAATACCTAGTTGGTAATTAGTCTTTAAAATGTCAGATCTGAATCTTATCTGAATGTATGTAATACAGTAATGTATATTTTCTCAAACATGCTTGGAAATGTGAGCATTATTTTGACAACCTTCTTCGAGATAAATCGAAATTGCAGTACCTACTGGCCAAATACATGCGCGCAGCGGCCGGCAATGTTGTATGAAAATCCATATCTGTCGTGTTTAGCGACCAAATAAATTACATACTAAACTCATATCTGTCTTGTAATTTAAAAATGGAACGATCTTTTTCTCCGAAACATGGCGACCAAGGAGGTAACTTATCTAAGGTTTTATTTAAATTTCGAACTGGCTTGCAAATAGAAAGCTGTTTATTGAAAAAAAAAACTAATTGTTGTTCGTTGTTCGTCATCGATTTTGAAAAGAGTTTTAATTTCCGCGAATTACTTGAGAAAATTTACTGTTTTAATTTCCGCGCATTATTTGAGAAAAGTACTATACAAGCCTTGGCCACAACTAGGCATTGATGGACTTACGTATGTGTGCCTCGGCTTCGCCTCGGCCCACATTTACACGTTCGTTCATCAATGCCTCTGTTGCTGGCCGCTGCTGCAGTAATGTACTATTACAGGGTGTAAGTTAAGATGTCATAGATTCAAAATAATCAAAATAATGTTGAGTCAATAACCACATACAATAAGTTACTTAAGAAACTGTTGTAATAACATTTATCTATCTATCTATAAAGTCGGCATGACTTTCTCAGTGGGGTAGGCAGAGACCAGGGTGCGCCACTTACTACGATCCTTAAGAGGGCTATCGGAGTACAGTGGCGCCCTCATCACATTAATAAAGATTTCTCAATAAAGAAAGCCTAAATTAAAAAAGTGCTCAATTGACAAACTACAAAAACCTTCAAGCCATTGTTATACAATACTTTTATAGGTTCTAAACATTCCACTTTTAGACAGTTTCGAATAAAAACAAAAGCGGCCGTTTTTTTTCTTTTTTCAAAATGTGTATGTTTCGACCTTTAAAAATACCCATAAAAGTATTCTATGAAAATACCTTGAAGGCTTTTGTAGTTTGTCAATTGAGCACTTTTTTAATTTAGGCTTTCTTTATTGAGAAATCTTTATTAATGTTATGAGGGCGCCACTGGACTCCAATGGCCCTCTAAATACCTCTTTTTGCAGCATTATTTATTATGAAATAAGTCGTATCACGAGTAGGTAGGCATTCATTTCGATGAATGGTATTCATAGGGTTTTTTTTCCGATGATCAAGGCCAATAAGTACCTACCTACCTATTCATTGTGCTCATGAATGAATCATCTCACAACTTTACACCTCTGTTTACTGTTTACAACTGTAAATCCATTAAGAGATCAATGGAGGGAGTGAGAGAGTTATGCCAGGTAGCGGATGTCATAGCCCTGCAGGAAACGTGGTTGCTGCCGCACGAGCTGCCGCTGCTCAGCTCCGTGGACGCCAGCTTCGGCGCGACAGGTACCTCAGCTGTAGATACGTCGGCGGGCCTGCTCGTCGGTAGACCGTACGGTGGCGTAGCGTTGTTATGGCGGAAGTGTGCGTTCGAATCTGTGTCGGTCATTGCGTGTGACAACGTTCGGGTGACGGCGATAAAACTAACCGTGAGTAATAGATCTGTAGTGATTTTCAGTGTTTATATGCCTACAAACGCGGTAGAACATCTTCCTGTATTTACAGAATGCCTTTGTACTGTAAATTCCATTATAGAAGTGGAGGAAAATAACGGGGTCGAGGCCTTTTATATATTAGGGGACTTCAATGCCCACCCGTCGGAACTATTTTATAATGAAATGATGAGTTTTTGTGGCGAACAAAAGTGGTACTGTGTGGACATAGACTTGTTGGGCATACAGTCGCAAACCTATACCTATCAAAGTGATGCACATGTAGGGTGTAAGAGGTGGTTGGACCACTGCATTGCTACGGAATCGGCACGCAATACTATAACAGATGCATGGGTTCAGTACGATGTGCTGTGGTCCGATCACTTTCCACTCATAATAGAATGCTGTTTGTATGAATTAAAGCCAAAAATTGAGATGTCAAAGGCGCTGTCCTATTGCCATCGCACGCGCGATCATGCGTCCGTCCGATGAAAATGATCGTGCGATCGTGCGATCAAACATAGGAATCAGTATTGACTGTCCTAATTTCGATCGCGCGATCATGCGATGCGTTCGAATTGTTCTATTTTCGACGCACGATCGTGCGATCGTGCGATCAAACATAGGAATCAGTATTGACTGTCCTAATTTCGATCGCGCGATCGAGGAGCGCGACGAGGCAAGGGTGTACCTACACTCAGCGGGACCCCGTGTCCTAGAACTTGTTCTATAGAATTTGTTCTAATTTCAAATATTATTGATTTCAAACATATTACAGCCTTTGGATAACGCACTTCCCCGGTTTGGAAGGGTGCGGGTTCAAGTCCGGCTCGAGACTGAATTTTTCAATCTTTAATTTGATTAGAATTTGTTTTATCGAATCCAATTAGAAATAAAATGTGTTCCGTCAAAATGGGAGAATGGCATAGGCAAAGATTGTTTTTGGTCTTTACGACTAGAATTCGAGTTTCAACAACAACAAAAAAATGAAAACCGACTTCAAAGTAAAAAAGTTAAAAATAATATTTCAGTTTGACTTTTACGTTCGAATCTATAAGAAAATTAATATTTTGTTTTATCGAAGTTTGATAAAGGTGAGAAATAAAACCTTTGGCCTTAATAATTAAACTCAAGTTGTTTTATTAAAATAATCAACCACTGTTGTACAAGTAAGAACATATTAAGTAGAACATAACATTGTCTACAATTGTATCATGGACAAACTATTTCTATCATCAACCGTTGTCGAGATATCTGTCTATTCCTATTTTAATTAATAATTTTTTGCAAATATCTCGTTTCGTATTCATCAAATCGTGAATAAAGTTATAACAAAACTTGTAGTTCATAACATTATCTACAAAAACTATTCCTATCATCAACAATTTTCGAGATATCTGTCTATTACTATTTTAATTAATTCGTTTTTGCAAATATCTCGTTTCGTATGCATCAAATCGTGAACAAAGTTATAACAAAACTTGTAGTACATAACATTATCTACAATTGTATGCTACACAAACTTTTCTTATCATCAACAATTTTCGAGATATCTGTCTATTACTATTTAATTAATTCGTTTTTGCAAATATCTCTTTTCGTATGCATCAAATCGTGAACAAAGTTAGAACAAAACTTGTAGAACAAAACTTGTAGAACATAACATTGTCTATAATTGTATTTTTAAGAAACTTTTTCTATCATCAACAATTTTCTAGATATCGGTCTATTAGTATTTTAATTTATTCGGTTTTGCAAATATCTCTTTTCGTATGCTTCAAATCGTGAACAAAGTTATTACAAAACTTGTAAAACATAATATTGTCTACAATTGTTTTTCAGAAAAACCTTTTCTATCATGAACCGTTTTCGAGATATCTGTCTATTACTATTTTAATTAAGATTTTTTTGCAAATATCTCGTTTCGTATGCATCAAATCGTGAACAAAGTTGTAACAAAACTTGTAGTACATAACATAATCTATAATTGCATGCTACACAAACTATTCCTATCATCAACAATTTTCGAGATATCTGTCTATTACTATTTTAATTAATTCGTTTTTGCAAATATCTCTTTTCGTATGCATCAAATCATGAACAAAGTTAAAACAAAACATGTAGAACATAACATTGTCTATGATTGTATCTGTAAGAAACTTTTTCTATCATGAACCGCTGTCGAGATATCTGTCTATTACTATTTTAATTAATTATTTTTTGCAAATATCTCGTTTCGTATGGATGAAATCGTGAACAAAGTTTTTACAAAACTTGTAGTACATAACATTATCTACAATTGTATGCGACACAAACTATTCCTATCATCAAAAATTTTCGAGATATCTGTCTATTACTATTTAATTAATTCGTTTTTGCAAATATCTCTTTTCGTATGCATCAAATCGTGAACAAAGTTAGCACAAAACTTGTAGAACATAACATTGTCTATAATTGTATTTTTAAGAAACTTTTTCTACCATCAACAATTTTCTAGATATCGGTCTATTACTATTTTAATTTATTCGGTTTTGCAAATATCTCTTTTCGTATGCATCAAATCATGAACAAAGTTAGCACAAAACTTGTAGAACATAACATTGTCTATAATTGTATTTTTAAGAAACTTTTTCTATCATCAAAAATTTTCTAGATATCGGTCTATTACTATTTTAATTTATTCGGTTTTGCAAATATCTCTTTTCGTATGCTTGAAATCGTGAATAAAGTTATTACAAAACTTGTAGAAAATAACATTGTCTACAATTTTGTGCTTAAGAAACTTTTCCTATGATCAACAATTTTCGAGATATCTGTCTATTACTATTTTAATTAATTCGTTTTTGCAAATATCTCTTTTCGTATGAATCAAATCGTGAACAAAGTTAAAACAAAACATGTAGAACATAATATTTTCTATGATTGTATCTGTAAGAAACTTTTTCTATCATGAACAATTTTCGAGATATCTGTCTATTACTATTTAATTAATTAGTTTTTGCAAAAATCTCTTTTCGTTTGCATCAAATCGTGAACAAAGTCATAACAAAACTTGTAGAACATAACATTGTCTATAATTGTATTTTTAAGAAACTTTTTCTATCAGCAACAATTTTCTAGATATCGGTCTATTACTATTTTAATTTATTCGGTTTTGCAAATATCTCTTTTCGTATGCTTCAAATCGTGAACAAAGTTATTACAATACTTGTAAAACATAATATTGTCTACAATTGTTTTTCAAACAAACTTTTTCTATCATCAACCGTTTTCGAGATATCTGTCTATTACTATTTTAATTAAGAATTTTTTTCCAAATATCTCGTTTCGTATGCATCAAATCGTGAACAAAGTTAAAACAAAACTTGTAGTACATAACATTATCTACAATTGTATGCTACACAAACTTTTCCTATCATGAACAATTTTCGAGATATCTGTCTATTACTATTTAATTAATTCGTTTTTGCAAATATCTCTTTTCGTGTGCATCAAATCGTGAACAAAGTTAAAACAATACATGTAGAACATAACATTGTCTATAATTGTATCTTTAAGAAACTTTTTCTATCATCAACCGTTGTCGAGATATCTATCTATTACTATTTTTATTAATTATTTTTTGCAAATTTCTCGTTTCGTATGGATGAAATCGTGAACAAAGTTATAACAAAACTTGTAGTACATAACATTATCTACAATTGTATGCTACACAAACTATTCCTATCATCAAAAATTTTCAAGATATCTGTCTATTACTATTTAATTAATTCGTTTTTGCAAATATCTCTTTTCGTATGCATCAAATCGTGAACAAAGTTAGAACAAAACTTGTAGAACATAACATTGTCTATGATTGTATCTGTAAGAAACTTTTTCTATCATCAACAATTTTCTAGATATCTGTCTATTACTATTTTAATTTATTCGTTTTTGCAAATATCTCTTTTCGTATGCTTGAAATCGTGAATAAAGTTATTACAAAACTTGTAGAAAATAACATTATCTACAATTTTGTGCTTAACAAACTTTTCCTATGATCAACAATTTTCGAGATATCTGTCTATTACTATTTTAATTAATTCATTTTTGCAAATATCTCTTTTCGTATGCATCAAATCGTGAACAAAGTTAAAACAAAACATGTAGAACATAATATTTTCTATGATTGTATGCTTCACAAACTATTCCTATGATCAAAAAATTTCGAGATATCTGTCTATTACTATTTAATTAATTCGTTTTTGCAAATATCTCTTTTCGTATGCATTAAATCGTGAACAAAGTTAGAACAAAACTTGTAGAACATAACATTGTCTATAATTGTTTTTCAGATAAACTTTTTCTATCATGAACCGTTTTCTAGATATCGGTCTATTACTATTTTAATTTATTCGGTTTTGCAAGTATCTCTTTTCGTATGCTTCAAATCGTGAACAAAGTTGTAAACTTGTAGAACATAACATTATCTACAATTTTGTGCTTAACAAACTTTTCCTATCATCAACCGTTGTCGATATATCTGTCTATTACTATTCTAATTAATTATTTTTTGCAAATATCTCGTTTCGCATGGATGAAATCGTGAACAAAGTTATAACAAAACTTGTAGTACATAATATTGTTACGGCCGCTGTCAAACGTTAGACGTAAGAAGGCATTCAAAAATTCGGAGGGTGTATTAACAATCGCCGTGGTCTTACGGTCTAAGGTTCCGCCTCCCATGGCCCGGGTGGTGACGGTTCGAATCCGATCCGCGCCAAAAATATTTCTAGATTTTTGTGTTTTTAGAAATGTTCTAGAAGGAAGAAAGAGAAGGAATATTTAAAAAGGGACAAAAAGGTGAACGTGTCCAGGAACTTCGAGAAAGGAGGCGAAATTACGAATATTTGAAAAGAACCAGAAAAGTGGGCGTGTCTTCGATCGGTTTCGAGAAAAGAAGGCGGGGTTGGAAATATCTGGAGGAAAACAAACGAGTAAAGAAAAGAAGATCGAAAAAAGGGTATTCCAGAACATTCTGCGGACTATAAAAGGCGGCGAATTCCGACTGATGGGCAGTACTTGATTTAACAGTGAACAGTGCGAAACAAAAGGAAGAAAAGTAAAAGTGGAAAAGTACTAGTGAAGAGAAAAGTGCTAAGAGTGGAACAGTGAGTAGATAGTGTCAGTGTAGTGCGTGACGTCGTAGTGTCGGTGTAGTACGTGACGTCATAGTGTCAGTGTAGTGCGTGACGTCATAGTGTCGTACGTCGTGACGTCATAGCCGTGACGCGTGTCGTGTCGTCACAGTAGTGACGTATTGGACTGTGAACAGTGACAGTAAGTGGTGCACGGGGAATCCCTGCGAGGAGGACCCGGTGAAGTGAACCGTATAGGGGAACCTCTGCGAGGTGGACCGTTTGTAAGTGTATCCCAAATAAACTCTGTAAAATTGGACTTAGCGTTTCACTCCAATCCCGGAACCCGTAGCTCGTAACATTTGGTGTCAGAAGTGGGATTGGAGTAAGATGCCGCTGGTGCCGAAAGAGTTAAAGGGTGTCACAATGTTACGAGCGACGGGTTACGGGATTGGAGTGAAACGCTAAGTCCAATTTTACAGAGTTTATTTGGGTTACACTTACAAACGGTCCACCTCACCGAGGTTCCCCTATTCGGTTCACTTCACCGGGTCCTCCTCGCAGGGATTCCCCGTGCACCACTTACTGTCACTGTTCACAGTCCACTACGTCACTACTGTGACGACCCGACACGCGTCACGGCTATGACGTCACGACGCACGACACTATGACGACACGCACCACACTGACACTATGACGTCACGTACTACACCGACACTATGACGTCACGCACTACACTGACACTAGTCTACTCACTGTTCCACTCTTAGCACTTTTCTCTTCACTAGTACTTTTCCACTTTTACTTTTCTTCCTTTTGTTTCGCACTGTTCACTGTTAAATCAAATACTGCCGCCAGTCGAAATTCGCCGCCTTTTTATATCCCGCAGAACATTCCGGAATACCCTTTTTTCGATCTTCTTTTCTTTACTCGATTGTTTTCCTCCAGATAGTTCTAACCCCGCGTTCCTTTTTCGAAACCGATCGAAGACACGCCCACTTTTCTGGTTCTTTTCAAATATTCGTAATTTCGCCTCCTTTCTCGAAGTTCCTAGACACGTTCACCTTTTGTCCCTTTCTAAATATTCCTTCTCTCTCTTCCTTCTAGAACATTTCTAAAAACACAAAAATCTAGAAATATTTTTGGCGCGGATCGGATTCGAACCGTCACCCCCTAGCATGGGAGGCGGAACCTTAGACCGTAGGACCACGGCGATTGTTAATGAGCCGGCCGAATTTTCGAATGCCTTCTTTACGTTTGACGTTTGACAGCGGCCGTAACACTGCCCCTCCCTTAGTTCTGCTCGTCCCGAGCATCATTACTGCTGAAATATCGAGCCGACCGGTCAACGTGCACTAACTTCAACGGGCTCCCTGGCGGACGCCGGAATCGATATTGGCCGACGTTCA
This sequence comes from Agonopterix subpropinquella, assembly GCA_922987775.1. Taxonomy (NCBI): domain Eukaryota; kingdom Metazoa; phylum Arthropoda; class Insecta; order Lepidoptera; family Depressariidae; genus Agonopterix; species Agonopterix subpropinquella. The sequence goes on along the minus strand of OV277703.1, from coordinate 19,288,702 downwards.
TCCTGGTCACTACCTCATATGGCCTTTTCCAACTTGATTGTAACTTCGGACGCTTCTCCTTCTTACGAGCAAATGGAATGCGCCTAAGCTGCTGATTGACTGGCGCTACGTCTCCTGTATTGTTCGCATGCTTCACCAGGTCTATTTTACCAATATGTGCGCCGTTCTTAGAGAGCGAGTTCTTCGCTATCACAGCCTGTGGCTTTGCCAGGTCCTTGCTGGAGTCTTCTACAACTTTCGATACGACATCCCCCTCAGCCTTCTGCTTCCTGGGAGGATTATCTCCACAGTGATCAACAACCTCCCCCTTCCCAATCGTCAGGTCCATATCTCCAACGTTAGGTATCAGGATCGGAGCAGAAGAAACTGGTCCAACAACTTTCCTCACCGGAATCCAACAAGTCCCAGCTTCAACCTTTTCCATCACAGCACAGCTCCCATCGTTACTCTTGGGCAAAACAACAGGTACCAAGTTCTGTGATCCAGGCTCGAGAACCATTCTTCTCACATTGTAGACCTTTTCCGATGATCCACCTTTCATCGGAACCTCCTCTGTATTACATCGTAGCACTCCGTTCTTCATGTCTATGTTGCACTGGTGATTTTGTAAGAAATCCAAGCCAATGATGCAATCGTCCACTATCTCAGCTACAATTACCTCATGTTTGAAAAGAGTCTCACCGATCGTAATCGAAACTCCCAACTCCCCCTTAACTGGTATGCGCTGGCCGGTCGCAGTCGTTAACTGTAGTTTGGTTCGCTGCAGAAGTCGTTTCTCCTGATAACTTTCCATTTCGCTTATTAGTCGAGCATTGACCACCGTCCTCGAAGCTCCGGTATCCACAGCTAGTTGACAGATTCTACCATTGACCTCTCCTTCAACTAGCAGACTATCTCCATCCGATATTTGCCTGACTCTAATGATTGGGTTTGCAACATAGCCGGCCAACGTCCTCCAGTTCTCCTGCTGCTCATCAGTCGAGACCCCTATGTCCCGACGACCTGTACGCTTCGGGCAGGAACTGCGAATATGCCCCCGTTCACCACACTCGTAGCACACATAACGACGGCCTGTGCGCCCCGGACAGGAGCTGCGAATATGCCCTCGTTCACCACACTTGTAGCACACATAACGGCGGCCTGATCGGTTCGGACAGGAGCTACGAATATGCCCTTGTTCACCACACTTGTAGCATAAATAATTGTCACTCCGATTTCTCGGCGCTGACGCTCCAGTCACCACAATCTTGGCGAACTCACCCTCCACGCGATCAAATCTCCCTTCGAACTCGCCCTTCACACGATCCAACCTCCCTTCTACGGCTTCGACTCTCTCCACTGCCTGCTGCAAGCCCTTCGTAATATCTTTATGAAGCGCCTCCTGCATCGTGCGTATTTGCTCCTCCTGACGGCGAGCCTGTTCTACCGCCATGCATGCCTGCTTCTCCTGACGGCGAGCCTGCTCTTCTTTTAATGCGCGCAGTTCGTGGACCTGTTCCTCCTGGCGGCGAGCTGCCTGTTCCTCCTGACGGCGAACTTGTTCTCCCATCATGCGCATCTGTTCCTCCTGACGGCGAGCTTGTTCTCCCATCATGCGCATCTGTTCCTCCTGCCGGCGTGCCTGCGCCTCCTGCATCGTGCGCATTTGTTCCTCCATCATGCGCTGGATTTGGTGTCAGAAGTGTGGGATTGGAGTAAGATGCCGCTGGTGCCGAAAGAGTTAAAGGGTGTCACCACCCGGGCCATGTCGGAAGCGCGGCAAGAAGGTGCAGCCCCGGTAACTGAGGTGCAGCGAACCCCAGAGAGAAGACCTGAGGGAGGTGAAGTGCAGCGCACTCCGGAGCAGAACCCAGGAAACTTCCTCTATCAAATCCAGCGCATGATGGAGGAACAAATGCGCACGATGCAGGAGGCGCAGGCACGCCGGCAGGAGGAACAGATGCGCATGATGGGAGAACAAGCTCGCCGTCAGGAGGAACAGATGCGCATGATGGGAGAACAAGTTCGCCGTCAGGAGGAACAGGCAGCTCGCCGCCAGGAGGAACAGGTCCACGAACTGCGCGCATTAAAAGAAGAGCAGGCTCGCCGTCAGGAGAAGCAGGCATGCATGGCGGTAGAACAGGCTCGCCGTCAGGAGGAGCAAATACGCACGATGCAGGAGGCGCTTCATAAAGATATTACGAAGGGCTTGCAGCAGGCAGTGGAGAGAGTCGAAGCCGTAGAAGGGAGGTTGGATCGTGTGAAGGGCGAGTTCGAAGGGAGATTTGATCGCGTGGAGGGTGAGTTCGCCAAGATCCGGCGAGAGGTTGAGCAGAGCAAATCTCATAGTCGTGTCGCTGCTGTTTTTGACTCACCCATGCAACCAAAAGGTGTGAAGGCTCCGGTTTACGATGGACTGACGTCATGGCCCGCCTTCAAGCTACAATTTGAGACAGCGATGAAAGTTAATGGCTGGGGCAAGGAGGAGGCGGAGCCTGCGTTGATATTAGCACTCCAGGGACAGGCTCTCACAGTACTAGAAGCCGTGGGTGCTGGAGGAGACCTGTCGTTCGACAATCTTTTTGGAGCTCTGGAGGCTAGATTCGGCGATGGACATATGGAACACGTGTATCGGGCGCGGTTGAAGGAACGTAACCAACATGCTAACGAGAGTCTGCAACAGTGGTCCGTGGAAGTGGAGAAGCTCGTGCGGAAGGCTTTTCAGTCGTCACCGGCAGTCATCGATAACATGCTCCTGCAGACCTTTACGGATGGGATACGGGACCCGGAGGTGCGAGCTGCGGTACGACTTGGGCACCATGTTACACTCAGGGACGCTGTTGCTCATGCATTGGAAGTGGAAGCTGTACGTCAGGATCCTCGTTCCGGTCGTCTCAGGGAGATTGTGGTGACTGGAGCGTCAGCGCCGAGAAATCGGAGTGACAATTATATGTGCTACAAGTGTGGTGAACAAGGGCATATTCGTAGCTCCTGTCCGAACCGATCAGGCCGTCGTTATGTGTGCTACAAGTGTGGTGAACGAGGGCATATTCGCAGCTCCTGCCCGGGGCGCACAGGCCGTCGTTATGTGTGCTACGAGTGTGGTGAACGGGGGCATATTCGCAGTTCCTGCCCGAAGCGAACAGGTCGTCGGGACATAGGAGTCTCGACTAATGAGCAGCAGGAGAACTGGAGGACGTTGGCCGGTTATGATGCAAACCCAATCATTAGAGTCAGGCAAATATCGGACGGAGATAGTCTGTTAGTTGAAGGAGGGGTCAATGGTAGAATCTGTCAACTAACTGTGGATACCGGAGCTTCGAGGACGGTGGTCAATGCTCGACTGATAAGCGAAATGGGAAGTTATCAGGAGACACGACTTCCGCAGCGAAATAAACTACAGCTAACGACTGCTACCGGCCAGCGCATACCAGTTAAGGGGGAGTTGGGAGTTTCAATTACGATCGGTGGGACTCTTTTCAAACATGAGGTGATTGTAGCTGAGATAGTGGACGATTGCGTCATTGGCTTGGATTTCTTACAGAATCACCAGTGCGACATAGACATGAAGAACAAAGTGCTGCGATGTAACACAGAGGAGGTTCCGATGGGAGGTGGATCATCGGGAAAGGTTTACTGTGTGGAAAGAACGGTTCTCGAGCCTAGATCACAGAACTTGGTACCTGTTGTTTTGCCCAAGAGTAACGATGGGAGCCGTGCTGTGATGGCAAAGGTGGCAGCTGGGACTTGTTGGATTACGGCGAGGAAAGTTGTTGGACCAGTTTCTTCTGCTTCGATTCCGATACTTAACGTTAGAGGTGTGGACCTGACGACTGGGAAGCAGAAGGCTGAGGGGAATGTAGTATCGAAAGTTGTGGATGGTTCCAGCAAGGACCGGGCAAGGCCGCAGGCGATGATAGGGAAGAACTCGCTCTCTAAGAACGGCGCAGAGATTGGTAGAGCAGACCTGGTGAAGCACGCGAACAATACAGGAGATGTAGCGCCAGTCAAGCAGCAGCTTAGGCGCATTCCGCTTACTCGTGAGAAGGGGGAAGGAACACCGGTTTGGCTGCAGAATCCAGTTCGAAGGAAAGGGAAGAGCCCGAAGTTGCAAGCAAGTTGGGAAGGACCGTATGAGGTAGTGACCAGGATAAATGACGTCACCTATCGAATTCGACGATCGCCAAGGAGCCCGTTGAAGATAGTGCACGTGGATCGATTAGCTCGATATTTCGGCACTAATGATGCTCGGGACGAGCAGAACTAAGGAAGGGGCAGTGTTACGGCCGCTGTCAAACGTTAGACGTAAGAAGGCATTCAAAAATTCGGAGGGTGTATTAACAATCGCCGTGGTCTTACGGTCTAAGGTTCCGCCTCCCATGCTGGGGGGTGACGGTTCGAATCCGATCCGCGCCAAAAATATTTCTAGATTTTTGTGTTTTTAGAAATGTTCTAGAAGGAAGAAAGAGAAGGAATATTTAAAAAGGGACAAAAAGGTGAACGTGTCCAGGAACTTCGAGAAAGGAGGCGAAATTACGAATATTTGAAAAGAACCAGAAAAGTGGGCGTGTCTTCGATCGGTTTCGAGAAAAGAAGGCGGGGTTGGAAATATCTGGAGGAAAACAAACGAGTAAAGAAAAGAAGATCGAAAAAAGGGTATTCCAGAACATTCTGCGGACTATAAAAGGCGGCGAATTCCGACTGATGGGCAGTACTTGATTTAACAGTGAACAGTGCGAAACAAAAGGAAGAAAAGTAAAAGTGGAAAAGTACTAGTGAAGAGAAAAGTGCTAAGAGTGGAACAGTGAGTAGATAGTGTCAGTGTAGTGCGTGACGTCATAGTGTCGGTGTAGTACGTGACGTCATAGTGTCAGTGTAGTGCGTGACGTCATAGTTTCGTACGTCGTGACGTCATAGCCGTGACGCGTGTCGTGTCGTCACAGTAGTGACGTAGTGGACTGTGAACAGTGACAGTAAGTGGTGCACGGGGAATCCCTGCGAGGAGGACCCGGTGAAGTGAACCGTATAGGGGAACCTCTGCGAGGTGGACCGTTTGTAAGTGTATCCCAAATAAACTCTGTAAAATTGGACTTAGCGTTTCACTCCAATCCCGGAACCCGTAGCTCGTAACAATATTATCTACAATTGTATGCTTCACAAACTATTCCTATAATCAAAAAATTTCGAGATATCTGTCTATTACTATTTAATTAATTCGTTTTTGCAAATATCTCTTTTCGTATGCATTAAATCGTGAACAAAGTTAGAACAAAACTTGTAGAACATAACATTGTCTATAATTGTTTTTCAGATAAACTTTTTCTATCATGAACCGTTTTCTAGATATCGGTCTATTACTATTTTAATTTATTCGGTTTTGCAAGTATCTCTTTTCGTATGCTTCAAATCGTGAACAAAGTTGTAAACTTGTAGAACATAACATTATCTACAATTTTATTCTACAAAAACTTTTCCTATCATCAACCGTTGTCGATATATCTGTCTGTTACTATTTTTATTATTCAGTTTTTACAAATATCTCGTCTCCTATGCATAGGATTGTAAACAAAGTTTGTACAAGCGTGAAGACCATTAAATTTCCAACAATTTTGTTCATAACAAATTTTTTTCTATCACTTACCATTGTCGAGATATCTGTCATTTTTGTTATATTATAAAAGTGGTCTGATTCTGGAAAGGTGACCGTTCCGCCATGTAAGACCGGGTTTTTCGTGATGGGTAAAGTGTGTTCTTTCGATCCAAGTTGGTTTCACATTTCCTATATGTTTAGGCCTAAGACCTATTTTTTTTTATTTTCAACCCCAGTCTGATTTTGAACGGTGACCGATTTGAGAATAACTAAATCTGCTGTGGTGTTCTCCTAAGAGGGCTCTTTCTTAAAATGCGTCCAGTTCGTTTCCTATATATTTAGGCCCAGACCCAATTTTTTCGCGATTGTCTTACCGCTGTAAAAAAAATCAGTGACCGCTTTGAGTCATAAGACCGAGGCTAAATGATGTACTTTGGCGTCTATTTTCGAGCTAGGCTGAATCCAGCTTTCCTATAATTATAATACGTTTAGGCCCTAGACCGTTGGTGGCTCTGGATCTAATTCTTCCATTTTGACGGTTTTTTTTTATTTCTAATTGAATCCGATAGAACAAATTCGGAACTAAATCCCATACATACTCGCATCGTTCTAGGACACGGGGTCCCGCTGAGTGCAGGTACACGAAGCAAGGGAGGGTGATCGATCGCATCGATCGCATCGCACCAAATTAGGACACACGTTTTTTGATCGCGCGATCGGTTTCATCGCGCGATGAGATCGCATCGCACCATCGCGCGTCCGATGGCAATAGGACACCGCCTAAGAGCTTGTCCAGAAAGGGCGAATTCGCCGCGATTCTCTCGCGCGTATTACGCGCGACCGTTGCGTCCACAAGGTGCGTACCAACGCGCGAGCATTTGGGGAGGAATTCAGTACGAAACATGGAGTTGAACGAAGCGGTCTCGTTGTGGTTAGCTTACCGTCGCTGGAAAAGACAGAAACGGAGGGAAAATAGAATGTATTTAGTACATCCAATTCTTAATGATAGGATGACACATAGTATGTTTGAAACTTTGTATCCAAAATTAAGACAACATGAGAAGAAATTTTTTAACTACTTTCGTATGTCCGTGAAATCATTTGATGATTTACTTTTATTAATTGAAGAAGATTTATCGCCACGTGCAAATTATGTTCCGCGCGAGGATGTTGTTTCAGCAGAACAAAAACTCGTGATAACTTTAAGGTAAGTATTGTTTTATTAATAATGTCATAAAATACTAATCAGTCATTTAAGATTAAAAATCAGGTTTAATCAACGCCATGGTTTTGGAAGAGTTCAAGACATTCACTATCCTGAGAATCTCTTGATGATGTTGACGGAGAATTTACGTATAATGATGCCTGTGAAGATCTCGGCACTGAAATATAATTGCGTTCTTGCCATGCTGTTATGGATGGCGTTTCTGGGTCATATTCTTGATAAGTAAATTCATTTGGTCTTGAAGGTTGTGCATGGTATCGAACCGGAATTGAGGTTGAAAATGAAGCCGAACTGTTAGAACTGTACGAATTGTTTGAATACACAGTTGATTGCGAAGATTGTTGAGCCGCTTGCAAAATTTTCATTAATTCAATTTTTACTGCTATGCGATTGGCCTCAGGTACCTTAAGTAATTCTTTGTGTAAAGATAAGCAGAACAGTTTGTCGTCGTCACCTTCCGTTACGCTTGAAACCGGTGGTTGTTGTTGATTCCTAGAGCTTATATTCTTTTTAATTATGTTCAGGAATTCAGCATCAGCGGCAGTCATTTTCTTTCTTTTAATATTTTGATTCGGCGGCCTCATTATGTCTTCATCTGCTGCATCTACTGTAGATTCTTCGTTACCTGTCTCTGAGTTTTCAGAGGTATCTTGAATATTGCTTTCAGTTTTTTTATTACGTACTGACCTTTCGAGAAACATAAGACGTTGAAAATATATATATTGAATCTTCGAAGCTCCAGAGCCTGATGGTGCATTCTTTGTTTTTTTCATTTCACGAACAAATGTGTCGCGAAGGCCTTTCCACTTTTTTTGAAGAGTATTACCTGAAATTAACAATAATTTTTCAATTTTGTTTCAGGTATTTAGCAACTGGCTGTTATTTTGCTGACTTACATTATGCCTATAGATTAGGAAAATCAACTGTAATTGATATCGTTCAAAAAACTGTATATGTTATTTGGAATAAGTTAAAAGACAGAGTAATGAAAGAACCTTCGACAGAAGAATGGATGGAAATTGCAAAAGGATTCGAAAAATATACAAATTTTCCTAATTGCATTGGAGCAGTTGATGGCAAACATATTAGAATTATAAAACCTTTAGATTCCGGCTCTATGTTCTATAATTATAAACATTTTTTTTCAACTGTGCTGCTTGCAGTGTGTGATGCAAATTATTGTTTTATCTGTATAGATGTTGGAGCATGTGGGAAGAGCAATGATTCAACGATTTTTAAAAACTCCACATTCTTCAAAAAACTCACAGAAAAATCTTTGAACATTCCGGGACCAAAACCCATATCAGTAATTCGTACAACACGTTTACCTCATGTTATAGTTGGAGATGAGGCATTTAGCTTATCAGAACATATTATGCGACCATATTGCGGCAAGAATTTAACCAAAGAAAAACGAATATTTAATTACCGCCTCTCTAGAGCAAGACGTTATATTGAGTGTTGTTTTGGAATCCTGGTAAACAAATGGCGAATATTTCACAAACCACTCAATGTACATATTGAATTTGCGCAAAACATAATTAAAGCTTGTTGTGTTCTTCACAATTACGTTAGGTTAAGAGATGGATACAGATACGAAGACACATTGTTCGAAACAGCTCTAGATGGTCTGAGTACGACTACAATTCGACCTGGTGTAAGGTCTCGCAACACGAGGGATATATTCGCTGATTATTTCATGAAGGAAGGTCGACTACCGTGGCAAGACAAAATGATCTAATTTACTTATCAATAAAATAATAATAATTACTTACCTAAATCTTTCTTTTTTTCCTCGGAGTCATCTTTATCAGAAAATATTAACACCAATTCTTCCCAAGACCTACGTTTTAAAATCCTGTTGGCATAATCAGGTGATTCCAAATCCCATATCGCCGGTCTTTTTTCTATTTCGTCGATAAACAATTCCGTGTCAAAATTTTGGCGCTCCATTTCCCTCGATACGTGCACTCGCTCTAGAGTTCGCGCGTCAACTGGACGCAACAAGGCGTCCCTAGTATCTCGACTCGCGCGCAATACGCGCGAATGAAGCGCGAGTCGAGAGTCTGGCGTAGTCGTGTTATCTGGGGTGAAAGACAAAATGTACAAATAAAGAAATACCATGAAATTTGTCATTCGTTATTGAGAGATGTTGACTTCCCCCCAGAATTAGTGAAATGTAATGGATGGTGCGGTGATACTACCCATCATTTAATTATTGAGAACATGTATAAACGCTTTATTCAAATATTGTCTGATGCAGCCGTACAAACCTGCAGTTTTAAGAAGTGTCGTAGAAAGGGAGGCTACATCGTGGGCTGGAACGAACACGTCGCGGACGCTCACGGGAGGGCAAGGATTGCATTTAAAGCATGGATAGTGGCCGGTAGACCTACTGCTGGTAAATATTACGACGATATGAAACTATCTAAAAATCAATTTAAATCAAAATTAAAATGGTGTCAAGATCGGCAGGAACAATTTAGAATGGACAAACTAGCCTCGGATCATTCAGCTAATGACTTTAAAAATTTCTGGAAAAACACAAATAAATTAAATACCAGACCAAGCCTTCCCGTGAGCGTGGGCGGGGTTCAAGGAGCAGATTCGATTGCGAACCTGTTTAAAAATCATTTCACTGTGCGGTCGCCTCTGGGTCCCTCGTCTTACTCTAGGACATATGGTGAGGCCACTGTGGCCGGGCGACAGATAACTTTAATAACAGCTAGCAAAGTACGTAAAGTAATACACAAAATGCAGAGGGGAAAGTCGCCTGGTCATGATGGCCTCAGCATCGAACATCTTAAGTACGCCGGGGTACACCTACCACGGGTGCTTGCCTTGTTCTTTAATTTGTGTATCTGTCACTCCTACTTACCAGAGGCTTTCATGAGAACAATTGTTGTGCCCATAATAAAGAATAAGACAGGTGATGCTTCTGACGAGACTAATTATCGGCCTATCTCATTGGCTACTGTTGCTGCCAAGGTACTAGACAGTATACTCAATAGCCTCCTTACTGAACAAGTGGACCTGCATGATGCCCAGTTTGGGTTTAAATCAGGATTATCCACAGAGAGTGCTATTTTGAGCTTAAAACATACTGTCAAGTACTATACGGCGCGGAGGACGCCGATATACGCGTGCTTTCTGGACTTGTCCAAAGCGTTTGATCTTGTGGTGTACGATCTGCTCTGGGACAAGCTGGAGGGCGCGGGTGTGCCGGCGGAATGCATCTCCCTCCTTCAATTCTGGTACAAAAACCAAAAAAACCAAGTGAGATGGGCTGGTGGTCTGTCGGATGAGTATGTGTTGGAGTGCGGGGTGAGACAGGGTGGGCTGAGCTCGCCTCTCCTGTTCAACCTGTACGTCAACCAGCTCATCGAGCAACTCAGCAGCACACATCTCGGATGTCATATTGACGACACATGTCTCAATAATATCAGCTACGCTGACGACATGGTCCTGCTGAGTCCCTCGATTAGCGCACTGAGAAAGCTACTGTCTACCTGTGAGGCGTACGCGGGGGTGCACGGTTTAAAATATAACTCTAATAAGAGTGAATTGTTAATATTTAAAGCGGGCACGCATCTTCCCGATCGTGTGCCTCCGGTACGCCTCGCCGGTGTGGCGCTAGAGCTGGTTGACAAGTTTAAATACTTGGGCCACCTAGTGACGAGTGACCTCAGGGACGACCAAGATATAGAGCGGGAGCGCAGGGCATTGGCGGTAAGAAGCAATATGCTCGCCCGCAGATTCACTCGATGTACGACGCCAGTAAAGGTGACGCTCTTTAGGGCTTTTTGTCAATCCTTTTACTCGAGTGGTCTGTGGGTGTCATATACGCGACGAGCCTACAATGTGCTGCGCGTCCAGTATAACAATGCTTTCAGGATGCTGCTGGGACTGCCGAGGCGCTGCAGTGCGTCCGGCATGTTCGCGGAGGCGCGAACGGACGGGTTCCACGCGATCATTCGCAAAAAAGTGGCCTCGCTACTGCAGCGCCTGCGTACCAGTAACAACAGCATCCTGAAATGCATTGCTGCCAGATTTGACTGTCCCATACAAAAGCACTGGGTGGAGCTGGTGATTGGGACAGTCAAATAAAAGACATAATGCCTACCTACCTTGTCGATATTTAATTAACATACACTAACATAATTTTAAGTAAACATTGTTACTAATCATCCTACTAACAAAATTATGGATTGTCTTTTTTGGTCCGAAATAAATGAGTATTTTATTTACTATAATGTGAAGTTGCGATTTATCACAGCATTGTCAAACAAAGTTATCACCTAATACTTACCTATCTTCAATAGCAATTTATGCAAAATGTTAAATATAAGGAAACTGCATAGTAAATGAACAAAACCGTGAATGTTGTAAAAAAAACAACGGGTTGCACTCCGGGAGTGCCGGCAGAAGTGAAAACTAAGAGATCTTACGTCTTACGTCACGTGACGTCACCGTCACTCACCGTCTCGTCTTACGCATTTTCGATCAGGGTACGTAACGTCACGGTCCTGACGCGAGCTTAACATTTTTTACCCATCCCAAAAAGTGCAGAACCCCGCTAAAGAAGTTTTCACTTCAAAAAGAATCACAATCCATTTTTAACCGACTTCAAAAAAAGGAGGAGGTTCTATGTTCGGCTGTATGTATTTTTTTTTGTGTAGGTACCTATGTTCACCGATATTTTCTTCAATTGTGAACCAATTTTAAAAATTATTTTTTTGTTTGAAAGGGTATACTCCCGAGGTGGTCTCATTTTAATATTGTGATGATCTGATGACGCACTTCGGAGCTACATGATATAACTACTCAAAAGTTGACAGCGTCTGCGATTGAACAATTTGCTTCTTTTCAATGTACCCTTTGCGTGTATAACTGATATGTGAGTCGAAATAACATATTTAATCAATAAAAATGATGAAATAAAAATAAAAATTTTTTTAACAAAAAAATAAAAACCGACTTCAGAAGTAAAAAAGTACAAAATAATATTTCAGCCTATGAATTTTACGTTCGAATCTATAAGAAAATTAATTTGTTTTGTTGGAGTCGGTGTCAAGTCAAGCCAGAAAATTACGGCAAGCCCAGTCGCGAATCGTACCTACCGGCTTGACAGCGACTTCGACAAAACAAATTAATTTTCTTATAGATTCGATCGTAAAATTCATAGGCTGAAATATTATTTTGTACTTTTTTACTTCTGAAGTCGGTTTTTATTTTTTTTGTAAAAATGTTTTTCTACATAACAGGTTTCACATACAAAAACAACAAAAACATTTTTTTTTATTTCAGCGGGTACTTTGACCATGCATTCTACACGTCAAACTGAAAAACTTTCATTACGGAAATGACGCCAACAAATTAATATTGAAATCGTGAAACAAAATAAGTTTTCCTAGGGCAACAGTAGTACAAATAAAACCGGTCAAGTGCGAGTCGGGCTGCTCGCGCACCGAGGGGTCCGTACCACACCACCCCAGAACACAACATTATTAACATAGAAAAAAATATTTTTTTGTCCGGGACCTTTAGCGCGAGACCGACTCACACTTGGCCAGTTTTTAGTAGGTATTTGTTGTTATTCTGTACAGTTAACTCTATAATCAAATCACACTAAGTTTGACGCTTGTATGTATTACCGATTTTACGGTAGAGCTTGAAGAAAAAACGTTGATAAAAACTAGTTTCTTGTTGAGAACCCCCCTTAATTTTAAACTTTTTTGAATTTTTATTATTTGTTAACAAATCAAACGTAATGACGCATAATCTGAGAAAATTTCAACTATCACAGTTCAAAAGTTACAGCCCTAAATAGGTAGGACAGACGGACGGACGGACGGACGGACGGACGGACGGACGGACGGACGGACAACGTAGGCTTAGTAATAGGGTCCCATTTTTACCCTTTGGGTACCGAAACCTAATAAAAATTCGTTATGACAAGAAAACATGTTAATTCCAGGTTAACAAAGTTTGTTGTCTATAGTTTGTTTAGGTAAGTATATTGACTGACATTGATATCATTGATTATTAACATAAGTTGCCAGTAGATTATAAACAGCTCATTACGAATAAATATATAAGTATAACTACGCAACAAAATCGAAAATATTAATATGCTGTACATAAAAGAACATCAACATCAACTGCTTAAAAAGTAGATCAATTTAAAGTATAAAAACGTCTTTCCCATTCTTACTCTCGAATACGATGAGATAGTACGATACGATAAGTAGAGACGATAAGTTACGAAGAATTTTTGAACATGCAAAAAAAAAGTTTTATCTCGGTATCCTGAAATCATATTTTCTTAATCTGACAAAAATGTTGGTGGGTTCTCTTAATCTGACCGAAAAAGGTTTTTTGGTTTCTTTTTTTTCCTTAACTTTGGACAAAAATGTAAAGAGACCTTTTTTGTGTAAGATAAAATTACCTTTTTTGTTTATTTAACCTTTTTTTTTGTAAAATGTATCGTTCGCGACTTATATGCCGCAACGCGTTTTTCGGAAGACGAAATGGCTCCTCCACACTTCCGGTCATGCGGAAACCGGCAGATTTTGTATTTTTAGTAAGTTTTAGATTATATTCTTCAAATTAAACAAAAAAAATCGCGCTCGAGAATGCCGGATTAACGTTTTTTTTTTACAAGTTCGCGACCCTATAACTCGGCGGCGTCAAGGGTCAGATTAGTTAAATTTAGTCTTAAAACACTAAAATCAACCCCCAATATCTTAATCTGACGCGCTCGAGTATTTCAGACTATCTATTTTTTTTTACTAATCTGATCGTACCCTTATACAGAGTTACCTTCGAGACAGTGCGCTATAAAGCTCATCTACACTAATATTATAAAGAGGAAAGATTTGTACCTATTTTTGTATGTTTGTAATGAAAAAAGTACAAAAAAAAAAAGCTCAAAAAGTACTGGGCCGATTTAAAAAATTCTTTCATCATTAGAAAGCTGCATTCACCCTGAGTAGCATAGGCTATATTTATTGCTAGAAAAGATTAGACGTCCACCCGTGCGAAGCCGGGACGGGCCGCTAGTTCAAAATAAAAAGACCCGTATTTTTTTATTTTACCATGTTTCATACAAAAATATTAAAATTCGAGCGTATACACACTATGCGGAGGGGTTGCGATCGATCAGTGATTCACCACGGGGCGCGTCCGCCGGTCGCACCTACCTACCTTTTTGACTCAAGAGTGTAGTGTAGCAACGCTACATTAATTTTCGGGTGGATAAATTGAAGAAAATAACAAACAAACAAAAATTTTTTTCCCCTCTAAGGTTTTCTATTAACGATACTGATTGCATGGAAGAAAAATGCGCACAGTCTCCGAAGTAACCCTGTATAGTTTCGCCATGTCCATTGTCCGTCTGTCCGTCCGTCCGTCCGCGGTTTAGCCCAGAGACGTTTAGTACTAGAAAACTGTAATTTGGAATGGGAATACAATACATATTATAATCACGCCGGCAAAGTGAGAAAATAAAATCTTGGAAAATATTTTTTTTAGCCCTACCTACACGTGAAGTGATGATGACATTTTTTTTCTCGTCTATCCCATGTTGTGGGGTATAGTTCAATAGGTCTTTTAAAAATATTGTGGGTTTAGTACAACCATTTTTCGATTAAGGGATCCGTTAACGAAATATTAGGCTTTAAAGTGATAATTTTTGTTAGAGTCAAGTGTTCCCAACTACTATCCCGTCTTCCGTGACACGGTTACCAAGGCCTTGCAAGGGATTTGCAGCTGATTTAGGGATACCAGAAACTGTTTAGAAGTCGAGTCGAATTTAATCACTTGGGATATTTACTCGCCAAATGATCATAGGATACCAACTTTCGCCTATGCTCTCAGGTGATACAATAACAATCTGCTGATTAAGTAGTAATAATAAACCAAAGTAGTAGGTATAAACCAAATGTACGCTATCATATGAATACAACGCTTGACGCGACCATGAACTCTCTCTCGATGAACGTATGAACGCGATGCAACTTGAGGTAACGTGACTGAGCCCTTATCCCTTATTCAATAAACCGGTTCAATGACCTAGATCTTTATTTAGTTAGCCATACAATATCCGACCTTTATTGAAATTTGCAGTGGCGAGGGCCATGTTAATAACCTCGTATAAATGTTTCGATAATTGTAACCGGTCAGGAAACAATTGACAGACCTCACTATACTCTGACTTCTTTAACTGAACCAGTTTACTCGCATCACAGATGTTGAAGGATATACACGTGTGATCGAAATGGAACTCATAACCATATCTGCGTGTCTCTTGATACCACCGATATTAATATTAGTCCTGATTTTACTATCACGTCTCTATTTAAAATGGTCGATAAAGATGTGTACATCGAAAGAAACGATGCAAGGAAAAACAATCATTGTGACTGGATCGAATACTGGCATTGGATTCCATACTGCTAAAGACTTAGCAGGAAGAGGAGCTCGCGTTATTCTCGCGTGCAGGAACGAGAAGCGAGCTCTTGCAGCAAGAGATAAGATCATCACTGAAACCGGCAATGCAGACGTCGTTTATAAACATCTGAATCTATCTTCTTTAAGCTCTGTTAGAAAATTCGCTTCAGATATTAACGAAAACGAACAGAGGCTGGATGTTTTGGTGAACAATGCCGGAGTGCACGGCCTTGGTGACCGCGTCACAGAAGACGGAATAGTGGAAGGAATGCAAATAAACTATTTTGCCCCATTTCTACTCACTACATTGCTTCTACCGTTGCTGGAGAAGACTAAAGGTAGAATAGTCAACGTCAGTTCCTTATGTCACTTCCGTGGGGAAGTTAATCTGGAGAAAATGAACGAAGTCGGATACTACGACGGTACTAAGATATACGCTAATAGTAAACTGTGTACCATACTGTTTACTACGGAGTTGGCCAGGCGTCTTCGGGATACGGGTGTAACAGCGAATTCCATGCATCCTGGGGTCATACTGACGAATATTGTGGCAAGTGCACCGTTATTGACCAGGGTATCCTTCGCAGTGTGGTGTTGGATATGCAGCAGGACCCCGGAAGAGGGTGCTCAGACTATGATATACCTGTCGGTGGCGGCGGAGTGCGCTGCAGTATCAGGGAAGTACTTCGTGGACTGCAAGCCTCGGTTCACATCGTGGAGTGCGCGTGATTCCATACTTGCGGGTAACTTGTGGCAGTACTCGGAGATATTGGTGTCTAATAAGGCTGAAGAGTTTGTTTCATCGGCGTGATTTTCAGTCAAATCGATTGTAGTGGACTGAGTGGACATCAGGTTTTTGTTTAAAAAAATTTCGTAGTATGAAATATGTCTAAAAATGCCCCCCTGTGCACTGTCCTATCCAAAACTTCTCAGATACTTTTTCAGTAATCTCTCAAGACCCCCTAGCCCCTTAGCTATTCAATTTGCGCCCTGAAAATGACAGCATTCAAACCTTCTGGGCACCCGGTCCATAGTGTATAGTAGTCTCATAACAATAATTAATCATAATATGACAACGTTTTTATCAACGTTTTTTTTTCACGCTCTATCGTAAAAACGGTAATACATACAAGCGTCAAACTTAGTGTGATTATAGAGCAAACTCTACAGAATAACAACAAATACTAAAACCGGCCAAGTGTGAGTCGGTCTTGCGCTAAAGGTCCCGGACAAAAAAAGTTTTTTTTTCTAAGTTAATAATGTTGTGTTCTGTGGTGGTGTGGCACGGAACCCTCGGTGCGCGAGTAGCCCGACTCGCACTTGACCGGTTTTATTTATGGGATTATCAGACCATCAAACTGAACAACTTTCTCTACAGGACCAAAATCGAAATCACGAAAAAAAACCGCTGTTCCATATAAAACTGCAATCCTACTCGATCAAAAAAGTTAAAAAAGTGTCAGTATATTAAGAAGGACCCTGTATATTACGTTTACTGCCTACTAAGTTTTTAAGTAACTAAGTATGATTTCATTCTAAGTATGAAAAATTAATGTGTTCATAATGGTAATTAAGTAAATTACTTGGAATCTAGCCCTGGGTTTTATTATTATTATGACTAGACCATCGATTTACAATAGTATATAAATTCAAACATGGGTATATTCTTCATCTTGGGTACAAAATATTCGTATTCAGCATCAAATAAGTATTTGCCCCTTACGGGATTCGAATCCGCGGCCCTCGGCACATCAAGAAGGAATGAATGAATGAATGAAATATACTTTTATTTACACCAAACACAGATACAGCATAGGAATAAAAACGATAATGGTACAAATAAGGCGGTCTTATCGCTAAAAAGCGATTTCTTCGAGACAACCTTAAATTCCTTCACAGCAAGAAAGTTCTCTAGCCATTGAGCTATCGTTAGTCTATTTAGAATATTCTTGTGAGTCATTGTCTGGCCTGTTCATGACTCATCAGAATTCAACGCAGGGTCAACGTTGAGCCCTTTATTATTCGTTTACAATAAAATTTATAGGTTAGAGGGTTTTTTTTGGGTCAAGAAATTCATACCTACCCAGGCAGCTGACAGCAGTATTATCGTCGGCTTATACAGGGTCCTTCTTAATATGCTGACACTTTTTTAAGGGGATGATCAGACCGTCAAACTGAACAACTTTCTCTATGGGACCAACATCGAAATCGCGAAAAAAAAATCTGCTGTCCCATACATTTGGCTCGAGTGGGTTTGCAGTGTTGTATGGACGAGCTGTTTTTTTTTTTGCTATTTCGATGTTGGTCCCATAGAGAAAGTTGTTCAGTTTGACGGTCTGATCATCCCCTTAAAAAAGTGTCAGCATATTAAGAAGGACCCTGTATATCGCAAGAAGTCATTAACGTCAAAAAGTCACTAAGTACAGCTACTATACAGGTAGTGCGTAGTACAAAAAATAAGAAATAAACCAAGTTTTAACCCCGTCCGAGAAATCTTAAAAAAGGGACGTCCCCTATTCCGTTACCACGATTTTACCCTGATCCGATTGAAATTTCTACCAAATAAGGTGTTTTTTAACATCAAGCAACATTTAGTTTTATATGAAAACCCCAAAACTAGCCCTATATTCTTTAGTTTTGGCAGAAATTGCCAGTAAAGTTATGGTGTAAACGTGTTTACGTCGAAACCGTAAATTGTCCCCCAATACGTTACCAGGACAAATCAAGGAAATTTTTCGACTAAGTTGCTACTTTTTGCTTTGAAAATACAATTTAAATATTTATTGGTTAATAACCAAGACTTATCGAGTAAAACATAACCATAATAGATAGCTAAAACACTTAAATTATTGTTTCAAAGATTTTCTGGCGTTACGACCGTAACTTCCCCTTCGTTACCATCTTGGTGGTAATGTATTATGGGGAACCCGAAAAGTAACGGAAAGTAAGCATAAAGTATTGGGCACAATGAGAATATTACAATTTTAATTTTATTATAATTTCATAATTATTATTCACTGTACAGTCAAGAGCACATCAAGCTTTACAGTTCGATTGTAACGCTTATGGCGTACTAAATAAGAACGGTACAAAGTCCAAAGTGTCAAGCTTGACGTGCTCTTGACTGTACATATTCCATCTTTACCGGTACCCCAGTAAATTTCAAAAAACTGGTTTTCAGAATATATATTCTTTCCTATACTCTTAATGACTTTTGAAGTCATAAGAAAAATTTTAGAACTCATAATTGTCTACTAAATAGCCCAGTCATTTTACGGTTTGAGCCGGGATTAATTAGTAATTGGTATTTTGTTTCGGTATAGTATTTAAGAGCTAATTTGAGCTTAGAAATATACCAAAATTAAAAAAAAATGTATTATATCGTTATAAAAAACCTGATGGAAATTTTTTTTTGCACATTTTCAAGGCATTATCATAATACTTCAAACGTGGTAATTATTACAAAATATTTTTGTCCACTTAGAAGGTTTTGAAAAATACATTCGTATTTTTTAATAAAAATCTCATTTTTTAAATTTAAATTCCATCTCGCGAGGATGCATCCGACGACCTTTTTTATCTTTAAGATCTTATCAAATTATTGTAAATGTTTACTGTAAATAAAATAAATAAATTCTATACTAAATTTAAATGCCTATTTTATTGCTCAAAAATAATGTATATTGTAAAATCTTATTAGAATGAGTGCATTTTAATTTCTATGCTGCGTAGGGATTTCTTTTCAAATTTGTTTTCTGATAGTCTTTTGTCACTAAATAGTGACAAAAAGACTAGTTAGTACGCCAACTCGCGATAGCCGCGATACGGCTATATCACATCTTTTATCTCGCTCGTTTGCGTGCGAACACACGAGATAAAAGACGTGAAATATCACGGCTATCGCGGTTTGGCGTACTAGCTAGGCAGATCTAACTCAGTCGGTTAGGTTAGCGAGGAGCGAAGCGACGAGCATGTTAGGTTTCTTGCGACCACAGCGGAAACTTGCCAGAATTGCGATTTTTGAAAATCATACGAGATTATGCATCTTTATACTGCCAAGTCGCTCGTATGATTTTCAAAAATCGCACTTCCGAACCGAATTGCTATACTTACTGTTTACTTAGTCACTCGAAAATATAATGACATTTTAAGGACTGCTATGTTGACAAGGCTATCGGTGCAATTAATGAAGACTTGGAGCTTATCGGTTTATGGGCTCAGTCTCATGGTCTGATGGTCAATCACTCCAAGTCGCAGTCCATGGTCATCGGTAGTAGGAACATGTGTAACCGTCTAAATCTGTCTCTAATCCCTTCCGTTGTTTACAACAATATCATTATACCCTACAGTAAGTCCGCCAAAAATCTCGGTGTCATATTTGACTCCAACTTATCCTGGGTAGAACACATTAACCAACTTAGTAAAAAAGTTCACTTTTCCTTTCACTCCCTTAAACGTCTCCAAAATTTCCTACCTTTCAAAACAAAAATCTCCCTAGCCCAATCCCTAATCCTTCCCATTATTGACTACGCGGATGTTTGTTATCTCGATGCCACTGAGGAGTTGAACAACAAACTAGAAAGGCTCCAAAACCTAGCCATACGTCAGTAGCGTAGCGAGGGGGGGGGGGGCAGGGGGGGCAAATGCCCCGGGCGGCACTTTACTAGGGGCGGCAAATTCGGGAACAATACCTACCTATACTGGGTGAAATTGATATCATTAGCATCCTTTTAAACTAAGTCTACCCATCAAACTGAATAACTTTTACTATGGGAGCAAACCAATCGGAGCAACAAAAAAATCTGCTGTTGCATACATTTGTGTCGCGTAGGCATAGCAGTTTAGTACCTATGGAACAGCTGATTTTTTTGTTGCTCCGATCGGTTTGCTCCCATATGAAAGTTGTTCAGTTTGATGGGTAGATTCTTAGTTTAAAAGGATGCTAATGATATCAATTTCACCCTGTAGATTGATTTAGCTCTGTCTATATCTTTAACCACTTCGTAGAGCAGAGAAAAGTCGAGCTCGCTTCGCTCGCTCTAATTAGTTTCTCTTTTAATTACTGTGTTTATACCTAAAGAGGCCCGACCGGTGACCACAGCTAAGACGTGTTAAAAAGGACAAGCGCCGCTCTCCCTTGAAAAAATACCTTAAAATGTATAGAAGTTTTGACTGAAGTCAAATGTGCAATAAATTATGAGGTTTTATAAAAACGACTCAGATAGTATCATTTATTTTTATTTAACGAGTTATTTAATCATTTATTATTAATAAATTATAAAAAAGCAGCAACCCCAACATGGCTGTCAATGTCGTTTAGTAGGAGGAGGTAAGAGGTGTTGCAAGCACAATGTTTTTTTTATATAAAAATGATAAAAACTAATAAATCATTAAAAAATAAACTAATGCCTGCAGTTAGTTTCTAGTGTTCCATAGTCCATAATAAAAATAGAAGGACGGTTATACATTTTTGGGTATTATGTGCCAGATGTCCTATCAAGCTTACTTCACTCGAATAGTTTTTTTTCGGTTATTTTGCACATGTTTTGTACGTAAAAAGCTCTAACAGATTCGTATTTAGGAGAAAAGTCGAGCACGCTTTACTCGCTCTATGTTTCAATGCCGAATAGATATGCAAAAAAATGTCGGGTTATTTTTTGTAGCTCTTTCTATAAAGATAAGGGGGCGGCAAAGTCGGTATTTGCCCCGGGCGGCAGAAACACACGCTACGCCACTGCCATACGTTTCATATTTGGTTTACGCAAATATGACCGCGTGTCCGAGTATAGGGCGCAGTTAAAGTGGCTCCCTATTCGCGAGCGTCATAACGTCCATATCCTCTGTCTCCTCCACAAAATCCTTCACAATCCTTCTGCCCCTAGCTATCTCCGTGATCGTTTCTCCTTCTCACGCCCTCCTGACAAGCCTTGTCGATCTCATATTCGTACCCAACATAGAATCCCGACCCACTCCACCGACTTTGTATCTATTTGTTTATTTATAGTATGTGTATGTATGTATATATATATATTATATATATTTATTTATGTATAACGTTTACATATATTAACGTCCATTTAAGTATCTAGTTTTTATCATTTGTGCTGTACACTTTTTTGTCTGCCTCACACTTTACAACTGTCTCTGTTGCGGTTTTGCTGGAAGAAATCTCTTTAGAGATACGCTCGCCCTTTGTATATGTCTACTTTAATTGTTTTTTTTTTTCTGTAATTTTTTGTGTACAATAAAGTGTTAAATAATAAATAATAATAATTTTGACTAAAGGCATCAGGTCAAAACCACTTTTGAGTGATTTTTTCAGCTAAAAGTGGTTTTGACCTAGCTTGACGACAGCAGCGCCAACACGGGTACGTTGAAACTAAGTAAAAATTGTAGGTACTGTCGCATCTGTAGCTTGTTACTTAACAGTTATCAGTAAACTGTGGTCACAACTTCACAATGTATACAATATTTTCGACCCATTTGATGATCATAATCATATTACAAGTAGATTAGGGTTATTACATTAGTATAGGTATACGTAGGATAGCTAATGGAAAATTTCCAGTAAATGTTAATCTAGTTAAGCGTTACGCACACTTTATTCAGCAAACATGATTAATTGCCTGCTGCGATGGTAGTGGACAAACAATATACTATAAGCCTCCTTGGTACTCCATTAGTTTACCGATTTCGACCGAGAAAACACTTTACGACCTGTGAGAGACACAAAAATGTCAAACAAAACGGATATACATGAATTGGACATGGAATTGTGGTCACAGTTCCTTCAAGTAGCCCTCCATAATGAGTCACGCTGGACTCAAGTAGGCTTTGTAGTGATATTGTGTGTCATATTCGTGATCAGCCTGATTGGAAACCTGATAACCTGCATCGTGATATACTACGACAGAACTATGCACACTGCTACTAACTACTACCTGTTCAACTTAGCTATTTCCGACTTAGTTGTCACATTTGCTATTCTACTTCAGATACATGAGCATCTTAGTGATTCGTATACATTCGGTAATCTCGCCTGCAAAGTACATTTCTTTCTTGTAATAGCTTTGTGGAACAATGGCATACTGATAATGACAGCATTAGCTGTGGAACGATACATTGCGATCTGGTACCCTTTACTTCTGCAGTCTACGCCGGTGTGGCGAAGAGTGATGAAGATAATCGTCTTCATTTGGATCGTGGCTATCCTTCAGGCGTTGCCAGAAGTGAAAACAGTGCAACTGACAAAAACGCACAAGTCTTCCATTTGTTTCACAGTGCCTACGACGACGTATGCTAGGATATTGAACGGGGTACTTGCGCTGGTCAGTTTTGTGATTCCATTAACAATAATGACATTTGTCTATACAATGATAGCGTTCAAAGTGAATGTGATGCAAGTGAGAGCTTCCAGAGCTAATGTTTTCAATCATCGGGATAATAGGAGTAGAGTTAACAGACTTGTTGGTAAGTACCATCACACATGCCTTTGAGCGTAGTTGTCGCAACACAACACAAGTCTCTATAAATCGGAGTTGAATTTAAGTTGTGGTCTAAAATGGATGGATGGATAGATTTTGACATAACGGAATTCTGAACAAAGTTTCTGAATCTCCGGCCTAAATTATACTAAGAGCGAACATTGCTACTCCTGTTTTCATAAAAATATAATTGTGATTAGGAGCTTTGTTTGGATTTGGGAATGACCTGTGCTCAGCAGGCAGTGGACAATGACAGGCCGATGTTAATGATATTACTGCAAGCTTAAAGTAATAGTCGATATTTGTTGCTAAGTTTCTGACCACCGGACGACGACCGAACCGAACCTTAAGGACGACGATAACCTCTATAGGTATATGTACTTATTACTGACGACAGTACCCTAATTCTCTGTTACTTGTTCAGTAGCTCTGACGCTGTCGTTCCTGGTCTGCTGGCTGCCGTTCTTCATGATGAGGGTCGTCATCTTTGCTTGCGACTTTCAACAGATCACTCGTTTTTCTGAGGTTTGTTTTCTTACTTACTATGTTTAAAATAATGCGTCTCATACCCTTGGGCAAATATAGGTCCGAAAACTTCCATGTGGAAATGGCCACTTGTATTGTTCGAAATATTTGGGTGTTTCAGTCAGGATTTCCATTGATTGAAGGTTATAATAATAAAGAAATCTACTTTAACAGTGTCGAATTTGCAACATTTTGTCACGGCCTTTTAGTTCCGCCTTTACAAATTATTAATAACTATTTTCTTTCTTTATTTTTGTTTGCTTTATGATATTGGAAAGATGAAGGGCAAATTGTCTTGTAGTGGGCAGGATTGTGTCTTACGGGAACTATCTGTTTACAACCGTATTCTTAAACGTAACAGCAATTTACTTAGGTAGTAGTGGTAGAACCTACTCGGGGATACATTGGTACAGAATGTCACAGATGATTATTATCTTTGCGTGTTGTGGTACATCCGACCGAGTGTCAAATTGGGGTCAGTCTAAAAGCCAGTGGATTACCTCGAGGTTACGTACCTGGCCCTTATTAAATTCAACTACATATGATTATGTCTCCAAGTCTTTAAACAGCATACTAACGTAATTGCATTGATATGGCCGATAATAAAAATGTATTGAAACTAAAATCGGAAAACAAGTGACTGCCTTTTTAACGTTCGCAATTTTCAAAGATGATAAAATTGCCCTAATCATTTCGTTAGTAGAGTTGGGATACAACACAAAGGAATCCAGGTTAAATAGTTTAGGTACAGTGCTTTATTAACCGACTTCAAAAAAGGAGGAGGTTTCTCAATTCGACCGTATATATATATATATATATATATATATATATTTTTATGTGTGTTCGCAGATAGCTTCGTCGTTTATGAACCGATTTCGATGATTCTTTTTTTGTTTGAAAGGAGATATCCCAAGAGAGGTCCATGATAAGGAAACCAGGTTCTGATGATGGATCCCAGAGATATCGAGGGGAACCTTCGAAAATCGTAGTGCCGACTAGTGCGTTTGTTTTGCTATTAAATCGAACTAATGAATTTACCACTGAAAATTGTGAAATAAACAAAATTTTTACAAATAAATTAAAACCGCCTTCAAAAAACTAAAAAGTAAAAAACTAATATTGCTGCCGATGACTTTTTCGTTCGCATCATAAGAACATTAATTTGTTTTATAGAAGTCGGTGTCAAGCCAAGCCAAAAAATGCAAGTCCTGTCGCGAATCGTACCGGCTTGACAGCGACATTAATAAAACAAATTAATGTTCTTATGGAGTCGCGTGGCTAGAGGGCTTTCGAGTGGACGTCTGTCGTTGGCTCGCGATTTAAGTAGCCACGCGGCTCCGCCATTTTATGGCGGTTTCGAGTGTGTGTTTTTGTATAAAAACAGGGCTTTGAGATCGCCATATCCAATTACCGTACAACGTCAAGCACTAATTGCTCTTTTTAAACTAGATACTGGCAAAATCCACCAAGGAAACGCCATTAAACAAAAATAGAATAGAATGTTCTTATGATGCGAACGAAAAAGTCATCGGCTGTAATATTATTTTTTAACTTTTTAGTTTTTTGAAGGCGGTTTTAATTTTTTTTTCGTAGACCATTATAAAAGTTGGCTACACAAAACACTGTATCGTTCTTAAAGTAGTTTATACTCAGGTCACGAACACAAAATGCCTGGATTTCTTTAATTGCACACAGAAAAAAATACTTCCTAGAAACAAGAACTAAATAATTATGTTTCAGCTTGAGATTTCAGCTTGATAAAACCACGTCAGATGCCGAAAGGCGGTCTGAAAAAACTCTGACACCAGGGCTCTGCCCACACGATAAGAAGAAGAAGCTTGATATTTCTTACTCTCAAAATATATGTTTAATTCTCAAAATTCAAGATTGAATTTCTTGTGACGAGAATTGTGTTAGGTACTGGATTCGAAATTTATAATATCAACATTCTCAGTTTTACTATGGGATCGTTCAACAATTACGTGATCATTTATGGCCGTTTTTTTAACCCCGAAGAAGTGCAGATGACGTAATCATGGATTCTCCCCCCCCCCCCCAAATAATCCAATGTATATACAAGCCCCCCCGCAAAATTATTTGGGTTTTTTATTTTTATTTTCGTACGTTTCTATACACGCATTTCTTTACATGTGCCCTTTTAACAGGAAAAAATAATCTTAGCAAAAAAGTCAAAACGGTTCATTTTTAGGGTTCCGTACCCAAAGGGTGAAAACGGGACCCTATTACTAAGCCTACGTTGTCCATCCGTCCGTCCGTCCGTCCGTCCGTCCGTCCGTCTGTCCTACCTATTTAGGGCTGTAACTTTTGAACCGTAATAGCTAGATAGTTGAAATTTTCTCAGATTATGCGTTATTGCGGCGGATTTGTTAACAAATACTAAAAATGGCAGAAAGTTAAAAATTAAGGGGGGTTTTCAATAAGAAACTAGTTTTTATCAACGTTTTTTCTTCACGCTCTATCGTAAAAACGGTAATACAAACAAGCGTCAAACTTAGTGTGATTGATTATAGAGCAAACTCTACAGAATAACAACAAATACTAAAAACCGGCCAAGTGTGAGTTGGTCTTGCGCTAAAAGTCCCGGACAAAAAATGATTTTTTTCTAAGTTAATAATGTTGTGTTTTGTGGTGGTGTGGTACGGAACCCTCGGTACGCGAGTAGCCCGACTCACACTTGACCGGTTTTTTTTTATATTTATTTCGTAATTCCGTTTGCATTTTTACCAAATCTATCGTCTGATTAGGTACTATAATAAATTAAATTATGTATTTAGAGTGTAATACCATCAATAAACGTTACCGTTTGGTGGGCCTACAAAAAATTGACTCCTTTGTTTCTCCGATTAAAATGAGAGAATTTCTTTTATTAAAAGAGACATTTGATTTTGATACTTACAACAAGTTCTTGATCCAAAAACGTACGAAAACTTTATATTTGTAATAAAACTTTATTTTGTAAAAAAATTTACGAAACATTTCATATTTCAAAAGAATACATTTTCGAGTTTCGTTATATCGAAATGCCAAAATATATTCACTCAAGTAATTTTTTTTCTGTGCAACAAGATTTTGTACTTGCAGTTCAGAAACAGGCTAGTTGACGCAGACTTAGCGGAAACCGTTGTAGGTACCTACTTGTGTCGTGTAGAATACATATTTACATTATTTACCATTGCTAGCTAACCACGCAGGCTGCCAAGGCTACTACACATAACTAATAGTAGTTATGAATTGCAACTAATTGTAGAAAAAAACTACTCATAAGAATTCACTGACGTCATTTTTCTACTCTTTTATAAAACTGCATCAGAACAGAAGTGTCTAGTACATTGAAGATAATATGACGTAAAATGTCAAATAATAATAGATAAAAATGTACCTACTGGTAAAATATTACTAATGATTAAGAGCATTGGGCTCCTGACACTGTGATATGTCACTTTGTGCGTTTCCGAAAAGAAAGATGATTCCGTGCTTCGGATGGCACGTTAAGGCGTTGGTCTCGGCTACAATCTCTGGTAGTAGTAGTCGTTATATAGGGTGAAACTGATATCATTGGCATCCTTTTAAACTATGAGTCTACCCATCAAACTTAACAACTTTTACTATGGGAGCAAATCGATCGGAGCAAAAACAAAATCAGCTGTTGCATACATTTGAATCGAGTAGGCATTGCAGTTTAGTATGGAACAGCTGAATATTTTTTTGCTCCGATCGGTTTGCTTCCATAGTAAAAGTTGTTCAGTTTGATGGGTAGACTAGACACTTAGTTTAAAAGGATGCTAATGATATCATTTTCACCCTGTATACAGATTACAGGGTGTAACAAAACACCCTAGTAATAGGTACTTAAGGGGGTGCTTCAGACCATTAAACTGAACAACTTTCACTATGGAGCCAAATTTGAAATCGCAAAAAAAAACAGCTATCCCTTAGTTGCGTCGGAACTGCAATTTTGTATGGGACAGCTGTTTTTTTTTCGCTATTTCGAAGTTGGCTCCATAGTAAAAGTTGTTCAGTTTCGTGGTCTGAAGCACCCCTTTAAGTATTACTAGGGTGTTTTGTTACACCCTGTATAAAAACAACGTCAAAGGCTGTAAGGCGGTCTGGAAAAAATCTGATACCAGGGCTTGCCCACACGATATGAAGAAGAAAAGGACCAAATAATTATGATCATTGTGTTTTCCCTTGCAGTGGTGGGGAATTGGAAACAAGATAGTATGTCTGAACAGCTGGTGCAGCATAGTTGTGAACCCCATACTCTTCAGTCTAATGTCCACCAAATTCAGGAAAGCGCTGAAGGTAAATAACTTTATAGATTTTTTTATCTAATTCCGAATTGAGCACCAATCCTGATGTTCTATTCGATTAATAATTTGATTCATTTCATTTTTCTAAAATCGTCATCAACTGGAGTGCGATTTTTGAATCTCATTCGCTGAGTTCAGCAGTTGAAAATGTCAAAATTACTGTGGAGATATACCTACATCTTTCTACTGCTGATTTGACTTTCAAAAATCATACTTCAGGAGTACGATTTTTGAAAGTCAAATCAGTAGTAGAAAAATGCGTATCTCCATAGTAATTTTGACATTTAATCGCACTCCTGAGTCCGATCTAGTTACCAGAATCTATTCTAGACTTGATGACTAAACGAACGATATAGAATGCATCATAAATAATAAATAATAAATAATTATATATAAATAAACACCAATGGCTTGGGTATCCACGTACGGTAGTAATATTAAGTTTATGGGGTACACAATATTCGTATTCACCGTAAAAATATTTGTCTCTTACGGAATTCGAACCCATAAATCAGCATGCAGGTTCTCTACCAATGAGCTATCGAGTTACTTATTTGTAGCATCTGTTTAATTAATTCCTTGAAATATATTTTTCAGACCTTATGGAGTAAAGAAATCCAGTCCAGACAATGTACGATCCGAATAAATCCGAATCCCGTAAGAAGCTGGAGCGCTCCTAATATATTTACGGTGCAAATAAATGAACCTTAAGACAGTTTCTTTTTTTTAAAAGAAGAGGAAGATAACCATAACAGTAATTACTCGACCTGTTCTGTCCATAGAGGAAGGAAGTATAGAGATAATGCGACAAACAAAATTCATGCGCTATGTACGGCAGCCGGTGAGGCAAACGGGGGGGGGGGAATGGGGGGACCGCATTGAGAGAGTGACTAAATGCCAGAGTACTATATCGCCGCAGTTGAATGAGACAACGTCATGAAGCGCGATGTTCACTCTATACATCTTTCCTCTATGGTTCTGTCAATAGAGTGGTGATGCAATGGCTATACAAAAAAAAACGATTTTTGCGGACGAATTGAACATTGCCGCGGACTTTTTCTCGTTGTATTGGCACTAAAATGCACCCAAACTTAGTAATGTTGTAAGTATCTACGTTAAATACAAGTTATAATTCTAGTTTTTGCATTCAGAAGTGCAATTTGTGAAAATCATACGAGCGAATTGGCAGTAGAAAGATGCATAATCTCCATAGTAATTTTGACATTTTCTACTGCCAAGTCGCTCGTATGATTTTCAAAAATCGCACTTCTGAATGCAACATTTTCGTGTAAGCTCATGACTTTAGTCAGAGGCGGCTTTCTGTGTGTCAATATTAACTTGAAACAAGTAGGTATGTTATCTACTGAAATACTTTACAAACAAACCAAGTATAGGTAGGTAAACCTTTTGTTTTTGCGGATCAATTTTATCGTTGCACGAATATTCAGGAAATAAAGAGGAATATATGGTATTGGACTGAGTTTGTTTTCCAAACGTGGTTAGTTTATACGTATCAGTGTCAAAGAAAATGTCCACCAACGAAACTGAAATTGAGACAAATATATTTGTCTGAGATACCTTCCTGATTTTACTATAACTATGGCACACTATATACCTACGCCTATTCCAATACGCCTGTAAAAAACGTTATTGCAATTAAAACTTTAGACGACGTAAAATTTTCGCAGAAATACCAACCACAGCACAGTTCCTTATCTTATACAGGGTGAAATTGATATCATTAGCATCCTTTTAAACTAAGAGTCTACCCATCAAACTGAACAACTTTTACTATGGGAGCAAACCGATCGGGGCAAAAACAAAATCAGCTGTTGCATAGATACATTTGGCTCTAGGTAGGCATTGCAGTTTAGTGTGGAACAGCTGATTATTTTTTTGCTCTGATCGGTTTGCTCCCGTAGTAAAAGTTGTTCAGTTTGATGGGTAGACTCTTAGTTTAAAAGGATGCTAATGATATCGTAAAAGTATAAGGTTGTAATTTTTAATTGCAATAATGTTTTTTGCAGGCGTATTGGAAATATTGGAATAGGCGTAGGTATACATAGTGTGACATCTCAAGGAATACGCAAGCTATATAACAGCAACACAGTAGCAGGAAATTTCCTTTATGCGGCTACTGTACAGCTGCTATATAGCTGTTCTGATTTTACTATAACTATATAGTTATAGTAAAATCAGAACGGATTCTTTCGGCCCGTACAATAAATATTCTTGGATCGCAGGGTTATCCTATTATTGTTTTAGCTGTAATTTTTTATTAATTTATTGTGATGTAGGGTATGTTGTAGTTAATCGTAAATCTATTTTTGACCCTTCCGGACGGAAAGCCTCAGCTTTCGTCCCGCTGCGCTAAACGAAGTTGCCACTGTCCGCCTCCGTCGGGGAGAAAAATAGTGTACTAGCCTCGGGCAGTAAATAAGAAAGCCTCAAATTACATGATATCTGAGACCTTTCTTACTTTTCTGCCCTCGGTGTGTACCTAATCTACTATTACAGACGAGCGACACTTTGCGGTCGCCGTGTGTCGCGGAGGGTCGCGCGACCGTACCGTCGCACGACCGTGGGCTCTTACAGACGAGCGACACTTTGCTGTCGCGGTGGGTCGCACAGCGTCGCGTCGCGCTCATACTTTTTACGACCCTCCGCGACACCCGGCGACCGTAAAGTGTCGCTCGTCTGTGAGAGCGCTAAAATGTATGAGCGCGACGCTCTGCGACCCACCGCGATAGCAAAGTGTCACTCGTCTGTAAGAGCCCTTATACTTAATTTCTCACAAAATGTATAGGTATTTGCACTTTTAAATAAAATACAGCGGCCGGCCTAACGTGTTTCCTTTGCTTCCGTAGTTTTCTCTAATAATATCAGTGCCTGGAGTGCGATTTTTGAAACACATTCTTTGAACTCCGCAGCTGAAAATGTCAATGGAGACGTGCATTTTTCTATTGCTGATTTGACATTAAAAAATCATACTCAGTTTAATAAACGTTACAATTGTTATTTACAATTACAATTCAGGGTACATTGCTAGTTACTTTTGACGATAAACATGTAGTAGATAATGTGTCACTAACATTATCAGCAATGTAGGTACCCTGAATTGTAATTGTAAATTACAATTGGCTACTTGACAACTAGTCAAATCAGCTACTCTTTATCGGACGTCAAAACGTGCGCTTTGTATGAAGATTTGTACTAAATATTGAGTTGTGACGTCATCAACATTTTCATTACTTTTTATAGTTAATCTTGTTATTAAAAATAGTATTCAAGCTAAAAACTCCATGAAAATGGGAGTTTAGCGTTATTTTCTAACCCTTTTTTTATTGAGTAGATAAAAATAAAATATATTGATTGTAGTCAAATACCCAGGGCCCTGGAGTGCGATTTTTGAATGCGTTTATCCATACATTTTCAACTGCTGAGTTCAACGTATGAGATTCAAAAATCGCACCCCTGGACTCGGACTTTTAAGGGGCTACCTTAGGAATTTGGGCCACTTTCTGATTCGCATAAATCGTGAAATAACTACCTACCAGGGTGACGTATTTTATTTTCAGATTTAAAGGGTCCTTCTTAATATTCTGACACTTTTTTAAGGGGATGATCAGACCATCGAACTGAACAACTTTCTCTGTGGGACCAACATCGAAATCTCGAAAAAAATATCTACTCGCCCATACAAAACGGCAAGCTTACTCGAACAAAATGGTTGGGATAGGTGATTTTTTTTGCTAATTTCTGGTTGGTCCTCTAAAAAAATTGTTCAGTTTGATGGTCTGATCATCCCCTTAAAAAAGTGTCAGCTTAATAAGAAGGACCCTGTATGTTTAAGGACTATCTAATATAGAGTTGGATAGAAGGAAAATATGATCCCATAACAATTTCACGATAGATTTGTGTGCTAATGTAGACCCCGATTATTCACAAAAGCGATTACTGCAAATAATTTTAACGATTTATCATCAAAGGTCACTGTTTTTTTTTTGTAAATATCTTCAATGTACAGACACTTCTGTTACAGTTTTATAATAGCATATAATATACTATTACCTATTCTGTGATAATAGTTTAGATTTTAACGGAAATCTGACACAAATGTAAAGCACAGGAGGAGGAGTACATAATTTCACGTCAAAGAAAGGAAAAAAAAAAGAATCTGTTTTCGATCTATATACTTATATTTATAAAATTTTCATTACTTAAATCATCATTCTATCATACGCTAAAAATCTTCGGCTTCCTACCATACACGCAAAATTCAAAATTGTATTAAACCTACCTCAACTTTCTTAAAATTAAGCTTATATAAAAAATATGAAACATTTCTGCTTAGCATAATTCTCAGATTTAATTACTTTAAAATGAATGGCTATACACTGTACAGAGTGTAAGCTTAAATACGTTTCATACTTTATTGGGTTAAAAAAATCATCTGTTCCATACGTATGGGTCGAGTCGTTTGACGTTTTTATGGAAGCTGATTTGTTTTTCGTGATTTCAAAGTTGACTCCATAGTGAAATCTGTTCAATTTGATGGCCTGAAACGCCTCCTATAGTATGTAACGCATCTTAGTTTACACGTATACATAAATTGGCATAGTTTTGTTTTTTATGTGACCTTGAAAAAAGTCATCTTCAATGGTCTCCACTCCAGAGGATTCTATTCTACGATTTTCCCGCTGTCTTCCTTGGTCGGAAACTCACTAAGATAGGATCTTTGGGACGTAGAACCAGGTCTGCCAAAACGTGTATATCTTCTGGCTTGGTCACTGGTTCCAATCGATACCTCCTTATTATACCAGACATTAAGGATTTTATCTCCAACTTGGCGAACTTTTGACCTAAAGAAAAAAAAAGTTTGTAAATGAGCTATAGTGCCTGTCGTCTATACGTTAATGATTTTCGTTGCGTGCGATGAAACTCTTGAAACTCATTCGCTGAACGTAATGTAGCCACGTCAGTTGATTTTATTATCACAACTCATGGTAGACGTAATGGCATCAAAAGGTGTTGGTACTTTGAAAGTTACACGATCAAATTAACAGCTGAAAATGTTAAAATTACTATGGAGATATTGCATCAATCGATCATGATTTTAAAAGTGCGTGATTCAAAAATAGATAGCACTTCGGGGTGAATATTCAGTGCGTTTGAAAGCCCAAATTTATCTAGCCCATCAATGTTAAATCTTGTTTATAAGAAAATGCATACAATTTTATAGCCTCTGGAGCCTTCTTATAAACAAGATGAAATTGTTCGGCTAGATAGGTAAAGGCGTTCAAATGCACTGAATATTCACCCTTCAGATGATAAGCAAATCTAAGATGAATCATTAATGCTCATAAGCGTATTGCTGATGCAAAACGACAATCAAAAGTCGACGTGAAACAAGCTACAAGTGTATCCAAGGAACTTGTTTAGGGAATGAGATCAGAAGATTCAAAAGTTATATCATCTGAATAAAGATAGAACACCGTCGTCATAGTCGCCTCGTAAGTATCATGCGTTTTCCCCAAAGGGGTAGAGATTATGAATCTACAGGGTGGAACAAAATAACCTAGTATATTTTATTTTTTCTCGAAGTTGGCTTCATAGTCATGTTTTCAGTTTGATGGTAATAAACAACCACTTTATATATTACTATAGGGTGTTTCAATTCATCCTGTATACTTTGAGCCATTCTTATTATACTTCCCTTCCCTTATATTTTCATGTTGGTCGAGTTAAGGTGGTTCAAAGAAAAATCCGGGGCAGGTTACATTGATTATTATCAACCTAATTGGTTCAATACAGGTGATCAAAATCAATGTTATTGAAGACTTTCTATAAAATTTTTACAGATTTTTCATGTTTGAGTAGGTAATAAACATTGTGTCGTTCGATGGATTCATAACTGAAGTATGTTCGTACCGAATTTCAGCTCAAAATAAGTACTAGTTTGAACACAGTTATCGGTTTAGTGGGACAAAGTAGAAGATCGGTGAAAAATCACAAAAACTTTAACAACTTTGAAATCGTAATTTTTAGGGTTCCGTACCCAAAGGGTGAAAACGGGACCCTATTACTAAGCCTACGTTGTCCGTCCGTCCGTCCGTCCGTCCGTCCGTCCGTCCGTCCGTCTGTCCGTCCGTCCGTCCGTCTGTCCTACCTATTTAGCTAGTAACTTTTGAACCGTAGTAGCTAGATAGTTGACATTTTCTCAGATTATGCGTTATTGCGGCGGATTTGTTAACAAATAATAAAAATGGCAGAAAGTTAAAAATTAAGGGGGGTTTTCAACAAGAAACTAGTTTTTATCAACGTTTTTTCTTCACGCTCTATAGTAAAAACGGTAATACATACAAGCGTCAAACTTAGTGTGATTATAGAGCAAACTCTACAGAATAACAACAAATACTAAAAACCGGCCAAGTGTGAGTCGGTCTCGCGCTAAATGTCCCGGACAAAAAAGTTTTTTTTCTACGTTAATAATGTTGTGTTCTGTGGTGGTGTGGTACGGAACCCTCGGTGCACGAGTAGCCCGACTCGCACTTGACTGGTTTTATTATAATCCTGGATGGAACCAAAAAGGTCGATAATGATATCCCTTACCCCTAGCCCAGATTTTCCTTCAGACCAACATTACTCTACCACCTTATACAGGGTGTAAAATAAAATAGGACAGCTACTTAAAGAGGTGCTTCAGACCATCAAACTGAACAACTTTCTCTATGGGACCAATATCGAAATCGCGAAAAAAAAATCTGCTGTCCCATACATTTCAGTCGAGTTATGTTTGCAGTTTTCTATGGGAGAGCGGATTTTTTTTTCGCGATTTCGATATTGGTCCCATAGAGAAAGTTGTTCAGTTTGATGGTCTGAAGCACCCCTTTAAGTAGCTGTCCCATTTTATTGTACACCCTGTATATGAATGTACTAACTTATACTAACCAATACAATTCCTCGGTCCAGCGCTGAAGGGGATATACGCATAAGGGTGTCTTTCGATGGCATTGTGGGGCAGAAACCTTTCGGGGTTGAACTTCTCTGGCTCAGGGTATAAATCTTCACGGCGGTGGATGACGTATGGTAGGATTTGTACGAAAGTACCGCTGGGGACTAGGAAACCTCCTGACAAACAGAAAAATCATAATATAACCAGTTCGACACAAATACCACCGGATAGATGACGAAAGGAGCTGAGAAACAGTGGGGACTACCAGCAGAACAGTGTAGGACTAGCATGCCACGTAAGACCAAGCGACACAAAAAGGAAACCGTCATACGCGCTCGCTTTCGCACACGCAAAGTAACAAAGACAGAAGCACTTGATTTTTGTCGTTTTCTGGGGAGTGACAATAGCATGCTATATGCTAGGCCGAGTAGAAGCATGACGCTTGTCCTATGCGGATTGATGGACTTCACAACAAGAAAAGTGTGTGTTGTGTGTTGTAGAGTTTCTGGCCGCATCTTCTCTCAACGGAACACCTTCCGACGCGGTGGTAGAGTCAAAAAATGACGTCAAAAAGTTATCTATATGATGTTATTTTGAATAAAAAAAATTTGAATTTTTGAATTTTTTGAATTTCACATACACGCGTCAGAATTCGTCTTCAGCGTATGCAAGTTTCTTCACGATGCTTTCCTTTAGGTCGGAACTCCAATCAAATCTTTAGGTTGTTTACCTATTATTATTATAAGTTGAGGGCCTTACATACGCGCCTTGCGCCTGTGTCGCTGGTCTTTTGTGAACGCCCCTTTTACAGTTCCCTACTGGCTACTGCAGTCAAGAACTACTGCAGTAGGCTTCTAACAGGTAAGGTTTGTATCTCATACCTAACTTGACGTCTTCCGTTAACATTCTAGTCATGTAATGTACACTAGGGTAAAGCCGCAGAGCCTCTTTGATGCAGCACTCGAGGTAATTCATATTTTGCAGATCATCCATAGTTGGCTGTCGCGTCGAGTCCCCGAATATTCGCTGCATCTCTTCGTATATCATATTCTGCAATAATGAACCGGCCAAGAGTTTTATTATTTACTAGCGTTAACCCGCGACTTCGTCCGCACAAATTATATACCAGATTTTAAAGTCAAATCATAAGCTATCAAACAAATAAAAGTTTCATCAAAATCGGTTAAGTAGTTTTTGCGTGATGCTCAACAAACACACAAAGCAAAACAAAATCTTGTATAATAATACTAGAGTTTACCTGCGACTTTATCCGCACAAATTATATACCAGATTTTAATTCAGATCATAAGCTATCAAATAAAAAAAGTTTCATCAAAATCGGTTCAGCAGCAGCATCCTCTGAGTACACACATTCAATCCAACTGCGATCGTCAACTCGCCTGCCAAGCGTGGCGATTATGGCGAATCCTCCAATTTTGGGGGAGGCCTATGTCCAGCAGTGGAAGTCTATCGGCTGATATGATGATGATGATGATGACTACCAGTTGTTTAACATGGGTCATTGATGAAACCACCATACATTGATACTTACTTAGTATGTGGTCACATAGTAACTGAAGATCATTTTACACTGGTCTCTCTGGTGTTAGTTTTTTGGGTATAGAAAAAAAACTATCCAATTTAGAGCCATCCGGTTAATTTTCCAGCCACCTACACGCTATTTCTGATGATCATAATTTTTTTCAGATCTTATACGGCTATATTTTTTGAAATAGAGGTGAGGACAGAAATTTCTCGGATTTAATTGAAAATTTTGTTGAACTAAGTTTTTGTAAAAAAAATTGAAAAGCATATTTTTAGACTCGTATTTTCATAAGTTTTCAATTGATACCGCACACCATAGGGTAGAAAAGCATTTTTTTTTTACCCTTTCTTACTCCCCAAATTGCCCCCCAATATAAAATTAAGCGTTTTTTACTTCATTTATGATATTGGACCATAGCTATATCTGTACCGAGTTTCAACTTCCTATGTCTTACGGTCTCTGACAAAAATGTCTGTGACAGACGGACGGACGGACAGACACCGAGCTGATTCCATAAGTGTTCCGTTTTTCCCATTTTGGTACGGAACACTAAAAAAAGTGCTGCGGGGAAAACCATCAGGTTGATTTTACCTGTACTTCAGGCTCGTTAGCGATTCTCATAATCATGAAGCTTAACATCATCGCTGTTGTGTCGTGACCCTGCAACAACATTTCTTCATAAGTTTCAAAATTGAGCACCCCTTGAGCAGGCCGCCTTAGCACTTGCCCATTTTGCCCTAAGGAGAATACGCCCCTGGCTCAGGGACTATTACCAAAAAGGTTACCGATTGCAGTTTTGAAATTAATATAAGTTACGATATTACTAATATCAAAACCAATGTCTTAAAGATCACACGCAGTAACCCAAAAAAATTGTCTAAGAATTTTAAATTTCGAGGTGACCGCTTTATTAATTCTCTACTGTCATGATCTACCGTCTACACCTTAGTTCAAACCCATGTGATATGATTGATAGTTTAGGGACACCATTGTCATAAAGAAGTTTGGCGGACGGCCATGTAATTTGAGGCCCCGACATAGAGATCCCATACATGAATGAAACTTAGTAATACGTGTACAGTGAAACAAAACTAACAAAAAAAATAAATTGGTTGTAACCTGTAGAAGTTGGGGGACGGGTATTTCTCCTTATGATACCTTTTGTACC
This sequence comes from Agonopterix subpropinquella, assembly GCA_922987775.1. Lineage (NCBI taxonomy): Eukaryota > Metazoa > Arthropoda > Insecta > Lepidoptera > Depressariidae > Agonopterix > Agonopterix subpropinquella. The sequence continues at coordinate 19,251,448 of OV277703.1, read as the reverse complement.
AAGTGTGTACTCATAATCTTTTTTATTAGATACCACTCAACCATACAATCCACTCAATCTTCTACGCATACATTGTGTTTATTATAAGGAAAATTCACGATAACCGTACAATATTATAATAATATAAGAAAACGAAATCACACGTCACACACACTATCAGTTCAACCAAGCTAATTAATACGTTCCGTAACGACCAAAAAATACATCAGTGATAATATCAGATGAAAATAGCTATGTCGTGGTTGCGTTTTGCTACTGCTTTTTGGATGATTTATCTATTTTACTAGTAATTAATTTCTACTTTTGAATCCGGACTTCTGGAGATGTGTAAGTTTTTCAAAAAATGTTCTTTCTGTTTATGACCGCCGTCCTGAATAGCTTTTAATTTTCGTAAAAATTGGCTGGGTCCAAATCTGCCATTCTTCTTTAGTTTTCAAAAAATATTCACATAATTGTTTTAGATTACAATTAGATTAGGTATTTAAAAGGCTTGTTATTTTTCTCATGGGCATGGATTCAAGTTTAAAGTTCATACCTCGTTATTTTATGTTTCTATTTATAAACCTTGATAAAAACTTTAAAAAAACAATTATATCAGCTCTGTATCAGATTAAATCATAAAGCAAGCCAAATACTAAAATTGTTCATATTGGCGGATGGCGCGGGGTCAACCCTATTTGAGTTTTCGGGAGTAGTCTTCATTGAACCTGTATATTATCTACGTATGCAAGCAATAAAGCACATAAAGTAGTATATATTTTTTACCTCAAACATAAAAGTGTCCACTTCTTCTCTGATGCCATTTATATCAATTAGCCCCTCTTTTTCATTTTTCAACAGTAGATCCAACATAGCGTATCGTTGTTTCGATCCATAAACATCGGAATCTTCGGTTCTAATTATATTATTATTGTCTCGACAAGCCTTCCTTTCCTTTATGATCTTGGTTGAGAATCCGTGCAAATCTTTTAAATATGTCTTCTGTTTTCTTGCAAGGAGACTGAGATTGTAGATCCAGTTTACGTGATAAGGAACGCTGACTAAGCGTTTTGTCGTTATAGTACCCAGCTCATGTATTGCTGTGAAATATTTACTGAGTCCACTCTGGGAAGAATTTATTGAGGTCCCCATTGACGTTTCTAAAAGAAGAACTAACAGTTAGTTACTGATGAGAGCGCTAGCCTTAACAGATACTTTAAACTTATTTGCGTCCGGGACCAACTGTTTACCGTGCCGCCCTGCGAATCGTGTGGATGCTCCAGATGAAATAAAATAAGAGAGATGATAGCCATCACCGTTTATAAGACTGACCTGATCTGTAGTGCTATTTTCTATGGGCCTTCTCTAATTATAATACGAAATACACATACATTCTAGATATCTACAGGTTTTAACATTTTCATATGACGAACACAATGACGAATTAAAATGTGTGAGATTCCAAAGCGTTGGTTTCCTTCGGTGGTATACCTAAGCACTGCCTGCACCGCACAATTATATTGTTAACTTTTTCTAAAAAAAAATACTTTGGCGTGAACATTTTCCCAATGTCAGAACAATGGTCTACCGAACAAACGAGGTCACTCACTCACTAAAGTTTACCGTAAAACTGATTGCAATTTATTCTGTGATTTAATAACTGACCAACAGATCCTATTGATTGATAACTCTTAGATTTTACACGAAGATCAGCGTTCGGCGAGGAAGTATAAGATAAGCCAATGAAGAATAGAATTGGCTGAAACCAAGAAAACTGTTGTTAGGACAGCAACATTTCTTCACCAACATCATCATATCAGCTGATGGTCGTCCACTGCTAGTCATAGGCCTCCTCCAAGGAACGTCAAAACGACCAGTCCTGCACTGCCCTCATCCAACGAGTTCCCGCCGCCTGATGATGATGATTCGCAGTTTTCTTGGTTGCAACCAATGCCCAAGGGCGTAGCCAGGATTTTATATAGGGGTTCAGACAAAAAACAATGTATACAAGCCAGCCTTGCCTGTTAGTTTCTTAGCGAACCGCTTTCTTAAGGGGGGGTAGCTACCCCTGGGGGTACTTCGCTACGCCCATGCCCATGCTAGCTTTTGCTATAATATTCTTGATTTTATTCCTCAAATGACGTGGCATATGCAAACTATTTCCTTTAAACTTCCATTCAAAGGGGCATTAATCACAGGCATAAATTTTGTTATATCAGTATCATGCGCCGTTCTGTATGCCTTAAGTAATACAATGTACCTAGTATTTAAAATCTTACCACACATGATGTTCAAAGTAGTCTTTGAGATAAATTTACATATGTTTATGTGTTCCTTGTCTGCCTCCTGGTCAATCATTTCGAGGAACTTGTCTGTGTGCTCGTTGAATGTCCTGCAGAAGCTCTTTAGGATGTTGAAATGGAATGTAGGAGTAAGGAGTTTCCTTCTTTGTTTCCATTTTTCGCCTGCAAGAAAAACGTAATGAGTGTTCTTTTTCTTATTATAATAGTATATCCAGGGTGAAATTGATATCATTAGCATACTTTTAAACTAAGAGTCTACCCATCAAACTGAACAACTTTTACTATAAGAGCAAAAACAAAATCAGCTGCTGCATACATTTGAGTCGAGTAGGCAGCGGTGGCGGGTGCCGGTTTAGTATGGAACAGCAGATAATTTTTTTGCTCCGATATCGGTTTGCTCTCATAGGAAAAGTTGTTCAGTTTGATGGGTAGACTCTTAGTTTAAAAGGATGCTAATGATATCAATTTCACCCTGTATTAGTATGATTACACCGTATACCGTACACTACATTCATAAAAATCAATTAAAAGGAAAACAAGAGTTTCTATTTCGGCTCCAGTGGTCTCGAACGTAAAATCGGTAGAGTGGCCCTCAAATATCGGTAGATCTGTACCAAAAATCGGTAAATGTTTAAAAAACAATATTCAATCTTTGTTTTTTTTTAACATTAACGTATGTCTTCAAATCACAAATTTTCAGCGTTGTATTCTCAAAAATCGTGAAAAAAATTATACATTTTGGTAATTCGGTAGAAGAGACCCCATAATTATCGGTAGAAATACCAAAAAATCGATAGGTTCGACCACTGTTCGGCTCATAAATATAATTATCATTCGCACGGACTTCGATACATTTCTTGCTTACCTACTACCCATAATTTTATTGTGCTTATCTTCTAGATTATTTAGATTATGGATTAAAACAATAAGGTTCTGGCAGAAGGTTTATCAAAGTCTTGTCAACAAGAAGCTATAATTATATTGGCACATAATTGCAGGGTCCTTCTTGACATGCTGGGGGATGAGCAGACCATCAAACTGAACAACTTTCTATACGGGACCAACGTCGGAATCGCGAAAAAAAAACAGTTGTTTCATATAAAAACTGAAAATTCTGAAATCTTACTCTACCCAAATGTATGGACAGCAGAATTTTTTTGCGATTGCGGTTGGTACCGTTGTTCAGTTTGAAGGTCTGATCGTCCCTATAAAAATTCTTCGGTTTATACGATGCTTATTTATTACGTTACGCTTTTGACAAGTCAAACTAATTTCAGGGCTGATATATTTTTGTAAATTGTTTATTGTAAGAATTGCTATTAAACTAAGGCGATTATCACACTGCACCGCGCCCCGTCGCGTAGCACGGGGCCGCAGATTTTAACATTGTATGCAAGTATTTCAATTTATATAGAAAACACGCCTAGGACAACACACTGCCGACGCGACAATGCGCGGGAAGGCGACTATGCCGCTCCGCGCACCGCGGCGGGACGCGTCGCTAGTGTGATAATCGCCTAAAGTGGCAAAGGGCGGGCACATTGCTCACAGAACCGATGGCCGATACGGCCAAAGAGTTCTCGAGTGGCGACCGCGTACCAGAAAGCGCAGCGTGAGTCCCCCACAAGGAGAGCATGCCCCCCACAAGGTGAACTGATGACCTGGTGAAGGCGGCGGGAACCCGTTGGATGAGGGCAGCGCAGGACCGGTCGTTATGGCGATCCTTGGGGAGGCCTATGTCCAGCAGTGGACGTCCATCGGTGATGATAATTTTTTAATTATAAATAATAAATAATTATAATGTTTACATACCATTACTGACTAGCAATCCTTCACAAAGCCAAGGCCTTAAGAAAGTGTAAGGTGTTTCTTTTGTAATAAATCGGGTTGTTGACAGTACCGTCTGGAAATCAATTATTATTTAATAATTAATATGACAAAGAAATAAACAGGAAATAAACGAACATACATATTAATTATGTATACAGGGTGTAAGGAAAAGTATCATTAACCTTTAAACCACTCATACTCTACCCTACAAACTGAACAACATTCACTATGGGAGCAAACCTGCACTGAAAAAAATGCGAGGCAACTAAGAAGTATTTTCTCTTAATTAGCACCAAAATATTTGAAATGACGTTATTATTGTTTACTAAAAACAACTGATGGTAGTTGTAACAACAAGCCGAATTCGTTCAACAAAGTTCTCTTAATCAGAGAAGTCATGATGTTGACAGGCTCATATGGATTCATGATGTATGATTATCATAAACAAGATCTTGGTTGAAGTAAACAATTTTTTTTTCAGTGTGTCAGAGCATAAAAGAAATCACCTGTTACATACTAAACTCCAATACCTACTAGAAATACATGCAACAGCTGATTATTTTTTTGCTCCAATCGGTTGGCGCTCCTATAATAAAAGTTGTTCAGTTTAATGGGTAGAGTATGTGTTGTGCCCCTATGGGCCCCTGTGGACTTACTATTAAGGCTAATGATACTTTTCCTTACACCCTGTATACAGGGTGGAATTTTTTAACGCCACCTGGAGGGAAAGTACTCTAAATACGAAGATAGAAAATTTTACTCAAAGGAAACATTCCTTTATCTTTGAAAAGAAACAAAACTAAATTCAAAGATTTGCGAAAATTCGCTTGCCACACCCGGAAATCTAACCAATTAAAATCTGAAAAAATTACACCACAGGGTGTTATTTGCTTTTATTTGATCCTTATCGATTGGTGCCATTAAAATACAGTATGTTATTTTTTCAGATTTTAGTTGTATTAATTCCCGTGTGTTTTTTTTTATCCTTATCGATTGGTGCCTTTAAAATACAGTATGTTATTTTTTTCAGATTTTAGTTGTATTAATTCCCGTGTGAATTTTTTTAATGCAGTTCTGTTTCTTTTTAAAAATAAAGGGGAATGTTTCGTTTGAGTAAACATTTCTATCTCCTTATTTAGAGTACTTCCCTTTAGGTGGCGTTAAAAAATTCCACCCTGTATACATATTACAATACATGGGCGCAGTCAGGTAAAAATAATAACATGTTTTATTCAAGAATGTTTTTTGCTCTATCAATATAAATTATTATTTAATTATTTGAAACTTTTTAATTATTGGTTTATATACAGGTGAAATTGATATTATTAGCATCCTTTTAAACTAAGATTCTACCCATCAAACTGAACAACTTTTACTATGGGAGCAAACCGAAAAAAAAAATTTGCTGTTGCATACATTTGAGTCGAGTAGGCATTGCAGTTTAGTATGGAACAGCAGATTTTTTTTTTGCTCCGATCGGTTTGATCCTATTGAAAAAGTTGTTCAGTTTGGCTGGGCTCTTAGTTTAAAAGGATGCTAATTTCACCCTGTAGGTATACTGAAATTAGGACAAAATTTCGTTTGTATCCTCTTAATACCTGGTTTAACATACCTCAATGTCCTCAGGATCAAAAATGGTAACACAACGCAATGAAAATGCCTGCATCTTGCTAGTAGAACCGTATTTCTTGTACAAATCACTCAAAAATGCTATCCCATTTTCTGCAACAACAAAATAATCTAAATTATTAAGGGGCTATGTAAAAAAAATAGGATTCTTCAAAGCTCCATATATCATGAAGTACTAACAGTGGGTCTATGATTTGCGGATATGTGTAAATTGAACATATAATTGAAGTTTTGATTAGAGCCAAAACACGATTAAGACAAATTTTCTCGATAGAAAAACAAGCCAAAGTGGCCTCCATTTTTGTCTATAAACGCTTGTAACTGCTAAACGGTGAATACAACATGAGACTTGATTTAAAAAAAAGAGATTGCTATTATCTAAGTTTTGAACTTACATAAATAGTACAATCACAATTAAATAAAGTTTGTTTTTTCGCTTGATTCGATCCAGGCGCGCGCGCCGCCCCATCTCTTTCTCTCGCATATGGCAGTAATATAAAGCTATCACACGCCCCCGTTTCGCTAAAATTATTTTTTGACATATGCTCTTAAACGCGATTAATAAGTTAAACCATTTCTTTATTAAGGCTCTTCTAGTAATAACGGCGCGGCGCCACTTTAAATTATCATTTTCATTTTATTCTATTCAGTAGGCCTATTATACACCACTAGTTTTTAATTACTAACGTAACTTTAAGGGTGTCTTCAGACCATGAATCTAAACAACTTTCCCAAAGAAACATGGGTCGAAAAATGAGAAATTTTTTTGGACCTTCCATACAAAAGTGCGGATCGGCCGATCGATTTTCTATGGGAGGTCCAAAAAAAATCTCGTTTTTCGACCCATGTTTCTTTGGGAAAGTTGTTTGGATTCATGGTCTGAATACACCCTTAAAGTTACGTTAGTAATTAAAAACTAGTGCCAATTTTGTATGACAGAATTAGTTCTCAACGTAACCACGCTGTACGAAATTCAATACAAAAATGGTAGTTTTACTGTAGTTTACTACAGTGCAAACTCAGGTACCTATCTATAGAGGGTGTTAGGGTAGACAGTTGCATTAATTTAATGGGTGATTGTACTCATGATACTGAACAACTTTTCGAAAGGAGCATAAAGGGAAATTCGCAAAAAAAAGCATTCGCATTCATAAAATGTTTTTTCTTTTATTCTTTTTTTCTTGTTGTAGCTTTTAACCTATGTCAGCCCCAAAAATGTTCGCTCAGTTTATTTCCTAAAGTTTCATAGGGAAAGCTGTTGTTCAGTATCATTGTGTATAATTACCCCTTAAGGCTGCAACGAGCCTATTGTGCTGCCCCAACAACATTTCCAAAAAACTAGAATGTCACATTGTAGTCACTGCTGATTTTCAATTGATCGGGTCACTGCGGATTTGTTTTTATAACGTTTGTAGTTATTATCTTTAAAACCGCCAAATGTGGCCACTTTTGGTGGTTTTAACGATAATAGCTACAAGCATAAAACATAATAATCCGTAATATTCCGATAAATACAAAGCCTATCAGGACTACAATGTGACATTCTTGTTTTTTGGAAATGTTGTTTAATTGTTTAGCAATAAAAAAAATACGATTGGGGGCAGCACAATAGGCTCGGTCAAGCCTTAAAGTAATGCAACTACCCTAACACCCTGTACCTACAAGCCTACAAGTAGATTTTTTGTTCTGAATTGTAATTTACTTAGGTAGGTAGGTATTTAATTTTTTCAAAATCGTTTTCATACTGATTTCGTTTTGTTTTATCTTTTGTCTATTTGTTCCATTGTATTGTAATTAGTAGGTACCTACATTTATTTTTAAAAAAGTTCACACAGTAATTTCCTACTTATTTACAAATTAAATGATCGAATGAATGAAATATAGGTACTTTATGTGGGATTGGACGGAAGGATATAGAATGAGACTTGTAAAATGAATGAACGAGTGAACGAGTGAAGGATGGAGAGACCGGAATGGGACGGCTCTCGGTCGTGTTGGGACAGGCCGATGGACGATTTTTGCGATGTAAGAAAAAGTTTGTTTTTTTGAAAAATAAAAGTATAGAAGTGAAAATATACTGTGTTATTTTTTTGCCCGAAACCCACATTTATGTACACCGAACATAAAAAAAACTGGTTATTTATACAGGTAAATTAATGTCTTCAGTTCAGAGATAAAGTAGCCCATTGTATTTGATTAGTGATTACTATTTTCGTACGTTGTACACACGGAAATAATATTACTATACAGGGTGTAAATTATAAATGGTAAAAGACGATTGGCTGATGTGCATGTTAAATCGGTCTCAGTCTTATAGGAACCGTACATCAATGAAACTTAGCAACAGGTGTAGAGTTATATAAAACTAACAAAAAAGTTAATTGGTTGTAACCTGTAGGAGTTGGAGGAAAGGGGTTTCTTCTTATGATACCTTTTGAATCAAGTGTGTTATCTTCATAATTTTTCTCTTTAGATAGCCCACTGAATCTTCTACATAATTCTATACATTCATGGTTTTTTATTGAAACTATTAATATTTAACGATAACTATAAATGATAATTGTAGAAAATGAAATGAGTGACAATAAATAAATAAATAAATAAATAACGCTCACAGGCACATACATTGTAATGATCCCAAGAAAGCACTATTTATAGGCTGTTTAATATGGAAACCATACAACAACGGCACAAACATATAAACATCCATGACCGAACCGGGATTCGAACCCAGGACCCTGGTTTGGCAGTCCGGCGTGGTAACCATTACACCAACCGGGTCGTCAAGTAACAATATCAGTTCAATAGGTTTTTGCTGCACTATTTTTGTCAATTTTGTAACGTTTTCTTTAAATAAATAAATATAATACAAAAACAACCAAACCAAAGATGTTCCTTAACAACCATAAAATACCTAGGTGATCATATTGATGAAAATAGCTGTCGCAGTAGCGTTTTTCTGTTTCTTTTTGACTGACTTGTCCAATTTTACTAGTAATTTTCACTTTTGAATCCAGAATTTTTGAGGGTGGAATTTTTTCCAAAAAATCCTAAATGTTTTCAGCTTAAAATAATTATGACCATCAGCTACGCATTTTAGTTTTTGTAAAAATGAGCGAGTCCAAATTCAGCATGGTTCTTTCAAAAATAATTGTAATAAATACTACTCTAAGTAGGGGTATTTTATATCAATGGCTAATGCGAAGGCAAAGCCATAAAAAAAAAGTATGGGTAAATTACTTTAAAAAAAAAATAGTTTGCTAGCAATTACTATTCAAACAATTTATATAATAATAGTGGTGTTGGTTATAAAGATTTATTCTACGAATTCTTATTCGTAGGATTTATTGAATAAACTCAATTAAAGGAGTTCTGTTATAATTATTATAGCGCCTTAATTATGCCAAAAATGAAAATACACTATACCTTTGCTCACAAACAATACGTCCATGGTATTCCCGATCACTGGCCATACTTTAGGTCCTGGCATTTTAGCTAAAAGTCTTCCCCAGTGAGAAAAACGATAGTAAACTTCTAAACTGATAACTATAAATAAAACTAAACTTATAATCAACATAAACATTATCACTTCTTTTTATTAATTAATTAAAATTAATTAAATGAAAATAAAAATGAATTAGATGTTAGTTCAATTCCGAGGTTGACGGTGGAATGAGGGATGTTTACAGCAGTTGTATTAATAAATGCGAGAACATTGTTTGGATGCTCAAAAGATACATTGTTAGATTATAAAGGGTGTCCTTGATTGTATACAAGGTGTTACAAAAATACAAAATAAACATTTAAGGGGGTGGTTAGGACCATCAAACTAAACAACTATCTACTATTGGTCCCATAGTGAACTTCTTCTTCTTATCGTGTGGGCAGAGCCCTGGTGTCCAACTATGGGACCAATATCGAAATCGCAAAATAAAAAATCGGACGTTCCATCATCATCATCATCATTATCAGCCGATAGACGTCCACTGCTGGACCTAGGCCTCCCCCAAAATGGGGAGATTTGTCATAATCGCCATGATGCGATGCGTTTGCGATGTTCCATACTAAACTACAGATCTACTCGAGCTAAATGTAAGGAACCAAAAAGTTTTTTTTTTGCGATTTCTATGTTGGTCCCGTATTGAAAGTTGTTCACTTTGATGGTCTCAACAACCACCATAAAAGTTTGAAATGTTTATTTTTACTTCTGTTACACCCTTCTTAATATGCTGACACTTTTTTAAAGGGACGATCAGACCATCAAACTGAACAACTTTCTCTACGGCACCAACATCCAAATCGCGAAAAAAAATTTTTTTTTCGCGATTTAGATGTTGGTCCCATTGAGAAAGTTGTTTAGTTTGATGGTCTGATCATGTCGTTAAAAAGTATCAGCTAGTAATATTGAAGCAATACAAACCGATATATTTTGATATTCGCATCTACAGGGTGTAACATTACAGGTGTTGGTATTTCAAGGGATGCTTCAGACCATAAAACTTAAAATCTTATATGTATGAGTCTAAGTAGGTATTAATTACAGTTTTATAAGGAACAGCTGTTTTTCTTTTCGCGAATTTTAATGTTGGTCTCATAGAGAAAGTCGTTCAGTTTGATGGTCAGATCACAGGGAGTAAACTTCAGTCCGTTTCATACTTAAATGGGTGCGTCAGACCATCATACTTAACAGCTTTCATTATGGGACGGTCTGAAAAAACTCTGACACCAGGGCTCTGCCCACACGATAAGAAGATTATGGGACTAGGTCCTGTACCCGGACTTTCGATGTTCGATATATAGCCACTGTTTCGGTTCGAACTTCATTGTGATAGAGTTGATATTGGAACGAAAACTTTCACGCAATTGCGAAGTTCGAATGTGCGGGTAGCGGCTTAGAACAGAAATCTAAAAAAAAAAACTGTTCCATTCATGATTTTTTCGTTATTTCAATGATGATGTTGGTCCCATAGTGAGATTTGTTTAGGTTGTAGGTATTATTAATAATTATTTTTTTTTCAAAAAAAATATTTTGGTTTAATACTGATATCAGTTATATTATACACGCAAGGGGTACCTACATAGGCACGAAACGATTGCCCGAATCGCCGGCGATTCACTGTTGCAATAATAATTAATCATTCAAATCGAATCGGTTTGGAAATGCCGGAATAATGGCGAAATAAACACAGACTGAAAAAGTACAGTGTAGACGAATTTATAACCTCGTCCATGTAGTAGGTAAAGGTACCTGATAAATGCACCTATACCTACTGTCCCATACCTACAAACACAATCTGATATTTTCCTGGAATTGTTTTTTTTTCATCCTGTATGTGAAAACCGCCAAGTTGAAATGGGATTGGGCCGGCCATGTCTTTCGATGCACCCGGAAAGATGGGCCAAAGTCTTAACACCTTGGATCCCGGAGAATCGACCGCGGAAGAGATGGAGAGACCTCCTGCCTGGATACCTTCGACGAAGAGTGGATGGAACTGGCTCAGGACAGGGATGCATGGAGGATAAAGGGGGATGCCTTTGCCCAGCAGTGGGATGAAATAAACTAAGGGAAAAAATCTACCTATAGCACCTGAGCGCGCTGCACAGAACATTATAAGAAGGGTTAGAAGTGCAAAGTAGGCGTGGAACGTGTCGCTACAGGTTATGCAATGATTTGCATAACACCATAAGGCGCGCGGCGTGGTGCGAGCGAGAGGGCATGAGTAATTGTAGCAGCGTGAGCGGGAAGACAAGTGGCGACAGCCGTCTCCGAAGCAAAAGCGCAACTTTGCATTTCTAGCCCGTCTTATAATGTTCTGTGACGTGCTGCATACAAACTACGTTAGATCCTATTTTCAATAGGTACTAACCAATTATTACGACCGATAATTTAAGTCAATTAAATTTTTTAAACAAGACACGATCAAGATTCTTATCTCTGTGGCTGTGGTTTGTCAGATTAACATTAAAGTATACAGCTGCAATGCTAGGATTAATTTAAGATTTGTATGGAAATCTTAATGTAACTTTGACATAATTTTAACGGAAAGAAATCTGAAAAACCACAGATATTCGTTTAGTTTAGAAACTTTTATTGGTTAGACTCCAAAATTATTAAGTTTCTTTTGTACGGCGCGCGGTAACGATTATATTCTCTTAAGGCTACTCCTCCCATCTGCAAGGCTCTCTTTCTTACAAGCAAACTTTTGCAATTAGCCATCCCGCTTCAATTGCGCGGCTCCGGTCAGAATTTTCCGTTTTCTTTGAAAACCTGTATGATTTTATATGAATTTTCAAAAAATAAGAAAACCACATCATTTTATATTGTATTGTGAAGAATATCGTAAATTTTTATATTCTTCTGATCAACAATGTAAGAGTAAAACGGTTACAACTGGAAAAAAAGAGGTGACTTTGGAGTCGTTTTTCTTCAGTTTTATTAATTAAAATAGATTTCGAGAAAAACCACATCACTTCTCATATCCTGTAGATTGTTCAGTTTTGTTTTCTGCTTAAAAAGTGCCATAGTTAATGTATAAAATGGTTACAAAGTTACTCAAAACCGGGCGGACGCCCCTTAAGAGGAAAGGCGATTATTCGGATTGAAATGCTAATTTGGAGAGTAAGTCACTTTTCTTTTCCGAGTGTATACATGTCTGTCGGATCCGCCCCACCCATACACCCCGCCGACTAGAGTGCGAAAGAGACAACTGCAGCTCGGACCGATTTTATATACAAAAAATCGACGAAATCTGCATTTCGTATTCCCCTGTTTCCTCCTCCAAAACTAAACAGATTTTAATAATTATTTTAAAAATAATATAAGAAAGACTTTGGCTATGTCTGTATGTTTTGCTTTTTTGTTTATATTAGTCAAATTTGTTTACTGGATGTCTGAAAACGGGCGGTAAAATTGGTCATTTTCGAAGGTCCCTACTTCTTACAATAATTAATTAATGCAAAAAAGCAAAACATAGAGACATAGAGGCCGAGGCCGTGACCGCCCCGGGCCCCGTCCTGAATGGCTTTTGGTTTTCGTAAAAAATGGCTGGGTCCTTTGGCACTCTTCTTTCATGATTTTCACGTGAAAATCATGAAATGTCCTTTCTTCACGTAAGAAAAACATAATTTATTTGAGTATTGACCTTATGCGCATCTTGTTTCAATGACATAAAGTCTATTCACACTATAGCGATCTTAAACAATGAATGTATTGAAAAAAAAAAAAGAGGAAATACCTACCTAATTAGTAATTACCTTTATTAAACTTATGCAGTAAGTACAAAAACCCAACGAGTGCAAGTAGGTACCACGGACCTGAAAAAAAGACGGACGGAATCTCGTCTTGTAATCAAAAGTGAAGCACCCATTTATATGAGTGTGCGTGATGTCACCCTACTGCCGCGCGGTACATAATGGCGGCGTGTTGTCGGACCTGCGCTTAGAACTGGTGCGTCTGTGTGAGTGTAGGTCCCTTGTAGAACAAACGAAATTGTAGGACCTTGCATGCTTCACCTCTTTTTAGCGTGACATTACGTCCGTCTTTTTTCCAGGTCCATGGTAGGTACTTAGAACTTGTGAACCTATACTACCTAAACCTAACTTGTTTACCTACAATTTGTGTTTCGTTCGGTAATGAACGTGCCTGCCGAGCCGCGGGTCGCGGGTTGAATCAATTCAGTAGGTGTATGTCAAGATTTTGTCAACTTTACGTATAGTCAGGAAGCCGTATAGTAGACAAAGGAAGGTGGCATATAGGTATTGTCTATACCTGGAGAGCAGACTGCCTTACAAGCTTACAAGCGGTGAAACATGAAAATACTCCTTGGCGGTCGGTAATGTTCGTTTCCATGCTTGTAAAGTTATGGATCCATTGGTTATACCATAATAACTTTATGGGTTATACATAAATCCATGACTAGAAATAATTTTATAAACTAACGAGCTTTTACCCGCGACTTCGTCCGCATAAATTATATACCAGCTTTTAAGTCAGATCATAAGCTATCAAACCAAAAAAGTTTCATCAAAATTGGTTCAGTACTTTTTTCGTGATACTCGAACAAACAAACACCCAAACAAACAAACAAACAGACAGACAAAAAATCCAAAAATTGGTGATTGGAATCAGGGACAGGTAAAAACCATGTCGTAATTTTTTTTTTGTAAATGTCTTCAATTTACAGACACATTTCTGTTACAGTTTTATAATAGTTTAGATTACCTGAAAATCTTTCAAACTCCACGGAGAAAACCCTTGCATGGATAACAAAAAAAATTAAAAATACACCGGTCTTCTCTTTTCTACCTCTTTCTAATTCTTAACTATGCTGGAGACAGAAACGACGCACATAAAAAAGAAACCAGTCAATTGTGAGTCGGACTCGCGCACGAAGGGTTCAGTATCACCATACAAGCAAGCATACAAGCCCGACACACACTTGACCGGTTTTTATTATTTGTTGTTTTACCTTAGTGTTTGCACTATAATCACGCTTGCATGTTCGCCGTTTTTATGATAGGTAGAGCAAAAAAAAACCTTGAAAGGAACTATCCCCATAATATGCGAATGCAATTTTATTGTTAATGATGTACTACCTATATGTATGCCTATTATGTTATTAATGTTTAAAAATAGGCTTACAATTGTTCGTAAAATTTTATGAATAAGTACTAGCCTTTTTTACATAATTATAGGATAAAGAATATCTATACATAATGTATGCACCTCTATAACTACAGCGTGAAATTGATATCCTTTTAAACTAAGAGTCTACCCATCAAACTGAACAACTTTTACTATGGGAGTAAACCGATCGTACACCAAAGGGTAGATCGTACACCAAAGGGTATAATTTTTTTTTATTTACCCTTTCTTGCTCCCCAAATTGCCCCACCAATATAAACATTTAGCTTTTTTTACTTCATTTATGATATTGGACCAGCAATTGCTATATCTGTACCGAGTTTCAACTTCCTATGTCTTACGGTCTCTGAGAAAAATGCCTGTGACAGACGGACGGACTGACAGACACCGAGCTGATTCCATAAGTGTTCCGTTTTGCCAATTTTGGTACGGAACACTAAAAAGAGCCACGACATAATTTGAATAAAGAAATTATGTACCTAATGATAATTTAATAGGTTACAGCCGTTTTTGTGAGAAGAGAATTATAATTAAAGCTTTTACCCGCGACTTCGTCCGCATAAATTATATACCTACCAGATTTTAAGTCAGATGATAAGCTATCAAACAAAAAAAGTTTCATCAAAATCGGTTCAGTAGTTTTTGCGTGATACTCCAACAAACAAACACCCAAACAAACAAACAAACAAACAAACAAACAAACAGACAGACAATAAATCCAAAAATTGGTGATTTGGAATCAGGGACAGGTAAAAACCATATCGTAATTTTTTTTCGTAAATATCTTCAATGTACAGACACACTTCTGTTACAGTTTTATAATAGTTTAGAATTACATCTGCATACGTATAATTGTAAAATAAGGCGTACCGTAGATCATCAAAATAATAAGCATATTAATTATTGGAAATCACTCGAGAAATTATGTTTCATTTTTTTTGTAAATTTATGTCTACAAGAGGAAACAAAAAAAAACATAGCTCTGTTGTTTATTTACACAAAAGCTATTCATTCAGCTTAATGCAATACAGGGTGAGTCAGGGTGTAAGGACAAGTATCATTAACCATTAAACCACATACTTTGTCCATCAAACTGAACAACTTTATGGGAGCAAACTTGTCAAAACAAAAATCAGCTGTCCCATACTAAACTGCAGTACCTACTCGATTCAAATCAGTGTTGCCACTTTAGCTACTTTTTAGCTAGATCTAGCAAAATTTTTGTACTTGTCAGCTACAAAAAAAACATCATCATCATCATCATCATCTCAGCCGACGGACGTCCACTGCTGGACATAGGCCTCCCCCAAGGATCGCCATAACGACCGGTCCTGCGCTGCCCTCATCCAACGTTTTCCCGCCGCCTTCACCAGGTCGTCGGTCCACCGTGTGAGGGGCCTACCCACGCTGCGCTTTCCGGTACGCGGTCGCCACTCGAGAACTTTTCGGCCCCAACGGCCATCGGTTCTGCGAGCAATGTGCCCCGCCCACTGCCACTTAAGTTTAGCAACTCTTTGGGCAATGTCAGTTACCCTGGTTCTTCTGCTGAAAAAAATATTCGGTGGCTAAATAGTTTAGCCACTTATTCTAGCCACTTTTTTTGTTTATTTATTTATTAATAAATACCAATTTCTTCAGCTAAAGTTAATCATTTTAAAGGGTTCTTAGGGTTCGTTTTTTACTACGAATAAGAATGTATAGAAATGTAAATCAAGCTCAAAAAGTGACCCCAAAAAAAGTACACAGTGTTCGAAATTTGTTCCTTAAAAACTACACCTTGCCGCCAAAACTCATACAAAATGTCATTTTTCTAAGGGTGCCAAACATTATGTTGCTTTTGTTTAGAGTTATTCTTCCATAGTTATTCTTATTCGTAGGTTTTTTACTGTTTTTGAGTTCCGATTACCTAAACGTAGAAGTCGAAAGGCTATTTTCTACGATGAGCATTGTAAAACATCGACATATTAATAGAACAGGTAACAATAACTCACTCAAAATTCCATATTTTTATACAAAAAAGTATAATAGAGCATAATTTTATAGAATAAATGATTGTAAATCAATATTATTCATCCAAATACATTACAAATACTTCTTAGCATATTTTTGTATTCTTTTAACTTTACTTTGTTCAGCCACTTTTAGCCACTTTAGCGACAGTGAAAATTCCAGTATCTAGCCACTTTTTGGGTACGGTTTAGCTACTTGATCCGGAGGTAAGGTGGCAACACTGATTCAAATGTGTGGAACAGCAGATTTTTTTTGTTTTGAAACCTTTACTCTCATAGTAAAAGTTATTCAGTTTGATGGGTAGAGTAAGTGGTTTAAAGGTTAATGATACTTTTCCCCCTTTTTTCCCTTTTTTTTCTTTTACCTTGGATAACAGCATAATAAATTTAAATTGTCTTGTTATTTCGCTAAAATTCGCCTTTTCTCTTCATTATTGTTTTATAAAATTTTAATTTAGTAAAACACTATTTTATATTCTTCCCGCGCTTTATCTTGGTAACCACTTCCTATTGTTTTACAACAATATAAATAAAAAATTACGCTCACAGACAATACAAAAAATACAAAATCAGATAGGCTGTCTCAGGGACGCAGCCGCAGTGGAGTATGTGACTTGTAAGTACCGAGTATGGCTTCCGTCCTCTAAATAATATTAATAACTTAATGCAAGTAGGTGCTATACTTCCGAAGTAACAAGTAAGCGATCATAATTTTGTTACATTACGCACGGCGTGTGCTCTTTTTGGGATGGGAAAAAATTTTTAAACTCGCGTCAGGACCGTGACGTCACGTGACCTTAAGACGTAAGATCTCTTAGTTTTCACTTCTGCCGGCACTCCCGGAGTGCAACCCGTTGTTTTTTTTTTAAATAAAAAATTGCTGTAATTCGACTAGGTATTGTAGTTTTGTATGGAATAAGTACTTTGTTTTTCTGCGATCCCGTAGTAAAAGTTGTTTAGTTTGATGTGTAGAGTTTTAGTTTTAATGGATGACGAAGATTTCAATTTCACCCTGTATATAACTTATCTACAAATCAAGTTTGCGTGCAATAATTATTATCGATCTAGGTAGGTAGGTATAATAGCTAATTATGATGAGACGATGAGACACTGTAGCATTATACAGGGTGTTAGCCATACTGTTGGACTAAGAGGAATGGTGGGTAGATGAAATCATTTAGAACTTACCTTATGTGTGACGATACACATAAGGACGGAATTTTCTACCCAAAATTATGAACTTTACAAATTTGTCACCCGTTTTCGGGACTTTATAGCTCATAATTTTTTTTGTCATTATTGTTTGCATCCAATTTTTAGATAGAGAATTATAATTGAAAATCATAATTAAAAAAAATTGCACTGATACATCTATAAACAAAGAAGATATTTATCAGGAAAATAGTGTAAAGTCTAAACTAGCTAAATTTTAATAACTAAAAAAATATTTATTTAAAAATCGGTGCGTATTTGCACATTATAAATTAGATGTTAAACATGCTGTCTGTATGAAGCATTGAGAAATGTCACGCGTATAAAGTAATTTTTTCATGGCGATTGAGAAATAAGTAATAACTTTGACTGACAAACAATGATAAAAAAAAGTAAAAAAAGTAAGTAAGTAATAAAGTATATTTGATTGATTGATTGATTGATAAAAATTTAATATTAATAAATGCAATATATAATTGGACCTAACCGACAGTAACCTTTGTTTTCCTTATTATATGTAGTAATTTTACCACATTGTATAATTATAGGGGTGGGAAGTAATTAAATTATGTATTGAAATTGATACCATTGGCATCCTTTTAAACTAAGAGTCTACCCATCAAACTGAACAACTTTTACTATGGGAGCAAACCGATAGGAGCAACTAAAAAATCAGCTCTCCCATACTAAACTGCAATGCCTACTCGACTCAAATGTATGCATCAGCAGATTTTTTTTTATTCCGATCGATTTGCTCCCATAGTAAAAGTTGTTCAGTTTGATGGGTAGACTCAGAAGTTTAAAAGGATGCCAATGATATCAATTTCACCCTGTATAGGTAGCGCAATTAAAAAAAAAATGTTACCTATCTCCCGGTAGGCTTGTATTGTAATTGTAACTCGATAATAGGTAATAATATAATTGTATTCTAATGCACTAATAGATTCAATATAATTGATTTGTGAACAATAAAATTGACATTGGAATTTGATTGGAATTACAAACGTGTCATTATGGTACAAACCTTAGACAATTTAATAGGGACGAGTTACGCGTGTCATTCTACTAAGAAACATTTCTGCCACTTTTTGCGGGGGGCGAGGTAACATGAAATCCGCAACATTGGATTTTATTCCCCATAAGTTTAGATTCTAATTTAGAATGTTAAAAATCATGAAAGTAGTCTCGTGTGAACCCCAAACGTTCTAAGTTCAAAATTATTGTTTCGCTATTATAGGCTGTCTCGTTTAGTGATAAGGTATAAAATTAGGTGTAAATGCGTAAGAATAATTGATCTAATACCGTGGCAGAGGGGAAATGCTAGCGCAAGGCGAGTCCCTATTAAATTGTCTAAGGTACAAACCGAACAAATGCGAGTCGGACTCGCACACCGAGGGCTCCGAACCACTATAGTACTTTAAAAAACGGCCAAGAGCGTCTCGCCAAAGATGGGTTTCCGTAGGTACATGAAAAGCTTAACATGACATAGCTTTCAAAAGCAAACAATGTGCGATTTAATTTCGTTCAGCGCCATCAATTGGCAGACGCCTGCCGTCGACTTATTATTTGATTTTTCGGACACTGCTTGTGCTACAGCGTTCATTATAATTTTTATTGAAAGTATTTACGGGGATCTACATCGATAGATAGTTTCAGATTTTTTACTCCAGTATTTTAGAATTCGCCCTATTTTTTACTTTGAGTGCAAATATCTCGAGACAGAAGCATTATAACGATTTAGTTTCTATGGAAGTTTTGTTCCATTGGACAAAACCTATCCAACGACACCTCACTCGATTTATTAAAAAATATCATTTCGATTCAATAGGTGCAAAAATAAAAGAGTAATCGAGTTGGGGCATACAGACAAACAGACAGGCATACAGAATGGACGAAAGTAGGGTTCCTCGTTGACTACGGAACCCTAACAACGCGTAAAAAAAAGGTACTTGGTCAGTTTTCAGGGTTCCGAAGTCAACAATGAACCCTTATAGTTTCGCCATGTCCGTCCGTCTGTCCGTCTGTCCGTCTCCGTCCGTCTCCGTCCGTCCGCGACTTAGCAAAGAGACGCTTCTAAAAATGATCTCAATGCATTCCATTACCTACGTATCCTGAACGTTTATTAAACATTTAATGCATAAATCTTAGAATTTTATTATACAACGTGTTATTGAACGAGCGCAAAACCTTATACACTCCAACTGATTTATGTCAAAATAATTAGATTGAAACAATAATTTCTATTTTTAATACTTAAAATTTAAAGTTATTCGCATTTTAAGTTTTGAGGCGAAAATGATTTGTTATCATTTCAGCAATGAATGAAAGCGCTGACCGTACTCATGGATAGGTTTTAATATTTTAATAATCTTGTTGGGGTTCACATCGAGTTCAGTAAATTTTAAAGAAGATAGGCAGATTTGGACCTAGCCATTTTTTACCTAAAAGCTCTTCAGGACGGCGCGGCGGTCATAATTATTATAAACAGAAAAAATTAAGGCATTTTTTGAAAAAACTCTCACATCTCCAGAAGTCCGGATTCAAAAGTAGAAATTACTAGTATAATAGACAATTCATCCAAAAGTAGTAGCAAAACGCTACCACGACAGCTATTTTCATCTTATATTTTATTATCTCTGAGGTATTTTTTGGTCGTTACGGAATGTATTTGGCTTGGTTGAACTGATAGTTCGTGATTTCGTTTTCTTCCATTATCATAATAGTATTGTGAATTTTCATTAAAATAAACATAATGAATCCGTAGAAGATTGAATGAACAATCTAATAAGAAAGATTATGACTTTTACACACTTGCTACAAAAGGTATCATAAGGAGAATACCTTTCCTCCAACTTTTACAGGTTACAACCGAACCGAACCGTTTTTGTTAGTTTTGTTTCACTCTACACGTATTACAAAGTTTCATTCATGTACGGGACGTATAAGATAAGTCTGGGTCTCAAATTACAAGGCCCGCCGCAATAATTCTTTAGAAACAAATTATTTAATATTTTGATAAAAAATTATGAAACCATGATTATTCGATTTTGCTCTCGATTCTAATCAAACAACTTTCTAGTTTTGCGTTAATTCATCAACACGTTGTATGTGAAGATTTTGATTGTATTGAATAGATAAGTATAAAGTGTTCCCACAAAACTTGGACTTATACCGTAGCCGTACCTAATTTCCGGAATTTTCCGGATAAACCTCCGATGGTTTTTGGAAGTTCAATTGTCAAATCGTTTGTAATTTTTCATACAATAAATAAATAAAAAAAAAAAAAAAAAAATTATGTCTAAATTTGAAGTTATTTATACCTACCATCTTAAAGCCAGCGCAGGGTTCATTAAAACGTTTATTAGCAACGAGCTTTTACCCGCGACTTCGTCCGCATAAATTATTTACCAGATTTTAAGTCGGATCATAAGCTATCAAACAAAAAAAGCTTCATCATAATCGGTTCAGTAGTTTTTGCGTGATGCTAGAACAAACAAACAAACCGACAGACAAAAAATCCAAAAATTGGTGATTTGGAATCAGGGAAGCCTTAAAACCATATCGTAATCTTTTTTTTGTAAATATCTTCAATGTACAGACACACTTCTGTTACAGTTTTATAATAGTTTAGACCATAAAGTTATTATATGTCGGAAGTTTAGACGAAGTAAGTTTTGTATTGTTCAAGATAAAATTTTTAGGGTTCCGTAGTCAAACAAGGAACCCTTATACTTTCGTCCATTCTGTCTGTCTGTATGTACACGCTCATTTTTGTTCCTATTGAATCGAAATTTGCCATGAACCAGATAAGAGTAACCCAAAAACAGAAATGAGGTAGGTATGAACAAACATTTTTTTTCCACCATACAAATAAGAAAAAGGGATTGGAAAGATTTTTTTAATAAATCGAGTGAGGTGTCGTTGGATAGGTCTTGTCAAATGGAACAAAACTTCTATAGAAACAAAATCATTATAATGTTTCTGTCTCGAGATATCTGCGCTCAAAGTCAAAAATAGGGCGTACCCTTTAACTTCTAAAATACTGGAGTAAAAAATATAGATGTATAGATACTTCCGATGAAAATTAAGTATAACGGATGCTGCTGTAGCGCAACTAGTTTCGGAAACAGCCTGTAACAACGATTTACGTTGCGCGAAGACAAATCGCGCTATCGTTATGTTTCAAAAATGTCTCTTAGGTACGACAAACAATTTGATTATACTTTCTTCTTATTATACTCATGCAATGGCTACGGAACCATATCATGGGTGAGTCCGACACGCTCTTGGATGGTTTCTTTTTTTAGTTAATTAATGACAGGAAAAAATCAACTACAACTAGTGTCCAAATTTAATAACCTCTACGGTTATTCACAGTTTACAATTTAGACAAACAGAGTTGTGAGATAGATGCTGCTGATCTGGGAACGATAACGGAACACCTGCATTACTTCATACAGGGTGTAAACTTAAATACATTACATAGATCTGCCTACTACACTGCCTCCGTGGTCTAATGGTTAAGATCATTGGGTTCTCGACACGGAGGTTGTGGGTTCGATTCCCACGGGGGACACCTAATGATATGTCACTTTGTGCGTTTTTCCTAGTTTTTTAGGGTTCCGTACCCAAAGGGTGAAAACGGGACCCTATTACTAAGCCTACGTTGTCCGTCCGTCTGTTCGACCTATTTAGGGCTGTAACTTTTGAAACGTAAAAGCTAGATAGATGAAATTTTCACAGAATGTGCTTTGTTAAAAATGACAAAAAGTTAAAAATTAAGGGGGTTCTCAACAATAAACTAGTTTTTATCAACGTTTTTTCTTCACGCTCTATCGTAAAAACGGTAATACATACAAGCGTCAAACTTAGTATGATTAAAGAGCAAACTCTACAGAATAACAACAAATACTAAAAACCGTTCAAGTGCTAGTCGGTCTTGCGCTAAAGGTCCCGGACAAAAAAAAGTTTTTTTTTCTAAGTTAATAATGTTGTGTTCTGTGGTTGTGTGGTACGGAACCCTCGGTGCGCGAGTAGCCCGACTCGCACTTGACCGCTTTTTATTTAATATCTTGGACATTGTCACACAAATTATCTAGTCACATTTAAAGTACCAGAATCTAGCCTGGACTTGTATTATGATGACTAGACAACGATATAGAATATAAATACAAACATCCATGACTCGGGTACAAATATTCATATTCATCATACAAATATTTGTCCCTTACGGGATTCGAACCCGCGACCCTCGGCACAGCAGGCAGTTGCTATTTCATGCTACCCGTAAAAACTAATGCATATTTAAATGGTCTAAGGTCCGACTAAAAAAATGTAAAGAATTATTATGGATTTTGGCCTTTTGAATGGCCGTGTGACTCGACAAAGAAATCCCAGAGTATTTTTTTTTCTTATTGTATCATAATTTTGATCTAAAAGATAAGCAGGAGTGATATCCAAAAGGCTAAAAATTAATTAAGTTGAATTCATTACAAGCAGGTAGAAAAAATCGTTAAAATGATTAATTAGATTGTTCTTTGGGTTTAAATAGCAAAGATTATTTTTACAATATAAATAATTAGTAAATATTTTTTGCGTTTACTAGTGTTATAGGATTGTCGACTATAAACAATTATATGTATAACATCTGACAATAATAGGCGGCACAGAGCTAGAGTACGTAAACGAATACATCTACTTGGGACAAACAATGTCATTTGATAACTGTGTGCTAAGAAGAATCGCTTTAACTTGGAAAAAGTACTGGAGTCTTAAGGAAATTATGAAAGTTATTACCTAATTATCGAATTTAATGTAACATAATAGTAATGAGTGTAAAATTGAGTAAAATAATAATAATTAATAAAAATTAATTAGTAAAGGTTAATGTAAATGAATATTGTAATGTTTAATGAAATATGTAGGTATTAGGTTAAATGAATCAAATTATAAGCATTGCAATACAAATAATAATATAATATATTTTTTTTATGAATTGTTTACCTACTTGTAAAATTTTACGCATGAGTAGTAGAATAAAGGCTATTTTATTTTATTTTATTTTATTTTATTTTATAACATCTGACATTGTACCTACCCTATTTATTGGCAGGTAAATTATTTGTATATTCGTATTTGTACCCTTCCCTACAAACACTGTTTCTAGATTCATCCATTCCTACCAACAAAGAGCAAAGTTAAGAATGTGGCTGAAATGAACACAAAGTTGACGAGAAATGATAAGGAAAAATAACCGTTAATTTTCCTCATCGTTTCTGTACTCTAGATCCTTTCAGCCTAGATTGTTTTATCTGAAACAATTAAAGCATTGTGTGGTAATTTATCCAATCAAATCAACAGTAATTTTATTACTTATACCGATCAAACTTGATAGGCACCAAGAGTAGGCGACAAGGAAAATAAACAAAAAGTACAAAAATATCAATAAATATTTTATTAACAATCAAACTTTTCCAGCTTCCACCAATTCCTGCAGTTTATACTTCTGTATTTTGCCAGAAGCTGTCTTGGGGAAGACGTCAGTAAACTTCAGAACTCTGGGTATCTTATAGCGAGCCAGTTTTCCTGCGAGGTGATTGGAGACATCTTTGATCGTGATGGAGACTCCGTCCCGGACCCTGAGGACTGCGCACAGCTCTTCACCGAGACGCTCGTCTGAGACCCCGACTACCTGTTGAACAAAACAATGAGTGCTAGACTGCATCATAAATAGCCCAGTCATTTTACGGTTTGAGCCGGGACTAATTACTAATAGCATTTTTTTTTTCGCTATAATATTGAAGAGCCAATTTGAGTTTAAGACTGTACCAAAATTTAAAAAAAATTACGTCAGCAAAAGTTCCAATTTTAAAATATACTTAGATATTATCTCGTTTTAAAAAACCTGATCATAAATTTTTTTTTGCACATATTAAGGCTTTACCATCATACATACTTCAAACATGGTGTAAATATTTTTGCCTACTTAGAAGGTTTTGAAAAATACATTCGTATTTTCTAATAAATAACTCATTTTTTAAATTTTAATGCATATTTTATTGATCAAAAATAATGTATATTGTTTAATCTAATTCAATTGAGTGCATTGGTACTAATATTATTAGTATAAAAGCCTTCTGGGACATACAATTTTGATTTATATGATGCGTAGCAAAAAATTTTTCAATTTGGTTTAAGATAGTATTTTTGTCACTAAATGGTGCCAGTTACAGGTTAAAAGTCCAATTAATAATTTCTCCCTACCCCGCCTAACAAAACTCCGTAAAATGGCTGGCCTAAAACGTCGAGATCCTCTTTTTAAGGATCAAGACAAATTACTTGATCAAAGTGGTGGTGGACAGGACATGCGGCTAGAAGAGCAGATGGTAGGTACATGGAGCAAAGCCGACTGAGACCGAGTGGTGGCCGAGATCAGAGAAGAGAGAAAACCGGCCAAGTACGAGTCGGGACTCGGGCAATCAGTGTTCCGTATTGATGAAACCACTATAAATTGACACTTACTTAGTATGTGGTGGTCACCTTTGATAAGTAGTCAAAGGTGGTCACATAGTAACTGAAGATCATTTTACACTGGTGATGGTTTTTTATTTTAGGTATAGATAAAAAACTATCCAAGTTAGTGCCACCCTGAAAATTTTCCCGCCATCTGCACGTTATTTCTGATGTTCATAATTTTCTTCAGATCTTATACGGCTATATTTTTTGAAATAGAGGTGGGGACAGCAATGTCTCAGATTTAATTGAAATTTTTTTTAAACAAAATTTTACTGAATAATTTGTGAAATATATTTTTAGATTCGTATTTTCATAAGCTTTCTTTTTGGTACCCCACAACATAGGGTAGATTTTTTTTTATTTACCCTTTGTACCATCCCAAATTGCCCCCCAATATATGATATCGGACCAGCAATTGTTATATCTATACCGAGTTTCAACTTCCTATGCCTTATGGTCTCTGAGAAAAATGCCTGTGACAGACGGACGGACAGACGGACAGACACCACCGAGCTGAGCTGAGCCGAGCTGATTCCATAAGTGTTCCGTTTGGCCAATTTTGGTACGGTAAAAAAGGAAGATTGGTGGACAGATGATATTGGATGAGTAGCAGGAAAGATATGATTAGGAAGACAAGGAAGAATTACATAATGGGGGGGGGACATACAAAACTGCAAACTTAGTTGATCCAAATGTACCTAAAGGACGATAGATTTTTTTCACGATTTAGATTTTAGTCCCATAAAGAAAGTTTATCAGTTTGATGCATAGATAATATGATATGGAACTGAACGTTTGATGGTCTGATCGTAGAAGGTCCCTATATCTGTTAGGACCCTGATAGGTAACTATACAACGTGATAATAAATTAGCGCAAAACCTCATACACCCCAACCGATTTATAACAAAATAATTATATTGAAACAATAATTTCATTATTTTGATAGTTAAAATTTAAAGATATTCGCAATTTAAGTTTTGAGGCAAAAATGATTTGTTATCATTAATTTCAGCAATGAATGAAAGCGCTAACGTACTCATGGATACATTTTAATAATCTTGTTTTGGTAGTCAGGGTGAGTGTGCTCGTGGGGTGGGTTCGCCATCGGGTTCAGTAAATTTTTAATTTTACAAATAAATTATTTGATTTTTTGAAAAAGATTACCTATGTTAGAACCATGATTATTCAATTCTGCTCTCGATTCTAAACAAACTACTTTCTATTTTTGCGTTAATTCATTAACACGTTGTATAGTTTCCAATGTAAATAAAGTTTAATTCGTTAAGAAAATCTTCCACCGAAAATGATCGCCACAACTTTTTTCAATGCTGAGTCAATGGGTCTAAGTGTACGTAATAGTTCAATAGAAACTGAAGGAGCAATCCGAGGCGCGCATGAAAACCAATTTACTTTATGTACCTATACATATAAGGACCACATAGGGACAAACATCAAAGCTTACTTGACTCTCAATGATATCCGGATGCGTATTCAGTAGATCCTCGATCTCTTTCGGGGCTATGTTCTCTCCCCCCCTCACGATAATGTCCTTCAGTCTGCCAACGATCCTCCCGTAGCCGTCTGCGCTTATTGTGAATTTATCTCTAGAATGTAATCATTAATGAATCATAATTAGCCATTTAATTATTAATTGTTATACTATCAAGCAGGTTTTAGGTTCAGGTTCATTCTAGGTTATAGTAGTTTAGCAAAGCTTCTTTTGCTTCTGACCACTCCAATATAGGGGTCATGAGTTTATGTATATAATTATGTATTTTTAACTGACTTCAAAACAGGAGGAGGTTCTATGATCGGCTGTACATAAGCTTTTTTTTATATTCACCGATATTTTCGCCAATTGTGGCCCAATTAAAAAAACCTTTTTTGGTTCCAGAAGATTATACCTACTCCCGAGGCTTATTCAATTTTATGAAGATCTGATGACGCGCTTGGGAGCTACACAATAAAACTCCTCGAAAGTTGACAGCAAATCTTCGACGATCGAAAAATTTGCTTTTTTTTCCGTATCGATGATGCGATGAACCCTTTGCGTGTCATAACATAACTGATGAGTCGAACTAATTATATTTCACCACTGAAAATTATGAAAGAATATTTTCTTACAACATATTAATAACCGACTTCAAAATTAGAAAAAAATATTACGCGATGCAACTAAAATTGGATCAAAGTCAAATATTAGGTTTTTTTCACGCCCAAGAAAAAGCATGTCAAAATTGGATGCGTAAATTTTCGAGTTTGCAGTTTGGCACAAGGATTAGAAATAAGGATCAAGATACTAACCCGGTGCTCAGCCAGCCGTCGGCGTCGAGGGCCTGCCTGGTCTTCTCCGGTTCGTCCCAGTAGCAGATCATGTTGTTGTACCCCCTAGAAAGCAGCTCGCCTGCACTCCCGAACGGCACCGGTCTACCTTCCTCATCTACTACCTTGGACAACAACATGATACGTTAGCACTTTTGCTGCTGACGTCCTACGTCGTCTGCGACAAATGGGTCTCTTTAGTAACAAGTCAGTTCTATTGCATTTCGCCTGTGCTTGTAACTTACCGAGAGTGTCACCGAGAACCTTACATCTGTGCGAGTGACCTACGAGGCGAGCCACATTTCTCGTTTCAACGTTACGACTTTGTATTGCATTTTGCCTGTGCTCTTGACCTACAGCGTGAGACACCTTAATATTACGCCTGTGCGGGTGACCCATAAGGTGAGCCACTTTGATAGTTTCACCGTTACGACTGTGCACCACCTACGAGGGGGTTCAATTTTAGTACTGCGCGAGGATCATGGTTTTGAGCTTAGCAGCGAAAGTGTTGTTTAAAGAATAACGATCGGTGGCAATATTTACCTTAACCTCAACGTGGTCCTGGATGTAGCCAACAGTTTCTGCGACCATATTTATGTTGTCGTCAGGCAGTGACTGGAACACACTCGCCGTTGTCTCTGTCATTCCATACAATCCCTATTAACAAAGATAACACCAAGTAAGTAATAAGTTTTTTGTCACACAGAAAGTTGCATTCGAAACGCTGCTAATACCATAGAGTAAGAAGAGATGGCATATCGGCTTGTTTCTATAGAAAATGTTGTCGCCAACAAAGGGGGTGAAAAACGGTTGAGGGGAAGGGTTAACATTTAAATACGCTACTTCCCGCTATTATGACGTCAGGCCCAGTTGAATGTCTGTCTCACAGTTCGATACAACATCTCTACCCCAGGGGAGCGCGTTATTTTCTCTATGGCTAATACAGAGTGAAATAAAGTCGTCGGCATCCTAAGACCATAATACTTTTATTTTAAGAGCAAACCTGAAATCGCAATAAAAAACATTAAAATTCAATAGGTTTTAAGTTAAGTAGGCATTGGCCTCGATTCGGACTGTGCCACGACTTAACTAAATTTATTCCTGTCACTTTCTAAAATAAGATTAAGAAAGGAGACAGAAAACCATCAGCTGACTTTAGTGCTGTCAAAGTAACGTTACACGCCCAAAAACGCTTTAAATAAGATGGCGTACATTATGATGGCATCTTATTTTGGGCGTGTAACGTCACTTTGACAGCACTAAAGTCAGCTGTTGGTTTTCTGTCTCTTTTCTTAATCTTATTTTAGAAAGTGATAGGAATAAATTTAGTTAACTCGTGGCACAGTCCGAATCAGTACCATTGTTGTTTTTTATGGCAAGTGTCGTTTTGATATAATTGGGAATTACTATGATCATCTTGAAATAAAAATAATCTGCCAGAAGGCCAGCAGTGTTAAACGGTCTTTATCACATCAGAGACTTGAAAAAAGGCGTGCACGGTAAAAAATAGACACACAATATACTTCATCACACGCCAATGACGATAAAAAGCAATTTACCCCTCATATGTGGACAGTTAATAATTAATGAACCGTTTCGGATTTCTACCAATGGTGAGGGAGGGAGTATTTTCAGCCTGACAGTACTGTTGTAGTAATTCTCCTCCCCCTTATCGTTACCACAGGTTTCATTGGTAACTCAATCGCTTGTGATACAGTAGGTACCAATACAATACTTCCACCGAATCTGTAGCCCTACCTATTGTGTAAGTTTCTTATTACATCGAGTACAGGATCGATTAACGTTGATATTATTACTACATACTAGGCAATTTAAAATAACATTGTATTCCTCCGATCATCATAATTATCTATTGTCTGAAAATGGTTCAATAAATATATAAAAATCCGGCCAAGTGCGAGTCGGACTAGATTTAAGGCCTCACCTTTGAACGGTGCCCCAAGAGGCTCGCAGCATTGCCTCTCTGGATTGCTAGGCTTATTCACTGCCGGAGGAAGCTCCCAGGTCTCTTGTCACCTATGTACTCGACTTGGCGGACAGCTCTTTAATAAGAAGTTTTGCTTGCGTCCCCATGGACTCCATGGACCATGGAGACCATGGACTGTATCCCTCCCCGATGTTGGCATATAAACGCCTTTTGAGGCGTTCGGCAGCGGCCGCAGTGGAACCCGTGCCCGAGGAAGTTATTATTATTCTTACCGAGACAGTGTGTGCCTGCAAACTCTTCTGAATATCGCGGATAAGCTGAGGGCTGCATGGCGCCCCGGCTGCCAGGGCGACGCGCAGGCTCGAGGGGATCTCCCCCCGGCTCCGGATCTCCGTGAGCATGTCCACGTACATCGTGGGGGTGCCCGTTATTGCTGTGCACCTGTCGATATTCATAATTAACATTTCACATTCACATATCGACTTACATCACATCACCAGCTTAGGAACTGACACGTAGTCTCCTCTTGCGAATAAGCGTCGTCATGATCATCTCAGCCGATGGACGTCCACTGCTGGACATAGGCCACCCCAAGGATCGCCACAGCGACCGGTCCTGCGCTGCCCTCATTCACCAGGTCGTCGGTCCACCTTGTGGGGGGCCTACCCACGCTGCGCTTTCCGGTACGTAGTCGCCACTCGAGAACTCTTCGGTCCCATCGGTCATCGGTTGTGAATAAGAATAGAGAGAGGGAAAGACTTAGAGGCACTGCACTAAATATTTAGTTACAGGGTGTTAAAAAATCAAGCTGTTCCATAAAAAGCATCAATGGCAACTCAATCAAAAATGGGACAGTAGATTTTTTGCGATTTCAATTTTGGTCCCGTATTAAAAGTTGTTTAGTCTGAAGCACCGATTTATCCGATCCTAGAGCGTGGTGTAGTAGTCTCCATGCCGTAGGTCAGTACCGGGAGGATACACTTGTTGTACACTCCGAAAGCCGCCGAAAAACTCAGAGTCGCGCTAAGAGCAACGGAGAGAGCAATGCTCGGCATCACGCTGCTAGACCGTAAGCGCAATGCGCTTTCCAAGGGATTCGGCGAAATACAAAGGTCGTGGATGTGGTAGCCACTATAGAACGCCGGAAGTGGAGATGGGCAGGCCACGTTGCTCGTATGGCTACTGAGCGTTGGACCAGAAGAACACTGGAGTGGAGGCCCAGAGAAACCACACATGGTACATGCTGCCCACCAGAAAGAAGAGTCAATGTCAATGACATTAGGAGACACGCGGGTCCCAACTGGATCCAGAGGGCGAGGGACAGAACGTCATGGAGAAATATGGAGGAGGCCTATGTCCGAAGACGGACTGATCAAGGGCCGTGATGGATGGATGGAGAGCGTGGTAGGTAGTTTGTAACGTAACTTACTTCTCAGTGACCAAAGCATTGATGTTGGCAGTGACGTTGTAGGTAGGGGCTGCCAACACGAGGGTGGAGCCATGTCTGAGGGCACCCAGGACAGTAATCACTGACCCTAGAGCGTGAAAGATAGGCACCTGCAACATAATTAAAGTGGAAATAATTTAGATTGTTTAATGAGCACAAGATAAAATAATATAAACCAATAATATACCTGTACATTGGTTTACATTATTTTCCTTCCGCCCTCTAAGTATATTTTTCGTACCACTTGTGAAGTTCTCCAGCAACAAGTCAAGCATAACTTTTCATTCGTAGACAGGTACGTTAACTTCTAACTAAAACGGTTGTAGAACAAGTTCTTATGAAAACAGATAGATGTCACTACAAAATATAATAAAATTCTTATTTAAGACTATACACGTAAAGTATGGGCACTACAATAATTAGATTACTTAGTTTCCTTTTTCGACTTGTGTTACTATAATCTTGATTAACTTAACATAAAGCGTCCCCTAATTACACTATATTTCTTACTATATCCCTCATACACCGACTAATACACGTCTTGCTTCCTTCATTTCTACTTCATTTAAATTTTTTAATTTTTTTTGTAATTTTACAGGGTGTAAGTGACAGCCTAGCAAATACTGAAACCGTGAACTCAGACCATCAAACATCTTCTTCTTATTGTGTGGGCAGAGCCCTGGTGTCAGAGTTTTTTCAGACCATCAAACTGAACAATTTTCACTAGGTATGGAGCCTACCTCAGGAAACGCGAAAAAATTCGGGTAGGTATAGCAGTTTTGTATGGGACAACTGATTTTTTTTCGCGTTTCCTGAGCAGGCTCTATTTAGTGAAAGTTGTTCAGTTTGATGGTCTGAGTTCACCGTTTCAGTTTTTGCTAGGCTGTCACTTAGGGCTCTGACAGACAAGCGACACGTAACGTAAGCTCTTTTACACCCTGTATATAATTATTAATTTGGCGTGACACCAGAACTTGCTGCCCACACGCTCAGAAGAAGAATGGCGTTTTGCTTATAGCAATTTTGTCAGTATAAAGTGGTTTATGTAATCTCAAGTATTGTTTTAAGGATGAAAACACAGAGCATATTTTACAAATGGTGGAGCCAAGTGGCTACCTAACCCGCGAGACGAAAAACACGTCCACGCGTGAATCATCTATCCACACGCGACTCCTGTACTATGCTTCCGCTGCGTCACCCAACGGCATTATATCTAGTAGGGTAATAAAATTATTGTCTAAGTATTTACCTGTAGACAAATCCTGCGGTCTTCGTTGTATGTGTTCCTTTTGCCAGTGAAATAGGTATTGTTGACAACACCGTAGTGTGAGTCGAGAGCAGCTTTGGGGTCGCCTGTTGAACAACAAATCTTAAGCATATGCTCGAGACTAACTTCAGAACATCCACGTTTCACTAGTAGTACCGAAACTCTGTGTAGTGTGACGGAGTGAGCCAGTCGCCACTTGTGAACAGTGGGTACAATACAGGGACGTGCATCGAAATTGAAGCATGCAGGTTTCCTTACGATGTTTTACTTTACCGAAAAGCCAGTGTTGTTACAAATCGTACATAAATTCTGAGAAACTCATTGGTACGAGTCGGCCTGGATGGGAACAACAAATTGTTCTTGTTTTTAATCTGACCTGCTTTCTTTTTTTAATGGTCAGTTTCACTACATAAACCTACTATACGTCCCACTGCTGCAGGACACATGCCTACCCTCGGGGAAGGTGTATGGGTGTTAGTCCACCACGCGGCCCAATGCGGATTATGGAGCTACACTAAACTCTTATATATTCCTATAGTGACTACAGTTGGTATCTAAATCCAAGTTTGTGTGAAATGCAATACCTCTAAAACCCACCAGTGGTACCGGAAGTGAAGTGGATGATGCACCCCTCCTCGGGCTTCACCTCACTGCCATATTTGGTCGCCTCGCTTCCGTTGTAATTTGATAATAGAGAATCTATGTTGAT
The DNA here is from genome assembly GCA_922987775.1 of Agonopterix subpropinquella. Taxonomy (NCBI): domain Eukaryota; kingdom Metazoa; phylum Arthropoda; class Insecta; order Lepidoptera; family Depressariidae; genus Agonopterix; species Agonopterix subpropinquella. The sequence goes on along the minus strand of OV277703.1, from coordinate 19,218,633 downwards.
AGTGCCCCTGAAATTAAGAATAAATTACGGTAGGTAGCGTAGCATTTGCTTACGACTATTGGCGCGTTGCGGAGAGGTATGGACAGCCAATCATGAGGGACCTGGTTGAAATCTGCACGGACAACATGGTAGGTAGAGTAATGTTATAACGTCGCGCCAAGCTTATGTTTGTTTTGCTTAGCTTGATGTGTCGCCGTGTGTACCAATGAGTTTTCTAACTTATATAAATAATGAAAACATCTTGACGAAACCTAGATACGCTAAAAATTCTGATCCGTATGTATAGTCCACCAATCCGCAATGAGCACGCGTGATGGATTAACGCCCAGGAAATCATCAGGAGCATCGTCCAAAGCGAGCCCTTTAAAAATTTTAGTAGGTAGAGTCACAGTATAAGAAATAGTATCTATTACTAGATACAGTTTAGACGACTCCCTTCCTCCCACCAACTTTTTACCTCACCCCCTCTATCGCCCTCTGGTTACCGCGCACTGGTTCTACGAAGAAGACTTAAGGTTCAATTTCTTTGGTTTCGCATGTGGAGACGTCATCTTGTCAATTTCAAATTTTTGTATGCAGTGTCCGGGCTGTGGTAGAGTATATCAATATTGGCCTCGATTCGGAGTGTACCACGACTAAACTAAACTAAATGTATTCCTGTCACTTTCTAAAATAAGATTAAGAAAAGAGACAGAAAACCAACAGCTGACTTTAGTGCTGTCAAAGTGACGTTAAACGCCCAAAAACGACTTAAATAAGATGGCGTCCCAGATAACATTTACGGTCGGCGACTTAAAAATGACGTCATTTTAAGGTACTTATACAGTCAGTCCGAATAGTCCGATGTTGGTCGTAGAAGTACGTACTAGTTGGTACTAGGAACGTCATTTTACCGTCAGCCAGTATACGTCCTGTGTTGGACGCAAGATGGACGTTATACTGACGGACGGACGGACTTGCCTCCTTTTTTCTCAGCTCAGTCGCGCCATTTTTCTATGCGCATCGGACGTGTCGCGGAGTCCTTTTTGTGGTTGAGTTAGTGTTATTCAAAGAAATTGAAGTGTGTTAGTAATGGACGAGGACCGCCCAGCCAAGTGCGCAGTGATCCAGTTTATTGTTTGCGGTGGCGGTGCTATTTCTATTGTGGATTCAGAGTGGCTGAAGCCACGATGGTGTGAAGTGTATTGGCCGGTCATAAAAAGGCCCAAAGCTTTTGAGCTGATCCTCAATCTCAACACGTCCCCCAGCGAAAATTTGAAACTTTATGGTGTGCAGCAAGTGTTTTACGAAACTGGTAGGTACGTATTTTATCCCTTTCCTGCATGGGTAGCATGCTACCGTGATACAGCACTATCACACATTCGCTCTTTTTCTATTTGCGCACGAACGAACGAGATAAAAGACGTGATACGGCCGTATCACGTGTAGCATGCTACCATAGTGTAAATAAAATAATAGTGATGAAGCTCAGCGGTCGGGTCTATGCCCGCGCGGCATGCGGGGTACGGGCGTACCCTAATTCAATTCGCTGTTAAGATACGCGCGCAGGCAACGTGGGTCGGGAGGCACTCCTCCCGGCCCCCGCACGCCCCGCACGATTGGCCTGCCGCGACCGCTGAGCTTCACCACTATTAGTTCTTTACACTATGATGCTACGGCTTCTGGGGCTAGTACGCCAACCGGCGATAGCGACATTTAACACATTCATCTGCCAAATTTAGTCTTTTATCTCTTTCGTTCGCGCCCCAATAGAAAGAGCGTGATAGAGCTATATGACGCTATCGTGGGTTGGCGTACTAGCCCCGCTAGTCAGTTTTCAGTTTTGGGGAACCTGGCTTCTCGGGATGCTTGTATGAATTAACTACGACGACGCTTCTATTTAATAACGCAGAGAATTATTAAAGGGTTGGATATAGAATTGTATAGCAGGAGGGGAGGGGTGCCGGTGATTGGGGAGGGGCCGCTGACGGGTCCACTAGTTATTTATATATTGTCTAAGAAAATAATATTGGTTTGATTTACAAGTACCTAACTAACTTATTTCTTTTTACAGGTGTCAGGTCGAGATGTTTCCAGTAAAGTGCCACGTACAATGAAGTCCTACATTTCCGACAAGCTAGTTGCAGAGTACAATTTCTATGGAATGAAAACTGCAACGAAAACCAAAATCGAAAAAGTTTTTTGCAATCTACGCCTCAGAGACTGCATTGTAGGTGAGTACATAAGTACCTACCGAAATTCTCCAATACTATCTCAATATTGTTTGCGTCAATCCCCCATTCAATATCTTTGCACTATTTGGAATTCAAATAATTAGTTTTAATGAATTATTATTAGGGTTCCGTACACATAGGTTGTCAATGGGACCCTATTATTAAGCCTATGCTGTCCATCCGTTTTTCAGTATATCACAGCGGTATAATCTCAACAACTGTAAACAACTCCACAACAGCACGGCTAGCATGCCATCCACGACAAAGCGTTTAAACGAGAAAAACGTCATGCGCGCTCTTTCTGGCATACGTAAATTAATAAGGATGGTGGCACATCTCGATTTTTATCGTTTTCTCGGAGGTAGTATGCAAGGCCTACTGAGGTAGCCTCATAACATATTCAGTTTGTTGTTGTGGCATCTAGGTATCTTGGCAAATAATAAAAAGATACGGAGCCCTGTGTGCGTGGGTGCTACTCCCACGACCATTTTTATACAATTAATAAATTGTATCTTTCTTGTTTCTTTATAGAAGGCGTTGTTAGCACAACTGCAACTGCAACGGCAGAGGGCGTCGAAGTTAGCATCAAAACCTGGCTACAGCATGCTCCAGAACATCTTTTACTAAAAGTAAAATCTTTAAATAAAATTTTACATTTCGGTGTTCATTAATTTATTTATTTACAGCCCTAGTTCACTCCACCGTAGTCTAGGAACGTCATTCTACGGCTGACATTCAGAAACGAAATTTGAGTATTAGTTTCTATTTTGATATGTAAAAATCAATAAAATTTTGACATATCGAAGTAGGATCTTATACTCAAATCTTGTCTCTGAATCTCAGTCTAAGGCTGCCTATCCATTGACGCGAGCTGGCTGGCGGAGCGGTGTAGCGAGGAAAATATTAACCAATCAGGAGCTCGGCCGAATCTCGGCCGAGGTTTTATGCAATCCTGATTGGTTAGTAAAACTCCGCTTCCCCGCTCCGCCAGCCAGCTCGCATCAATGGACAGGCAGCCTAAGGGTGCGTCCACATCTGGCGAACGCGCCGCAAATGCGCAACTCGCGAGCCGCTCGCGAGCTGCACATTCGCGGAGCGTTCGTCAGCTGTGGACGCACCCTAAGGTCCCTGGATCGGTCTTGATATGACGTCCTAAGTACGTCTAGTCTCGTACCTCGGTGACGTACATTTTAGACGTCTGTAGGACCGATAAAGGACGTACATTTGTCACAACCTAATGACGTCTTGATACGACGGCCTACGGACGTCTTAATACGACGGCCTACGTACGTCTTGATACAACGGCCTACGGACGTCTTGATCCGACGTCATTAGGTTGTGACAAATGTACGTCCTTTATCGGACCTACAGACGTCGAAAATGTACGTCACCTAGGTCGAGCAAGACTGTAAAAAGACGTCATTAGGACGGCTAAATGTTATCTGGGGTACATTATGATGGCAACTTATTTTGCGCATTTTACGTCAGTTTGACAGCACTAAAGTCAGCTGTTGGTTTTCTGTCTCTTTTCTTAATCTTATTTTAGAAAGTGACAGGAATACATTTAGTTTAGTTTAGTCGTGGTACACTCCGAATCGAGGCCATTAACAACTTAAAATCGTAATCGATAATTAGATAGGTAATAATAAATTATACAGGGTCTAAAATATAATGGGACACTCACTTAAAGGGGTGCTTCAGACCAGCAAACTGAATAACTTTCTCTGTAGGACCAACATCGGAATCGCAAAAAAAAAACAGCTCTTCCATACAAAACTGCAAACCTAATCGAGCCAATTGTATGGGACAACTGCTTTTTTTCGCGATTTCGATGTTGATCTCATAGAGAAAGTTGTTCAGTTTGATGGTCTGATTATCCTCTTAAAAAAGTTTCAGCATATTATGTTTTTATAAATTGATAACCAATATGTAACGACGCAAACGAGAACCAAATCAACATAACAACATCGATAAACAGAAAACAAACTCACGGTAATTTATCCTTTCCAGTAGTAACAATAGAGTTCAAAGTTGGAAAAGCATCTGATTGAATAATTCCATGCTTTGTACTTGCAATGTCCGGGATCAGCTGTTTCAGTACATTGTAGTAATCTCTGTTTACTAGTTGCTCTCCTATAACAAGACTTTTCATTCCTGTCTTTTTGATACAGAAACTAAGTTCATCTTTTTCATATACCGGGTTGATAGCCACCTGAAAGTAGGAAAATAATAACATGTACAGATTTTTTTAAATGTATTAATTTCATCAACAGTGTTGGTGCATTGATACCAGGAGCAAAGACCAGGAGTGCGATTTTTGAAACTCATTCGTTTTGAACTCAGCAGTTGAAAATGTCAAAATTACTAATGGAGATAATACAACGTGTTAATGAATTAACGCAAAACTAGAAAGTAGTTTGTTTAGAATCGAGAGCAGAATCGAATTTTTATGGTTTCAACATAGGTAATTTTTTTCAAAATATTAAATTTTTTGTTAGCAAAATTTAAAATTTTCTGAACCCGATGTCAACACACCGCACTAACTAGCACACTCACCCTACTTACTACCAAAACAAGATTATAAAAATGTATCCATGAGAACTTTAGCTCGCTTTCTTTCAGTGCTGAAATGATAACAAATCATTTTTGCCTCAAGACTTAAAATGCGAATAACTTTAAATTTTAACTATAAAAATAATTAAATTATTGTTTCAATCTAATTACTTTGTTATAAATCAGTTGGGGTGTATGAGGTTTTGCGCTATTTCATTAACACGTTGTATAATGCATCTTTCTACTGCTGATTTGACTTTCAAAAATCGCACTCCTGAAGAACGATTTTTGAAAGTTAAATTAGCAGTAAAAAGATGCATATCTCTTTAGTAATATTGACACTTTCAACTGCTGAGTTCAAAGTATGAGTTTCAAAAATCGCACTCCTGGCTTACGTCAGGCCTGTCTCACTCCTCAGCTCAGGTACGTTTGACAGCCGGACACCTCCGAGGTGTGCATCGTCGCTCATTGACATAAGGCTCATTTTATTTTTGAAAACACACTTCAGCAGCGGTATCAAGACCTTCAGCCCGCAAGGTACGTGAGTTCGGTCAAAGTCCACTGATATTCTTTGGCTATTGAAAGATTATTGTTTTCCTTAAGTACCTACTGAGTTATAGATTAATCTTTCTTGTGGATTTTAAAAAAAGAAATTCGTGATGGTTGATTGTTACGTCGGATTTATCATTTGGTCAGCCTACCGCACAATTTTAAATCTGATTTTATTTCGGAGACCATTCGGTCAGGGCAACTCCCTGGCATTGTGCTCCGATTTTATTCATAAACCGTTAACCACCGAATTTGAAATTGCAAGCATTTTGATCAGTTGCCAGACTAGCGTTCGGTCGGGGCTACTCTTTGACACCGCTTTTCTGGCATTTAAACGATGCTGTGTGATCGTATATGACCATTTGGTCAAGGCTACTCCTTGATAATGCGATAAAACAGTATTCGAGCTAAATTGCTTGCAATTATTTTATGATTTAGTTAATTGATATATATACTTTTATACCTACATTGATCGGTACTTAAAGAAAATAAGCCGCAGATTTAATATTGACAGAATTTATGAAATCACTGGCAGAGTAAGTCATGTGGACAAATCGAATTCATATCTTTTATTATGCATGGTGGCCAAATGTGTCACGCAGTTTGGGCTAAAATAATATGTCCATCGTTTTATATGTATCCTGACTAGGTGTGTCATATAATTTGGACCATGTCGGTCCATCGCTATTATATGCCATTGTATAGTGGCCAGATGTGTCATATAATTTAGGCCATATGTGCCTAGGTGCTATGTATGTTCCTCAACCAGTTCAGGGCCATGTGTGCCTAGGAGTTACGAGCTATGTATGTTACTCAATCAGTTCAGGATCCATATATGCCTAGGAGCTATGTATGTTCTACAATTTATACTCCGTGGTCTAATGGTTAGGAGCATTGGGCTCTCGGCAAGGGGGTCGTGGGTTCGATTCCCACGGGGGACGACTAGTGGGGTGTCACTTTGTGCGTTTTTCCCCAGTTGGTTGGGACTTTTCCGGTTGAATCAGCTGTCTGTTTGTTCTTGTCTGAAAAGAGAAGGGATTCCGTGCTTCGAATGGCACGTTGGGCCGTTGGTCGCGGCTTTTCCGGTTGAATCAGCTGATTGTCTGAAAAGAGAAGGGATTCCGTGCTTCGAATGGCACGTTGAGCCGTTGGTCCCGGCTACTATCTCTGGTTATGTAACGACTAACTTCGTTACATAAAAACCACGTTGGAGGCCGTGGGGCGATCTGAAAAAGGCTGACACCAGGGCTCTGCCCTCATGATAAGAAGAATTTACGAAGTACATTTTTATTCTATCTCTTTCCTGTTTGTTTCATGTTTCAAAAATAAAATTAAATTCGAAAAATCGGGTTGAGTGAACTATCTGGTTACGGTAGTAACTATTAAATAATCTGTGCTTACGTTAAGATTATGTAGGTAACAAACATAGCTAAATGTACAACTAAATATATATGAACACAGCAGCAGCATGCACTGAGAAATTTAGCCATATAACACTAATTAAGAATACATTAAATTTTTAAATTAAGTTAAGTTTTTTAACATAGAATTTAAATAAAATATTTTGAATTAAATTTGTTTTTTTTAGGTATACATAATAAAAAACATTTGGTATTTGGTAAATTAGGCAATAAAAATTGAAAAAAATAAATTAAAATAATCATCTCACACATACGGGATAATTTTTTAGTCAGTGCGGAAACTAAAATGCATTTTACTCAATTGACTATGGAGCTGAAATCCAATATAGCGAAAAAATCAACTGCTCTATACAAAACCCCCTTATAAATAAAGTATTAAACAGTATTGTATTGTTAACAGTTTCCATTGCAGTATTTTTTTTTATGCGTCTGAATCCAGAATTAGCCAGAAAGCTAAATATTAGGAATCGGAAAATCTTTTCATCCGTATATGGCGTAATGGAATGGAAATTGGACTGAAGTAGGTATGTGCCAATGATTTTCCGCGTAACTTAGCGAGGTTTTTTTTGTTTTCCTGTTCAAGTTCTAATTGCAGTGATACAACTTATAGAAATGTGACCGACTAGCAGCGGCACCATGGCGACAAGGTTTTTTATTTTCCTGTTCAATATGTAAATTTTATTGCAGTTATTCACTTACAGCAATGAGACCGACCCTCGCGGCGGCGACCAGAGCGACGATCCACGCAAATGTGTTGTGTGACCAGATTCCCACTCGATCACCTTTCTCCAGACCCTGGGCTCGGAAGGCGCATCCCAGTGTATCTGCCTGGAATGGTTATAGAATTGTTTTGTAATAACTTATCAAAGAAAATATACTCTGTTAGAGTATCTATCCCACCTTCCCCTTTCTACTATCGGACTTCCAGTCGCACCGCGGGATATCACCCCTCCTTGGTTGACATCTCACATATCCGCACCAAGCGCCTTTCTGAATCTTTTAGAATAGGCTCGAGAACTTTTCGGCCCCACCAGCCATCGGTTCTGCGAGCAATGCGCCCCGCCCACTGCCACTTAAGTTTAGCAATTCTTTGGGCTATGATTATGATATGATATGTGTATTATTGATATGTGTATTATGTATTAGTGATTATGATAGAGTCTTGTTGAAATTCAATCAGATACAGAAACTAAAGAGGCATTTATCAAGTACAAATCAGCTTACTTGTTTCAACAATTGCTCGTATGTGAGCGTCACATTTTCATGTATAGATTTGACGGCAACCTTGTTGGGGTGTTTGTTGACAGTCTCGGCTATTACGTCCCCCAATGTCGAGTGGACCAGGGGTTCCGATCCTGGGTTATGCAGGTAGCTATCGGCTGTTGATTGAATGTTACGGGCCAGTCTGTAAGATGAAGACTCTTTAGGTTCTCAATTCATATGAAAGTTGTGTCTGTACGCCTCGGTCAATCACCTCGGTCGTCTGTACGTCAGTCCGTCTGTCACAGGCATTTTTCTCAGAGTTCGTAATACAAGCTGAAACTTTGCACAGATATAGCAATTAATGATCCAATGTCATAAATGAAGTCCAGTCACGACTGACCTGAGGCAATAGCATGACGCGCGTGGTAAGGCTTAAACAATACGCCTTTTATCTCGTTCTTTCGCGCGAAAATAGAGAGCGAATGCGCGGCACGCTGCCATACCTATACGGCCGCTCAGGCCCTGTATCCGGACTTTCGATGTTCGATATATCGCCACTGTTTACACTTCGTTGTAATAGAGTTGACATTGGAACGAAAACGTTCACGCAATTGCGAAGTTCGAATGTGCGGGTAGAGGCCCTGGCATAGGCCGAGTATAGACTCGGACTTTCGATTTTCGATATTGGTGGTCGTTTTCTTGGAGTAGATTTTACGTTTGATCGAAAATCTTCACGATAATTATATCAAAAATAGAAAGTCCTAGTAGACTCCTGATGTTTTAAGATTAATTTTGTAAATGTGTCGTTGAATAAGCTGCGTGGTTCGCTTGTTATGAACTATGAGTAGGTAGCCATTTCTTCTCCTGGGTTGCTGTATGAGACGTCTAAGAGTTAAGGTGTAGGTATGCAGTGGTTTTGTAGAGGACACGTACATGTTATCACCCGTCCTCAAATCTGCAATATGCTGAATATGACCAGCAGGAGTGTTACAAATGAACGCTTAAGTTATGGTTGCAGACCTGTCATTTTCAAACAAAAGTTTAAGTTCACGCAGCCGCAGGCAGAATCCACGTGTATAAATTATTCAGAAAATGTCAATGTCATGTTGTTGTTATCTTCGTAATAATATTATAAATTGCAAATGTGACGCGGCATCTAGATTTTCTAAACTATTTTTCCATATACAGGGTGTTAGGGTAGACAGTTGCATTACACCAAATGACACCAAAGTCTATTTTTATATTCTTTGTTAGCATGTAAGGTTTTATTTATACTGTATTTTTAACCGACTTCAAAAAAGGAGGAGGTTTCTCAATTCGACCGTATATATTTTTTTTTTTTTTTTATGTGTGTTCGCGGATAACTTCGTCGTTTATGAACCGATTTCAATGATTCTTTTTTTGTTGGAAAGGAGATATCCCAAGTGAGGTCCCATGATAAGGAAACCAGGATCTGATGATGGATCCCAGAGATATCGAGGGGAACCTTCGAAAATCGTAGTGCCGACTAGTGCGTTTGTTAATTTAAAGCACTACTATTAAATCGAACTAATGAATTTGCCACTGAAAATTGTGAAATAAACAAAATTTTAACAAAAAAATTAAAACCGCCTTCAAAAAACTAAAAAGTTAACAAATAATATTGCAGCCGATGACTTTCCCGTTCGCATCATAAGAACATTAATTTGTTTTATAGAAGTCGGTGTCAAGCCAAGCCAAAAAATGCAAGCCCTGTCGCGAATCGTACCGGCTTGACAGCGACTTCAATAAAACAAATTAATGTTCTTATGATGCGAACGGGAAAGTCATCGGCTGCAATATTATTTTTTAACTTTTTAGTTTTTTTAAAGGCGGTTTTAATTTTTCTTATGTACATTTCTGTATGGGTTTTTTGCCTTTAATAAAACATTTATTATTATTTATTTATTATTATTACTTTAAGGGGTGATTATACTCAGGATAATGAACAACTTTCCCAAAAAAACCTATAGGATATAGGTATGCAAAATAATTTTGGACTTTCCATACTAAATTCAATCAGCTGGGCGAACGTTTGTATGAAAAGTCATAAAATCTTTTTGCCAATTTCCTATTGATTTCTTAAGGAAAGTTGCTTAGTATCATGGGTACAATCACCCCTTAAAGTAATGCAACTGTTTACCCTAACACCCTGAATAAAATATTACTTTTTTAATACCGTTTTCGCGTGTTCTGCGTCCAACGTTTGTATGAAATTGACATCCCTGCAACCACCTTAACATTCATCTACCTAGTTAGTGGTTGCTGCAAGGATTCTGACAACTCCGAAAGACATAATGCTCGTGTGTATTGTAGGTACGTTGAGGATACATTTTTTTCTGTGCGCCGATACTCCATGCATTCTACTTGGTAAACTGAACAACTTTCACTATAGGACCAACTTCGAAATCGCAAAAGTAACAACTGTTCCATACAGTACGATGAGTAGAATGCATGTTTTAAAGTTTCTGCACTAAAAATGTAGGTATCCTGCACGGTTTTTTAAGAGGATGATCAGAATCAGACCATAAAATTGAACAACTATCTCTACAAGGAGACCGTCAGTTCTAATAAGAAGGACCCTATGTATGTATATCGATGAATAAACTTTTAAATTGTATCTAACTGCGATCATCAATATTGATAATAATAAGTATGTCGAATGAATTTGCTTTAGCTAAATCATTCTTTTTGTCGTAAGATATCTTTATTATCTACCCATAGAGTTTAGAATAGGTATGTAAAGAACCGGTACAATAATTAAGATTCCTGTATTTATTTATACAAAGTGTCGTACCTCAAATGCGAACCAGCCACTTTCCGCGATAAATAAAACGCACTCTTACTAAACATTTTTACAAAACACTGTTGTCAGTACGAAGCCAAAGATAACACTGAACCGACAAACATGCGCTTGCGCCGTATCAGTACATAATTATCTTTTACATTCAGTATTAAATTTTACTCCACTTAACATTAACAGCCACATGATATTATAGTACCTATACAGAGTGTTGTTAGGGTAAACAATTGCATTACTTTAAGGGGTGATTGCACCCATAGTATTGAACAACTTTCCCTAAGAAACCTATAGGAAATTCGCAAAAAAGAAATTACATTTCATACAAACGTTCGAACGCATTTAGTATGGAAAGTTAATTTTTTTTTTGCGATTTTCTTATAGATTCTTGGGGAAAGTTGTTTAGTATCATCGGTACAATCACCCCTTAAAGTAATGTAATTGTTTACCCTAACATCCTGTAGACTGTTAGATTAAATATATATATAGCTGCGGCCGTAGTATGATGCACGCGATAAGGCTCTATCACGTCTTTTATGTCGTTCGTTCGTGCACAAATAGAAAGAGGGCTAAGGCGCGACGCGTGTAATTTATCTATGGGCGCTATATCACGCTGCCATACTACGGCCGCTGGATTCATTGGTCAAGAATTTTCACTTACGCTATTAGACCGAGCCTCAGCATAACCACGTATAAGATAGCGACATAGAGTTGGAGATGTACAATTTACATACAATAGGGTATTGTTAATTTATTTATTGGATACAAAATGACAAAATACAAAAACAAACGCTAATTAAAGTGATTACATAATTATTAACATAATACCTAATCTATAAACTATTATTAAACTGTAACAGAAGTGTGTATTTACATTGAAGATACTTATTTACAAAGAAAGATTACGATTATGGTTTTTAGGTTACCTTGGCTTACAATTTTTAACAGTACAAATACTGACATGATTCATCAGTCGGTTTAGGGGATACAGCCGTTCAAAGGTCGGAACTTTGACTGGCTGTATCTCCTAAACCGACTGACAGAACTTGATAGTTTTTGTACTGTTCACATAGCTACAGTGCATACTATAATAATATCATACGATCAGCCGTGCAGCTTATCGTTAATTTTTTTACAGACCATTAATCATCAGTAACTCCTAAACCGACTGGAGTTATGCAGGCAGACCTGGTCCATCCCCATCACAAAGATGCTCTACACCCCATAAACACTGAATCAGCCTTGCTGCTGATGGTTGCAAAAAGTACACTTATCTCTTATACTAAATCATGGTTCAGCTGCGATTTATTTACCGCAATTGCTCTCCTAATCTCTTATCTGTTGCATTCTCTCTTTACGGCTTGAGGTATCATCCATTTCATTCGTAAGCGAAAAACATACTAAGAAAAATTTTTTTTTTCAGTGTAAATGAGAACTCCCTTATCACAATATTAAATAAATAACAACTAAATTACCTATCCGATATCTGATGAAGTTTGTCGTAGATTAGTGTTATTGGTAAGAATATTTATCTTTTTTATCTTATCTTATTGGTCGAGTAAAATAATTAAGATAGTATTATGTTTAATCTTTTAAAAAGTGCAGTAGTCATTGCCTAGAAATACAGGGTGTCATACTTAAAAGGATGTTTCAGATCAATTTCAGACCATAAAACAGAACAACTTTCACTATGGGACCAATAATGTAAACGCGAACAAAAATCGTTGTTCCGTAGAATCGAACCAAACAAAAATACATACAGCCGAACATAGAACCTCCTCCTTTTTTTTTAAGTCGGTTAAAAAAGATTTGACGTTTAATAAGTGGGCTTTAAGCTCCTATATTGAATAAATTATTACAGACAGACAGAATGGACGAAAGTAAGGGTTCCATGTTTGACTACGGAACCCTAAAAAAAGGACGAACATTACCGACCGCCCCATGTTCAACTGTCGTGTTTCAATGTTTGTAAGGAGGATTGGTATCCATTAGTTTATTTATATCCATGGTTTCGGTATACCTATGCCACCTTCTTTGAAATTCTACCTACAGATATGATTTCAAACTTCTTGGTTATGACCATGTTATGACATTAAAAATCAAATAATGTAGTCTTTGATCCGAATCAACAAACCAAAACGTCATCTGTAGGGAGTATTATATTCCTTGATATTGATCTGTATTATAATATTTGTTTTTATTGTAGAAAGTTATGAATCAATTTCGATAAAATTTATGTGGGACCACCTCTGAAGTATGATCCACCACACAGAAAGAGAATCCTCACAACAAACAGAAAAAGAATAACTACAAGATCAATTCATAATTGACGAGTAATCAGGTCGCGTATATATATTTGTTATTCTTGTAGAAAGTCATGAACCAATTACGATAAAATTTATATGGGACCACCTCTGGAGTATGCTCTACCAAACAAACAAATAATCATCACAAGATTCATTCATAATTGACGAGATATCGTGTCACAAACATACAAAAAAAAAAAAAAAAAACATACGGGTCGAATTGAGAACCTCCTCCTTTTGTTGAAGTCGGTTAAAAATGTGAACTTTTGTCATTTAGTCACTGCATTATTGTAACCATTAAGTTTTGTACATTTTGACACTTACACAATTAACCGAGAGATAAGTGTACTTTTTGCAACCATCAGCAGCAAGGCTGATTCAGTGTTTATGGGGTGTAGAGCTTCTCTGTGATGTGGATGGACCAAGTCTGCCTGCATAACTCCAGTCGGTTTAGGAGTTACTGATGATTAAAGGTCTGTAAAAAATTTACGAGCAGCTGCAAGGCTGATCGTATATTATTTTTGTAGTATGCACTGTAGCTATGTAAACAGTACAAAAACTGACATGGTTCATCAGTCGGTTTAGGAGATACAGCCGTTCAAAAGTCGGAACTTTGACTGGTTGTATCTCCTAAACCGACTGACAGAACTTGACAGTTTTTGTACTGTTCACATAGCTACAGTGCATACTACAACAATATCATACGATCAGCCGTGCAGCTGATCGTTAATTTTTTACAGACCTTTAATCATCAGTAATTCTTAAACCGACTGGAGTTATGCAGGCAGACCTGGTCCATCCCTATCACAGAGAAGCTCTACACCCCATAAACACTGAATCAGCCTTGCTGCTGATGGTTGCAAAAAGTACACTTATCTCTTATACTATTTGGACGTTCAGACATGTGAACAGCCATGTCCCGGAACGTTCAGTTTGATGGTCCGAAGCTGCCCCTTAGATATGTAGCATAATATTTAATTTTACACCCTGAATAATGGAAACCTAGTGGATAGAAATCACCAGCCCAGAACAACTATCTCGCTGCCGTACCGTCAAGTGAGAACCAGCCTTACGGGGATATAATTCTGAGCGCGCTCCGTACAAACGAAGTCTGGTTATATTTTCAACACTAACCAAATTAAAGTCAAAAGTCAATGACATTTTGCTGGAACAATCTAGAAACTAATCTCTATGCTTGCATGTTGTCAGTTTTTCGTTAAAATATAGGTACAGTTTCAATGCTAGGATTAATTTAAGATTTGGAAAAGAAAATGGATGGATTTTTTTGGGTTTTTGGGTATGGAAATCTTCAAAGCCGTGTAACTTTAAAAATAAGTTTTAAAATCTGACAACATATTATACAGGGTGTAAGGAAAATTATTATTAACCTTTAATTTAAACCACATACTCTACCCATCAAACTAAACAACTTTTACTAGTGTAAGTCCGGGGTAGTTGGCCGTAGTTTTTTCAAGATCCATTTTATATAAAACTACATGTTTGTAGATTGTAATTATTGTTTTTAATTAAACTTTGAATGTTACTCTATAGGATAATTAACAAAAATATAACTAATTTTGATGCGATCAACCTTAATTTGTTTGAGTATTAGTTCCTTTTTTTCATTTTGAACACATGTCGTCAAATTGAGAGCCATTTTGGTGCACCAAAAGTTGGAAAAAGAAAACCAATCAAACTAAATCCAATCTTCAGTAAGACGTGTTTCGAATAGTTTTCTCCACAGAAAATACAGTTCTTGTACCCTTTTCATCAGATGCATCGCGTAAAAGTGACTGTTCGTTATCGTCCATTAAATATGAATTTTATATTTTTTAATTAAATATGTATTCCGAAAAATATGAAAAAATATCTAGTAATACTATGGGCATCTCACCCTGACTATTTGTGACCATCTCTCTTAATTTTCAGGGAGAGATAGCCTCATCAGCCAAGTGACAAAATATATGAGCCCTTGTGGTTATTTTTAGGCTATGTTCAAGTACGATTCGTAAGCCATTCCGAAAACCCTTAAAAACGCATAATTTTTCAAATACTTCACGACCACAACTTGTAACATGAATGCCTTATAAAATATTCACAGTATGCAAAAGTAAAAAAGTGGATTTTACATAATTTTTCGTATTATATTCACGAATATTTTTTTGCCCAGGTGTTCGTATGTATTAAATACGACTTGAAGCGAACTTAGTGATAGCTAGCGACACCCAACAAGTGTTTTTCGATTTTTTTGAGTTGGCCATCTCTCCCTTACGGCCATCTCCCCCGGACTTACCCTATGAGAGCAAACCGATGGGAGCAAAAAAATTAATATCACGTCTTTTATCTCGTTCGTTCGCGCGCAAATAAAAATAGAGAGCGGAAGCGTGAAGCGCTATATCACTATCGCGGGTGGGCGTACTAGCCCCGCAGCGCCCGCGGCATGACGCCTCGATAAACGTTTTATCGCGCCTGCTAACTCGTTCGTTCGCGCGCAAAAAGAGAGCTAGGGCGCGATAGCGCTTTATCGCGCCGTCATGCCGCGGGCGCAGGTTATTGTAATAATCTCGAGCGTTTTTCGCTCGCTCTGTAGGCCTAGCATGCCACCCCCGAGAAAACGACAAAAATCGAGATGTGCCTCCATCTTTATTATTTTACGTATGCCAAAAAGAGCGCGCATGACGGTTTTCTCGTTTAAACGCTTTGTCGTGGGTGGCATGCTAGCCGTGCTGGGTTTTAGATTTTATTGCAACGACCTAACCTGGGCTTGCACCCCCTGGGAATAAATCATTGCTATGTGTCCACAAACGTGTAAAGTCCATAAGTACTCCGTAGTAATTTAACCAAGAATTATTAATATAGTACCTATTGCAAGAGTTTTCCTTATTGGCCACAAAGTTTTTATTAGTATAATAATGTTTTCCTAGAACTAAAAGGTAATTTATCCTCTTAAAAGACGTAGGTACCGCAAAATGATTCCTCGATCTCCTGTCTTACTCCTGTTTGGGTAGTACCACACATTTTAACAGACTCCAACAACAAGATTCATTTGGAATTAGCATTTACACATTTATACAGTGCACTGAAAAAAAAATTTGTTTACTTCAACCAACATCATGAATCCATATGAGCCTGTCAACATCATGACTTCTTCAACTAAGAGAACTTTGTTAAACGAATTCGGCTTGTTGTTAGAACTAACCATCTTTTGTTTTTAGTAAACAATAATAACGTAATTTCAATTATTTTGGTGCTAATTTAGAGAAATTATACTTCTTAGTGTTTTTCAGTGTGTGTAACAAAAAAATCTAGAATATTTAAAGGGGTGGTAAACGGTGGTTTAGAATCTAAGTTTGATGTTCTAAACTTTAGATTAGAACATCAAACTGAACAACATTCACTATGGAGTCAACGTCGAGAAAAATACTTAACTGCAGTTCCTACGTGTCAACTAGACTCAGATTTTTTCGTCTTTGTCTCTTATTTCTTTTTCGCGATTTTGATGTTGGCTCCATTGTGAAAGTTGTTCAGTTTGATGGTCTAAACCACTACTTCAAAATATATAACTAAGGTTTTTACATAATTGTAGACCGCCGAAAGTTATTTTCGTTACTTCCTTTAGGTATATAACAGTTGCCAGGAAAAAAGCGTGAATCACAAACAAAACCTGACCTTAATCCAATCAGGATAGGTCAAGAATGCATCAAGGGCATAAAGCAACTCGAAGTTAATGATGCAGACCCTGGTCCGGCGTATTCTTTTCGGTATCTGATCTTGGTGGTGGCTGAATCGAGGCCGGCTGCCCCCCCCTCCGGAAGTGGCGCGTGGGCCACACGCGACGTTAGCCCTCCTCCCCTCGCCGCCCTCACCTCCCCCCACCCTTCCTCCTACCTGTGACGAAACATGCAAATTTTCGTCGACCTCCTAAGGCCACGATACTGATCGAGGTAGGTGGAAATGCGTTTGAAATGTGTAGTTTTCCGCCCTTCTGATAATCCCAAACAAGGTCGAGGGGTGAAGGATGGAGGCTGACGGTCTTCTTTAATTCACGCACATTATTATAATTATGTTTTTTTTATTTAAAATGTGTTTTATGGTTACGGTCATTAAAAACGTGTTATGTATGACTGCTGCATGCTGCAATCATAGTAGATAAGAGGTCCCTTACAATTTTCAGGTTTTTTAGGCACAGGTGATGTATAATGTTAATTGTCATATGCATTGATTAAAATGTACATCGTCATTGTTTATATACCTACAGTTGTAACTTATTTCTAAATGCTAAGGAAAGTATCTTAAATACCTCTATGACATATATACATATAAAAAACGTTGATCAATGCTGAGTGAGGGTACCAGACCAGGTAGAGTATCAATGTGTTTGCGAGGTACTTCAATCTTTTCGATTAAACTAACATCATCATCATCATCTCATCCAATAGACGTCTATTGTGCTCTGTCTGCCCTCATCCATCGTACTCCTTTCACCATATTAAATTATATTTTTGATGGTTCTTTGGGTGGTATCTCTGATTACCGAGACCGCCTTATTTTATGCCTCTTGTATTTTTCTCTGTATTTTATTGGTTATGTTTTGGTGTAAAATAAATTATATTTGATTGATTGATTGATTATTACACCCTCCGGGAATATAGACGTGAGCATATGCTATGCTTTGAATGGACAGTCAAATTGTTGGTACAAAAAACCCGAATTGTAAAACAAAGAAATCACAAGACAAACCTCCGCGATAAGAATAGCGTGCTCGTCAAAAACAAAAACTTGCATATCAGCCATCATCACAAGAAGCCCCCTCGCTAACAAAGTCAAAAATAGGTCAATGCATGAGACATTTTGTGACATCGCCTTTGGAAGTTTGTTTATAAATCTAACTCCGCGCACCTCCGTCCTTTATTTACCTGAATCATGCAAGAAATCGGCTCACTGCGAGCTACGCAACCACGCTCCGTGCCGCAGTCATGCTCCGCCCGCCCCACGACTAACATACCGCCGAACCGTCAATATGCCTCGCGAAGTGTAGTGCTTCAAAACAGTGAGCTAATGAAGTGACCATGTCTCAAGCCCCCGGCGGCAAGAAAGGTGGCAAGGGCCCACCTAAGAAGGCATTGATACAAGATGAGGACAAGACAGCTGCGGCGAAGCCTTTGGAAGACAAAGATGAAACCTCCTCTAACAATGGAGATAAGAAGGAGATTAACCTCCTTAAGGAGCTTAACGGTGCGGATGTGCCCAAGCCGCCCAGTGCTGGAGTCAACATGCGGGATGCGGCGGCTAAGGTGCTGGTGCTGGCGCAGAAGGGCGAGTGGTCGGCCGTGGAGCAGACCCTCAAGGTCCTGGAGAAGCTAGTGGCCGCCGGTGGAGAAGATACTGTTACTGTGCCAATGGCTGGGATATTGGATCCGGTAAGTTATTTGATGCTTAATCAAGCAATCAATACTTTATTATACTACACAAAAACATAAGTAAGTTTTCAAACAGACAGGAAATACAGATGGCACAAAAATAGGCAGTCTTATAGCAAAAAAGCGATTGTTTCCAGGGCCCTGTTTAAGAAACGTTACAATTGTAATTTACAATTACAATTCAGGGTATATTGCTGGTTACTATTGACGCCAAACATGTAGTAGGTAATGTGTCACTAACATTATCAGCAATGTACCCTGAATTGTAATTGTAAATTACAATTGTAACGTTTATTAAATAGGGCCCAGACAATCTTATGTTGGGAATCACTCGAGACAACCCCATGTCTGAAACCTAGTTTAGCAATTGAAGGTTTTTTTGACTGTGAGTTGGATTGAACACGTGTCTGTAGTCCAAGAGTTAACGAAATGTTATTATTATACTAATTAACATTACATACTTTATTTATTTCCAATGTTCTCCGTTTCTATGGTAAGTGGAGTAGGTTACGGTAATTTACTTGCCTAAAGTAAAGGCACCTGACGTGATTTTTCCTAGTAATTAAAAATTGTACGAGAGAGCGTGATGGCGAACTACACGATATATTGGGGACCTTTTTATGTTGTTTGTACAAATTATTAAGTTGTCGATGTTTATAATTATAAGTAACAATGGAAACTTATACTTTAACTCAATTTTGTTATTTGCTTGAAAAAAAACCGGTATATTTAAGGAAACACCCTGTTTTCGATATTTTTAATCTACCACCGACCGCTTCGGATCGTGTTATCGCTATAGAGAAGACGCGGTCAGAAAATCAATCACACAACATTAACAATTTTAAAATTGTAACATTCTTAACTATTTTTTACGGTATCTTTAATGGCATTTATAGGTCACAATCATGCCATAAACTCTCGACCATAACATCTTTCGGGGAGGTCAAAACCTCTGCTACAAATACCAAACTATCTTGTTAAGCTTACTGTGGTAGGCACATTGACGGTTTCAAGATAGAATGGCTTTTCAAGTGATGAGCTGATGAGAGATAGGTAGGCTAGCTTTTCGCTCAAAAACCCTTATCCCTTAGTCGCCTCGTACGATACTCACGAAAGGGGCTGGTATTCTAAGCCATACGGCAGAGAGATAGGTATGTAAATATAATCATTTTATTTCCAAAAACTCATGGATTTACAGAGAGTGGGTATATCCCACTATAAGCGTTGACCATAACCACCAAGGTGAGTGGATTATCTTATATATAATAGCACATATCAATGAAAGATGTTAAAATTTAGATGTAGTATGTTTATATACCCGTACCTACTGTACCTAGGATCCTTATACAGGGTGTTAGGGTAAACAGCTGTTGCATTACTTTAAGGGCTAATTGTAGCCATGATTCTGAACTACTTTCCCTAAGAAACCTATCGGAAATTAGCAAAAAAAAAAATTGTGTTTCCCATACTAAATCAGCTGATCGAACGTTTGTATGGGAAATCATGATTTGTTTTTTTTTCTTCCCTTATGTGATCCTTTGGGAAAGTTTTTCAGTACAACCACCAATTAAAGTAATACAAGCTGTCGTAAGGTAATTTTTTTACACAATTTAACCCACTGGTAACAGCTTTTCTATAACAATACCTAATGATTTGATTGTGTACTTATAATGCCACTTTAAATAAGATGAGATAACGTTAAAAGCATAGTTAAATCAACACATTTATCGGTTCGATCTGTCCCTTGCTATCATCATACGCTTATAATAGAGAAAATAAACCGCTAGAAATAATTATTGAGGTGCCTATACCAAGGTCTAAAGAAAAGTATCATTACACCTTTAAACAAATATACTCTACCCATCAAAATGAACAACTTTTACTATGGGAGCAAACCTGTCAGAACAAAAAAAAATCTACTGTCTCATACATTTGAGTTGAGTAGGCGCTGCAGTTTAGTATGGAACAGCTGATTATGTTAATAATACTTTTCCTTGCAGCCTGTATAGGGTGCATCTTAATATGCAAACGGTTTTAAAAGTATGATCTGAACATCAAATTAAAAAAAAATTACATATGGGACCAATATCGAAAGCGCAAAAACGAAAAGTCTGCTGTAAATACATTTGGGTCGAGTAAGTTTGAACTTTTGTATGAAACATCATATTTTCTTTTCGCGATTTCAATGTAGGTCCAGAGAAAGTTGTTTTGCTTGATAGTCCGATTATCCCATTAAAAAACTGTTAAGTATCATATTAGGAAAGATACTTTATTGAATAAATTTTTCATGATTTATGCAAAGCTCTACCATTTAAGGAAAACTGTTACCGAGCTTCCACTCGGGGTCATTTTTACTAAACTTTTTACTAAAAATATTTTGTAGGGTTGACACCTATTCTAAAATCTTGCAATATTTAAACTTTGAAAGGAAATATTTCATTCATCCAAAACGTTAGAGCCGTTTCCGACAAACCATTCCAATTCAAACTCACAGTTTTTATTTAAAATAATATTGATCACTTAGATAGCTTTCTGACGTCTTTTTTTGACTCTACCACGGCTTTGGAAGGTGTTTGTAGAGAAGATGCGGCCAGAAACTGTCTAACACAAATCTTTTAAACAAGAAAATTATGCAGCTAGTTACTAACGTTGTTACAGTATTGTTAAGAATCAAATTACAGTACTTGAACATAATAATAACATTTAACTATTTGCCGGAAGATCCGAAGTTCTGGGAAATTTCGAGAAAGGTTCAAAATTGTATCGATAATTTTACAAAACTATTGTTACGTTACAATCGAATCAAATTGTATTATTTAAACCTTTGAACCTAATAGCAAATAGGGAAATATCGAGACCTCAGCCATCGTAAAAAGTTCAAACTTGATTCGACAATTTTCACATTTTTACCGCGTTACTCTCAAAGATTGTAATGTTGAATAGTAAGTAATATACCACAGATATTATAATACAAGTATATTAAAAGCAAATCCGACTTATACTACACTACACTGTGCCTACCATGCGCCTACTTAAATAGATATCGATACGAAACCAATGACTGACGAGCAAATTATCAATGATTCTCCTCCATTCACGCTTTTGATTCGAATCCACTTCGATTCGCGATTTATAATTTGTTCCGACATGGAACGTTGCTCACGAAGAAAAGGTACTTGAGTGCTTTTTTTGAAAACACATCCTAATTTGATTACGAAAGATTTGATATCGAACCGTCATCGTTGCCTCCTGCACAGGAAACGAGGCTATTCCCAGTAGACCGCCACGGCTTCATGGTGCCGGTGGGTTCAATTTGAAAATACCTACATACATAAACGTACGACCATATAGAACAGTTGCAATTTAAAACATATAAACAGGATGCAGACAATAATAGGAATTCTCACAGTAATCAGAATTGTTAATCTCCTGAGTTAAATCAAGATAAAATTGAAAAAATTAGATTAATTGCATCAGGCACCTTGGCAATTGTTACAATGTCAATGTCGAGATGTGTTGTCTGAGTAATACATACAAAATACATACATACAAACATACAAATGCAAACATATCATCATCATTATCTGATTCCCGTAATACCTACAAGCGTTGCCTAGTGCAGTGATCTAAGTAATAAAATGCAAATGTAACCTTGACTAGCAAATAAATATTACTATTACTATCTCCGCCTATGGGCGTCCACTGCTGGACATAGGCCTCCCCTAAGGATCGCCATAACGACCGGTCCTGCGCTGCCCTCATCCAACGGGTTCCCGCCGCCTTCAATAGGTCGTCGGTCCACCTTGTGTGCCCACCCTACCCACGCTGCGCTTTCCGGTACGCGTTCACCACTCGAGAACGCTTCGGCCGCATCGGCCATCGGTTCTTCGAGCCATTTGCCCCGCCCACTGCCACTTTAGCAATTCTTTGTCAGTTACTCGAGCTGGTTCTTCTGCGGATCTCTTGAATCTCTTCATTTCTGATTCAATCTCGCAGGGAAACTCTGAGTATAGCCCTCTCCATCGCCCTTTGGGTGACTTTCAGCCTTTTTTTCGGCCAACTCGACCCAAATGTAGGACCTATTTTGTTGTTGTACGCCAATTTTTGAAAAAATCGTAGATTTTGTACTTCGTATGTAGTATATTATTTCTCTGAATGCTGCAGAGCAATTTTTCCATCATCTAAAGAAAAACGGTGGATGCACTGGTTTTTCGGATCGCGTCGGATCGGTGTCGGTCGATCGGAAAGAGATGTTTTATTTTAGAAAATTCTTTAAAATATATTTCTATTTATTAATCCTATTTCATTCCACTGCTAGGCAAAGGCTTCCCCTTTAATTCTCCAACCATTTTTGTTCTGGACCAGCTCATCAAAAGCATCCAGATCATCCCGTCACCTCTTTTCAGGGCGACCTCGACGCCGACGACTATTTTCTGAGATCCAGGGCGTAAAAATCTTTTCCACCTCTCCTGGTGCATTCGACAGACATGGTCGGGACACTGCCACTTTAGTCTAGCTCTAAACTATCTTGTTTAAAATAACTATGACCCAAAACCTGTAACGTCTTTTAGTTTTGGTAAAAAAGACTGACTCCAATTTCGCTACTGTCCTTTGTAGAAATTGTCGAATAAAAACAAGCAAGCTTCGGAAGAACTTAATAAATATTACGTCACAAGACATTTTCTTGAAAATGAGTGGACATTTTTAACATTAGGTATACCAATGTCTCTAAGCCTAAGTTAATCTGAATTAGAAAACAAGTTTAAGTTCCCTATCTAATCTAAACTATTATAAAACTGTAACAGAAGTGTGTCTGTACATTGAAGATATTTACAAAAAACATAAACCTCCTTCTGGCGCAGTCGGTTAAAAAAAGATTACGATAATAATATGGTTTTTAGGCTTCCCTGATTCCAAATCACAAAATTTTGGACTTTTTGTATGTCTGTTTGTTTGTTTTTTTGTGTGTTTGTTTGTTCGAGCATCACGAAAAATCTACTAAACCGATTTTGATGAAACTTTTTCGTTTGATAGCTTATGATCTGACTTAAAATCTGGTATATAATTTATGCGGACAAAGTCGCGGGTAAAAGCTCGTTCAATATATTCCCAGTCTGCGTCCGGAGGTTGGCTTGTTCGATAGCTTAGCAACGATCGCGTGTAGGAGTCGAGACATCTTTCCACGTTTTTACTGTCAGCGGATCCGCTTACTGGCAGATCGATCAGACTATTGCTATGTATGATTTGTTTTGATGTTTAGCTCGAATATCTGAGGGGTGCTTTTGAGTCGTTTTGAAGGGTAACGACCCGTACACGTTTTTTTCAGTGTTCAGTATTGAAATTTGAAAAAATGTAACTCTTAATGGAATAACCTCGGTGTCTGTCCGTTCGTCTGATATTGGCGTTTTCTTGTCGTTAACAACAACAATTTTTCCCTTCCCTTTAGAGATAATGTATCGGTAGAATTATTTCTCTTATGTATTCCTCGGTTTAATTTCAGATATAACGGTACGGTACGGTTTTAAGGGACAGCCATCCGCAAACGGTGAACTCAGACCAACAATCTGAACAATTTTCACTATGGAGCCTACCTCAGGAAACGTGAAATAAATTAGCTTTTTCTTACAAAACTGCTGTACCTATACAAGACTCAAATGTATGGGACAGCTGACTTTTTATCGCGTTTCCTGAGTAGAGGTAGTGTAGTGAACGTTTCAGGATAAATAATGACGAATTAAATGCTGATATGGGGCTAGGTGGCTAAGCCTCTAGTTTCGCCTAAATTATAACTTATTCCATAATCGCCTCGTACGACACCCACTCGAAAAAACGGGGTGGTCTCTATTATAAACCGGGAATCACCCAGTAAATTACAGTTCCTAAAACTTGACTAATACCGTCAATTAACCATTCTAATAAAAAAACACAACATAATTTTCTCAAATACCTGCGTAGCGCATACTGAACTCATTTCCCTGCCATTCAAGTAATTATGAACAATTTTTTTACAAGATGTTCTATTTCTAGAGGCAGCATAAATAAGTTTACGATTGGGTTACGTGCAGAGTGCCGCCGGTAAGTGTAACGGGCTCAATTAAAAAAACTAAATCTTATGTGGTCAGCCCCTGGGCCGGGTGACAAACTGGTGTATCCTGAATAAAAGTACTTTGGAGGCAGTCAAATATTGAATTAGATAAGCCACTATTTATGGACTGTTATCAATGCTGTACGCAGTAGAGATGTTAAAGTGAATGCAGGATCTGAAAACCCAACGTTAAAAGGTATGTTGTAGGTATAACTATTGAGCTAATTATTCGAAAAGACGGACGGAAGACTTGTCTTAACGCAGGGTTTCTTAACCTTTTTCTAGTCATGGACCCCTCTCAAAATTTCAAAGAGCCCACGGACCCTTTAAAAAAACCGGCTTTTATTGTTTCAATCAGCTTTTATTGTTTGCAATTAAACTTACATACATACATATGCTCACGCCTATGTCCCACTACTGCGGTAGGCAGAGACAACAGATCGCCACATGCTACGATTCGGACACACATCTCTCGCCTCCTCAACATCCATAAGTCTCTTCATACAAGCTCGTCGGTTCCGGGTACATTTTATTTGGCCCTTCTTTAGTACGCATCCGATTTGGTCAGCGTACGTGCGCCTAGGCTTCCATTCACACTTGCCTTGTAAATTTCATACGTCAACCTACTTTCACACATTCTTTCTACATAGCCAAACCACCTCAACATGCCTTTTTCAATCCTGGTCACTACATCTTCTTTCAGACCACATCTTTCTCTAATCACACTATTCCGTATCCAGTCCTTCAAAGTCACACCACACATACTACGCAGGGACCGCATTTCAACAGCATTTATTCTAGAATGATTGATAGTGCAAACGGAATCAGAACTAACATAGCTCGTTTTACAAGTCGGGGGTAAGCATTTGGCTGTTCCCGGCTCGCAGGTTTCATTACAAACGTAAGTAGGCTTGCCATGGACCCCCAGCTTTCATCACACGGACCCCTTAGGGGTCCACGGACCACTGTCTTAACGGATACGCTTGATTTAATAGAGGAGAACTTAGCTTAACGGATACACGGCATCTTCCACTTTCTTTTTTCACGGCAATATTCTGTGGCAGTTCGAATTTGTACAATATTTGATATACCAAAACAATATATTTGCTCATTGCTATATTTTTCATCCAAACACTATATAGCCTCAATGAAATGCTGAAGTGACCTAGGCCTAGGGGAGCGTGTAATTTATCTATGGACCTAGGCTTCCGCGGCTTGTGATTCATCAATTCATCATTATACAAATGACAAACATAACCAAACATAAACATAGACCAAACGTGTTTTGAAATGACGATTACGTAGTGAACTTGGATCGATTTTAGTCTATATCAGATTTTATGTACGATTGGTGACACCTAGATGTTGTCCACGTGGTTGTTCTGAAGTTTCAGAATATCTCTGACTACCCCCTCGGGGAATATAGTCGTGAGCATATGCTTATGCTTATGCTGGTAACACCTGTCTAAAACATCGGTGAAGAAAGACATCATTGTGAAGAAACCTCTACCACTAACTTGCCTCCACCATTCCGCACTGGGCCCGCGTGGTAGAGTATGCCCACTTCCTCTCACCTTTATTTTTGAGAGGAGGTCTTTGCCCTGCACTGGTTCTGAGATCCTACAGGCTATTACTTACTACTTACTTATACAAGATACAACTTATTATGCTGACTGTTTTTTAAGGGGAGGAGCAGCCCATTAAACTGAACAACTTTCTCAATAGGACTAGCATTGAAATCGCGAAAAAAGTCACCTATTCCATACATTTGGGCAGAGTTGTCATTTTGAATGAAACAACTGTACTGTTTTTTTTTTGCGATTTCGAAAACATGTTACGCGCTTAGAGAAAGTTTCATGGTCTGATCATCCCTTTAAAACCCGTTAGCATAGGTACTAAGAAGGACCCAATATGCTAAAACTGAATATAATTGAATTTCTGAGATACGACACTTGTGTTTGGGCACAGCTTGCCAGTGGCGTGCGCAATGTATGTCAGACGGCGCCACGTACCTACTGCCCCCTACCCGGCTACTACTTGCTATGCTTTGATCAATTTTCGGTCAAACTGGATCTTCGTGAAATAACGCAAATCATGCGCGAAGAGCCGAAGACTGTAAACTTTGCGGTTAGTTGAATTGGTGATGTGATGGATGACGTTAGAATGTGTCTACATCAATGAGGTCTACATACATGTTAACTAGATAAGTTATATATAAATTAAGGCATGAAAAAAAAAACTTCCACATCTTCAGAGGTCCGGATTCAAAAGTAGAAATTACTAGTAAAATTGACAAATCATCCAAAAAGCAATAACAAAACGACACCACGGCAGCTATTTTCATCTAATATTTATTTATTTATTTAATTACTCATGCAATCAATGCATTTTGCCAACGTAGTCGTAGCTTATTGATGCCCTGTTTGAAAAAGTCTGCTGGACGCGAGGCAACAAATTCTTCAAAGGCATTTTGTTATTGAACTTTTTCCCCGACAAGAAGTTATTCAAATTCTGGAAAAAGTTGAAGTCTGTAGGGCAAGGTCTGGTGAGTACGGTGGATGACGGAGAACTTCCAACCCCAGCTCCTGTAACTTGGAGACCATCTGCTGTGCAGTATGAGGTCGCGCGTTATCGTGCAGGAGCAGCGGAGCCGAACGATTGACCAAAGCTGGTTGGAGATGTGCGAGCTTTTTCATCATTGTGTTCAGTTCTTCACAGTACACATCTCCAGAAATGGTCATCCCGTTTGGTAAGAAGCTGTGATGAATTAAACCGGCGCTAGACCACCAAACAGTGATTATCACTTTTTAAGGGGCCAGTTTTCGTTTGGGGCATTGTTTAGGTGCTGGACCAGGATCTAACCAACTTACTGAGCGCTTGCGATTGTCGAACAGAATCCATTTTTCGTCGCTAGTAACAATGCGATTCAACATGCCTTCCTCTGTGTGCCTGTTGAGCAGTCGTCTCGACGCGTACTTCGTTCTGGCGATCATTCAATTCGTGGGGCACCCATTTGTACCCCCCCCCCCCCCTTTTTTACCTTGCCAATTAGATGCAAATGGACCAATATTGTTTTGAAGCTAACATCGAAAGCTGCTGCTAATTCAGCTGTAGATTGAGAATCATCAGCTTCCACAATCGCCTACTAAAGTTAGCGGCCGACCAGAACGGTAATTTCATAGGTAAAGACCTATTATCACTGAGGTCTTTTTTGGTCGTTACGGAACGTATTTGGCTTGGTTGAACTGATAGTGTGTTTGATTTCGTTTTCTTCCATTATCATAATATTGTACGGTTATATATTATATATCTATTATAGTGAATTTTCATTAAAATAAATACAATGGATGCGTAGAAGATTGAATAGTATCTAATAAGAAAAAAAGAAAGATTATGAGTTTCACACACTTGATACAAAAGGTATCATAAGGAGAAATACCTTTCCCCCACCTTCTACAGGTTACAATACAACCAATTTAGGAAAAAAATCCCGAAAATGATTAACTTTAGCTTAATATATTGGTTTTTATTAATAAATAAATATAAAATAATAAAAAGTGGCTAGAATAAGTGGCTAAGATAGCCACCGAATTTTTGTTTTGTAGCTGACAAGTTCGAAATAATGTTGCTATATCTAGCTAAAGTGGCTAAAGTGGCAATCATTGCCACTAGGTTGGGAAAAGTTTTCGTACCTACCTATTAGGTGACGTCGTATTCCAAGTTTACAACAAAAATTCCGGAATATTTACAAGAATGTGCCCTTGCTGTCAGAACTTACAAAACTGTCGTAAATATCCTCCACTATAATAAAGCTTAACCTCTGCATTCCTTTAATTCTTTTGTCTTTGCATAATGTTTTGGTAGAATATACCTGCAATGTATCTTTACTATAAACTTTTTATGTGTTATAATTATAACACCTGGGTTGTCCCTTTTTGCCCTTTTCCCTTTTATGAAAGGGAAAAGGTCAAAACCCTGCCCTTGTGGTACAGTGGCGAGTAACCTTGCCTGTCGTGCAGGTGGCGATGATTCGATCCCCGTCCAGGACGACTCGTACCAATGAGAATGAGTTTTTCGGTACGATTTGTAACATCACTGGATTTTCGGTGAAGGAAAACATTGTGAGGAAACCTACAACTGTCCATTACAAGTGGTGACGGGCTCACTCTCCGTCACACTGGACAGAGTTACGGTACAAGTGAAAGGTGGATGTTCTGAGGTTTCAGAATATCTCTGACTACCCCCTCGGGGAATATAGTCGTGAGCTTATGCCCTTTCCTATCCAGCAATTTTTTTATTCATAATGGGTTTGCGCTGGGCTTCAGCTCACCTGATGGAAAGTGTAGATGAAGCCTAGGATGTAGCGCGCTCGCCCAGAAAAAGCCTATTGCATAAGACCCCCTTTACTCCTTTTTAGTGTTCCGTACCAAAATTGGAAAAACGGAACACTTATGGAATCAGCTCGGTGTCTGTCCGTCTGTCCGTCCGTCCGTCCGTCCGTCTGTCACAGGTATTTTTCTCAGAGACCGTAAGACATAGGAAGTTGAATCTCGGTACAGATATAGCAATTGGTGGTCCAATATCATAAATGAAGTAAAAAAAGCTAAATTTTTATATTGGGGGGCAATTTGGGGAGTAAGAAAGAGTAAATAAAAAAAAAATTCTGCCCTATGGTGTGGGGTATCAATTATTATTGAAAGCTTATGAAAACACGAGTCTAAAAAAATACTTTTCAAATTTTTTATAATAACTTTGTTTAACAAAATTTTCAATTCAATCCGAGAAATTGCTGTCCCCACCTCTATTTTAAAAAATATAGCCGTATAAGATCTGAAAAAAATCATAAACATCAGAAATGACGTGTAGATGGCGGGAAAATTATGAGGGTGGCTCTAACTTGGATAGTTTTTTTTCTATACCCAAAAACTAACACCAGAGAGACCAGTGTAAAATGATCTTCAGTTACTATGTGACCACATACTAAGTAAGTGTCAATTTATAGTGGTATATTCAATGACCCATGTTTAAACAACTGGTAGTACGGAACACTAATTGCCCGAGTCCCGACTCGTACTTGGCCGGTTTTTCTAACCCACCTTGACTTGACCAATTATTTGACCATTTCGATAATAGGGAAACTCGAAAATGTCTTCGTTTGAAATATAAAATGTTTCGTATTATTATAGTTTTTGAGCCAAGAACTAATTTCTTGTATCAAAATTCAAATTTTTCTTTTAATGAAAGAAACTCTCTCATTCATAATGCGAAAAGCAAATCTTTCGAACCCAGTAAATACAATTCTCGTCACAAGAAATTCAATCTTAATAAGGCCACTCCTCCCATTTGCAAGGCTCTCTTTCTTACAAGCAAACTTTTGCAATTAGCCATCCCGCTTCAATTGCGTGGCGCCGGTCGGAATTTTCCGTTTTCTTTGAAAACCTGTATGATTTTTTATGAATTTTCAAAAAATAAGAAAACCACGTCATTCTATATTATATTGTGAAGAATATTATAAATTTTCATATTCTTCTGATCAACAATGTAAGAGTAAAACGGTTACAACTGGAAAAAAAGAGGTGACTTTGGATTAGTTTTCCTTCAGTTTTATTAATTAAAATAGATTTCGAGAAAAACCACATCACTTCTCATATCCTGTACCTAGATTGTTTAGTTTTATTTTCTGCTTATAAAGTGTCATAGTTAATGTATAAAATGGTTACAAAGTTACTCAAAACCAAGCGGACGCCCCTTAAACATTCTTCAGCTTCAGTTTCATTTTGAGATTAAGAAATATCAGTTGAAACATATTTGGTTCTTGTTTCTAGAAAGTATCCA
This sequence comes from Agonopterix subpropinquella, assembly GCA_922987775.1. Classification (NCBI taxonomy): domain Eukaryota; kingdom Metazoa; phylum Arthropoda; class Insecta; order Lepidoptera; family Depressariidae; genus Agonopterix; species Agonopterix subpropinquella. The sequence goes on along the minus strand of OV277703.1, from coordinate 19,188,230 downwards.
CAGAAAACCGATACTCTGTGGCTCCACAGGGCTATAAAAAAAGTTATTAAAAATACAATTGCTATAACTTATATTTATTCCGCTCCAAGAAATACAAGCCCTAAAAGACCGAACTTGTAAAAATGTTTGTGTAAAACTATTAACCAGGGTTATAAATAACAGATAAAACTTAGATAAAACTATGTATATAAACATCTGAGCAAGGTCTGAGGGGTCGTTTAGACCTCCGGGGTGGTAGCACCAACGCAAACGACACCTATTTCCGCCACAAAACTATATTTTCACCAATTTCACGTCCCGGCCTAGTTAATTTTTTCATGTAAATCGAATATAAGGGGTGTTAATCTGTGCTTCTCAAACTTTATTGTTAAAGTTCGCCACTTGTTTGATATATTTTTTATGTATGCTCTTATTTCTTTACTAGTAGCGCCCGCGACTTTGTACGCGCAGACCACTGATTATAAATACTCATAACTTTTGATTGAATGAACCGATTGAGATGAAATAAAGCCTACATGTAAATACAAACTAAGTTCTATGCTTTTGTGGAAATCCCATCCAAATCAGCTCAGTATTTTTTAATTGATACACAAACAAACAGACAAACAGATAAACAGACAAACACACAAACAGTCATCATTTTTACAAAATAGTCTTAATGTATTCCAGGTACGTATCCTGAATCCTCCTCAATTAATTTATTTGAAATATATTAAATGTACATCATCGCTAAGCTTACAATTTACGAAAGACCGGCTACAGGAGTGCGATTTTTTTAAACTTATTTTTTGAACTCAGCAGTTGAAAATGTCAATATTACTATGGAGACGTGCATCTTTCTACTGCTGATTTGACATAAAAAAAATCATACTCCAGGTGTTCGATTTTTGAAAGTCGATTTGACTTTACTTGATTTCGGTAGTAGAAAGATGCGTATCTACATTCTCAACTGCTGAGTTCAACGTATGAGATTCAAAAATCGCACTCCAGGGCCAGATTTTAAGATAAATCGTAAGCTTTAAAAAAAAAGTTTAATCAAAATCGATTCAGTATAGAGAGAACGATCAGATGTACAGTATTCACTATTCTATTTTACAGTTTTATAATACACGAGCTTTTACCCGCGACTTCGTCCGCATAAATTATATACCAGATTTTAAGTCAGATGATAAGCTATCAAACAAAAAAGTTTCATCAAAATCGGTTCAGTAGTTTTTGCGTGATACTCGAACAAACAAACACCCAAACAAACAAACAAACAAATAAACAAACAAACAAACAAACAGACAGACAAAAAATCCAAAAATTTGTGATTTGGAATCAGGGACAGGTAAAACCCATGTCGTAATCTTTTTTTTGTAAATATCTTCAATGTACAGATACACTTCTGTTACAGTTTTATAATAGTTTAGATACACATACATACAAGAACACACTGCCGTAATTCCCTTTTGCGGTAGTCAGAAATATTACTACAACTACCAACATAATTGTACAATAATAAATTAATAATATATACAGATGTTGTTTTTTTACAGTTTTATAATAGTTTAGATACACATACATACAAAATATCACTGCCGTAATTCCCTTTTGCGGCAGTCAGAAATATTACTACAACTACCAACATAATTGTACCGTGAAACCGGCCAACTTTGCCCGCTTTTTTAGATTTCTTAAGATTTCAGGAACACTATTTAAAACAAAAGAAAACAAAACCATTGCATTCTTCGTTATCAAAAGCATAAACTGACAAAATATGGCGCCAGTGCATTCAACAGAAGCTGAGAAAATCGCTGTCAAAGACCCGGGCAAAGTTACCTTGACCTTCGTCCAACATTGCTCACCCTTAATATCTCGGTAACTATAGGCTTTGAGAATAAGATATGTTATAGAAGGTGGTGAAATCTTGCCATACAAAGCAAGGGAGACATTTCTCATTATTTTTATTCATAATATTGAGGTGGGCAATGTTATACTCCACATCAGCTATGTTTTCATACAAACGAAATTGGTGAGTTAGGGTTGAACCTCGCACATAAATATAAAAATTGGCAAAATTTTAAATAGAATAAAGAAATTATATTTCACCTATTAAATTATCATGATTTTACGACCTATAAATAGTAAATCGATTGGAAATTAGATCCGTTAAAGGAAACTGACGATATCTAGCGAAAAAAAGTTAAATATCGACGATAATAAATTACATGCAAATACTGAATAGAGTTTCGGTACTACGTACTAGTGAAACGTGGATGTTCTACGTTTTCAGAATATCTCTGACTCCCCTCAGGGAATATAGACGTGAGCATAATGCATATGTATGCATGCATGTATGAATGGCATGCAAGTAGGTGTCAACCCTAGCACTGTTTTTGTAGTGGGCAATGTTGTCACCACGTTGCTCACGAAAGTTCGGGGAACATTGCCCACTTCATTTTTTCATAGATTCGTCCACGTATGGATCTACAATTAGCACCAAACGATGCGCCTGGAAACCGTTTATCACTAGTAATGACATAGCCTTCCTGTGTGACGTTTTGGTCCGACACGGACAAAAAACGTAAACTATGATTTTGGCACCACCTCATACAGGTCCCACTTTAGACAGGTGTTGCTGGCTAGTGAGTGGACTTAGCCACGCTCTTGCTAAATATATGTTTCGCTTTGCGCAAAAGAAACAAAATATCTGCTATCTTCAATACTTCTCTTGCAATTGAATATCAAAGTAATTTTTTGGTTTTGGGCAAAGTTATACTCCAAGGGCAAAGTTGGCCGGTTTCACGGTACAATAATAAATTAATAATAGATACAGATGCTGTATTTAATAATATAATATATTATGTATAGATGTATGTATTTTACACAATGGTTGGTCAGATGCATGCACCGAACATAATGGGAGGGCGGAAACGGAAACAACTACTTTTATAATTATTACGTTTTATCTCTGTGGGTTTATGTTGTTATTGCTAACAATATCTCGATAACAAATAAAATACCAGATAGACAATCACCGCTCCGAAAATTGCATAACAAAAGATGCACAACTTAAACTAATTATGTTTTTATCATAGAGAATTCACACGCTCCCCTTGGTTTTTATCGATCGATCGTTAATTATAGAGATCTAAGAAAATACCCAATATGAATGACAAAAATATGTGGTCTTGAAAATGTAATTTAATATTGTATTTATAATTATTATTGTACTTTGTATATTTTGTTTTGTCTAAAAGATGTGTGTTGCAGAGCTTCTGGCCTCATCTTCTCTACATCGGAACACTTTCCGACGCGGTGGTAGAGTCCCAAAATGATGTCGGAAAACTATCTAGATTCTAGTCTAGATGATGTTATTATGAATTTAAAAAAAAATTGTGTGAGTTTGAAATAATTTGTAAAGCCTATGTAAAAAAATATAGATACAGTAAGTATTCGGCAGCTACTATAGGAGCGTGTCACCTATTATCCAACACGAAATATGAGCCTATGCCGACTACCTTCATATTAGGCGATTCGCACCGCTGCAAGAGTAAACTGCGCTATACTACCAGTGGCGTAGCGTGGGTTTCTGCACAGACCGATTTTACCGCCCCTTTATCTTTATAAGAAGACCTACACAAAAAATAACGTAGCGAGCTCGACATTTTTTGCACATTGATTCGGGTTGTTATCACACATCTTTTGATTTATCCATGCAAAATAGAATAGAAAAAATAGAGAGCGAGCGGAGCGAGCGCGACTTTTTTTTAAATCTTTATTGAAAAGAGCTTTGTCGCAAAGCGACTATGCCGCTCAATTTTTCTTCTTGATCGAATCGGTTAAAGCCAGGGCCTCTACCCGGACATTCGATAGATAGAGCTCAATCGCTATATATTTTACCTGAATTTGCCGCCCGGGGCATTTGCCTCCCCTTGCCCCACCCCCTCACTACGCTACTGTATACAACATCTAATAAATAGCGAACGGGAGGGCGATTTTTGAAACTCACACGCTGAACTCAGTAGTTGAAAATGTATGGAAATACGCATATTTCTACCGCTGATTTGACTTTCAAAAATCGCACCCCTGGAGTATGATTTTTGAATGTCAAATCAGCAGTAGAAAGATGCGTATTTTCCATAGTAATTTTGACATTTAAAACTGCTGAGTTCAACGAATGAGGTTCAAAAATCGCAATCCTGGCGTGAAATTTAAAGTCTAAGATCACCGAATGCAAAAGCAACAGGTGAGCAGATACCGTGGTGGTGTATGTAGTGATAACATGAAAAAAATTACTGAAAATTCTGTTTTGGTTCTAGAGGCTGTAACACCAAACACCCTAGTAATATTTAAAGAGGTGATTTAGACCAGAAAACAGAACTTTCACTATGGAGTCAACACCGAGAAAAAATAAAAACGTTTAGCTGTTTCATTCAAAACTTCAATTAGGCACCTACTGAAAGCAACCGTCGAGAAAGAATAAAAACGATTAGTTGTTTCATACTAGACTAAACTTCAGTTCCTACTCGACTCAAATGTATGGGAAATCTGACTTTTTTGGCTTTGTCTCAGTTTGATGGTCTACAGGGTGTTTTGTTACACGTTCTGTTTCCGACGATACATTTTCATCTCATTGGTAACAGTTGGAGAGCCGCTGGTCGTCGGTTTGACGGAGTGACCGTTTGTGTGTCAAGGGTAAGAGGGCATGAGTTTTGCGTGCGGCTGCGGCCCGAGCTCGTCGGCAATCGATGGGAGATGTGACCTTCGCTCCTACCGCGACATCCTTGGGTTCGTCGGTCCTGTTTGATGCATTGGCGTATACAGGGTGAAATTGATATCATTAAATGGAACACACACATACGCACATTACGCGCACGCGCACGCATTAGCATCCTTTTAAAACTAAGAATCTAACCATCAAACTGAACAACTTTTACTATGAGAGCAAACCGATCGGAGCAAAAAAAATCAGCTGTTCCGTACTAAACTGCAATATCTACTCGACTCAAATGTATGCAATGGCAGATTTTTTTTTGCTTCTATCGGTTTGCTCCCATAGTAAAAGTTGTTCAGTTTGATGGGTAAAGGATGCTAATGACATCAATTTCACCCTTTAGAAGGAGGACGACGGTGGGCCGTGCCCAGACCAGAATTATCTCGTGCCCCTCTGGATATTGGGTAACCAAATCCAAAATTCTTAGGTGAACACTTGCATAATTTCACTACAGTTAGTTCTAATCACAGCCCAGTCGTGGAAAGACAATATGCTAACGAGCTCGCTTGATTTTTACATAGGTGCGCATAATTTGTACCGTAAACTACAATCGATTTGTTTTATGGAGCAAACTTGTGCACTCTGCTCCCAAGAGTTTTCTGACCACAAATGAGTAGGCTGTGCTAAAAAATTTTGAGCTCCGTTTATTATTATTATTAGTTTATTTTGTCGCAGGTAGGTATTCTCTGTATAGAAAAAGGCAGCAAATTCAGTCTCTGCCCCGAGTGGCTGAAACCTACACTACGCCATTGGGGGCCAGGCCCCACCTAAAGCCCTAACCCTAACCCCTAACCCCAAACCCCTAACCCTAGATACGCAAATGGTCTGATGAAAGGAGCGGTTTGGTAGAGACGGAGAAGAAAGCTCTCTGGAAAATAAGGCTTTTACTTCCAAGAACTTATCGGAAGTATTGGAAGTATGTGAACATTTTCTTGGAATTTCCATGTTATTAATTTACTTCAACATTCCTTCTTGCGGATGTCGTAGGTATACGTTTTGGGGTTGCAGTTTTTTGTGGACAAATGCTAAAAGGAAGTTTTGCATAAAACAATGTTTGGTGGTAGTAATATTTCTGACAACCCCCAAAAGGAATATGGTGACACAGTATAAGAAAAGGAACGAACACCTACGACCCTTCCGGCCGCAGTATGGCAGCGTGAGATAACACTATCGCGTCTTCACTTCTATTTGCGCCATATCATACTATGGTATAGGCAGCGTGATAGACCGCAGACTAATAAATTTTGATCTATTGTATTCTGTTTTAACTTAACCTTAGTTTACCTAAGTCACTGCAATAAATTAATACTTAATTAATTTGACTATTGGCCTCGATTCGGAGTGTACCACGACTAAACTAAACTAAATGTATTCCTGTCACTTTCTAAATAAGATTAAGAAAAGAGACAGAAAACCAACAGCTGACTTTAGTGTTGTCAAGTGACGTTAAATGCGCAAAATAAGATGCCATCCATAATGTACGCCATCTTATTTAAGTCGTTTTTGGGCGTTTAACGTCACTTTGACAGCACTAAAGTCAGCTGTTGGTTTTCTGTCTCTTTTCTTAATCTTATTTTAGAAAGTGACAGGAATACATTTAGTTTAGTTTAGTCGTGGTACACTCCGAATCGAGGCCAATAATCGTGATTAGTTGCATCCCTAGTTTTGAGGCAAAAATGTTTTGTTATCATTTCAGCAATGAATGAAAGCGCTAACGTACTCATGGATACATTTTAATAATCTTGTTTTGGTAGTGAGTGTGCCCGTGCAGTGGGTTGACATCGGGTTCAGTAAGTATTAAATTTTACAAACAAATTATTAGGTACTTAATATTTTGAAAAAAATTACCTTTATTGAAACCATGATAATTCGATTCTGCTCTCGATTCTAAACAAACTACTTTCTAGTTTTTCGTTAATTCATTAACACGTTGTATACAAAACAATCAAAAAACACTGTAAGTAGTATGTATTATCTATTTCAGGTAGGTATTTATTTTATAAACAAAATGTCTGTACGTTTTAAGTAACAGCCGATTTACCAAATCCCGTTATTTGTTTTTTTACAACTAAATACAAAACAAGACTTTTTAAAATTCGTTGATTGTTATAATTATGTATGGTAGGTACCATTCAACAGAGTAAAGATAACCAACTGTCCTTCAAGTTCTTGCACATTCTTATTACAATCTGATACCTAGCAAAACATAATTATCATTTTCACCTTATATGTTAAGATCCGACGGTAAAATAATGCACCTAAGTATTTATTTGGTGAAAGAAATTCATACAACGCCGCCGGGTTGCCTAGCAAAATCTTACCGCAAGCTTAACCGCAAGTACCTTTACCATTATGACTTTTAATACATTTTTTTCCACCTATCTGTTTGGGAAGTAAAAGTGGAAGGAGACCAACCTAAAGAACTGGAAAAACTATAGGGTTGCCACATCTCAGTCTGCCGCAACTCTAGCGTTGCCGTCAAAGAAGTCATTTTTAACCCTAAAGTTGCGGCAGACTCAGAGGCGGCAACCCTAGTTTTTCTAGTCCTTTAGATTGGTTTCCTTCTTATGGCACCTCATTTACTTCCTTAACAGATGAAAAAAAAAATGAAATGAATGAAATTGTTGAATAAAATTGTACCATAAATCAAAATGGTAAAGGTACATACTTGCGGCAAGATTTTGCTAGACAACTCGGGGCGTTGCATGAACCCCTGTGTAAACTATCACTTAAATCACATTTCGATCACCAAACAAATAGGTGGATAATTTTGCGATCGGATCTTAGTATATTAGGGTATTTTCTTTTGATAGCTGTAATCCAACTGTAATCTTCAAAGTATAAATTTTCATAAACGTAATGTCATTCAAAGAATAGTAAAGTACATAGAAAGGCAAGGCAAATTATGCGGTAAGAGGAAGTGCAAAAATTATAGTCAAAAAATAACATTTCCTCAACACTAATTATATGCGAAAGCAAACCGTCAAGTCGTTTGCATTTTTCTTTACACCCTTATTCTTGTGTCATACTTAATCATACCTGTTTTGTTCTGAAACTAAATGTTCATGAATTATTAATTCGACGAGGGTCTGCTCAAATGGGTTACGGTATTTAATTCGCGTCGTTATTTACCTTGTCTAAAATAATTTGCTTGTATTTTGATACCATTTTCCTTAAGTAGTACCACCTATTTAAGAAAAAATATTTACTAAACTTAAAAATTATATCTAAGCCTAGAAGTATTAAATTGACCAAAATCATATTTTCAATTTGGTGTTGCAATCTGAAATATCGAAAGTTCTTTCTGCATTCTACCAAGAACTTTTTCCCGACCTTCAATGCCATAATACGTGAAATTTATTTCCCCTATAAAACTTGGGCTTAACAACCTCATGCAAAGTACAAATTTATCTACTGTAACTAGCTTTTTTTTGCTTTAGGTTGTGGTTAGGGTTGCCAACTGTTTAAAACGAACGTCTTTTCGAATCAGAAGCAAAATAGAACAAGCGTACATAAAAAATAAAACAATCTGCTAAATATAGTACCTAGGGTACTCTGTGCAATCAATAAATAATTTAAACAGATAGTCTAGGAATTAGGGATGCAACGATTACGAAGCGGTGCATCGTTTTGCATCTGTAATCGTAATAATCACGATTAACAACGATGCAATGCACCGTAGTAAGAATCGTACGATTATTAGATCGAATTGAAAACGTCAATCGGATAAAAACAGCTTTTAAAAAATCTGATCCGTTTAGCTCATTTTGAGCTAAATTTGACTTTTTTTTTGTCCGATTTGACTAAATTTTTTTTTAATTCAGTAGAATAAATCAAAGGAACCAACCTACTGGTTCTTTTGATTTATTCTACTGAATTAAAAAAAAAATAGTTTGATTTTCGAGTAAGGAATGCATTCTCGCCATATCCCATCCACATTTTAAAAGATTAATCTCTCACGTAAATCGGACGAGATATCGCTTGATTAACGAGATTATACAGAACCATGATCCATATTGTGTTTTTCAAACCAACCTACCAAACCAACCAACTGGTTTCTTTGATTTGTTCTACTGAATTAAAAACAAAATAGTTTGATTTTCGAGTAAGGAATGCATTCCCGTTCTCGCCATATCCCATCCACATTTTAAAAGATTAATCTCCCACGTAAATCGGACGAGATATCGCTTGATTAACGAGATTATACAGAACCATGATCCATATTGTGTTTTTCAAACCAACCTACCAAACCAACCAACTGGTTTCTTTGATTTATTCTACTGAATTAAAAAAAAAATTGTTTGATTTTCGAGTAAGGAATGCATTCCCGTTCTCGCCATATCCCATCCACATTTTAAAAGATTAATCTCCCACGTAAATCGGACGAGATATCGCTTGATTAACGAGATTATACAGAACCATGTTCCATATTGCGTTTTTCAAAGCAATTGGCCTCTACGCATCCAAAAATCATAATCCTGACTAAGTTAGCCTTTGACTTCGACCTCAAAAGAAACACTAAGAGAACTCATTCTGAGGATAATCTCAACTAAATTTGTTTAAATAATCGTAATGCATCGGTTATCGTAATAAATAACGATTAATATCGTAATCGTGATCGTAATCGTAATGGCCGAATCGTTGCATCCCTACTAGGAATGTAACTAGATGTGAGGAGACTCCTGACTCGGGTTTGCAAGCAGCCTTCAGAGACAGATAAGAAAGAGTATCAATTGCTACATACAGTGCGGACACTCCCTGCCTCCCACCTACTTTTTACCTCACCCCCTCTATTGCCCTCCGATTACCTCGGCAGTTATCAATGTTATGCAAATGCGTATTCCGTTCTCGTTTGCACTAACTCAGTATCGCACATGCTTAAATTTTTCCATTTGTATGAAATGACAGCTAATGTGTGCTTCAGGCACAATTTTTGAAGCCTCATTTAATTTATTTGTATAGTATTTTCGGAGGCAATTGCCATGAAAATACGAGTAAGATTTATACAGGGTGAAATTGATATCTTTGGCATCCTTTTAAACTAAGAGTCTACCCATCAAACTGAACAACTTTTACTATGGGAGCAAACCGATCGGAGCAACTAAAAAATCTGCTGTTCCATACTAAACTGCAATGCCTACTAGACACAAATGTATGCAACAGCTGATTTTCTTTTTGCTCTGATTGGTTTGCTCCCATAGTAAAAGTTGTTCAGTTTGATGGGTAGACTCTTAGTTTAAAAGGATGCCAAAGATATCAATTTCACCCTGTATAGGTAGTAGTTTTCTTTTGTGCATTTCAAAAATAATAAAGCTGGCTATGAAATATACGGAATCTTTTCTAAACTCAAATAAATTTTTAACGATTTACATGATGCCGTTCATTATAATTTGTAACAAATTGTTTATAGCCCAGTCATTTTACGGAGTTTTGTTAGGAGAGGTGAGAGGTGATTATTAATTGGACTTTTAAACTGTAATCGGCACCATTTAGTGACAAAAAGACTATCTGAAAAAATATTAAAAAAGAATTCGCTATGCAACATAGAAATCAAAATTGTGAGTCCCAGTAGGTAGGCTTTTGAATTAATAATAATAATACCAATGCACTCATTTTAATTAGATTTAACAATATAAATTATTTTTGAGCAATAAAATAGGTATTGAAATTTAAAAAATGCGGTTTTTATTAGAAAATACGAATGTATTTTTCCAAATCTTCCAAGTAGACAAAAATATTTACGCCGTGTTTGAAGTATGTCTAATGAATGCCTTAAATAAGTGTAAAAAAAAAAATTACCCTAAGGTTTTTTATAACGAGATAATACCTAAGTTTTGAATCTGGAACTGTTGCTGACGGGTTTTTATTTTTATTTTGGTACATTTCTAAGCTCAAATTGGCTCTTATATACTATACCGAAAAAAAATACAGTTACTAATTAGTCCCGGCTCAAACCGTAAAATGACTGGGCTATTAGGTGTGGGCAGCCCTAGTTTTTCAAAAAGTTAACTACCTACTTAGTTATACGTATTGTGTTCGTTATGTCCAGTTATCATTTCTGGATACATGCATTATTTGTTTGGCGTTCACTTTAAGCTACCTTTATAAGTAGTACCTTTATTTTTGTATTTGTACTTGCAATATACAAATACAACATAGGTAATTTATTTTTCTCACCTACACAGGTAGAATAATAATTATGTTTAACAACCCTAGTTTTGGTAGACGGTGATTTGACTTTTTCCTCTGTCTGACTTACATTTTCCACAAAACGTTTTTGTTAAATTGCCAGGTTTTAAACTAAAAAAGATTTTTATTGCTAAAGATTAGGGTTTTTTTTTAAATTTCGAGCCTGTTTCGTGGATTTACGTAAAAAGTAACTGGTAGTAAGTAAGTAAGTAAATCACAACTGAACATTTTTTAATCTCTTATCATTTCCATTTTTTTTTTATTTCGATTTTATTCACTTTTAAAAACTACATACCTATTACGAGTTGTTGAACCCCAGGCAAAATTTTTATTATTATTTGAGAGGGATTTTTAACTCATTTTTCGTAGACGTATTCCTTTTTTAACATACCTTAGAAAATATGCAAAAATAATGAACCTTTATCATGCAATTTAAAAATACAATACGCAAACAAATTATTGGTAATATTGTTATCTTTTCATTGTTTCAATGCTAAGGACATCAAAGATAAAATAAATTAATGTCAATTAAAATACTTAGGTATTGTTTATGGATCGGTGAAGGAAAACATCATAAGGAAACCTGCATACGCTGAAGAAAAAATTCTGCAAGAAACATGTGTATACATGTGAAGTCAACCAATCCGCGGCACGCGTGGTGGACTAACGCCCATACACCCTCCTTGAGGGTAGGCCTGTGCCCTGCAGTGGGATGTATATGTAGACTGATGATGAGGTACCTATTGTTTTTGTCTACTATGCCATAGAATCTATGGCATAGATTATTTAATAGTTACTACGTAACTAATGCGAAAATTTTATATGAAAATAAATACTTATAAGCAACGCTCACTGCTATCCTTAAATGGAGCTAACATAATTATAAATAAAACCGGTCAAGTGCGAGTCGGGCTACTCGCGCACTGAGGGTTCCGTACCACACCACCACAGAACACAACATTATTAAATTAGAAAAAGAAACTTTTTTTGTCCGGGACCTTTAGCGCAAGACCGACTCACACTTGGCCGGTTTTTAGTATTTGTTGTTATTCTGTAGAGTTTGCTCTATAATCACACTAAGTTTGACGCTTGTATGAATTACCGTTTTAACGATAGAGCGTGAAGAAAAAACGTTGATAAAAACTAGTTTCTTGTTGAGAAATTGAGAACCCCCCTTAATTTTTAACTTTTTTACATTGTTTTTATTTGTTAACAAATCCGCCGTAATATCGCATAATCTGAAAAAATTTCAACTATCTAGCTATTACGGTTTAAAAGTTACAGCCCTAAATAGGTAGGACAGACGGACGGACGGACGGACGGACGGACAGACGGACAGACGGACAGACGGACAGACGGACAGACGGACAGACGGACAGACGGACAGACGGACAGACGGATAGACGGACGGATGGACGGACGGACGGACAACGTAGGCTTAGTAATAGGGTCCCGTTTTCACCCTTTGGGTACGGAACCCTAAAAATATACTAGGAAAACTATCATTAACCTTTAAACCACATACTCTACCATCAAACTGCACACTTTTTACTATGGAAGCAAACAGATCGTAGCAAAAAAAAATCTGCTGTTGCATACATTTGATTCGAGTAGGTATTGGAGTTTAGTATGGGACAGCAGATTTTTTTTTTGCTCCTATCGGTTTTCTCCCATAGTAAATGTTGTTCGTTTGATTGGTAGAGCATGTGGTTCAAAGGTTAATGATACTTTTCCTCACACCCTGTATAAGTAAGTAATTATATTTTCATACAAAAAGTCATTGAAGCATTTGATACGTTAACACTACGATAGAAAATTCATATTCGTGCTATTGAACTATTTAATTTTGCATTATAGTGACTCACACTTTTTCTTAGTAATTTAATAAAAATGTTTCTTTTCATATATACCTACTGTAGGTATTTTGTAAGTTAGTAATTGGACAGCCAAATAACGCAAATATGCGAAATACAAAAGTAATTTTAACAATAATTTCAGCTACAATTGAATTAGATTGAAAAAGTTAGGCCATGACACTATAACAAGGTTGTTGACGTCACTTGTAATCACATTAGAATTTTTTCCATCAAATACTAGCTTAGGACCCCGGCTACTGGCCGCTTAGAAATCGTTCCTCAATCGTATTCTGGGCTTCGTACCCGCACATTCGAACTTGGCAATTGCGTGAAGGTTTTCGTTCCAATGTTAACTCTATTACAATGAAGTGCGGACCGAAACAGTGGCGATATATCGAACATCGAAAGTCCGTGTACAGGGCCTGATATTCAATTTATCGAAACATTACGGAGTTTTTTTTAAAACTATTTGTAGCAAATATCTGTAAAGACGCTGAAAGTGGTAACTTTTGGCTGTTTTTAAGATTTATGCATAAAAAATATTAGCATAATTGTAATGTTTCGATAAATCAGCAACGACTACAATATGGCATTCTTTTTTCTTTTTATGTTGTACGAGCTTTTACCCGCGACTTCGTCCGCATAAATTATATACCAGATTTTAAGTCATATGATAAGCTATCAAACAAAAAAGTTTCATCAAAATCGGTTCAGTAGTTTTTGCGTGATACTCGAACAAACAAACACCCAAACAAACAAACAAACAAACAAACATACAAACAAACAAACAGACAGACAAAAAATCCAAAAATTGGTGATTTGGAATCAGGGACACGTAAAAACCATGTCGTAATTTTTTTTTTGTACATATCTTCAATGTACAGACACACTTCTGTTACAGTTTTATAATAGTTTAGATAGGATGTCCTATTATGTTAAGAAGAATACGATTAAAACTTTCACTGCTGACGACCTACGTCGTAGGTCGGCGACTAATGGGCCGCAGTTAAGGGGCGTCCGCCCGGTTTTGAGTAACTTTGTAACCATTTTATACATTAACTATGGCACTCTTTAAGCAGAAAACAAAACTGAACAATCTACAGGATATGAGAAGTGATGTGGTTTTTCTCAAAATCTATTTTCATTAATAAAACTGAAGAAAAACGACTCCAAAGTCACCTCTTTTTTCCCAATTGTAACCGTTTTACTCTTACATTGTTGATCAGAAGAATATGAAAATTTACAATATTCTTCACAATACAATATAAAATGATGTGGTTTTCTTATTTTTTGAAAATTCATAAAAAATCATACAGGTTTTCATAGAAAACGGAAAATTCTGATCGGAGCCGCGCATTTGAAGCGGGATGGCTAATTGGAAAAGTTTGCTTGTAAGAAAGAGAGCCTTGCAGATGGGAGGAGTAGCCTTAAATTGCATTTCGCCTGTGCTCATGACGTACCGCGCAAGTCACCGACAACCTTACGCCTGCGCGGGTGACCCACGAGACGAGTCAGTTTATCCTTTCACCGTTACGACTGTGCGCTGGACCTACGAGGGGGGTCAAGTGCTATTGCATTTCGCCTGTGCTCATGACCTACAGCGTCAGTCACCCAAACCTTACGCATGTGCGGGTGACCCACGAGGTGAGCCATTTTGATCGTTTCACCTTACGACAGTGCGCACGACCTACGAGGGGCGTCAGTTTTAGCACTGCGCGAGGATCATGATTGAGCAGCACTGTAGGCTCCTCTGAAACTTATCCCCCTTCTTATAACAGGCTCAGCGCGGATCCAGAAGAGTTGAAATTACTTCGCTGCCAAATTTTATTCATTTTCTAGCATTTTGACTGCTTTCAATTTGAGTAAACTTTCCATAGTGTGTAAATTGTAAAGTGAAATAACGTATTGTATAGGTAACCTATGCATGACTTATTTTCTTACTAGTGTCGCCCGCGACGTCGTACGCGCTAACCACTAAATACATACCAGGGTTCGACCTTAATATACCTATAGTTTTTTATTTTATTATCAGAAGTGCGATTTTTGAAAATCATACGAGCGACTTGGCACTAGAAAATTACTATGGAGATTATGCATCTTTCTACTGCCAAGTCGCTCGTATGATTTTCAAAAATCGCACTTCAGACCATCAAACTAAACAAAAGTCTTTAATCACGAAAGAAAAAATCATTTGTCCCATACATTTGGGTCGAGTATGATTGCAGATTTGTATGGAACAACAGATTTTTTTTAGACAGTTTGATGGTCTTATCATTCCAGTAAAAAACCGTCAGCATATAAAAAAGGACATTTAAAAAAATATATTGCTAGAGCAGTTTGAAATTGACTTCGGAGATAGTTTCCAAAACCGAATAATCATTTATTGAATCATAAATAAATAAATAACGCTCACAGGCACATACATTGTAATGACTCCACGTTAAGCACTATAGGCTTTTTAATATGGAAACCATACAACAACGGCACAAACTAACATCCATGACCGAACCGGGATTCGAACCCAGGACCCTGGTTTGGCAGTCCGGCGTGGTAACCATTACATCAACCGAGTCGTCTCGAATCAGGCTTTACTTTCGGAAAATCATGATCATCTGCCATCCAATATCCACCATCTTCTTATCTATTAAAGAAGATTCAGCATGAGCAGAGATGCGCACAGCCAAGGAGTGGAATGCCCTGCCTGCGTCAGTATTTCCGAGCGCTTACTACCCGAACTCCTTTAAAGTACGAGTAAATAGGCTTCTTCTGGGTAAGCTCGCTACATCTTTGACCCCATCTTTGTCCTGAGGACTGGATTGAGGTCAAGAGCTCAAAACAAAAACAACAAACTACAGAACTAAACTAAACTAAAACATGAACTAAAGAAAAAAAATCCGGCCAAGTACGAGTCGGGACTCGGGCAATTAGTGTTCCGTACTACCAGTTGTTTAACATGGGTCATTGATAACAACCACTATAAATTGACACTTACTTAGTATGGGGTCAGATAGTAACTGAAGATCATTTTACACTGGTATAATTTTTTTAGGTATCAGACAAAAACTATCCAAGTTAGTGCCACCCTGATAATTTTCCCGCCATCTACACGTTATTTCTGATGTTCATGATTTTTTCAGATCTATATTTTTTTAAATAGAGGTGGGGACAGCAATGTCTCGGGTTTAATTGAAAATTTTGTAATACAAAGTTTTACTAAATAATTTGAAAAATATATTTTTAGATTCGTATTTTCATAAGCTTTCAATTGGTACCCCACAACATAGGGTAGAAAACATTAATTTTTTATTTTTTACCCTTTCTACCACCCGAAATTGCCCCCCAATATAAAAATTTAGCTTTTTTTACTTCTTTTATGATATTGGACCAGCAATTGCTATATCTATACCGAGTTTCAACTTCCTATGCCTTACGGTCTCTGAGAAAAATGCCTGTGACAGACGGACGGACGGACAGACACCGAGCTGATACCATAAGTGTACCGTTTTGCCAATTTTGGTACGGAACACTAAAAAAGAGTCAGCCTTCACTTCCCCGACGAGCGCCTCCTTCTCTTCAAGTGATCAAGTTGTACACATTTAAAACAACCGTATTCAATACGTCGATAATGTTACGCTAATAATATCTGCTTTACGACCATAACATCTCAAAAAAAAAAAAAAAAATGGACGTCGCTTTTTCCACTACAAGCAAAGTAATAAATAACAAACAAACTCAACTTCAATGAGAATATGACTAAGCAGTTATACCGCAGTATTAATACTGGTTTAATTTGGTTAAAAGGTTTTACATGCCGGATATTACCAATACGCTTTCGGAAGATGGCGGCAAAAAATCTGGGACGCGAGGAAATTGGAAATGTGAGTAATTGTTGTATTGACGATGTATATAAGCGGAAATTAACAATTTTACAAATGAGCTCGTAACCTAGCAAAAGACCAACGGCGCCTATTCACAACAAAAAAATAGAAAAAATAGCTTTCTGGAAATGCACTGATGAATGTAATAACACAGTACTATAAAGAAATACCCAAGAAACAGAAAATTAATGCCATCGACATCTATCCATAGAAGAAGAAGAATGAACTGAACAACTTTCTCTATGGCACCAACATCGAAATCGCGAAAATAAAATCAGCTCTTCCATGCAAAACTGCAAACCTACTCGAGCCAAATGTATGGGACAGCTGATTTTTTTTCGCGATTTCCATGTTGGTCCCATAGATAAAGTTGTTCAGTTTAATGTTCTGATCATCCCCTTAAAACAGTGTCAGTATATTAAGAAGGATCCTGTATATCTATCTAATACAATTACGGGGTCCCGACGGTTTTATAAAGGTATGACCGCAGACCATCAAACTGAATAACCTTCTCCATATCGAAATCGCAAAAAAGAAGTACTGTTCCATACAAAGCTAAAAACCTACTGGATTCAAAAGTATGTGAAATAAACAAATAAAAATAAAGTTGTTGGTCTGATCATTATTAAAAAACTGTCAGTACTGTCTGTTAGCACACACGGTGACGGATTGACGCACCGTGTGTGCTTCTACGCACCGTGTGTGCTTCTACACACCGTGTATGCTTCTACGCACCGTGTGTGCTTCTACGCACCGTGTGTGCTTCTACGCACGGTTTCATACTTAACTCCTTGCTTCACAAATGACGGACTGACGCCTGTTGCTCCGTCATGCGTCATCGTGTGTAATCCCACTTATGGACAGGAAGTATCACGTATCACGGGGCTATACTATATTATTTGATGTGATGACGTAGTGTAAATCTCTAATAGACTAAACACTACGTCTAAATATCGTGCATGAAGCCAATATTTTACGCCATTACGACCGAACCCAATCTAACTCGACCCAGAACTTACACGACCTGAATTACCTGTGCTATTATTAGGCAAAATATAAAATTTTTCAAGAAGTCCCAGTCAAAATTCTTATATCCACGTTAGTAAGACGAAAAATGGCTTGTTTTGGAGAACTTTATGAAGGAAATGGACAAGAGGTGGATCTCAAGAGGTACGGACTGCGGTCATTCTAGGAATGCTAGAGTGGTAATACTGAAATGGTTTTATGGCGTTATTATTCAGTTTGAAATTTGAATAAGGGTTGGGTTGAAATGACCTAATGTGTGAGTGGTTATGAAAGGTGAGTCATTTGGTAAAAAGCATCTAGATTTAGGTTGTTTGGCTGAATGTATGACTGCATTTTTCAGTGTACATGTATACTATAAACATAATATTCCTACCGTAGCAAAGTACATACATTAGCCATTTCTCCATTCAGTACAATCTGAAACTGCAATAATAACAAATCATATTGAAAATGAAACTCAAATGAAAGTGCTACAACTAAGTATACCTATATATTTTTTTATTCATTAATTAACATTGTACTCTAAATAAAGCCCGACCAATAATATACAAAAACTCGCAATGACGCGAAAAATCATTGGCTCAAATTTTTGTACTTGCAACATCGATTGTAGCGCCCCCAAAGAAGGTTTTTTTATTTTTCTGGTCAGGCTTTACCTAGGTTTTACAAAGCACGAAACGTCTTAAGCATTTCCATTTATACATTTTCGAGGTATCTACGCTTTGACAGCTTCGGCAATAACACCATGGTATGAAAAGTCCCCAACCATAAAACTAATACCTGAAACTAGGCACTGAACTTTTAGAAGCTTTGCTTGTTCAAGCTCTATCTTAATTAGCAAATTCATACGAGTAATTTTAAGGTTTTTCTTTAGCTGTAAATATAGGACTTTCCTCGACAATTTCACGCTGTTAAACATTTAATTGAAACCCTTGAACTTTGTAAGCGAATCAAACTGCAATAAGTTTGCGCAAGTGATCATTATAATAAATTATTATAGGTCACGCTCCTAGCTAATCACTCTTGTTTGTAAACAAGGCAGAGAATAGGAGCGACTTGTTTTAAAACTTTAAGAAATAAAAGAAAGAACGTACCCCTAACCCTATTAAACCAAAGTGAAGAAAATATGTATCGTGTCACACCATGAGGTCAAGACATTTGCAGGAAAGAGACAGGACTAGCGATTGTTTCGCCAACAAAATCGTAGCAAATCTAGCGGAAGTACACACGGCGACACATCAAGTACCCAAAACCATAATAAGCTGGCCGCGCGTCGGCATAGTAATGTATAACGTCGCGCGGCCAGCTTATTTTGGTTTTGGGTAACTTGATGTGTCGCCGTGTGTACGTACGGTAGAATTTATTTAACGTCTTTGTAAAAAAAAAGTTGTGTTCTCCCAAGTGGCGCCTTGTATTGTACCTATTTTTAAATTTGAACTAGGGGCGGCAGAATTAACATTTTCATTGTTCCCTGCATGTTTAGTAAGGAAACGACGATGTGTTTCGTTGGCCTAGATATGGTGCTTTCAACACACTTCTACTTGCTAGGTCGTCGGCTCGAAATTCCACCGCTTTTGTCTTCTTGCCGCTAGGCCACGGGACAGGGCGAACTGCAGCGCGAAAGGCGATTTTTCAATACACTGAGCGTTGTGTCCCTAATATTACGCCAGCACGCAGCTGCGCGTAGGCATTGTATTGAAAAATCGCATTTCATGCCGCAGTTTGCCCTGTTCCGTGGCCAGCTCGGCTAGCATGCCACCCACGACAAAGCGTTTAAACGAGAAAAACGTCATGCGTGCTCTTTCTGGCCTAGGTAAAATAATAAGGATGGAGTCACATCTCGACTTTTATCTTTTTCTCGGGAGTGGCATGCTAGCCGTGCAGGTCGTTAAAAATTACGAAGAACATTTATCCATAGCCTAAAATAATATCAGCCCGTTGATGTCTATCGTATGAAAAAAAAAATTATCATAAAAAATCAGCGTAAACAATTTTCTATTCTTTCGTAAGCGGCTGTTTAGCCAACACTTCTAGCCTATACCTTGTACCACGCCCTCACAAGGCTTGGCTACTTAGCAGCACGAAACTTGCCAAGTTTAAACTGAACTGTTGGCCAGGCGCGGATCCAGGGCTCAAAAAAGGTTGTGAGCATGGCCACCCGAAAATCGGCCAACTGCGAGTCAGGGCTCTTACAGACGAGTGACACTTTGCTGTCGCGGTGGGTCGCAGAGCGTCGCGCTCATACATTTTATGGTCTCCGTCAAGGACCCTCCGCGACACCCGGCGACCGCAAAGTGTCGCTCGTCTGTGAGAGCGCTCAGGGTCTCTACCCGGACATTCGAACTTCTAGTGTAGTAATCTAATGTAGTACTAGATACTCTTTATACTAGCTGTGACGAAAAGTCCCAGTGTGACGTCCCAGACGCGACGAGACGCGACACAATAATTTGTCACGGTACTGAATCGTCGAGTCTCGCCAACCTGTAGCTATTAAATACCATACTAAAACTTAAATAATCTGTAAGTAATTTCCATCACTGATTTCCGTTTCACACTTTATGGGGTGCTTCAGACCATCTTTAGTAGATTAACCTCAACTTTTTGCGATTTCAATGCTGTGCTGATAGAGAAAGGTGTTCACTTTGATAGTCTGGTAAATGTCGCCGTATAACTAACAAATACTTAAAACATGCTTTTGATTTGCACAAAAAAATTGCAGCTAAAAATACAGATATTTTCTTATATCTTATTTCAAACGATTGGAATGGAAATAAATAGACACCAATTAGGTATTTTTTCGTTATAATGTTCCTATGTTTGTTTATCCTTTCACATTGATTCAAACTGTATAAACATCAGAGTAAATTAAAACTAGTGTTGCCGCTCGATAGGCCAAATATCGATTGTCTATCGATAGCTATCGATAGGTGAGAAATAATGTACTCGCTCGATAGGACAATCGATAGTATCGATACTATCGATACTATCGATAGTATCGATATCTCTTTTACTCCAATAGTATCGGTAAACAGCAATACTATCGATAGTATCGATAGTTTCGATCGCTGCCATCTAATGATCAATCGATAGTATCGATACTATCGATAGTATTGCTTTCCAATATCGAATAGACTATCGATACTATCGATAGTATCGATACAATCGATAGTTTTGCACTATCGATAGCGATAATTATTTCAATAGTATTGCATTCGGTATGCAGGCATAATGGGTAGTGGAAATGTATAACGTGGCTATGTTCAACCAAAACCACTTTTCTAGTATACAACGTGTTAATGAATTAACGCAAAACCTCATACACCCCAACTGATTTATAACAAAATAATTAGATTGAAACAATAATTTCATTATTTTTATAGTTAAAATTAAAAGTTATTCGCATTTTAAGTTTTGAGGCAAAAATGATTTGTTATCATTTTGAGCAATGAATGAAAGCGCTAACGTACTCATGGATACATTTTAATAATCTTGTTTCGGTAGTAAGTAGGGTGAGTGTGCCCGTGCGGTGGGTTGACATCGGGTTCAGAAAATTTAAAATTTTTATAAATAAATATTTAATATTTTGAAAAAAATTACCTATGTTGAAACCACTATAATTCGATTCTGCTCTCGATTCTAAACAAACTACTTTCTAGTTTTGCGTTAATTCATTAACACGTTGTATTGCCTTTATAATAAGCGCACGTTTGGCTTGCATACTGAATGCAATACTATCGAAATAAATATCACTATCGATAATACAAAACTATCGATAGTATCGATAGTATCGACACTATCGATTGTCTATTCGTTATTGGAGAGCAATACTATCGATACTATCGATACTGTCGATACTTCATTGGTTAGCAGCGATCAAAACTATCGATGCTATCGATAGTATTGCTGTTTACCAATAGTATTGCATAAAAAGAGATATCGATAGTATCGATAGTATCGATACTATCGATACTATCGATTGTACTATCGAGCGGGTACATGATTTTGACGTTCAACAATCGATAGCAAAGCTATCGATTTTTCGGCAACACTAATTAAAACTGATTGTTTACATCCTGTTTACTTTTAGCAAAATAATGTTTTGAGTGACATTTTAATTAGAACATTGTTATAAAGGTTATTATTTTAAATATTATTGTATGGTCTAAGTATTATTGTATGGTCTGTGTATTGGCTTTTTTCCAAAATATTTTTAGTATTTCCGTTCCTAGTTTAACTTATGAACGTGTCTATTGATTTACGGAATCGATAAATATTAAGAAAATGTATATTGTTTAATGTTATTTGTGTCTGTAAAATTACTAATAGGTGCATACATTTTTTTAAGCAATGGCCAATAATCATTTCCAGCTTTCTGAGAATAATAAACAAGACACAGTAAAACCTCTTTTTTAATAGTCTTTTTACAACGGACATCTGACGTTTAACTGGCTGTTTTAGCTGAAAAAAATGTTACTATCGCCATAAAATAACAATTAAGAAAAAAAAAATTTTAATCATAATCTTACAAATGGCATCAGTGATTTTTTTCATGGAAAATAGCCAGTTATTTTAAATTTCTAAAAAGATTTTATTTCAGTGCAAACCACTACAAAAGAGATTTTACATCTCTTTTCTTTTTGTTTATCCTTCGAACCTTGTTCGAACCTTAGATTAAAAACTTTTCGTATGGCAATACTGCCAATGCCTCGAATAAATTAAAAAAAAATATATATCTATGCTTCGAACGTATTTTTAAAAAGAAAATGTTACCGCCTTTTTTCCGCATGTGAAAAATTTATTTTACCAAATTAATCAAAGGTGTGTTTTGTTCATAATAGTTTCTTAGGCGTATTTATGTATATTATAGCATGATTATGTAACAATAATAATGTTCATTTCAGACGACCGGGATGACGCCGTTGATGTACGCGGTGAAAGACAATCGAACATCTTTCGTGGAGCGGCTCATCGAGCTCGGATCCGATGTGGGCGCTAGAAATAACGTGAGTTGACACTTGTTCCTTATTTTATAGTAAAATAGTAGGTATTGGTAGCGGCTGTGACAAAGCCGCGAGGTGGAGTCGCGTGGCTAGAGGGCTTTCGAGTGGACGTCTGTCGTTGGCTCGCGATTTAAGTGGCCACGCGGCTCCGCCATTTTATGGTGGTTTCGAGTGTGTGTTTTTGTATAAAAGCAGGGCTTTGAGATCGCCATATCCAATTACCGTACAACGTCAAGCACTAATTGCTCTTTTTAAACTAGATACTGGCAAAATCCACCAAGGAAGCGCCATTAAACAAAAATAGAATAGAAAGCCGCGAGGTAATCGCTTGCCTTTGTTTTCATAATACATTTGCAAAATGCTACACTTTGGACAAACATACGTCAAGAATTATTTCAACCGAGACTTTATTTAATTATTGTTATTAAGTATACAAGGTGTAAACTTAAATAGGTAGGTACGTTAGGTACCTACATACTCAAGGAGATGCATTCATAAGAAAGTGGGATAGGAGATTTTTTACTTTGTTTGATGAGAAGCAGTGTGACTCTGTAGGGTCCTCCTTAATATGCTGATACTTTTTAGGGTTCCGTACCCAAATGGTGAAAATGGGACCCTATACTAAGCCTACGTTGTTCGTCCGTCCGTCCGTCCGTCTGTCCTACCAATTTAGAGCTGTAACTTTTGAACCGTAATAGCTAGATAGTTGAAATTTTCTCAAATTATGCGTTATTACGGCGGATTTGTTAACAAATCATAAAAATGTCAAAAAAAATAAAAATTAAGGGGGGTTCTCAACAAGAAACTAGTTTTTATCAACGTTTTTTCTTCACGCTCGAGTCGCGTGGCTAGAGGGCTTTCGAGTGGACGTCTGTCGTTGGCTCGCGATTTAAGTAGCCACGCGGCTCCGCCATTTTATGGCGGTTTCGAGTGTGTGTTTTTGTATAAAAACAGGGCTTTGAGATCGCCATATCCAACTACCGTACAACGTCAAGCACTAATTGCTCTTTTTAAACTAGATACTGGCAAAATCCACCAAGGAAACGCCATTAAACAAAAATAGAATAGTTTTCTTCACGCTCTATAGTAAAAACGGTAATATACATACAAGCGTCAAATTTAGTGTGATTATAGATCAAACTCCACAGAATAACAACAAATACTAAAAACCGACCAAGTGGGTTGGTATCGCGCTAAAGGTCCCGGACAATAAAAGTTTTTTTTCTAAGTTAATAATGTGTTCTGTCGTGGTGTGGTACGGAACCCTCGGTACGGGAGTAGCCCGACTCGCACTTGACCGGTTTTATCATGGGGATTATCAGGCCGTCAAACTGAACAACTTCCTCTTTGGCACAAAAATCTAAATCGCGAAAAAAACAGCTGTTTCATACAAAACTGCAAACCTATTAGAACAAAATGGGACAGCTGTTTTTTTTCGCGATTTTGATGTTGGTCCCATAGATAAAGTTGTTCAGTTTGATGATCTGGTCATCTCTATAAAAAGAAGGACCCTGTATACCTAAAGAATAATTATTCTGACCGATTGAACGCCCAAAATTATCTCAGCGAACATTGTCATCTTGAATAAGAAGCATAAGCATACCATAGCATATGCTCACGACTATATTCCCCGAGGGGGTAGTCAGAGATATTCTGAAACTTCAGAACATCCATGTTTCACTAAGGTTTCACTAGTAGTACCGAAACTCTCTCCAGTGTGACGGGGAGTGAGGCCGAATAAGAAAAGAAAAGGCATACAATTTAATTAGGTACAGCATTTATTATCAAGCGTTTATAACAAGCGCTGTAAAATTGTTTGCTTTTTCCACAGTACCTATAAGAAAGATATCTAGTAAAATAAGGGCGGTCAAACACTGTGAAGATTCCGCCTAAAATTATTTTAATGATCAATCATCTACACGTCATTCATTTCTCTGTTCTTAGAATCTAATTTCCTTTGTTCACATTGTGTAGTGTACACATGTAATTTGGATTGCTTGACCAAGTTCTATATGACTGTTAATTGCGGCAATATGGGGTGAAACAAAGCGAAGTAGAACGTAAGAGTAATTTCCCATAAGGCGTGCCAACTTACCCAAATAGAGACGGGGGCTTAGTGCGAGCGAGAGGACGGAAAGAAATTATACAGAGTGTTAACTTAAATGCGTAACATACTTGTAGGGGTGCTTAAGATCATCAAACTGAACAATTTTTACTATGGAACCAACTTCGAAATCGTTAAAAATATCTGTTGTTTCATCATACATTTGGTTCGAATAAGTAGCCAGCCATTGATGTTTTCTATGGAACGACCAATATTATGTTAGTCCCATCGTGGAAGTTGTTTAATTTGATGATCTGAAACAACGCCTTAAGTTATGTAACGTATTTTACACCCTATGTAGAACTATATGGACTAACGAAATTTACTTTCTTTTCATTCGTATTTGGGTAAAAGTTGTTTAATTTGATGGTCTGAAGCACCCCCTAAAGTATGTAACGTATTTAAGTTACCTGCATACTTTCACCCTGTATATAAAATCGGTGACGAAACTTAAAAATATTGGAGACATAACGGACTCATAACTCATAAGTAAATAAGTCCCCGAAACTGACCAGCAAGCATGAACCAAAGTAACTCTGTCAGGATCGTAGCAGGTGCCGATATATTCCCTCTGCCTACCTATAACTTAGAACTCCATACAAAACTTGCAAACCTACTCGACCCGACGGCAGTTTTTTCGCAATTTCGATGTTGGTTTCATAGAAAAATTGTTTCTATTCGACGGTCGGATCGTCCCATTAAAATAGTGTCAGCTTATTTAATTGGACCTTGGGTGTAAAATTAAATATAAGTATCATATGAGGTGCTTCAGAACATCAATCATCATCAAATCATGTATTTATTATACTTATTTATGTAGGTATTTATATATTGGTATGTTTGTAATATATTTATTTGTTTATTTTCTTTTGTAGTTTAAAATTAGGTATAAATTATCAATTAAGTTATTGTTCAGATTGTGTTTTTAGTTTATTAATTTCTCTGAATTGTGTACACCTTGCCTGCCTCACTTTCTAAACTTTTTCCTTATAATGGGTCTGCTGGAAGAAATCTCTTCAGAGATAAGCTCGCCCTTTGTACTAGTCTATAATGCTGTGTTATTATGTTTTTTCCGTGTGTACAAATAAAGTATTAAATAAATAAAATAAATAAAAAAATCAAACTGAACAACATTCACTATGGACGGACGGACGGACGCTCGGCGGAGTAACAACTCTGTATCGAACGTTCGTCGGTCTAACTCCTGAGGATGCTCCTTGGTGGAGCGAAACACGTGTAGAGTAGAAATTATTTGGTAAGCAGGTTGATTTTCATTACGTAATACAACTTTGTCTACTAGGTATTTAGAGGCGGAGGTCTTGATACAATCGTGTCATCTACCTATTAGTCATGGATTTCCGCAAAGTAACGCCTGATTCAATTAATTATTCACTATGGAGCCAACATCGAACTCGTGAAAATTCTGAACCACCCCCTAACCTAAGATAATATGTAACGTATACAATACACCGTGTACAGTTTAATAAGCACACTGCTCGCTAGCACTTCCACCCCATCTTTACCCCGCAGCGGCTACTACATGCCCACCGTCTCAGATGGTCCGATAAGCCACTGACGATTTATGCTCATAACCTGCAGGCAAGTCACTACAATCTATGTGCTGTTGGCCTATGGAAACTTAACATAACATAAACATCGTAAATTATTCTTTATTTACTTTCCACATCAAAAACGTTTGAGGTGGACTAGTGACGAGTAGGTAGGCCTTGCCTGCAGTGCAGAAGGCGATGGTTCGGTCCCGTCCAGACCAACTCGTACCAATGAGTTTTTCGGAATTTATGTACGATTTTAACACCAGTGCCTTTTCGGCGAAGGAAAACATCGTGAGGAAACCACCCACTGTCCATTATAAGTGGCGACGGGATCACTCCCCGTCACACTGCAGGGCTAGCATGCCACCCACGATAAAGCGTTTAAACGAGAAAAACGTCATGCACGCTCTCTCTGGCATACGTAAAATAATAAAGATGGAGGCATATGTCGATTTTTGTCGTTTTCTCGGGGGTGGCATGCTAGGCCTACTGGACAGACTTTCAAGCATTTTTTTTTCAGTAGGTAACCTTTATCAGCAAAGCTAACGAGAGGCAACGTATTTCTCTAAACATAATTAATTAATTATAGACTCACGAGACGTTATTCACAAACCTATTGTATCTAACATAATTATTCAGGATTTCAGGATGAAATTACGAGTTTAATCAAAGATCTTCTGAACATGAATCGATTCAGAAAAAATTCTCATTTTCATTTTATTTAATCTCACTAAATTATAGACTCATAAGACCTGTGTATTCAAAAATTTTATGCGCGCTCTTTTTACCTACGGAAAGTTCGGATTCTCTAGTGACGTAAAGTAGGGTAGATCGGGGGTTGCATGCTTGTGTGTTTCGCATTCTTACAACCACAACGCCATCCATACCTTACCAGAAAATTGTCGAGAATTTTTGAGGAACAGGTCAAAATAAAAGCCCTTCTTTCTTAGAAAAGCCTTGCATGTCTTTGAAAAGTCGTCGTGCCTTCGTGACTTCATTCTAGAATGACCAACACTTTCATTGAACCTGAAATTAACGACTCCTGAATCATCACAGCTGATTCACGAATCCTGACATTCACGCATCAGCCTCTGACCAAACCTTCACACGCAACCGAGGAATTAAGTCTCATTTCACACAATCAGGGAAATCGTTCGCACTCAAGTTCATTTTCACCATGAAGGGTAGCTCGAGTATTATACTTAGATATCCAATGTATAGGAAGTTAAGTCAAGAGGGAATGCACGCGATGTTAGTCACAAGAAAATAACGGTGCATGTAAGTCTGAAAGTAGCTATTATTATGTGGTATGCTGCAATATTACATAGTGATACTTTGAAGTATTTTCTTTATGAAATGTTGGATTGGCGTAGATAGTAGACACCATAGAGAATTCACACGCTTAGACACCAAAGTTTCAAAGCGCCGAAGCTGACAGTTATGTAACTGTTAGTAAATATTCCTTTTGTCACGTTATACCACGTCTTGAAGAATATGCAAATACAAAAAAATTCAGGCTGATCTAGATGTACAGTCAAGAGCACGTCAAGCTTGACACTTTGGACTTTGTACCGTTCTTATTTAGTGCGCCGCATAATACAATCGAACTGCAAGTGTAAAGCTTGATGTGCTCTTGACTGTACTATGCCAGCCATGCGATACATTGGCTAATACTGATACAATTCAACGTGTTTAAAAAAGACATGACTAAATAATATCTTCATCAGTCCTCATAGTAAGAGTATTGGTAGCCCCCTACTATCAAATCACGGAAAAGGTTATTGAAATTGAAATTGATACCATAGAGAAATTACGCGCTCCCCTAGATTGCTCCCGATTGCCGTTTTGACAATGTTGAACATTACTGATATAAAAACCCAAGTCTCAAAGATGGTGGTGGTTGTGATCTTGGGATACGGGATTACATCCTCTACAATATTGTAATTTGTAAAAAATAATATTTATTCTTATTTATTAAGGATTACTAAAACATTCAATTCAATTCAATTCAATTATACTTTATTGCACACCAAAACAAAACATACATTTGAATAAAGACAAAGAATTACAAGTAGGTACAAATAAGGCGGTCTTATCGCTAAAAAGCGATTTCTTCCAGACAACCTTAGGGTAGAGGAATCAAGAAACGAAAATAGGTAGGCGGTGTAGCTTAGAAGAAAGAAATCCAGAATGACAATGAGTGCATAAATATTCTAAAAGAAAAAAAAAAGATAAAGTGATCTATATTCTATAATATATACATACATAAATACATATCTTTTTAACTATATACATACATATTAAGTAACAACTACATACAACATGGAAGCACAGTATAAGAAAGAGTATCTATTACAACAACAACGTCAACAACGGCAGCAACAGTAGAGGAGAAAAACGAAATAAAAATAAAATTGAAAGGAAATCAGAGGTCAAGGATATGATCTTTGACCTTCGACTTAAAAACACTCAAGGAAGGAGCACGTAAACATTCATCATCATCATCATAGGCCTTTACATCTGTTGCAGATGATTTAAGCAGTGTTTTTGGAGAAGCACTAAAACATTATGTACAACTTATATGGCTAAATATGGCTATAAATAAAAATAAAAACAAATACAAATAAGAGAAGAAGAAATGGGCCACTATATCGAGCACGACTTCCGTTCGACTTACACTAATATTTTGACATGATAATTCAGAAATTGTGCATCGTCGAAAGTGTGTTCTGAGTCTATGTAAAATCTGAAATCAATTTAACTACGTGTTTCTCTATTCCTTAGAATAATGAATAAGGTTTAAGTCTTCCTCTTCGCACGCTACCATCCGGTCTCATGCCATGCCAGTCTCATCGCTTCACCGCTATCTTGACATTGTCTATCTAACAGGCTTGCCTTTTGACCTTGTCTGCAGTTCTTGGTCATTCCGCTACCAACAAATGCAATCCTTTGTATGCTTTTATACGGGGTGTACCTACTACATAAGGAAAACATTTTCTCACTACAGACTCGGTAGACATTTTCGTTGTCTGCTCAGTATTTCATTAGTAAGTATTTCATCAGTATTTCATTCATTCAGTCTGCTAGTTTTGTCATATCCACCCAATATCTAAGAGTCATTTCAAGAAGAGGTAGTGGTTCGATCCCAGCCTGGATCATCACTTATTTATTATGGTCAAAAATTACGTCAAGAAGCTACCTATTTATACCTTTTACCTGTGATATTATTTTGACTAAATTTTTTTTTGTGTAATTTACTTGTTTAAAAAACAATTCAATATTCAATGGTTTTTTTAGTAAAGGAAAACATCTTCGATTAGAAAGTCTTTTATGTCCACAATCAATTACATACTCGACAGAGTTTGAGCACTGCTAGTAGTGATGCAAAGTTCCGAGTATCTCTGCCCTTTCAGTGAATATAGGTCGTGAGCATGTATCCTCATGATGCTTTATTTTTTCACTTTTAATTTCATTGTTGTCTCAAAAAAAAAGCTGTTTAAATTATCATCTAAATAATCATACCACAAACAGTGATTAAAAATCACCCTGTATTTAATGATTAGCTAAAATTATTTTACGAGTGTTCTACCTGAAGGTTTATTTTTATAGGTAGATACTTATAGGTATATTGGCGATTATATTATTCTGTTCTTTATACATGCTGACCATCTCATTTTAAGACATGCCATAAAGTTTCCCGGAGACCCGTTACTATCATTATCTATTTAGTCACGTCCACTTCGTTTATGTTTGTGTCATATCCTGCAAAAATAGCGTTAGCTATAAAAGAAGACGACATTTCGGTTTTACTGTAGATGCTATAAGGTCGTTCCGAAGTCGATAATATTTAAATCAGTTCAATGGTAAAGGTACAATTATTTCAGTTCAGTTCAATCTCTACGATTCAGTACATGTATCGTGAATTTTATTAAGATAAAACAAGTGAACTTTGAAACACCTACCAACTATACCTTGCTACATTCAAATAAGTAGAAAGTTGTTGTATACAGGCTGTTAGTTGCATTACTGAGGTAATTGTACCAATGGTACTGAACAACTTACCCTAAGAATCATATAGGAAATTCGTAAAAAAAAAAATTGGACTTCCCATACTAAATGCAATCAGCTGATCGAACTTTTGTATGAAAACTCGATTTTTT
Source organism: Agonopterix subpropinquella (assembly GCA_922987775.1). Taxonomy (NCBI): domain Eukaryota; kingdom Metazoa; phylum Arthropoda; class Insecta; order Lepidoptera; family Depressariidae; genus Agonopterix; species Agonopterix subpropinquella. The sequence goes on along the minus strand of OV277703.1, from coordinate 19,157,705 downwards.
TTATTTACGAATTTCCTATAGGTTTCTTTGGGAAAGTTGTTCAGTATCATAGGTAAACCCCCCTAAAAGTACCCCTTAAAGTAACTGTAAGTTAAGTAAACTATAGTTTCTGGCAACCCCGATTAGAAACAGTGATATCCGATGCTATATCAATAATTCACTTATTGTGATTTTGATTTAAATCACTGTTACAAAGCTGTCAGTCAGTCAGTAGAGAACACTAGACTATTATTTTTAAGCTCGACTTGTGTTTTTCGGCTAATGTTGTGTTGTTAAGTTATGCTCTTGGATTTAAATAATAAATAATAGTAATGTTTGTCGGCAGGATAACTACAATGTCCTGCACATATCGGCGATGTACTCGCGGGAGGATATCGTCAAGCTTCTACTGTCCAAGAGAGGAGTAGACCCTTTCGCCACCGGAGGGGTAAGTCAACAATACCACATCAACAGACAGTTTACACCTTCTTTCTTTTAGATGCATATTCACCTTCAACTTATTAAAGTATTGTATACAAAATTATTCACTAGTTACATACAAACGTACATTGTTTCTGTAATTAAGAAAACTAAGCTAGACAAAAGTGTGTACCGAAGAAATCTAATCTCCAACAGAATTTTTTGTTTCATTAGCTATCTTATTATTCATCATCATCATCATCTCAGCCGATGGGCGTCCACTGCTGGACATAGGCTATCTTATTATTGCTGTAAGACATACCTACCAGAAGTGGTATTTTTGAAAGTCACATGTTTAAATTAGCAGTAGAAAATGTCAAAATAACTATGGAGATTTTGAAATTTACTACTGCTGGCTGATTTCAACATTTGTAATGTTCAAAATATTAAGAGGATGTTGAATCATGGACGGACAGAATCAGCAACGAGGTGGTCCTGCAGAGGATGAACAAGAGAGTAGAAATCTTGAAAACCATAAAAACTCGGAAACTTCAGTACCTCGGTCACATTATGAGAAGTTATAAATAAGTACCAACTTCTCCAGATTATTGTGCAGGGGAAAATTTTGGGAAGACGACTGCCTGGTAGAAGAAGGCCATCCTGGCTTAAAAACCTGTGTTATGGTTCTAAGTGGACACAACCTCACTGTTCAGGGCTGCAGTCTCCAGGGTCCGAATAGCCCTAATGATAGCCAACCTCCGATAGGAGATAGCACCACAAAAAGAAGAATGTTCAAAAATCGTTATGATTTGGCGTCCATTCGTGAAAAAAAGTAAATAACCGTAACTCAAAGAAATTTAACCTATACCTACGCGTAACTATATAATCTATGCTTAGGCTTGTCTTATAATGTGTTTTTGTTTAGATCTTTATATGTCAAAGCCAAGGATGGTGAAATTCCTTTAAGAGTCCTTTTATAGTTCAGTGGCGGTCTCATCACAATATAAAAAATTTCTCAATAAATAAATCAAATTGAGAAATCTGTGATAAGGGCCACTGGACGGTAGAAGGAGCCTTGATAAAATTATAATTTCGACTATTATACACAATGTTATTTGCTTTAAAATGTAACAAGTGCTTGTTAAAAATAGTTTATGTAAAATAGTTCTATGATAGTGAACGTACTGTTCCGAAGGAATCCGTTAATGTGCATTCTTTACCAAGTAAAATGCGTCTACGAGCTCTGCACGCACGGTAAGCGGAAAACCTTATGTTATCCGACTTAGACATTGATTATATCATGAAACCTATAATTTGTGGACCTTTTGTAGGTATTACGTTACGTAAATAATAAAGTACAACTATTAAATTCAAGTGGACTATAATTATGTATAATGGATACTGGGACTGAGACAAGTGTCTCAGTTAGGTTAAGATAAAACATAAATAGTATGGATATTGGAGATGAAACATAAGGTTTCGAAATGGAAACGAAGTTTCAGTTAGATTAGGATAGTTTTTTTTTTAGTTAGATCAAGCATAGGTAATTAGTTCCTGAAATCAGGTTGTTTATTGTTTTTTTTATCGCAGATCACTTACTTAGCTTATACTTAGGTAATTTAATTATACTATACTACTATCATTATCAATCAAGGACAGGAGAAAGGACGGTTCAAATATATTCGAATGGATTTTTTTACTTCATTATATTCATCATAATATCTAGTGTTCCCACTGTTGAAAGGAGTACCCTCATATTAAGGGTATATGGGTAATTTAAAATGTTTTACGTCAAAAGACATAACATGGAGCTCTCAGTCTTCATGATTTATTATTTATTGTAGTTATCCTTTTTTTAATACATCATAAAAATTTATTTATTGATGGGTGTTTATCCACCACTCGTGCCCAATGCTGATTCAAGGGTTTAAACCCACACGTACGAAATGCCATGTACCAATGAGTTTTTCTTAGTAAGTACTAATAATTCCAAATTGCTGTATAAAAACATCTTGAGGATAGCCTACAGACAGCTTGTCGAGACCCATTTGTTCGACGACACGTAATCGAAGTGCCATTTAAGTTATAACCCATTAGTTCGCCTAGGTTGTGGTCCCGATGAAGACATGTTAAAAAAACGTGATTTATTTCAACAAGACATTTTGTCGCCCGTAGAGCAGGCAGCAGACGGCAGTGCACGTGGTGGCAAGTCGTCAGACGGGCACAGCCACCAGCATCCTCCGCGCACTCCTAGCCGCCGCGGGCAAGGACATCAGACTCAGGCCTGATGGGGTAAGTCACCTCTTATAACATATTTACGTTTACTCACGACCGTTCTCCCTTTCGGGCAGCTCAAACTTTGCCACAACCAGCTTTCAAGGATGTACCTAATGAAGTTTTAGATGTGCCATTTGATAGTAGACACAAAACCATTTCAAAAAAACAAGTAATTCCTCGACTTAAAACCCATGAGAAGAAATGAAGTGGTAGATTCCAAAAACATACCTATTATAGTGAAATTCTTTGTTGGACGAGAAAGGCCGTAAGGTATTCGCATTTCAGAGTTCCTTGACTCCTTACTAAGTAGTATTCAATTGTTCTTTGAATTTTAATGAATGTCTAGAATTCTAGATTGATGTATACGTGCTTTATTTTAACAAAAATATTCATTTTGTATCATGCAAAATGTCATCAACCGCTAAAGCCAATTGTAAAACTAGATATCAAGTAAAATATATGCAAAATTGTAAAGGTACTCCGACGTGCTACGACAATGGTTATAAGATATCGAAAAACAATAAACTTTGAACTTTACATATTGATGTTAAGGTTCTGATTGGTAAACTCGTAGTAGTGAATAACCTGGGATGCAGTGGTGAGTCGCGATCGCGTGCAGCCGTCGTCGCGTCGCCTGGCACCGCCATCCGCTGCCGATTGAGGAACTACCCCCGAAAACGCCTTAAATACAAGCTGTAAACAAACCCCGCTCTAGCAAATCTATAAAGCAGTAAAAAGTTGTAAAACTTCCACATAAGGCGAGGCCCCACTCCACATGACGCCGACATAACACATACCGATCTGACGAATATTAATTATAGGCCTAACACGGGCGCAGTAACTCAAGGACGATGTGGTAAGGACATTCCGATCCCGCAACAAAATTAAACCACGAAACCACCCCCTGCGAATAGAAACTAGCTAATTATCCGGCGAGCTTTAGCCCCCGGCAAACGTCACAGCGCGAATTTACAATGCAAATCACTCGCGGAATATTAGTTATAACGTCAGCGCTGAAATTCAAAATTAGTAATTTTAATACAATAAGTCTCAGTCGGTCCTTCGGCACGACTTGAGGAAGGCAGCTTTACCATGGCCTCGTCCACTCCCTTTGTGTGTTTGAACTGACTCCATGGAGGAGCAAGTATGTATACGTGAAATATATTGACGCTACAGACAAATCGTTTATTTATATGCAACGGAATTGAGTGAAAACCGCGATAGTCGATCGATTTTAATGTTCTGTCGAACGAAGCCTACGAAGATTGCTATTGCCCATAAGTTGCAAATTATTGTCTGTGGGTGTCACAGTTCGGAAGCTATTCGTGCAGTGGCAATCCGCAGCTAGCGTGAGTTGGTGTCTAGCCATTGCATCGCATGGAGTTCAGTGCAGGTTTCGGAAGTTTTTCGGAGGCGAGCGGCCGCGAATCATGTCCGAGAGTCGGGACCCGCCGCGGAGTGCCAATCTGAGCGTGCGATCGGGTGTGCGTAGTCCGCCCGCTAACCTACAGTCTAAAGACCTGCAAAAGCTCGAGCTCAGCTTCATTGAGCTCAATAAGGAACGAGCGAAGCAAAAGGAGTGGAAAAAGCTAATTCGCGACATGGTGTTCCAGAGGGGCAAGATCCCGCTGCTGCTGGCGGTGGAGGCCGGCAACCAGAGCATGGTGCGCGAGCTGCTCAGCGCCCAGACCGCCGAACAGCTCAAGGTACGTGTACGCCTTGTGGTTTATATAAGCATTGTTTCTTGACTATACAATTGCATTCTCATTGTGTTTTACATACACACATTAAATAACAACCAAAGTCCCTTTCAGGGTGGCCTGAAACCTTGCTTCCTTTACCATTTATTTAATCATGCAGTTTCAAAGCGCACCCTTAGAATATTGAGGGTTTTAGGATGGAATGTCGTGTCAAGTGGTCATATCATCTTACCGTTGTGATTTATAAAAAAATATATATTATATCATATAATCATACATGCACATACATAACATCATGATCGTATTTCAGGGTAGGGAGTTTGCTACAACTGCCGACTACTTCTCTAGGTCTTTCTTTCTATACATCTGCATATGTAGCAAGGTTCTCTTTAGGGCTTCATGATAGCGAAGCATTATTATTTCGCCGCGCTAGTTCGATTGTAATGTCAAGGCCTAATTTACCAATGATACCTAGCATCTGATGAATGCTGCCAACTACGTTGTTAGTTGGTGTCTGTTAGTATTTGCTAAACATGGTATCTACAAAACGAATCGATACCCAAACTTTTTGAAGCGCTGTAAAAGTTTTAACTTCCTTTTTATCACGCGACCCAGTTTCAACATTTTTTTCAATTCAAACTGACAGTTACTTTAAACGAATATCTACCTATTCATATGCTACAACTAGATAGTCATACTTACAAAGAATCACGCAAGAGTTTATGTCAATCATGAGGAATACATAGTTTAAAACAATGACTCTACATCCGACTAAGAGCGACGTCACCCCAGTTCCCCACATCTAGCTAATGGATAACAACTGGCAGAGAAATTGCAATTTCGGGATTTTCCAGGAGTAGATCAAATAGAATCAAACTGGTCATCAGGAGCATACGTCAAGCATCAATATAATTGCGAAAGAAATAAAATTTTCAGTAGGACATGGTCAATCTTGTTTAACTATAAATTGAACAAATTAAAGGGTTTCTAACTGCTTTCATAGACATGCGCATTCCCAAAATTTTGGCAGAGTAATAACTGTATGATCATAGGATGAACATAACCGGCTAAGGCCCTGTTTCACCACTTCTGGGTAAGTTCTCAGCAGCGTGCCTGACAGATCATTTGACATATTTCGTATATGTAAATAAATGTCAAGCTATCTGTCAGGTAGGCTTGTAAAATAGTAGCTTATCTATGGGTAGGCTATTGCCGCTATTGCGGGAGCTAATCCAGAAGTGAGGAAATAGGCCCTAAACCTCAAAGATCCTGTAGTTATTCCTTTACTCCTCGTTCTTCGTAATCAACCGGTACCCGATATCCAGGCGTCAACGCCAGCCGGAGACACGGCGCTCCACCTGGCAGCGCGCAGGCGCGATGTGGACATGTCCCGCATCCTCGTCGACTACGGCGCCGTGGTCGACGCTGTCAATGGGTCTGGTATGACCCCCCTCCACATCGCCGCCGCGGAGGGAGACGAACCTCTCGTCAAGTACTTCTATGGAGTCAGGGCTAATGCTGCTATTGCTGATAATGAAGGTGAGTATTTGGTGTTCAAAGGATAGAAAGTGGTATTCTAAGGATGAAAAATGTTCAATGGAAGGATGTTCTGGTGGTCAAAGAAGTGTGTGGTAGAGAGATAAACTCCTGTTTATACAGGTTGGAATTGAAATTATTGGCATCTATTTAATCAAAGACTACAAATCAAAAGAAACAGTTTTTAATAAGGGAGCGAACTTGAAATCGCTGAGATAAAGTCATTTTCAATGGATTCCAATGACTTCAATTATAAAATTTCACCCTGGAGCCTGGACCTAAACGATGGACGATGGATCTAATTCTAAACGATGTTTATAGGAACTCTGCTAAATTCGTTGCTTTGCGAATGTGTTTATTATTCTTTGTTTTTTTGCAACGGTGGTGCTTCAAAATTTTCATTATGCACAATGAGGTCGTTCATAAATTATTATATCAAGTACACTACTGAATCTTGCAATTGCAAATACAATAAACTACTTATAATAATATTATCATTATGCATAACAAAATAGGCACAAGGTAATAAAGCCATAATTTTCTACAATTTCATCCCATTATTTGAATGTACATTTTGAACTAACTAACGCCTGTACAACCGCACTTTTAGACCTGTGGCCCAGTAGTGAAAATGATAGAATGATTATGATGATTAGATGACACCATAGAATCTGATATGATGACCCTATCGAATCAACCAATTCGCGATTGCAGATCGGACCCCAATGCATCTAGCAGCCGAGAACGGTCACGCAGCGGTCATCGAGCTGCTCGCCGACAAGTTCAAGGCGTCCATCTTCGAGAGAACCAAGGACGGCAGCACCCTGATGCACATCGCCTCTCTGAACGGACACGCTGACTGCGCCATGATGCTGTTTAAGAAAGGAGTTTATCTTCATATGCCTAATAAGGTAGGGATTATAACTTCTAGTACATTTCAAGGACCTTTAATAAGCTCGATGCCTAATCTTTTTGGCTTATGTACCTAACTCACTGATGACGGATGCTCTTTTTTAATGTTCACAGCAACGTTTATGCGATTTTTCTCTAACATAAGATTTGAAATGACATGAAGACACGAGTTGAGACCTCTCAGATGGAGACATTGGTAATGGATGACGTTTTGAAGACGCATCGTTGCTCTATTGGTTCACCTCAGCGGTGATGGGAAATCTCTTAGCTAGTACATACATACATACATATTCTCACACCTGTCTCCCACTGGGGTAGGCAGAGACAACGGAACGCCACCTGCTACGATCCTGGGCCTCTACCCGCACATTCGAACTTCGCAATTGCGTGAATGTTTTCGTTCCAATGTCAACTCTATTACAATGAAGTGCGGACCGAAACAGTGGCGATAAATAAATAAAATAAATAAATAACGCTCACAGGCACATACATTGTCATTACAATGTATGTGCCTGTGAGCGTTATTTATTCCCAAGAAAGCACTATTTATAGGCTGTTTATTATGGAAACCATACAACAACGGCACAAACATATAAACATCCATGACCGAACCGGGATTCGAACCCAGGACCCTGGTTTGGCAGTCCGGCGTGGTAACCATTACACCAACCGGGTCGTCGATATATCGAACACGAAAGTCCGGGTACAGGCCTGACATACCTCTCTATAGCTTCCTCCGCATTCATAAGACCTTTCATGCATGCTCGTCGGTTTCGGGTAGATCTGACCAGGCCCTTCTTAAGCACGTCGCCAATTTGGTCCGTATTATGGTTTGGTCGTAGCTAGTAAAGGTAGCCAAATCTCTTTATGATCTCACTATTTTGTGTTTCGAACAAATCTGGATTCTTCATAATACACAATTGGCTACTTGACAACTAGTCAAATCAGCTACTCTTTATCGGACGTCAAAACATGCGCTTTGTATGAAGATTTGTACTAAATATTGAGTTGTGACGTCATCAACATTTTCATTACTTTTTATAGTTTATCTTGTTATTAAAAATAGTATTCAAGCTAAAAACTCAATGAAAATGGGAGTTCAGCGTTATTTTCTAACCCTTTTTTTATTGAGTAGATAAAAATAAAATATATTGAATGTAGTCAAATACCCAATTACATCTGTAATGAAATGAAATTGACTCACTACCTCATTCTCTTTCGGGATAGTCAGAAAATTTGCTACAACTACCTTTTTGAGCATACAGTTGTAATAAGATTCTCCTTTAGAATTACTCAGTTAAGAATGGAACAATGTTCTGAATGGAGCGTGGCTACCCGAAATTAAGACATAAAGAGATTTTAAAATAAAAGAAAATATTCTAAAGTTCACAGTTGACGAAAGCTTCCATTAAAATAAAATGATCGAAGTAAGCAAGGTGAGGTTCAACTAATCGCGCAGTCCTTGAGAACACCGGAAATGAAATCACTCGTTGTAAAACCGCCGTTATGTTGAGTTATTCTTATTATAATAAACCAAAGTTATGACCTTCCGTTGGAAACGGTTTAACGCTGAATGTAATCAGATCGCTTATATTTAGAGGGTGACTTTTACTTCAGGGGATTTACTATTTAAATGTTTAATAGTCATGGTATTTACGAGAATAAGGCCCTTTTTCACCACATCTGCATAAGATCCAATTCTTACAAAACGCTTGACATATTGTGTATGAAAGATAATGTCAAATAAGCTAACAATAACGTATCGAGAAGTAGTGAAACAGGCATCTTGATGGAGTGGACAGGCATCGCCATCCTGGAAGAGCTATTTCGTTTGGCGAGAGATAGGCAGGGATATGCAGAGCTGATTGCCAACCTCCAGTAATGTAAAATCCTCCATGTAAAACCCGAAAAAGAAGAATGGAGAGTAGAAGATACTCCTTTCTTCTTTGATTAATTTCTTTAGGTTTTCAGGCACCGCCGATCCCTTCTCTGATCTTAGCGAGTGCATTTGTGTTTCGCACACTACTAAACTAATCTACGCCCTTAAAATAAATTATCCTGCGGACCTAACTAATGAGGCGAAAGAAGTATGCCACAATTGTAGCTTGTGGCGGGCGAAAGTATCTGCCTACCCCCGTAGGATAAGGCGTGAGTAAATATATGAATTTATGTACCTAATTGATTTTGTGAACAAGAATTCGCTATAGTTGCGATATCGATACTGTTGATGATGACAATGGACATACACCGGCATCAGCTCTTTGAAGTGCCCAATGGAATTTCTATAGAGATCTCATCAGGGCATTCTAAACTTAGCCACCTACTTGACCTTTTCCCCACACCCTGTGAATTAATAGCAGACTGTAGATTAACATGAGTTTAACAATTGACTGCATTGCCTACCTATGGTAATAAAAGGACTTGCATTTTTAAAACCTCTCACGCGATTATTAACTTAATACGAGCTTCTTGAGCTTTTTGTCAAATTAATATTTTACACTTCTAAGGTTAGGCTTTATGGTCTGTAGGTACGTTTACTAACATTACGTTTTTAATAGTTTTTTAACTATTTACAGCCGTTCTTAAAACACGGGTTTACTGTAGTTCTTCATAATCAAATCATGCAGTGGGCCCATAAAGTCAGTAAATGTATTCCTACTGCATTATATTTTTATGATGCACTTGAATAATAGAGTTATTTGTATAATCCGTAAATAGCAAACCTACTAAAACCTTGTGATTCTCAATACGGTAATGAACGGTATAGGTTAACATTTTTAAAAAATCCCAACCAGCAACTTTTAATTGAAATAAGTAGAGTAAATAATTTGATAGATATGACTTCTATTTTGAGTATCTGTGTTTTCCCTTCTGGGATGGTTAGCAAACAGTATAATAGTCAAATTGTCATATTTAGTAGCCAAGTAAAATTCTAAAAACTGGTTGATTGTGTTCTTCTTCCGATTCCGCCGAATCGAAGGATATATCACTAAGTTTGACTTGTTATTGTGGTAACGAGATATTTTCCAACCAACATAAGAGGCTTCCTGCCATGGGTGTGCCGGACGGATCAGGGGTTCAATAAGTCTCTCGAAAGGCTCTGTGTTTTTATACTTACAAAATTTTATAGAATAAATTTTTATTTGACATTGACACATATAAAAATACATCAATGAAATCCTTGCAGCATGTGAGAGCAAGCTGGTGGTATATGCTACAATATTGATATTTAGAATAAATTACTTTCTATTATTTGAAATACTGTGCTATATTTAGAGTCTATTGCTGTCTCTGGTTTGCAATGGAGGGAAGTCGGAAGTTTTTCCTACTTCTCCTATCTTCTTTGATTAAATTCATTGCGGGTTCCAAGACAGATTGTAGAGTCATCCCCCGAGCTCGCTGTACTTCACTGTCTAGTGTTATGAGTGGTAGCTGCTGTGCGACAGGAGTTACAGCGGTGGGAATGTGTTTTGGGCCTATGCCCGACTTAATGCTTACTTATTATTATTATTTATTACATAAGTTACATTGAACACTACACACACACTTACACTCACACTTATTTACGTGTAGAAAGTCTCTCAATACTTCTGTCACAGTATAAGAAAGAGTATCTATTACTAGATACAGTACGGACACTCCCTTCCTCCCACCAACTTTTAACCTCCCCCCTCTATCGCCCTCTGGTTACCGCGCACTGGTTACTCCGAACGTTACCTACGAAGAAGACATAAGGTTCAATTTCTTTGGTTTCGCATGTCCTGACGTCATCTTTTCAATTTCAAATTTTTGTATGCAGTGTCCGGGCTGTGCTTCTGTGGAGAATAAAGTAGTGATAATTTAATCATGAGCATAAATTATATTATCTATCTTTGAGGCAGTTCGTGCACTTTTCGACCAAGATCACGACTCGACCAAGTGAGTGAATTATAAAAACTGGTCTAGTGTGCGAAACCGTACATTTCGACCAAATTTATTTGCCTACATCCGCATGTAATGCAAGACTCTTCACCGATAGGTTTTTAAAATAAAACGTGTAAATATTTCAGGACGGAGCCCGCAGTATCCACACGGCGGCGCGCTACGGACACGTGGGCATCATCAACACGCTGCTGCAGAAGGGAGAGAGCGTCGACGTTGCCACTAACGTGAGTTTACCATCATATCAGGACGGTACCGAACTTTTAAGACTTTTTTGTCTCACTAGTTCGGGCCTGAACTACCGACTACTGACTATTCAAAAATATGTTGATTTTTGTTCTAAAATGTTGCCATGTCAATTAAACAAAACATTGATAAATAGAAATGATCCTTTTAAAATATAAATAAGAGATAGCTATTTAAACATATTATTGATATCGCACAGGACAACTACACAGCCCTGCACATAGCGGTGGAGTCATGCAAGCCCGCCGTGGTGGAGACCCTGCTAGGCTACGGGGCAGACGTGCACATACGAGGAGGTAGACAGAGAGAGACACCCCTACACATCGCCGCCAGGATACCTGAAGGTACAATCATACTTTGATTTATAAACAAACAGGACAACTATACAGACGTGCACATATTAGGAGGTAGACAGACAAAGACGCCCGTACACAACGCCGCCAGGATACCTGAAGGTTCCATCTTACTTTGATAAACATCATTCATCTCGAGCTCCTCTGTCCTTCGGAAATAAGCAGGCAAGAAGATACAGGTAGAGCTCGCTTATTAAGAGAGAGGAAATCTGTGCCCAATAGTGGAACTTCGATGGTAGTTTTTTTATATTGTGTTAAACATTACATACCTATTCGTATTCTCCACGAATAAGCAAAGCAAAGCAATTACAATAATAAAGAGATTTTAGTTTATGATGGAATTAGAGTAAAAAATAATGTGGATGGCTGTGGGAACACAAGAAGACCAGAGAAAAGATCAATTACAATCCATCCGATTGTGTGTGAAATTAAAGGTGTATACGTGAGTGAACACTGAAATTACTGAGTACTTAAACACTATTAATAATTACAAATAATTGTTATAAATTAGTGTTTAATGAAAGGAGAAGAAAACAACATTGAACCTACCCCAAATAATGGGTTCAGGCCTTAGTTCAGGCAGGAGAATGGAGTGGATCCAATTGAGAGAAGAATGTTACAGATATGCCACTTTATCATTCTCATATAATCTTCATCGATATTTAATTAGATGTGGATTTTCGTTGCTGTAATCAGACATTATTAAATGAATTTATCTGACTTCCAGGTGACAAATGCGCTCTAATGCTGCTGAAGTCGGGAGCAGGTCCAAACAAGGCGACTGAAGATGGAATGACTCCAGTCCACGTGGCGGCCAAGTTCGGCAACATCGGCACTCTTGTGCTGCTGCTTGAAGATGGCGGTGATCCTCTTAAAAAGACCAAGGTATTCAGCTAATCTTTTTTAAAATTCGGTCGACGATACGATCATGGCTATCTAATCTGACCTGTCTACATAATAAGTGTCTCCTTGATCAGCGGTAGGTATACAAAATAGGGTGCTTTCTATTATGCTGATGATTTTTTAAGGTTGATGATCAGACCATCAAACTAACAAACAAACAAATAAACAAACAAACAAATAAACAAACAAACTTTTCAAACTTTTCTCTACGGGACCTTATGACCTGATTGATGTTCTTATCATTCCCTTAAAAAACCATTAGCTACTCGTAGAAGGCAGCACAGGCCCGGTCGTTGTGGCGATCCTTGGGGGAGGCCTATGTCCAGCGGTGGACGTCTATCCGCTGAGATGATGATGATTAAGACATAACCTGTATAGATACTTACTTTTATTATGTTAGATTTTATACACTGAATAAATTTTAATCAGTCCTGTGTGTAATTGTTGATAAAAGTTTATTTTACCCAAAACTGTTCTTTTCAGAGCGGTGAAACACCTCTACACATGGCTTGTCGGAGTTGCAAACCCGACGTCGTCAAACATCTGATCGAGTTTGTGAAAGACCACAAAGGGGAAAGCGTCGCCACTTCATACGTAGACACCGTCGACGAAGATGGCGCTAGCGCCCTACACTACTCTTGCAAAATTACCAAAGAAGAAGTCAAAATACCTTTTGCGGACAAAGAGGTCGTCAAATGCTTGTTAGAGAACAACGCTGACGTGACGCTACAGACAAAACACAATCACGAGACAGCCTTCCACTTCTGTGCGATGGCCGGCAACAATGACGTCATGAACGAATTGATCACTCACATGACATCCGCCGATATCGCCAAAGCTCTCAACAGACAGAATTCAATGGGCTGGACGCCTTTACTGATCGCTTGCCACCGAGGACACATGGAACTTGTTAGCACTTTACTCTCCAACCACGCCAGGGTAGACGTCTTCGATGTCGAAGGTCGATCAGCTCTTCACTTGGCAGCCGAACACGGCTATTTACAAGTATGCGACGCGTTACTTACAAACAAAGCATTTATCAATTCTAAAGCAAGAAACGGACGGACAGCTCTTCATTTAGCTGCGATGAACGGTTACGCGCATTTAGTTAAGTTTTTAATAAGAGACCATAACGCTATGATAGATGTATTAACATTGAAGAAGCAGACTCCTTTACATCTGGCAGCAGCTAGCGGCCAGATGGAGGTTTGCAAGCTATTGCTAGAACTCGGAGCTAATATAGACGCGAGCGACGAAATAGGAGAGAAGCCAATCCATGCTGCGGCACAGCACAACAATTCTGAAGTAGTCCAGTTATTTCTGCAACAGCATCCAAATTTAGTAATGGCGACAACTAAAGACGGTAACACGTGTGCTCACATAGCAGCTATACAAGGTTCAGTGAAAGTGATAGAAGAACTGATGAAGTTTGATAGGACTGGTGTGATATCTGCTAGGAACAAGTTGAATGATTCGACGCCGCTTCAGTTGGCTGCTGAGGGTGGTCATGCGGATGTTGTGAGGACATTAGTTCGGGCGGGTGCTTCGTGTACGGATGAGAATAGGCAAGGGTTGACAGCGGTGCATTTAGCTGCACAGTACGGTCATACGAATGTCCTTGATGTGATGCGCTCGACTAATACTCTTAGGACGTCGAGTAAAAAGTTGGGGCTGACTCCACTGCACATAGCTGCTTATTACGGACAAGCTGGTAAGTGATACAACAATTTTAATACGGTTGGTAAAAAGCTTAGACTGGGCCCTGTAGTTAAAGATGCGTTAAGAATGTAGTTTAAAACAAAACCTGGGGCATTCATCATTTCATTTAAGACTACTTTTAGATCTTTAAACAACAGGGCCCAGTAATATAATACACTAGCGGCCCGTCCCGGCTTCGCACGGGTGGACGTCTAATCTTTTCTAGCAATAAATATAGCCTATGTCACTCAGGGTGAATGCAGCTTTCTAATGGTGAAATAATTTTTTAAATCGGCCCAGTACTTTTTGAGCCTATTCATTACAAAAATACAAACATACAAAAATAGGTACAAATCTTTCCTCTTTATAATATTAGTGTAGATCTTAGACTAATTATATCGGGACGCGTAACCACGTGTCATTCTACTAACAAACTTTCTGCCACTTTTTGCGGGGGGCGAGGTAACATGTTATCCGCTACTTTGGATTTTATTCCCTATGATTTTAGATTCTAATTTTGAATGTCCAAAATCATGAAAAGTAGTCTCGTGTAAACCCCAAACGTTCTAAGTTCAAAATTATTGTTTCGCTATTATAGGCTGTCTCGTTTAGTGATAAGGTATAAAATTGGGTGTAAATGCGCAAGATTAATTGATCTAATACCGTGGCAGAGGGGAAATGCTACCGCAAGGCCGGTCCGGATATAATTAGTCTAAGGTGTAGATATACGAAAAGGAGAGTGCGGTTGATGTTGCAACGAAATTAGGCTCAAATTTATCGGTAAAGAAAGGAAAAAAAATGTTATTTAAGATTTTTATTTCTCCTTATCTAGAGGTCCTTGTGTAAATAAATGGCAATAACTTTTAAATGATTAATGAAATAAATGAGGCGACAACAATAATCATAAATAACGGTGTAATGAAAACGAATTGAAAAACAAAAGGGATTTTTCAATTCAGCATTCGCAATTAGAAAGATTTTGATTTAATTTACCAACTAATTTAGCAATATTTTTCTTCGCAATTATCGAAAGTGAATTTTCAGAAAAAAAAAATTATAACAATATTGAAACTGTCGGTTGTACAATATATAAAAAGACGTTAAGAAAGAACATTTTATATTTTTAAATCATTTCTTTAGCCGGCTCTTCATTCTCGCCGAGAACGAGAGTGTGGATGCCCTTCATTGTTATTGTGGCATCATAAGCCGTAGTAATTTTCATATAACAATTAAGATATATACACTATACAGGGTGGCGAGTACCTTCGCTACATCTACAAATCTGTACGTGCATTTGTAACATTCATGCAGCATCCAACATCAAGTCTAATAATATCCTCAAAGCCGACAATAGTTGTTTCCATTCCAACTCTTCCCCATTTCCAGAAACTGTCCGAGAACTTCTATCCCACGTGCCTGGTACAGTCAAGTCCGAAGCTCCCACGGGGGTTTCCCTAGTGCCGGAGCTAGGCGCGGAGTCAGGGTTGACGCCATTACATCTCGCTGCATACAACGGGAACGAAAACGTCGTCAGATTGCTACTCAACTCTGCTGGAGTACAAGTTGACGCTGCGTCGAACGAAAATGTACGTGCTGCCACATTTGTACTTAGTTTATGATTTTTTTCCCAATTAAACAGCGAAGACAGGAATAGATGGAAGGATGACCTTGATAAATTTGACGACCAATGGCCAGAGGCTGCCCAAAACAGGAACGAGTGGAAGCGTACGGGGGAGGACTTTGCCCAGTAGTGGGATGATAATTACAGGCTAATAAAAAAAATTATAAGATAAAAGAAAAGCTGTGTATAGTAACCCCGACTAAAGTTCACATAAGTTCAAGCTTCTGAACAGTTCAGAATTGTTGTTTCTCGCCAATTTCCGAAAAACTGTACCATGATATATAATATATCTCCCACTATTTCAAACTGTGCCATGCTATATCTCCTCACTTAATATAATCTGCGCGACATAACCAATGTTGTACTCTTATATTTATTTATATTCCGTGCCAATGTTCAATTTGAGAAGGCACAAATGGTTTAATCTCAAAAAGTATCAAGTTATCAAAGAATCGTTCTAATAAAAGAGTCCACTAGTTAACATTAAAATTAAGTACTTCAATCAAATCTTTCTTATACTGTGGTTGTGTTTTACAGGGCTTCAATCCGCTGCACCTGGCTTGCTTCGGGGGGCACATGTCCATCGTAGGTCTCTTACTAAGCAGATCAGCAGAATTACTACAAAGTACCGACAGACACGGCAAAACTGGTCTTCATATAGCATCAACACATGGTCACTACCAGATGGTAGAAGTCTTGCTCGGTCAGGGAGCAGAAATCAATGCGACCGATAAGAACGGCTGGACTCCCTTACATTGTGCGGCAAAAGCTGGTCACCTCAACGTTGTAAAGCTTCTATGTGAATCTGGAGCATCGCCTAAAAGTGAAACAAATCTTAATTGTGCCCCAATATGGTTCGCTGCTTCGGAAAATCACAACGACGTACTAGAGTACCTGCTTCATAAAGAGCACGACACACAATCTCTCATGGACGATAAGAGATTCGTCTACAACTTGATGGTCTGCTCGAAGAATCACAACAACATACCTATAGAAGAATTTGTATTAGTGTCGCCTGCACCAGTCGATACAGCTGCAAAATTATCAAATATTTACATCAATTTATCAAATAAGGTATGTCTTGAATGATCGAATGTTTTTTTTATTAGTTGGGCATAATAATAATAATAATAACCCCGCGGGGGCAGCTTGTGGCGAGCTGACGGTGAGTGGCGACACCGCGGACCCCTATCCAGGGGGACCATACAGACATGCGCTCACACACACACACACACCCACACACACACCCCCACACCCACACACACAGTAACACACCCCCCTACCTCTGGCTTGCCTTAATTGGCCGTCCAGAGTGGAATCGCAAGAGCAGAACCTATGCTCCAGGTTGGAAGTGTATTGCACGTAATGGCGTAATAACGGGGAAACCCGCTCACGGGGGTAAACCCCGCGATGGTGAAACCGGAGCCGCACCTCTCGACAACCTTCAGCCGCTCAATGAGATGTTGCCCCATTGTCGCACTTTGTGCGTGCGGCCGTTTTATGGGGCCCACTCGACGAGTCGGCGAGTCACCGCCTGCCCTATTTACAATTTTGAGACTAGTTGTCATGGCAGGCGTCCGTTAGTCTCCTCCCATAGCCCAGTATCCATCCATCCAACTTTCACCTCCATAGCCCAAGACCTTATTTTTCCATCGCGGCCATAGCGCCGTACTCCAATAGTCTTTACACAAATGGCGGGGACCATCCCCGTGGGTATCATGTTGTGCGCTCGGGGATGGTATCCGCCATTTGTGTATCCCTTACATTTAGATTAACTTGTCTTTTGAACGGGCCTCTACATGTTGGCTTCGGCTCCATGCACGCCTTCCAAAGGTCCGGGACTTAATTGCCCGTGATTACGGAACGTAAGACATATAATAATAATAATCATTTATTCAAGTGACCAGGACTCGTTTCGATAAATATTCAATTTTCATTGTATTCCTTAATAGGAGAAAGAGCGTGCCAAAGACCTGATAGCTGCAGGGAAACAATGTGAAGTGATGGCAACAGAGTTGTTGGCTTTAGCAGCCGGCGCTGACTCAGCAGGTCATATACTAACAGCCACGGATAACAGAAATATTGAATTTCTAGATGTCCTCATAGAGAACGAACAAAAAGAGGTCATCGCTCACACAGTCGTCCAAAGATATCTTCAGGTAAAAAATAGGTAACTTCTACTTCTAACGAAGCTAGTTAGAAGCCCAGTCGTGGTGCTTACTGTGATTGGTCTGTTCCAGGAACTCTGGAGAGGGAGCCTCAAATGGACTGGCATCAAAATTATGTTCCTTTTTATCGCATTCATAGTATGTCCACCAGTTTGGATGGTGTTCTCTCTTCCACTAGGCCATAAATACAATAAGGTTCCAATAATTAAGTTCATGTCATATTTAACTTCTCATATATACCTCATGATATTGTTATCGTTTGTAGCTATAACGCCTATTTATAATTCAATATTTAGGGAGAGTTTGGTGCCTAGATGGTACGAATGGATGTTGCTCATCTGGTTGAGCGGCCTCCTTCTCTTTGAGCTGACCGACCCAAGTGATAAGTCTGGGTTAGGTTGGATCAAAATAGCTGTTCTGTTACTAGGTATGATAGGTGTAGCGGCCCACGTGGTCGGATGGATATTCGTACAACCGAAGTACTGGCCAACTCTTATGTACTGCAGAAATCAGTGCTTTGCATTATCTTTTCTATTAGCATGCGTCCAGATATTAGATTTCTTATCTTTCCATCACCTCTTTGGTCCTTGGGCTATTATAATCGGGGACCTAATGAAAGACTTGGGGAGGTTTCTGGCTGTATTAGTTATATTTGTGTTCGGATTCTCAATGCATATAGTCGCGTTGAACCAGCCATTTAGGAATATTCACAAAGCTGAAGACAATCAATATGCGAGGAAATTGAGGAGAAGACTATTTTCCGACGGTAAGTCCCTTTCTTTGTCATCATTTATTGTTGCATTCATCATAGTTACTATCAAATCTCATCAATTCATTGTTGAAATTAAAATCTTTTACAATTTTCGTCTTATGAAAACAGAATGTAGACCGAATTGTGTTTATTACATGAAAATGTTAATCATTTACCTTTACGTAATAGATGATAGCCTACGAACGAAACGACAATCGTTTGATACGCAGTGGCCAAGTTCGCTATCTGGTGAATCATATCGGAGGAAACAGGGCCCAGCAGGACGTAAGTCCGCGATAGCGACCACACCATCATCTCAAACAGTTTTATTTCTTACCCTGTACAGAAATGTCACTCTCATACGATGATCGCATAATATCTCGATGTGCTTGTTATAATTTGTTTTGTCCCCTGCATCCGCTCACAAGCTTGAATGTTTCACATCGAGAATGTTATCATCGTTGATCGACATTATTTTAATTTCATTCATGACATCGTTTTTGTTAGACAACTCGCTATACACAACCGGAATGTGTTAGGCCTGTGTAATATAATGTAACACTTCGCTTCGCTATAATTTATTACTATTGATGAATAGATTATGGCGAAAGCGAGAGTAAATGCGATGGGTAGTAATGTCTGATTTATCCACAATGCATCTTCTGCTTCGCATCTTACGCTTGAGGATTTTTCCAGATATCGATGTCGACACAGAATATGCATTGCGCGTCACAACCCTAGTTTTAGTGGAATGAGTGGCCGACCTCACCGCATTTGATGGAGCAACTATGATTTGCGCATGCGGCTCGCTTATGTCCTGCGTTTGTACACCGATGAGGTATTATTTGTCGATATGTTTGGCTGATTGTCCTCTATGTGGCCTCGGCGCCCACGCTCTGTCCGTCTCGTCACACCTGAACTAGGGATGGGGTGGATTGATGCTACGTCCGCCATTTGAAAGTTTATCGTACTCTCTATAGGGTCCTTCTTAATAGACTGTCGGTTTTAAAGGGGATGATCAGACCATAAAACTAAACAACTTTCTCTATGGGACCAATATCGATATCGTGATATTCGGGTCGAGTGGGATTGCAGTTTTATATGAAACAGCAGACTTTTTTAGAGGTCTCATAGAGAAAGATGTTCAGTTTGAAGGTCTAATCAACCCCTTAAAACACCGTCAGAATATTAAGTTGAACCCAGTTTACTGTCTCATTCACTATCAATCAAAATAATTCTCAACATATCATCATTCAAAGAATACATACCTTACACATCAATCTACCCCATCCATAGGTACACTTACTGTCAACTTAGTTGATTTAGTTTTTAGAATGTCTGGTCTTTAGCCAAAATTTTTATCTAGGGGTGGATTGATGCAGATCCCAGACTCAAAATCTATACTAACATAAACACAATACGAAAATCATAACATTGATATACTCAAAATTGAATAATAATCCGCACCATGCATTAACCTACCCCTACCCTTATCCGTGTCGAGTAGTTTTCACAAAGAACCTGGTCCATTCTGGTATTGTCTTCTAGCGACGTTAGCACCGTTCGAGGCCTTCGAGAAATTGTTCTTCTCCCTTTTCGGCCAGACCACCCTCTCAGACCTGAACTACATCTCCAGCGTGCGGCCGTTGTGGACGCAGAACCTCTTCAAGTTTGTCTTCGGGAGCTACTTGCTGATGTCGGTTGTGGTGCTCATGTCGCTCCTCATTGCGATGATGTCGGACACTTATCAGCGCATACAGGTAACTACGTGTGTCACCTCGGCTTCGCGTCTTGTTCGCAGTTACTATGAACCCGGTGTTCTCGTTCGAGTTGCTCTTCTTTGCTGTGTTCGGTCAGACGACCACCGAGCAGACGAGGGTGCACCGAAACGACAGCAACGTCCAGCCCGCCTGGACCAATTACCTGTTCAAAATCGTGTTCGGAATCTACATGCTGGTGTCGGTCGTGGTGCTGATCAATCTGCTCATTGCTATGATGTCAGACACCTACCAGAGGATACAGGTAACATACGTGAACGGATTACATGTTGCGATGTACGCCGTACGCATTTGTGAGCAGCACGACACGAGGCTTGACAAAGAACACTGTTTAATAAACAATGGCAAACGAAAATACCTGACCGATGATTCCATTGTCATAAATAAATTAAAAATTTTGTGTTAAAATGACTCTTAATAATTATTCGCACTTTGTTTTTTATACAGCACAGCAATAAATAAAACCGATTGTAAAAATATGATTAATTTCTATAAAAAAAAAATTTATAAATTAAATTAACGTTGATGTGGAATCACAATTAAAATTATTATACTTAGGTATTACTTACTTAATTCAATACGTTCTGCTCAGTATTTTTACTCTAGATAAGTCTAGGTTACAATCTATTCCGTTGCATGAATATCTAATTATATAACAAGGTGTAGCTAAAACTTGTTTTTCCAGAAGTTATTTACATCAAAATGTGAAGTAACCAGAATTTAAGTAACGTTTATTCACCTAATTACATTGTAGATCAATGCCCTTATTAACATTTAACACAAATTAAGATTAGTACATTTCCCGAACAAAGTTAATTAGGTATGTACATTGTCATGTCTGAATTTCAAATTACATTGTATGTAGTCAGATTAAACTCGTACTTCACGAAAACATAAACTAATTAATGTAATTGCTATTGGGTAAGTAATAATACCTACTTATTTTAATTATAAGTTTTAGACTCAACTAGGTACCTACATTAGCGTAAAATAATGTTTATTCATGAATACCAAGTAGGTATGAATGTTAAAAAATTTCAATGATATCACAATATTTATTCATCGATAACTCTATATTAACGCTTACTATAATATATACCTAGTAATACTTTATAAATAAAATTAGAATACATTATAAATAACAAACTAATACTAAAGGTAATGAAATGCTTTGTTTCACTCTTGACACAATTTCACTCTAATCGTGAAGACAATGGCATAGTTAGATTGTTTACCTACACTTATAGATAGTAACAGACATTAGCAGATGGAGCTAAAACTTACCTTGCTCGTTTATTACCTGGTATCTATTAACGTAAAAGCCTTATAATAGATACAAGCAAGCGCCCGTCCAAACTTACACTCTGTGATTCGTATTTCATTACAGTCTCATTTTCAAATGTTACCCTTATTTCCAACTGAAATGTCCACTGGTATATGTGACTAATATAATATATATCGTCGGCTAAAGTGTCAAACCTCGTAACTCCATTTTTTTCCAAATGAAATTGTTATACAATTTTATTAGGTACTAATTTCTGAACGCATCCATGGCAAAACTCTTAAATCCTTTTAAAAAGCCGTTACAGTTTAAAATGATAAATAGAAAACCACGTAACTCCATTGTGTTGGAAGCAAACCACGTATGTACACGATATGGCGTAGTGACCGTTTTACAATAACCGTGGTGACGTTTTTTGTCCGTCCTCAAAAATTTGATCTTATGGAGTTACGAGGTCTGACACTTTAGCCGACGATATGTAAAGACAAAAAGTATAATATACCCAAATAAGCATAAAATGTGAATTCTGAATTCTTCTATATCGCCTTCAATAGCGATGGTTTGCTGGTTTCTAGAGGTTAAGCTCCATCTACTGTTGTTCGATGTCCTATCTAAACTATTATAAAACTGTAACAGAAATGTGTCTGTACATTGAAGATATTTACAAAAAAAAAATTACGACATGGTTTTTACCTGTCCCTGATTCCAAATCACCAATTTTTGGATTTTTTGTCCGTCTGTTTGTATGTTTGTTTGGGTGTTTGTTTGTTCGAGTATCACGCAAGAACTACTGAACCGATTTTGATGAAACTTTTTTTGTTTGATAGCTTATCATCTGACTTAAAATCTGGTATATAATTTATGCGGACGAAGTCGCGGGTAAAAGCTTGTTTACAATAAAACTGCACTTAAATAAGATAAAGAACTCGTCATCAAATAACCTTGCAGGCTCAATCAGACATAGAGTGGAAGTACGGGCTGTCCAAGTTGATCAGAAACATGCATAGGACCAGCACGGCCCCGTCTCCCCTCAACCTCGTCACCACGTGGCTCATGTGGCTGATCCATAGGTGTAAGGTAAGAAACATTACAGCTTGGTACAGCCAAGAGCACGTCAAGCTTGACACTTCGGACTTTGTACCGTTCTTATTTAGTGCGCCATAAGCGTTACAATCGAACTGCAAGTGTAATGCTTGATGATCTACCTATATCTGCAGGTCCTACAAGTAAGTACATCTTCTGGGTAAGCTCGCTACATCTTCGACCCCATCTTCGTCCCGAGGACTGGATTGAGGTCAAGAGCAAACCCATCCTTAATAAATAAAAAAGAATAAAAACAGGGTGACAACTGCTATTCTTTACGTTTTGGTCACGCAGTTATCGACATATTCCATGGAACAGCACAGATTTTTCAGGTACCGGACTGCAAAAAGGAAAAATGGGACACTTAGGTACCTACCTATACCAGTAAGATCATTCTCGTGTCCGTCCGTCTGGCTGAAATAAAACATAGGTAGGTATTTGTATGCAATGAACCCTCGATGACAAGGTTACCACGATACCACAGCATATTTAGGTAATCAGTAATCACCCTTAGTTACGCAGACTG
Organism: Agonopterix subpropinquella; assembly: GCA_922987775.1. Taxonomy (NCBI): domain Eukaryota; kingdom Metazoa; phylum Arthropoda; class Insecta; order Lepidoptera; family Depressariidae; genus Agonopterix; species Agonopterix subpropinquella. The sequence goes on along the minus strand of OV277703.1, from coordinate 19,134,551 downwards.
TCATCGTTATCGTAAACATGACTGACTTCACTGACTAGGAGCTATGACGCAACAACTATACAGTGTGTAAAATAAAATGCGTTATATAATGAACGGGGTGCTTCAGACCATCAAACTGAACAACTTTCACTATAGAACCAAAATCAAAATCACGAAAATAAAATCAGCTGTCCCATACTTTTGGGTCGAGTAGCCATTGACGTTTTCTATGGAACAGCCGATTTTTTATCGCGATTTCAATGTTGGCTCCATATCGAAAGTGGTTCAGTTTGAAACACACCCTTTGATATGTAACGCATTAAATTTTTCACAATGTATAAGCTTCCGTTTCTTAACTGAAAGGCAAAGACCCTAAACGAATATTGCCTGATAAAACATGACGCACAAATGCTGATCATTTAATATACCTATAGTTACAGCATTTGCAGCATATTTGCAGAATAAACTAAAGCTAAAGGCTTCTCTTTCTTCGATTTGCAGTGGCTTTTACAGTCAAAGTCACACAAGGAGTCATCTGCAAAGAGTTATAAACACCTGAGGTTATACCCCTTAAGGCTATTGCTCTGAAGCAGTGTTGGGCAAAATGTAATTTTTTTATTACAAATTATACTTAATTATTAATTGCAATTATTCAATAATTACATAATATTTTATAATAATAAAATGAAATATTATACAGGGTGTAAGGTGAACTCTGTGAACTCAGTCCATCAAACTGAACAACTTTCACTATGGCGCCTACCTCAGGAAACACGAAAAAAATCTGCTGTCCCATACATTTTAGTCGGGTAGGTACAACAGTTTTGTACGGGACAGCAGATTTTTTTCGCGTTTCCTGAGGTAGGCTCCATAGTGAAAGTTGTTCAGTTTGACGGTCTGAGTTCACCGTTTTAGTATTTGCTAGGCTTTCACTTACAACCTGTATAAAATGGCTAATACAATCGCTATTTACTTTCGAAAAGCATAATCGTAACGAAAAACAAATTGAGTAATTGCAATTAACAATTACAATTTGTAATTAATTATATTTTGCCCAACACTGCTCTTAGGGCAGATGCTATTCGCTACGTTCTTTTACCAAAATGTCATTCGTCTAAAAACTTACCAGCAAAAAACCCCACCATGTTGCGAAAAATCGTTCATAATAATCTTTGTTCTTGCGACATTAACATTATGAATCTATCTATCTATATCTATTATCATTATCAGTTACTATAAAACTGTAAATTAAAAAAAAGAAGTTTATTTGTTTGTTTGTTTGATCGAGCATCACGCGTAAACCACTGAACTGATTTTGATGAAACTTTTTTGTTTGATAGCTTATGATCTGACTTAAAATTTGGTATTCAGGGTGTAACAATACACCCTAGTAATACTTAAGAGGCTGCTTCAGACCATCAATCTGAACAACTTTCACTATGGAGCCAACGTCGAGACAAAATAAAAAAAATCTGCCGTCCCATACATTTGAGTCGAGACGGGACTGCAGTTTTGTATGAACGAGCAGTTTCTTTTTTCGCGATTTCGATGTTGGCTCCATAGTAAAAGTTGTTCAGTTTGATGGTCTGAATCACCCTCTTAAGTATTACTAGGGTGTTTTGTTACACCCTGTATAATTTGTGCGGACGAAGTCGCGGGTTAAGTCTATTAAATAATACGATTGTCATAACTCAGGAACGTCTCAGTAAGAAGAAACGTCCGAGCCTGGTGCACATGATCGGGCTGAACCGGCAGGATCAGATGTCCGCCAGGTCGAAGGCAGGCGCCAAGTGGCTGTCCAAGGTGAAGAGAGGACAGGTCGTTCCTAAAGGTATGTTCTTTATAACACCTGTTTGTCATACAATGCGCTGGTAAATATTTGTAGAGCGCTTGTTAAGCACCTATAACAAGTGTAAAAGTGTTTTCGAGATATTTATGTGTTTATCATTTTTTAGAGGTTTTTTTACTCAACGCTGATGGATTACAAAAATCAGATACTGTACCTATCTGTGTAGGTCTATTGCACCTTCTGATAAATATTGGATCCATTTAAGGCGGTTGCAGAGAGGTCAATTTTATACAAAACTTTGACGAACAATACGCGTAGACGGTATTAATATAAGTGACTTTGTATATATGGAAAAATAGTTTAGAAAATCTAGATGTCGCGTATCAAATAAAATTTGCAATTTATAATATAATTAGGAAGATATAAAGCTTTGATATTTTTATACAAAATTTTCAAAGCTTTATACTTATCATCGTAATTATACCTATATTATAAATTGCAAATTTTATTTGATACGCGACATCTAGATTTTCTAAACTAGTTTTCCATACATAAAATATTACTTTTATTAATTCCGTCTACGCGTATTGTGCGTCAAACGTTTGTATGGACTGAAACCACCTTAAGTACATGCATGAATTTTTTTTCTTACATTTCTTTTCAGTGTTATGTTCTATTCTTCTATCAGTTTAATCATACAACGTGTTAATGAATTAACGCAAAACTAGAAAGTAGTTTGTTTAGAATCGAGCGCAGTTTCAACACAGATAATTTTTTTCAAAATATTAAATAATTTGTTTGTAAAATTTAAAATTTACTGAACCCGATGTCAACCCACCGCACGGGTACACTCACCCTACTTACTATCAAAACAAGATTATTAAAATGTATCCATGAGTATGTTAGCGCTTTCATTCATTCCTGAAATGATGACTAATCATTTTTGCCTCAAAACTTAAAATGGGAATAACTTTAAATTTGAACTATCAAAATAATGAAATGGCTGTTTCAATCTAATTATTTTGTTATTAATCAGTTGGGGTGTATGAGGTTTTGCGCTAATTCATTAACACGTTGTATAGGTACTTTACCTATGAAATTTTAATTGTAATAGGTATTAAATTCACGAAATAAAATTATGACCTGAACTGAACCTGTTGTTTCTACCCTGTACCTATAATAGTATAAGAGATAGACGTACTTTTCGTTATCATCAGTTGCAAGGCTGATTTAAAATTCATACTGTGAAGAGCATCTCTGTGATGGGGATGAACCAGGTATGCCTGCGAAACTCCAGTCGGTTTAGGAGTTACAGCCGTTCAAAGGTCTGGTATGGTTGCAAAAAATGAATATGCATGAATATGCAGGTATTATTGTAATATGCAATGTAGCTATGCGAACAGTACAAAACTGACATGTTCTATCAGTCGATTTAGGAGTTACAGCCGTTCAAAGGTCGGACCTTGGAACTGCTGTAACTCCTAAACCGACTGGAGTTATACAGGCAGACTTGGTATATCCCCATCACAGAGATGCTCTTCACCCTTTCAATACTGAATCAGCCTTGCAGCTGATGGTAAAAACGTCTGTCTCTCTTAATATAAAGGGGTTTCCCCTGGCAATACTAACATTATATTCCATTGCAGACTCAACGCGTCTATCAGTGGTGCACCTCAGTCCGCTGGGCTCCCAGCTGAGCTTCAACAACATGACCAGGATAGAGAACGTGGTTGATTGGGAGATCATCGCCAAGAAGTACAGGGCACTGATGAGGGACGAGCCCGAAGAGTCCAGCTCCAAGGAAACTGACGCGGAGAATGCTGACAATGACTCGGAAATAGTTGCTAACAACGTCGGCGCTCCGCCTTGAAGGAACCTTCATATTCATATGAAGGAAAATACATGAAAGTTGATAAAAGTATCGATTAAAACAATCGTATCATTATGAGATGCATAAGAAAGAGATAAGAATTAAGCACTAGATAGATAAACATTGTAATTTACAACAAAAAGATAAAATTGTACGAGATAAAGATGATAAAGTGGTTCCTAATTAATCGTAAAATCATTGGATATCATTCGAAGTGTAGAACCATGAAAATGGACAACATTTCATTTTATGACAGTTACCTTCGAAAACCATTGAGATGAGATTATCAAATGTCTCTATATCCAGAGAGTCTCTATAGTTATTTGAAAAATAATTAAATATTAAAAAAATGGTTGAATGAGATAAGATTTTCTATTGCCTGCTTGCCTTTTCTCAAAGAACACATAAGTACTTATAACCTAGGGGAGCGTGTAATTTATCTTTGCATAGGTATAACCTGTATTCTATTGAATGCCAAGGTATTATTGCCTTTCATAAAATGTTATTCTGAAAATTTAAAATAAAAATATAGCACAAAAAAGAAATCGAAAAAATACGTATCTCTTATTTCTTAATCTATTTTTATATATTTTTAATAAAAATGGGTAAGTAGTTAAGAAAATGAAATGTTGTTCATTGTAAAGAAAAATCATTGTATAGGATTATGATACGATTTCATCGAGATGATTAACTGTTTGTGTATTGTAAGTTACATTATCATTTATCAGTATTACTAGTGTCTGTGGTGTAGAATTTATTTGAAAGTTTTTGTCTAACGAAGGGCTTTGCCGATGAATGGAACTGCGTCGTATTTTCACACTTTCCGTTAAAGAGTTGGTTCACCGCAAAATGTATTCTCATTTTGTGGTTCCACCACTTTGTAATAAATCCTACAGTTATATTGTAAATAGATAAGTTTCCAAATGTAAATAAATAGCATAATAGGTGGCACAAAGTATTATTAGGGTCGGTTGAGAGAATAATTTTTTTTTTAGAAAAATATTTTGCTCTCTATGATTTTGTACGGAATCGGGGTAACGAGTCTTCAATCCTTCCCACAATAGTATTTTTTTAATTTCATGTCAATTATACAACATTTTCCAACAAAAACTACTGATTTTTAATTTTTCCGTACATAGCGGATTTGTTAGTTACCACGTGTCCACGATAAATACTTACATTAACTTTGATTTTTTAGTAATGTTTTAAAGCCGCTAAAATTTACAATTTTCGGCTCTTGCAGCGATTTTAAAAATAGTAAAGTAACTACAAAAATTCATAAAACACACAATGTCCACAATGCCCCAAAAAAATGAAATCAGCAAGGACTAAAATGTGACATTCTTGTTTTTTGAAAATGTTGTTTACTAATCAAAAAATATAATTAAGTAGGTAGGTACTGCAGGCTCGGTGCCCCCTTAACAATCTTAGATGTAGGTAAGTACTTAGCGTAGTAAGACAATTTATTTTACTACTTACAGTAATTAGTAAAAACTTGTATCCAATTATTATGCTGTAACTTGAAACGTAAAAATAATGATAAATTTAGTAAATATTTTTCCATTTTAATGTTATTTAGTAACATTGAATTATAAGAAACTAAACTAAGTGTATGTACTACTAATTTTTTTTGTAAATAAACGTGTTGTGCATTTGTGTACTTATACAGGTTCCTAACTTAATGTGCTGACGTTTTTTTAACACATCTATTTTGATAAGGAAAGAAGTAGTGTTGAAACGATTATCAATTGGCGATTACGATTAATGCCCCTAATAATCGTCGATTACGATCATTTCACATCAATACTCAAGGTAGATTAAGACATAAATTATTTTAATTACTTACAGTTTTTATTATTTTTATTTCGCCCCGTAAAGGATATCAAGTAAAATTAACACTGCAATTAAAATAACGAAGTGTCATCTCTGTGTAGTTAGTACGTCGTATCTATTACTTACTTGCGTGCGCCCCGCGCGCATGATCGTAATGTACCTACCTTTATTGGGTCCTTCTTATTATCCTGACATTTTTAAGGGGATGATCAGACCATCAAACTGAACAACTTTCTCTATAGGACCAACATCGAAATCGCGAAAAAAAATCTGCTGTCCCATACATTCGGCTCAAGTACAGTTTTGTATAATCCCCGCAAGTTGATATTGCGATTGGCGGCCATCTTGGTGACGTAATTTTGACGTAGTCGACTGTGCACCATCGGTACCGTTCGCAAGGTCAGCCCGTGCTTGATGACGTCACGCAGCGGTTATTGTGACAAGGTTCCATCGCAATATCAACTTGCGGGGATTATATGGAAGAGCTGTTTTTTTTTTCTAGATTTCGATGTTGGTGCAATAGAGAAAGTTATTCAGTTTGACGGTCTGATCGTCCCCTTGAAAAAGAGTCAGCATATTAAGAAGGACCCACCCTATACAGGGTGTACAATAAAATGGGACAGCTACTCAAAGGGGTGCTTCAGACCATCAAACTGAACAACTTTCTCTATGGGACCAATATTGAAATCGCGAAAAAAAATCCGCTCTCCCATACAAAACTGCAAACATAACTCGACTGAAATGTATGGGACAGCAGATTTTTTTTTCGCGACTTCGATATTGGTCCCATAGAGAAATTTGTTCAGTTTGATGGTCTGAAGCACCCCTTTAAGTAGCTGTCCCTTTTTATTGTACACCCTGTATAATAATAAAAATCTAAGTAATCGCAATGATAATCGACGATTTCGATTAATCACTAAATGCCGATAATCTCCGATTACGATTAATTGTAATCGTTTCCAATAGCCGTGGTGGTCCAGTGGCGAGTAACCTTGCCTGCCGTGCAGGAGGCGATGGTTCGATCCCCGTCCAGGCCGACTCGTACCAATGAGTTTTTCGGAATTTATGTACGATTTGTAACACCACTGGCTTTTCGGTGAAGGAAAACATCGTGAGGAAACCTGCATGCTTAAATTTCGAGGCATGACGTATTGTACCTAGTCCATTACAAGTGGCGACAGGCTCACTCCCCGTCACACTGGACGGAGTTTCGGTACTACTAGTGAAACGTGGATGTTCTGAAGTTTCAGAATATCTCTGACTACCCACTCGAGGAATATAGTCGTGAGCATGTGCGTGTAATCCTTTCCGAAATCCTTATTCTGAATGTGCCGTTCTTCGGTCATGTTATATGAATATATGATTGATAAGTAGGACTGCAGTTAATTTAAGGCGCATTTCAGATTTTTGTTTAATATTATAATTAAGTTATGTAAAAAAAAACTGTCAGCTAGTTAAGGCGGTGCCTATATGTTTTAATATTTTCAATTAAAATATCCTGAATATTAACTAATTATTACCTTACCTACTACACGGTGAAATTGATTTCATTAGCATACTTTTAACTAGCACTCAGTTGCAGAAACGCTCATTAGGCTGCCTGTCCATTGACGCGAGCTGGCTGTGCGAGCTGTGTAGCTGTGTAAATATTAACCAATCAGAGATCCGACCGAGATCGGCCGAGCTCCTGATTGGTTAATATTTACACAGCTACACAGCTCGCCCAGCCAGCTCGCAAGGCAGCCTTAGAGTTAATCCTCCATTAAATCTCTTGCTAGCTTTTACTTCGTCAATAAGACAAAAAGTGACAGCGACGACAGCGAGAGATTCAATGTTGGATTAACTTTAATGAGCGTCTCTGCAACTGAGCGTCGTAGGTATGAGTCTAACAGCAGATTTTTTTTTTGCTCCGATCTGTTTGCTCTCATAGTAAAAGTTGTTCAGTTTGATGAAAAAAAAGGAAAAGGAAGTAAGGAAAGAAAAAGGAGGAAGTTAGTTCAAAAAAAAAAATCAAAATTTTTTATTCAAAATAATATCATATAGATAGCTTTTTGACGTCATTTTTTGACTCTACCACCGTTCTTAGTTTAAAAGGATGCTAATGATATCAAGTTCTTGTTTAGATCCTAATTCCTATCTCCTAAGTACCAAAATTATGATACGAAAAGTACATCCATTCAACATCGTGAATAGATCACAATAATGGCACAAAACAGTTTGTTAGCGTCTGTTCTGACAGAGTCATGACATGACAAACAGCAAAAAATTAAGGGGATCATACAAGACACTAGTTTTTATCAACGTTTTTTCTTCTCACTCTGGAGAAAAAAAACACACGACTATCGAGCACATCGGAAAATTTGGAAATGAATTCTACGTATTTCGAAAAAAATATTGTATCAAAAAGATCAGGAGTGCGATTTTTGAATCTCACTCGCTGAGTTCGGCAGTTGAAAATGTCAAAATTACTATGGAGATCGCATCTTACTTCAGAAGTGCAATTTTTGAAAGTCAATCAAAAATCTTACTTCAGAAGTGCAATTTTTGAAAGTCAAATCAGCAGTAGAAAGATGCGTATCACCACAGTAATTTTGACATTTTCAACTGCTGAACTCATCGAATGAGATTCAAAAATCGCACTCCTGGCTACAGTGCAAACCCTCCCCATTCCAATGTCAGAACGAGACAAAAATTGTGTGACTTTGCCGTTACACAATGACTCTCTTAAAGTTTGATTTAAAGTCTAGGTAACTTTGTCCTAGCCTGTCAATTCATAAGACTGTTATATTAGTAGCTTTGTACAGTCACCAGGAGATACATATATCGTAGCAAACAAGGTGGTCAAATATTTGTAAGCAGTTCTAATTTTCAATAATTTCTTTACTCATAACCAATCAAAAATATAGGAACGCCAGGAACATCAAATATATCTACGAAGTCAAGGTGGTCATAAACATCTGAATAGTTTTAGAAAAAAACCTTACTCCATTGTTTTACATTTTAATTTTAAATAGGTTACATTGTAAAGAAATAATTGAAAATACGCTGTTCAGATATTTATGACAAAATACACATTTAGATATAACGAGCTTTTACCCGCGACTTCGTCCGCATAAATTATATACCAGATTTTAAGTCAGATGATAAGCTATCAAACAGAAAAAGTTTCATCAAAATCGGTTCAGTAGTTTTTGCGTGATACTCGAACAAACAAACACCCAAACAAACAAACAAACAAACGGACAAACGAACAAACAAACAAACAAACAAACAGACAGACAAAAAATAAAAAAATTGGTGATTTGGAATCAGTGACATCTAAAAATCATATCGTAATCTTTTTTTTGTAAATATCTTCAATGTACAGACACACTTCTGTTACAGTTTTATAATAGTTTAGATTGGTAACATTTACTGTAAAGAATTTAATGAAAATTGGCACTGCTCAGAAATATTTGGACACCGTGTATGCTACGATATATCTGATGGCGACTGTACAATGCTCTATTTAGTATTTATGAATGGTATTCTGAAGAGAAAACATTCTAATTATTCTATCGAACAAAGACTAAAAAACTTGAATAGTTGGAGCAAGATGATCCTGTTCTTGGATGTAGGTATGAGATTAAGTACGGCATTTAAGAATTTACTAAGTTTCTGCTTGAGAAATAAGAAATTGGTAATGCTCAAGCAATTTAATAGCCATTCAATTCCAGCCAGCCAGCCAATTTCAGTCTCAACGTACTATATCTAGTTTTATTACGAACGATTATAAAAATGTCTAAAACAACTCTGGCATTGTTATTATGTTTAACGGGTAAGTGGCGTGAATTTTAATAGTAGATTATGCCCCAACAAGGGGTAAATCAGAGTCTTTCGTCATATATTGAAAATCCTGAGGAAGAGTTGTATAGGGTTAACACCCGAGTGAAGCGAGTCTGTTTATAGTTAACTCACGAGCGAAGCGACCCGGTTGGTGTAATGGTTACCACGCCGGACTGCCAAACCAGGGTCCTGGGTTCGAATCCCAGTTCGGTCAAGTATGTTATATGTTTGTGCCGTTGTTGTATGATTCCCATAACAAAAAGCCTGAGGCTTACTTGGAATCATTACATTGTATGTGCCTGTGAGCGTTATTTATTTATTTTATTTCTCTTAGCTTATTTATCACAAATAATAAATGGCAGCCGCCTTAAATATTGTGAACTGGCCAAAATTTCTACGACTGAATAATCTATAATTGCTACCGTAGCTTATGTAGCCTACCGGTAGTCTACCTCACGATTTGGTAGACTACGGTAGATTTACAACTCTACTCAGGATTCTAGAGTCTTCTAGTTAAGACTAGAATCCTGAGTGAAGCGAGGGGTTCAAGCTAGCCCAAGACGAAAACAGGTCTATCCCCAAGGAGCATACTCTACTTTTCACCTTAGATCAAAGTAAATCTAAGCTTTTCATGTGAAAAATCCTCTATAATGAAGGGTGTCCGGCCTTTTTACCCAAATGTCCGGCCAAACTGGCTGGTCTTTCCGGCTATTCGGTTGTAAGACCTGACAACCCTACATAAGTCATCGTAATAAGAATCGAGCGTTTCGCAGATATTTGCGATGCGACGTCGCAGTATGCAAAGAGAATATAATCACTACGTGCAGTATGTGTAAACCCGTTGGAAACATCGATGACGGACACGTATTAATGAAAGAAGGACGAATATTACCGACCGCCATGGTCAATTCTCGTGTTTCCGTGCTGGTAAGGAGGTTATGGATCCATTAGTTGATATCCGAGTAGTAATTTGTTCATACGAATGTACACACGGCGACAGATCAACCTACCCATTTTTATTATTATTGTATGTCTTACGTTCCGTAATCACGGGCAATTAAGTCCCGGACCTTTGGAAGGCGTGCATGGGGCCGAAGCCAACATGTAGAGGCCCGTTCAAAAGACAAGTTAATCTAAATGTAAGGGATACACAAATGGCGGATACCATCCCCGAGCGTACAACATGATACCCACGGGGATGGTCCCCGCCATTTGTGTAAAGACTATTGGAGTACGGCGCTATGGCCGCGATGGAAAAATAAGGTCTTGGGCTATGGAGGTGAAAGTTGGATGGATGGATACTGGGCTATGGGAGGAGACTAACGGACGCCTGCCATGACAACTAGTCTCAAAATTGTAAATAGGGCAGGCGGTGACTCGCCGACTCGTCGAGTGGGCCCCATAAAACGGCCGCACGCACAAAGTGCGACAATGGGGCAACATCTCATTGAGCGGCTGAAGGTTGTCGAGAGGTGCGGCTCCGGTTTCACCATCGCGGGGTTTACCCCCGTGAGCGGGTTTCCCCGTTATTACGCCATTACGTGCAATACACTTCCAACCTGGAGCATAGGTTCTGCTCTTGCGATTCCACTCTGGACGGCCAATTAAGGCAAGCCAGAGGTAGGGGGGTGTGTTACTGTGTGTGTGGGTGTGGGGGTGTGTGTGTGGGTGTGTGTGTGTGTGTGTGAGCGCATGTCTGTATGGTCCCCCTGGATAGGGGTCCGCGGTGTCGCCACTCACCGTCAGCTCGCCACAAGCTGCCCCCGCGGGGTATTATTATTATTATTTGTGGTTTTGGGCCTTGACAGGCTTGCTAAGCCTGTGCCACGTAGACCATCGCTGGTCCTTTGTGATCGCCCTTTTTATAGTTCCTTACCAATCCCCACTGCGGCCAGAAATCGCAGTAGATTCTTGATCGGGATAGTTTGTATCTCATCTGGTGTCAGCACCTGCCTACCCAGATGAGTGCTGCGTTTGTACATCAGGGGGCCACAATCACATAGGAGGTGCAGAGGAGTTTCCATCTCCTCCTTGCAAAATCTGCAGCCGGTCGTGTCACTTAAATTCAGTGTGTGCATGTGCTTATTTAATTTGCAGTGGCCTGTGAGTGACCTTGCTATTGTACAAATTTGGTCCTTGCTGAGGGCAAGGAGACCGTTCGCAAGTTTGCGATTGTAGCCCTTGATAAGTGCTTTTGAGTGGCCCATGCCTGGGGTGTTACACCAAAGCTTTATTGCCTCACCAAAGCTGGCCCTATTCAAAGAATCTCGCGTTAGACTATTGGGGATTCCGAGAAAGGGGTAACCTACCCATAGTTCGACCTTATGTCCATGAACATAGAGTTCAACTATGGGTAGGTTGATCTGTCGCCGTGTGTGTAATGTCCGTCCGAAAAAAAGTTCCTTAATAGCCTATTTCGCATTTCGCAGACCTAATCAGTAATTTCTAACCAGGTATTGTGGGATATACACATGCGGCCACGCTTGATGTTTACAAGGAGTAAGTAAATATTTTATTCTGTCTTTTTTGACACAAACCTCTTCTATTCACAATTTCAAATAGTTTACTTAGGTAACTTTATTACCTTATAATTACTATCGTAAAGATTACTGAAAGATCGTTCCTAACTTTCGTAATTAATGTAATGGAACTTAATGGAATGAAATGTAATATAATGTAATGTAATTTAGTGAAATGAAATTTAATTAGGTACTTATTATAATTTCTATTGCGGTGCCCTTACCTTACAGGGTATTAGACGAGTGTAAGTTTCGTATTAACATTGTATAATTATGTAAGTACTTGTTTGATTTTAATAAATGAAAAATGACATTAATTTTTATTTTGAATAAGTAGGGTATATTAATTAAATAACCAATTTAATTCAATAGCATTTTTTAAACACGTTATACAAATTAATATAGGTAGTCTGTGGTTTGTCAGTTTGTCGTTAAAATGTATAACTATTAACCATTGATTAAATTAACTACTTAACTTAATCAATGGCTTAGGTTTTCATCACGTAGTCTTGGCATCTACTACGGGTGAGGGGGTAAAAAATGGGTCACGTAGTATGGGTATACGTTCCCCGTATAATTGAAACTACATATTTTAACGGAAATATGACAAAACACAGTTTCTAGATCTTGTCCGTGATGTTTAAAAAATGTCACTGACTTTAATTGGTTAATTGAAAATAGGATCAAACTTCGTTTGTAGTTGCATTCGGGCGCCCTGGCCCTGTCGAGTACTTATATCCTGTTAATGATTGAAATCATCCCGCAGATCGGGCCTTGTGGCTACTATTGAACTGGATGACCCCCAAGCAGCCGGCAAACTAACAGCGATTCTGCAGGATCCAGCTAATGCCTCCTACAAGATCATCATTTATGCCTTTGGGTTAGGGGGTAGTATAGAGAAACCGACCACTCAGCTTGCAATTGGAACGTTGGTAGCAAAGGGTATCTGTATCGTCATCAATTACGCCAAAGAAGCGTCCGGCGGGGTACTTGGAAAAATCTTTTTACCTCTTGGTTTTCCAGATGCCATGAAAAACGCTGACCAGGTAAATATTAAGTACCTAATATTTTTAAGTCTCATCTAATATCGTGTCTCGTGTTGAAAAGACAGGCTAGCCGTAAAAGTGCACAAGTTATATTTTTGAAAGCTAAGGATACCTCCAAGCTTAATTAACTACCTTAATAAAAGAAGGTAATTTTAGCCTTTTGGAGGTCAGTGTTCCGTCGTACATTTTGTGAAGTTGTGGCACATTAAGAACATTCTTAAATATAGGTTAGCTTAATTGTGTGCGTTTTTATGGGTTTTAGTGTTTCGGGGGATGTGTGTGTGTATACGTCGGGTTCAATGTGTGATTGTATGTTTGTGACTGGTTGTGGACGTTGGATAACAGTTTATTTATTTTTATTATTATTTTGTTTTTAGTTCTTTCAAATAAGTCAAATAAGCATTTTGTGAACGGTAGTTGCAATATTTTCAATTACTATACAGGGCGTGTATAGAAATATTTAAAGGAGTGGTTTAGACCATCAAACTGAACAACTTTCACGACGGATTCAATTTCGATATCGCGATAAAAAAAATATGCTGTTTCATACAAAACTGTAGTACCGATTCGAATCAAATGTATGTGACAGATGTTTTTGTCGATGTTGGCTCCATTGTGAAAGTTTTGATGGTATACCTAAACCACCACTTTAAAATATTACAATGAGGGTGTTTTGTTACAACCTATCAACCCTGTGCAAGGATTCATGTTCAACATTAATTACATTTTTGTTCTTTGCTCTTCAGCATCTCTTTGTGTGTTTTTTAATCCCTCCTTTTCTAATAAAACCATCCAGATCGCCAAAAAGGTGGGAAAATTGATTCTGTCTCTGGTGGCAGCTGGCGTTGAATTGATACGCATCATCTTGGTGGGCTTCTCCCTTGGAGCTCATCTCGTTGGAGAGGTGGGCAGGTTTGTCAAGGCATTTGGAACAATTATACTAAGGTACCTACAGCTTTTCATTCATTAGACTGCTAGAGTTCATGAAGTGTCTAAAGTATGAGATCCAGGGGCGCCAAAGGATCGTGGATCTGGATGCTCGGGGTAGCTTCCTTGAGCAAAACAAAACACATGACATGCATGACATCAAAAGGGGTCTTATTGTGTAACTGACCAATTCAATCGGTATCAAATCGACATGGTGTTTTTGGAAGATCTTAGCTATTATATCAGACAATTTATATGATGATCACGAAAACAAAATATTTCTTGTCTAAACTATTAAGTATAAAACTGTAACAGAAGTGTGTCTATACATTGAAGGCTGGGTAGCACAGTCGCTAGTCGGTAGTGAACCTGCCTGCTGTGCCGAGGGTCGCGGGTTCGAATCTCGTAAGGGACAAATATTTGTATGATGAATATGAATATTTGTACCCGAGTCATGGATGTTTGTATCTGTATATGTATTCTATATCGTTGTCTAGTCATCATAATACAAGTCCAGGCTAGATTCTGGTACTTTAAATGTGATTAGATAATTTGTGTGACATTGTCCAAGATATTGAAGATATTTACAAGAAAAAGATTACGACATGGTTTTTAGGTGTCCCTGGTTCCAAATCACCAATTTTTGGATTTTTTGTCTGTCTGTTTGTTTGTTTGAACGAGCATCACGCAAAAACTACTGAACCGATTTTGATGAAACTTTTTTTATATGATAGCTTATGATCTGACTTAAAATCTGGTATATAATTTGTGCAAACGAAGTCGCAGGTTAACGCTAGTTACTTATAAATCGCCTTGTACACACGGCGACACATCAAGTTACGCAAAACAAACATAAGCTGGCCGCGCGTAGGGTGGATAACGTCAGCTTATTTTGGTTTTGCGTAGCTTGATGTGTCGCCAGTCATCGATCTTGTAAACGATATAATCGGAAACTTACACAATATCACTACAGATCAGTAATCTATGGACGTCTTGCTGCTTGTTTTCTTTTCCGGTCTTCTGTATCTCTATATTTATAAAATGCAACATCTTACTGACCTACCTACTGCCTGTTATTTCGCTTTCTACTGGACGGGTTTAGATGCGATTTTCAGGACCGTGTACGTTTATTCGTCGGTTTGTGTGCATTTCTCTTCTCGCTTTTTGCTAGTTCTTTTAAAAGAGTCGATTAAAAATTGTGCATCCACGAGGTATTCTAAAAAACGGCGCCCCTGATTAGATCATAACTTAAAGGAACTGGTGAATGGGGCGGGAACGCGTTGGATGAGGGCAGCGCAGGACCGGTCGTTATGGCGATCCTTGGGGGAGGCCTATGTCCAGCAGAGGACGTCCATCAGATGAGATGATGATGATGACCGAAAGACGACGTCCACTGCTGATAGAAGATTATAAGCCCTTCATACCTCAATGTCTCCCGAAACTCAATGATTTCCGAAACGACCTATTTTGATTAGAGGAACTTGTTGTCGAACAAGTATTAGTTCTGCCTATAACCATTTCTACTTGATGATCCTTAAGGTCAATGACTGCGCTACCCAATCGCTCATCTTTCTAATTATCTTTGTGATCTGATAGTAGGAACACTCACCTATTACATCAAAAAATGTTAATACCTGCTACATTCATTTCCAGGATCATAGTGCTCGATCCTGCCAATTTCGTAACTGGTGTAACACTCAAGAATGTGGACACCGGATGTGCTGTCTTCGTACTGGTAATCCACTCGAACCCTGGGCAGTTGGGCACCGCCAAGTCTCTGGGTCATGTTGACGTATGGTTGAATTACCACACCAAGCCCACACAACCCAACTGCTCTCCATGGAGCCTCACGACAGCGTTAGCAGCGTTAAATCCATACGGTGAATTTCATATCTATCATCATATTATTATTTTAATGACCGTATGATTCCCTGCTTATGATAGACTGGGTGGCATATCATACTTAAGGGGGTGCTTTGCCCATCAAATTGAACAACTTTAACTATGGAGCCAAATTCGAAATCGCGAAAAAAAATCTGCTGTCCCATACGAAACTGCTGTACGTACAGTCAAGAGTACGTCAAGCTGACACTTTGGACTTTGTACCGTTCTTATTTAGTGCGCCATAAGCGTTAAAGCTTGATGTGCTCTTGACTTTACCCGACTAAAATGTATTGGGACAGCTGATTTTTTCTCGCGTTTCCTGAGGTAGGCTCCATTTTCATTTCATTTCATTTTCATTTATTCATAAACAATAATAATTATCGTGTGCGAATATTACAAGCATAAAAGATAATAAGGACGCTACATAGTGAAAGTTGTTCAGTTTGATGGTCTGAGTTCACCGTTTCAGTATTTGCTAGGCTGTCACTTATACCCTCAGGGCGGGTGTATGGGCATTAGTCCACATGGGCGTAGTTTTTTAGTGTTCCGGACCAAAATTGGCAAACCAGAACAATTATGAAATCACCTCGGTGTCTGTCCGTCCGTCCGTCTGTCTGTCACAGGCATTTTTCTCGAAGACCGTAAAACACAGGTAGCTGTAACTTGGTCAGTTATAGCAAGTGGGCCTATGCCCTGCAGTGGGGCGTTTATAGACTGATGATGATGATGATGAGGCCCAGAGTCCGGAATTTTGGTAGCACTTTTAACATGTCAAAGGGATTGCACGTTTATCGACTTCCGATTATGTCGATATATTAAATCTGAAATAGATTGTTAGGTCCTTATCATTATTGATACTGGCAGTTATTCTATTGACCTTTTGATTACTGTTTTAAACGTCTATGTCAACATAATGTCAATCATTTGGTATCTTAAAGGCCTATGTCGAAAAATAATTTTAGCGAAACGGGCGTGTGATAGCTTATATTACTGCCAGATGCGAGAGAAAGAGATGGGGCGGCGCGCGCAACTGGAACGAATCAAGCGAAAAAACAAACTTTATTTAATTGTGATTGTACTATTTATGTAAGTTCAATTCTGCTCTAATCAAAACTTAGATAATAGCAATCTCTTTTTTTAAAATCAGGTCTCATGTTTCTATTATTCACAGTTTAGCAGTTACAAGCGTTTATAGCGTTTCCGTTTTTGTCCAAAAACGGAGGCTACTTTGGCTTGTTTTTCTATCGAGTAAATTTGTCTTAATCGTGTTTTGGCTCTAATCAAAACTTCAATTATATGTTCAATTTACACATATCCGCAAATCATACTCCTACTGTTAGTACTTCATGATATATGGAGCTTTGAAGAATCCTATTTTTTTACATAGCCCCTTAAAATGTAATTCATTAGGTACCTACCTATCTAATATCGAAAATGTCTCGTAGTAAGAAAGATAAGATAGAGAAATGGTTAGTAAAATACCCAGAGTTTATTTATAAAGAAGAAGATTCCTTGATATACTGTTCTGTTTGTGATGTTAATTTAATTTATCGACACAATCGGAAGTCCATAAACGTGCAATCCCTTTGACATTAATATGTCAAAGAGATTGCACATGGATTGCACGTTTAAAAGTGCTACCAAAATTCCGGACTCTGAGATGACTATTTATAATGGCTACAAAATTTTTAGGTATAAGTTGTAGCCACAGCAGAGCACCACTTTGCTTCTTCGAGTCTGTCTTAACACGCAGCATCATGGCATCATGTCCGAATGGCCTGGTCATTACAGTAACATTGGATGAAGTGCCTCTTGAGTAAGTAGTACTTTTTGTTAGTTTTGTGTGATAATTTGTTCTTCTTATCGTGTGGGCAGCAAGCCCGGGTGTCACTTTTCGATTTTGGGATCCGTTAGCGAAATATTAAGCTTTGAAGTGAAAATTTTTGTTCGAGTCAAGTGTCTGCCCCCCTTGCCAGCTAAACGGTTGTTTCTGGATATGTGAAAAAATTCATGGCCGTAGTATACATACAGGGTGTAAATTAAAATAGGACAGCTACTTAAAGAGGTGCTTCAGACCATCAAACTGAACAACTTTCTCTATGGGACCAATATCGAAATCGCGAAAAAAAATCTGCTGTCCCATAAATTTCAGTCGAGTTATGTTTGCAGTTTTGTATGGGAGAGCGGAATTTTTTTTCGCGATTTCGATATTGGTCCCATAGAGAAAGTTGTTCAGTTTGATGGTCTGAAGCACCCCTTTAAGTAGCTGTCCCATTTTATTGTACACCCTGTATACAGGGTGTAACAAAACACCCTAGTAATACTTAAGGGGGTGCTTCAGACTACCAATCTGAACAACTTTCACTATGGAGCCAACGTCGAGAAAAAATAAAAAAAATCTGCCGTCCCATGCATTTGAGTCGAGACGGTACTGCAGTTTTTTATGAAAGAGCCGATATTTTTTTCGCGATTTCGATGTTGGCTCCATAGTGAAAGTTTTTCAGTTTGATAGTCTGCAGCACCCCCTTAAGTATTACTAGGGTGTTTTGTTACACTCTGTATAACGAAATTAAAAGGAAAACTATCACCGCTAAGTATACTTTACAAGTTTACGAGTAATAGTCGATCAACTTATAAAATGTACTTTGCTAGACTTTATAAGCCGTGAAACCGTAGTATAAAACAAAAAGCCTCCTTCTAAGTCCATATTATATTGTGACGGGCAACTACGGAACTCTATCCTGCGCGTGGTCCAACACGCACTTGGCCAGTTTTTCAAACTAAAATAAAAATAACGAAAAAAAAACACTGTTGCATACTCAGTGCATACTAAACTGCAATCTTATTCGACCCAAAATGTTTATGACAGCTGTTTTTTTCGCGATTTCCATGTTTGTCCGTCAGAGAATGTTATTCAGTGAGATGTTCCGATCATCCCCTTAAAAAACCATCAGCATAATTATTAAGGTGGACCCTGTATCGCAGGTAATAGGGTTGTTTTCACAATTTAAAAGTATGGGAACAGTATCGTACGTGCACTGAAAAAAATGTTTTGTTAAATATACCCAAACTTTAGTGACTTCCAAACTGTTTTGTAGCACATAACCAAACATTTGGTTATAAATAGCCAAACAATTGGCTATATTTATAACCAATTGTTTGATTATGTGCTACAAAATAGTTCAGTAGTCACTAAAGTTTGGGTATATTTAACAAAACATTTTTTTCAGGTTAGACTTTTGTATCCCCCGCGGGAGATCCCTCTGCTCTGTAAGAGAGCAGACACATGACAACTCCATGTGGCGTATACTAAGTTTATGACTAATTACCTGGTCAAAAATATGCTAGCCCGTCTCACGCTAATTATGATTAGCGTGAGACGGGCTAGCATATTTTTATCCAAACATCGAAAATTCGAAACATCATTAATACCTAAATTTTTTTTGCTCAGTACAAGAGGCGAATGCTTCTGCACGACCAACGGGGAATCTCCATACGGTAGAGGAATGGCAGGTCTTCAAAATGAAAGTGTTGCCAGATCATCGGGGGTTTTAGACGCGATTTTGGGGTAAAATTTGGACTTTTGGGGAAATGAAATCGTTGGGGGAATTTATGAGGAAAAATTATCAAGGCGGGGAGTTTTTTTTTAAATTAATTAACTTTATTCATCATAAAAATATTAATTAATCTAAATATATAAAAGAAGAAACTGACTGAGTGACTGACATATCAACGCACAGCCCAAACCGCTGGGTCTAGAGATTCCAAAGGCACATAAGTTCCTTATGAGGTCTAGGGGTGCACTAAGAAAAGATTTTTCAAAATTCACCCTCTTAGGGGTTGTTGTCCAAAGAGGAAGTTGTCCAAAGTTTGTATGGGGAAAGAAGATTAGTTAGACTATTTTATTCGAAACTTTGTGATATAAAAAATGTTTTATCGTTTGGTTAAATAATTTATTTGATACGTTAACATTTCGTGTTAACAACCTTTGTTAAATCACTAGTTTGTGAAATGTTTGTAGATACTTATTATTTTTTTATTTTATTTATTTTGCCTACTTTAATTACTTACTAATAATACTTAGTTTTCTTTTTAATTCATTTATTGTACTTAGTTACTTATATTTTGTGTATAATAAAAGATTGTTCGTGTTCTATTATAAAGTTTCATTTCTGTACCAGCCTGCGAAGGATGATTAGTACCTACTAGTTGTGCCCGCGGCATGCGTTCCAATGCTCCTTTTATTCCCGACACACACTTGGCCGTTTTCCCCCTAAAACTTTACTATACTAATACGAATATTCATATTCACACACTACAGAACCGTACGGGGGCACAGAGCCTATTGTGCTGCCCTCAATCGTATTTTTTCATTTGTAAACAATTAAATAACATTTCCAAAAAAACAAGAACGTCATATTGTAGTCATGATTGGCTTTCAATTTATCGAAACATTACTTATTATTATGTTTTGTGCTTGGAGTTATTATCTTCAAAACCGCCAGAAGTGGCCAACTACCACTACCACTAATAACAGGTACACAGAAGATGACATCCTTATATTCAAGAACTCAAAAATACTAGATTAACTCATATTTCATCAAACTTGGAACCACCTAAGTATTTGATAGATTTAGGTATAAAACCAATTAGCTTTGTTCTCCATTGAATTACTATTTAAAGGAAAAAAACATCGATAACAATTTTTAGGCATGAGATTAGAATGGCCCAACTACAAACATTATAAAAACAAATCCGCAGTGACCTACGAATAAGAATAACTATGGAAGAATAACTCTAAACAAAAGCAACATAATTTTTGGCACCCTTTGAAAAATGACATTTTGTATGAGTTTTGGCGGCAAGGTGTAGTTTTTAAGGAACAAATTTCGAACACTGTGTACTTTTTTTGGGGTCACTTTTTGAGCTTGATTTACATTTCTATACATTCTTATTCGTAGGCAGTGACCCGGTAAATTGAAAATCAGCAATGACGATGTGACATTCTTGTTTTTTGGAAATTAATGTTGTTCAATTATTTAGAAATAAAAATATGATTGAGGGCAGCACAATACGCTCGGTGCCCCCTTACGGTTCTGTAGTTAAACAAGGAATATAGTAGTAAGACTATCAAGCTTAACAACTTTTACTATGACCAATATTTAGAAATCGCGAAAGAAATCTGCTGAAAGAAACATCAATAGCAACTCGACCCAAATGCATGGAAAACTAAGATGTTGGAAAAGCTGTTTTATGACCGCTGTTTTATGACAGCCAGTCCTGGATTTGTCAATAGGCCGTACAGGCCGCGGCCTAGGGGCGGCAGCGTACTAGGGGCGGCAGATTTCAGAGGACGCATACTCGATTTCAGAGGCTAAAAGTCAAACAGGTTCACTGGTTTCCTCATGGTTTTTTATACTAATACGTTAAATCCCTATAGAAACTCAATCAAGGTCTTCAGTGTCTCAAGAAAAAATGAATTCTTTAGCTCTAATCTACATAGAAGCAGAGATAGCGGCCTCGATTCGGACTGTGTCACGACTTAACTTAATTAAATTTATTCCTGTCACTTTCTAAAATAAGATTAAGAAAAGAGACAGAAAACCAACAGCTGACTTTAGTGCTGTCAAAGTGACGTTACACGCAGAAAAACGCTTTAAATAAGATGGCGTACATTATGATGGCATCTTATTTTGGTCGTTTAACGTCACTTTGACAGCACTAAAGTCAGCTGTTGGTTTTCTGTCTCTTTTCTTAATCTTATTTTAGAAAGTGACATGAATAAATTTAGTTAAGTCGTGGCACAGTCCGAATCGGTACCA
This sequence comes from Agonopterix subpropinquella, assembly GCA_922987775.1. NCBI lineage: Eukaryota > Metazoa > Arthropoda > Insecta > Lepidoptera > Depressariidae > Agonopterix > Agonopterix subpropinquella. Next base: position 19,113,057 of record OV277703.1, on the reverse strand, counting down.
ATGAACACCATAAACTAGGATGATAATATAGATAATTTTGCTATTAAAAAGTCCCGTAAAAAATGTAAATCTTGTTTCTTTTTTACGCTCTTTCTTAATGACTAATTCATTAGTTTTTTTAACTTTATGCCTTCCTTACTACAAATGGAAAATTATTATTTAAGAAAGGTACATGGGGCGGCGGAAATAAAGTGGCCTTTACACATAAAAAATATAAATCCGGCACTGATGACAGCCATTTGATGGTACCATAGTAAAAGTTTTTCAGTTTGAAGGTCTGAAGCACGCCTTCGAGTATGAAACCGATGCTCTCTTGCAAACTGCGCTCCTGGCAGGTGAGGGCCAAATCAAATCCGGGCCCTCTGGAGAATCGGGTCCATGCATGGTGTCGCCACTCACCAACAGCCCGCCACAAGCGTTATAAATTATTATAAACTAGCGACCCGCCCCGTCTTTACACGGGTACAATGCTGATATAAACCTTCTTGAATGACTCAACAAACTGTCATATGAATGACTCTATCTATTAAAAAAAACAGCATCAAAGTCTGTCGCCTAGTTTTAAAGACCTAAGCATACATAGGGACAGACAGACAGCGGGAAGCGACTTTGTTTTATACTATTAGTGATGATTAAGAAATGTAATGTGAACCCTAAAAAATAAGTAGTTAAGGTACCCGGGTCGAATATGGCCACCTTAAGGTTTAGTGTCTATATTTTTACTGTTTTAAAGACTAGAGGGCAAGGCACACTATTCAAGTCTAAAGAATACCTATCAAGCTTTCATATTATAGGGAAAAACCTGACAAAATTATTTTACTTTTTGAAAAAGTAGAAAATGGCCATATTTCCGACGGGGGAGGTAAATATGCCCATGAATGTGGCCATATTTACTTTATGAATAATTACTATTGTTAAACTTACAGTAGAAGTTAATGTTGTTAAGTAAAATAAATTGTCTGCTTTATTGTATTTTTATTTAGAAGATTTGTACTAATAGACAAATTTTAAAAATCGATAATCTTAAGAAATAAACAATAAAAATATCAAAACTGTCTGAGACCCACCAAAATCTGTAATATTTATTACAATCAACATAAAATAATAAAACAAGTTGTGACGGCTTTGACACTAATAAAACAATTCTACTCGAACTTATACTTATCCCCTTACTGTTGCATCGCTCCATTGCTTTAAACAAAAAATAGTATTTGTGTACTAATTCATACCGTGAATATGGCCAGTCGATGGCCATATTTTCAGTCTCATCGTTTTATTTTCTTTATTCACATGGATCGCACTTCAGTTATTTGAGAAACAACACACATAAAGTTCAAAGTACAAATGCAAGACAACATGGCAACATAAAAAGAAAAGAATGAAATCGAAAAATAACGAAAATACGGGACAAAATTACATGTGATTTTTAATAACTGTACGCTGTCTCTCACTCCGACGAAAATTGAACGACTAGCGTGTGCGCGGCAAATTCCGTCGCGTTCGAGTTTGAAAAGTGCCATGTTTTAGAAATCGAATAACCAGTAGCCATATTTATCGGCAGGCCATATTCGATGCAGGTACCTTAATTTCGAAAACAAACTCACGACCGTAATCCCTTCGTGGTGGTCACAAACAAATGCTACAAATACCAATTTCTGTCTAAGAATGTAGTTCTAGAAATGCTCACATTTAGCAATTTTCAAGAGGGAATGACGACGCGACGTGTCAAGCGTTTCAAATTAGGGTCACCCTACTGTAATACCTATGTTTGTGGGGTCACCTTACATAGCTATAAAGACTTACAATTACAAAACAAGACATAGGTACAAGACTTACATATTTACACAAATGTATTAATTGTTTTAGTAAGTAAATATGGCCACATTCATGGGCATATTTACCTCCCCCGTCGGAAATATGGCCATTTTCTTTTTTTTCAAAAAGTAAAATAATTTTGTTAGGTTTTTCCCTATAATATGAAAGCTTGATAGGTATTCTTTAGACTTGAATAGTGTGCCTTGCCCTCTAGTCTTTAAAAAAGTAAAAATATAGACACTAAACCTTAAGTTGGCCATATTCGACCCGGGTACCTTACCTACTTATTTTTTAGGGTTCACATTACATTTCTTAATCATAATAATTACTATTGTTAAACTTACAGTAAAAGTTAATGTTGTTAAGTAAAATAAATTGTCTGCTTTATTGTATTTTTATTTAGAAGATTTGTACTAATAGACAAATTTTAAAAATCGATAATCTTAAGAAATAAACAATAAAAATATCAAAACTGTCTGAGACCCACCAAAATCTGTAATATTTATTACAATCAACATAAAATAATAAAACAAGTTGTGACGGCTTTGACACTAATAAAACAATTCTACTCGAACTTATACTTATCCCCTTACTGTTGCATCGCTCCATTGCTTTAAACAAAAAATAGTATTTGTGTACTAATTCATACCGTGAATATGGCCAGTCGATGGCCATATTTTCAGTCTCATCGTTTTATTTTCTTTATTCACATGGATCGCACTTCAGTTATTTGAGAAACAACACACATAAAGTTCAAAGTACAAATGCAAGACAACATGGCAACATAAAAAGAAAAGAATGAAATCGAAAAATAACGAAAATACGGGACAAAATTACATGTGATTTTTAATAACTGTACGCTGTCTCTCACTCCGACGAAAATTGAACGACTAGCGTGTGCGCGGCAAATTCCGTCGCGTTCGAGTTTGAAAAGTGCCATGTTTTAGAAATCGAATAACCAGTAGCCATATTTATCGGCAGGCCATATTCGATGCAGGTACCTTAATTTCGAAAACAAACTCACGACCGTAATCCCTTCGTGGTGGTCACAAACAAATGCTACAAATACCAATTTCTGTCTAAGAATGTAGTTCTAGAAATGCTCACATTTAGCAATTTTCAAGAGGGAATGACGACGCGACGTGTCAAGCGTTTCAAATTAGGGTCACCCTACTGTAATACCTATGTTTGTGGGGTCACCTTACATAGCTATAAAGACTTACAATTACAAAACAAGACATAGGTACAAGACTTACATATTTACACAAATGTATTAATTGTTTTGTAGTATTCATAATTTTATATACCTACCCAGTACCTAAGTGCGATGGATATAATTAATTACAATTAAAAATGTTGTTCATAATTTTAATAACTGTCAGCCTCAACGCATCTACTTTTATTTCAATACGAAAAGATATTATAAAAATGTTTGAAACAAGTCTGGCAGTACTATTATGTTTCACGGGTAAGTAGCGTCAATTTCAACAATATTTTGTGGGTAGGAAGGTACCTAATGAGATTATAATTAAAAACCGGTCAAGTGCGAGTCGGGCTACTCGCGCACCGAGAGTTCCTTACCACACAACATAATATAAAAAAGATTTTTTCTCCGGGACCCTTTAGCACGAGCCCGACTCACACTTAGCCGCTCTTTATTATTTTTTGTCAAAGAGTTTGCTCTATAATCGCACCAAGTTTGACGCTTGAAGTGCGAGAAGAAAATACGTTATTAAAAACTAGTTCCTTGTAAGAATGAAACCCTGACACAACTTGTATTTTTTTGTTTTATAAAAATTTTAAATAAAATCACCTACGCAAAAAAATCTCAAAACACCCAATAAATTATTTCAAACTGAACAACTTTTTACTAAGGGAGCAGACCTGAAATCGCAAAAATAAATCAGCTGTTCCATACTAAACTGCAATGCCTACTCTACTCAAATGTATGAGACAGCAGATTTTTTTTTTACGATTTCAGGTTTGCTTCCATAGTAAAAGTTGTTCAGTTTGTTTATCTGAACCACCCCTGAATGTTTCCGAGCTGTAAAAAAATCATCCGGTAGGTACCTATTTAAGAACAATTTAATTGTATCCCGTAGTTTTAATCCACGGATTTTAGAATCATAAAGTATGCTTACAACCATGGAAACAAGAAAATTGGCCATGGGGCGGTCGGTAATGTTCGACCTTCTTTCCTGCGTCTCCGTCGACGGTCTCAGAGGAAGGATCTCTTTAAGGTGGTTGCAGTGCAGAGGGGTCAATTTTACACAAAACTTTGACGCACTATACGCGTAGACGGTATTAATATAAGACTAAGCTTTATGGAAAATTCTGTAGGATACAATTTTTAAATGTGCAATTTTGACCTGCCCTTTTTTTATGAAATGGGTTCTATAAGATACCAAACATGTAGAAAAAATTTGGATGGTGATAAAAAAATCTTCCTGTATATGTATATTATGGAATTTTGTTTGAAAATTTTCAAAGAAAATCTTCGTAATTATATTATAAATTGCATATGTTATTTGATACACGATATCTATATTTTCTAAACTATTTTTCCATAATATAAAATATTACTTTTATTAATTCCGTCTACGCGTATTGTGCGTCAAACGTTTGTATGGACTGAAATCTTTATTCTCGTTATTCGAGTCCGTATCAATTTACGATTGTAGTTAGTCTCTTTGACAATAGGGTAGGCTATTCTAACAGTACGCGTCCGATAAGAGTACGCAATGCCAAAAGCCATGATGTTATTCGTGATTTCCGGCTAAGTTCTGTTTTAAAGTATACAAGCGAGTAAAAAGTATTGTACAAAAAAATTACAACTAATAAAAATACAGAAAATAAGAAATTAAGTAGGTAAGTTTGAAGATTTTTACATGTTTTCTTAAATATTTACATCGTTTTGAACGTATTTTTGCGACAAGACAACAATTAGTTTGGAAAACGGAAGTATACATTTAAATCTGCAATGACCTCGAGTAAGGGTCACAGATTGACTGATTGAGAATGATTTGTGAGAATAATTCCGGTTGATGCTAATAGATAGCTTTGCATGTAGGTCAATTCAAATAATGGGTAGTCTGTGTAGGAGTACGCAGGCTCTTGAGGAGGAGTCGACTTTAAAGCAAGTGCCAAAGAAAGTACCAAGAAGGGTTCCAAAACCAACTAAGAAACTAAGAAACCTCATAAAGTGCCGAAGAAGACTCCCTAAAAGACAACGTGATAATACCTAGCATGTGGTGAAATTTACGTACAACCTGGGTAACGTTGGTAATTTACGTATTGGAAGACTGGCTAGGATGCTAAAATGTGGCGAGTAGTGGCATGAGGCTTGTACCAGCTATGATGGTCAAATAAACTGTGATTGTGATCATTATAATAAATGTAGGAAAGAGTCTTAGACACAATTTGTACTGCGTACTCTAATCCAATATCAATAAGAGTACGCCACTTTTCAGTATTTCCAATAATTATAGAGACGAGTGTTTCTATATGATACTTTTGTTTCTTTTCATGTTGCTATATGAAAGCTATGTTAATTTAGCAGGAAATAAAAGTTAATCTGATTTAATTCTTCTTTAATTTTTTATTTTAGAGCTCCTCAAAGCTTAAGTGCGTACTCCTAGACCAGCCTACCCTACCTATGCCAGCTTCCTGTTTTAATTCTCTCACGCAGAACTGTATTTCGAGAGAGAAGCAACACTTTTAGTTTAGTTTAGGTACTAGTGTTTACCAGTAGCAGGTACTGGATTCATTCGAATTTCACATAAATTTCATGTAGATGTAATTAAACACACCGTTGAAATAATTATAGTCCATGAGTTAATTACTCACGATCTTGTGTTGTGAAAATATCATGAGTAATTCTAACAAAATGAATTTGAACCAGTGTTTGATGCTAATTTTAATTCTCTACGTTCTAATCTAAGTATAGTAAGTATATAATGTACCTATAGTATGATGGTGTTTCTTCATCGATGTAATCGCCCTCACTCGGAGAGAAGGAGAGTAGAAAGTCTGCCACATTTTACCGTGGAATGCCTACCTAATTAGTTTTTACGGATTCCCAACTATACTTTATCTAAATATATAGGTAAAGAAGAAACTGACTGACTGAATGAATGACTGACTGACTGACATATCAAGCCCAAACCGCTGGGTCTAGAGATTCCAAAGAAGGATGTCCACTTTTTACCTGTCAAATAATTTAACAACTATTAACGTGTATAACTTTTTTCCTCATTGTCAAATTAAAATAAATTATTACCGATGTAGATGGAATCAACCTATAGTTTTCCTATATCAATATTAACTGTATACTTCAACATTAGAGTATTATACGACTTCAACGAAGTAAATAAAAATTTGACAGGTTTTCGAATGTATGGGAAGTGGTCGTTCTTCTTTGGCACGTAGGTTTCTTATGAGGTCTAGGGGTGCACTAAGAAAGGATTTTTAAAAATTCACCCCCTAAAGGGGTGAAACGGGGGTCCAAAGTTTGTATGGAGAAACAAGATTAGTTAGACTATTTTATTTGAAACTTAATTGAGTAAACACGTGTTTCAGGTTTTTTTTAGAATTCAACCTCTGAAAGGGGGAAATGGGGTAACAAAGTCTCAAAATCGAGATGGGTATGGTTTTTATGGTATATCGGGTCGCTGATTACAAAAATAACAATGATTTTAAAATCGGAAGTGGTGGACGTGAAATACCATCATGCTGTGTTAGGGTGCGATGGGGTTTAAATGTCTAAATATCATTATGGGTGTCATTTTTATGGTTTTTTGGGACGTTAATTGGGGATGAGTAGAGTGTGAGTAGGGGGTTCGGTAGGGAGTGAGTAGGGGATGCGTAAGTGGTGAGGAGGGGGTGCGAAAGTTACGTAGAGGGGGCGAGTAGAGGGTGCGTATAGGATGCGTAGGGGGTGCGTAGGAGGAGAGTAGGGGGTGCGCAAAGGGATGCATAGGCGTTTGTATGGGGTTCAAAAGGGGTGCGTAAGTGGTGAGTAGGGGGTGCATAGAGGGGGTGAGTAAGGGTGCGTAGAGGATGAGTTGGGGTGCGTAGTAGTATGCAGGGGGTACGTAGGGGTGCGTAGGGGGTGCGTAGAGTGTGCGTAGGGGTAAGTAGGGGGTGCGTAGGGGTGTGTATGGGGTAAGTAGGGGGAGGTTAGGGGATACGTAAGTTGTGAGTTGGGGGTGAGTAGTGGGTGCGTAGGGGAAGAGTAGGTGTGCGTAGGAGTGTGCAGGAGGTACGAAGGGGGTGAGTAGGGGTGCGTAGGGGGTGAGTAGAGGTGCGTAGGGGGAGCGTGCGGGATGAGTACGGGGTGCGTAGGGGTGAGTAGGGGTGCGTAACTGATAAGTAGGGGGTGCATAGAGGTATGAGTAGGGGGTGTTCTTTCGGAAGTCACAAAAAACCATAAATAAGTCCTAATTCCACGCGTACGAAGTCGCGGGCAACAGCTAGTTCTTATTAAAAATCTAGAGCTCATAATTATAAATAATGGTTAAAATCAACTTATTGAACAGAATATACGTATACACGATAGTATATTAAGTTTATGACCTATACTTACCTAAATAATTATATTTTGACTGACTGTAGACAGGTCGTGTCGTAGGTATTACCTATTCAGTACAAATTAATCATACAAAACGCGCGTTTGTCAAATAGCCTATTTCACAGACCTAATACTTAATTTCTTAGCAGGTATTTTGGGATATACACATGCGGCCACATACGAAGTTTATAAGGAGTAAGTATCTTGTTTTTTTTGTTTTGTCCTTTTTAGACACAAAAATCTCTCTCTCGATCTTTTAAAATGGGTTGTATTTTAAACGATCCCCAAATAATTACATTGTTTTACACCGCTTAACAATACCTGCATGCGTACCTAACTACGTAATTAATTTTATATACAACCTACGTGACAGCCTGGCAAATACTCTGATACGGTGAATTCAGACCATCAAACTGAACAACTTTTGCTATGGAGCCACCCTCAGAAAACCCGAAAAAAATCTGCTGCTCCATACAAAACAGCTGTACCTACTCGGATTGCCGTACGGGGCATCGAATTTATTCAATGAAATTTTTTAATAACGATCTTATTCATACTAATGAATTTTTCCTATACGCTTAAAGAAACTGTAAATTTAAAAAAAGATTTTTTTTGCTTTGTGTGTTTGAACGAGAATCACGCGAAAACTACTGAACCGATTTTGATGAAACTTTTTTTGTTTGATAGCTTATGATCTGACTTAAAATCTGGTATATAATTTATGCGGACGAAGTCGCGGGTTAACACTAGTAAATAAATAAAATTCGTTTATCGTGTTAACTAGTAAATAAATAAAATTAAAATAAAATTCTTTTCACCTCACATGCTCGGAAAGATTCTGTTTGTCATTCAAAATCAGAGTGCAAAAGTGCATTTTATCCGCTAGCGTGGAAAGAGTTTTTAAAATTCGAATCTTTCTATTCAATAAAGAAGACAGCCTAAACAAGTTTTTTTTTTTCATGCTTTTTTCGTGCTGGCCAGTGCGACTATTCTAAAAATGAGGTTGGCGCATTGAAAGGGAACATCTCTGGGATACCAATTTTTTTTTTCTAATTTTTATAATTTCGCGTGGCCAATCTTAAGACTTTGTATATCGATAGAACACGTCATTACAAACATACTGTTACGAGCGACGGGTTCCGGGATTGGAGTGAAACGCTGAGTCCAATTTTACAGAGTTTATTTGGGATACACTTACAAACGGTCCACCTCGCAGAGGTTCCCCTATACGGTTCACTTCACCGGGTCCTCCTCGCAGGGATTCCCCGTGCACCACTTACTGTCACTGTTCACAGTCCACTACGTCACTACTGTGACGACACGACACGCGTCACGGCTATGACGTCACGACGTACGACACTATGACGTCACGCACTACACTGACACTATGACGTCACGTACTACACCGACACTATGACGTCACGCACTACACTGACACTAGTCTACTCACTGTTCCACTCTTAGCACTTTTCTCTTCACTAGTACTTTTCCACTTTTACTTTTCTTCCCTTTGTTTCGCACTGTTCACTGTTAAATCAAATACTGCCGCCAGTCGAAATTCGCCGCCTTTTTATATCCCGCAGAACATTCCGGAATACCCTTTTTTCGATCTTCTTTTCTTTACTCGATTGTTTTCCTCCAGATAGTTCCAACCCCGCGTTCCTTTTTCGAAACCGATCGAAGACACGCCCACTTTTCTGGTTCTTTTCAAATATTCGTAATTTCGCCTCCTTTCTCGAAGTTCCTAGACACCCCTAGACCTTTTGGTCCCTTTTTAAATATTCCTTCTCTCTTTACCTTCTAGAACATTTCTAAAAACACAAAAATCTAGAAATATTTTTGGCGCGGATCGGATTCGAACCGTCACCCCCTAGCATGGGAGGCGGAACCTTAGACCGTAGGACCACGGCGATTGTTAATGAGCCGGCCGAATTTTCGAATGCCTTCTTTACGTTTGACGTTTGACAGCGGCCGTAACACTGCCCCTCCCTTAGTTCTGCTCGTCCCGAGCATCGTTACTGCCGAAATATCGAGCCAACCGGTCCACGTGCACTACCTTCAACGGGCTCCTTGGCGATCGTCGAATTCGATAGGTGACGTCATTTATCCTGGTCACTACCTCATACGGTCCTTCCCAACTTGCCTGCAACTTCGGACTCTTCCCTTTCCTTCGAACTGGATTATGCAGCCAAACCGATGTTCCTTCGTCAAACCCAGCATAGTTCGCTTTTCGGTCATATCGTGTCTTTGAACGGTCACTTGAGTTTTGACCTGCTTCTCGAAGTTGTTCATAAATGTCGACCATTTTCTCCCGCAGTTCGCTCACATAGTCACTGATACTTTTAGGAGTGCCTGGTGCGCAACCTGATGGCAAATCTGCTGGAAGTTTCAACTCTCTCCCGAAGTTTGCTATTGCTGGAGTTGCCGAAGTACTCTCATGAACAGCGGTTCGATAGGCCAACAGGAAAATAGGTATGTACTCGTCCCAGTTATCTTGATGATTATCGACGACCTTCGCAAGATGCCGTTCCAAAGTTTGATTGAATCGCTCCACCATGCCGTCAGACTGCGGGTGATAAGGAGTAGTCCGGGTCTTATGGATTCCGAAAATTTTGCAAACTTCCTGGAACAACTGTGACTCAAAGTTCCTGCCTTGATCACTGTGCATTTCCAGCGGAACCCCAAACCGGCAGAAAACTTCATTCACCAACTTGGTAGCCACAGTTACCGCTTCCTGATTTGGAATGGCAAATACTTCTGGCCACTTTGTGAAATAATCCATTACCACAAGTATATACCGGTTCCCCGATTTAGTGACTGGAAATGGTCCCGCGACATCCAAAGCGATTCGCTCCCAAGGCGCCCCAACATTATAAATTTTCATTGCTGCCCTGCTCCTCGTATGAGGTCCCTTTACAGCTGCGCAGACTGTACACTTGCGGCACCAATCTTCCACATCGTCTCTGCAATGCAACCAGTAAAATCTTTCCTTTACTTTCTCCAAGGTTTTCTTTACACCCAAATGCCCTCCGGAAGTTCCGTCATGAAAAACTCTCAGAATTTCTTTCACCTTAGCTTGCGGGACCACCAACTGCAGATACGAGTCTTTTCCATCCGATGTCTCCCATTTTCTACAGAGTAATCCGTTATGCATGATGAGGCTCTTCCACTGAGCCCAAAGTCCCTTCGTGACTGCCCCGTACTTTGCCACCTCGCTCCACTGAGGCTTAGAACCATCACTCTTTAACCAGTTCAGGATTGGCCCGACTCCTGAGTCCTTTTCCTGTTCGCGACGCATTGCCTCGTTTCCCCACTCATCGTTGATGGCATCAGTTCTAATAACCTTGAGTGAAACTGTTTCCTTCCCTTCTTGCTTGCTGCAATGCTTACAATCTTCTGGACATGGTCTTCTTGACAGTGCGTCTGCATTGGAGTGAACTCTTCCACTTCGATGCTGTACTTCAAAGTTGAATTCCTGTAGTTGCTCCAACCATCTTGCAACTTGACCTTCCGGGTTCTTAAATTGGAGTAACCATTTCAGCGCAGCGTGGTCTGTCCTGACTAAAAATTTACGTCCCAGCAGATACTTCTTGAAGTGTTGTACAGTCTTCACCACGGCCAATAATTCTCGTCTGGTAACACAGTAGTTCCTCTCAGGTCTAGATAATGATTTACTGAAGTAGGCTATTACAGTTTCCTTTTCACCATGTCGCTGCGAGAGCACACCTCCAATCCCGATGTTACTGGCGTCTGCGTCTACAACAAATTCACCCTGGACATCGGGATATCCAAGAATTGGTGCCTTACTCAGACGTTCCTTTAACTCCATAAAAGCCTCCTCACATTCTGAATCCCATGTGAACGTCCTCTTTTCTTCCGTAAGTCGATGTAGCGGCTTTGCGATGTCCGAAAACCCTTTCACAAAACGACGATAGTAAGAGCAGAGTCCAAGAAAAGCTCTAACTTGTGTCTTATCTTTCGGTGTTGGCCACTCCCTCACAGCAGCAGTTTTACCCCAATCATTTTAGCGTGTTTAGTATGGAGGACGTCGAAGTAATCTTTATTCGTACTTTTAAATCGTAATTGGCATCATTTAGTGATGAAAGTATAGCCTGAAAAATTATTATACAAAATATTTGTATGGAACATAGAAAAAAAAATTAAAACTCCTGGAAGGCTTGTAACTCATTCAGAAAGAATTCTAAAACCCTCATTTTAATTAGAGTTAAATGTGATTTTTGAACATAAAAATTGACATAATAATTAAAAATGTGTTGTTTTGGGTTATTCGTTAAAAAAAGATTACGTAATTTTCAATGTTTTTTCAGTAGATACAAATACTAATTCCATATGTAAAGCGTGAATAGCCTTAGAAATAATAGTTTTATTCTATTTTATCATTCTTAAAACTAAATAATGAACCATTCAACCGTGATTAAAAAAACCAAAATCATTATTAAGATCATAATTGTAATGACTAGATTTCTTTTTAACTATGTAGAGCATTATTTTACAAAATATCTTACATACAAATAAACAAGATACGATGTCAGCAATTTATTTGTGTAAAATATTGCGAAATTTAAAAATCGTCGTGTTGGCGCCACGTTTTCACTATGATGGCGCGTTGGCGCGCAAGGTGGTCGCGGGGGTGCAGGCGGGGTGGGACGCGTGGATCCGCACTCGCACGGCCCATTGATCTTGATCTCTCGCCCGGTCGTGGAATGCGTTCGCGCATTTGAGTCTATATTTTTAGGGTTCGGTACCCAAAGGGTGAAAACGGGAAACTATTACTAAGCCTACGTTACCCGTCCGTCCGTTCGTCTGTCCTACCTATTTAGGGCTGTAACTTTTGAACCGTAATAGCAAGATAGTTGAAATTTTCTCAGATTGTGTGTCATTACGGCAGATTTGTTAACAAATAAAAATGTCAAAAAGTTAAAAATTAAGGGGGTTCTCAGCAAGAAACTAGTTTTTATCAACGTTTTTTCTGCACGCTCTATCGTAAAAATGGTTATTTATACAAGCGTCAAACTTAGTGTGATTATAGAGCAAACTCTACAGAATAACAACAAATACTAGAAACCAGCCAAGTGTGAGTCATTCTAGCTCTAAGGTCAAAGGTCCCGGACAAAAAAGTTCTTTTTAGGGTTCCGTACCCAAAGGGTGAAAACGGGACCCTATTACTAAGCCTACGTTGTCCGTCCGTCCGTCCGTCCGTCTGTCCGTCTGTCCGTCTGTCCGTCTGTCCGTCTGTCCGTCTGTCCGTCCGTCCGTCCGTCTGTCCTACCTATTTAGGGCTGTAACTTTTGAACCGTAATAGCTAGATAGTAGAAATTTTCTCAGATTATGCGTTATTACGGCGGATTTGTTAACAAATAATAAAAAAGTCATAAATTTAAAAATTAAGGGGGGTTATCAACAAGAAACTAGTTTTTATCAAAGTTTTTTCTTCACGCTCTATCGTATAAACGGTAATACAAACAAGCGTCAAACTTAGTGTGATTATAGAGCACACTCTACAGAATAACAACAAATACTAAAAACCGGCCAAGTGTGAGTCGGTCTTGCGCTGAAGGTCCCGGAAAAAAAAGTTTTTTTTTCTATGTTAATAATGTTGTGTTCTGTGGTGGTGTGGCACGGAACCCTCGGTGCGCGAGTAGCCCGACTCGCACTTGACCGGTTTTATTCTAAGTTAATAACGTTGTGTTCTGTAGTGATGTGGTACGGAACCCTCGGTGCGCGAGCAGCCCGACATGCACTTGACTGGTTTTATTTTATCTTGCAATCACGCTAACAATTATTTATTATAGATAGGTAGTTAGGCTTAGGTAAGTACCTCACTGCCGAAATAAATAATACGTTGTTACAATTATATAAAATTATGTAGGTACCTATACCTACCTAACTAGTTAGACGTACACAATTGCTTATTTCGGTAGTGAATAGTGAAGTGAGGTACCTACTCGTATCTACCTACTTAGCCTTACCTACCTACCTAATTTCAAACCTGCGCCTGCGCCTGCGCCTTTCTTTTAGCGTGCGAAAAAACGAGTTAGCAGGCACGATAAAACGTTTATCGAGGCGCCATGCCGCGGGAGCCTAGGATGTAGCTAGGATGCCACTCTCGAGAAAACGACAAAAATCGAGATGTGCCTCTGTCTTTGTTACTTTGCGTATACGAAAGCCAGCGCGCATGATGGTTTTCTCGTTTTGTCGCTTTGTCGTGCGTGGCATGCTAGCCCTATAGGGTAGATACCTACCTACCTAACTAAAGCTCATAAATTACACGTAGTATGAGCAAAGCATGTAATTAGTGGGCATAACTTTACGGAGTGATAAGTTAGTTTAGTAGGTACCTACCTGCCTACTTTATGCAATATTATAGTACTCTGTGCTACCTACCTACTGCTTTAGCAAAAATACCGTCATAGGTACGGGATTCGTTATGCGGACATAACATGGACATGCCCTCGAATCCCGGGATTTTATGTTTTTGTTGTTGTATGTTTTTGGTGTGGAAATAAAAAATTATGTTATGATACGGAGTTGCCATAGTGAAAAAATCTAATCGTCTTTCATCTTAAAAGTACCATTGGTATTTTTCTATTATTTCTATTTAAGGTGCGCCACACACATAATTATTATGGGATTCCGAATCAAGATTGTGCTTTTGTATAGGGTTTGATGCCGAACGGACGGAATTGTGGAGGGGAAACTCTATACGAAATCGTAATCCTGATTCGGAATTCCGGATCGGAATTCTGTATGTATGTGGCGGACCTATGAGCTTGGGAACCATTCTGGAGCAGATAATGTTAGTGAAATGTTTAAATACTTTCTTCGGCATAATGAATACCTACTCCATTTTATCGTTAGCTTAAGAAAATTCCGTGCTTTGATCAAAAGTTGAGATTTAGTTAATCTTTTGATAAAATTAATTTTGATTGAGTTTTTTTTTTTTGGTAAATTTTGGTAGGAAATGAGTAAGTAAGGAAAGTAGGTAGGTTAATATAACATGTCCCAATTTTTTGTGAGCGAGTCGGTTCGGGTCTTAAGCAATTAGTTTTCCGTGCCTACCTACTGAACTGCTACTATATGTCAAGTTGAACTGAACTCTATGTCCATGAACTCTATGTTCAACTAATGGGTAGGTTGATTTGTCACCGTGTGTGTACCAGTATAAACTGACACTTACTAAATATGTAGTCACATAGCAACTGAAGATCCATTTATCCTGGTAATATTTATTTTTAAATAAATTTATCCAATTTAGTGCCTTTCAAATAGCAAAATTTTCCTTCAATCGACACCCCCTTATCCGGACTACCCCCTCAGCGAATATAAGGTCCTTCTTAATATGCTGACACTGTTTTTTTGACAATTCGTCAAACTGAACAGCTATCTCTATGGCACTAACATAGAAATATACGAATATAGATACGGTGCTATTTGAAGAAGTTGAAGTCACCTTTCAAAGCCTAAAGGAATGTGATCGTGAAGGATTTGTCAAAGATCATTAAGAAATAGGTGAGAATGACATAGATCCTTTAGGAAGCTTAGAAAAACCAACTGAAAATTATGATCTGAGCGACAAAGATCTGGAAAAAATCAGTACGGTCCATTTACCGGTACTTTCGATTTTTATTTTATGGATGTGCTACTTGGGAATGTTCCTCCATTGAAAAGGGAAGATCTTCCACCAGGCTATGTGTGAAGCCTGGGGATCGGCCGTGGTCCAACAGTTCTTAGTTGGACCTTGTATACAGGGTGTAACAAAACACCCTAGTAATACTTAAAGGGGTGCCTCAGACCATCAATCTGAAGAACTTTAACTATGGAGCCAACGAGGAGAAAAAATAAAAAAAATCTGCCATCCCATACATTTAAGTCGACACGGGACTGCAGTTTTGTATGAAACAGCAGTTTTTTTTCGCGATTTCGATGTTGGCTCCATAGTGAAAGTTGTTCAGTTTGATGGTCAGAAGCACCCCTTTAAGTATTACTAGGGTGTTTTGTTACACCCTGTATGTATCGAATCTCTGTGATTATTTCTCTTGCGCGATTCATGTCTCGCATTCGATTGTAAACCTTATGTGTAAGTAGGTTACGAGTTACGTATTTAAGATGAACGTTGTCTTTGTATGGAGCATCTTTCCGAGAGCGACGGTATCGCTATCTGTTGGCATCTTTGCTATAACTTGCGGGTGTTGACATTTGTGACAAGTCCCCACAATTTCGAGACCGTCTTGGTCCAAACTTCAGTGTAATAGAGTTCACATTGAATCGAAAACGTTCACTCAATTGCGAAGTTCGAATGTCCGGGTAGAGGCCCTGTATTGTATGACGGATTATCATCCGTAAAGGTATTATCTTACCTTTATTTTATACGTACCTATTATTTAAAGCGTAGTATTTAAACTATTTGAAATATTGAAAAATCTTTGTATACCTACTTTGTATTGTATTTGTCGAGAGATTTAAACTTTACTGTAAGACTGAAATACTGAAACAGCTGGTGCCATAATTTTATTATAAGTCAAATATTTCCTACGCAATACAGTACCTACGTATTTTACAGGGTGTTAGGGTAAACAGTTGCATCACCTTTGACTGCCAAATGACCGACAAACAATGGAAAATCTATTGTTATTGTGACTCGCCGGCGTTCAACGTGCTAATGGGGTAATTGTATCCATGATACTGAACAACTTTGCCAGAATCCTATTGGAAATTCGCAAAAATATGTTTCGACTTGTTGTTCGACTTGTGCGATAAAGTAGATTCATTTTCGAATGGTGTAATGTAATCCGTGTAATAATGGACTACTTAGTAACGAAAAACCGTGATCTAAGTGCGGGTTTAGGTCACGGAATGCTATAAAAGTACCTTCTTTTGTTTATTATGCACCTGCGCAATAAAGTAGATTCATTTTCGAACGGTGTAATCCGTGTAATAATGGACTACTTAGGTAACGCAAAACCGTGACCGAAGTGCGGGTTTAGGTCACGGAGTGCTATAAAAAAAATTATAGGGTGTATTCAGACAATGAAACTAAACAACTTTAAAACAAATCTAACGACACCCCATTTGTCAAAATCCATCAAGCCGTTTAGGCTGTAGGGCGTGTCAAAGTATTCGATATACACACGAGAAACATTACCAGATAACATAATTATTATGACACTTCAAAAATTTAACAAAGGAGCCAATAATGACGCTGGCGCCCCGCACGCCGGCGCCGCCGCGCCGCAGCATTGCATCCCTTCTTGCCTCACCGTCTGAAGGTACCGTATCTACTACCTATCACTTTCTCAGTGCAATTTATCATAATTTGTGTTTTTTTTTAAACGCAACTAGAAAAAAAGGTTTAAATTTTATGACACTTCAATAACAGAAAATTAAAAAACAAAAGACGCCGCGCCGCGCCGCGCCCTATCCTGTCGTCCGTCCATAGGTATGTCCTACCTATGTAACTAAAAGTAGGTAATAATGCAACGAAGCATGTTGCTATTTATGTCTGTTTGTGTATCTTTGTAATTGACGACGCTGGTGCTGACCTGACCGCTATTTTTGTGATTAACCTAAATAAACCTACCAAGTCAATATAAAAAAGATAAAATTAATTCCACTATGTAACCATAGCACTATTCTAAGTTACTATTATTTACGTTAAAGCAAAAAATAAATCTAAACTATGCCTACATCTTGCATATTATTATTATTATCATTATTTTAATTTGACTACTTAGACCACATTCATGAGTGTACCGAGACAAATATAACGAGTCTAAACTCGAGGGATTTTTTTGCATTATTTTACTATCGTGCATGCAGCATCGTCTTTTAACCGTGGCATTCTTTTGTGTTGTATAGTCAAATCAAGTATCAAGAAAAATGGTCAAATACAAATTGTGTGTCCATACAGCGATGTATTTTACTGTCAGGAGCTGCTGTAGAGCGACATGGAGGTCCACCCACAAGGGCGCATGAACGCCGACCACAGATTACTGATATGTAGCAAGCTACAGATGCGACAGTGAAATTTGCACTTAGTTCCATTGTTTCCGTTGTGGCGTTCTGTCGTCAAACTAATGTGTATAGAACTTGTAGTTATAGGTATGTATACACTGATTCCAGGATGCAAAAATAGGGATATTTGACCAAGGAACAAACTATTCAACGATATTATTATGTCATACGACGGAGAAGAATTGAGGCTTCTCAAGGATTCTAAACTCAAGCTAAAATACCAGGAAAATCACAAGATATAAGCTTCTGACGCAACAACACGGCATGAGGCTGCTGTTGTTGTAAGTTCAATATGGCGTTGTATCTCGTCCTCATTGGACGATGATACAATGTATCATCGTCCAATGAGGACGATGGGAAACAGCGCCACAACGGCTACACCAGAACTAAGCTGTCATAGGCCTGACGCCGACTGATTTCGTCATTTAAAAGCTTTTGAATATAAACAAAAATCTGGTGTGATTGCCAAAGTAAACTAAACCTTATTGCAGTACGTCAAGGTTTACGTGGATTAGCAAAATTTACAAAAATAGTGCAAGTTTCTTTAAAAAGTATTTTCTGTTTTTCTGAGAGTTTTAGAATTAATTCATTATTTTTGTTCCCAACGTTTTGAGCTGACTATATCTATAATATCACAGTAATTTTTTTACTCATAAAAATAATGTAGTTTTGGAGATAAATGTACCGAAAGACACACCATTTTCGTAGATTTCAAGGGAGGAGGGTACGGAAATTTGATATTTTAGTATTAAAAATAGCAATATTATATTTTTTTTTCCCACAGTTTTATAGATAAAGGTTCCATGTATCAGTAGGTATCAATAACTATTCATAAAATGATTCTTGTGAAAATGTACCGGAAAACATGACATTTTTACGAATTCTGCATACGCGTCCTTAAAATAATGCAACTGTTTACCCTAACATCCTGTATAGTACAGAAGCCAATTTAAATAAAGTATTCAGTTAAAAACTTTCGTAGGACTGAGTAGTTTTATACCGACAAGTGGTTTCCTGAAGAGTTTTAAAATTTCTTTTTGACCTTCGATATGAGGATGTTATGAGTCATTTGGCGTATGTTTTATAAAAATTTTACCAGCAATTTCGCACCGGGAGGAGCCCAAACTTGTATGTTTAGAAAATACTTTTTGGATTTTTTGAAAACCAGTGGTTGAATGGAAATGGTGTAGTATATTTTTACAACCGCCTCATGAAGTCCTTTCATTTGATACCCCACATGACAGGTTTCAGAAGAAAATAGTTATTTGTTATGCAAGGCTGCAAAGTTGCTTTTTGGCGCGAGTACTTGTATTGAAACCTGAGCAAACGAAGGATTCTAGGATTGAACCACGAGCGAAGCGAGTAAACACGGTTGAAATACGTTTTTTATCGTCTTCTATCTCTTTCATGCAAAACAGATGTTTGTATAACACTTCGTTATTATTTGTATTAAAATACGAGAGTATAACGTCAAAAAACACCGTAACACCGTTGTGGGTCTAACGTAAATTTTAAATACTTATATTTCGGTTATTTTTGAAGATATTAAAAAATCTGTTTCACTTTAGTGAAAGATACCAAACAGTTTTTAAAAAAGATATAAAATATAAAATTTTCATCATCCCTATTATTTGGCTTATCTACAATAACGTAGAAAGATAATAACTATAACAGACATTAAAATGATAATAATAGTTGTTTGTCCCTTTCTATGTTGAAATTGCTTACAAAATCATGCAACTTAGTCAGACAAAGGTACGATTTTTCATATTATAAGATTTTTCATATCTACGTTTATTAATAAAAAAAGAGACACCCATTTTCACCTATTATCCATTTAACATTACAGTAGCTAGATTATTTTAATTATTTCCTTTCAACGAATAAATGAGAGGGTATGTCCACGCTATGTCGATATTCGAATCCCGGGAAGTGGGTCTACTTTTTCCATTTACTTACAACTACTTGTGTATACTTTTTTGACGGCCCAATAGCTCAGCTTAGCTGGTAGGCCTGCCTGTTTATACGAGGGTTGCGGGTTCGAATCCGTAAAGGGCAAATATTTGAATGGTGAATATATGAAAACTTGTTGGTACTCAAGTCATGTATGTTGTATCTATAATTAATATGCATTCTATAAAATGATAATAGTCTTATCATTAATTAAAGGTACATAATATTTCATTCTTTTCCGTGCTAGATTCTACTAACTTTAAATGGGATTCGATAATTTGTTTGTATGACAATGTTCCACATATTTATTTTTTATAGGTAGGTACTTACTTAGCAATACTTACAAAAAAAGCCGTGGTGGTCTGGATTGTAGACTTGTGTGGATTGGTGGACTAGACGTCTAGTATTTCTCTACACGCGCGACTCGGTTTTTTATAAGTCGCGACAAGCGCGGCTTTTGCTCTTCGAAAAGCGAGGTTACACCACGTCTAGTATGATTTCTCTACTTGCGCGCGTCTCGACTTTTTTCCGTACTAAATTTCTCGGCAAGCGCGGTTTTAGCTCTACAAAAAACGTGGGTACAAGCTAGTTTATATGCAGCAAAGGCGCGTCGCACGCCTGTAGAGAAATCTATACTAGACGTGCTGCACACATAAACTTCCATATCGCATTATTCTCGCCTTATCCGCACAATCTGGGCCCTGTTTAATAAACTAGACAATGACAATTTGACAATGACAATTCAGAGTACATAGCTGCGAATGCTAGGACACATGACTGCAAGTTTAGCGTCATTAGTAACCAGCAATGTACTTACTCTGAATTGTCATTGCTATTGTCGCATTTATTAAACAGGGACCTGCACCGCCACCGCACCCCTTAGAAAATGATGAAAATCGAGATGAGCCTTCATCTTTGTTGTTTTGCTAATGCCAAAAAGAGCGCACATGACGCTTTTCTCGTTTTGTCGTTTTGTCGCGTGGGTGGTATGCTAGCCGTGCAGCACCATGATATCAAGTGCACATAAAGTCCACCACGTCAATACGGAATTCCGAACCGAAACTCCGAATCAGGATTATCTACGATTTATTTCGTATGGATTTTCCCCCTGCAGAATTCTGATCGGATTTGCGTAGGTAGGTACCTATCAAATCCTCGGTATACAAAATCACAATTCTGATTCGGAATTCTGAATTCTATATGTGTGTGGCGGGTCTAAATCACCACCAAATAATATTTTTTTCGAAATTCGTGTTTTCTTAATTTTTTTAATGTTATGAAGCCGTTTGTCATAAATCACAAAAATAGCTATCCAAAAAAAGTAACTTCGGTACCACTTCAGGCAATCACACACATACCTTCTAATAACAAGCTAATAACAGTAACTAGTGAAATACCGACTTATTTTTGAATATTAGGTATACCTACCTATCTACCTATCTATATTATCGGGAACAATTTTGATAACATAAACATTCTACACAAACATAATTATTCGAGGAACATCGAACTACCTTCCTTTTCCGATCGGATTGGCACACGGTCACGGTCGGTCGTCTATGCTCGACACCACTCCGCCCGCATTTAAATTTAAACTCTATTGCTACCCGCGTAAAGATGATATCGCGCTGCGTACTTTTATTATATTCTTTATTTATTATTATCCATGAGAATTTTATTTTTATAATAGTGTTTACAATTGTTTAATGTACTAAATGCAATTATTAAAATAAGATTTTCCTCTTACTAATCCATCTTGAACCATAAATCATGTAAATTACAGATTGAGGTACTGCTTGGAGCAATCTTTCTAAGAATTGATATCTTTTGTTTATAATATAAGACATAAAGTATATATCAAAAAATATTGCCATTAAGTATTACGGCTTAGGCACCATAAACAAATTTCTAGTTTTGACGCTGCAGTTGTTACTTCAAGCATATGCAGTCGATCTAAGTTTTTAATTTTCTGATATATAAATAATAGCAATTAATTTAATGAAATGTGCAAAACCACAATGCCATAAATATTGTAGATCGGGATTGCTGCAATTAAATGCAAAATGTAAAATTTAGGACTGTTGCTGACGTAATTTTTTTTTAATTTTGTTCCATTTCTTGGAGAGGTTTGTTCTAATCTAAGATTCCGAAAAAAAAATGCAATTCTAAATTATTCCCGGGTCAACGCGTAAAATGACTGGCCTATTTTGGCAGGATCGGTCTCGACTCCTCTCTCAGAGATTACATGTCCAAGGTAATTGACCTGTCGTTTGAAGAAAGAACATTTTTTTTGGACTCAATTTAAGATTGGCTCCACGTAGTCTTTCGAAGACTTTCTCCAACTTTTTCAGGTGGTCATCAAAGTCTCGCCCAACAATGATGATGTCGTCCAGGTAGACAAGACACGTGTCACCCAGAATTCCAGCTAGGACATGTTCCATCAATCTCTCGAAAGTCGCAGGGGCGTTACTCAATCCAAATGGCATTACCTTGAACTGCCACAGTCCTTTCCCGGTGGAAAACGCGGTTTTCTCCTTGTCTTTAGGGTCTACGTCCACTTGCCAGTACCCACTTTTCAGATCGAGCGTTGAAAACCATTTCATTCCATTCAAAGTGTCTAAGGTGTCGTCGATCCTTGGCAAGGGGTAGCTGTCTTTCTTCGTTACTTCATTCAGCTGCCGATAATCCACACAAAATCTCGTTGAGCCATCCTTTTTCTTGACGAGAACTACAGGTGAACACCAGGGACTTGATGAAGGTTCGATGATGTTATTCCTTCTCATGTCCTCTATCATTCCCTCCACTTCCTTCTCACGAGCAAACGGAATGCGCCTAGGTCGTTGCTTGATTGGCGCTACATCTCCCGTATTAATCGTGTGCTTCACCAAGTCTGTTCTACCAATATCTGCGTCGTTCTGGGAGAACAGGTCTGAAAAACGCCGCAGCAAGTTCTTCGCTTTCACAGCCTGTAGCTTAGTCAGGTCCTTGCTGGAGTCTTCCATAACTTTGGATACTACATCCTCCTCAGCCTTATGTTTCCTAGGAGGATTTTCCACACATTGTCGCAACCATAAAACTTCCTCGCAGTGACCAACAACCTCCCCCTTCTCAATCGTCAGGTCCACATCTCCAACGTTAAGTATCGGGATTGAGGTAGATGAAACTGATCCAACAACTGTCCTTGCCGGAATCCAAGAAGTTTCAGTTTTAACTTTCTCTATCACAGCACATCTCCGTGGTAATCTCCCATCGTTACTCTTGGGCAAAACGACAGGTACCAAGGTCTGTGATCTAGGTTTGAGAACTGTTCTTCTCACACAGTAGACCTTTCCCGACGATCCACCTTTCATCGGAACCTCCTCTGTGTTACACCGTAGCACTCCGTTTTTCATGTCTATACTGCACTGGTGATTTTGTAAGAAATCTAAGCCAATGATGCAATCGTCCACTATTTCAGCTACAATCACCTCATGTTTGAAAGGAGTTTCCCCGATCTTAATTGAAACTCCCAACTCCCCGTTGACAGGTATGCGCTGGCCGGTAGCTGTTGTTAACTGCAGGTTGGTTTGTTGCAGAAGTCGTTTCTGATAACTTTCCATCTCGTTTATCAGTCGAGTATTGATCACTGTTCTCGAAGCTCCGGTATCTAAAGTTAGTTGACAGATTCTACCATTGACCTCTCCTTCGACTAACAGACTATTTCCGTCTGATGTCTGTTTGACTCTTATGGTTGGGGTTGCAACATAACTGGCCAGCGCCCACCCCGCAGCCCTGGCTGGTTTTAGTTTTCCTGCTGCTCATCAGTCGAGACTCCTATATCCCGACGACCTGTGCGCTTCGAACAGGAGCTGCGAATATGCCCTCGTTCACCACACTCGTAGCACACAAAACCGACGCTTCGATTCCTTGGCGGTGCGGCTCTAGTCACAATAATCTCCCTGAGGCGAGCGGAACGAGAATCCTGTCGTACGGCCTCCACCTCCAATGCATGGGCAACAGCGTCCCTGAGAGTGCTATGGTGCCCAAGTCGCACGGCAGCTCGCACCTCCGGGTCCCGTATCCCATCCGTAAAGGCCTGCAGGAGCATGTCATCGATGGCTGCTGGTGATGACTGAAAAGCCTTTCGTACGAGCTTCTCCACTTCCACAGACCATTGTTGCAGACTCTCGTTAGCATGTTGGTTACGTTCCTTCAATCGCGCCCGATACATGTGTTCGAGATGCCCGTCGCCGAATCTAGCCTCCAGAGCTCCGAAAAGCTTGTCGAACGTCAAATTTTCACCAGCACCAACAGCTTCCAGCACAGTGAGAGCCTGTCCCTGGAGTGCTAATGTCAACGCAGACTGCGCCTCTTCTTTGCCCCAGCCGTTAACTTTCATCGCTGTCTCAAATTGTAGCTTGAAGGCGGGCCATGACGTCAGTCCATCGTAAACCGGAGTCTTGACACCTTTCGGTTGAATGGGTGAGTCAAAAACAGCAGCGACACGACTATGAGATCTGCTCTGCTCAACCTCTCGCCGGATCTTGGCGAACTCACCCTCTACACGATCCAGCCTCCCTCCGAACTCACCCTTCACATGATCCAACCTCCCTTCGAGCAGACCCTTCACACGATCCAACCTCCCTTCTACGGCTTCGACTCTCTCTACTGCCTGTTGCAAGCCTTTCGTAATATCTTTATGAAGCGCTTCCTGCATTGTGCGCATTTGGTCTTCCTGCCGGCGTGCCTGTTCTTCCTGGCGTAGAACCTGTTCCTTCATCATGCGAGCCTGTTCCTCCTGGCGGCGAGCTTGCTCTTCTTTCATTGCGCGCAGTTCGTGAACCTGTTCCTCCTGCCGGCGAGCCTGCGCCTCCTGGCAGCGAGCCTGCTCCTCTTTCAGTGCGCGCAGCTGTTCCTCCATCATACGCTGAATTTGACAGAGGAAATTTCCTGGGTTCTGCTCCGGAGTGCGCTGCACTTCACCCCCCTCAGGTCTTCTCTCCGGGGTTCGCTGCACCTCAGTTACAGGGGCCGCACCTTCCTGCCGCGCTTCCAACATAGCCCGGGTGGTGACTCCCTTTAACTCTTTTGGCACCAGCGGCATCTTACTCCAATCCCACTTCTGACACCAAATGTTACGAGCGACGGGTTCCGGGATTGGAGTGAAACGCTGAGTCCAATTTTACAGAGTTTATTTGGGATACACTTACAAACGGTCCACCTCGCAGAGGTTCCCCTATACGGTTCACTTCACCGGGTCCTCCTCGCAGGGATTCCCCGTGCACCACTTACTGTCACTGTTCACAGTCCACTACGTCACTACTGTGACGACACGACACGCGTCACGGCTATGACGTCACGACGTACGACACTATGACGTCACGCACTACACTGACACTATGACGTCACGTACTACACCGACACTATGACGTCACGCACTACACTGACACTAGTCTACTCACTGTTCCACTCTTAGCACTTTTCTCTTCACTAGTACTTTTCCACTTTTACTTTTCTTCCCTTTGTTTCGCACTGTTCACTGTTAAATCAAATACTGCCGCCAGTCGAAATTCGCCGCCTTTTTATATCCCGCAGAACATTCCGGAATACCCTTTTTTCGATCTTCTTTTCTTTACTCGATTGTTTTCCTCCAGATAGTTCCA
This sequence comes from Agonopterix subpropinquella, assembly GCA_922987775.1. Lineage (NCBI taxonomy): Eukaryota > Metazoa > Arthropoda > Insecta > Lepidoptera > Depressariidae > Agonopterix > Agonopterix subpropinquella. Next base: position 19,088,046 of record OV277703.1, on the reverse strand, counting down.
ACCCCGCGTTCCTTTTTCGAAACCGATCGAAGACACGCCCACTTTTCTGGTTCTTTTCAAATATTCGTAATTTCGCCTCCTTTCTCGAAGTTCCTAGACACCCCTAGACCTTTTGGTCCCTTTTTAAATATTCCTTCTCTCTCTACCTTCTAGAACATTTCTAAAAACACAAAAATCTAGAAATATTTTTGGCGCGGATCGGATTCGAACCGTCACCCCCTAGCATGGGAGGCGGAACCTTAGACCGTAGGACCACGGCGATTGTTAATGAGCCGGCCGAATTTTCGAATGCCTTCTTTACGTTTGACGTTTGACAGCGGCCGTAACAATACTTTCTTATTTGGCAAAATCTCCTAGCCTGCTGTTTTAAGCTAGATATTCGACTTTAAGAGTGAGCGCAGACTTGAGACAAAACAGTTGTAAGACAGACTACTGCTTTACTAAAGCTATGAAGCTGCGCACACTTGCGACAAAAAGTCTCATAGACTAAACTGACTACGAGACACCGCGACGAATCTGACTAACGACGTCGGCTTCCCTTTGAAAAGTATGTGAGTGCGCACACCAACGACAAAACTGTTTTGCGACGTACCCCTTGTAACCCCTCTGTTCCCAAGTTGTTGCTCGGGGTTCATCATGCGTCATCGTGTCGTGTGTGATCAGGTAAATTATATACAAAACTTTGACGCACAATACGCGTAGACGGTATTAATATATGGAAAAATAGTTTAGAAAATCTAGATTTCGCGTCGCAACTAACATTTTAAAATAATATAATTACGAAGATATAATTAGTTTTAAACTTTTTAGCTAAAATTTTTCATACGAAATTTCTTTCTTTTCTATGACGTTTTGTATGTTTCAAACATTTTATTTTATTTTAATAGGTATATTTAATTTAAATAAAAAAACAACATAGGTATAGGTAAGGAGTTTTTTATTTATTAACTATGGGTTTGCTCTTGACCTCAATCCAGTCCTCAGGACGAAGATGGGGTCGTAGATGTAGCGAGCTTACCCAGAAGAAAGAGAAAACTTGAGTGAAAAAAGCAACACAGTTACACCGAGTATATTATCCGTTCCAAAGCTATATGAAAATGTGGACATCCTAACTCATTTAACAAGCCTACGACCAGCGCCAAGGATTATTCTACTTCTCTATGACCAGCGCCCAGGGCGCTCTAGGCAAGCGCACGATACGTAGCGCCCAGGGCGAGCGCTTCGGGCGCTTTCTATATAACTAGTCCCTTACTCAACCGATTGCTATCAAATTCGATATCTGAGGGTCGCTGTGGTCGGCAAACACAAACCCGTTGTCAGATTAAAGAAAAGTCCGCCATCTTGAAGCAATTGCCTTCAAAATAGATACCACCTATCTGATGTGGAGTTGTGTGTCCACCCAACCCAGGTTTTCGGTGGATTCTTGGACTAATTTAAAAAGACGTGGTAAACTTTGTAATCGTTAATTAAATTAACGAATAATATTAAAAATTAACAAAACTAATCAGATTAACGATAATTTTTTTAATCATGATCAATTCAATCAAAATTTATTTAGTCTGATTAAAACTAATAAAAATAATCAATTGATTAAAAATTTATGGATTAATGCCCACACTGGTTCTTAGGAATGGCGGAATCTAGTGGGAGCGCAGGCAGCGATGACCAAAAAAAAATCGTTGACTATAATAATGTCTACAGTTTCTATATGACCGCGGCGCTGGGGGGTGGGACGTTCAATGAAAAATGTTCGGAGGTTATAAGGTTAAGTTACGCGTCGTGACGTAGGCAAAACAGTTTTGTCTTGCTTGGTGTGCGCCGCGTTTGAAACAAAACTGTTTCGAAACAGTTTTGTCTGCGTGCGACGAATCTGTCTTACAACTGTTTTGTCTCAAGTCTGCGCTCGCTCTAAAAGTTTTAATTTTTCAAGACTCCTAGGGGCTCTATTTCTTACCTGATCGAGATGAGACCTGGTGTTTGCATATTAGAGGTTTAAATCTGTAGTTACCTACTTTCGGGGTTGGAACATATCTGCGACATCTATTTTTTTTTTCGAATTTTTATCATTTCGCTTGGCCAACATTAAGACTTTGCATATCGATAGAATACGTCGTTACTAACATACTTTCTTATATGTCAAAATCTCCTAGCCTGCTGTTTTAAGCTAGATATTTGACTATAAATGTTTTAATTTTTCAAGACTCCTAGTGGCTTTATTTCTCATCTGTTCGAGATGAAACTTGGTGTTTGCAAGATGGCGGCCATGGCTGGAAATGGAATAAAATATAAGACAATCAATATGAAATAAGTTTAATCATTTAATATTTTATTAATTGGTAGTGATCCTAATATCTACCTAGGTATTTATTTTCAAGTAATACTATAAATTGGTAAGCTACAGCACTAATCAATCAAATCAAACGTCATTCCAGTACATATGAAAGTTCACCTAAATCTATTAAAAGAAAACTTTTTCAACAGAAACTTCCATATTGAAATCAACCACACGAAACTAACACGATCAGTCACAAATAAAAAACTAGTCACCATTGGAGCTAAAAATACCTACGGGGAACGCACCTGCTCCTACATAGTTCCTCGACTCCTTAACGACCTTGATCCGATTGTCAAAAGCGGTGTCACTAATTCTAATCTCAAATTTAAATTAAAATCACACTGTATATCAAAACTTTAACAACAAAAATGTACCGAGTTACTGTGGGTGGATGTGAATAACTTTGTTCAAACTAACCCTAAATAATAAACTTGTTTCGGAATTTATTATTTGTTATGTTCACTGTGTAGTGATGTACCTACCTACCTTTTAAGTTTTATATCATATTAATATTCTATTTGTATTCTATCAAATCACTTTTTTATGTACCTACCAACTAACGAAGTAAATCTTTGTATTGAATGTAAATGTAACTTACTACCTATACTGTATCTACTTAGTAGTACCTACAAAATTGTGATCTGACTGATGTAACTGTACAGGGGCCTAATTCTGTTAACGAATTTTTGTTACGATACGAAGCCGTTCCGTTAATTTTGACATTATTTTGACAGTTTTCGGGTTAAAAAAAGACGTTCTTTTTTTTCTAACGTGATCGTATGGGAAACGGATGAGCTTTGTGTTTAGCGTTGTTTTACATACAAACATCATACGATCCCCATCCGATCACGAAACAATACCGAAGCAGGGGTGGAAACATTTTTTAGTATTGTTAATTTTCTTTTAGAAGTTTAAAAATAAGAGATAGAAAAACATATTTTTGTTGTGTTTAAATTATAGCACGTATCTACAATTTGTTCGATTGGTTACTGTGGTCGCGCGACAGTCGCGCGACCCACTGCGACCGTAAAGTCTATGTGCGCGTCTCCTTTGCGCGTCTCTTTGCGACACACGGCGACCGTAAAGCGTCGCTCGTCTGTAAGAACGCTAAGGGCCTGTGGGGAACTACTACCCACAAGTTATAGCAAAGATGCCAACAGATGGCGATACCGTCGCTCTCGGAAATATGCTCCATACAAAGACAACATTCATCGTAAATACGTAACTCGTATCCTACTACACATAAGGTTCACAATCGAATGCGAGACATAAATCGCGCAAGAGAAATAATCACAGAGATTCGATATATATACAAGGTCCAACTAAGAACTATTGGACCACGGCCGGTCCCCAGGCAGCACCTAGCCTGGCGGAAGTACTTCCCTTTTCAATGGAGGAACATTCCCAGTAGCACCTCCATATGCCTATACACATGGCGTATTTTCTACGCACAGTCGACGCGTGTTAATACGCTGGTCGCGCTACATATGAGATTCAAAATGGCATAATGGAAGCGAGTTGAGCAACGCGCTGAAGTCAATACAGACACGTGTATTGACGTATCAGCGCGCATTTTGTGGTGGCGCGTTTTTATTGCTATTTAACTCCGTGTTTTGATTAGACTCATCAACAGCTTCAAAACGCGGTATCGCGTAATACCTCTGGTTCCAAACCAGTGGTATTACGGCGAAGGCCCAAGCTTTTAATTGTCGCCGTACCGTGAACGCTCTTACATACTAACAACCCACACGATTGAATATGTATCGCTTTTGTATCAATACAAATGCAATAAACAGCTTTTTGGATCTCTAGGTAGCCGTAAACGCGTGGTCGTGAAAAAAGCGCGTCGTCTCGTCTGCGCCGTCAAACGCCCCGTGTGTTTAGGGCCTAACTTCTATCCTAATCTTACATAACCTAAAAACTACAAACTAGACTTTGAATTTTATAAGAAATGCGACGATAAAGTAGGATAATTTCTATTTCCTTTAGAAGTATGATATTGCTCCTATTTTGTGTATAATTGTAGATATCATACTCATTCGTGAGTTGTTTAATGATTTGAAACGTGGAATGTTCGTCACGTGGGCGATTTCCTTTAGAACAGACTTGTTGGCATCTGTTGGGTACGGGAACCCTAAAAGAATCGTAGAAGCAAGCAGCAGTTAACATGAAATGGTGGGGAGAGTTACTACTCGATTAATAAAAAAATTACATTAGGTAGGTACGTAAATTGTTACAAATTTTTAATCTTAAATATTTATATCTTTCATACGAAAATGAAATTAATCACAATAAAATATAACTATAACACCTAGTAATACTTAAGGGGGTGCTTTCGACTTTGGACCATCAAACTGAACAACATTATGGAGCCAACTTCGAAATCACGAAAAAAATGCAGCTGTCCCATACATTTTAGTTGAGTCGATACAGCAGTTTTGTATGGGACAGCTGGTTTTTTTTTCGCGATTTCGAAGTTGGCTCCATACTGAGAGTTGTTCAGTTTGATGGTCTGAAGCACCCCCTTAAGTATTACTAGCGTTTTTTGTTACACCCTGTATAACAAACTTTTAATTAAAATAATCTGATCACCTCAATCAAATGCAAATAATATAAACATTTTTCATTTTTATTGAGTTATTAATGTAATGTTACTCATGTTATTTTATTCCTTACAATATTCTAGTCAGATTTTGAATTTTTGGAAAGCTATTTAATTTATACAACGTGTTAATGAATTAACGCAAAACTAGAAAGTGGTTTGTTTAGAATCGATAGCAGAATCGAATTATCATGGTTTCAACATAGGTAATTTTTTTCAAAATTTTAATTAATTTTTTCGTAAAATTTAAAGTTTACTAAACCCGATATCAACCCACCCCATGGGCACTCTCACCCTACTTACTACCAAAACAAGATTATTAAAATGTATCCATGAGAACGTTAGCGCTTTCATTCATTGCTGAAATGATAACAAATCATTTTTGCCTCTGAACTTAAAATTCGAATAACTTTAAATTTTAACTATCAAAATAATGAAATTATTATTTCAATCTAATTATTTTGTTATAAATCAGTTGGGGTGTATGAGGTTTTGCGCTAATTTATTAACACGTTGTATAAAATGTTATGAATATAAAAAGTTAGATCCTACTTAAAATGCACACACAACACACTAACTGTTAACATTTTACAAAATAACAATATTCTTACTTCCCATGTTTCCAAAATATTATCTCGAAGTTGAAATGTTCCTTATCCCTGCTATTTTATTTGACATGACTATGCTTCTGTGTCAAATTTGTGTCAAAAGTCAAAACCAAAGCGTGAGATAATTTTTGATAAAATTATTTCATATAGGTAATTTTCGTTATGTGTAATGTGGACGTCCTTCTACCAGGCATTCGTCTTCCCAAAATGTTTCCCCTGCAAAATAAGCTGGAGAAGGTGGTATTTATCACGTCTAATGTGACCGAGGTACTGTAATTTCTGAGTTCTTATAGTTTTTAGGATTTCTACTCTCTTAGGACCAACACGTTGCTAATGCTGTCCGTCCATGATATCTTCAATAGATACCTACTGTCGTCTATTTGCAACTATCCGGAACATGGGGAGTTGTGTGCTTAGTATAATAAATAACCTTCTAGCTAGACTACGGATATAATTCTTTTTCCTACTCTTCCTATCTTCTGTGATTAATACATTGCGGGTTCCAAGACAGATAGAGTCATCCCCCGGGCTCGCTGGACTTCATTGTCTAGTGTTGTGAATGGTCACCGCTGTTGATCCTGGTTTACAGGAGTTACAGCGGTGGGAAAGTGTGGTGGGCCTTTAGCTAGACTACGGAGGCTTCACAAATTAAATAACACTAAAACGGTCACCCATCCAAAGACCTACCTATCCAACTTCGGTGATCTTTTTACACTGTGAATCACCTCTTAACCTACAGCTCATTAAACAGTACCTACCTACCCATATTTTTGTATAATAAGTAAAGTATACAGTATACTTATGAAAAAAATTGGAAAACTGTGACAGTGTTTACAATTGTAATAAAATATAAGTATCTTGGACATGGGATTGATTAAATAAAACAATCCAACTTCTTTCATTTATGTTTTATTTAGTATTTTTTAATTACAGCATTTTTCAAAATCGACACTAAGGGCGGCGGTATTGAATGCACTTGAAGATTTGCAATCCAATCCAAATGATTTGAGGATGAAGAATGGTACACCAAGATAGTTGCGAGATACGATGGAACTCCTGATAAAGACACAAACCACTTCTTGATAATAAGATCAATTATCAAACTAATCATGACTAAATCTTCGCGTTAATATCATATTTAGGAATCTCTGTTGAATGTTCTTGCTCCTTTGACATCTTTGACTATTTCTGTATTTATTGAATAAAATTCATTTCTTATTATATTTGATTTTTATTTTACTGTATGTTCGGTAACAGAGAATCGAATAGTAAACTTGTCTGTAAATTGGTTCAAATGCCTTGCCTTGCCTTTTCTTATCAAAATCATAAATAGTTGAGCTTATTTAGAAATTATTCTTCAAAGAATATTTTTATTCTTTGTTTATCTGAGGTTTACATAATAAAACCGGTCAAGTGCGAGTCGGGCTACTCGCGCACCGAGGGTTCCGTACAATACCACCGCCACAGAACACAACATTATTAACTTAGTAAAAATCTTTTTTTTGTCCGTGACCTTTAGCGCGAGACCGACTCACACTTGGCCGATTTTTAGTATTTGTCGTTATTCTATAGAGTTTGCTCTATAATCACACTAAGTTTGATCCTTGTATACAGGGTGTAACAAAACACCCTAGTAATACTTAAGGGGGTGCTTCAGACCATCAAACTAAACAACTTTCACTATGGAGCCAACATCGAAATCGTGAAAAAAATAATCCGCTTTTTTATACAAAACTGCAGTACCGTCTCGACTCAAATGTATGGGACGGCAGATTTTTTTTATTTTTTCTCGACGTTGGCTCCATAGTGAAAGTTGTTCAGATTGATGGTCTGAAGCACCCCCTTAAGTATTACTAGGGTGTTTTGTTACACCCTGTATATTACCGTTTTTACGATAGAGCGTGAAGAAAAAAACGTTGATAAAAACTAGTTTCTTGTAGAGAACCCCCCTTAATTTTTAACTTTTTAACATTTTTATTATTTGTTGACAAATCCGCCGCCGTAATAACGCATAATCTGAGAAAATTTCAACTATCTAGCTATTACGGTTCCAAAGTTACAGTCCTAAATAGGTAGGACAGACGGACGGACGGACGGACGGACAACGTAGGCTTAGTAATAGGGTCCCTTTTTCACCCTTTGGGTACGGAACCCTAAAAATCATTATTTTACTTTTTGACATTTGGACGTACGTACTTCACTTTTATTTTTTTCCAGTGTAAACCATAAAGCTTCTTGCGGGAAAGATGTTATTTGTAAGAATTTATCTTTTTTGTTTTAAAACGTTTAAAACCTCTTTTTTCAACTTTAATGATAATGATAACATTAATCTATCTATAACATCACGCCTCTTTCCTACTGGGGTAGGGGTAGACAGGATGACTAGGATGCGCCATTATACACCATAAAACTAGGGCCGTATTGAAGTCGGAACAGAGTGTTTATACAATCAAACTGTACAACTTTTACCACAGTCAAACCAACTTATAATCTAAAAAAAATTGTTGTTTCATACCTTTTTATCAAGAAGCTATTAGCACTTTCTATGGAACAGAAGTTTTTTTTCGCGATTTCGATTTTGGCTCCATAGTAAAATTGTTTCATTTTGATGGTCTGAAGCACCCCCTCTTCCGGTTTCAAAACGATCTCGATTCCAGGATGAATACTACGACCCTGACATGCATCTATCACCTTATTTCATCATCATCATCTGCCACTGCTGAAAAAAGGCCTCTCCCAACACGCGCCATAAGACTGTCCTTAGCCTTCCTCATCCAGTCGCTCAACCTTTTTTAGGTCGTCTGTGTAGCGGCCGGAGGACGTCCCACACTACGCCTGCCAGTTCGTGGTCTCCACTCTAGAACTCTGACACCCCATAAGTTGTCAGTTCTTCGGCAGATATGACCAGCCCATTGCCACTTCAGCTTGCTAATTTTCTGTGCTATGTCAACCACTTAAGCTCTGTTACGTATCACTTCATTTCTGATGTGATCTCTCAGAGAAACACTGAGCATAGCTCTCTCCATAGCTCGCTGAGCGACCTTGAATTTGATGAATTGCTTTCGCCTCATTTACATCCATACAACTATCTACAAATATGCCCGTCGGTTTACGGAGCGTCAGTTGTGTTTTACAGGAGACTTTCAATAATTAAAGGACCCATTCAAATCATCCGCACGTAAGGTAGGTATCTCATGTACCAATAGCAATCCGCTCTTCGATAAATCAGAAACCAGACAATTTTATTTACTGAAACATGGTTTAACATTGTGGAAAGTATACTTATAAAATAAGTCCTCCCATTTCACCATGACTTGGCATGCAAATAATAAGATACGTAGGATAAAAGAATAGGTAGATATCATGCAATGTTCTCCGAGGATACCAAGATACTTAACGACCCGATTGGTGTAGAGGTCCACGCGGTCCAGGTACCACGCCGGACTGCCAAGCCAGGGTCCTGGGTTCGAATCCCGGTTCGATCATGGATTTTATATGTGTGTGCCGTTGTTGTATATGGTTCCCATAACAAAAAGCCTAAGGCTTAATTTGGGATCATTACAATGTACCTATGTGTGCCTGTGAGCGTTATTTATTTTACAGACAAAATATTCTGAGGCATATTATGTGAATTGGGCGCGATTGTTGGGCTTTAGCCTTCACTATTAGGCCAGTCTTAGATAGGTGACCTCATAGTGGGGGCTGGAAGAGACTGGAATGATGAAAACTAAAAGGTATGGCTTTCAATTAGGTACCAAAATCGGGGTTTTTATTAAGTGGCTGATTGATGCAGATGGTGGGAAAGCATTAAAAAAAAATTTTTTTTCCAACTATTTTTAACGTACGTAAACCGTTTGTGAAAAAGTACCTCGTGAGGTACTTTTATTTTGACAGCTCTAAAGTCAAAATATCGTAACAATATTGGATAAAATAAACGTCAAAGTTGCTTACAATGTTCTTACGTACGATCGGTCCCCCGTTACAATCACATTACGTTACAATAGAATACCAAATGTCATTAAATGGTATGAAAAGTCATCGGATCGAGATCGTAACAAGATAAGATTGTGTCAACAGAATTGCATTTTAAAAAGTGACGTCATTACGAACCGATTACAATACGAACCTGAAACAGAAACTTGTAAAATAGGTGAATTAGGCCCAAAATGTTGCACTTCCGGATAAACCTCTGATGGATTTTGGAAGTTCAATTGTCAAATCGTTTGTAATTTTTCATACAATAAATAAATAAAAAAAAAAAAAAATGTTTTTTTTACATAATACGTGTCATTAATTGAAAAATAATGTTTTTTCTTCTAAAACTTTGAATCAAAAACTTAAATAATAGTCCATAACTAGAGATCGGATATTCGGATGCATATTTACCTAAAGTTAATTTTTCAAAAGAATAATGCTGACACCTCAATTAATTGATTTTATGTAACAATCCCAGGACCGTTCTTAGGTCTCGGGATTGCTAAACTATCGTAGAACTTGGACATTTAAACAACTCTGACACTTTTGTCAACTTATGAAATGCTGTCAGAGTTGACAGAGTGGTTTAGGTTTACCTAAACTTCACCGGCTGCATATTTATAAACATCGGATTATCTGATCTCTATTCATAACGAAAATAAATACCTAGGTTGATATTAGGATCACTACCAATTAATAAAAGATTAAATAATTACACTTATTTCATATTGATTGTCTTATATTTTATTCAATTTCCTCTGAACGTTATTGTAACAACCCTTAGCATGGCCACCATCTTGCCGCATCGCCGGCGTGTTGCGCGGTTTCTTAGAAGCGCGCATACTATTATTTTTATATATGCTTTGCCCAAGCCCTGCAGTTTCTCCCTCCCCGCTTTTGCTTTTTATACAACTTCCAGTTTCGTCATATTTTATTTCTTATCTATTTTATAATCTAATGATTTTTATTTTTAGGATAATTTATTTCATAAATTCTTAGTAGGTAACTACAGATTTACACCTCTACTATGCAAACACCAAGATTCATCTCGATCAGGTAAGAAATAAAGCCCCTAGGAGTCTTGAAAAATTAAAACTTTTAAAGTCAAATATCTAGCTTAAAACAGCAGGCTAGGAGATTTTTCCAAATAAGAAAGTATGTTTGTAATGACGTGTTCTATCGATATGCAAAGTCTTAATGTTGACCACGCGAAATGATAAAAATTCGAAGAAAAAAAAAGGTATCGCAGATATGTTCCAACCCCGAAAGTAGGTAACTACAGATTTACATCTCTAATATGCAAATACATAGTCTCATCTCGAACAGATGAGAAATAAAGCCCCTAGGAGTCTTGAAATATTAAAACTTTTAAAGTCAATTATCTAGCTTAAAACAGCAGGCTAGGAGATTTTGCCAAATAAGAAAGTATGTTTGTAATGACGTGTTCTATCGATATGCAGTCTTAAGGTTGGCCGCGCGAAATTATAAAAATTAGAAAAAAAAATAAAAAAAAGTTTAGGTATCCCAGGCTCCATATAAAAATGTTCGTACCCCTTTCCTCGCTGTAGTGAGGTGAAAAGTTGTGTGTTTCGCTCGGCAGCAAAGTTATTCTGCGTCTCGTACTTTTGAAACCTTCGCGACGCTCAGGATTCAATACAAGTATTCAATACTATTATTTGATTACATTTTAGTGGAATACAAATATTGAAGTCCCTGACCCCCAAAATCGGAAAACCGTGTATTAATTGTGGTATTAATTAATTAATCTAAAAACCACAGACAGAGACTAGTTTTATCTTAGACTATTTTGGATCGTGCTTAAAAAAAGACTTTAATAGGTTAATTGATAAAAATAGGATCAAACTTCGTTTTTTGTTGCACTTTGTAGCCCTGTCGAGTACTTTATACGCTCTTAATAGACGGAGATCCGACCGTAAAATTATGCACCTATTCCTTAGGCGAACGAAATGTAATTCTAGTGTATGTTTATACAGGGGTTAATTCAACGCCGCCAAGTTGCCTAAAAAAATCTTGCCGCAAGTGCCTTTTCCATTATAATTTTTGGTATAACTTTTTCCACGTGTTTGTTAGGGAAGTGAATGAGGTGCCATCGGAAGGAGACTGGTCTAAAGTACTTTAAAAACTAGGGTTGCCACCTCTCAATCTGCCGCAAGACTAGGGTTGCCAGATTCAAAAATGACATATTTGGACCTGGCAACCCTATAGTTGCGGCAGATTGAGAGGTGGCGACCCTAGTTTTTAAAGTACTTTAGACCAGTTTCCTTCCGATGGCACCTCATTCACTTCCCTAACAAACACGTGGAAAAAGTTATACCAAAAATTATAATGGAAAAGGCACTTGCGGCAAGATTTTTTTAGGCAACTTGGCGGCGTTGAATTAACCCCTGTATAAACATACACTAGAATTACATTTCGTTCGCCTAACCTAACTCGCCTAAGGAATAGGTGCATAATTTTTCGGTCGGATCTCGGACTATAAGGGCTCTTACAGACCAGCGACAGTTGTCTGCGACAGCTCGCGACACAGCGGTCGGCGACCGTCGCGCGACCGTCGCGAGACAGTTTGCGACCGTGACGTAGTGTTGTGTTGAGTCTGAGAGATAGACCTCCATATCCAAAACAGTTTTTTTGGTAGTTTGTAACATCCTATATACAGGGTCCTTCTTAATATGCTGATACTTTTTTAAGGCGATGACCAGACTATGAAACTGAACAACTTTCTCTATGGAATCAATATCGAAATCGCAAAAAAAAAACAGTTGTCCCATACGTGTGGCTCCGAGTAGGTTTGCAGTTTTGTATGGAAGTGATGATTTTCTTTTCGCGATTTCGATGTTGGTCCCGTAGAGGAAGTTGTTCAGTTTGACGGTCTGATCATCCCCTTAAAAAGTGTCAGCATATTAAGAAGGACCCTATATACGTAGGTATTTATAAATATTTATGTGTATATAATATAATTATTAGTGTTGTGTTAAGTATTATATTATAACTATATAATGTAAAATAAAATTGCCCTATTTTTACCAGTCTGTAATATTTTATGGACTTGATGATGAAGATAATCAATTCTGGATTATCCTATTATCTAAAGAAACCAAAATCTACGAAAAACTTATAAAAACCCGAAATATCAACCATGTTATTTTTTAGCCTCTGTTTTCTTCAAACTGAAATCTCTCAAGAACAAGACTTGTGCTCTCAGACTATACCTACGTCACGGTCGCGCGACCCTGGCGCGAGCTGTCGCAGACAACTGTCGCTCGTCTATAAGCGCTCTAAGTAGGGTTTTCGTCCCGGGACTCTCGAGTCTCGAAATCCCGGGAGTCTCGGTACTTTTTACGTCGAGACTGAGATCGAGACTTTGACATTTTGGTCCCGGGATTTCGAGACTCGTTTTCATATTAAAAATAATTAAATATGACTCACATTTTATACAATATAAACAATATTTCCAGTTTATTATTGTGTTTAAATACCAAAACTTTATTTTTTTTAACATAGTTAATGCATGATATTGAGCTATTTATTGCTTTTATCTAAGCATTTTGGTATCGAGTTTAAATTGTCTTGTCTCAGTAACGATCTATTGAGACTTGTCTCACTTGTTCCACATGGTATCGAATTTTTGAGACTTTTTATATTTGAATAGCTCGGGACCGAACTGGCACAGGCATGACACTGCCTGTACGTGAACGAGCGGTCCGGTACCTACCGAAAACGAGGAAATAATAAAATTTAAGTTTGATTTACGTAAATTAAATTATATTCTCATTGTAATGTCAATTTCACACACATGCTTGATGCCTAGAAATAAAATCACGCTAGCAATAAATCAGGTACTTAGGGTCGTGTATTTTTGAAAATCAAGGTGGATACGGGTTCCTAAACTTAAACCTGAATAGTTAATAACGGAAAAAGTAGGGAGCGTGACCAATCATATCATCATCATTAAAATACCTATTGAATTAACTTCTTTAAAAGAAGGTAAAGTATGAGTAGGCACTAGGCAGGCAGAAAACACAGCAGTAAATATACAGCACGACATGTTTCCGCACGTGATGGTATGAAGTCGCGTTCCCGTCGAGTCGAGCGAGCGAGTGCAGCCTTGTGATTCGGCCGTCATTGTCATTGAATGGGCGTCCCACCACTTCTAAAAGCACACATGCATGAGTGTCGCTTCTTTTCGCGTTAGAGTAGGTATATTTTCTTTGGACTTGGTACGTAACTTGGCATTGCGAGAAAGACTGCAGTACAGCTCAAGTATCGATCAAATCGAAGTTTTTCTCATTGACCACGAACGCTTAGCAAAGAGGCAGGTAATAGATACTCTTCAGTCTACTGTATAATCTGCTGGACCGTATAATTATAATTATGTGGTCTAGTGTTGAAGCCTATTCGGAACTCGGCTTGTTCAGGGGGTTGGAAGACATCGATCCCGCGTGCGAGATTGTTCGTTATGACTCTCGAAAACAACTAACAGATATATGGCTAAGAAGAGAGAAGATGTGCCTTTCGTTCTTTAGCAAGGCATTTTTGCAATTTTTTAAAGAAGAGCACTACCAGACTTGTTCAATGCCCGCGGCGTTTTCCCCGTGAATGACTGAATTATACCACTTCTGAAGAGCCAAGGACCGGTTTTCCAGCCGCCTTCAGGAGCTCGACCGCGATTCCGGTAACCAGTTCGGTTACCAGATTTGAGGATTACCGAGTACTCTCCCTTTCTTCAGACTTCGATAAACTAATTAACGTCCTATTGTAACCTGCTTAATTGTTGCTTGATTGCTTCCTCAATTTCAGTGAGCTTCGTAGTGTGTACTGTCGCGTATTGTACGTTGCCAGGTGCAGCTGTCGTCGGTTTTGGTAGCCAAATCGCTCCCAGAGTTTGCCCCGGGTCGGGTTTTGGTTGTTCTGGCTATGTTATTGGTAGGATTTGCCTTGATCGCCACGCTTGGAGGGTTGTCGGGATTGCTCTGCCGGACACCGTAGAGAGCGCACGCGTCTGCGACCATCTTTTGTGTTTGAGCGAAAAGGGTCCACGTCTACCTGACCCCTGCGCCGGTTTTTGAAAGTTCCAAAGATCTTTTGCCAGTATCTTTGCTTATTATAAGTTATTTAATATAGTAATAAGTTTAGTTTAAAGTGAGTGTGTAAGTGTCCCTCTGAAGACTGTAGCGTCATGAAGACTCTCAGAGAACAGCAGTTGGGCCGGGGGCGGCCTTAGTTACGCAGACAACTCCAACGTCGCAGAATTTGGTGAGACCGTTTTATGTTATAAGCCCTCATTCAGTGAATCTTATCATTCGGCGAATCCAACAAACGAGGTGGTGTTGGAAAGTAGGTTTAACTTATCCGCCTATCTAGACGTCATTCACAACTAACGTGGCCCTGGCTTATTACTTTTTCCAGCACCTTGTAATTAGGTACCTATATCGCCCAAATTTATAAGCCCTCTTTTATTGCTTACGGTTTTACTGATAAATAATATTTGTCAGCGTATACAACGAGCTGCAAATATAGACTGCCTATATATCCGGTTATTGTGTTAAGTGTGTACTTCTACTACCTATTAAGAGTATAATTTCGGGACCAATAACGCTACCTACAAACTTAGATCAAAGCAAAATAAAGGGATGGGCGTTACGCGAACATTTCAAACCAGAAAAAGGAATGACAGATATACTTCAAATATGTACCGAGAGTACCAAGATAACAGACCCAAGTGTGCTAGTTTGTATGGCCCTAGTGCAGTACTAGTTGTGTGTTTCAACTTAATGCGCGTTGGGCCTATCCAAAGTTGTTAACTCATCGTCTCCGGAAAATATAAGTAGGTATTATAATATTATATGCTAAAGTAATAGGGACCACCTCCAACAACTTAAACTTGTGTTGAAACTAGTTGAAACTAAGTATCATCCAGCTACTCAAAACAAGCAAACGCTGTGACTAGGATTACAATTAAAATCAAGTACGGTACGCGTTATATTTCAAAATATCTCAAGCTTTCTCGCAAGTCGACAAACACGTGCTCTTTAAAAAAAAGGAGACATAAAAGAAAGACAAATATTAACAAAGCACCCTTAAAAACAATAAGTAAGCAGTTAAATAGCATTTGCGCCAGGCCCGTCACTTTAACAGTATCATTGCATGATGGTAATAAAACTAAGCTTAAAAATATAACAAATGCCGAAAGAAACAAAGAAAAACTCAAAACAATCGAACAACACAGCAAAACTGCCAAACCAAACATCTGGTAAGAACATTGTATAATAATTCTACAAGTATATAGGGGTGCGCCATAAACTTGGAGATAACAAGGATTCCAGAAGAAGACAATTACTCAGGTACCTCTTTAGAGCCCTCGCAAATGCTCTCGGGGCAACATTCGATCACATAGCTATACGAAAAGATCTAGCAACCTTCGTTTCAAATTCCACCATGCACTCTCGAACAACATAACCAATACAGAAACCAGCTTTGGAAGCAAACTTTCAGAAACAGAAACAGAACTTTCAGAACTTCAACAATCAGAAAATACATAAAAATAAAAATAATTCATGTGCCTATGGGTTCTTGGGCGGGGAAGATAATCGTTACGGGCTCTAAATACTATTTGCCTTTGGACCTAACCTAACCTAACGACTGCCGAAACCCAAAATGACATGCTGCAATTTTTCGAGAAGTACCTACGAATTTCAATCGAATTGGAAATAGAGGAATAATCGAATAAACAGGACAGTCAACGACAAAGAAGCTCGCTCATCACAACCGCTCCCGAGCCACATGCATAGCATGTCGCTACGTGTGGCAACATGGAATATAAGAGGATGTGCGACCGAAATATAATAGCGGCCTACATTAAACCCTTTTTTTTAGGACTGACGTTCTTATTTAATTAGGTAATTTCTTATTTCGACACACGAATGAAGCAACCACATCCATGTCAAGAATAAGCAATCAAATTCGGTGATTACTAGGTAATTGGCAGGAAGCTGAAAAAGGTTACTGTGTATTTGGCAACAAGCTTACTCCAACTTCCTAGGCGATTTCAACGCCGACACTGGGCTACAAGACATCAAAGCAATACCGTCGGGATATTCTTCTAACTTATATTGTCCAGCAATATAATTTGAAAGCAAAATTACCTGGGACCGGCAACCTTGTAAGGTAAGGACAATGGACACTAAAACAGGCATTTAATGAAGCTATATAACAGTAAACCCTTATAACCACAAAAACGTCCAAAACAAATTACAAGACCCAGCAAGAAGAAAACTCAGACGAGCCCAACTAGACTCACCGTGTGCGAACAAGAATCTAACCTGGTACAAACTTATACGATAATTTGAAAGAAGCCACTCAAGAAACAACTCTACTCAACAACCCTAACAACATCATCATTCGTTAACACGTAGAAGAAGCCTACGGAAAATTGAATAAAATGGGGTAACTCAGTCAACGACACAAAGCTAACAAGAAAGGAAATCACCTAAAAATTTACGGGCACGGAAACACAAGACGAAAACTTTGACAAGCCAAAGTAAACCTTTTATCAATGTCCAATTGGATTTCGGATTGTGGAAATTAGAAAAAAACTGGATTTCAAAGATGAATACGACATAAAACCCAGCAAACTACAGCCAGGACAAGCACTGCACGCCACTATCGGATAGAAGATTAAACGAACACAAGCAGTCACTACTCCTTCCCCCTCTAGTTTATTACACACCAAGTATAGTATCTATCTTCCACATACTGGCTTTACGATGACCTGTTTCGGGCTGGTTGCAACCTCCTTTCTCTCCTCATCCTGACTGCGAAAGCCCTACACTCCTACCTACGTGGCTCACTGGTGCCTCGGGCAGAAGATAGATGTCTATATCGAGGGCGCAAGTGCAGCATCAGCTCGGAGGAGCAGCTCGTGTGAACATAATGATTGCGATGTAAACGATTAAAACGCGAATAGAGGTAAAGTTCCAAACCTAACTATAAGCTTGATTGCATGCATCGCAATATTGTGAGCTTGCGAGCATCTCTAGCGAGTAGCTGTGGCGCTGGCCCCCTCATATTGCTGTCGTCTTTGCGTCCTTGCAGCAGAATTGCTGGCTGGTGAGCCAGCTGAACGGAACGGAACGGAACGGAACGGATCGCCACGCTTGGAGGGTTGTCGTTCGCAGTTGGACTGTTTACTGTGAATATTGTGATAAAGCTTGTTTTCTAGCTATTCTGTATTATTAGCTAGAGAGACTGACATAAAGGTACCAGACAAACTAGGAATTTATGATTATTTTGTGTTGTGATTCTGCATGGCGATTGCTTTAATTATACT
Source organism: Agonopterix subpropinquella (assembly GCA_922987775.1). Lineage (NCBI taxonomy): Eukaryota > Metazoa > Arthropoda > Insecta > Lepidoptera > Depressariidae > Agonopterix > Agonopterix subpropinquella. The sequence continues at coordinate 19,070,179 of OV277703.1, read as the reverse complement.
GAAAATCATAATTAAATGACCAATTTTGATGTAACTTTTGAATAATTAATTAATCTAATCAATAGTTACGTTAGAATATTCGTTTTACTATGATTTTGAATTTAGGTTTAAATTAAAAATCAGATTTTATATTCCCTGACATTTTATTCATTTTACCTATACGCTAAGACTGTCCAAAGCCAGAAAACACCGATAATTCCTTGTATTTTTAAATTTAACCACACAGTCTCGAATTTCCCGGGAATCCCGGGACTGGGTTTTGAGAATCCGAGACTGGTCCCGGGACCAAAAATGCTACCGAGACCGAAATCCCTAGCTCTAAGTAATGATGGAAATCATCCCGCAGATCGGGCCTAGTGGCTTCTATTCCACTGGATGACCCCCAAGCAGCCGCCAAACTAACAACGATTCTACAGGATCCAGCTAATGTCGGCCTCAAGATTATCTTTTATGCCTTTGGGTACCTGGGTAAAATGGATAAGCCGATCACTCTGCTTGCAATTGCAACATTGGTAATAAAGGCTATCTTGATTATCATCAATTGGGCCTTAGAAGCGACCGGCGGACTTCCTGGACAAACCGTTCTTGGCTTCCCAGGTGCCATGGTAAACGCTAACCAGGTAAATAGCCAAGTATGATATTTTATTGAACATTACCAAATCCGGTGAAGCCTCTTTTATTTTATTTATTGAAATGATTCCTTTTATGTGTTTGATTCTAATTTTTAATAACATATCCAACCACTTTTCATGAGCACTATTGATTTTTTACGGTTCCGTACTTTTATAATTATTTAAGGAAATTCTGTCTAATATAATAAAATATCACTCATTTTTGTCATGAAGACAAAATATTAATAACCTAACATAACCAATCTAAAATGTGATACATCAGAAAAATTGTTTTTAGAATCCGTTTGGATTACCTACGCTAACACTAAGAATATGATCACCCGAAGATTAGAAAATTATAATTTAATAGAAAATAGATTCTCATGAGGGTTAAATATGGATGAATAATCTGAAATATATAATTTTTAATTTAATTTAATTTAAAAAATTACTAAATTGTATTTTAGACACAATAAATAAGGTAATGCTGTCTTGTCTGCTAATAATCAGAATATTACCAAGACTTAAACATTGTAAGCGTTCATCATCATCATCACAACCTTTATAGATCCCACTGCAGGGCACAGGTCTACCCTCAGAAATGGCCCACACTTATATGGACATTAGTTGCAATTTTTCAATTACTGTATAGGGTGTGACAAAACACCCTAGTGATGTTTGAAGGCTTAGACAGTCAAATTGAACAACTTTCATTAAGGAGCGAACTTCGAAATCGCGTAAAAAGACTTACCGACTCGACTTACCGACTCGACTCAAATGTATGTATTTTTCTCGATGTTGACTCCATTGTGTAAGTTGTTCAGTTTGATGGTAGAGAATAAACCACTCCCTTAAATATTATTACTTATAAGGGTGTTTTGTTACACCCTGTGTGCAAGGATTCATGTTTGACACTAATTACATTTTTGTTCTTTGGCTCTTCAGCGTCACTTAAAATATGTGTTAATCCCTCCTTTCCTCATCCAGATCGCCAAAAAGGTGGGACAATTGATTCTGTCTCTGGTGGCAGCTGGCGTCGAATTGATACGCTGCACCTTGGTGGGCTTCTCCCTTGGAGGTCATCTCGTAGGAGCGGTGGGCAGATTTGTCAAGGCACTTGGAACAATTATAAAAAGGTACCTACAGCTTTTAATGTTATCGAGCGTTTCATTCATTAGACTGCTAGAGTTCACGATGTATCTGAAGTAAATAAAATAAAATTTTTATTTTTTCTATTTTTATTTATTTCTCTTATCAAAAAAATATTACTTATAACATTTTAGAATACTGGCTAGCATCGTTAAACCTATCAGGTTTGTCTCGATACTAGGTACTTCACGACATCTGTCTTACACATTGATATACTTACCTACTTATATAATAAACAATTACACAAATCATAAAAACACATAAATATACTGCCCCGCAATTTATAAACGCAGTGGGTGCATTTTTTTCAAAATTGAGTTTATTACATATTTGGCATCCTCGCGATGAGATCTTTCGGAAAAAAAGACCCGTTTTTCGGTAAGTACCTCAGAAGGAGGTAAATCAAAAACCATAAATGCAGTAAAGGCACCCTCGACATTGCGAACCCTATAAATGTGTGCAGTAAGTAATCTTACTGCTTATAAATAATGACAAATAATATTTTTTTCCAAACATACCATAGCATAAATGCAGTAGTTACGGTAAGGATTCTTCATACGTAACTATATTCATAAATGACTAGAGCACATCCTTAGTATAAATGCAGTGCGAACTCTTGCCGCGTTTATTTTTTATATGTTTTATACATTTATATGTTTTGACAGCCCGGTAGCACAGTCGGTAGTGAACCTGCCTGTTGTGCCGAGGGTCGCGGGTTCGAATCCCGTAAGGGACAAATATTTGTATGATGAATATGAATATTTGTACCCGAGTCATGGATGTTTGTATCTATATATGTATTCTATATCGTTGTCTAGTCATCATAATACAAGTCCAGGCTAGATTCTGGTACTTTAAATGAGACTAGATAATTTGTGTGACATTGTCCAAGATATATATATACAGGGTTATTTGTAATTCGACTTATTGCTTTCAGGATGTTAAAGGGCAGCCGAAATGCAATTATGTGAACCGCCATATGTGGGGTCGGAAATTAATAGTTTTCGAGATATTTGGAATTTAAGGTTTTTTACCAAAACCCAATTTTTTCACACTTTTTCTTAAATAAAAAAAAATGCTTATTCTATAGCGTCGATTTGAATTTTAATTCATAGCTAACACTTTTTCCGAGATTTTTTCATAAATAAATGTCTGATCATACTGAGCAATTTAAAATAAATCGATAACAATGACGGTTAATTTTTGAAAAAAATACAAAATCTTGAAATCATGCGGTTTTTCTTTTGTATGAAAAGAAGTGTGCGTTTTACTCAAATAACTTCTTCGTTTTGTTACCGTTCTAAAAAGGTAGGTATATTGTTTTAGAAAAAAATGGAATTACTATGTCAAAAAAGGTTTTTTACTTAGTACGTGATACTTAGAGGCAACATTCTCTTGGAGCAAATTTTACGATTTATTTTTAGATAACATTATTTATTAATTTAAGTCTACACATCTTACTCAGAGTGAGCCCTTCGGTTCCTTGAATCATGTCAATCGTCGAAATCTTGAAATCATGCGTTTTTCTCAAAAAATTGTATGAATAAAAGTGTGCGTTTTACTGAAATAACTTCTTCGTTTAGTTAGCTTTCTAAAAAGGTATAAAATGTTTTAGAAAATGTCAAAAAGTTTTTTTACTTAGTACGTGATACGTAGAGGCAACATTCTCCTGGAGAAAAATTTTACATTTTTTTAGATAACATTATTTATTAATTTAAATCTACACATCTTACTCAGAGTGAGCCCCTCTGTTCCGAACACATACACGCAAGCACTTTCATAATTCATTTTTAGTTACTCTTGAAGTAAAAGTAAAATCTCATTACCTCCGCTGCATTTATTATGCGCTGCCTTAAGTCTTCTACGTCGTTTACTGAGGTTTGATAAACAAGGTCTTTCATGTTACCCCAGACACGAAAATTACATGGAGTCAAGTCGGGGCTTCTTGCAGACCATGAATTGGCCGACCTTTACCAATCCATCTATTCCAATAAGTTGCAAGTCGGGCCAGCAACGTAGCATAACCATTTTAGGGATTGGTAGAGGAAGGCCACTCCTTGGCTTGCAAGAAGCCCCGACTTGACCTCATGTAATTTTTATGTCTGGGGACACAATAAAAGACCTTGTTTATCAAACCCCAGTAAGCGACGTAGAAGACTTAAGGCAGCGCATAATAAACGCAGCGGAGGTAATGAGATTTTACCTTTACTTCAAGAGTCACTAAAAATGAACTAAGAAAGTACTTGCGTGTATGTGTTCGGAACCGAGGGGCTCACTCTGAGTAAGATGTGTAGACTTAAATTAATAAATAATGTTATCTAAAAATAAATCGTAAAATTTGCTCCAAGAGAATGTTGCCTCTAAGTATCACGTACTAAGTAAAAAACCTTTTTTAACATAGTAATTCCATTTTTTTCTAAAACAATATACCTTTTTAGAGCGCTAACAAAACGAAGAATTTATTTCAGTAAAACGCACACTTCTTTTCATACAAATGAAAAACCGCATGATTTCAAAACTTTGTAATTTTTTTTCAAAAATTAACCGTCATTGTTATCGATTTATTTTAAATGTCTCAGTATGATCAGACATTGATTTATGAAAAAATCTCGAAAAAGTGTTAGCTATGAATGAAAATTCAAATCGACGCCATAGAATAAGCATATTTTTTTTTTATTTAAGAAAAATAGTGGTCCAGAATTTTATTAATTCGACACCAATTTCACTTTAAAAAAATTATACTATCGACTTGCTTGATATAGTTTTGACACTTCCTTCTTATGAACGCAGTACAATACTTTACTGCATAGCTCAAATGCATTTTATGTGAAATTGCTACGCATAAGCGCAGTAAGCAACAAATTCACTGCATTCATGCGTTGTTTTATCCTGCTTTTAAACTAATGTGATTCTAGGTATAAAGTAATTTTGGATTACTTTAATGCTTAATTACTACAATTAAGTACATTTAATGCAAAATTTAAAATCTACACTGTTTTTTCTATATAAAAAGTGACTTCAAATAGACTAAAGGCATAGATAAATTAAAGTAGGCAAGATTGCTCACGTCAAACAAAGAACAAAGCTCTCGTAAAACTTATTATTGTCGCCGGTACCTCGTAGTTCGACTTATTATATTAGATGGCGTTACTATACTAGCTGAAGTCGCGCCTATAAGTGGAATACCTAGTACCATCTATCGAAAAATTTGATGAAACTCAACTTCGATGCAGGTGTGCGTAGACCTAAGATGACATAGGAGTGTGTGTGTCTTTTAGCTTCTCGAGTTGAAAGAAAGATTACATTCGCAATTTTATAAAGTAGGTAGGTAAGGTAGGTAAAAGGTACCATAAGGTACCTTTTACTCATAAGAGTACACCTTGGCTTAGTGGTTAAAGTGTCTGCTTGATAATTCTTAATACAGCAGGGGTTTGTTTTTATGAATCACCACGACTTACCATGTTTTATCTACATACAAAAATTTACTCTGCTGCTGTTTACCGTTGAGGGTACTCCTCAACGGTAAACAGCATTGGCTTGATATTTTTCTGTTCACGTTCAGTTTTGATAGCAAAACAAATATTTAATCAGGATCTGGTGCAGAAGCAAGGAATGACTCCGTACGAGGGTACTCCTCAACGGTAAACAGCATTGACTCGCAATTTTCTTGTACACGTTCAATTTTGATAGCAAAACACACATTGAACCAGGATCTGATGCTGAGGCCAGTAATGTCTCCGTACGAGGGTACTCCTCAACGGTAAACAGCATTGGCTTGCACTTTTTTTTTCACGTTCAGTTTTGATAGCAAAACACATATTGAACCAGGATCTGGTGCTGAAGCCAGTAATGTCTCCGTACGAGGGTACTCCTCAACGGTAAACAGCATTGGCTTGCACTTTTTTTGTTCACGTTCAGTTTTGATAGCAAAACACATATTGAACCAGGATCTGGTGCTGAAGCCAGGGATGTCTTCGTACGAGGGTACTCCTCAACGGTAAACAGCATTGGCTTGATTTTTATCTCTTTCTGTTTAGTTTTGAAAGCAAAACACATATTTAACCAGGATCTGGTACTGAAGCCAGGAATGTCTCCGTACGAGGGTACTCCACAACGGTAAACAGCATTGGCTTGATTTTTTTTTGTTCGCGTTCAGTTTTGATAGTAAAACACATATTCAACCAGGATCTGGTGCTGAAGCCAGGGATGTCTTCGTACGAGGGTACTCCTCAACGGTAAACAGCATTGGCTTGATTTTTTTTTGTTCGCGTTCAGTTTTGATAGCAAAACACATATACAACCAGGATCTGGTACTGAAGCCAGGGATGTCTTCGTACGAGGGTACTCCTCAACGGTAAACAGCATTGGCTTGATTTTTATCTCTTCCTGTTTAGTTTTGAAAGCAAAACACATATTGAACCAGGATCTGGTACTGAAGCCAGGGATGTCTTCGTACGAGGGTACTCCTCAACGGTAAACAGCATTGGCTTGATTTTTATCTCTTCCTGTTTAGTTTTGAAAGCAAAACACATATTGAACCAGGATCTGGTGCTGAAGCCAGGAATGTCTCCGTACGAGGGAACTCCTCAACGGTGAACAGGATTGTCTTGAAATTTTTTTGTTCACGTTCAGTTTTGATAACAAAACACATATTGAACCAGGATCTGGTGCTGAAGCCAGGTATGTCTCCGTACGAGGGTACTCCTCAACGGTAAACAGCATTGGCTTGCACTTTTTTTGTTCACGTTCAGTTTTGATAGCAAAACACATATTGAACCAGGATCTGGTGCTGAAGCCAGGGATGTCTTCGTACGAGGGTACTCCTCAACGGTAAACAGCATTGGCTTGATTTTTATCTCTTCCTGTTTAGTTTTGAAAGCAAAACACATATTTAACCAGGATCTGGTGCTGAAGCCAGGAATGTCTCCGTACGAGGGTACTCCTCAACGGTGAACAGGATTGTCTTGAAATTTTTTTGTTCACGTTCAGTTTTGATAAAAAAAACACATATTGAACCAGGATCTGGTGCTGAAGCCAGTAATGTCTCCGTACGAGGGTACTCCTCAACGGTAAACAGCATTGGCTTGCACTTTTTTTGTTCACGTTCAGTTTTGATAGCAAAACACATATTAAACCAGGATCTGGTGCTGAAGCCAGGGATGTCTTCATACGAGGGTACTCCTCAACGGTAAACAGCATTGGCTTGATTTTTTTTTGTTCGCGTTCAGTTTTGATAGCAAAACACATATTCAATCAGGATCTGGTACTGAAGCCAGGGATGTCTTCGTACGAGGGTACTCCTCAACGGTAAACAGCATTGGCTTGATTTTTATTTCTTCCTGTTTAGTTTTGAAAGCAAAACACATATTTAACCAGGATCTGGTGCTGAAGTCAGGAATGTCTCCGTACGAGGGTACTCCTCAACGGTAAACAGCATTGGCTTGATTTTTTTTTGTTCGCGTTTAGTTTTGATAGCAAAACACATATTCAACCAGGATCTGGTGCTGAAGCCAGGGATGTCTTCGTACGAGGGTACTCCTCAACGGTGAACAGGATTGCCTTGAAATTTTTTGTTCACGTTCAGTTTTGATAGCAAAACAGATATTTAACCAGGATCTGATGCTGAAGCCAGAGATGTCTTCATACGAGGGTACTCCTCAACGGTAAACAGCGTTGGCTTGATTTGTACTTATCTTCTTCCTGTTTAGTTTTGAAAGCAAAGCATATATTTAACCAGGATCTGGTACTGAAGCCATGTATGTCTCCGTACGAGGGTACTCCTCAACGGTAAACAGCATTGGCTTGAAATGTTTTTGTTCACGTTCAGTTTTGATAGCAAAACACATATTGAGCCAGGATCTGGTGCTAAAGCCAGGGATGTCTTCGTACGGGGGTAATCCTTAGTACGAGGGTAAACAGCATTGGCTTGATTTTTATCTCTTCCTGTTTAGTTTTGAAAGCAAAACACACATTTAACCAGGATCTGGTGCTGAAACCAGGAATGGTCCGTACGGAGGCACTCCTCAACTGTAAACGGTATATGCAAGTCAATGCTGTTTACCATTGAGGAGTGCCCTTGTACGAAGACATTCCTGGCTTCGGCATCAGATCCTGGTTAAATTTGTATTTTGCTATCAAAACTGAACGCAAATAAACAAAATTCAAGCCAACGCTGTTTACCGTTGAGGAGTACCCTCGTACGAAGCCATCTCTGGCTTCAGCATCAGATCCTGGTTAAATATGTGTTTTGCTATCAAAACTTAACGCGAACAAACAAAATTCAAGCCAACGCTGTTTACCGTTGAGGAGTACCCTCGTATGAAGACATCTCTGGCTTCGACATCAGATCCTGGTTAAATATGTATTTTGCTATCAAAACTGAACGCGAACAAACAAAATTCAAGACAACGCTGTTTACCGTTGAGGAGTACCCTCGTACGAAGACATCTCTGGCTTCGGCATCAAATCCCGGTTAAATATGTGTTTTGCTATCAAAACTGAACGCGAACAAACAAAATTCAAGCCAACGCTGTTTACCGTTGAGGAGTACCCTCGTACGAAGACATCTCTGGCTTCGACATCAGATCCTGGTTAAATATGTGTTTTGCTATCAAAACTGAACGCGAAAAAACAAAATTCAAGCCAACGCTGTTTACCGTTGAGGAGTACCCTCGTACGGAGATATCTCTGGCTTCAGCATCAGATCCTGGTTAAATATGTGCTTTGCTATCAAAACTGAACGCGAACAAACAAAATTCAAGCCAACGCTGTTTACCGTTGAGGAGTACCCTCGTACGAAGACATCTCTGGCTTCGGCATCAGATCCTGGTTAAATATGTGTTTTGCTATCAAAACTGAACGCGAACAAACAAAATTCAAGCCAACGCTGTTTACCGTTGAGGAGTACCCTCGTACGGAGACATCTCTGGCTTCAGCATCAGATCCTGGTTAAATATGTGCTTTGCTATCAAAACTGAACGCGAACAAACAAAATTCAAGCCAACGCTGTTTACCGTTGAGGAGTACCCTCGTACGAAGACATCTCTGGCTTCGGCATCAGATCCTGGTTAAATATGTGTTTTGCTATCAAAACTGAACGCGAACAAACAAAATTCAAGCCAGCGCTGTTTACCGTTGAGGAGTACCCTCGTACGAAGACATCTGTGGCTTCAGCATCAGATCCTAGTTAAATATGTGTTTTGCTATTAAAACTGAACGCGAAAAAACAAAATTCAAGTCAATGCTATTTACCGTTGAGGAGTACCCTCGTACGAAGACATCTCTGGCTTCGGGATCAGATCCTGGTTAAATATGTGTTTTGCTATTAAAACTGAACGCGAACAAACAAAATTCAAGCCAATGCTATTTACCGTTGAGGATTACCCTCGTACGAAGACATCTCTGGCTTCGGCATCAGATCCTGGTTAAATATGTGTTTTGCTATTAAAACTGAACGCGAACAAACAAAATTCAAGCCAATGCTATTTACCGTTGAGGAGTACCCTCGTACGGAGACATTCTTGGCTTCAGCACCAGTTCCCGATTAAATAATGTATTTTTCTTTCAAAACTGAACAAGAATAAAAAAAAATCAAGCCCACGCTCTTTACCGTTGAGGAGTACCATCGTACGGAGACATTCCTGTCTTCAGCACCAGATCCTGGTTAAATATGTTTTGCTATCAAAACTGAACGTGTAGGGAACAGGGCGGGTGGGGCGTTAGTCCACCACGCGTTAAAATATTTTATTCATTGATATTTTTTAAATGTGCGAGTATATACGCAAGCTTAACAATTTCAAATTTAGTTTTTTTTTCAATAGCCTGGAGTATGATTTTTGAATCTCATTCGGTGAGTTCAGCAGTTGAAAATGTCAAAATTACTATGGAGATAGTAGGTAAAAGAAGTATCTTTCTACTGCTGATTTGACTTTCAAAAATCGCACTCCTGGAGTATGATTTTTTAATGTCAAATCAGCAGTAGAAAGATGCACGTCTCCATAGTAATTTTGACATTTTCAACTGCTGAACTCAGCAAATGAGATTCAAAAATCGCACTCCTAGCAATCTTGTTTAGTATGAATTTTGAAATGTGCGCCATCTACCGGAATTCTCTATAACTGCATGCTACTCCCGCTTAGTATTATATCGTATTGTAGATCAATGAAAAAAATGTAAAAAAACCTGCTTATGAAATTGCTATTTTCAATGTGATGTTACGAAAATAATATATTTTGTTGCTCAAAATAAATAAATATGATGAACCAGAACAGTAAAATGCGATATTTCGTCGATTTCAGACAAATTTTACTTCTAGCGGACCAAGTAATGCCATCTAGTGACATTTTAAAAATTATTGTGAGTTATACAAGGAAATAGCATTCTATGCTTTTCCATCTTCTTTGCTAAAGGTTACTGTAGAATTCGTGGCACCACAAAACACGGTCGAATTTTTGAGCGCGTTTTACTCGAAACTATCAAACTGTTGGTTACTGCGTTTATAAATTGCACGGCAGTATAGGGCTCAGAAGCGCGAACGAGTTGAATCCATGATCAAACAAGATAGTAGGTATACATAGATGCGCCGTGGTACCCCTGCAACCTCATCCGCCACGCTGCTTGACGTCTAGGACAAGCTTGCTGCTTGTCTTCTTTTCTTCTCTTCTGTATCTCTTCTATATTTTATAAAATGCAACAACTTTCTGACCTGTCTACTGCCTGTTTGTTCACATATTAACTTGAACTCTACTGGACGGATTAAGATTGGATATTCACTCAAGTTGTTTTAAACGATTCAATAAAAAATTTGCATGAGTAGGTATCTACAAGGTTTTCTAAAAGGCAGCGCAACTGATCATACTAATTATATCAGACCACTGAGCTGCGGTCAGAAGGTATGGGCCTTTGCTCAATGATTTCCTGAACGACCTATTTTGATTAGAGAGGAACTTTGTTCGCAAATTCAGTCTATGTTCTACTTGTTGATTCTTTAGAGCACTGACTGCGCTTCTCAAACGCTCTTTCTATCTACGTCTGTGATCTGGTAATACCTATAACCTAGATCCAAAAATGTTAATACCTGCTTGCTACATTCATTTCCAGAATCGTAGTGCTCGATCCTGCCAATAACGTAAATTGTTTAACGCCCATCAAGAGTGTGGACTCCGGATGTGCTGCCTTCGTTTTGGCAATCCACTCGAATCCTGGGCAGTTGGGCACCACCAAGTCAGTGGGTCATGTTGACGTATGGTTGAATTACGAGACCAGGCCAACGCAACCCAACTGCTCTCCATGTGACCTCACGACAGCATTAAATGTATCAGGTGAATTCCATATCTATGATCATATTTATAAAAGATCCCGGTTTATAAAAGACTACTTAATTTCTTCCTGTGGTTTGTCTGTGTGTTTGTAAGGTGATGAAATCTAACAGTTATTTTGCAATATTTTTAATCCCCACCCTACCCCCGACGTCAATAGAGGGGTGTTATAAATGTGGCATGTCTGTCTGTGGCTTTAGATGTATAATTTTGTTTTAATCGGAACAATTTTTTGCAAATGTGAGCTTTGAATCTCAGCAATTATCACGCCTAAAAACATCGAGCTTGGGCTCAATATTTGTCTTTACGAACATTACGAAGATTCGATATCTTTATGGTCTGATGATGACCAGTCAGTTCCATAACAATAGTTTCGAAGGAATCTCAAGCAAGTATAAGAATAAGAAGAATAAGAATATTTATTGTTCAAACTGTGTACAAAAGATGTTAAAATAAGACAGAATCAACAGTTTGGTCCGCAGCACGGACGTACAATATTAGGTGGCTTACATTGTAAACCAAAATAAAACATTTGAATGTCAACAACTAATAAACAATACTATTACAATAAAATGTATTTCTACTTTGATCTCAAACATTACTTACATAATAGTAGGTAGGCACTAATAACATGTGAGTATTATTCATCAAAATAATCGTTTAACTTATAGTAGCACTTGGAAGTAAGCCATATTTTGAGTTTATTTGAAAATTGCTTGCCATTGTATGCTTTAATAGTGTTTGGTAATTTATTATAAATTTTTATAAACATATGGTAACAATTGTTTCTGTACAGACTAGTATTGGGGCAGTGGTCAAAGACAATCCTTTCGGGGTCTCTTATAGCTCTTTTAGAAACATTTCGTTTGAATTTGAAAAACTGCTGGTAAAGTAAGCGCGCGAAGTTTCGCGATTTGCTAAAACAAAACATTTTTTTTCTGCCATATTTTGACACCACAATTATAAATTTAGCCCGAAAACTCACGACACCAGGGCCTCTACCCGCACATTCGAATTTCGCAATTGCGTAAACATTTTGGTTCCAATAATGTCAACTCTATTCCAATGAAGTGCGGACCGAAACAGTGGCGATATAGCGAACATCGAAAGTGCGGGTACAGGGCCAGGGCACAGATTATTTAATTTAATAGTTACTGCACCAGGGCACCAGGGTGAATAGGGATGATGACTGATCCTGGAAATTCATATCTTATAACGAATTCCAAAAAAAGGCTAAATTCAATAACGAAATTACAATCAAACAGTAAACAAAAAAGTTATAAGCGATTGAAATACGTTTTTTATCGTCTTTTATCTCTTTCATGCAAAACAGATGTTTGTATGACACTTCGTTTGTATGTCGTCGCTCCCTTCATAATAATATATATGCCTTTCGCTCTAACCGTAAATTTTAAACACTTATATTTCGGTTATTTTTGAAGATATCGATTAGATTAGATTTTTTTAAATATATGTTTCACAGATATCAAACAGTTTTTAAAAAAGAAATAAAATAAAAATTGTCATCATCCCTATTCGCACTTTCGCTGATACCTACTGAAGCGATCGAAAAAACATTTTCAATGTTAAAACATTATATTGACTCCTTGACTATGTCTAATGACTACAAAATCTGTATACAGAGTGTTGTAGCCACAGCAGAGCACCACTTTGCTTCTTCGAGTCTGTCTTAACACGCAGCATCATGGCATCATGTCCGAATGGCCTGGTCATTACAGTAACATTGGATGAAGTGCCTCTTGAGTAAGTAGTACCTACTTTTTGTTAATTTTGGAAGATAACATCACTCCCCCACATATACATACAGGGTCCAACGTAATATGCTGACAGTTTTTAAAGAGGATGATCACACCATCAAACTGAACAACTTTCTCTAAGGGACCAACATCCAAATCGCGAAAAAAAAATTAGCTGTCCCATACATTTGGCTCAAGTAGGTTTGCAGTTTTGTATGGACAAGCAGACTTTTTTCGCGATTTCAATGTTGTGATGATGTGAATATGCTGACGGTTTTAAAGGGGACGAAAAGTCAAGAGAACAACATTCTCTACGGGACCAAAGTCAAAATCGAGAAAAAAAACCGCTGTTCATCTGTGTTCATACTAAACTGCAACCTTACTGGATCCAAATGTTTGTGTCAGGTTCAGGTATTTTTACGCGATTGAAAATCGTAGTAGTCCTCATAGAGAAAGTTGTTCAGTTTGATCGTCTCATCGACCCTTTTAAAAACCGTCAGCATATTAAGTGTGACCCTGTATATCCCAGGAATATTAATAGGGTTGTTTTCACTATTTAAAACTGTAGGTGTCGCGTGAGCATGCTAGGCTTTTTGAGTCCCTAGCACGCAGCGCGCGACATATCTGGGTACCTGCACCATATTTCATTTCATTTATTTATTAGGCACATAAACAGATCACAGTCGTAAACATTATAAAAAAGTACAGGAAATGGTTTTAATTCTAGACGTGATCCAAAACAATGTGCACAGCACGATCGGTAACATTTTAGACAAAACTTAGGTATAGTAGGTAATTACAAGTTGTTTTACTTTTGTCCTAAGGCACAGTATAAGAAAGAGTATCTATTACTACATATCTAATGTCATGTCACCTACCATATCACTATTTTATTGATCCGTCGAATAAATATATAAATACTTAAGAAACATATATGTATATCATAAGTATACAGGGTGAAATTAATATCATTAGCAATATTAGCATCCTTTTAAATTTAAACCTTCAAACTGAACAACTTTTACTATGAGAGCAAAACGATCGGAGCAAAAAAAGAATCAGCTGTTCCATACTAAACTGCAATACGATACAATGCCTACTCGACTCAAATGTATGCAACAGCAGATTTTTTTTTGCTCCGATCTTTTTCCCCCCATAGTAAAAGTTGTTCAGTTTGATGGGTAGACTCTTAGTTTATAAGGATGCTAATGATATCAATTTCACCCTGTATACAGAGTGGAACAAAACACCCTAGTAATACTTGAGGGGGTGCTTCAGACCATCAAACTGAACAACTTTCACTATGGGGCCAACGTCGAGAAAAAATTAAAAAAATCAGCTGGGTCATACATTTTATTCGAGTCGGTACTGCAGTTTTGTATGGGACAGCAGATTTTTTTTATTTTTTCTCGATTTTGGCCCCATAGTGAAGTTGTTCAGTTAGATGGTCTGAAGCACCCCCTTAAGTATTACTAGGGTGTTTTGTTACATCCTGTATACAGGGTGAAATTGATATCATTGGCATCCTTTTAAACTAAGAGTCTACCCATCAAACTGAACAACTTTTACTATGGGGGCAAACCAATCGGAGCAACTAAAAAATCAGCTGTTGCATACATTTGAGTCGAGTAGGCATTGCAGTTTAGTACGGAACAGCAGATTTTTTAGTTGCTCCGATCGGTTTGCTCCCATACTAAAAGTTGTTCAGTTTGATGGGTAGACTCTTAGTTTAAAAGGATGCCAATGATATCAATTTCACCCTGTAGTTATACATACATTAAATTAATTTTTTTGCTCAGGACAAGAGGCGAATGCTTCTGCACGACCAACGGGGAATCTCCATACGGTAGAGGAATGGCTGGCCTGTCTACAAGTAATCGAGTGGAAGATCGAATTCTCTGCGAATCATGATTATTGCGATAGTATTAATTCTGACGTCTTGTTCGTACTTTTTTTTTTTATGTTCTTAATTTTCCTACTTTAATTACTAATAATACTTACATTAATTATTTTGATTTATTCATTTTACCTGTAATAAAATATTGTGTTCTATTATAGTTTACAATATTTTAGATGCCCCCCTAAAACCTAATTCGGACCATTACAAACATTTGCATTATGCTCACGACGATGTTCCCCGAAACGGTGTCAGAGAATATATCCTGAAACGTCAGAACATCAGCACGTTTCACTAGCAGTACCGAAACTCTGTCCAGAATGAGCCCGTCGCCACTTGTAATGGACAGTGAGCATACATGCATCGAAATTGAAGCATGCAAGTTTCCTATCACGATGTTTTCCTTCATCGAAAAAACCGTGGTGTTACAAATCGTACGTACATAAATTCCGAAAAACTCATTGGTACGAGTCGGCATGGACGTTCATCGAACCCGTTTAGGAGCATAATGCCAAAAGCGCAAAATGACAAATGGGTAGCAAAATGCCAAAAGAGCAGGATTGCCGTACGGGACATCGAACTTCCGCTGGTCGATTAACGCTTGGTCGAAAGAACTGCTGACTTTATTAACGCCGATCGAAAGAACCATTGATCGCTTAACGCTTGGTCGAAAGAACTACTGTCTTCTTTAGCGTCAATCGAAATAATCATAGATCGTTTAACGCTACGTCGAAAGAACTATTGATTTTTCTGGCACATATCGAATGAACCCTAAATCGATAAACGGCTGGTTGTATCAATATTATTATTTTTTCTCACAGATCGAACCATCAAGAATGCCAAAAGCGCAAAATGACAAAAATGGTACTTAAACGGGGATGAACTGCATGAACGTTACAAAAATTTTTACGTCATATTAAAGTCATATAAACACGAATTATACAGCACATTCATATACTTTAACCAGCTTATTCAGCATTACAGTCATATAATAAGCGTTTACTCGACATATTTCAGTCCTATTATAAGAACTCACTTACTCAGCCTCCTTATATTAAAATAGTTCCAAATAAGAAGCTGCTTATTAAGTCACGTCTATACGTCACAAATGTGACTATTTGGTCGAGTAATAGCATCTTATATAACTTTCTTGCGACATGCCAGCCGCAGTCGAGTAAAAGCAACGTCATTGCTATTATACGACTATAATATATTTTTTTTATTAACTATGGGTTTGCTCTTGACCTCAATCCAGCCCTCAAGACGAAGATGGGGTCGTAGATGTAGCGAGCTTATCCAGAAGATGCCTATTCACTCGTACTTTAAAGGAATTCGGGTTGTAAGTACTCGGAAATACTGACACAGGTAAGGCATTCCACTCTTCCAATATATGATGCATTAGTACATAAGATGCTATTACTCGACCAAATAGTCATGGCGATGTAATAGTCATACAATTAAATGCATCATACATTACAATAGTCGTATAATAGTAACGACGTTGCTTTTACTCGACTGCGGCTGGCATGTCGTAAGACAGTTATATAAGGTGCTATTACCCGACCAAATAGTCACATTTGTGACGTATAGACGTGACTTAATAAGCAGCTTCTTATTTGACACTATGGTCATATACGGAGACTGAGTAAACGCTTCTT
This sequence comes from Agonopterix subpropinquella, assembly GCA_922987775.1. NCBI lineage: Eukaryota > Metazoa > Arthropoda > Insecta > Lepidoptera > Depressariidae > Agonopterix > Agonopterix subpropinquella. The sequence goes on along the minus strand of OV277703.1, from coordinate 19,053,790 downwards.
ATAATAGGACTGATACATGCCGAGTAAACTTTTATTATATGGCTGTAATGCTAAGTAACTAAAATGCTGAATAATATGGTTAAAGTATATGAATGTGCTGTATTATTCGCGTTTATATGACTTTAATATGAAGTAAAATTTTTTGTAACGTTCATGCAGTTCACCCCCGTTTAAGTACCATTTTTGTCATTATGCATTTTTGTCATTTTGCGCTTTTGGCTATGTGCGCTTTTGGCATTCTGCTCTTTTGGCATTTTGCTACCCACTTGTCATTTTGCGCTTTTCGCATTATGCTCCTAAACGGAATGAGCGTTACTTCCGTCAGAAAAAACATCTGAGCTCCCTAGTCGCGCCTAAACAATTTTTTACTTCAAAAGGAAATCTACGCGAAACCGCGGGCCAAAGTAGGTACTATCAGTTTAAAATAACAATGTGCATGACCTTGAAGGGCCGTTTGATAACTTCACTCGGTTGACAAAGGAATGTAGACTCTATGCAAAGGAAACAATCATTTGAATGACTCGAGTGAAGTTCGTGTGTTTTAGAGTGACGTCACATTTGCGAGCGAGGTCATGCACATTGTTATTTTAAACTGATAATAGGTAAATCATAGACAATGGTACATACAGGAAAAATAATAGTGATATTGTGTAAAGGCACTTGATCGGTTGCATGTGTCCGCGGCCTTAAGGGGCCCATTCACAGTAGTCCTACATGTAGTCCTACACCAATATCGGATCGTGAATGGTGTTGTAGTCCTGCATGGCGTCCGACGTCCTTGAGCAAAATGTAGTAGTCCTACTTGCAGGACAGTGTGTGGGCTCGCAGTCCTATATGTAGGAATACTGTGAATACAACCCCCCCCCCCCCCCCCCCCCTTTACTTCTTATGGCCTCTCCAACCTTGCTGGACCGATGGACTGCTAAAATAATTATACAAGCAATTAGCACAACAATTGGAATTGGGTATTTGACTACATTCAATATATTTTATTTTTATCTACCTACTCAATAAAGAAAGGGTTAGAAAATAACGCTAAACTCCCATTTTCATTGAGTTTTTAGCTTGAATGCTATTTTTAATAACAAGATAAACTATAAAAAGTAATGAAAATGTTGATGACGTCACAATTCAATATTTAGTACAAATCTCCATACAAAGCGCATGTTTTGACGTCCGATAAAGAGTAGCTGATTTGACTAGTTGTCAAGTAGCCAATTGGAACAAAAACGCTCGAGTTACCTTTGTTACGCTCTAAGTACTGATGGTTCTCTTACTAAGGCCAGCGTCAGTTTTTTGTTAAAAAAAATTACGCGGTATACTTTAGAAAATTTTAAAAAACAAGACACTTGAAGAATGATTCTCACGTATCTATATGTATATTTATAAAAAAATAAAACCGGTCAAGTGCGAGTCGGGCTACTCGCGCACCGAGGGTTCCGTACCACACCACCACAGAACACAACATTATTAACTTAGAAAAAAAACTTTTTTTGTCCGGGACCTTTAGCGCGAGACCGACTCACACTTGGCCGGTTTTTAGTATTTGTTGTTATTCTGTAGAGTTTGTTCTATAATCACACTAAGTTTGACGCTTGTATGTATTACCGCTTTTACTATAGAGCGTGAAGAAAAAACGTTGATAAAAACTAGTTTCTTGTTGAATTAAATTAATTAACTTAATTAAATTAATAACTTAATTTTTAACTTTCTGCCATTTTTATTATTTGTTAACAAATCCGCCGCAATAACGCATGATCTGAGAAAATTTCAACTATCTAGCTATTACGGTTCAAAAGTTACAGCCCTAAATAGGTAGGACAGACGGACGGACGGACGGACGGACAACGTAGGCTTAGTAATAGGGTCCCGTTTTCACCCTTTGGGTACGGAACCCTAACTAGCGACCCGCCCCAACTTCGCCCTGGTGGGATCTAATAATATGTATCATCGTCATCAGCGTATAAACGTCCCATTTACACATAGACACAGGCCTACCCTCAGGGAGGCTGTATGGGCATCAGTCCACCACGCGTGCCCAATGTGGATTGGTAGACTGACTTCATATATACATCAGAATTTCTTCTTCAGTGTCTGCAGGTTTCCTCACGATGTTTTCCTTCACCGTTTGAGAGCAGTCTGTATTTCGTACATAATATAGAAAAACTCATTGGTACATGATATTTTGTCCGTGCGGATTCGAACCTGGACCCCCATAATTAGGTAGTTATCCATACCTCTCCGCAAAGCGCCACCGACGACGCGACGCTCTCTTATAATAATACTAGCGTTCCGTCCTGTCTTCGCACGGGTCCAATGCTGATACTATGCATTGTATTATAAATTTATAAACCTTCCTCTATCTATTTAAAAAAACCACATCAAAATCCGTTGCGTAGTTTTAAAGATCTAAGCATACATAGGGACAGACAGACAGCGGGAAGCGAGCGACTTTGTTTTATACTATGTAGTGATGTATTTGTAAATACAGAAGTCTGTGTTTATTACATTAGTAACTATATTACATTATAGATAGATAGATTACATTAGTAACTATATTATACACGTAAACCTTCCGGAAGGGCGATCACAAAGGACCAGCGATGGTCTACGTGGCACAGGCTTAGCAAGCCTGTCAAGGCCCAAAACCACAGATAATAATAAAACCTTCCGGAAAGAAATGCTCGAAAGTAAGTGAAAACCGTATCAAAATCCGTTGCGTGGAAGAAGTAAGCTAAGAAACAGACAGACAGACGCGGACAGCGACTGTACATAGCACAATATAAACCACTAGCGGCCCGTCCCGGCTTCGCACGGGTGGACGTCTAATCTTTTCTAGCAATAAATATAGCCTATGTTACTCAGGGTGAATGCAGCTTTCTAATGGTGAAAGAATTTTTTAAATCGGCCCAGTACTTTTTGAGCCTATTCATTACAAACATACAAACATACAAAAATAGGTACAAATCTTTCCTCTTTATAATATTAGTGTAGATTCAGGTAAAGATAGAGAAGACATATACCTACTTAAGAGTGGCGCCCTCATCACATTAAAAAAGATTTCTCAATAAAGAAAGCCTAAATTAAAAAAGTAATCAACACGAACACTACAAAAGCCTTCAAGCTATTTTCATAGAATACTTTTATAGGTTTTTTAAAGGTCTAAACATACAAATTTTGAAAAAAGATAAAAAACGGCCGCTTTTGTTTTTATTCGCAATTGTCTAAAAGTGGAATGTTTAGAACCTATAAAAGTATTGTATAACAACAGTATTGTATAACAATGGCTTGAACACCTTCCGACGCGGTGGTAGAGTCAAAAAGTGACGTCAAAAAGCTATCTATATGATATTATTTTGAATAAAAAATTTTGAATTTTGAAGGCTTTAGTAGTGTTCGTGTTGATTAGGTACTTTTTTAATTTAGGCTTTCTTTATTGAGAAATCTTTTTTAATGTGATGAGGGCGCTACTGCTACTGGACTGCGATAGCCTTCTTAATGGATTCTCTTAATTTATACATTTAATAAAATTCTAAACTTGCCGATGATTTACATTGAAGATATTTACAAAAAAAAATTACGGCATGATTTTTTCCTGTCCGATTCCAAATCACCAATTTTTGGATTTTATGTCTGTTTGTTTGTTTGTTTGTTTGGATGTTTGTTTGTTCGAGTATCACGCAAAAACTACTAAACCGATTTTGATAAAACTTTTTTTGTTTGATAGCTTATGATCTGACTTAAAATCTGGTATATAATTTATGCGGACGAAGTCGCTGGTAAAAGCTCGTACTATTATAATTATAAAACTGTAAATTAAAAAAAAGAAGTTTGTTTGTTTGTTTTTTTTTTTATCGAACATTACGCGAAAACTACTAAAACGATTTTGATAAAACTTTGTTTGTTTGATATCTGACTTAAAATCTGGTATATAATTTGTGCGGACAAAGTCGCAGGTAAACTGTAGTAAATAAATAAAATTACGAATACAATATTTTGCCGTAATTTTATTTCAACAACACTTCTGCGCGCGATTAATTAAACTTAATATTACCAGCGTAATAAACCGAAAATCTGCACTGAGAGAAAAACTTATCCAGAAATTAAAAAACCGTTTTGTTACTGGCGTAAAAACTAATTTATAGTTATGAATACTAAAGTTCTGCTGTCATTACTGGCACAAGCAGTTTTTTACACTAGTTTAGTATTATTAAAATGTAATCCCTACAAACTAGTTTTAGTAAAGTAAAATATTACATAATATAGTAATTCTTGCATAAATAGTGTAAGTTTCACTTTACTTTAGTCATTTCCAAAATCATATTAGCTATGATTAGTAATCACAATTGTAATTTTGAATAGACAGTTTTAATAAAAGTAGAGAATCAAAAGGCATAGTTAATTCTGCAAATGCTTTGTTTTTGCTATAAATAACGTCGTGTTAATTAAAACACTCGTTTGTAATAACAAGTGTTTACCTGTTATTTCGATTTTTTTTTTATATTAATTTTGACCAAACTCCTTTGTAATTCCTAGTGTTCCCATAGTTCTTTTTACAATACTTGTCTTTTATAATCAGCTTATAATTAGTTATATTTACTACAAACATTTCATCGTAATAACTGCACGGAATTTTGTCATTTCTAGTTTCTCATTTCTTCTTTCAATAAGCCATTTTTGTGATTTTAAACAAATTAATTTTGAATTTAACACCAGTTCGGTAATATTTACAACTTTTTGTGATTGCTGACTTTCTGAATTGCCATATTAATTTCATTTCGTTTTCACCTCCCGGCCGGATTAGACGAATCGTAATCATCTCTAAAGTGATCATAACAGTAACAGTGAAGTGAAGTGTTTAATTTTATTAAAATGATTGTCCTGAATTTGGAATCGTTGACTGTCTTGAACTAAATATTAAAAAAATATATAATAAGATGATGGCAACTAAAGTTTCTAGCTAGATAAATCTGGAAACGGACATGGATCAGCTCACTAGTGATTTACTGACAAACTTGGGGCTAAATGTTTATGTCAGAGCTTTTTGTGGTAAGTAAAGTGTGTGTATTTATTCATTTATAGTGTGATAGGAAGGTACGTGCTAATGTAATTTTATAGGCAAGATCAAGGAAGAAAAAGATCAATGTTATCTCTTACTAACCATATCATTTCTACCAAAAGTGCATAAGTAAATATAATTATTTCTATGTCCTTCATGTCATATCTATTTTCTTCTCAACCTGACATGAATGTTTAAAAAATTCACTTGACCGCCCTTTCATATTTATTAATGATTGCAGAAGGCAAGGAAGATGCTGGGATACTAAGGCTTCTATCAGATGATGAGACATCCCAGCTTATACCAGTACCTGGAGACAGGGCTAGATTTAAAGTTAACCTAGCCAATTGGAAGCAACCAATCGACAATTTAAATAAGTAGACCCCTGGACTCAAAACCAAATGTGAGTTCTTTCCCATATATTCCCTAAATAGAATAGATTTTTATGATCAATATGTTTTTAATTATCTATCTGAGATTACTGGTAAGTGCGTCCATTTTAGGCGTTACTTTGTTCGTATGATTCTGAATACTTAGTACCTAGCTGTAGGTTGGCATACATATATTTTTTGGAGTTGGATGCCATCTTTGGCTATACTGATCTAGTAACTGCCAGACATCCTGATCATTACCAAAATCTAGATTAAAATATAATTTATTTATTTAATCGTTATTTTTTCAGAACCCGCGTCGCCTGATGCTTTAAATAACGCCAGTCTGCTACAACTATCGTACTGGACTTTCAGCGTGCCGTTAAAGGAGAAAAATCGCTGTGGCTTTTAAATTATGTAGGTACTTAGATAGTTGTAAAAACTGAAATGAAAATAAACTACATTAACTATTATCTTAAGTTTTATTTGAACCTATACCTTATAATTTAGTGGAGTTGTTATAACAAATCTTTTTACTAGGTATCACAACTTTCACCTGTATTCTTTATTCTGTGTTTCTTTACAGCATATACATAATAATAGGTATATACACTTTTATACAAGGTGTTTTTCAGTAGCTAGGAAAGAACGCAATATCCTGAATACTGATACGTTCTTGCTAGCAACTGAAAAAGTACTGTAGAAACATGTACATGTTATGTACAAGGTGTAACAAAACACCCTAGTAATACTTAAGGGAGTGCTTCAGACCATTAAACTGAACAACTTTCACTATGGACCCAACTTTGAAATCGAAAAAAAAATTGGCTCCTTAGTAAAAGTTATTCAGTTTGATGGGCTGAAGCACTCCCGTAAGTATTACTATGGTGTTTTGTTACACCCTGTATAATGTTGTAAAGAATACAGGAGAAAGTTGTGATATCTAGTATTACGATTTGTTATAACAATGCTACAATCTTGTAAAAATTACTCATTGTTTAGTAATATCAAGTAGGAACTCATTATAAATTGTAAAACTACAAGCTAGAAATTAGACTGCATTTTCTAAAAAACACTTAATTGTTTAGTAATAACAAGCACTATGTTTCGAAATTATAAAAGTACAAACTAGTATTTACAAAATATTCAATTGCATTTAAATAATCGTTTAGTAAAATCAAGTAAGACATCGTAGATATCGTAAAGTAGTTTCTAAAATTCAGTTTAAAGACAACTAGTAAGTGCTATCGTTTTATTTGTAGATAATGAACGACTACATGTTTTTACAAAACGGTTTGTATATTTTGTACATCAAAATTTGGAGGATTACTGTTTCATTTTAGAAATTACAAAACACTTTGTCTTAACTGTGACGTCATCGTTTTGAGAATTAGTATCGTGCGTTAAAAATTACTAAAAGCTCACTACACTAATTACTAAATACAATAACTAAAAACGACTCCTACAAAACAAAACAAAATGCATTACAAAACTTTTGTTGTCGTGGGATCTGCAAATTTTTATTTAATAATTAGTGAATTTTTGAAGTTTTCTCTCAGTGTGAAACCATTTGTTCGATAAAGAATCTATCAACGCAAAGATTTTTTTATTTGGTCTGACCAAAAAAATCTTTGGTTGATCGTTCTTGTTTGACATTTAACTTTTGAGACTAGACGCATTTTTTTTGTTTCTTTCATTATACAACAGCAATGAAAACGGGTTACCACGAGTCACCAAAAACATAAACCTTAATATCTAAGAAACTAAGAATGAGACATGCGGGGGCGAAATCATACAAAGTAAAAGGCAACAAATTTTTATTTTTATTCTATGCCTCCATAGATTTATATATTACTAGCGTATATATATTACTAGCGTAAGGATAGGCCCGTCGGAATATTTTACAAAAACCTTCTTCATAGAAACAAAAATTTGCACCATCTGTCATAACTCGTATACGAACTATATCGTGTCATATATTTGTAGTGCTCTAAATTGTCATTTTTCCTTGAATTTTAGAGCCAACGAACTGGGGACAATAGTCAAGCTCATAGGCCATGTCCTTACGCTAGAAATATATATGTCTTTGTATGCCTCATTGTTTTTCGCCTTATACTAGCGGGTCCCGTTTTTTTGAGTCACGTCTAGGTTGGCAACCCTTGGTATAACTTTAGACCATACCCCTTTAGAAGAATTAAAGGCCTCCCTTCTAAAAATAGAAAAAAAAAATACGCCTAATTAATATCAATTAAATTGCTATACAACATTCTCCGAACAATTTTATCGGAGAAAAAGAGGAAAGACAAACTGAGGTTTTTGGCCGGTACGAGTACGGCACTATCTGGGTCTTCCATTCCCAGATGTCCATGATGGATTTTCCTCAGTTGTCACATTAGAAAAAAAAAAACTTAAGACCAATTCTGCGATTGGAAAGAACATATTGATAGCTTATGTACATAGTCTAAAAAAAACAAGCAGAGTGACACAAGCCTACGTCACAAAAAATGGCCGCTAAACATGTTAAAAGGGTATGATAACGTAGGCTTGTGTCAGTCACGTGGTCAGTCACGTGATCGGAAGAGAATACCAGGCGCAGTATATTATTGTACCATAAGGATAAATAGGTTCGTTTTTGCCCTGCGAACAATAAGCCAAATTGTCTCAGAACAGGCAGCTATCACGGCATATTATTATGGTTACGTCAATTCTATTCTGAGGTATGGTACCTATCGTAATTTAGGGTAGCTCAACAGACGTAGACAGGGCTTTCTTGATACAAAAGCGTTGAATCAGTGCAATATTTATCTGAAAACGGATCAGAAATGAAGAGATCCGCAGAAGAACCAGGGTAACTGACATAGCCCAAAGAGTTGCTAATCTTAAGTGGCAGTGGGCGGGGCACATTGCTCGCAGAACTGATGGCCGGTGGGGCCGAAAAGTTCTCGAGTGGCGACCGCGTACCGGAAGGCGCAGCGTGGGAAGGCCCCTCACACGGTGGACCGACGACCTGGTGAAGGCGGCGGGAAAACGTTGGATGAGGGCGGCGCAGGACCGGTCGTTATGGCGATCCTTGGGGGAGGCCTATGTCCAGCAGTGGACGTCCATCGGCTGAGATGATGATGATGATGATGAGATAGAGTCATGTCATCCATACTTTATCAAACATAACATCTTGACAGTGCCATGCCTATACGTTTTGGATGTCTGTTTATTTTGTATAATTATATAAAAACAAAGAAATCTTTCAACAAAGGAAAGACGTACTAAGCCATAGGCACCTGCGATGACAGTATACAGGGTTACTTCGAAGATTTTACGTATATGAAGGTCATTCAAAATAAAAAGACACGTATTTTTTTTCTTATCTTGTCTCCATAAACATATTATACTTCCGAGTAGACTGAGGAACTCCTCAATATCGCATCACCGAAACCGAAATGTCAATATGTGCGAAATTGATACGTGTGTGAGTTCTAGTGATGTGACATTGACGTATTCGCGATTATCGATATCAAAATCATCGATATCAGATTATCGACTACTTAGTAGTCGATGTGATTTTGATACCGATAATAGCGAATATGTCAATGTTACATCACTAATTTATAGTAGTCACTACTACTATTATATTTTAATATTACGAAGTCTAAATCGGCTAGGCTTACAATCCATCTACCTACACTGCTTTAAAACTGTTACTTAGGTCATAGGTCATAGGTCGACGAATATTTTCTATGAAAAACGCAATTGCCCAGCCCCACGAAAAGTGCGCGCATCACGTGCGTGTGCCGTTTTTTCGATTTAAAAGATACTACCGAGTAGACCAAGCCCTGTACCCGCACTTTCGATGTTCGCTATATCGCCACTGTTTCGGTCCGCGCTTCATTGTAATAGAGTTGAATTTGGAATGAAAATGTTCCCGGAATTGCGAAGTTCGAATGTGCGGCTAGAGGCTCAAGTGACTCCTCATTATCGCATCACCGAAACCGAAATGTCAGTATGTGCGAAATTGGTATGTGTGTGAGTTTTTGTGATGTGACATTGACGTATCCGCATTATTGATATCATAATCACACCGACTTCTATAAGGTTTTAATCTGCTGGGTTATAATTTGTCTACATACACTACTTATTATAAAACTGAAATGTGTGTCTGAGCATTGAAAATATTTTGTAATAAAAGCATATGACTATAGTGTTTAGGGGTCCCTGAATCAAAGATTTCTTTATTTTTGATATGGAATCGAATTTATGAAAATAATAAAAACCTGCTGTAGTAGCCAGGACTTAAAAACCTATCCTGTTTTTTCACAGAATGTACAGGTGCAATATAATTTCGAAGAATTTTGCGATACATAATTGAAACTAGCAGCGTTTCAAAGAGAAAAAAACCACGGTTCTCATGATTAAGTATGATAAATTATGCTGATTTTGATTCCATGCATTTACGTATATGTTCCGCCGTAGCACCTAAACTACTGAGCCGATGTTGATGAATGAGGTGGCAATCGATTCGTTATTATTTATGGTCTGGGTGACATAGAGGATACATTTTATACGAACAAAATCAATATGACGGGGATGTTACATCCGATTATGATGAAACTTATTGTGTGAAACCAATGTGTTGTTCAGTTTCAGGCCGCATCTTCTCTACAGCGAAACACTCCCGACGCGGTGGTAGAGTCAAAAACATGACTTCAGAAAGCTATTTGATATTATTTTGAACAAAAATACATTATTTTGAAGAAAAAAAATTGGACTTGAGTGAGTTTAAAATCTAATAATTAGACCTAAAAAACTGGTATGTATTTTATCTCGCTAAACTACTGAACCGATTTTGATGAAACTTTATTTGTTTGATAGCTTATCATCTGACTTAAAATCAATAACCGTACACACATTGAAAAACGAAACTCTCGAGTCTCAAAATCTGGTATATAATTTATGCGGACGAAGTCACGGGTTAAAGCTCGTAATATCTAAATTTTAAAATTGGAACTGTTGCTGTCGTGATATTTTTTTAATTTTGGTACATTTCCAAGCTCAAATTAGCTCTTCAATATTATAGCAAAAAAAAAATTCAATTATCAATTAGTCCCGGCTCCAACCGTAAAATGACTGGGCTATAAATCAGCCTTTCAATACCTACGTTTAAAAACAATACCAGAATCTGACGAGACATGAACGGAGGGAGCTAGGTGGTAGTACAGAAAAACATATTTCAAAAATATCGACATATCGATAGATTTTGTGCAATATCTATGCGAAACGGTTCCTTTTTCACGTACACAATAATTTTTTATCTTACACATAATTATTTAAAATTACACATTATTTAGAAAATAGGATGTTTACTGCATTTAATGAATGTATTACTAAATCATTTTAATAAAAACATATGTGAAAACAAGCCTCATGAAAGTGGTATTGTACTGATCGTATTTACCTGTGAAACGTTTCTTTATTTGGGTTGTTGGTGTAAGTTACACTACATTCCAACACGGAACACGACACCATTATGATTTTTTATATTTCTCTTATGAAACACAAAATGAATTTAAATTAAATCACTAAAATAACGAGAAATAATTTTTTGACAGGGCTCCAAAAGACTCCGATTTGTTTCAAAATGGTTTTACGGCAATTATATTATAATCTCTTTCGCACACGTAGCTTTTTTCATTATGATCGGAATCTCATTCACACACTTACTAGGTCTACTCACGGTAGTAGAATAATAATGTCTATGCTTGTCTCATACAAAAATATTAAAAGTCGAGCTTAAGTACCTAAACAAAATCTTTGACTTTTTCAAAGTTTCTTTTTTAATGATTTAACTCTCATTGGAATGCAAAGAAACACTATGAGAACTCATTCTGAGGATAATCTCAACTAAATTTGTTTAAATAATCGTAATGCATCGGTTATCGTAATACATAACGATTAATATCGTAATCGTAATCGTAATGGCCGAATCGTTGCATCCCTACTTATTTCATAAAATAATGTGTATACGCTTGTAAAGGCAGACTTTAGTGATAGGTACTTCCTTTGATTGGTGTAACCTTTATCATAAACCTATGTTACCTAATGTCATGCACACTTAATAATTTCTAATAATTTAGAGTTTGACGAAGCTTGCATGCGGATAATTTTTGGCTTTTTTAGAATAGTGCCTTTGACGAAGTATGTTGCGGATACTACTGTTTTGACGAAGTCTACGTTGATGATACGGACATTTTGTAAATGAGTCGAGTTATTTATATTTTTTTCGAATAAATGTTTTTTTTATTTCTATTTTCAAATATTATTGATTTTGAACATGTTACAGCCATGTTGTGCTATTTCGAATCAAATTAAAGATTGAAAAATTCAGTCTCGGGCGGGACTTGAACCCGCACCCTTCCAAACCGGGGAAGTGCGTTATCCAATTTCGCTACCGACCCAACGGGCACAAAATTGCTGCATACAGGCTTTAGAGCCAATGCAATTATTCCTTTAAGCTGCTAGGCGTAAGCTATAGAGCGTGCTCAGCAGGCCTTATGCAGCAGCACTATAGCCAAATAGGCACAATTTTATGCGGCCTTAAGCGTCAGAAGAGCTATAATAGTAGCTGCTTAAGAGCGCCATAGTAGCTGCAATGGAAGATTAAGTAATAAGATTCACTCATATAGCACTACATTCGTGAACGAATGACCGATTGAAATGAATGAATCTTGTTTTGACAGCACACCGTTCAGTTCAGTTGTTCCTATATTTGTGTAGGCGAACCATCAAAATATCGAAATCTTTTTATTAAAATGTGAAGTGCGGTGGCGGCCATCATCAAATTAAATAAGTAAGTAATTAATTCATGGTTTCTTGTTATTCAGTACAGTACATGCAATTAAAAACGCATATTAGTTTACTGATAATGTAAATATCACTTATTGGAGTAATTTTGATGCGCTCTTGATATAATCCAAATAAGCAATTAATTATGTGTATTAGAATACAGTCTTTTCAACTTTTTAAGTAATAAAATCATTTGAGGTCGATTTAATGATACACTGGTTTGGAGACAACGTCCCAATCCTTAAAAATTAAGTTCTGTTTACGTTATTTGTTGACAAATATTTGCTTGGATAACCTAAAAAGATCATAAACATGGCGCTTGCTCGTGGGCAGCCTATATCCGTAGTATCTTCCTCAATGCTTCCCTTAAGCGGCTTTAGGCGCTTACTTTAACTTTTGTAGACCTCAGAGTGATTTTTATTACTGTAATTGCAGTTCATAACTGCTAATAGGCTCCAATTTCATTCTTTATGCAGGCATAAGTTCAAGGTTACAATATGTCGAATTGTTTGGATTTCATAGGGATTTCATAGTGCAGATTAATCTGATCTGATCCCGATCCTCGGGGGATGCCTATGTCCAGCAGTGGACGTCCATCGGCTGAGATGATGATGATGATGATGATGATGTTTTCTCTAGTTAAAATTTTTACTCTTTGAATATTTTTTTTAGATATTCATATGTAACCAGTGATCGGAACGATGGGATTGTTAGAGTTGTTAAAACCACAAAATTTATTGTTTTATTTAATTTGAATCCCGTGATCCCGGGAACTGTCGTATTAGTCAGCAGTACATTGGATCGAATTAGTTATATCAATTTTAATGATCTGAAACAAAATTACAGTAATATATTTTTTTTCCGAATCCCGGGATTTTTTTTTCATCCCAAATTTTCATAGGTGGTTCAGACCATCAAATTGGACAACTTATGAAAATTTGGCACCGTCCAGTTCAGTTCCCGGGAATCCCGGGATTCGGAAAAAAATTATAGTACCGTAATTTTGTTTAAGATAATTTAAATTGATAATAACTACTTCGATCATTGGATCGAAGTAGACTGTACTGCTGACTAATACTTCAGTTCCGGGGATCACGGGATTCAAATAAAATAAAACACTAAATTTTGTGGTTTTAACAACCCTAACAATCCCATCGTTCCGCTCACTGGTTACATATGAATATCTAAAAAAAATTATTCAAAGAGTAAAATTATAACTAGAGAAAACATCATCATCATCATCATCATCATCTCAGCCAATGGACGTCCACTGCTGGACATAGGCCTCCCCCGAGGATCGCCATAACGACCGTTCCTGCGCCGCCCTCATCCAACGTTTTTCCGCCGCCTTCACCAGGACATCGGTCCACCGTGTGAGGGGCCTACCCCCAGAGAGAGATCAAATATCGTTTATGTAAAATCAATAACAATGATTTTGACGCACAATAAAATAGAATAGGATAAGATTATGTAGTAACACAATCTTTGTGAATATGAATAATGATTAAATTAAACTTTTATCGATGGATTATCAATGATTCAAGTCTTTGCTGTATTTATAGAAATTCTTTTCCACGCCCTGTCCTATATCTATGACTACCCCCTCGGGACTATAGTCGTGAGCATATGCTATGTATTTCCACGCCGTTTATTTTTTTCATGTACTGTACTGAATAACAAGAAACCATGAATTAATTACTTACTTATTTAATTTGATGATGTCCGCCTGCGCATTTCACATTTTAAAAAGATTTCGATGGTTCGCCTACACAAATATAGTAACAACTGAACTGAACGGTGCCAAATTTTCATAAGTTGTTCAATTTGATGGTCTGAACCACCTATGAAAATTTGGAAAGAAAAAATCCCGGGATTCGAAAAAAAAATTATATTACCGTAATTTTGTTTCAGATTATTAAAATTGATATAACTATTTCGATCCAATGTACACACAGCGACACATCAAGCTATACAAAACCAACATAAGCTGGCCTCGCGTAGGTGCGACCAGCAGCGCACCCGCCTCCCGCGATCATCTGTGTCGCGCCCACACACTGCTTCGGAGCCCGCCCACGTCCTCGACTCCTCAGCGAGTCGTCAGGACCGTGGGCCCCTCCTCAAGCACCCCGGATAACCACACTGCCGGCGTGTAGGTCACTCACCGGGCCTCCCCCAACGGGGTCCCACTCGGTGGGCTTGACCTCACCGGCAGCACCTCAAGAAATACCACCGCATTGAAGCCTGCACACACCCTGGCATGCCGCCAGGTTCGTGTGCTCTCCGCAGCACCCCCCGGACTGACGTCACTGCCGAACTGACCTCGGCAGCTGCACCCTCGCTATGGAGCTCTCCACAGACGATCCCCTCCCGGAAATTGACCCCCTGATGCCTGAGCCTTTTTAAGGACTCACCCCGCTGCGGAAACTGCTAACGGCCGTAGATCCCCTTGGACCGTGGGGTGGACCGAGGGTGAACCGCCGGACTGTAAGCTACTCCGCAGCACAAAACCCCCCTGATTGGCAACACTGCCGACCGCAGTTCGCTCACCGGGCCTCCCCCAACGGGGTCCCACTCGGTGGGCTAGACCGCGCCGGCAGACACCTGGACAACTACGAGGCACCACCAGGTGCCAACCCCAATGACCCGGCTGCTTCAGCAGCTGGCGCTAGAAACCATAGTAAAGAGGCCGTTGCCGCGAGACTGATTGATTGATTAGGCCGGGACTCGATAGTTGGCGTCCGAGAGTGGAAGCACGGTGGCTTGAGGTATTAGGCGACTGGGCAGAAGCTCAACCACAGAGGTCTACTATCGGGTGTCCCTCCCCTCCTCCTCTCCCCAACCTCCCCTCATTTTAGAACACCTCGACCTGAGGGGTCGTGGACGCAGCTGTGTCCTAGATCAACCAGGACGCAGGTAGCTCCTGAAGGTCTGACCAGGCGTGGCTCGAGGTTCCTCGGGTAGTGTTGTCAGGTCTTACAGTTTGAGCCAATTCTCCTGAAGGAAATAACCCTTCACGATACGTCCCCCCTCGTGCCGGGTCATTATTCCCTCTTTTCAGCTCGGCTTGGGTTGTAAGTAAAAAGTGGTAGTGAATAGGAATTAAGTTAGCTAGGGAAACAACCTGTAAACGAGATTAGGTTATTCAGTAATAAAACTTGTATGTTTGTTTATAATTCTATCTTTTTATTAGCAACCTCAGAACTACAGACATCCTACCTAAAGATAGGTTAACCCATCTAAAGGGATTTATATACAGGAAGATTTTTTTATCACCATCCCAATTTTTTCTACATGTTTGGTATCACTTATAGAACCCATTTCATTAAAAAAAAGGGCAGGTCAAAATTGCACATTTAAAATTTTTATCCTACAGAATTTGCCATAAAGCTTGGTCATCGAGTTTCGTATTCGTACTGACCGATCGGGTGCTGCAGGACCGGGGGGCGGAGCCCTTGCTTCAGAGTCCCACGCATTGTAAACTTAACAGGAACACACAAGACTTTCAAAACATTGTTAAAATGTTATACTAGTCCCTTATTTTGTTTATTTTTGTTCAATGACACGGTTATAATAAAGTACTCTTTGAATGACACAATGACACATAATAAACTTTTTCTAAAAATTAAAAGGCTTGACCCAAAGAAAATTACTGACCACAGAGATTCGTTCGTTAGTTTCGTTCTTGAAAAGCAAAGTTCTAAATTCGAAAAAGCGCGCGAAATCGGGTCGAGTGGTAGTAACTATTAATAAGTAATCTGTGGCACAGGTAGGTGCGTACTGTGTCCAGTCGAATTGTTTTTCTGAAGACATTTTTGCGTAGTCATATCTCAATATTTTAGTACTGAGCGATACTAAAAGAAAAAACACGTATCGATTTTTTTTCATAAACAAACATTTTATTAAAATTTGGATGGTGATAAAAAAATCTTCCTGTATTTTTACAACGAGGCCCTCTGGCCATCCCGCCACAGTGGCACTTCGTTACACAATACATTTTGTGGTTTTAACAACTCTATGTTATACCCACAAGGCAAGTTTAGGTATTTACAATCCCATCGTTCCGATCACTGGTTATGAATATCTAAAAAAATTATTCAAAGAGAAAAATTATAACTAGATCAAACATCGTTTATGTAAAATCAATAACAATTGTTTTGACGCACAGTAAAATAGAATAGGATAAGATTTTGTAGTAACACAATCATTGAAAATATCAATAATAATTAAATTAAACTTTTATCGATGGATTATCAATGATTCAAGTCTTTGCTGTATTTATAGAAATTCTTTTCCACGCCCTGTCCTATACCTCTGACTACCCCCTCGGGGAGTATAGTCGTGAGCATATGCTATGTATTTCCACGCCGATTATTTTTTTCAATATTTATATATATATTGAAATAAATTCAATATAAATATTGAAAAAATCCAATATAAATATTGAAAAAATAATCGGCGTGGAAATACAGTATAGTATATGCTCACAACTATAGTCCCCGAGGTGGTAGTCAGAGATATAGGACAGGGCGAGGAAAAGAATTTCTATAAATACAGCAAAGACTTGAATAATTGATAATCATCGATTAAAGTTTAATTTAATTATTATTCATAGATTCAGATTCAGATTCATTTATTTCATATTATAACATGTCACAGTATTACATAAATAATTACATAAAATGTCCATTCATAATATGATCGTCATATTGTATATTGTATAATAAAATTAAAATAAAATAGTAATGTCAAATAAAATAATGTCAAAACAATATAACCTTAAAGTTAAAAATAGTCTATTGACTATTTTAATAATAGAAAAAATGTCAACAACAACAAACAAATTAAAAATGAATATAAAAAAAAACTTAAAAACTTTTTTTCAAGAATTCGTCAACAGAGTAGAACTCATTATCCAATAAAAAGTTTTTCAGTCGGCGATCGAATGTTTCGTCGTTTGTTTCGTTTCTTAGATCAGTGGGTAGGTGTTCGTAGTACGTGGGACCGATGACGCGCGGGTTGCTCTCAGCTAGTGTGGTACGCCGCGGCACGGATTTCAGTCGCCCAGTGTTCCGTAGCTGGCGGGTAGGACCTCCAGTACGGCGTCCGAACTCGGACATATTTTCATAGATTGTGTTACTATACAGGGTGTAACATAAAATGGGACAGTTACTTAAAGGGGTGCTTCAGACCATCAAACTGAACAACTTTCGCTATGGCACCAATATTGAAATCGCGAAAAAAAAAATCGGCTATTCCATACAAAACTGCAAACTTAACTCGACTGAAATGTATGTTACAGCCGATTTTTTTTCGCGATTTCAATATTGGTCCCATTGAAAAAGTTATTCAGTTTGATGGTCTGAAGCACCCCTTTAAGTGACTGTCCTATTTTATATTACACCCTGTATAATCTTATCCTATTCTATTTTACTGTGCGTTAAAATCATTGTTATTGATTTAACATAAACGATGTTTGATCTAGTTATAATTTTACTCTTTGAATTATTTTTTTTAGATATTCATATCTTATAACCAGTGATCGGAACAATGGGATTGCAAATACCTAAACTTGCCGTGGGTATAACATAGTTGTTAAAACCACAAAATTTTTTGTTTTATTTAATTTGAATCCCGTGATCCCGGGAACTGTCGTATTAGTCAGCAGTATATTGGATCGAAGAAGCTTTTTATTTATTTATATCAATTTTAATGATCTCAAAAAAAATTATGGTAAACTAATTTTTTTCCGAATCCCGGGATTTCTTTATCTTGAACCCTTATAGCGTTGCTATGCAACTTAAAGTTGCAAGGCAGGCTGCAATTTTCACTCTGGTGCTCGTTGGGAAATCCATCGATAAAAGTTTAATTTAATTATTATTCATATTACGGTAATATAATTTTTTTCCGAATCCCGGGATTTTTTTTCTTTCCAAATTTCCATAGTTGGTTCAGACCATCAAACTGAACAACTTATGAAAATTTGGAAAGAAAAAAAAATCCCGGGATTCGGAAAAAAAATTATATTACCTTAATTTTGATTTAGATCATTAAAATTGATATAACTACTTCGATACAATGTACTGCTGACTAATGCGACAGTTCCCGGTATCACGGGATTCAAATTTTGTGGTTTTAACAACTCCATGATAAACCCCCACACGACAAGTTTAAATCCCATCGTTCCGATCACTGATTATAACTCATAAGCATTTAAAGGCTGCACTGATTATTTTATTATCTCTTTAATGCAACTGCTAGTAACAAAGTAGTGCCTATTTGAACTCTTAAGCAACTGCTTTAAATAGTCTAAAAATATATCCTCTTTACAGGTATAAGGCGCTTTAGAGTTCCAAGTATATACCATACACAGCTATTAGTGTCAAAATGCACTTTCTGGTTCTCACTATAGGCTTAAGTGGTAAATAGGTTCAAGAATGAACTTATATGTAGGCATAAGCTGTATTCTATTTCCTTACTGCAACTAAAAGCTCCCCGTGCAGCTATAGGAGTTTGCGGAAGATGTTATAGCTCTTAAAACTATATCTTGAACCCTTATGGCGTTGCTATGCATCTTGAAGTTGCAATGACAGGCTGCAATTTCCACTCTGGTGTTCGTTGGGGAGCCCACTAGCCAGAGAACGAATTTTTCAATCTGTTGCGTCTTGAGGTGACGTGAGCGACATCTACTGGCAGCTATTACAAACTAGCCAACCCGCAAGTTCAGAATTACAACTGAAATTCATACGGTATAGATGACACACCCTGTTCCAATTTCAAATATTATTGATTTTGAACATGTTACAGCCATGTTGTGCTATTTCGAATCAAATTAAAGATTGAAAAATTCAGTCTCGGGCGGGACTTGAACCCGCACCCTTCCAAACCGGGGAAGTGCGTTATCCAATTTCGCTACCGAGCCCACTAGCCAGAGAACGAATTTTTCAATCTGTTGCGTCTTGAGGTGACGTGAGCGACATCTACTGGCAGCTATTACAAACTAGCCAACCCGCAAGTTCAGAATTACAACTGAAATTCATACGGTATAGATGACACACCCTGTTCCAATTTCAAATATTATTGATTTTGAACATGTTACAGCCATGTTGTGCTATTTCGAATCAAATTAAAGATTGAAAAATTCAGTCTCGGGCGGGACTTGAACCCGCACCCTTCCAAACCGGGGAAGTGCGTTATCCAATTTCGCTACCGAGCCCACTAGCCAGAGAACGAATTTTTCAATCTGTTGCGTCTTGAGGTGACGTGAGCGACATCTACTGGCAGCTATTACAAACTAGCCAACCCGCAAGTTCAGAATTACAACTGAAATTCATACGGTATAGATGACACACCCTGTTCCAATTTCAAATATTATTGATTTTGAACATGTTACAGCCATGTTGTGCTATTTCGAATCAAATTAAAGATTGAAAAATTCAGTCTCGGGCGGGACTTGAACCCGCACCCTTCCAAACCGGGGAAGTGCGTTATCCAATTTCGCTACCGAGCCCACTAGCCAGAGAACGAATTTTTCAATCTGTTGCGTCTTGAGGTGACGTGAGCGACATCTACTGGCAGCTATTACAAACTAGCCAACCCGCAAGTTCAGAATTACAACTGAAATTCATACGGTATAGATGACACACCCTGTTCCAATTTCAAATATTATTGATTTTGAACATGTTACAGCCATGTTGTGCTATTTCGAATCAAATTAAAGATTGAAAAATTCAGTCTCGGGCGGGACTTGAACCCGCACCCTTCCAAACCGGGGAAGTGCGTTATCCAATTTCGCTACCGAGCCCACTAGCCAGAGAACGAATTTTTCAATCTGTTGCGTCTTGAGGTGACGTGAGCGACATCTACTGGCAGCTATTACAAACTAGCCAACCCGCAAGTTCAGAATTACAACTGAAATTCATACGGTATAGATGACACACCCTGTTCCAATTTCAAATATTATTGATTTTGAACATGTTACAGCCATGTTGTGCTATTTCGAATCAAATTAAAGATTGAAAAATTCAGTCTCGGGCGGGACTTGAACCCGCACCCTTCCAAACCGGGGAAGTGCGTTATCCAATTTCGCTACCGAGCCCACTAGCCAGAGAACGAATTTTTCAATCTGTTGCGTCTTGAGGTGACGTGAGCGACATCTACTGGCAGCTATTACAAACTAGCCAACCCGCAAGTTCAGAATTACAACTGAAATTCATACGGTATAGATGACTTGCGGGTTGGCTAGTTTGTAATAGCTGCCAGTAGATGTCGCTCACGTCACCTCAAGACGCAACAGATTGAAAAATTCGTTCTCTGGCTAGTGGGCTCGGTAGCGAAATTGGATAACGCACTTCCCCGGTTTGGAAGGGTGCGGGTTCAAGTCCCGCCCGAGACTGAATTTTTCAATCTTTAATTTGATTCGAAATAGCACAACATGGCTGTAACATGTTCAAAATCAATAATATTTGAAATTGGAACAGGGTGTGTCATCTATACCGTATGAATTTCAGTTGTAATTCTGAACTTGCGGGTTGGCTAGTTTGTAATAGCTGCCAGTAGATGTCGCTCACGTCACCTCAAGACGCAACAGATTGAAAAATTCGTTCTCTGGCTAGTGGGCTCGGTAGCGAAATTGGATAACGCACTTCCCCGGTTTGGAAGGGTGCGGGTTCAAGTCCCGCCCGAGACTGAATTTTTCAATCTTTAATTTGATTCGAAATAGCACAACATGGCTGTAACATGTTCAAAATCAATAATATTTGAAATTGGAACAGGGTGTGTCATCTATACCGTATGAATTTCAGTTGTAATTCTGAACTTGCGGGTTGGCTAGTTTGTAATAGCTGCCAGTAGATGTCGCTCACGTCACCTCAAGACGCAACAGATTGAAAAATTCGTTCTCTGGCTAGTGGGCTCGGTAGCGAAATTGGATAACGCACTTCCCCGGTTTGGAAGGGTGCGGGTTCAAGTCCCGCCCGAGACTGAATTTTTCAATCTTTAATTTGATTCGAAATAGCACAACATGGCTGTAACATGTTCAAAATCAATAATATTTGAAATTGGAACAGGGTGTGTCATCTATACCGTATGAATTTCAGTTGTAATTCTGAACTTGCGGGTTGGCTAGTTTGTAATAGCTGCCAGTAGATGTCGCTCACGTCACCTCAAGACGCAACAGATTGAAAAATTCGTTCTCTGGCTAGTGGGCTCGGTAGCGAAATTGGATAACGCACTTCCCCGGTTTGGAAGGGTGCGGGTTCAAGTCCCGCCCGAGACTGAATTTTTCAATCTTTAATTTGATTCGAAATAGCACAACATGGCTGTAACATGTTCAAAATCAATAATATTTGAAATTGGAACAGGGTGTGTCATCTATACCGTATGAATTTCAGTTGTAATTCTGAACTTGCGGGTTGGCTAGTTTGTAATAGCTGCCAGTAGATGTCGCTCACGTCACCTCAAGACGCAACAGATTGAAAAATTCGTTCTCTGGCTAGTGGGCTCGGTAGCGAAATTGGATAACGCACTTCCCCGGTTTGGAAGGGTGCGGGTTCAAGTCCCGCCCGAGACTGAATTTTTCAATCTTTAATTTGATTCGAAATAGCACAACATGGCTGTAACATGTTCAAAATCAATAATATTTGAAATTGGAACAGGGTGTGTCATCTATACCGTATGAATTTCAGTTGTAATTCTGAACTTGCGGGTTGGCTAGTTTGTAATAGCTGCCAGTAGATGTCGCTCACGTCACCTCAAGACGCAACAGATTGAAAAATTCGTTCTCTGGCTAGTGGGCTCGGTAGCGAAATTGGATAACGCACTTCCCCGGTTTGGAAGGGTGCGGGTTCAAGTCCCGCCCGAGACTGAATTTTTCAATCTTTAATTTGATTCGAAATAGCACAACATGGCTGTAACATGTTCAAAATCAATAATATTTGAAATTGGAACAGGGTGTGTCATCTATACCGTATGAATTTCAGTTGTAATTCTGAACTTGCGGGTTGGCTAGTTTGTAATAGCTGCCAGTAGATGTCGCTCACGTCACCTCAAGTCGCAACAGATTGAAAAATTCGTTCTCTGGCTAGTGGGCTCGGTAGCGAAATTGGATAACGCACTTCCCCGGTTTGGAAGGGTGCGGGTTCAAGTCCCGCCCGAGACTGAATTTTTCAATCTTTAATTTGATTCTAAATAGCACAACATGGCTGTAACATGTTAAAAATCAATAATATTTGAAATTGGAACAGGGTGTGTCATCTATACCGTATGAATTTCAGTTGTAATTCTGAACTTGCGGGTTGGCTAGTTTGTAATAGCTGCCAGTAGATGTCGCTCACGTCACCTCAAGACGCAACAGATTGAAAAATTCGTTCTCTGGCTAGTGGGCTCGGTAGCGAAATTGGATAACGCACTTCCCCGGTTTGGAAGGGTGCGGGTTCAAGTCCCGCCCGAGACTGAATTTTTCAATCTTTAATTTGATTTTTATTTCTAGTTAAAGTACAGACGCCAATTAATTAAAAGAATATTTTCGTAGGATTGAGTAGTTTTATACCGACATGTGGTAATCATAAAAACGATCGATTAGCAGATTGCTTGCATTTTGACTTTCCTTACTATATTTCCTTATTATATTTCCTATAGGTTAGGGAAAGTTGTTCAGTATCATGGGTTTACAACTGTTTACCCTAACCTTTGCCCTAACATCCTGTAGTTGTATCTACTTAGCAATCCACGTGTAGATTTCAAACCATATCAAATTGTACTTAAATTCAGCTAACATTTTATAAAGACATGACATATTTGCACAAATGTAAAATTATTTGTTTCACAATTTTACATAAGTCCTACCTACCTAATGCGACGGATATAATTATATAGAAAATAAAAATTTTGTTCACAATTTTCATAACTCTCAGTCTCAACGTATCGACTTTTATACGAAAAGAGATTATAAAAATGTCTAAAATAATACTAGCAGTGATATTATGTTTAACAGGTAGGTGACGTGAATTTTAACAATAGGTAATAACAATTAGATAATAGATACCCTACCTATTTTCTTTTTTTTTTCTGCAACACCGCCGCGTGTGGGTCAGCTCCCCCACCGAACGTCTACATCATTTTAGTAGGTATACCTATTTTTGACTAGCTTGTCCTTTATTATGTAACGGTGGTGCCTTCTAATCCTAGGAAACCAAATTCGAAAATCTTACGAATACGCACCAAATTTTAAAATTATCGAATTAGCTCATTAAATAGTACTAAAAAAGTAAAAAAAAGCATCTTAAAGAACTTAATATCGTCTATACAATATTGTATGTCGCAAGTAAAAGTGCCTTCAACTTATAAAGTAGATGCATATAATACAGATTTTTTCAAATATTTAGGCTTTCCTTTAAACACAGGTTTCTTATGTATTTTATATAAAAAAAAGAAATATACTTAATAGCAAATAATGCCGAGATATTGAAGGTCATTTGTTTTTCATTAATTTGTTGTCTTTAAATGAAGATAGCTTCTAAAACCCAGCAAAATGTGGCCCGTCCCAGCGTTATACAGGGTGGTCCAAATAGTGACGTCAATATTTTTTTTTTAGATGCCACTCCATATCCGAAAGCGCGATTTTTGTAGTTTGAAGTGAAGATTTTTTTCATCCGCAAAGTAATCAGCAGCACAACATTCATGCAAATTACCGAAAAAAAATTCGAAAGTGACAATTTTTGGTTTGAGTTGGACGGAGCAAAATATTTTTTGGTTTGAGTTGGACGGAGAAAAATATTAAAAATTCTATTAAAAATACAAAATGGATGTTCCATGGGTTGAAACTAATTTTGAAAACTTCAGTGATTGATTATTCAACTTACTAAATTAATAAGAAACAAAAAATGGTTCTTAATAGGCCATTTGACGCTGGAATCGGCTTCCAATTCCATAGTTAGTTAGTTGAAAAAACCGCTAAGAAAAAATTTTGTTCAAAAAAATCGTTTTATCAATATTTTTTATTCTTATGGCTAACATTAGTCAAATATCATCAAGAACATTTAAATGAACTGAAATTGAATGACTAGTAAATCATTTTAAGGTACTTAACACAAAAATACCGCGAGTAGTCACTAACAAAAATGTTTCCCTGGTCTTTCAATTTCAGCTTATTTAAATGTTTTTAGGGATATTTGACTAATGTTAGCCATAAGAATAAAAAATATTGATAAAACTATTTTTTCGTACAAAATTTTTTCTTAGACAATATTAAGATCTAAAAATACTATGAAGTTGATTTTTTAAGACCCATATTTAATGAGTTAATTAGATAAGTATTTTAAAAAGGTGCGAATTCTTATGTTTTTCGAATTTGATTTCTTTGTATTACAAGGCACCACAGTGACATAATGAAGGACAAGCTACTCAAAAATAGGTATACCTACTAAAATAACAGTTTAGTAGAGGTGAGGCGGCTCTGAAAGGGTCAAGGTCGTTCGGTGGGGGATACGTCTTAAGTGGAAATAATGTTGGTAAGTTTTGTTGAAGGCACTTCGGTCAAAGGCAGTGTTGACAAGACTATATCGATTTATCGGTAGATCTA
This sequence comes from Agonopterix subpropinquella, assembly GCA_922987775.1. Lineage (NCBI taxonomy): Eukaryota > Metazoa > Arthropoda > Insecta > Lepidoptera > Depressariidae > Agonopterix > Agonopterix subpropinquella. The sequence continues at coordinate 19,028,946 of OV277703.1, read as the reverse complement.
CGGATTTAGGGTACTGTCTACTGACGACAAACAGATGTGTGTAACTTTCTAAATCCCACAAATACATAATTTATTTACCTATGTTATGTATAGGCATATTATTATGGCATGGCCATCACAAACAGTTTTGAATATTTTAAGTCAGTTGTCCACGCGTACGCACAAGTAGTTAGGTACGTTTGTGGTTACGTAGTTGTGGAAGCCGGCCGCGCCGCTAGTTCTTATCTTACCATGTCTGGTCAGTTCCATACATTTTTGATTTAGTATAGTCTTGGCGCAAACAGATGTCGCTACAAGTATCATCTGGCGTGAACGAGAGATAAATCTTAATAAACGTTATTAGATCACTAGCATTTGAGTTTTGTTCCACGGAAATAAATTTATAGATTAATATTCTTAAAATTTTTAATAACAAATATGTTTAACACGTATTTTAAATGTAATTAAACATTGCTGTAGTAGCGTTACTCACCACCGTCGCTGAAATTGCGCGAGTTGGCAACTAAGAAGGTGGCAACTTTCTTAGTATGGGCATTGACCCTCTGTGTGTATAATTTATTGACTCTATGTTCTTAATACTAACGATCTAGAGCTTCATAATAAGTATTACAATGGCCTCGATTCGGAGTGTACCACGACTAAACTAAACTAAATGTATTCCTGTCACTTTCTAAAATAAGATTAAGAAAAGAGACAGAAAACCAACAGCTGACTTTAGTGCTGTCAAAGTGACGTTAAATGCGCAAAATAAGATGCCATCATAATGTACGCCATCTTATTTAAGTCGTTTTTGGGCGTTTAACGTCACTTTGACAGCACTAAAGTCAGCTGTTGGTTTTCTGTCTCTTTTCTTAATCTTATTTTAGAAAGTGACAGGAATACATTTAGTTTAGTTTAGTCGTGGTACACTCCGAATCGAGGCCAATATAGGTTAAAATCAATTTTTTTTACAGAATACCCTAGGTATATTTCATCTAGCTTGAATACTATAACTTAATAATTATGCTGACGTGACAGTTTTTCTAGACTACGATCATACCTACCATCAAACTGAACCACATTTTCTGTGGCACTAACATCGAAATCGCATATAACAACGAGATAACGGACATCTGGCACATAATACCCAAAAATGTATAACCGTCCTTTTTTTTTGTATTATGGACTATGGAACACTAGAAACTAACTGCAGGCTACGAATAAGTTTCGTAGACTGCAGGCATTAGTTTATTTTATAATAATTTATTAGTTTTTATCATTTTTATATAAAAAAAACATTGTGCTTGCAACACCTCCTACCTCCTCCTACTAAACAACATTGACAGCCATGTTGGGGTTGCTGCTTTTTTATAATTTATTAATAATAAATGTTTAAATAACTCGTTAAATAAAAATAAATAATACTATCTGAGTCGTTTTTATAAAACCTCATAATTTATTAACTACACATTTGACTTCAGTCAAAACTTCTATACATTTTAAGGTATTTTTTCAAGGGAGAGCGGCGGTTGTCCTTTAAAAAGTTATGAAATAGATGATTATGGCGATGTAGGTACTATCGCGGACTTTTCCGCCTGACCACCACTAGGTTCATTTTTGCTTGCATACTAAAAAATAAAATAGTTTCCAAACAATACATTTTGGGCGAAATTATGCGATTTTTTTCTTAAGTGGTCAGAAGGAAAATTCCCCGATAGTACCGGCGCCCCTCGGCGTTCCCCTATACTCGTCGCGGCGCGGTGAACTCAGGTAGTATATTCGCTGTACTTAGTGACTTTTTTGTATGAACAATTTGCTTCACAATTTGTAGTATACTTACTATTATACTTACTACAAATTGTGAAGCAAATTGTTCATACAAAGCGCACATTTTGACTTGCTGAGTTGTCAAATCCGTCAAAAAGTCACTAAGTACAGCGAATATACTACCTGAGTTCACCGCGCCGCGACGAGTATAGGTACTATTATAAGCAAAGATCATTATCTGCATAGAGTTCTTCAAACGCCACCTTTATCGGCTTATCGCAAGAAGTCATTAACGATAAAAAGTTACTAAATAAAGCTGACCATACTACAGGGTTCACCGCGATGAGTACTATTATAAGCAAAATTCATTATCTGGATAGTACCTACCCTACAGAAAAAAATATTTTGCCAAAATTGATTATTGTGTTTTCTCGAGTTTTACAAAATAGTAGTTAATGACCTCTTGCGATAAGCCGACAAAAATACCTTTTTCGCAGAACTAATAAATAATAAAATAATTTCTAAACAGGTATAGTGGGATATACACATGCGGCCACATTTGAAGTTTACAAGGAGTAAGTACATTTTTTATTTTATCCTTTTTTTGGACACAATCCTCTTTTATCACAATTTCAAATGGGTAGTATGCAACTGTAAACGATCCCCACATAATTTCAATTTTTTACTTATCCCACCAAAAGTACTAACTGTGTACCAGATTGAGTGCACCCATCTTGTCTTGACTATTATAAAACTGTAAATTTTTGAAAAAAGAATTTAGTTTGTTTGTTTGGGTGTTTGTTTGGGTGTTTGTTTGTTCGAGTATCACGCAAAAACTACTGAACCGATTTTGATGAAACTTTTTTGTTTGGTAGCGTAACATCTGACTTAAAATCTGGTATATAATTTATGCGGACGAAGTCGCGGGTAAAAGCTCGTTTACTTATAAATCTGAAAGTACTTTACGCCGCGTAGCATAGGTCTACCAGAATCTTCTTTCTAAAAAAAATATACAGGGAGTTTGGTGCATCGTTGGCCAAATTGAATTGGTGGATAGCAGGAGGGGTCTTTGGCTATCTCGCCACGCCCCAAAAAAAAAATTCCCGCGTCATGGCTTTTTTTAGGTGAATTTTTTAGGAGTTTTCTCAATAAAGTCCGAAAGTCAGCATTTAAGCTAGAATAAAAAAAAGTTGTACGTACAGCCCCCAATTCTTTTTTTTATTTCAATGTCCAATATTGTACGGTTCTACTGAAATTAAAATAACGTTGATGCGACCTCTAGTTTTTTTTATTGACCTTAACTTTTTTTGGAAGAGGAAAAGTAAAATTTTAAACTTTACTTAACTTTTTACTCAACTTTAAATTACAATAAATAAAAAACTAAAAGCGCTCGAGTTCTTCAGATTTTTCAAACAATTCTCTAGTCTATCCCCTTTCTAACAATATGCCAGCCATGAAATCCGTCCTCTAACTTAGTTTATTTAATAATTTTGCGTGTCAGGGAGCATTCGGTCGATATAAGTTGAAATTGGATCTCCCTCTTGCGCAGTGAACTATGATTCCCATCTCTTTCTTACTGGGGTTCTAACGGATTTAGAACTTGAAATAAAAAATAAAATCTTAATAATCAAATTTTTATTTAAAAAAAATCAAATTTACAAGTTTTGCTAAACATTGCTATTAGGGAGCACATTTAGATTGAAGAAGAGATTTTTATTTTTGCATTTTTTAGTTTTGATTTTTTTTAACTGTGAATGCAGTTCTATAACAAACCAACTCAAAAACTTAAAGGTAGTCTTCTAAGAACATTTTCATTTATCTACAACGGTTAAGGTACCTATCGAACGCCCTGTCTAAAATATTCTACCCTGTATTCTCAGCCCTGATATTACTTAGCGATATGCGCTCGATGGTAAATTTGTTTCCTTTAATATCTTCATCTAAATTATAGTACTTCTATCAGTGGCCGCGAAAATATAAAACGATGCAAACTTTACACATTTGGTTTAGAATGCATCGTTCGGGCATAGTGTAATTATTATACAGTGAGCGCGCTCATCAGTCGCGGTGAGTCTATGCTCGCGCGGTGTTCGGGGGACGGGGCACCGCACCGGCAAAGTCCTGGGCCTCTACCCGCACATGTGAACATTTTCGTTCTGATTTCAACTCTATTACAATGAAGTTTCGACCGAAACGGTCGCGTCATCCGGACTTTCAAAGTTAGATAGAGTTCGAATGTGCGGGTAGAGGTCCTGTAGGGTGGGAGCGTGTCCCAGTACTACCCAGTACTACCCAGTACTGGGACACGCTCCCACCCTACAGGACCTCTACCCGCACATTCGAACTCTATCTAACTTTGAAAGTCCGGATGACGCGACCGTTTCGGTCGAAACTTCATTCACACGCTCCCCCCGGCTCTCGCTCACCGCGCACGATTGTCTTCACAAGTGGCTTGTCACAACCGTCGGTCGGGCACGCTCACTGCTCGGGCGTTCTCTTGGGTCCTCTTGTTATGTTGGAAATTATCCCGCAGATCGGTCCTAGTGGCTACTATTCAACTAGATGACCCCGAAGCGGTCCCGAAACTAACACAGATTCTTCAGGATCCAGATAATGTCTCATACAAAATCATCTGGTACACATTTGGGTACCAGGGTAAACCAGATGGGTCGGTCACTCTGCTTGCGATTGATACGTTGGGAGCAGAGGGTATCCTGATAGTCATCAATTGGGCCGAAGAAGCGTCCGGCGGGGTACTTGGACAAATCACACCAAGTCTTGGATTTCCAGGTGCCTTGATAAATGCTAACCAGGTAAATACCTAAGTATGATTTTTAAGTCGCATCTAGTAATCAGAATATTACTCAATCCGGTAGGGCCTGAATTTACTGAAACGATTCCCTTTATTTAATTGATGCTAATTTTTATAGAATTTCAACTATACTTTTCATGAGCACCTTATTTATTTTTAACGGTTTCGTAGAAACCCTAATTAAGTAGTTTCGTCTATTTTGTCTATGAGTATTGTATGCACCAATCGTCCTAGTATGCACCTCATGCTTGTTCCTAGGTATGCACCACCACAGAATATATAAGAGTATAATTTTTGCAATCCCTCCATCGCACATTATTATTTATAACCTAACCTAACCTAACCTAACCAAAAATCGTAATTACGTGATATCAGAATTTTTTTTTTTAGAATCCTTTTGGATTGAAGATAATCTCCTGAAGCTTTGAAATAAATTGATATTCTCCTGAGCGTCACAAATAACTAAGTTTGATGATATAAACCACCGTGTTCTTTTACACCCTGTCAACCCTGTGCAAGGATTCATGTTCGATTACATTTTTGTTCTTTAGCTCGTTAGAATCTCTATGTGTTGATCATCCTTTCTTTATAAAATCATCCAGGTCGCCAAAAAGGTGGGACAAGTGATTCTGTCTCTGGTGGAAGCTGGCGTCGAATTGAATCGCATCATCTTGGTGGGCCCTTGGAGCTCATCTCATAGGGGAGGTGGGCAGGGTTGTCCAGACAGGTGGACAATCTATACTAAGGTACAGTTTTAAATGTTGTCGTTCACTGACTATTCTTTATATGTTTTTTTTTTGTATATGTAGTACATTATAATTTCTCATACTTCAATGACGACCCGGTTGGTGTAAATCTCGCCGGACTGCCAAACCAGGGTCCTGGGTTCGAATCCCGGTTCGGTCATGGATGTAACATGTTTGTGTCGTTGTTTTATGGTTTCCATAATAAAAATATAGAGTAGCTACTTGGGATCATTACAATGTACCTATGTGCCTGTTGTATAGTAGTATGTAGTGCTATATGGGTTCCGTAGTCAAACAAGGAACCCTTATACTTTCGTCTATTCTGTCCTTCTGTCTGTCTGTCTGTATGCCCCACCTCAATTACTTTATAACGAACTCTGTAGCACAAGCAGTGTCGCAAAAATCAAATAAAAACCTGCAACATCCGTCAGGGCGCTGGTTTCACATCGGGTTGTTCTGCAAGAAAAAATAATTACTACTTTTTTAGAAAAGGAAGTGCCTATAAATTTTCTTAAATTGGCCAACTTTTAAAAGTACTTGCTAGGTTACCGCCATACATTTTTTATACAGAGTGTAGTCTCAAAGTTGACATCGAATTTTTTTTTTACCGCAGAAGTCTGGCAGAAAAAAGTGTTTTCTGTAAAAAGTATGGAACTAATAGTTTATTTTTGAATTGTGTCCACTGAAGAAATTATGTTATATTACGTGACAAGTATTTTCATGTTAAATTTTACAAATTTGTAGTAGCTACATCTAAAAGTTGAGCGCAGGGTGGCGATTTTTCCAATGTTAAAAAATAATATTATAATCTCGAAAACTACCGAACTTGGAATTTTTATTTTTCCCTGAACAGTTATAAACTCACATATCTCATATTTGCGGCTTGACGTTGTGTTTTTGGACATCCTGTATAATAATAATGTGAATGCCTGCTAAATTCATTTCAGAATCGTAGGGATCGAGCCTGCCAATTACGTAAATGCTTTAACGCCCCTCAAGAGTCTGGACCCCTCATGTGCTACCCTCGTGCTGGTTGTACACTCGAACCCTGGGCAGTACGCAACCGCCCGCTCGGTGGGTGATGTTGACGTATGGTTGAATTACGATACCAAACCAACACAACCCAACTGCACTCCCAGTGCTCTCGTGCCCACGCTGGATGCTAATGGTGAGTTCTAGAGGGTGTAAAAGTGCGAGTCGGGACTGGAGCAATTAGAGTTCCGTACCTACTACCAGTTTTTTAATATAGATCGTTGAGAGATGAGAAAACAATATAAATTGACACTTAGGTACTATGTATGTATGTGGTCACATACAGGGTCCTTCTTAATTATGCTGACACTTTTTTAAGTGGATGATCAGACTGAACAACTTTCTCTATTAGACTAATATCGAAATCGCGAAAAAGAAATCAGCTACATGTAGCTGCAAACCTACTCGAGCCAAATGTATGGGACAGCAGATTTTTTTTTCGTGATTTCGATATTGGTCCCATAGAGAAAGTTGTTCAGTTTGATGGTCTGATCATCCCCTTAAAAAAGTGTCAGCATATTAAGAAGGACCCTGTAGTAACAGAAAATCATTTTACACTGGTGGTAGTTTTTTGGGCACAGAAATCAAACTATCCATGTTCGTGCTAGCCTGATAATTTTCCCGAGGTCTACACGTTATTTCTAATGTTTTCATTATTTTTTTAGGGTTCCGAAGTCAACAAGGAACCCTTATAGTTTAGCCATGTCCGTCCGTCCGTCCGCGGCTTAGCTCAGAGACGCTTAGTACTAGAAAGCTGTCATTTGGCATGGGTATACATATTAATCACGCCGGCAAAGTGGTAAAATGAAATCTTGAAAAATATTTTTTTAGTTTGCCTCCCCTACACGTGAAGTGGTGATGAAATTTTTTTTTCTCGTCTGTCCCATGTTGTGGGTTATCGTTGGATACCTAGGTCTTTTAAAAATATTGGGGGTTTGGTAAAACCATTTTCAATTAAGGGATCCGTTAGCGAAATATTAAGCTGTAAAGTAAAAATTTTACTTATTTTACTTTTTTATTTTAATTTTACTTATTTTTCTTTAATTGTACCAAATTTGGCAAAATGGAACACTATTTGGAATATAAACTGGATTACTATTTTAATAACTAAAAAATCTTTCTACAGATCGTTGCAGCCACGACAGAGGAGCAATTTGCTTCTTTGAGTCTGTCAAAGAAGACAGCATCATGGCCATAGGTGCAGTTGACGGGAATGCTTGGATTGAAGGTCAAACGAATGACCAGGTCATTACAGTAACACTGGATGAACTGCCTCTTGAGTAAGCACTACTTAAGTACTGCAGTACTTTTTGTTAATTTTGGGTGAATATCCCCCGGGTATCCGTTTAGTGTGGCCAATGCAAATTTTGAGGCGGTCGTGTACGTTAGGTAGAAAAGCCATGTTTTATGTTTATATGGAAAAACACCAACGGTGGGCCATGCCCTAACCGTGCCACTCTCTCTGACCAATGGTCATACATTTTTGTTCTGTGTCTTTGCCAAAACGGCAGAAATCTGCCACAAATGGTCACACTGTATCCGGTATACGGTAATTTTTTTTTACCGAGTCGTTTCAGGGGTGGTTTAGACTATCAAACTGAACAACTTTAAGTATGGGGACAACCAAAAATCTAAAAAAAACACTGTTCCATCCATACTAAACTGCAATGCCTACTTGATATGTCTTACTTAATATGCTGACACTTTTTAAGGGGATGATCAGACCGTCAAACTGAACAACTTTCTCTATGGCACCAACATCCACATCGCGAAAAAAAACAGCTATTCCATACAAAACTGTAAACATACAGACAAAGTTATTCAGTTTGATGGTCTGATCATCCCCTTAAAAAAGTGTCAGCATATTAAGAAGGACCCTGTATATACCGGGAAATAGTATTATTAATTTCATACAGTTTGCGTTCACTGATTTCATAATTTAAGGTTAATACAGGTGCCAATGACCTTGCGTGAATGGGCGGAGCTTATTACCTCTCCCCGCACCACCCGCATCGCGCTCACGATACGTAGATACACCATAGACGTGGACATGTGCCGGCACCTTAGACACGCCACGCGCCGTATCTAATACTCCGTGGGCGTCGAGTGGCCAACATTAGCAGTGCTCGGCTAGAAATTTACCATAAACTTATATGTACGCACGGCGACACATCAAGCTACCCAAAACCAAAATAAGCTGGCTGCGCGACGTTATACATTACGATGCCTACGCGCGGCCAGCTTATTTTGGTTTTGGGTAGCTTGATGTGTCGCCGTGTGTACATCAATAATTATTCTTTCTGAGTTTTAAACTTGAAAGTTGTGTTTATTATTACATCCTACTTTAACACTTACCTTTAGTTTTATACCTCTGACTACTCCCTCAGGGAATATAGTCGTGAGCATATGCATGCATGCATTATACTTTAATCATTTTAAGTATTGCACCACACTAAACATTAATTTTGAAATTAACTTATTCATAAAAGCATAAAAAAACCCCGGACACAACATTTATAGTCTAGTAAAAATACAGTTTAAAGATTGCATTAAAGACACTGTAGTAGATACTTTTATTTTATTATAGACTTTTGTCAAAATTTCGTGGTAAATAAAGGGACTCCGAGAAATACCTTTAAATTTATATAAATGTCCAAAGGACATGCACATTTCTGAAAATTTTTCTTCGTGCAGACCCGAAAAGAGACCGTTAATTTAAGGAACATTTAGTTTGGGAGGTAGGGGACCATTGGGCAGTCGGGAGGTTTGGGCACCACCTCATAACTCGAGATTTATAGTCGATTTTTAATTTTGTTTTCTATGGCAATTTAGTTTAGTTAATTATTAATGGCCCCACTGCTCAACCAAATATCATCAGTGATTTCGTTCATTTGCCAAAGTTATATGCGATTGATGGTTTTTTGAGTGCCAAATTAAGTATTTTGTCGTGATTTTGAATAAAATAGCAAAGCAATCTGCGAGAAAGTGTATGTTTCTTTGTATACGTCTGATTATATGTTTATCAAAGATTGTATTAACCAGTACCTAGAGTTTAAAAGGTGCCTAAGCCACCCGACCATTGGGAGGTATGGGCACTTTTGACAGGGTTTGGAAATTATCTTGTAACTTTGAGACTGATTACAATTGGGTAACTGTTCTTCACAATACTTTGGGCCAAATATATGTGCCATTGCCACTTAACAATAATTTCAAATCGGTAACCTTTTTGTTAAAAAGTCCCGGGGCTACAAGTACTATACGAAGTTAACTAGAACTTTTTTTTTTTCGTTCGGTTGTGCTTGTGATTAGTAATGTCGTTCCTTACAACAATAACAAAACGGCAATCGGTATAATCTTTTGGTAATTTAAAAGTCCCCGGGCTACAGTAGGTACTAGTGTCAAAGAGATAGGAAGTACTACGTACTAGTATGCAAAATCATTAAAAAAAATTGCTAAAAAAATATTGGTTTTATTTCACACATTCCAAATTTTCATACCAACTAACCCAGTCCTCCTGTAGTAACTGTCAACCAGCAGGTAATTTTTGGATCAGAAAGAACTAAGAGCACCTTCAAATTTGCAGCAGAGTATCGCGGTATAATAAAAAATAAAATTACGTCGGCAACAGCGCCAAATTAGATTTTTTTGTGATCTAAAAATGCTTTTGGAAAACACTGTTTTGGAAAGTTACATATTATTATAGGCTTCAAACAGGGAGTAAATATTTTTGACCAGTTACATCGAAAACATTGAGAAATGTAAATATTATTTTTCAACGTAAAACTCACTACGACATGTTTTTAGGGTCCTTTTTTTTTATGTTTGATAGGTAAACATTTGACCCCAATCTCACCTGATGTTGAGTGATGATGAGGCCGAAGATGTAGCATGCTTACCTAGAAAGATGCCTATTTACTCTCGCCTTGAAGAGGCCCAGGTTGTATTGCTCAGGGAACAGGTCCGCAGGCAGGGCATTCCACTCCTTAGCCGTGCGCATTATAAAAGAAGAAGCAAACTTCTTCGTGCGAATTGCTGGTAGGTCAACGACATAAGGGTGGAAACCCAGTCTGCGTCTCTTCCCCCGCAGATGAAAGGGAGACGGTGGTATTAGATCATGTAATTCAGTCGCACACTCTCCTAAATGTATCCTATAAAAAACAGACAGACAGGCTACCTTGCGACGATGCTCAAGACTTTGTAGCTTCGCCACTGAGGTTGGATCACCTATGAGTTTCCTGGCACGCCTGTCGATTGAGTCCAGCGCGGTCAGCTGGTATTGGGCAGACCCGTCCCAGAGATGGAAGCAGTAATCCATACACGATCGGACTTGTGCTTGATAAAGTTGTAGAAGCTGTCCCGGAGTAAAGTACCGTCTGACCTTCGAGAGGACGCCCAGTTTTTTCGCTGCGGTTTTCGCCATGGACTCAATGTACCGTCCGAAATTCAGATCGGACGATATGTTAATGCCAAGGAGCTCCAGGTGATCAGCTATCGGTATGGACACATTTCGGAAAGTCGGAGTCAAAGCGAAGGGACTCCGTTTTGTGGAGAAAAGGCACGCCTGTGTTTTGCTTGCGTTGAAACTGACCCGATTAGTATCACCCCAGTCGGACACAGATTCAAGGGCCAAGTTTATTCGCTGCACCATGGCCTCTCGACAAGACTGAGTAACGTCCAATTTGACCCCTGCACCGGACAGATATCTGTCAGCAACAGTGCTGTCGTCTGCATACCCAAAGGTTCCGGGCACAAGCATGACGTTTATATGCAGCAGAAATAAAGTGGCTGACAGAACTGACCCCTGAGGAACACCGGCATTAATAGCCATTTGATCCGATGAGTATCCATCAATGACTACTCGAATGGATCGTTCTCTCAAGAAGTCAGCTATCCAGTTGCATAGCTCAATCGGAATTCCACATGATGGAAGCTTGCTTATAAGGCTTGCATGCCAGACCCTGTCAAAGGCTTTGGATATGTCAAGAGACACGGCAAGTGCCTCCCCGTATCTCTCGACAGCCTCGCTCCACAGATGAGTGGCATACACAAGAAGATCCCCCGTGGACCGTCCTGGGTGGAACCCATACTGGCGGTCACTGAGGAGATCGTTATATTCAAGGTATGCCAGGAGCCGGTTGTTAAGTACACGTTCCATAGTCTTGCAGAGTATGGAAGTGACTGATATTGGTCTATAGTTGACAGGGTCGGCACGACTGCCTTTTTTGGGCACGGGTTGCACGTTGGCAAGCTTCCATGACCTTGGGACTACCGCAGTCTTAAGTGAGAGGCGATACAGGCGTGTTAAAACAGGAGACAACTCTGGAGCACAGGTGCGTAGGACAATCGCTGGGATTCCGTCGGGTCCGCTAGCCTTGTTCACGTCTAGAGAACGCAGGATTTTAAGAACCTCTTTTTGGCGAATGTGAACTGATGCCATTGAGCATTCAGTACGAGGAATGGTAGGTGGTGTTTTATCTGAGTTCTCCAGATGCGAATTCCCGGCAAAAAGATTAGCAAATAAATTTGCTTTCTCCTCCACCGAGTGAGCTAGCGATCCGTCAGGTTTTATTAGCGGTGGCAAGGAGGGACGGCCGAAGTTTGCTTCCACCGCTTTGGCAGCCGACCAAAACGCTTTGCTGCCAGCTGGATAGGAGGCAAGCTTGGCCCCTATACGACCTATATGGTCGAACCGGGCTTTTCGCAACACCTTTTTGCAAGATTTGGCGGCTTTGTTGTAAGCTTTCTTCAGTTTTTCTGTGTTCGGAGCTTTCTGCTTTCGAGCATCAGCCCAGGACATATACACTGACTGTTTCTGCACCTCAGCACGAGAACAGTCAGCGTTGAACCATGGGCGAGCTTTGGCGCCGGTTGACACGTCAGAGTACGGAATAAAATATTCCATGCCCTGACGTATCACTTCGGCAACCGCAGTCGCAGCGCTCGACGATTCCCCTGAAGAAAAGCAGGTTTGCCGCCAAGGATAGGAAGCAAAGAAGTGTCGCATCTCGTCCCAATCTGCTGACCTGTATCGCCACACCCGTCTCTTACCACAATGGCCCTGATCAGGTGGGGAGTATACGGATACAGTTTTCACCAGACAGTGGTCAGAGGTACCTGAAGGGGCACATACCGACACAGAATATCTGTCTGGATCAGTTGTCAGCAGAAGGTCCAAACAGTAGGCCGTGTGAATGTCAACGTCAGGTATCCGTGTGGCACAATTGACCAGTTGGCTGAGATCTAGCGATAGTGCAAGTTTGCGCGCCTCTCGTCCAGCGTGATCGGTCTTCTGGTAGGGGAACAGCCATTCTTGATGGTGAGCATTAAAGTCAACCAGAAGGGTCAGTTGCGCCACAGGATACCTTAGCTGAGCCTCCTCAGCCGCCTCTCCAAGATAGTCGAACAACCTAGTTGTCTCCTGATCTCCACTGTGCGAACGGTAGACACAGGCGTAAACAATTTGTTCGACACCTGCTTCCACCAGTATCCACAATACTGAGAAAGATGGGTCTTCAAGGTTTTTGAGACGCTTGATGCAGATTTCATCGCGAGCGTACACACAGAGTCCGGCGTGCGGAACGAACCTATGCTCCAGAGAGTACCCAGGGTAGCTGAGGTACGCCGCGTCTGCCGGACATCTGATCTGCGTCTCGGTGAGAAACAGCAGTTGTGGTTTTTCAGTCTCTAGGTGGTGGTGGACTGCTACGAGATTTGAGTGCAATCCGCGGATATTTCAGAGGTGCACTTTTAAAGGGAGAACGTGCAACCGCTGTTTAACTTTCTTCCTTTTAGAACCTTTCATTGTTTTTTTCGAAGAGCGAATAGGCAGGAGGACGGTAGTTGAGCGAGAAGTCGCATCAATCGAGCCAGATAGTATACTGAAGTCTGCCACACATTAAGATAGCTGGGTTGGAGACCGCGGGGACGCCCGAACCCCCCGGGATTGCCCACCAACTTCTCCCATCCGGTCGCCAACCGGCATGGTGGAGCAACCCGGGATTTTTCGCTAGGTGGCGGGGGCAGCCTTTCACGGGTGGCTTTCCCGCTAATTGGGCCCCCTACTTCCTGCGGTCGGCCAGCGGAGCACCGTGCTTCGGATCCCGCTAGCCTCCAAAACCAGCCAGCCGGTGTAGCAGAGTTCAGCAGCCTGTGAACGGTCTTCTGACGCGACACCACTGCTCAGACCCATCCTCCGATCCGTAGTCAAACAAGGAACCCTTATACTTTCGTGCATTCTATCTGTCTGTCTGTATGCCCCGCCTCAATTACTCACTTGCACCTATTTAATCGAAATTTGGAATGAAGATAGATAACAGTAAGTAACCCAAAAACAGAAAATTTTTGTTGGCCCCTCCCATACAACGAAAGAGGGGATGGAAAAAAGTTTTTTTTACGTCGAGTGAGGCGTCGTAGGACAGGTGGAAAAAAACTCGCATAAAAAATAAATCGATACTTATAATGCTTCTGTCTCAAGATAAAATATCATGCATGCATATGCTCACGACTTTATTCCCCGAGGGGGTAGTCAGAGATATTCTGAAACTACAGGACATCCACGTTTCACTAGTAGTACCGAAACTCTGTCCAGTGTGGCGGGAAGTGAGCCCGTCGCCACTTTTAATGGACAGTAGGTACAATACATGCCTCGAAATGGAAGCATACAGGTTTCCTCACGATGGTTTCCTTCACCGAAAAGCCAGTAGTATTAGAAATCGTACATAGATTCCGAAAAACTCATTGGTACGAGTCGGCCTGGACGGGGATCGAACCATCGCCTCCTGTATGGCAGGCAAGGTTACTCGCCACTGGACCAACACGGCTTCAGTTAAAATATCATGTCTCATACAAAACTATAGTACTTACTAGACTCAAATATAAGGGACGGCAGATTTTTTTTTCTCGACGTTGGCTCCATAGTGAAAGTTGTACAGTTCGATGGTCTAAAAGCTCCTCCTTAAGTATTACTAGGGTGTTTTCTTACACCCTGTATAATCGCAAAGCGACATTTAAGTATCTTAAATTTTTTTTTCATTCATCTTGTGGTCACTAAATGGTGTCGATTACGGTTTAAAAGTCAAATCCATAATTACTTCCCACTCCTCCATACGAAATATAGTAAATTGTCTGGCCTACTACCCGTATGCGGCGTACGACGCGACGTTTCTTTGTCGTGTTACTTCTAGTACGTAACGTAGTACATAATAAAATAATTCAATGTTCCCACGTTGAAAAATTATGTTGCTGTAAAAAAAATATATAAGTCCTACCTACAAATTTTATTTCATAAATTCCTATTATAATTGTCATGGCAAATGAAGCATCAATTATCACAGTCATCCTTTAGTAATTTTTGAATTAAAAAGCGGATAAATCTATGGATTGTTGATCTTTGTTGTATGGAATAGGTTGCATTCATTGCACTTTGGGTTACAATTTAGAATATTAATATAATAGAACCTGAAAAACACATATTCATAATGATTCCCAATTTATTACGTTATTTTGAGTATAGATACTTAGGTATTTAATATTTTGTAAAAAAAAATTATTACCTCAAAACTAAATTATTTACTGTTTATTTGTACAAAATCTACCTTAAATTAACGGTCGTTTCGGGTCTGCAGGAAGTAACATCTTCAGAAATGTGAATGTCCTTTCGACATTTATATCAATTTTAAGGTATTTCTCAGTGTCCCTTTATTTACCACGAAATCTCGACAAAAGTCTATAATGAAATAAAAGTACCTACTACAGTGTCTTTAATGCAATCTTAAAACCGTATTTTTACTAGACTATAAATGTTGTGACCCGGATATATTATAGTACCTATACTATAGGTACTATAATATATCTGGGTATAATATCATAGGTCCTATAGATTAATGGTCCAGTGGCGAGTAACCTTGCCTGTCGTGCAGGAGGCGATGGTTCGATCCCCGTCCAGGCCAACTCGTACCAATGAGTTTTTCGGAATTTATGTACGATTTGTAACACCACTGGCTTTTCGGTGAAGGAAAACATCGTGAGGAAACCTGCATGCTTCAATTTCGAGGCATGTATCCTACTGTCCATTACAAGTGGCGACGGGCTCACTCCCCGTCACACTGGACAGAGTTTCGGTACTACTAGTGAAACGTGGATGTTCTGAAGTTTCAGAATATCTGTGACTACCCGCTCGGGGAATATAGTCGTGAGCATATGCGTATACCCACAGATTATTCTATTATGTTTTTTAATAAAAAGTGTTGTAAAAAATTGATTAAAAATGGGTACCTACAAAGATTCTTATATTTACGAAGCAAAAGATAACAGAAGTGAAACCCTCATATTTTGCAAACGAAAGTCCCTCGGACCGCTCTGTATATTCTTTTTCTATATTTCAAACAAAATAATTAAAATTTCGAAATATAATTTTGTCTCGACGAAGTACAGGTCTGTTTAGCAAGAGGCCTCGCCCCGCTCTGACTATATGGACGAGAGCGGGGGTGCCGGTATGAATACGACAGGAATTTAGCAGTAATTTTTGAAATTTGATATAAATTTTTATCAATTTCGAAAAAGTAAGAAAACCACATCATTCTATATTGTATTTTGAAGAATATTGTAAATTTTCATTTACTTCCGATCAAAAATGTAAGAGTAAAATGGTTACAACTGGACAAAAAAGGGGTGACTTTAGATTCACTTTTCTTCGGTTTTATTCATTAAAATCGATTTCTAGAAAAACCACATCACTTCTCATATTGTCTAGACTGTTCAGTTCTTTTTTCAGCTTAAAAAATGCCATAGTTAATGAATAAAATGGTTACAAAGCTACCCAATTTTACCGTAAAACTGGGAGTAGCCGCCTTAAAAGTGTACAGTGTCGCGTGAGCGTGACGTGAGCATGCTAGAATTTTCGTTTTCCGGCCGCCTCGCGACAAATCTGTGTGCCTCTTTACCTCGCTCAGTAGCACGCAATCTGAAAGAGAGCTAAGACAAACCTATGTCGCGTGACCATACGTGGGACGGTCTAGCACTCTAGCATATTTTTATACAGGGTGTTAGGGTGAACAGTTGCATTACTTTAAGGGTCGGTTGTACCCATGATACTGAACAACTTTCCCTAAGAAACCTATAGGAAACTGCCAAAAAAATGTTTGGATCTCCATACTAAATACAATCTGCTGATCGAACATTTGTATGAAAAGTCGAAGAAAAAACTGGGAATTTCCTATAGGTTTCTCAGGGAAAGTTGTTCAGTATCATGGGTACAATAACTCCTTAAATTAGAGCAAATGTTTACCCTAACAAACTGTATATACAAAAATTAACATGTTTTTTTTTTATCAGGTCAGTCGGCAATTTCTACTGCTCAACCAACGGGGAATCTCCATTCGGTAAAGGAACGGCCGGTCTTGAACCTAATTAATACATCCACTAGTCATCAAAAGGGCACAGATATAATAATACTATACTAGCACAGACTAGCGTTAATACTAGTATCAAGGGGAAGAACGAATTCTTTTCGTACTATAATTTTCTGATGTCATGTCATGTTCATATTATTATATTTTTACCATTTTATTTATTTTTCGTATTGTAATTACAAAAACCAGTTAGGTACATAGATTGGTTAATACTAGTATCAAGGGGAAGAATGAATTCTTTTCGTACTATAATTTTCTGATGTCATGTCATGTTCATATTATATTTTTTCCATTTTATTTATTTTTCGTGTTGTAATTAGTAATTACAAAAACCAGTTACATACATTGGTTTGATTCATTTATTGTAGGTACTTATTTTTTGTGTATAATAAAATATTGTGTCCTATTAAAAAGTTTTATTTCTGTACCAGCCTGCGAAAGATGTTTTGCGTTCATTAATATTTAATACTACTTAGCTGTAGCATGCGTTGCAATGCTCCTTTTTTTCCCGACACTAGCTTGGCCCTTTTCTCCTAAAACCTATATTCGGACCATAAATAACATTTAAAAATAAAACCGGTCAAGTGCGAGTCGGGCTACTCGCGCACCGATGGTGTCGTACCACACCACCACAGAACACAACATTATTAAATTAGAAAAAAAAAACTTTATTTGTCCGGGACCTTTAGCGCAAGACTGACTCACACTTGGCCGGTTTTAGTATTTGTTGTTATTCTGTAGAGTTTGTTCTATAATCACACTAAGTTTGACGCTTTAATGTATTACCGTTTTTACGATAGAGCGTGAAGAAAAAACGTTGATAAAAACTAGTTTCTTGTTGAGAACCCCCCTTAATTTTTAACTTTTTGACATTTTTATTATTTGTTAACAAACTCGCCGTAATAACGCATAATCTGAGAAAATTTCAACTTTTAGCTATAACGGTTCAAAAGTTACAGCCCTAAATAGGTAGGACAGACGGACGGACAGATGTACGGACGGACGGACGGACAACGTAAGCTTAGTAATAGGGTCCCGTTTTCACCCTTTGGGTACGGAATCCTAAAAAATTGCCAAATCTGCCCAGCCGTTCTCAAATGATGCGCGAACCAACCAACACCATTTCAATTTAACAATTTACTTACACCTATACTTAGATATAAAATACCCAGATAAAACAAGGCAAGGTAAATTAATTTAACCTTTGTTAACTCTATAACAAATTCAACAAATCGCGCTCCAAGCAAATAGACAATAGAATTTCAATGTTTGAAAAGTTATCATTACTTACCTCTACACACTCTTTTTCCTTTGTTATTTTTATTTTCATTTTTCTACCGTGCTTATCAAGCGTAGACAATAGACTCTACAGTATGTCGATTCTATAAAACGTACACTCAAATCCGAATCTCGCATCAGAAACTCATCTCACTTCGCTTCTGATGATACGCGAGTTTGATTTCGCATTCTGTAAACAAAAACAACCACTTGCGAAGCGAAGTGACCAACGAAATGAGATTCGACGCGCTAGTGCTTGACACCTTGTAGAATTTATCAACTAACATAATCGATCTTAATTCTTTTAGCTTATTTAATGAAATACTGCTATGGATCTTGCAGATTAATGTTTATTTTGACTAAATGGATCTTAGTCTAGATAATTTATGGTATAAATCTACCTACAGCCGTAAAACTAAATATTTTAATAAGAGGTGGCAAAATGCGCTCGTATCCAATCCGAGAAAAAAAGGTGAGACGTAACGCGGTTAAAGTAAACAAACCTTGAGTGAACAAAACAAAGAGCTTTTTGTTTTGTGACATGTGTAATGGAGTTAATATAGAATATAGTGGTCTTTTTCAGTGGTATACTATTCATTCATCAGCTATCACAATTTATGGTTGAGCTGAAGTTGAAGTGGAAGTATCTAAAGGGGCCCATTCACAGTAGTCCGTCTTGCAGTCCTACACCTATATTGGATCGTGAATGGTGTTGTAGTCCTACAAGGCGTCCGATGACCTTGTGTAGGATGCGTCTCGAGTCCTGCAAATCCTACAAGCTCCGCCCACCGCTTGTAGTCCTACGTGTAGGATTGTCAATGGCTTGCTGTCCTACGTCAAAGAAAATATACACTACCGCGAAAAGAAGCGACACTCATGCATGTGTGCTCGTAAAACCGCTCGCGGCTATGTGTGCGGGTCGGGCGAGCGAGGGGGGGTGCGCAGTATGCGAGCGGGTGGGAAAACAGGTCATTGACCGCTTGAATTATATGGTTGCTCTTGCTCGCACGACTGCACGACTCGGCCGTTGAAATAGGTAAATATTTTCTTTGATTCTGCGAGCGAAGCGTGCGACGCCGACCAATATGTTATATTTTAGTTTTAGGATAATTATGTTCAGTTTGCTTTGTAACTGATTTATAATACCGAACATAAATAATATAATGACACAGGCTTAGATTAAAAACTGTTTACTATATCTATGGACACAGGTTAGTTCAGGGCAGGTTCAGGGTTAGTTTAATTCCAAAGCACAGCACAAAAGAGTAGGTATACAATTAGAAGGAGTAGGTACTTAAAGAGGTAGTTACTTTTCTCAAATAAATAAATGAGAAAATTATATCGTAATTTGCAAGTATACGTAGCAAAACATTTTTTTCATTCAATACTATTGTAATACATAGTTACAAGAACGATTTTAATTATTCATTTTATCGTAAGTGACAAGGTATTCATTTTATCGTAAGTGACAAGGCGTGTATGACCGACGCTCAACTTACGATAAATTAAATATTCAACAATTTCATTGTAACCGACAAGTACTGACATGTACAAATGAACATGTTTTGCAACTTACGATAAAATTTTCTCAATTTAATAAAATCGTAAATATCTGTGCCTTAGCCGTCTGTGTAAAAATATGGATATCATAATCTAGAGATTACTTGAATAAACCATATTTGTCACTTACGAGGAACTTAGTTCTTACCCAGGAACTGTTTGTGTGAAGTTAAAAAGGACATTAAAAAAAATATACCTATAGCTTTTTGTTGTTAGTATAATCATAATCAGTGCTCCGTCACTCTTGTTTGACAGCTGCGAAAAGTACCTACAGCGTCGGCGCCAATTAGGTTTGTCAAAATATTTTTGGGAGGCCTAAATCGAAAACTATTTCGAGATAATTGTCTCAATAATTGTCGCGGGATATTACAATTTCTTGGTTGACATTCCACATATCCGCACCAAGCGCCTTTCTGAATCTTTTTTACCCGACTGCGCCAGAAGGAGGGTTATGTTTTTCGAGCGTATGTATGTATGTTTGTCTATTTTTTTGTCTATTTCATAGGACTAAAAAGTATGAAATAAACCAAATTATTACGAAAAACAAAAAAACCCGACTGCATAAAAAAACTGTTAGCTGAAAAGAGAAAAACAAGCTCTATAATCACTAATCAGCTATAACAACATTCATTAAATATAATTTGAATGTTATTAGGTAGGTATTGCAGGCGAGGACAAACCAAAGGAAGGTACCTAGGTATGTATTATACTTAATTCATCTTTGTCCCCGTTTGCGATACCAACCTAATAACATTCAAATTATATTTTACTTAATGTTGTTATAGCTGATTAGTGATTATAGAGCTTGTTTTTCTCTTTTCAGTTAACAGTTTTTTTATGCAGTCGGGTTTTTTTTTTTCATAATTTATAATGCGCACAGACAAGAAGTGGAATGCCTTGCCTGTGTCAGTATTTCCGAGCACTTACAACCCGAATTCCTTTAAAGTACGAGTGAATAGGCATCTTTTGGGTAAGTTCGCTACATCTTCGACCCCATCTTTGTCTTGAGGACTGGCTTGAGGTCAAGAGCAAACCAATCAGTAATAAAAAAGAAAAATATTTTCTATGTTAGAAATTTCAAAATGAAAAGATTACAGATATTTTTAATAAAATAAAGTCGTTTTTCGGTCCGACTAGTGACGTCATTCGTTGGACCTGTAAACTTCTAGGTAAAATAAAAATCAACTTAAAATAACTGGCCATTGAGAAAAAAATATAATTATATTCAATGATTCAATATGTCAGAATTTGACATTTGATGTTGCCGTTTCTGTTTCCAGTTGTAAATAAGTAAATTTAAAAATGACGTACTTTACCTATATTTAATGACGATTTTACAAATGACTAAATACGAGTTATAAATTCTTTGCGACATCAATATGTATTAAATTCAACCTGATTATATTAGTATCCAAATTATTGTCAAATTTTAAGGCATTATTCTAAACCTAGAAATCGATGAATGTAACACACAAACTATTTATTTTATTTTGAAACAATCGAATGAAAATTAATTACTTTAAATTTTAATGAATTGGAATTTACATACTACATGTTTATTCTAATCGTAACTTCTTACTCATTACTTAAAATTAAAATACATTTATCCCTTACGATGTGATTTTAACGTTTTATCGTGTCGCTTGTAAGAAACAATATTTTTGTAGGAATACCTACTCGATTCAAACGTAAGAGACAGCAGATTTTTTTTTATATAATTTATTTCATAATTCTGTCTTCAGCGATTAAGGCTGTGAGCTATTTGTCGGTCAGTCAGCGGAACTGTTTTATAAGTATAGATGAATAAACAACTAAACGCAAAAGACAGCAATAAAATTTTATTTTGAGTGACAAATTCAGCGGGCAAAGCTCAGCTTACGATCTTCCTAAAAACGCTCGATAGAAGCGATGAATATGTTCCATACCTTCTATTGATTTTAATGTAAGTGCCTAAGCGTACAGTGAATTTGTTTAATCAGAGAAAAAAAATCGGAGTTCAGTGGTATTTTCAGGGGACTTACGACAAAATGTCCCTTACGACATTTGAAACGCAACTTGAGAGTTGTGCGCGTCGTATGCTGAATTTGTCGCTTACGATAAAAACATCAACAGTGGAAATTGAAAATGTCGTAAGGGACATTTTGTCGTAAGTCCCCTGAAAATACCACTGAACTTCGAATTTTTTTCTCTATCGATCTGTATTAAATCATGTTTTGATATCCCTTAAAATGAATGAGATACGAGGCCCATCATTTTGTAGTAAGTTAAACTTTATGGCGCTGTCCTATTGCCATCGCACGCGCGATGGTGCGATGCGATCTCATCGCGCGATGAAACCGATCGCGCGATCAAAAAACGTGTGTCCTAATTTGGTGCGATGCGATCGATGCGATCGATCACCCTCCCTTGCTTCGTGTACCTGCACTCAGCGGGACCCCGTGTCCTAGAACGATGCGAGTATGTATGGGATTTAGTTCCAAATTTGTTCTATCGAATTCAATTAGAAATAAAAAAAAATCCGTCAAAATGGAAGAATTAGATCCAGAGCCACCAACGGTCTAGGGCCTAAACGTATTATAATTATAGGAAAGCTGGATTCAGTCTAGCTCGAAAATAGACGCCAAAGTACATCATTTAGCCTCGGTCTTATGACTCAAAGCGGTCACTGATTTTTTTTACAGCGGTAAGACAATCGCGAAAAAATGGGGTCTGGGCCTAAATATATAGGATACGAACTGGACGCATTTTAAGAAAGAGCCCTCTTAGGAGAACACCACAGCAGATTTAGTTATTCTCAAATCGGTCACCGTTCAAAATCAGACTGGGGTTGAAAATAAAAAAAAATAGG
Source organism: Agonopterix subpropinquella (assembly GCA_922987775.1). NCBI lineage: Eukaryota > Metazoa > Arthropoda > Insecta > Lepidoptera > Depressariidae > Agonopterix > Agonopterix subpropinquella. The sequence goes on along the minus strand of OV277703.1, from coordinate 19,006,515 downwards.
TCTTAGGCTTAAACATATAGGAAATGTGAAACCAACTTGGATCGAAAGAACACACTTTACCCATCACGAAAAACCCGGTCTTACATGGCGGATCGGTCACTGTTCCAGAATCAGACCACTTTTATAATATAACAAAAATGACAGATATCTCGACAATGGTAAGTGATAGAAAAAAATTTGTTATGAACAAAATTGTTGGAAATTTAATGGTCTTCACGCTTGTATAAACTTTGTTTACAATCCTATGCATAGGAGACGAGATATTTGTAAAAACTGAATAATTAAAATAGTAACAGACAGATATATCGACAACGGTTGATGATAGGAAAAGTTTTTGAAAAATAAAATTGTAGATAATGTTATGTTCTACAAGTTTACAACTTTGTTCACGATTTGAAGCATACGAAAAGAGATATTTGCAAAACCGAATAAATTAAAATAGTAATAGACAGATATCTCGACAACGGTTCATGATAAAAAAAGTTTCTTTTTGATACAACTATAGACAATGTTATGTTCTACATGTTTTGTTTTAACTTTGTTCACGATTTGATGCATACGAAAAGAGATATTTGCAAAAACGAATTAATTAAAATAGTAATAGACAGATATCTCGAAAATTGTTGATCATAGGAAAAGTTTGTTAAGCATAAAATTGTAAATAATGTTATGTTCTACAAATTTTGTAATAACTTTATTCACGATTTGAAGCATACGAAAAGAGATATTTGCAAAAAATAATTAATTAAAATAGTAATAGACAGATATCTCGAAAACGGTTCTTGATAGAAAAAGTTTGTCTGAAAAACAATTGTAGACAATATTATGTTTTACAAGTTTTGTAATAACTTTGGTCACGATTTGAAGCATACAAAAAGAGAAATTTGCAAAAACGAATAAATTAAAATAGTAATAGACAGATATCTAGAAAATTGTTGATGATAGAAAAAGTTTCTTAAAAATACAATTATAGACAATGTTATGTTCTACATGTATTGTTCTAACTTTGTTCACGATTTGATGCATACGATAAGAGATATTTGCAAAAACGAATTAATTAAAATAGTAATAGACAGATATCTCGAAAATTGTTGATGATAGGAATAGTTTGTGTAGCATACAATTCTAGATAATGTTATGTACTACAAGTTTTGTCATAATTTTGTTCACGATTTGATGCATACGAAACGAGATATTTGCAAAAAATTATTAATTAAAATAGTAATAGACAGATATCTCGAAAACGGTTCTTGATAGAAAAAGTTAATCAGAAAAACAATTGTAGACAATATTATGTTTTACAAGTTTTGTAATAACTTTGTTCACGATTTGAAGCATACGAAAAGAGAAATTTGCAAAAACGAATAAATTAAAATAGTAATAGACAGATATCTCGAAAATTGTTGATGATAGGAATAGTTTGTGTAGAATACAATTCTAGATAATGTTATGTACTACAAGTTTTGTCATAATTTTGTTCACGATTTGATGCATACGAAACGAGATATTTGCAAAAACGAATTAATTAAAATAGTAATAGACAGATATCTCGACAACGGTTGATGATAGAAAAAGTTTCTTTTTGATACAATTATAGATAATGTTATGTTCTACATGTTTTGTTTTAACTTTGTTCACGATTTGATGCATACGAAAAGAGATATTTGCAAAAACGAATTAATTAAAATAGTAATAGACAGATATCTCGAAAATTGTTGATCATAGGAAAAGTTTGTGTAGCATACAATTCTAGATAATGTTATGTACTACAAGTTTTGTAATAACTTTATTCACGATTTCAAGCATACGAAAAGAGATATTTGCAAAAACGAATAAATTAAAATAGTAATAGACAGATATCTCGAAAATTGTTGATGATAGAAAAAGTTTCTTAAAAATACAATTATAGACAATGTTATGTTCTACAAGTTTTATTCTAACTTTGTTCACGATTTGATGCATACGAAAAGAGATATTTGCAAAAACGAATTAATTAAATAGTAATAGACAGATATCTCGAAAATTGTTGATGATAGGAAAAGGTTGTGTAGCATAGAATTGTAGATAAAGTTATGTACTACAAGTTTTGTTATAACTTTGTTCACGATTTGATGCATACGAAACGAGATATTTGCAAAAAATTATTAATTAAAATAGTAATAGACAGATATCTCGAAAACGGTTCATGATAGAAAAAGTTTGTCTGAAAAACAATTGTAGACAATATTATGTTTTACAAGTTTTGTTCTAACTTTGTTCACGATTTGATACATACGAAAAGAGATATTTGCAAAAACGAATTAATTAAATAGTAATAGACAGATATCTCGAAAATTGTTGATGATAGGAAAAGTTTGTGTAGCATACAATTGTAGATAATGTTATGTACTACAGGTTTTGTTATAACTTTATTCACGATTTGATGCATACGAAATGAGATATTTGCAAAAACGAATTAATTAAAATAGTAATAGACAGATATCTCGACAACGGTTGATGATAGAAAAAGTTTCTCAAAGATACAATTGTAGACAATGTTATGTTCTAGAAGTTTTGTAATAACTTTATTCACGATTTGATGCATACGAAACGAGATATTTGCAAAAAATTATTAATTAAAATAGTAATAGACAGATATCTCGACAACGGTTGATGATAGAAAAAGTTTGTCCATGATACAATTGTAGACAATGTTATGTTCTTACTTGTACAACAGTGCTTGATTATTTTAATAAAACAACTTGAGTTTAATTATTAAGGCCAAAGGTTTTATTTCTCACCTTTATCAAACTTCGATAAAACAAAATATTAATTTTCTTATAGATTCGAACGTAAAAGTCAAACTGAAATATTATTTTTTAACTTTTTTACTTTGAAGTCGGTTTTCATTTTTTGTTGTTGTTGAAACTCGAATTCTAGTCGTAAAGACCAAAAAAAATCTTTGCCTATGTTATTCTCCCATTTTGACGGAACACATTTTATTTCTAATTGGATTCGATAGAACAAATTCTAATCAAATTAAAGATTGAAAAATTAAGTCTCGAGCCGGACTTGAACCCGCACCCTTCCAAACCGGGGAAGTGCGTTATCCAAAGGCTGTAATATGTTTGAAATCAATAATATTTGAAATTAGAAGAAATTCTATAGAACAAGTTCTAGGACACGGGGTCCCGCTGAGTGTAGGTACACCCTTGCCTCGTCGCGCTCCTCGATCGCGCGATCGAAATTAGGACAGTCAATACTGATTCCTATGTTTGATCGCACGATCGCACGATCGTGCGTCGAAAATAGAACAATTCGAACGCATCGCATGATCGCGCGATCGAAATTAGGACAGTCAATACTGATTCCTATGTTTGATCGCACGATCGCACGATCATTTTCATCGGACGGACGCATGATCGCGCGTGCGATGGCAATAGGACAGCGCCTATGTCGTATAAGCAAGGAAAATTTCAACCTTCTTGCATATAAGTAAAAGTTTAGGTTCAAGCTCTAATGTAATTTTTTGAAACGTCTTAAGTCTTTATAGTTACCAGCTGTAATACACAAACTAATTAGAAAGAACTACCTGTAATACGTTGTAAGTAACCCACCTACAAAATAATTATATTCTTTACAACATAAATTCTGTTAAAAAAATTTTAAACTTGAAATGAGTATTATTAACAATTCTAATTACTTAGTGTCATCCCCAGAGTAATTAGTACCTATGTCTTTTATTATTTCCTTGCACCAGTGTAAATAAGGTTGTCTGGAAGAAATCGCTTTTTAGCGATAAGACCACCTTATTTGTAATTCTATATCTTTATTCAAATGTATATTCTGTTTTTTTCTGTTTCTGTTGTCTTGTTGTGTGTTGTCTCTGACTACCCCCTCGGGGAATATAGTCGTGAGCATATGCTTATGCTTATATTCTGTTTTGGTGTGCAATAAAGTATAATTGAATTGAATTGAATTGAATATTCGTTTTCCGCAAGTATCAACCCTATAGGTCACCGACGCGGGGGCTCACACGTACGAGGAGTGTCGTGGCTGTGCCTACGTGCCATCCTGCAAGCAGGAGCGTGAATTGGAATGCAGGACTGCAGATCGCCATTTTGTTTGTTTATTTACAATGGACAACGCCGGTTTAGTTGATTGTATTGACGTTTAAAAAGAAAAGAGGTGTTTATGGGATCAGAAATCAAGAAATTATCACGGACTTCGTGGAAATTATAGCAACAAACAATTGCGAAATGCGGCATTGCAACAATTATTAACAATAGTACTAAAAACACGAAACAGTAATGATGTTGGATGGCTTGCAGGACAGTGTGTGGGCTCGTAGTCCTGCACGTCGGACTGCTTGGTAGGATAGTGAATGGGGCCGACGGACGGCTGTGTGTGGGCACATCCTGCATTGTAGTCCTACATGTAGGACTACTGTGAATGGGCCCCTTTACAACCATAGGTAGGTATATAAGCTTGCAGCTGAAGTTAACATTTAAAGGGGATCAAGACACAAGTGACGTGGTGTATCATGTAAAAAGTAGATAATAATTTGAAAAAAAAAAACATTATTATTTACTTACTTGTTTCATGAGTAGCCATTCTGATCATTTTTTCTTTAGTTAGATAGGTACCTACATCTTCATTTTATTTAGTAACCCATAATTTAAAGTTGTTGATGTTTTGATTGTGTGACTAAGATTTAAATGAAAATGAAAACTTTCAGGAAAATTATTTATTTCAGCAGCTTTCATTTTACTAATATTATATTTTATCAGGCAATGAAATAAAGCTATGTTTTATGCCTTACATTGTTTGTGATACCATTATAATTATAATGCTACCCCTACCTAATTATTTTATACATACACATACATACAGGGTGGTCAGAAACATTAATTATTTTATACCTATTTACAAATATTTTAAGTAAAACATAATACTATATACATAATATTACATAATATTTTGATTTTCATTATAATGTGTTACAATCTAAATTATTTCTCTATTAATAAATTATTTTCACTTCTCGTTTATTTGTGTTTATAACTTGCATATTTTCGATTCGATGCCTTTGTGGTAATGGTACCGTTATAATCTTCATTCATCTGCTTGCCTTTCCATTTCACGTAAAGTTCTGAAATGAGAAATTATCCAGTAAATACATGACAACATCACACATTACATCACACCTCACTAACTAGGTAGGTATTTCCATCATCTTAGGTTAAATTAAGATACAATTAGATTAAATACGGGGCATTAATAAAACCTATAAATTACCTGTTATCCTTGTCTAAATCTTATGAGTAGGACGTTCAGCTAAAGGGTTTTGTAAGATATTGATTGTTTAAACCAACCCTCTTTCTCTTTTCTTATAGCATTTAGGTACCACGAGGTAATATGCACAGTGTGTTTCATCTGGAACATAAAAAAGAAATTAGTTACCTAATTATACACACGCTTAGAACATGGTCAGTAACTTTGTCGAAGCTAGCTACAAACAAACCTTTATACCTAATTGTATAGCAGCTGCAGCTTTATTTTGGAGATAGAATAAGAAAAACATTGCAAATAAAATATTATTATTTAGATGTGGATATATTTAAAGCTAAACATCACACGGGCAAAGTATAGATAGATGTAACTAAATATGTTTTTAGTACTAAATATTGTACACAAATCTGGCACAACGGATTTTGAATTGTGAGTCTTCAGACTTGCGAGGAAATAATTAAGGGAATAATCTGGCATTTTTAAATATCCCGAATAATCTAATCACAAACACTTTACACAAAATTACTTAACTTACCTTTTTGCGAGTAGTTTGCACTCTTAACTGAATGTTGAATTTAAGTAAGTAAGTATCGATCCTTGCAATAATTTTTCTGTTAGGTACGCACATATTATTATCTCTGCATGATAGGTCTGGATGATAGGTGATTGATATTTTATAGATAGTTCATTGGTTCCTTTGGTCACGGCAAATCGACGCACTTTGTAAATTACCACTAGCAAAATAATGTTTTGAGTAAGAAAAAAGTGCCATCTTCAACAATTAGGCCCTTAAAAAATTATCACAAATCAAATACGACTGATAATTTTGATATTATTTACAGTTTTTTAGAACTCGTTCACGTTAACACTGGCAATGGACTAACTTTTTATTTGACATTTGTTTTCGAATGTCGAGTGCGAAGTGTGAGCGGAATTTTGCTTACAGAATGCCACTTGAGACGTCAAACCATACAAACAAACGATAAAGACTCGATTACACTAGTTTAACTCGCCGCCACACCCGCAATGGTGGCGCTGGCATAGAATTCGTTTAATGAGTCATTTTACAGAATGCCAATTTGCAAACTCACTGCGGATTCAGATTCGAGTTGTACAAATACACCTTACAGAATAGCACTGAATATCGTTGTTATCAAGACTGCATTATGTTTCCGGGAACCTTGTGACGAACTCTGTAATAACACTTTGATCCTTCTTGTAATTCAACTCAATTCATTTCGTTCATTCGGAAAAGGTAGAAATGGTAAGAAAGACTTGGAAGAACATGAAAGACATGATGAACAAGAAATGGTAAGAAGAAGAAAAAGATGTGGATCACAGAGGAAGAAAGTATAGAGTGAACATCGCGTTTCGTGACGTTGTCCCATTCAACTGCGGCGATATAGTTCTCTGGCATTTAGTCGCTCTCTCACTGCGGTCACGTGTAGCAGTTACAATGAAAAAAAAATTATCTGCATAAAAAATTCCGTGGTGTGTAGGTCTAGGTACTGAGATACTGCACAAACAATTCAAGAAATGTAAGCAAATGTAAAGGAATAACTTTTCATAGGTAAGCAAGATGAATTAATTTTTTGGTGCTCTTTTGATTCGGTCACTTTTGAGCGCAGTCCTACGTCCAGTAGTTGTTAAGTCAATACTATCATATAGAAATTATAGGTTTATATTTAAACTATATACCTACCTCTGGTTTTCAATCAACTTTCTTCTCACATTTACAGAATTCCTTGGCGACCGGTAGCAACATATTACCTTAATACCATCATCATCATTTATCATAAAGTGAATCTAAGCGAAACCGCGAGAAAAAGTAGGTAGGTAACTAGGTAGTTAGGTAGATACCATTTAGGTACCCTACTTCTACCTAATAAGTAAATCATAGACAATGGAATAAAATATTTAGCCTACAGGAAAAAAAACACTTATATTGTTAAGAGCAATGTTAAGAGGCACTTGATCGGTTATGTCCGCGGCCTTACTTCTTATGACCCCTCCAACCTTGCTGAACCCAATACACTGCTCAAATAATTATACAAATTGTTACAAAAACGCTCGAGTTGCCCCTCGATAGTTGTCTGACTTGAGCGTTAGTTTTTAGGGTTCCGAAGTCAACAAGGAACCATTAGAGTTTCGCCATGTCCGTCCGTCTGTCTGTCCGCAGCTTAGCTCAGAGACGGTTAGTACTACAGGGTGAAATTGATATCATTAGCATCCTTTTAAACTAAGAGTCTACCCATCAAACTGAACAACTTTAACTATGGGAGCAAACCAATCTTAACACGTTGTATATAATAACGAAATTAAAAGGAAAACAGCTACCATACCGCTAACGCTAAGTAGGCTTTACAAGTTTACGAGTAATAGTCGACCAACTTATAAAAATGTACATATTAAAAGAGACTTTATTAGCCGTTATACCGTAGTATTAAACAAAATGCCCCCTTCTAAGTCCATAATATGATGTGATTCTGACGGGCAACTACGGAACCCTACCCTGCGCGTGGCGGACACGCACTTGGCCGGGTTTATTGAAATTTTTTACTACTATTAATTTTGTGGAGTAGAAAATTAGAAAAAACATGACACGTAAAGAATGATCGTCATCAACTAAATTAGGTACATATCTTTATAAATAATATAATGGGTTTTCTTAGTTAAAAATATAACGTGTTGTTAAAATTACTTAGGTAAATAAAATTATGATAACATTCTATTTCCTACGGGTTCGGGGTAGCGTTGCCAGACATCCCGTATTTCCCGGGACGTCCCGTATTTCAGGCATAATTTTAAACGTCCCGCGCCGGGACAGACTGTCCCGTATTTTACTCGACGGCTAGCTGCGCTGCGCGCGCACGAGAGCATGAGGGATAGACCGATAGACCGACCAAATTATTAAAAAAGCCTGGAAATTGCAACATCTTTTGATTGCAAAAGCATGGGTGCTATTGAAAAGTGGAAGAAAATAATGGATTTTCCAGAAATGAAATCCCTAATATTTTTCTAATTATATCGTTTGTCTTTAGTATCCCTAGTTCCAACTGCTCTGTAGAGAGGATTTTTTCGCAGATGGCATTAAAATGGACTAATGTACGCAACAAATGTACTCCGGATTTGATAAAGAGTGAATTAATTACAGTTTTCAACTATGATTGTAGCGACATTGAATTTTACAAATATGTAAAATCAAACAAAGATAATAAGTAAAAAATATCACGATCTTCTTTTAAATATAACTATTAACTAGCAATAAAAACAACGTAAATATAAAATAAAATGTTTTTATGAGTCCCGGGGAAAAATTTAAAATCCCGTATTTTTTGCGAAAATGGATATTATTAAAAAAAGGATAAAAATAAATCTGGCAACCCTAAGAAGAACCCTAACCCGAAGTTCGGGACACGGTGACAATTTAGGGTACATTGCTGAGAATGTTAGGCTTTGTTTAGCGTTTAGCGTCATGTATGTAAGTATATAACCACTAACCAGCAATAAACGCTGAATTGTAAATTACAATTATCACGTTAATTAAATAGGACCTCATCATCATAATCATCATATCAGCCGATAGACGTCCAATGCTGGATATAGGCCTCCCCCAAAATGGGGAGATTTGCCATAATCACCACGCTTGGCAGGCGGGGTGGCGATCGCAGTTTAATTGAATGTGTGTACTCAGAGGATGCTGCTGCCCATCCTCCGGTCGATCCCTTAGTCGCCTTTTACGACACCCACGGGACGAAATGGGGCCTAGTGTGGTAAACACAAAACCTGAAAACCATTTGTATGGCTATTGAAAATTTTTTTTGGCATTTCACTTTTATTCTTTCTTATACTTAACTACTTACCTAAATATTTGTGTTGTAGCTGCGATTTTTTTGTTAAATTTTAAAGGTCAGTCATCAATTCTGTTCAATAGGTTTTAAGTTTTTTGTTAATATTATTATAGTCTTCTCATTATCTTATCATTATTAAGTAGGTATGATTACACATACTTATTTATATTTAACTAAAAAAAATTCCTACTTAATTTTATTAAGGTACAAACTATCCTAACCTACTTACTGCATAAATTAAATAAATCAGCAAAAAATACAAAGTATTCCCATCTGCAATCGTACCTACACTACAGACTTGTGAAATAGATGGAGAAAATTTCATTTTATACAATCACCAGCATCATCATCAGCTTATCATATACCATACGTCCCACTGCATGGCACAGGCCTACCCTCAAGGAACGTGTATGGGCGTTAGTCCACCACGCGTGCCCAATGCGGATTAGTAGACTTCACTTTACGTATGGCATTAGAATTTCTTCTTCAGGTTACGCATCTTTCTTTAAGACGTTTTCCTTCACCTTTTATTTAGAGTAGTCGGCATTATACGTAACCTACATAGATAATATAAGTAAAATAAGTTAGATTTTATTTTAACTTTTAACCCAATGAGCGTTTTTTTTTTTAATTTTAGTTCCTAAAAAACTCGACAGATGACATGCTTATCGCTCCATAGAGACGTAGGCGAGATCCTGTCAAAATCATGTCAAGACTGTGCCTGACTTTTTTTAAAGGCCCAGTGATCGAGCCCATATACTACCATGTCAGACGTAAACAGTTTCATATTTTCGATTAAATTGATTCGTAAATAATGAAATATTCAATCAAAAGATGCGTTGGCATCTTTTAGATCATCTTCTCCCTCTGTATTATTTTAAAGAAGCACTTTTTAAAATTTGACCTTTATTCGCACAGACCGTAACGCCATCTATCCACTAGAAAACCAAAACTAGAAAACCAAAAGAAAAACGCTCATTGATAAAAAATGGATAATGCAAAACCTTGAAGCCTGCTAGAGTCGATAATTTTATTATACGCCGTTTAAAAACTACCTAATTAACATTGAGGTACCTACTAGAGGCGACACTCAGACTAAATTTTTTGTAACACTCGTTTGAGCTGATGGGCTCTAACTGCCGTTCGCGTGAATCTCAGCATATCATATTCGCAAAACACCATATAATGAAAACCAGCCAAGTGTGAGTCAGTGTCCCGCTAAAGGTCCTGGAGAAAAAAAATTGTTTGTATTACTATGTTGTGTGGTGGTGTGTTACGGAACCCTCGGTGCGCGAGTAGCCCGACTCACACTTGACCGGTTTTTTCACTTGGTCGTGCGTGGCAAGCTAGCTCAGCCCTATCAGTTACCGGGCTGTCAAATGTTGGTCGTAGATTGTTCACACACTTCATTAAGTTTGCGCCCTGTAGATACCTACTAGGTAGCAGGCCACCAAGCCTTCCTTATCCATTGCACGGTATCACAACGGAGTGCTACGCACGCGCGGCACGCACGCAAACACAGGAAAACTTTACCGCTGTTTATGCGTGCGACGTGCTTTAGAAATATACTTTATAGCTAATTATAACTTTAAAATATATTAAACAGCTAATTATAACTTTAAAAAAATATACTTCACAGCTAATTATAAAAAAAAAATTGTTGAAATTTATTATTAAAGGAAAAAAAAATGAGTGCAGTGCCAAAATATTTGTTGAGGATTTTTGTTATTTTGATTGGTGAGTTTTTCTTTTTTTTATAATACATATAATTAAGCTAATAAAAACTCTAGTTTCTAAAATTCAACAGGTGAAAATCAAAGGTAAGAAACATCAAAAGCTAAAAGCACATAGCAAAATTAAATACAGCAATTCGATACATAAGTAGAGATAGTAAGCTATCAATTTAGCCCTAGATTACCTTATATTGTACGAATGTCAACCGTATTTGAGAAATTTTGAATTTTAGATTTTTTTTCAAATTATTCCCAAATTTTAACTTCAACGTTATTTTTTTTAAAAGTACGCAGAGTATTCTCTCTTTTTTATTCTGTCTACTTAGACCACATGCTAATGTTTTGTTGAAAGCAAAAAAAGTTTTAATTTTCGCCATAACATCGACACAGTGTCTCAAAACACAATCAATTAAGATTGTTTCATTATTTTACTAGCTGTTGCCCGCGACTTGGTCTGCGTTACCCGGATAAAAAGTACCCTATGTGTTAATCCAGCCCATGGTCTATCTGTATGCCAAATTTTATAAAAATCCGTTCAGCAGTTTTTGCGTGAAAGCGGAACAAACATCCATCTATACTTACAAACTTTCGCGTTTATAATATTAAATGCAAGTTCTTCAAAAAAATCATTAACTAATTAAATGTACAAAGTTTATTAAAAACTTCCTTCTTTATCTAGCTATCCAACGAGGTAAGAATGTAAAAAAAAAAATCTTTAAAAGTAAAAAGAATTAGTCTCAGTTACGCTAGTATTATAGTAACTTAATTGTATAGATACTTATTGCAAACTTATCGATTGATCATAAATCCTGCTGATATTATAAATGTCAAAGTATGTGACGGACGATGTTCGGATCTGAACAGATTTGGATGTAATTTGGCACACAAATAAAATGGTATTGTGTCCTGGAGTGCGATTTTTGAAAGTCATTCTTTGAACTCAGCAGTTGAAAATGTCAATATTACTGTGGAGACGTGCATCTTTCTCCAGGAGTGCAATTTTGAAAGTCAAATCAGCAGTTGAAAGATGCGTACCTATCTCCATACATTTTCAACTGCTGAGTTCAACGTATGAGATTCAAAAATCGCACTCCAGGATTTAAAACCTGATACCTACTTACTTTTTTATTAAAGTCAATGACATGCCAACGCATCGACTCGATAGAAGAAGGTCAATACAGAAAAAAGTCGCAGACAAAAACTAGTATTTAATATTAATAATTATGATCCCATCTAGATCTTCTACAAGGATTTCGTTCTTTGTTCTATGTTAGTAAAGATAAAAGTTGTCAAAAATAGAGTCGATCTTTAGTGCTTCTTAAATATTTCGTGGTGCTGCACTCTATGCTTAGGAGAGTTATTTTTAAACACACTTAGTAAAAAGCTTTTTTTTCTTTATTACTAAAAAATTCATAATGCATGAATTCTGATATACCTAAGGGTGACGTCATTTTCGTCTGTCTTAGCCATAGTCTAAGCTGAATGCTAATTGAAGAACCTTATGTGTGAAATTGAACAATAAACTCCAGGCCCTGTGTGATAATAATTTAATGTTGTTAAAAACCCAAAAATACTTACAGGTACATTCCAGTATACGTATGCAGCATATCTAATATGTTATAGAGGGTAAGTAGACGCTTTACGCTAACGCTCTATCTTAGATTTAGGCCCGCCTCACTGGGCCCGCCACATAATACAGGGTGTACAATAAAATGGGACAGCTACTTAAAGGGGTGCTTCAGACCATCAAACTGAACAACTTTCTCTATGGGACCAATATCGAAATCGCGAAAAAAAAATCTGCTGTCCCATACATTTCAGTCGAGTTATGTTTGCAGTTTTGTATGGGAGAGCGGATTTTTTTTTCGCGATTTCGATATTGGTCCCATAGAGAAAGTTGTTCAGTTTGATGGTCTGAAGCACCCCTTTGAGTAGCTGTCCCATTTTATTGTACACCCTGTATATGCGGTCGGTATAGCTCATAGAGAAAATAACGCGCTCCTAAGATGGAAAAATAACTCTAAACAAAAGCAACATAATTTTTGGCACCCTTTGAAAAATGACATTTTGTATGAGTTTTGGCGGCAAGGTGTAGTTTTTTTTCGAACACTGTATACTTTTTTTGGGGTCACTTTTTGAGCTTGATTTACGTTTCTATACATTTCCTAAGGCATAGCTGTATTCCAAGCGGATTTGGATTTCGTACCTATGGGTTTGCAACCTCCAAAATTCCCCCCGTAATTTAATTACGGAGGCATCAAATCTACTAGTCATTTGCTTCGAGTTGGCCGCTCCCTCCCTTCCCGCTTCACCGTACCGCACCCCTAAGAGACCCTATGAAACGCAATTTTATAACCTTTAGCAACGCAACCACGTACCGCACGTCCGTCCCGATCACTAATATCGCTTTTAATTTTAAATTTTTATTTGCTTGTTATATTATTTTTTGTCGACGGGACCAGTTAATGTGCCTTTGAAGAAATTCTGTAACGGTCATCGACGGCCAACTCCAAACAAACGGGTAGTAAGTATAAGAAATCCTAATTCCGGCCGGTTAATATAATAATAATAATATAGAATGACAAAAACTTGTAAGCTACCATATCTATCCTCGTAAAACCGTCGGTCCCTTAAAAAGACAATTTTTTTGTAGGTATCATAGGCAAAGACATTTTAGCAGGTTGTTGAATTAACGCCGAAGGTTCCTTCAAAAGTAACTACCAAACCTTTGCCGATTATTTGAATTCAAATATTGGCACCTAGTGGTTCTTTTCATAGTACCCTAAGATTAGGGTTGCCAACCCTACTATATAATATAGTATCCTACTATATTAGGGGCCCTACTACTATAATTCTGAGAAAAATATATAGTAGGCAAAACTACTATATTTTGATTCGCGTTTTCTGAGGTAGGCTCCATAGTAAAAGTTGTTCAGTTTGATGGTCTGAGTTCACCGCTTCAGTTTGCGGATGGCTGTCCTTTACACCCAGGCAACACATACATAAACTACCACCACCAGCATTCGGATGGTCTGAAACTTTGCTACAACTACCTATTCTGTTTGCAACGTAGGTATCCCTTTTACCACCGCCTATATCGAAGCCCCTCTGTCAGGGAAAGTGGCAGAAAATAGTAGGTAGGTAGGTAGTAGTAGTTTATTCCTATCTCACTAGGCACTCATTCAGTATTGCACATGCTTACCTAAATGTCCAAGGTGTGCTTTCGCCCAAAAAAATGCTGAGTAAAAACCTTAAAAATGTAATTTGATTAAATGTGACATATTAAGAATATTTGTACCGGTCAGGCCTCATCGGTCGTAATAGTTATGTAATTCAGGCAGAAGAAGAATTCAGGCAGCATCTTTACGAAAACCTGGTTCTTATAAGGCGCAAATTGGCAACATTCAAAAGTTATTTTTAGATCGAATTCCGTAAACTGTTCGTGCTTTCATTATATCATAATGATTTCAATTTCATTACTTTATTTTTATGTATTTGTAACACCTCTGGCTTTTGCTTGCACAGAGTTTGGGTACGCTCCGAAATGTCATAGGTATCCTAAATTACAAATATGCTATTATTTAGAATATCTCAAGAGTCTCTGACTAACCCCTCGAAGAATACAGTCGTTACCTTTTTCTGATATTTATGCTTATCTCCATTATAAGAATGTGATGATGATGAACTCCATAAGTTGCCCTTCGTCGTTAAAAACTTTGGTTCGTTGAAAATCACAGTAATAGTTACAAAGAGTCAAAGTCAGACCGATGTCACCCTTTAACGCAAAACTATAAAGTAGTTTGTTTAGAATCGAGAGCAGAATCGAATTATCATGGTTTCAACATAGGTAATTTTTTTCAAAATATTAAATAATTTGTTTGCAAAATTTCAAATTTTCTGAACCCGATGTTAACCCACCGCACGAGCACACTCACCCTACTTACTACCAAAACAAGATCATAAAAATGTATCCATGAGTACGTTAGCGTTTTCTTTCAGTGCTGAAATGATAACAAAACATTTTTGCCTCAAACAAAACTTAAAATGCGAATAATGAAATTATTGTTTCAATCTAATTATTTTGGAGGGCACAGGCCTACCCTCAGGGAGAGTGTATGGGCGTTAGTCTACCACTCGTGTCCAATGTCGATTGGTAGACTTGCAATACACACAAGAGAGAGTAAGAGACGTATTTTCAGTAATTAATCAGTAATCATGGAATCTTCATCACCTCAGCCGTCCACTACTGCACGTCTAGTATGATCTCTCTATTCGCGCGCGAAGCGTCTTCGCTGCATAGAATAACTTGTTCCCACTCTTTTCGGAGAGCGAAAGCCGCGCTTGACGCGACATGCAGTATGGAAAAAAGCCGAGTTGTGCGCAAATAGAGAAATCATGCTAGAGTGTCTGGACATAGTCCTCCCACAAGGATTACCACAACGACCGGTCCAGCGTCTTGGAACGCTCTGTGATAAAGGAATGGGTTTGTTCATTATTGACATCTTCAAATCTAGTTACCAGGTTCTTGCTTAGAATAGACCACTCTTGTAGTGTAGGTGTCGTAGAAGGCGACTAAGAGATTAGTATTTCTTATCCAGATTAGGATTATTGACTCTTATTTCTTATCGTAGGAGAGTATTGGTGCGCAAACGGCTAGCCTATCATCAATTTACTCGTCATCTTTGTTACAACTGCAAGCAAGACAGCTGGTACCTATAGTTGTAGCAATATTTCTGACCACCTCGAAAGGGATTTTGATCGTAAGTTTATGTATGTTAAATTCAGGGTGTAACAAAACACCCTAGTAATACCAGGAGGTGCTTCAGACCATCAATATGAACAACTTTCACTATGGGGCGTTCATCGAGAAAAAAATCAGCTGTCCCATACAATTTAGTCGAGTCGGTACTGTACTTTTGTATGGGACAGGGACAGCTGATTTTTTTTTTCTCGATCTTGGCCCAATAGTGAAAGTTGTTCAGTTTGATGGTCTGAAGCACCCCCTTAAGTATTACTAGGGTGTTTTGTTACACCCTGTATAGTCAACCTCGTTTTGTTTGATTCATCGCCCGTATAATCTTCTTCGTGCGATAATAAATGACCCTGAATTATCGTGCCTTCGTAATTATCAATTAGGTATGTCAATTCTCTATGATATAATAGCTGAAGACCCGTATTGTCTTGTTTACAAACATATTTGTAATATATAAACGACGTGAATTGACCTGAATCCCTTTAAGTACCCATATTTTAAACTCGAAAAATTTACCGAACTCTGTTGTTAAATTAATCCCACTTCTGATCGTTTAGTTTAATGATACTCATTGTTTTATAAGGCATCGATAAAAATATAATATTGTCATCGTTGTCTTTTATGTTTAGGTCAATGATTTGATTGGCGTTCACTTTGGTGGACGAACATGGGGCGAACTCTGTGCCGAAGGAGCTTGCGCAGCAGTATTCCTAAACAATTTGCTCCAGGGCTCTTGTTTTAGTAAATCTAAAGTCGCTGTAATTTGCTCTATACTTATTTTGATTTTAGAGCGATTACTTAAACACCCGTTGGATGAGAGCAGCGCAGACCGGTATTTGTGGCGATCCTTGTGGGAGTCCTATGTTCAGTAGTATATACGTCATCGGCTGAGATGATAATGACGATGATGACATAAATACCTAATGAATAGTAAGTCACCATTACGTTCCTTTGCAAATGGTTACCCCTCTCGGTGAAGTGAATTCCACGCACTTCGTTTAGATTATCCCCCAACTCCAAGACGTGATACCCTGAGCAACTAGGTGGAAAGATTGCGCTGATAAACCTCATAAAAACAATAAACAACTATCGTTAAATCGATCGACACGTAACAACATTTAATATTGAATTTCATCCAACTGAAACATTTCACAAAACTCCCAAGTTTGGTCGATTGTTTCGAAATATATTTACGATGCAAAACATAGCACCACTTGGGCAAGGTCGTGTCAAATATGTGGGGTATTAGGACGGTTTGTTATGTAAGTTAAAGATTTAATATAACTCTAGTACAGTCGCAACCAATAAGGCCTTTAAAGCCTTAATCATTATTCTACCCGAAACCATAATGCACTATTCACCAAGGATCAATCAAACGCCTCTGGTTCAAAAGAACCTAAAACCAAAATTTCCTATTACCATTATGAACTAATTTCAAAATCACCTTTTCCCAAAATGCCTGAAATTCATTGCGGTTGATTGCCTCATTCGTCACGCTCTCTGTCCAAACTGTAATAGGAAAGATTCCCAGAAAACTATCAATATTGGAAAAATATCTACAAGATCTCGTCCGAATGTAGCAAACGAAACAAATCTGGTCAGCATAAATAACCACTGTAAGGTAGGTACTCCTTAGGTACTCCTATGTGCGTTAAGGATTAACAGCGGGGACCATTCACCACACATTATCCTAAACTATCTTGGAAGTCTTGGAACCCGCGACAAAAATAAATGTAAGAAGTAGAAACAACAAGTCTTCGATTCCATTGCAAAGCTAAGAGGACTGATCAGACAATATTGCCTCCAAGTATACCGACCATATCGTCACCGAACAAGACCACTTTCTTCGTGACTTAATCGAGTCGTTTATTATTCGAAGCCAATGCGCGGACCGGTTTCCTTGTTCAGTGAACGATGTAAATTTTACGGTCAAAGCCACTGAGTGATACAATGACACGGCTATTGTCGCTTCTCTTATTTATTAGTTAACTGGTGCAACTTACCCACCGTATCTAGTATAGATAGGTACTCTTTCTTATAATGTGCCCACAGTATCAAATCAAAGCGTGTAGTCAGATCACTTCCCGCGGGGTGCACGAAATAGGAGTGACGTATTTAGGTACTGTACCTTATACGTCCGGCGCACCCTGGGCAGTCAGCGAGCTCACTACGCTCACTGGCTAATCCTTTCACCACGATGACAAACCCTAGTCCCTAGATTACTTCCCAAAATAGACTATTCCTTTTCGAATACTTATCAACATCTTGCTATGAATAGAGAAAGTACTTAAAACAAAGAATTCGTGGTCTGGAAGAATCGCCGACGGAAGATCGACTCTACAGTCGATATTACAATAAAATATGGCAACCCCATGCAATAAGCCTTGTATACGTAGGTACAACAGAACAAGAACAAAGGTGTGCCTGTCCAAAGCCGACAATAATACCAATGTAAAATTGTAACTCTTGTGCCTATAATTGTTTTTTACCAAAAACGCAAAGTTGCCGTAACCATTAATCCATAACGTATCGTTCATTTCTCAAGGTCAGGTATTACGTGAATGTTACGGACAACAATTACGTATCAATCACGTTACCTTACCGTATGCTCTACTTGTCGGGAATGCTGTAAATTTATAAAAAAAAACTCGACAGACTTGATTCCATCTTGTTTACAATTATATTCTTCTTTCATTACGCAAACCTCTAAGCCTTAGAGTCTTGGAGCATCCTTTGTCAGTTTTCCCAGCCGAGTACCCACTATCTGGGTTTCTTCGAGGGCAGCGTAAAAAAAGGGATTTACTGGACCAACGCGAAATTTGCCTATGTGTGTGCTCCATCTATCAGGTAAGAGGGCAGCCGCATCAAATCACAATCTTTCAGTCACATTCTTAATGTGTATACATACATACGAGTATCTACATAATAACGGCATTGTCTTATGGGGGGCAGAGACTACGGCTTGCCACGCACTGCTATTCTGGCATTCTTTTCCACTCATACACATTCATAAATTTTTTTTAGCTCATTCCCTTAAAATGTCCCACAATGAAGGTAGATGAATTGAATAGGACCACTGTGCAGCGCAAGGCAACTTAGCTAGTAAAATATAAACACCAAATGATCTAAACATGGTATTCTACCTAAATACCTATATACAGAAACTCGGAACTAGGTATTGCGTTGATAAATCGGCGAACAGGTGAATTGCCGGTTTACCCATAAGGACAAGTTAGGGATTGTGCAAAAAGCTTAAAGTGATTCGTCACGGATCGTACCCCATTCAAAATAAGAGGAATCAATTTCAAGATAAAAATCATAACATTAAGAACTACGTTAATAATACCATTGCCAAGGGGAAACAGTTTGATTGCTCACGAATTCAAAGAAATAAACAACAATTTATTTTTGTAATGAACTTAAGATAAAAGTGAATAGGTAATTGTTTTGCTTAGGTAACGTTTTAGATTGGAGTAATTAACGAATGCACGAAAATTCACGTCACGCACGATCTTATTATTACGGGGTGGTTGTGCTTGAAAGTGGAAAATAAAAACAAGCAATTTCATTTCTGTACTTAATTGGGACGAAGCATCATATTGATTCAGTTTCGTTGTATGGAGGTCTCTGACAGTTCACCTTAAGAAAACGGCACGGAACAGCGCCTTTCGGAATTACTTAAAATGACGAAATACCCGTGGAAGGCATGTAGCTGCCTGTCTCAGGACCTCTAGGGTCTCTAAACTTTACCGGAGATTTGAGCTTTATTTCAACTAATATTCCGAGAGATAAGTGTACTTTTTGCAACCATCAGCAGCAAGGCTGATTCAGTGTTTATGGGGTGTAGAGCTTCTCTGTGATGGGGATGGACCAGACCCTCTAGCATGATTTCTTTACTTAGGCGCGACTCGGCTTTTTTCCATACTACAAGTCGCGGCAAGCGCGGCTTTCGCTCTCCGAATAGCGCGGGAACAGGTTATTTTGTATGCAGCGAAGGCGCGTCGCGCGCGTGTAGAGAAATCAAACAACTAGACATGCTGGTCTGTCTGCATAACTCCAGTCGGTTTAGGAGTCGCTGATGAGTAAAGGTCTGTAAAAAATTAACGATCAGCTGCATGGGTGATCGTATGATATTGTTGTAATATGCACTTGTAGTATGTGAACAGTACAAAAACTGACATGGTTCATCAGTCAGTTTAGCAGATACAGCCGTTCAAAGGTCGGAACTTTGACTGGCTGTATCTCCTAAACCGACTGACAGAACTTGACAGTTTTTGTACTGTTCACATAGCTATAGTGCATACTACAACAATATCATACGATCACCCGTGCAGCTGATCGTTAATTTTTTACAGACCTTTACTCATCAGCTACTCCTAAACCGACTGGAGTTATGCAGACAGACCTGGACCATCCCATCACAGAGATGCTCTACACCCCATAAACACTGAATCAGCCTTGCTGCTGATGGTTGCAAAAATTACACTTATCTCTTATACTATAAGTAGAATATAATTATAACTTACCTACCTACCCAGTTCGTGTATACTTTTCATTTCACAACCTAGCTAACGCACAGTCGCTATTTCAACTTTCAAACGAATAAATTAGGTTAGGAAATAAAGGATTAGGAAAAAGCTGCTTTCGAAAATTGAAACAATTGAAAGAAAAAAATGCTGACTATAGTAGGTACCACTCCTATAGTATAGCCTAGAAGAAACACTACCATGGACACAATGCCTGGTCTGCCTCGAAAAAGAAATATCTTAGACATGTTAGATAAGCAAGCACTTACCTAATCATGGTTTCCTCACAAAAATTACCTTGCTTATAGGATGGACCTTATATTTTGTATTCTGTTGTAACAACTTAATAATCGGTAACTGGCAACTTGTTTCTATTTATTACTAACATTGTTGGTATTTACTAACACTTGGTTATGAACTGATATGAACTAGACTGAAGTCTAGATTTTATTGGCACCAAGCATAATTAATTTGCAATTATCCTTCATTGAATCAAAGCGAAACGTTAATCAAGACGCCTTTCACAAAATGCGCATTTAATTATCTATCACACGTGGGTATGTTACTAACTAACCAGCTCTAAACAGCACGCCCCCCAAGTGCACTTGGTCATAACTTTCAACCTTATTGAGTTGTACGTACGTTTTCTTTCTTTTTTTTTCGTGTCGTTACGAAAAGTCCAGTTGTAGATTTGTAGTTGGATATAGCCAGGAGTTAAGACGGTCAATATGAACAACCTTTTACTATGGGACCAAACCATAGATACTAACTACAGTTTAAGCTAAGATTAATCATTTTAACGACAGTTTGATGATCAAAGGCTAAGCCATCCTCTAACACATTCACCGCCTAACCTGTAACTGTAAGCCTAAATCACCCAGGTGCCACTTCGACACATGGAAAGCTATGTGCCCCGAACATTTACAGTTGTTCAAAAAACTGCAATGCTTAGTGCCCTTGAACACTTATGCTGGTCCATATAATTCTTACGATGGGTGCCGCGCGACACGCAGGATTGTCCGGTTTATTCCACTCAGTACCAACGAGTTAGTACGTAAGTAATTAAGTATATACCTATATGTGGGATAAGTCATGAAGTGCTAATAGGAATGTACTTGTATTCCCAATAAAAAATGTACACGCAGAGTGGTCAGAGGCACTGGCAGTATAATAGGTGTAACCCATTGTTCAACTATTTGTGTCGGGGGCATCTGATAAAAGAAAGAAACCACTAGAGTACCTAAACGGTGGCAGTGAATGTGTTATACCAAAGTTTTCGCGTACTTCAAATCAAAATATCTAGTTATCATTGAGCCCAGCCCCTCGGCCAAAGGCGTATGCATATGCACTTATGCAGTCTACCGCTGTTCTTACAGCTATTTCACACTTGCGATCTCTCGTCAGAGACGCAAGGTTGCACCGCGCAGCGATCTAGCAGTGCAATAGTAGCGATTGGTTGCCAGTGTTGCCACTGCTTATTTACCGTCTCAGAAAGATCATCTCCATGTCTCTACAGAGCTAAATGAAGAATATCCGAAAAGTCAATTATGTGAACTTTGGTTATCAAATCCCTAATTTCGGTCGTATCTAGTACCCGACGTTACGACTTGTTTTTTTATAGACTTTTGAATTTTCAACAGATCACAAAGCCGTTACTTAGTAACGCCCCTGGACAAGCCTCTCATGCTGGCATCAGAAGATTGCATCGACAGATCTCTTCCTACGGTCTTCTACACTTTCGGCTACAGAGGCCGCGTGAACGGTCCGGCTACGACTGCAGTTGTGGGTGCCTACCTGGCCACGAAGAAGAGAAATGTGATCCTCGTGGACTGGGAGCAAGAGGCCAGGAGTGGACTGCTTGGCATACCGCTGGGATATGTACTGTATGCTGTGCCTAATGCTAAAAAGGTATGGATATATTTCAGCGACTTATTTAGGTCGCACTAAACTTGTAAACCGATATGGATTAACCCATGGACACAATTGAAATTATTTGTTCGTCGCGTAGATCTACACTTCCGTAGTTCGAAGGTAACCGATCTATCGAAATACGCTAGAGTTAGAGGAAGTCTAGCTTCTTAGCGGACTAGAAAAACGTGAAAAGATGTTTAAGTTGAATGTAATTAAATATTTGCATACTCATTCATTGGAAGAGACCTTGGAAAGTTTACGAGTTAATTAACTTTGAATGAAAAATAATTTTTGAGATAAACCTGAATAAACATGTAACGCTAATTGCTTCGTTTTACTCTGATACTTTACAACCGATGCTCTATATTAACTACGAAAATATTATGTTTAGTTTTATAATAAACACAAACTCTCTTATCAGCTTCCTATACTTACACAAATTCTAATCAACACATGCCTGAACTATATTAATAAGTAAAATTAGGGTCATGACTCCTGACCTCATCACTGTGTCTAACAATATTCTCCAACCTCTGAATGATATTTAAACGTTTGATTATATTTAATGAAATAGGGAAAAACCATAGGGAAAAACATAAAAAAATCCAACATTACTCAGTCTCCGTATAACGTAACTCTTCAGGTTGGTGAAGAGGTGGGTCGCTCGCTAGTGCAGCTGGCGAGAGCTGGTCTGAACATGACCCAAGTGCATCTGGTGGGACATTCTCTGGGCGCTCACCTCATGGCGTACGCCGGCCGGCGCGCCAGGGAGAACGGGTTCGTTGTTTCACGGTACGTATTATCACTATCATGTCGATCATAATTGGCTAGGAATATAAAATGATCAAACCATAAAGTGAACAGCAAAGAGAGCTCCGTAGTGATAGTCGTTCAGTTTTATATGGTCTGAAGCACCCCCTAAAATAAGCCGTGGAATCTGGGTCGTTTTCTAGCTTCAAACCGACCCCATTCCACGGAGTAGTGATAGGCTTAAAAAAAGCTGTAACCTGACTAATCCAAATCCAAACTCAATGAAATCAAAACCTACCCAGTTTATCAACCATATTTAAATTCTCCAGGATCACTGGCCTCGACCCAGCAAGAGCTCTCTTCGAAGGGTCTTTAGCAGTCCAGAGCGGGCTGGACCGCACCTGCGCCAAGTTCGTAGACATCATACACAGCGACCCTGGGGGCTACGGCACCAGCAAACCCTCGGGTTCTGTTGATATCTGGCCTAACTACGCCGGTAGTGGCTCCATCCAGCCTGGATGTCCAGAAGGCACCTTCGAAATGTTCACCCCTGAAGGTAAAGTTCAATTTGCAGTTTGCACATTCACATTACTGCCGCAACAGTTTGTTTGCGACAGCGGTCACAAGCAAACTGTCGCTGGTCTGTACTAAGACGAAATATTCCGAGAGATAAGTGTACTTTTTGCAACCATCAGCAGCAAGGCTGATTCAGTGTTTATGGGGTGTAGAGCTTATCTGTGATGGGGATGGACCAGGTCTGCCTGCATAACTCCAGTCGGTTTAGGAGTCACTGATGATTAAAGGTCTGTAAAAAATTTACGTTATGTAATGTATGTTATTGTTGTAGTATGCACTGTAGCTATATGAACAGTACAAAAACTGACATGGTTCATCAGTCGGTTTAGGAGATACAGCCGTTCAAAGCTCGGAACTTTGACTGGCTGTATCTCCTAAACTGACTGACAAAACTTGACAGTTTTTGTATTGTTCACATAGCTACAGTGCATACTACAACAATATCATACGATCAGCCGTGCAGCTGATCGTAAATTTTTCACAGAACTTTAATCATCAGTAACTCCTAAACCGACTAGAGTTATGCAGGCAGACCTGGTCCATCCCCATCACAGAGATGCTCTACACCCCATAAAAACTGAATCAGCCTTGCTGCTGATGGTTGCAAAAAGTACACTTATCTCTTATACTAAAAGAGCCTCAAAAAGTAATATTTTAATTAAATGTTTCTACAGAATACAGAGAGTATTATCCAGACGCAGACAACGTAGGATTGCAACGAAACTTGACAAATATACAAACAATTTTAAGAGCCATCCAAATTAGGCGTTCTCGTAAGTTAAAAGAAAAAGTTATTAAAGTGCGCTTCAGTAAACAGCCGACTGGCAACAATATTGTTTGTTCTAAGGACTGTATCACACAGGCAATTTCGCTATATCGCCGCGATATTTCTGAGATCAATCACGGCGATAACGCTCAGCTCAGTCTACGCCTGTGCCTAAAAATCGCGGTGATTCAGTGAAGACGTCAGGTGCAGTTGCGACATCGCTTACTCTCAAAAATCGCTTGTGTGCTAGGTCTTTTACGTCATCTGGTGACGAGAGAACAACAGAATTACTCTACGTGTCGGTCTAGCGGACGCACACCTTCAGAGGTATCTGCATAAATAACGCGTAAAAGGGAATCATCTGCCAACAGCCAGCGATTGAAGCTTTTACAAAGGCGCTTGCTTTCATAATGGTAAGGAAGGCTACGCTAGCAGAGCGAGAGGATATTGAGCAGACGCTTGAAACTAACGCCTTATACTCGGCCACTGTTCTGCGCTGAGAACAAATCGAAGAATCGCGGAACGGTGAATGAAGCAAGCTTTAGACCTGCAATTTATCGCAGACTTTTTCTAAAGGCCAAATCGCAAGTAGGTATAAAATGGCACTTGTGCACATGGCATGACCGCCTTCCCGGTCTCAGCCAAAATCATCAGTCATCAGCTGTCGAGCAGAGGACAGACTGCCTTACAAGTAGTGAAACATGAAAATACTCCTTGGTGGTCGGTAATGTTCGTCCTACTTTCGTAAATGTCTGTCGTTGTTTCCGACGTCAACTTTGTCCCTTTCTAATCCAACGACATAAATTTATAGAAATGGACAAACGTAAAGTCGGAAACATAGACGACGGACACATACGAAAGGACTAACATTACCGACCAAAATGGTAAATTTTCGTGTTTCAATGCTTGTAAGGAGGATTTGCATCTATCTAAACTATTATAAAACTGTAACAGAAGTATGTCTGTACATTGAAGATATTTACATAAAAAAGATTACGATATGATTTTTAGATGTCCCTGATTCCAAATCACCAATTTTTGGATTTTTTGTCTGTCTGTTTGTTTGTTTGTTTGTTTGTTTGGGTGTTTGTTTGTTCGAGTATCACGCAAAAACCACTGAACCGATTTTGATGAAACTTTTTTTCTATGATAGCTTATCATCTGACTTAAAATCCGGTATATAATTTATGCGGACGAAGTCGCGGGTAAAAGCTCGTTGGTTATAAATCCATGGAATGGAGCACATGCTCTTTCCCTTCAACCGCCTTTGCGATTTGGTCTTGATCGTAAGCCTGGCGATAAATAGCAGGTCTAAAGGGGATCGTGGATCAAACCCCAATAAATTCCTTTCAGACCTCTGCAGCCATGACCGCTCGTGGCGGTACTTCGTTGAAGCCATAGCAGCGCCTACCAGGTTCATGGCCATGGGAGCGACAGGATACGAAGGCTGGATCTCAAATGACCATCCGTCAGGCAACACTATATACATGGGAGATTTGACCAGCACACGGTTTGTTGTTTTTGTTCTCTTTTCTCCCGTGTAATTTTGAAAATGGTATACATCATTATGTGCTAGGGAAGGTAGCAAAGTCTTATGTAGCAAAGGGATTATTGTTATCAATTAATTCCAGATAAAGATACTATATAGCTTTAAGCTAATATGTACCTACCTATATGTACGGTGTTCATAGCATCCTCCACATGAATGACCCCAATGCGAAACATACGGTTTCGTCTTGGTTTCGTGCCACAAATTATTATTTTAAATTGGTAAAAGTCGCACAACAGTTAGAGCGCTGATCTTGAATGTACAGAAATCAAATCCAGGTCTATTTGGCGGGTGGAAGCGGGGGGCGGTCGTCGTGCAAGCGCCATTTGTCAAGTTTCCTTTTACGTCATGAACCTGCGCGAAAATCTCTACCACTTTCATCGAGCGCTTATAAATCGTTGCGCGACCTGTAGCAGACAAACGCTTCATCATCATCATCATCATCAGCCTATCGTCTACCTACTGCTAAACATAGGCCTTTTTTTTCTCCCAAGGCGCGCCACAAATCTCTGTCCTCGGCCTTCCTCCTCCAGTCGCCCTCCGCTACCTTTTTTGTGTCCAGCGAGGCCGCGAGGCGTCTACTAGCCTGCCAGTTCGTGGTCTCCAGTCTAAAATTCTGATCTTCTTCTTCTTATCGTGTGGGCAGAGCCCTGGTGTCAGAGTTTTTTCAGACCGCCTTCCGGCCTCTGACGTGGTTTTTATGTAACGAGTACTACCCACCAGAGATAGTAGCCGGGACCAACAGCTTAACGTGCCATCCGAAGCACGGAATCACTTTTCTTTTCAGACAATCAGGTGATTCAGCCTGCAATGTCCTAGCCAACTGGGGAAAAACGCACAAAGTGACATATCACTAGGTGTCCCCCGTGGGAATCGAACCCACGACCTCCGTATCGAGAGCCAATGCTCTTAACCATTAGACCACGGAGGCAGTTAAAAAAAAAATTCTGATACCCAATCGGTTGTCAAGTTCTTCGGCCATTGCCACCACAGCTTGCTATAGTTCAGTAAATCTGTTTGGAAAATGATACAATACCTTACAAAAGGTCGGGTATCCGGGATTTTCGGATATGTTATACAGGTAGAAGTACGACTTATTGTAATTTTTTTCATAACTATGTTTTTGTGTACACTAAAGAATCTATGTAATCTATGTAGAAGTCCTTAATAAAAATACAAGTTTTCGACCTTGGGGTCCTGCCGTGGGCTCTGGTGTGACCATAAAACAACGAAAATTTAGAGACTTTTTCAGTAAAACTTAAACGTTGGGTTTTAGAGCAAACTTGTTTACTAAAGCTTTAAAGAAGACCAAATCCGCTACAATTTGATAGTTGAATCATCTTTATATACTGAATAGTTCCCAAGATACAACACCTCAAAGTATGGAGAGGTATGACTAATTCCTTAAAATTTCGTTTTTTTTTTTTTATTAAATATGTTAATACTTTAGGTTTCACTGTGAAGGTGTTCAGAAGAAGTATAAATAATGCGCTACAATATGTTTTTTGAACCATAAGATGCGACACTTGTAAATTTTCAGCAAATGTCAATTGGTAAACAAATACTTAGATATCGAACAGAATTTTATTTTTTACAAAATAAAATGTAGCCTATGGTAATCAGGGATAGTGAAGCTTTCTATCAGTGAAAGAATTTTACGAATCGGTTTGGTACTTCCAGAGATTACCTACATACAAAAAACCTTCTTGAGCCCAGCTTTTCTGCACCCACAGGCATAGGGCAGTTAGGAATTAGCCCTAACTGCCCTTATTTTTAAGTGCTGTATCTCGGTAACTATACAGTATAAAAAGATGATTCAAAAACCAAACTGTAGCGCATTTAGTGCTCTTAATTCCTCTAAAACATAATTTGACTCTAAAACCTAAGCTTTAGATTTTAAATAATGAAAACTGAAAAATCTTCAAAATTTTCGTTCTTTTATGGACATGGCAGAGCCCGCGGCAGCACCTCAAGGTCGAAAACTTGGATTTTTAATAAGGACCTATACCCGTATAAAATATAAAAAAATCGTGGATACCGGACCTTTTGCAAGGTAAAATGTGTACATTTACTAGGCTACTAATTTAATAAATAAATCTGGTTAGTGACGATTATTGACGATATATTGTATTCTCAATGTCCACAGGGCTCGAGGTAACTACTTCCTAAGCACAGGGTCAAAGTCGCCGTACGGTAAAGGGGAGGAAGGCATGAAGCCAACAGGCTTGCAGGCGAGGAAACGTCGCAACTCTTCCCTCACCAGGCTCCTTAGATACCTGAGGTGATATCTGCTAAGATTCAGAGAAGAAACGAGGAGGACTCTGTATAATTTAGTGAGAGTGTTTGTGTGAAAAGAATGGGACATTAGTCATTATTGATATCAAAGAATTTGTTAAAGAATAATTAAGAAAATCCCGTCGATTGAGGTACTATATATAAAGAAAACAGTGATTTCCAGTGTGCTGTGTGATTAACGATCAAATAAGTTTAATAAATATGTTTAAAAATGTATGTTGGTAAGTATATAACTGGCCCTCTTATTAAAAACTTTACTAG
Source organism: Agonopterix subpropinquella (assembly GCA_922987775.1). Lineage (NCBI taxonomy): Eukaryota > Metazoa > Arthropoda > Insecta > Lepidoptera > Depressariidae > Agonopterix > Agonopterix subpropinquella. Next base: position 18,978,273 of record OV277703.1, on the reverse strand, counting down.
TTTGAGGACCATGAGTAAACTGTAATACTGAACAACATGGAACAACATTCTTACTGTCAGCAAGTGTGTTATTATTATTAGCAATCTAAACTTTTGTAAAAAGTTTTGAATAAATATTTGTATTTATATATAGGGTGTAAGGGACAGCCATTCACAGACTGAAACGGTGAAGTCAGGCCATCAAACTGATCAACTTTCAGTATGGAGCCTAACTCAAGAACGCGAAAAAAATCTACTGTTTCATACAAAACTGCTCTAAACCCTGTATTATTATCAGAGATTAAACCCTCGTCTGTCGCAATTGTAAATGGATTGGTATTTTTGCTTTGGATCAAAGCAAAAAAAAATTGTTGACATACGAAGGGTCAAAAAAAGTTGTAGAAAAAGGTAAAATTTAGAATCACAGCGAAAGAGTCGTGTTGAGAGTTTTTATGTGTGTCGATGAATATACGTAATTTTTTTCTCATTTACTGATTTTCATTTAATTTATTCATATAAACAACAATACATTTTACGGGCGAAAATAAAAATCGTAGTAAATATCGCTTTCATTTACTTAATTGAATTCATCACTAGGATTAATGGAAGAATACATATTTATAAATATCTAATATGCTTTATACATTGTAATACAATTAAATATTGAAGTGCAATAAAGTATATCTCATACATTCATTCATGTCATATAATTTCAACGGTAAAAACGAAATAATAGTCCACAATAATAAAATTTACAGCGTAATTATCAAGTTTTGTATAGATTTTAAAATGCCTATAGCCATTATCGACTGTTCTTGCGACGAAATAACATAAAAAATAACACAAGTCGCTTCGATACTCTCGGGGATAAGTAGTTGTGTTCATTGATTTTAGATGTTATTTCAAAGCAAGCAATGCGCCGCGCAAAAACAAGAACCAAGGTTTCATGCAATGCAGAGTGACTGCAATATGCGTTTTAAAATGTATTCATACAGGGCGTAACAAAACACCCTAGTAATACTTAAGGGGGTGCTTCAGACCATCAAACTGAACAGCTTTCACTATGGAGCCAACTTCGAAATCGCGAAAAAAAATCCGCTCTTTCATACAAAACTGCAGTACCGTCTCAACTGAAATGTATGGGACGGCAGATTTTTTTATTTTTTCTCGACTTTGGCCCCATAGTGAAAGTTGTTCAGATTGATGGTCTAATCTAAAGCACCCCCTTAAGTATTACTAGGGTGTTTTGTTACACCCTGTATCTTAACTATTATAAAACCAGTCTAAAGAACTGGAAAAACTAGGGTTGCCACCTCTCAGTCTGCCGCAACTCTAGGGTTGCCAGGTTCAAAAATGACTTCTTTGAACCTGGCAACCCTATAGTTGCGGCAGATTGAGAGGTGGCAACTCTAGTTTTTCCAGTACTTTAAATCAGTCTCCTTCCGATGGCACCTCATTTACTTCCCTAACAGACAGGTGGAAAAAGTTATACCACAAATCATAATGGAAAAGATACTTGCGGCAAGATTTTTCTAGGCAACTTGGTGGCGTTGAATTAACCCCTGTGTAAGCATACACTAGAATCACATTTCGTTCGCCTAAGAAATAGGTGCATAATTTTACGGTCGGATCTCGGACTATATCTGGACTTTTATCTTTAAATTCAGTTTATAAGTTACGTTTCTGCGAGCGTTAACTTATATTTACAAGCTCAGAAATTAAGCGCAGACAGAAATGACACATGTCCCAGAAACGACACGAATGTCCCGGAAATGTCACTCATGTCCCGGAAATGACACACAACTCACAGAAATGTCACACATGTCACAGAAATGACATACATGTCCCAGAAATGACACACATGTCCCAAAAATGGCAAACATGTCCCAGAAATGACACACATGTCCTAGAAATGTCACTCATGTCCCAGAAATGACAAACAACTCACAGAAATGTCACACATCTCACAGAAATGATAAAAATTTCACAGAAATTGAACAAATGACACTGAGTTCACAGAAATGACTAGTCCATCACGCGTAGGCTCACAGGTACCTGTGCTAAGTGGGCGAGGTTGTGTAGAACCGTTTCATGGTCGTATCTATGTCCACAATGGCGTTGCGGACGTCGTGCGTCGAGGTGGTGATCGACTCGAACGTGGTGGCGAGTCGGTCTATCGCTCGCGCCTGCAACATAAGGGAAAGGTGTTAAACACAAAACCTAAAAACGGTTTCTACGGAATCAATTTTGATAAGTTATAATGTCAAGATTGACAGTCGAAGCTACGAACGCATCGAAAAAAATATCAGTGAACTCTTCACAAACCGTGTCTGTATACACGCACACAGAGATAAGTTGTATGGCGCCTCACGCACATCAACCTAAGAAAATTGGCCACGTAGAAGCGTGAGGCTCCATCTAGACATTATACTTTATCTAGGGGAATCAATAACTGAGCAAGATTTTAAATGCAATAAAATGTTCGACTGTAAATATCATCATCATCTCAGCCGATGGATGTCCACTGCTGGACATAGACTGTAAACAAATATGTTCGACTGTAAATAGGTACTTTTCTGTGGCGATTATCGATTGTATGATATTTATATACAGGGTGTAAGGGACAGCCCTCCGCAAACTGAAACGGTGAACTCAGACCATCAAACTGAACAACTTTCACTATGGAGCCTACCACAGGAAACGATGAAAACTGCCGTAACTACCCTACTCAAATGTATGGGACAGCAGATTTTTTTTTCGGGTTTCAGTTTGCGGAGGGTGTCTCTTACACCCTGTATTTTTGTTTAAGAAGAAATTTGAAATTTATCGGACAGGCTTTTCGATCGGTCTTTCAGGTTTTCTTTCAGTGTTTGAGACCATTTACCCGTGATTCTTGTCTCAGAAGAAAGCCACATTGAATTTATAAATATATTCTCTTCCGTATAGGCTGTTAGCACTCTTACAGATGTTAATGTTAGTTCTAGTTTGTTTAGGTACCTGTATGTGAGAGGCTTCGGCTAGCCGCACCATGGCCTGCGAGTTGAGGTGCGAAGCGTGCGCTGAGACATTACGGCGCCTTAGATCAAAGTAAAATGAATGGATAGGCCCAAAGCGCTTTAAGTTGAAGCACGCAAAACTAGAGCACTTCAATACAAATTAGGGTACTTGGTCTGTCATCTCAGTACATTTTCGAAGGAAAACTGTCAATTGTTTTGCCTCATTTTTCTGGTTTGAAATGTTCGCGTAAGGCCTGTCCATTTTTGTTTACTAATGTCATTGGTCGGCGCCTGGTCGCCCATCACTGTCACTAATGTTAGTGTTAGTTCTAGTTTGTTTAGGTACCTGTATGTGAGAGGCTTCGGCTAGCCGCTCCATGGCCTGCGAGTTGAGGTGCGAAGCGTGCGCTAACTGAGACATGGCCGCCGCCTGGTCGCCCATCACTTTAACCTGCAACCGAACGATTTTTTATTAAAACTAGAGTATACCTGCGACTGAGATATAGATAGAGAGATATCCAAGATGGCTGCCATGGAAATTTCAAATGCCAATGCAGCTTTTAAGGGTTCCCCAAACTGACTGAAAATTTGTATCTGAGGGTTTTCGGGGTTGCTGATTAAGAATATGAAATCATTTTGTTTAAATCTTCAACTTTCATGAGGGTCGCCATACAAATTTCATAATTTTTGAAATGCTGTTACTTTCTCGGCCCCGTATCCCTCAAAGGTTAAGTCCTATGACAAAAATGCATACAACTTGTTTTGTAGGAAATTTTGTCAGGTTTAATTTGTCCATACAAAACATTTCGATACGACTTGCAGATTTAGAGAAATAAGCGAAAAACTGAAAAAAATTTACGTTTAGAGCCCCCCCCTTCCTCGAGCTCACAATCACCACGACTTTTTTTTTTCTTCAATATTACGTACCAAAGGAACGTTTAAAAAAAGTTCCAAAACTCCGGAAATTATTTCTTCTGATTTATCTAATTTTACTGGGTTATAGGTACCAGATTGTAAGTCAGATCAAAAGCTGAAAGCACAAAAAAAGTTTTATCAAAATCGGTTTAGTAGTTTTTGCGTTATGCTGTTACAAACATACAAACAAACGAACACACAAAAATTCTGAAAAATGTTAATTTGGAGTCCGGGATACCTAAAAACCATATTGTAATCTTTTTCTTGTAAATATTTTTAATGACAGACACACTTCTATTACAGTTTTACAATAGTTAAGGTCAATAAGTGATACCAATGAAACCCACTCTACTAGGAAACATAGAGGATACATTCCATAGCAACAAAATTTTGGGAGTGACATTGCAAGTTTTTCAAGTAGTTCAAAGTTTGTCTTTCGCGTGGTGTTCGCGCGGTTCGGGTTCTTGCTTGCCACGAGGCCCTGCAATCCAAAATCTTTGATCAAAAACAATCCCTGAGATTGGGATAGATACTCCCACAACCTACTTGATACATTCATCTACAGTAATATTATTATAAACAGGAAAGATTTGTTTGTTTGTTTGTATTGAATAGGCTCCGAAACTACTGGACCGATCTGAATAATTCTTTCACCATTAGAATGCTACATTATCCGTGATGAACATAGACTATGAAAAAAACGGCCAAGTGTGTGTCGGGAAAAAAGGGGCATTGCAACGCATGCAACTCAACAGCTAGTTGATAATAACTATTAAATAAAACCGGTAAAGTGCGAGTCGGGCTACTCGCGCACCGAGGGTTCCGTACCACACCACCACAGAACACAACATTATTAACTTAGAAAAAAAAAACTTTTTTTGTCCGGGACCTTTAGCGCAAGACCAACTCACACTTGGCCGGTTTTTAGTATTTGTTGTTATTCTGTAGTTTGCTCTATAATCACACTAAGTTTGACGCTTGTTTGTAATAACGTTTTTACGATAGAGCGTGAAGAAAAAACGTTGATAAAAACTAGTTTCTTGTTGAGAACCCCAATAATTAATTTTTTACATATTTATTATTTGTTAACAAATCCGCCGTAATAACGCATAATCTGAGAAAATTTCAACTATCTAGCTATTACGGTTCAAAAGTTACAGCCCTAAATAGGTAGGACAGACGGATGGACGGACGGACAACGTAGGCTTAGTAATAGGGTATTAGTATAATTTTGAAATAGCATACCAATTTCTCCATAACAGTCATCTGTCTCTCCTCGAAGTCAGCGACAGGTTCCCCGAAAGTGATCACCGTCTCAGACTCCACGTGGTTCTGATCCATACTGTCCTCGTTGAAAAAGCTGTCGTCCAAGTACTGAGACTCTTGCTTTACTGAGTTACGGGTTTCTGGAAAAATCAATAACATCATATGACATGCAGTCATACGATCACAACTTTTTGGAATGGTATAGAAACCTTCCTACATGGGCAAAGAACATTCAATCAAATTACTACAGTCACTCCGAACAATGAAGGGCATCCACACTCTCGTTTTCAGTCTTTCTCGTCTGTTCTCGGTGAGAATTTAGTGCGCCGCACTACTTTCTCTGTTAAATTCTTAATACTAATTTATTATCTAGACAATAAATGGTTTTTTATATGGCATCGAAAATTCAAGCACTGATTTGAATGTAGCCCAGTCATTTTACGGTTTGAGCCGGGACTAATTACTAATTGCATTTTTTTTTTTCGCTATAATATTGAAGAGCCAATTTGAGCTTAAGAATTACCAAAATTAAAAAAAAATTACGTCTGCAACAGTTCCAATTTTAAAATATAGATATTATCTCGTTCTAAAAAACCTGATGATAAATTTTTTTGCACATATTTAAGGCTTTACCATCATACATACTTCAAAGATGGTGTAAATATTTTTGTCTACTTAGAAGGTTTTGAAAAATACATTCGTATTTTCTATTAAATACCTCATTTTATCAATTTTAATGCCTATTTTATTAATCAAAAATAATGTATATTGTTAAATCTAATTCAAATGAGTGCATTGGTATTAATATAATTAATTTAAAAGCCTTCTGGGACACACAATTTTGATTTCTATGTTGCGTAACAATTTTTTTTTTGGTTACAGTTTAAAAGTCCAATTAATAATTACTCCGTACCCCGCCTAACAAAACTCAGTAAAATGACTGGCCTAATGGTATAATTTTTCTTATAAGGTAATGTTAGCGCCCTATGTATGATGCACTTTATTGAGATTGCTTTATGTCCGCGATAAATGTTCAAATTCTGTGCTGCGAAATAACATCTACCGATAGACTTCGTACAGGCCAATCTAATTGAACAGAGCCAGCTCTGCTGGTATTTTAAAAGGGGGTCATACCTATTTTATCTGTTTTGAACCGATTTTTGATAACCAAATTATTACATTTAATATATATAGTTCACATAACAGTGTAGATACGTTCTTTCTGCAGGGCATCTAACCGTTGAAAACAAGATTCTATTAAATTTTCTTGATAGAAAAGAGGAGGAAAGTAAGCTTGATTTCAGATTTATAACCAGTTTTACAAGAATCACCCTACACCATTTCTTCTGAATATACCATCATTTGAAAGGTAAATAATTATAGCAGGGCTTCTACCCGATGGATTTTTCCCCAAACACCCAAGAGAAAAGATATTGATGAAAAATACGTTTATAGCACTCCGTGACCTAAACCCGCACTTAGGTCACGGTTTTTCGTTACCTAAGTAGTCCATTTTTACACGGATTACACCGTTCGAAAATGAATCTACTTTATTGCACAGATACACAATATGTACTTTTAAAGCACTCCGTGACCTAAACCAGCACTTAGGTCACGGTTTTTCGTAACTAAGTAGTCCATTATTACACGGATTACGTTCAAAAATGAATCTACTTTATTGCACAGATGCATAATAAACAAAAGAAGGTACTTTTAAAATGTGCTTTCAATCAATGTGACTAACATTGAAATGGCGAAATCCCCAATTGACTTCAACTTACCCCCTACATTAATGATATATTATTTTACTGTGCCTACCCCCCCTTACCCCTACGTACGCCGGGCTACTTACCCCTACTCACAACTTATTAATATGTTGGTAGTAGGGGGTGCATAGGGAGTAACGGGTGCGTAGGGGGTGCGCCCCCAAGTGCGTAGGGGAGATTGGGGTGATTAGGGGGTGCACCCCCTAGGATGTAGGGTAATTAGGGGGTGCACCCCCTAGCTCGTGGGGGTAATTAGGGGGTGTACCCCCTAGTTTGTGGGGGTGATTTGGGGGTGTACCCCCTAGCTCGTGGGGCTATTAGAGGGTGCACCCCTTAGCTCGTGGGGGGCGATTAGGGGGTGCACCCCCTACTAACACCTTATTAGTGTGTTGGTACTAGGGTGGAGTAGGGAGCCTGTGAGTATGAAGTGCGTAGGGGGTGATCAGAGGTGAGTATTAACTATTGATTGTAATTGCGAAATATTAACGAAGCTTTTGAAGTTGTGGTTGTGTCCTTCGGGGGGCTCCGCCCCCCGTGCCCCCGGGGGGGCTCCGCCCCTCCACCCCGCCGGGGGCTTCGCCCCCCGGGCCCCCTTTCTCCTCTTTTATTTGGTATACGTATTCATAAAATTAAAAACCTCCTTTTTTGAAGTCGGTTAAAAAGTTCACCATTAAAGAGAATTTCATTACATTAAAAAGTTGGCGGGTTTAGGTCACACGAGCTATAAAATAGTATACGATACTCGTGACCTAAGTAAGTCCATTATTACACGGCGTTTATCGTCCTCGCTGCGCTCGGACGATAATTTCACGCCGTGCAATAATGGACTACTTAGGTCACACGTATCGTAATGTACTATTTTTTGCGATCTTACTTTCAATTGAAGCGGGATGGCTAATTGCAAAAGTTTGCTTGTTAGAAAGAGATGCTTGCTCTACTAATACCAAGCCTTGAGCAATGGAGCAGATTCCTTCCTTTATCGTATTAATTTGGAGTGAAAATGAAAGTTGATTCACTTACTAGGAGTATCGTTGGCTAGGAATAGGTCCCAGATTTTCTTCTCTATGTTGGAACACAGGTTGTTCGGGTCTCCACCGCCAGACTGCACTTTTGATCTCACTGTTGACTTCTTGTCAGCCCAATACTGTAATATTTATTTTAATACCAAAATAATTTTATGGAAAAAGAGACCCAGTACGTTACAAAAAACGAAGTGGATGCTTTATCCTTGTTTGCTTCACCAAGAAAAGAATTTCGGTTTCTTACAAAATTATCGAAAAAAGTGTCAGACTAAACTATGCAAACGTACGTATGTGTAGTAATATAAACAATTTAATAAAAAACTTTTAAATGGTGGTATTCTTTTCCATCCCACTCCATCAGGGTCGCATAGTCGGCCGGCCGGTCAAACGAAGACTGTAGCGTAATTGGTTCTCTTTTTACGTTTTGGTGCTCTTTTGGTTTAGACATTTTTAAGCACGGACTCAACGTCCAGTAGTTGGTAAAGTCAATGTTTAAAACTCACTTTGATCCAAGATTTCATGGGCCGAGTAGGCCCGGAGATATTATTCACAATCCTCGTCAACTGGAACCAGAGTTTCTTACTCTTGTCTCGTCCCTCGAGGCCTCTCAACTGGCCCAGTGCCAAAGACTGGTGTTTTTCCATAAAATCCACTATTGCAACTACTTGTTCTAGACTTGGCCGTGACTGAAAACAAAATATTATTGAACTATGTGAAAAAAAATATTCAATTCAATAAAATGTTTTGTTTAGTGGCGTGCTGTACCAATGTCCCATTATGTGGAGATATCTTGTAGGAAAATGATCGGTAATACTCTTAATGAATGGAAATGGCATGTTTTATAGCTAAAACACAAAAGAGTTTACAAAATGGCGGAGCCACCTAAATCGCGAACTGACGCTGGACGTCCAATCAAGACCCCTCTAGCCACACGACTCAAAAAAAAAATACAGGGTGTTATGGAAGACACTAGACAGTTGCACTACTTTAAAGGGTACCTACCACAGAACAATATAACAGGTGTTAGAAATGCAAAGTAGCGCTTTTGCTTCGGAGATGGTTGTCACCACTTGTCTTCCCGCTCATGCTGCTATAACTACTCATGCTCTCTTGCTCGCACCACGCCACACACCTTATGGTGTTATGCAAATTATTGCATAACCTGTGGTGACACGTTCCATGCCTAGTTTGCACTTCTAACTCTTATAATATTCTGTGGTACTGTAAACGAACAAAGGGAAATTAGAAAAAGAAAATTTCGGCTTTTCATAAATTTCGATCAGGTGATACCAGCTGATTGCTGTATAGAAAGTCCTAAATTTTTTGGTCAGAGCAAAGACATATATATTACTAGCGTAAGGACATGGCCTATGAGCTTGACTATTGTCCCCAGTTCGTTGGCTCTAAAATGCAAGGAAAAATGTCAATTTAGAGCACTACAAATATATGACATGATATAGTTCGTATACGAGTTATGACAGATGGCGCAAATTTTTGATTCTATGAAGAAGGTTTTTGTAAAATATTCTGACGGGCCTATCCTTACGCTAGTAATATATAAATCTATGGGTCAGAGTGTCATCTTAGGGGTGGTTTTTTGCTACCATATCATAGGTATACAATCACCCCTCTAAGTAATGTAGGCACCTGTTTAGCCTAACAACCTGTACCACAAAACAGGTACTTACTAGTCATTTGCTTCGAGTTGGCCGCTCCCTCCCTTCCCGCTTCACCGTACCGCACCCCTAAGAGACCCAATGAAACGCAATTTTATAACCTTTAGCAACGCAACCACGTACGGCACGTCCGTCCCGATCACTGATATCGCTTTTAATTTTAAATTTTTATTTGCTTGTTTTATTATTATTTGTCGACGGGACCAGTTAATGTGCCTTTGACGAAATTTTGTAACGGCCATCGACGGCCAACTCCAGACAAACGGGTAGTAGGTCCCTTGTGATTACTTGTTCAGAGCTTTACACAAGGATAGAAACAAATCAATAAGCAGTAAATAATTCGTCCAATGCCTCAAAAAAACTCACCAAAAACTAAATGCACTTAAATTTTTCAGACGTAAAACTCGGTCGGGCGCCAATAGGCAAACCGGTACCATTTCCATCTCATAAAACATGTTTACTTGTTTTGTGAGCAGATTGACGCAGATTGTACGCACTTTACACGGCCTTTGTTACAATGCAACTTATATTCCACAAAACAAGATATTCTTTCGGAAATACTAACAAAAGGAAAATTGGTGGAAATCTTAGTAGAAGCAGACAAGATGAGATCCCACAAGAAACTCGTCCGTTTTCGAAGTTATTCCACTCGAGTTCTTTTTAGTCATCGCGATTTATAATAGCGTGGTTTACTTACAGCTATAGTTCGGTCCGTCATATTATAATAGATGAAAACGATATAAAATGCCAGCTAGAAACAGCTATTGAAAAAAACACATTTCTGTTGTTTGTTTGATTTTTAGACAAACTCACTCTTTGTCATTTTCCAAAGTCGATTTCGAACTTTTCGAATCAAATTCGACTTCGTTCGTTGAAAGAAGAAGTTTTCTTCAAGAAGAACACAAAACCAAATCACACAAAATGTCGATATTCGAGTCATGACAACCATTGGTTGGGGCCAGTTCGTTTTCACGGCTCAGGGTTCTAGGTTATGTTTATGAAATAGGCCGATAGGCCCTTATTGTTAAGGCGTCAGCGTGTCTCTTAAACTGATACAATCCAAAGGGAGAGGGCTATGCTCGGAGTTTCCCTGCGAGGTCGAATCAGAAATGAAGAGATCCGCAGAAGAACCAGAGTAGGTACCTGATATAGCCCAAACAATTGCTAAACTAAAATAGCAGTGAGCGGGGCACATTGCTCGCAGAACCGAAGGCCGATGGGGCCAAAAAGTTCTAGAGTGGCGTCCGCATACCGGAAAGCGCAGTAGTGTCCGACCGAACCTAGTTTTTATAACCGAAACCGAAACTGAAACCGACTTTCGGTTTCTGTTTCAGTTTCGGCCGAATCCGAAACCGAAACCGAATTTTCCTCATGACATAATTCTTCCCCACTTTTTAGGTTTGGTTCTATGTAGCTAGTTGCCAATATGTGTTTTATGTTTACAGAAGCAGTTAATTTGATAATTAACTGATTACTTAGTAGTTTTGTTGTTTTGAAAACAATTATTTCTACTATACATTTAGGTAGGTACATGATTGGTGTGTACCTATGGGGTGAGGTGAGGTATATTTTAACTCAGAAAACATCAGTGAAATCAGTCTTTAAAACATCAAAATCACGTAGGTGATTTGATTATGTATGACCATCTCAGTCCTTTTGATATATAAAATTTATTTTATCAAGAATAATAACTAAACTGCCTTTAGTTTCTGCATATTTATAAACATGAACATAAGACACGCTCCCCACTACGCCGCCGAGCGCCTCCGAAGAGCGGGCGATAACTCACGAACGTAGTTTCGGCCGTTTTTCTGCCGAAACCGAAACCGAAACTCCAAATTTGGGCCGAAACTGGCCGAATCCGAAATCGAAACCGAAACTTCGGTCGGACACTAAAGCGAAGCGTGTCTACCCACCACGCTGCGCTTTCCGGTCAGTGTTCCCGAACCTCCCGATTTTACGGGAGATCTACCGATTTCCGACCCCATCTCCCGATCTACCGTAACATGGTCAATTTCTCCCGATTTTCAAGATTCTCTGAATAATTCATAATAAGAACCAACTTTCTACAAAAAATTATAATATTAATCTTCATCGCATCTTTGGATTTTTAAATAAGTTTTCATTAATGCATTTAGTTGTTTTCTGTCCGTAAGAAAGTTTAAGGTAGGTATTTTTCTGGTAATGATAAATTGAAATACAAAATCAAACAAATAAAATTAGGATTTAGGTACGGCAGAAGTGGAGTTATTGCAATACGGATTAAGTTACAGGTTTTTAAAGAAAGAATACTTCAAATTCAAATTGTAAGAAAATAAATTTTGCTCTATGAAAAAATTAAATATTTATGCTTAAATTAAGTTTTAAAGTTTTTAAAATATGTTTTTAATTACATATAATTTGATCTAATAATACTTTTGATGAGAATCTGTACAAAAAACCTTAAATTAGCTTTATTTACAACAAATTTCAAAATCTCCCGATTTCTCCCGATTTTTTGACCACACTTCTACCGAATTCTAATTTTTTGATTCGGGAACACTGTTTCCGGTACGCGGTTGCCACTAGAGTTGTCAATCTACCGTAGTCTACCAAATCGTGACGTAGACTACCGGTAGGCTACATAACGTCTACATAAGACATAAGTTACGGTCTGAAATTTTGGCCAGTTCACAATATTTAAGGCGGCTGCCATTTATAATAAAATGACGGCCCGGTAGCTCAGTCGGTAGTGAACCTGCCTCAGAGATTTTGACCTGCCTGCTGTGCCGAGGGTCGCGGGTTCGAATCCCGTAAGGGACAAATATTTGTATGATGAATATGAATATTTGTACCCGAGTCATGGATGTTTGTATCTATTTATGTATTCTATATCGTTGTCTCGTCATCATAATACAAGTCCGGCTAGACTCTGGTACTTTAAATGTGACTAGATAATTTGTGTGACATTGTCCAAGATATTTATTTATTTTATTTATTATAATTTGTGATAAATAAGCTAAGAGAGCTTCGGCAATAATTTTAGAGAAAGTAAAAATCAATCTAGATCGCGATACGTACACTATTTTATAAAAGGTTGTTTAAAATGTGATATTTGCACTAAGCCATGATAGCCTATTTATTAGCTCCTAGGGGTATGGGTTCGATCCCCAGGGCACGTACTACGTACTACTAAAATGTGGTTTTTATAATTTACGAACTTTTACCTGCGACTTCGTCCGCATAAATTATATACCAGATTTTAAGTCAGATGATAAGACAAAAAAAGTTTCATCAAAATCGGTTCAGTAGTTTTTGCGTGATACTCGAACAAACAAACACCCAAACAAACAAACAAACAAACGAACAAACGAACAAACGAACAAACGAACAAACGAACAAACAAACAAACAGACAGACAAAAAATCCAAAAATTGGTGATTTGGAATCATTTAGATATTGTTTTAAAGAATTATTGTTGGCTTTTTGGTGAAGGAAAACATCATGAGGAAACTTTCATGACCGAAAAGAGGGGCAACATCTAATTAAAGACATCGGCTGTATGGGATTTGGTATGGGCTAGATCCCTTTGTTTGCCTTGAACAGTGTTGCCACTTTAGCCACTTCTTAGCTAGATCTAACAACATTTTTGAACTGGCCAGCTACTAAAAAAATATTCGGTGGCCATAGATATATTATGGTATAATATATCTATGTCGGTGGCTAAATGTTTTAGCCACTTATTCTAGCCACTTTTTTTGTTTATTTATTTATAAATAAATACCAATTTATTAAGCTAAAGTTAATCATTACAAAAGGTTCTTAGAGCGTTTTTTACTGTTTTTGAGTTCCGTTTACCTAAATGTAGAAGTCAAAAGGCTATTTTCTACGATGAGAATTGTAAAAAATCAACATAGTAATAGAATGGGTTACAATAACTCACTCAAAATTCCATATTTCTATTCAAAAAATTATAAAAAAGCATAATTTTATAGAATAAATGACTGTAAATCAGCATTATTGATCCAATTAAACTGCTTCTTAGCATATTTATGTATTTTTTTAACTTTTCTTTGTTCAGCCACTTTTAGCCACTTTAGCGACAGTGAAATTTCCAGTATCTAGCCACTTTTTGGGTACGGTTTAGCTACTTGGTCCGGAGGCTAGGTGGCAACACTGGCCTTGAATTTAGCCAACAAAAAAAAAAAAATGATGATGATAAAAACAAAGAAATAAATAAATTGTACTTTTTTATTTTATTTATTGAATAAATATAAACTTGCAATAGGTATGTGCAGTTATTAACAAGCCGAAGAAATGGCTAATTCAGTGAACATTTCGATAGAGGCGCCAATAGAGAACCAAATCCAAGAAATAACCTATGATGGCCAGGAGATCTATCAGGCGTAAGTACCTGGCTAAAGTTGACCGTATCTTACTGATAACTTATCGGCCGGGGTGCGAGGATTGCCCAAGCGCCCCAGTCGATGTGAGAGCTACGTGGGCTGCTGGGTGACTGCTGGGGTCCGGTTGAATTGAATTTCACTGTATACGTCATTTGCGTAGCTAGGGATTATAGGGCCAACCGGCTGGCTAGGTCATCAGCCTCCATCAGTGGCAAGATTCAAAGAGGTGTCCAATCAAGCTCGAGATTCACTGATGAAGGAACTGACCTAGGTACTTATCACAAAAAGCTAGACCCTTTGATTAAATTCATATAGCAAGATAGGGTACTGGGTGGGGCCTATAACGCATGGACCACATAAATTCAGCCCCCGTCGCCTAATTTACTTAGTCACAATCAAAGTGGCATTGTGTGATTGAGATACTTTTTTGATTTTAGGCGGGTAAAGGTACCACAATGCCTTCGAAACTCGTTGTACAAATCATTAAAAAGAAAAAAAGAAATCACACGGCATTACTTTTCACTCGTAAAAGTTTCAAGTACGTAATGCAAGAACGTCACCTATCTTCCACAATTTTAATTTAATCAAAGGCTAGCCCTGGTTCAGGTGAAGCGAAAAAGTTGTTTACCTTTGTAACTTTATCAGTGAATCAATGGGTTACATATCAAAAAGTCAAACGTTCATTGGTCAAATTTTAAAAGAACAAAAAACGAAATACCAAATTTTAAAAGACCAAATGGTCATTTGGTCAAAAGTACGAAAGGCCAAAAGTTGATACATCAAAATTTAAAAGATCAAAAAGACGATTAGCCAAATCGTTCAAAGGCCAAATGGACGAATGGTCAAAAGGTTGAAATATCAAATTTTAAATGATCAAAAGGATTATGAACCGTATCGTTTATTTAATCGTTTAAACAATAAATAGCGACTGACCTGGACGGGGTGGCATATAGCAACTTGGTTCAGGCACTGAAATTTTTGTATGAGGGTTCTTACAAAGGAAGATAAACGGGGTATACACAGACTAGTTCGACATCTCCAGGGGTGTTAGACAGGGATGCGTAGCGACACCGTGGTTGTTTAACTTATTCATGGACAGCTCTTTGAGTGATTTGAAAGAAAGAGAGTATGGTTTAAGGATGCATGGGTTGCTCTGCTCGTCAAATGTTTGTTATATGCTGATGATCAATTGATCAAGTACTACTTGCTTTATCGGCAGAAGATTTACAGGAGATGCTAACATGCATGAATGAGTAATTTAAGAAGAATGGAATAAAAGTGAATAAATAAGACGAAAGTTATGGTTCTCGAATGGAAAGAAATCGTGACTGAATGTAAAATTATGATAGGAGATGAAAAAGTGGGACAGGTTGAAGAATGAATGACGGCTTGATAGCACAGTCGGTAGTGAACCTGCCTGCTGTGCCCAGGTTCGAATCCCGTAAGACAAATTATTGTATGATGACAAATATTTGTATGATGATTGATGAATGTGAATATTTGTAACCGAGTCATCGATGTTTGTATCTAAACAGGGTGTAAGGGTACACAGTTGCATTACTTTAAGGGGTGACTGTACCCATGATACTGAACAACTTTGCTAAAGAAACATATATAGGAAATTAAAAAAAAACAACTATTCATACAAAGGAGTTCATAAGGAGAGTCCAAATTTTTTAGTGAATTTCCAATAGATTGTTCAGTATCATGGGTACAATCATCCCATAATGCAAAGTAATGCAACCCTAAAACCCTGTATTAATGTATTCTATCCTCCTGCGTACATAATTATGTACTTCTCGTAGGACACAAGAAATAATAAAATCGATTGTTTGTGTTTTAGTCGCCAACCAAAACACCAACAATGGATTTTATTATTTCTTATGTCCTACGAGAAGTACAAATATACGCAGGAGGATAAATCGTTGTCTAGTCATGAAAATACAAGTCTAGACAATATTCTGGTACTTTAAATGTGACTAGGTAATGTGTGTGTGTGTGTCCAAGATTATATTTATACTTATTTATATTTAATTCGTATATTTGGGTTTGTATGTTGACCAGAGATGGTACGTGTGATGGAGACCAGACAGGAGAGTGTAAGCGGGAAATAGGCACGTGTGGCAGTTCATGACGGTGTGCTGGCACGAACTTTGATGTATGACAGCGAATATTGGGTATGGCAGAAGAGGAATTAATCTAGAATAAATGCTGTCGAAATGCGTTCTTTACGCAGTATTGTGTGGTGTGACTTTGAATGACAGAATACAAAATAGTGTAATTAGAGAAAGATGTGGATTGAAAGAGGATATAGTGACAAGGATTGAAAAGGAAATGCTGAGATGGTTTGGTCATGTGGAAATGACGATGTGATGATAGTAGACTGACGTATAAAATTATAAAAAGCGAGTGTGAATGGAACAATCAAAAGGAGTTGCCCTAGACGTACGTATGCGGAACAAATTGGCAGCGTACTTAAGAAGGGTCAGATCAAAATGTATCCGAAAACGAGGAGCGTGTATGAAACGACTTATTATTAATTTATGACTGTGGAAGAGGCAATAGAAGTGTGTCAGGATCGTAGCCGATCGCGATCCATTGTCTCTGCCTACCCAATGGGACACTGGCGCGAGTATAATAATATGTATGTAGCGCTAACGTACTCGTGGACACATTTAAAGAATCTTGTTTTGGTAGTAAGTAGGGAGTGTGCCCGTGAGGTGGGTTGACATCGGGTTCAGAAAATTTTAAATTTCTATAATTTTTTTTTTTAACCTATTTCGTCCCATTGTTGGGCAAAGGTCTCCCCCAAAAGTTATTTATTTTTTGAAATAAATTACATATGTCGAAACCGTGATAATTCGATTCTGCTCTCGATTCTACACAAACTACTTTCTAGTTTTGCGTTAATTCATTAACACGTTGTATACAACTAGCTGACCCGGCAGATGTTGTTCTGCCATAGACCCTACACCTACACCTACCCATATACCTACCTACCCTATGTCCGTCTCGTTGTTCTAAGCTACCTCCCCACCAATTTTCAGCCAAATCGGTTCAGCCGATCTTGAGTTTTAATTGTGTATTTAATTATGATTGCGTTTAGAAAGGCTTAGGCTTTGGTCGCTAGTTATTATTTAAACAATTAAATAAACGATACGATCAATAATCCTTTTGACCATTTAAAATTTGATATTTCACCCTTTTGACCATTTAAAATTTGATATTTCAACCTTTTGACCATTCGTCCATTTGGCCTTTGAACGATTTGACCAATCGTCTTTTTGATCTTTTAAATTTTGACGTATCAACTTTTGGCCTTTCGTACTTTTGGCCTTTCGTTTTTTGTTCTTTTAAAATTTGACCAATCAACGTTTGACTTTTTGATATGTAACCAATCAATGATGTGGAAACGCATTGATTATTTTCTCATTGGTTCGTTGAAGTTTTAGGTATGATAGGACTGATGTGTACCTACATGTGTAAAAAAGTCCCCAGCCAGGAAAATATACCAGACTTAGCACCGTAATTGTTACCTATCATATTTGTTTTCAGACCACTGTCTATGTCAGAAAACCTAGCACGTCTAGCCCAGAAAATAGACTTTGCTAAATCAGAAGATGACTACTGTACCATAAAGAAGGAAGGGGAGAGTACACCGGAGGTGAAATCGGAAGAGGAGAACAAGGAGCCAGGGTACCAATCCAGTCTGTGGCCATGGGATTCTGTGAGGAACAAACTACGGAATGCTCTGACAGAAGTATCGGTTTTAGCCGACGTGATTACAATAGCTAAGGAGAAGAGATACATGGTAAGGAGCTTTTCTTTTGCTGTACCTAGGGAATAGGGATTGCAATCCGGTTTTCCGGATCCGGTAATCCGGCGGATCCGGCACCAGCTAGCCGGATCCGGTCCGGATCCACCGAATGTCTTGAAAATAGCATAAAACCATTTTTTTTAGAGAAAATTCTCGTGTTGGTCGTTGCTTATGACGTTACTGAGTCACCTGCTACGAATCCACACCTACACGCATAGAGATAATGCATTTTTTTGGGATATTGTAAACTGTTTCGAAATAATGCGCTAGTTTATTTATTTTAATTTTTCACCACCAAATTCTTCAAATATCTTGTTGTGATACAAGGCCTGTCTTCAGTTTCTTTTCACGTGACTTTAAATTGTAAGTAGGTACTCGACGAATTTGTTCAATAGCATACTGATAGATCCTAAAATCGATCTATTTCTTAATTTGTTTCTCAAAAGATTTTTTTTTAGCATTATTAATAATACGATAGAAAATTCGTAACTTTTTTTTTCACAGTTGCTAGAAACATCTGTATTGTTTTACAGTTGATTTTAAAATGAAAACACAAATTATTATGGATATTACCAATCCGGTCGGATCCGGCCGGATTGAAAATTGTACCGGATTGCAATCCCTAGCTGTACCTGATTATAAATTGTTTGAATAATAAATAAATATCTTGGACAATGTCACACAAATTATCTAGCCACATTTAAAGTACCAGAATCTAGCCTGGACTTGTATTACGATGACTAGACAACAATATAGAATACATATATAGATACAAACATCCATGACTCGGGTACAAATATTCATAGGTCTTCGACTAGAGCAATGATGTTCAAAACATTATGTACCCTATGGTTTCATGATGCATATCAACGGCGAAGTGACATGAACTTCTATTTTTGGAAGCTTTTTGAGATTATTGCTTGTTTAGGAGTAAAAAAATACACTCATGATTGTGTGCTCTTTGTATTTTATTGAATTATTTGTCTTTTACAAACAAAACTTGTTATAACAAATATCTCGAAACTCAGTCCAAACTGAGATATAAAGGCTTGAAGTGAATATAATGATTATATTTTCAACTTCAAGCCTTTATATCTCCATTCGGACTGAGTTTAGGGATAACCATGTTAACAAGTTTTGTTTGTTACTTTAATCTGATACAAAATAGTCAAGCTTGGTTGCTGGCTGTGCCAAAAACAACGGTGAAAAATAAGGCGCCAACCTTCGTTCCTTCCAACACGCATTGTCTTTTAAAAAATTCTAAATATGATTTAGAAAATGTTTTTTTTTACTTCCTCTAAAATCAATTTTTTTTCATAGTTCATGTCACTTCGCCGTTGATGTATCAGAATGGGAAGCTTTATTTTTAGGCCTATTTATTATTATTTGTGGTTGGGCTATTGCAAGCAAGGGTCGTTGTAACATGGAGAACATCGCTGGTCCTTTTGTGTTCGCCCCAAGCTCACCCATATTTACGCATACCTCCGAACTTATGGTATTTTCTTTTCATTCTCGGGAATGCAGGTTTCCTCACGATGTTTTCCTTCACCGCCGAGCTAGTAAATGATAAATACAACCGTACATAAATTCCGAAGAACTTAGTGGTACAGGCCAGGAATCGAACCGCGGCCTCAGGATTGAGGCGCTAGCTCTCTTCCGTATGGGCTATCATCACTCTCTTATTAGGCCTATGATAATTATTTTTTTTTTTTCATTTTCTCATATTCTATAGTTCAACCACCTCTAACAGAGAACCTTTAACTATAATCTTCAGGTGCTCGATCAAATCCAGCCAGACGCAATAGAAAACCGTCCAATGGTCCAAGTGTACGGACGTAAGAAGGCTCTCGCTGCGGCTGCAGCTGTACTGCTGGCAGGCGTGGAGCGTCTCCGGGCCAGCGAGACCATGAGGATGACGAGGAACATGCCGGACTTCCACATTGATCTACTGAGGCTTCGTCAGAACTGGCGGCTGAAGAAAGTTTCTAACACAATCGTTGGGGACCTGAGTTATAGGACAGCTGGTTCTAAGTTCAGTCAGACAGGAGTTTTTGAGGTATTCCTTTCGAAACAGTACATTTATAAATAACTAGCGACCCGCCCCGGCTTCGCACGGACGCAATGTTGATATAAACCTTTCTCTTGAATTACTCTATACTCCGTTCAGGAATTCGAGCGACAAAATGTAAACAAAGAAACGTCACTGTCAAAGTGACATTATGTGGTCAGAAACCTTTGGTGCATTTTTTATTTAAGAATAAAATTATTTCGGCACGGCATATAATAAATTGCGTTGACATTAAAATGTATTGTCTAATGTCTATCTATAAATAATAAAAGCAATCGTGACAATTAGAATAACATTTTTAAATTATTTTATGTAGCCCGCTACTCCGTCTGTGTGGGCTTTTTGTGCTATGCATAGCAACCGGGTATTTCTTACAGAAAAGAAAAAAAAATATTTTTTATTTTTTTACAATATTTTTAATTTTTACTCATGTATTCTAAAGTGTATCCAAAATAATGGTTTTCAATATATAAGGTCACGCTTAAAAACCTTTGCAAGGGGTTGAAAATGGGGTGCAAAGGTATGGTTGTGACATTGAGCAGCATGGCTGTGACCGTTGATGACATTTCAGCTTTTCTTTTGTCCCCAATAGTGTGTTGTTTTTATTCGGTGGCATCTAAAACAATAAGAAATTCTACATCAGATAAACAAAGTCATTCGATCTCACAATATCCTCCACTGCTGGTGTCAAAAATAATTTATATTAGATACGTCACAACCATGCATTTTTGTCACAGCCATGGTCTCAAAAAGCCATGGTATCAAAAAGCCATGGTTGTGACTGCCTTGGTCGTGACATTTTCGTGCCGTGTCCGACATAACTTAAAAACTAGATGAGTTCTTTGCAATATCTTACTTTTAGCAGAAACTATTTAGTTTAGTTTACAATTCATAAAAAAAACACCAGCATTACAATTGTACTTACCTTTTATAATTCGGGCACGGCCTGGACAGGTTTAGATTGTCACTTTTCAAAATAAAACACAAAAACTATTTTTTATATTCACTTCGCTATTCACGCCCCGTCCGGGAAAGGGGAGGCCTAGAATGTTGCCAAAGAAGAAAAATATATAGTGATACCGGCTTTTAATTATCTTACGTTTCTACCGTTTTAGAAGAAAAATTATTTTGTGGCATGGCTGTGATAAATTTTTTTCGGACAAACTTTATAAAGTTTTATATTTTACACTTATTACCAAAACGAAACAATCAATTTATTTTGTGATAAGTTGAACGCACATAAAATGAATGCAATGCATTTATTTCCAATAAATCGAAAAGGAATTCAGAAAATTTTTTTTTTTAGAGTATTTCGGTGAGCGGACACAGCATGGCTGTGACATTTTGGTCATAGTTGTATGTGTAAATCCAACAGCTGTATATTTTATGAGTAATTAAGCTTTCAGTATAGTAAATAAAGTTAATTACTATTATAATTGGAAAAATAAACAAGAGTGACTTCGCCCAGCTAACCAATTCTCACGAAAGACACTATTTTTCGTAAGAATAAGAATTACCCAACCGCGCATAGCTTACGGACTCAGACGAAGGTATTAAACAATCAAGAGACGCGTTTACGTTATTGTGTACAGTAAAAAATCTTTTTCATTAAGAACTTTGTTAAAACGGACCAAAGGTCTAAATTTTAGACCTTTGGTCCGTTTTAACAATCAGATATTTTAGACTCTAAAATATCTGATTGTTCCCAGACCACGAAATAAAATATTTACAGTCACGCTTTCTTTTAATCTGAAATAAATTATAACACGCGATTTTTTAAATTATTTTCCATACAAAATTAACATATCATTTGTCGTAATCCTTTGCGAGTAGAATAGATAATTTACTATTCATTCCGGAGATAAGTTTTCTTCCGTCTCGAGATGGTATTTTCTACACTGGTATCTCCGTTGTTTACATTTTGTCGCTCGAATTCCTGAATGGAGATTATTAAAAAAAAAAACCGTATCAAAATCCGTTGTGTAATGTATTAGGCGTTAGTCCATCAAGCGTCAGATTGGCAGACTACACATACACAAAAATTTCTTCAGCATATTCAGGTTTCCTCACGATGTTTTCCATGACTGTTTGAGAGCAGTCGGTATTACGAAGTTTGACAAAATAATTGGTACATTATGCCTCTTCACAACGCTCTGTCCAGATTTTTAATTGTTAAAATTTACTTGTCGTAATGTTGCCTACTGGGGGCTAAATAGTCTACCTGTCAGCACAGGTTCGCCACTCGCGACACAAGATGACGTTACTATACGTGCCGTCCCTGCCTCCTGTAAGTGGTTCTTGCTCGGCTCCCCTAAAATGTCCCCAGAAAGTAGGGTGAGGGTAGGGAGTGTCCGTACTGTATGTAGTATTAGACACTCTTTCTTATACTGTGCTATTAGTTAAACGTTCACTAAACGATCAGGTGACGAAAGCGCCGGAGGAGCAGATAGCGCAGGCGATGAGCGTGAACGCGTCAGGGCCGGCGCCTTCAGCCCTGCGCGTGACTGTTCCGCCTGAACTGCAGGGCGTCGCCTTCATCTCCGTGCTCTGCCAGAAAGGTCAGCTTACCTACACACTAACGATACCCCAGAACACCGAATATTAAGTACCACAGCGGTCAACCGTAGAATCAAACTCAACTGGGCAGCATTCGGAAAGCTAAGTAGTATCTTCTCATCCAAAATACTGCAGTGTCTCGAGACGGAAGTCTTTGACTGTGGTCCTGTAGAGAAAGTTCAGTGTCATGGTTTGATCATCCGCTTAAAAAACTGTCAGCATATTAAGTTGGCCCCTGTATGTAATTAATGAAGTATATACGAAACAATCTTATAGGTATAGACGGTATAGTTGACAAATATACAACGTGGTAATGAATTAACGCAAAACTAGAAAGTAGTTTGTTTAGAATTGAGAGCAGAATCGAATTATCATGGTATCAACATAGGTAATTTTTTTCAAAATATTAAATAATTTGTTTGCAAAATTATAAATTTACTGAAACCAATGTCAACCCACCGCACGGGAACACTCACCCTACTTACTACCAAAACAAGATTATAAAAATGTATTCATGAGTACGTTAGCGCTTTCTTTCAGTCCTGAAATGATAGCAAATCATTTTTGCCTCAAAACTTAAAATGCGAATAACTTTAAATTTTAACTAGAAAACTAATGAAATTATTGTTTCAATCTAATTATTTTGTTATAAATCAGTTGGGGTGTATGAGGTTTTCCGCTAATTCATTAACACGTTGTAAACATTCTTCATTACAGAACAAGAAGATGTGGTGACAGCCACACTATCATCCTCCGCCCTGAACTGCCCGGGCACGCTGCCGGGCGACGGTGCGGAGCTGCACTGGCAGCAAAAGCTGGAAGCGGCACAGAATGTGCTGTTCTGCAAGGAGCTGTTCGCTAGACTGGCTGCTGAGGCCGTTCAGCTGGACGCTTCCATCCCTCACATGGTTGTTGGCAATCAGATTATGGCCACGGTAAGCTTCTGGCTTAGAATAGACTTCTGAATATTTTCCACACTGACACCTCGTTAAATGGTCGGCTATTAGTACATTGTTTTTGGTAGCACATACGATTTTTCTTTTTAGACCACTGTAGCCCTAGTATGATTTGATGACGCGCCATCGCTGCATAGAAAATTATCCCTTCTAGCGCTTTTCAGTCGCGCTTGCTGCTACGAGTAGTATGGAAAAAGGCATAGTCGCGCATTAGTAGAAATCATGCAAGAGGGTCTTGTTGAGATACTCAGTTGCCATCGTGGTCGGAGCGGACAAACCTTGTATAATTGACTAAATTACAAACAATTTTGCAGGTATTACCAGGTATCCAGCTAAGGATTGGACTATGTCACAATAATGGACAGAATAATAATACAAATCCTGAAGGCACTAAGGTATGTTATTCATATTTAAATTTTTTTTACGCTTTTTTTAACATTTTAATATGTGTTATTGGATATGAAGAAGTTTTTGAATTTTTAATCACAGAAGTGAATGTTGTGTTTGTACCAACATTCACTTCTGTGATTAAAAATTCAAAAACTTCTTCATATCCAATAACACATATTAAAATGTTATCTGGTTACTCATAGTACCAATTTAACACTAACTTGTGGTTCAAAAGATTACAGCCTTTTAATGTCAGTAGGCCTAGCATACCACCCTCGAGAGAACCATAAAAATCGAGATGTGCCGTTATCTTTGTTTCTTTACGTATGCCAAAAAGAGCGCGCATGTAATTTTAAAGTAAATGAGCGATGATAGCCCATACGGAAGAGAGCTAGCGCCTCAATCATGAGGACGCGGTTCGATTCCAGGCCCGTACCACTAAGTTCTTCGGAAATTATGTACGGTTGTATTTATCATTTACTAGCTCGGCGGTGAAGGAAAACATCGTGAGGAAACCTGCATTCCTGCATTCCCGAGAATGAAAAGAAAATACCGTAAGTTCGGAGGTATGCGTAAAATATGGGTGAGCTTGGGGCGAACACAAAAGATCAGCGATGGTCGCAGTGTTACACAACGACCCTTGCTTGCAATAGCCCAACCACCAATAATAAATGTAATTTTTCTCATTTTGTCGCTTTGTCGTGGGTGGCATGCTAGCCGTGCTGAACAATGTCGGTCAGTTGGGTAGGTCGAGACCATGGAGCGGGTCATTTCTCTATTATCGAGACGCATCGCATTTGATAAACACTGCTTGGAAATTTTTTGCTTCTATGCAACTAAACATAATTTTGAAAAGAATATTTTTTTACTGAACAGACATTGCAAATGTAAACCATTTTGGTTTCTTCTATATCTAACTAGAATTAAAAGACATAGTGATTTTTGTTTTAACCACCCTGCGTTTACCCAAATAAAGCAAACTTCACAGCCTGAGGGCGCGGGCGGTAAGTCAGAACACGACCACGTGCTGGAGCACTCGCTGCACCAGCTGCTGAGGGCGGTGCACCACTCCAACACCCACCACCCCTTCCCGCACCCCGCCACTGGACCTCTGGGACCTTCCAAGCGAAGATGTCTTGCCGGTGATTTACATTTTTGTCTTCTTATAGCTAAAAATTTATTGCTTCTAGACCACTTCTCAACCTGTTTAAACAGAAGTGACGTGGCGCGGATATTTCGTGGGTGGGGTGCGGCAATATAAACCTTATAGTACGTGGAGAATTACGCCCGCGCCTCCAGGCGACGTCGCGTCGCCTGGTGGCGGGGCGCGATTTTTCTTTACGTCAATAAACGACGCTATGCTACGTAATATAAGGTTTATATTGGTGTTACTTTGACTACCCGCTACCGCCACGCGTCTCTTCTGTATAAACCCTACCTTACACTGAAAAAATGATCAACCAAACAAGTGTTAAATATAACCAAACTTTAGTGACTTCCAAACTGTTTTGTAGCCATCAAAAATTTGGTTATAAATAGCAAAACGTGTTGTTATTTATAGCCGAAAGTTTGTTTATATGCTACAAAACAGTTTGGAAGTCACTAAAAAGTTTGATTATATTTAACCTATGTATTTAACACTAGTTTGGTTGATAATTTTTTCAGTGTATTTGCGTCGTAGCTCTTCCCCGCCCCCAATATTTTTCATACATTATTTAAAAAAATAAACGCACATAAATCTGGTGAACTGCAGAGCCTGAACCACAGAACATTATAAAAGGGGTTAGAAATGCAAAGTAGCGCTTTTGCTTCGAAGACGACTGTCGCCACTTGTCTCCCCACTCACGGCTGCTACCAAAGATAAAATATAGAGGTAGATAAATAATATAAAGCAAGACATAGAAACGCTACTTGACATCAATTCAGACTTATGACAACCGCCCATTAGAATAAGTGAAATGTCAATAGTAAACACCGTCTTGAACCATTTTGTCACCCAAACGTCCAGCTGGAAGACTCCGCTATTTTGTTACATTAAGAACCAATTTTGTTTGAATTTGCTTAAAAAGTAGTGACATTTGTTTAACAGACGTAACAGATTAACGTCTAATCTAGCTCTGTCAGTTTTATGGCAATCTGTGTGCGACTGTAAGGAATGACTATACATATTTTTGTACAGTTTTATATTGGGTAGACCTGGCTGCTACAAATACTTATGCCCTCTCGCTCGCACCACGCTGCACCACGGTGTTATGCAAATCATTGCATAATTATAATGATGGTAGGTACCTATAATAGTAAAATGTGATGCAGGACCGATGGCAGCCGACAGGTTCGAGCTGCTGGATATGAGCAAGGAGCAGTCCCTGCTGGAACAGATAATACAGCAAGCCCAGCATTTCTTCATGCGCCGCCGCAGCGAGTACGTCCTGGACACCATCGCCAAGGAGGTATGCTTTCATTGTTGTACTACAGGGTGAAATTAATATCATTAGCATCCTTTTAAACTAAGAGTCTACCCATCAAACTGAACAACCTTTACTATGGGAGCAAACCAATCGGAGCAAAAAAATAATCTGCTGTTGCATACATTTGTGTCGCGTAGGCATTGCAGTTTAGTATGGAGTAGCTGATTTTTTTGTTGCTCCGATCGGTTTGTTCCCATAGTGAAAGTTGTTCAGTTTGATGGGTAAACTCTTAGTTTTAAAGGATGCTAATGATATCAATTTCACCCTCTATATAGGGTATAATCTTAAATGCGTTACTTATTTTAGGGGGTGCTACAGACTATCAAACTGAATAACTTTCTCTAATCAGGATAATTTCTGTCATTCCACATTAAAAAATACTTTATATTTATTACACGGAGCACAGTCAATTATCATAAACATACATTATTTTAATTATCAGCAAAATGACATCGACATTATGAAAAGTTTGTTGTATTACTGTTTTTTGAAATCTCCGTCTAATTTATCCCAATTTCCTAATGTTAAAATTTAAGAGGAAATTTGGAGAATAGGTCACTTCTCCGACTGTATACGTATGTGTCCGATCCAGAGGCGAAGAACGTTATCACTGCGATATTTTACCTCAATCCTTGTGGAAGACAAG
The DNA here is from genome assembly GCA_922987775.1 of Agonopterix subpropinquella. Classification (NCBI taxonomy): domain Eukaryota; kingdom Metazoa; phylum Arthropoda; class Insecta; order Lepidoptera; family Depressariidae; genus Agonopterix; species Agonopterix subpropinquella. Next base: position 18,951,367 of record OV277703.1, on the reverse strand, counting down.
CTTACCTTTTCTTGTCAGTGCCAGTATGAAGAGACAGCAAAGAGTCCAGCCTCTAGTATGATTTCTATACCCGCGCGCGACGCGCCTTCGTTGCAGAGCAAATGACCTTCCATCGCACTTTTTAGCGGCGAAAGTAGGCGCTTGCCGCGAGAAAGTTTGGAAGAAAGCCGAGTCGCGTACAATTTGTAGGATCCTGGGTTAGGAGTTACAGTGGTAGCCCTAATGCAGGCATGTCAAACATGCGGCCCACACTGCGCTTTCTTGCGGCCCGATACCCTGATTTCGATGCAGTTTAAAAGTTGATTTCTGCAGATATAATTTACCTCCAACTTGAAATATAAAACAACTATAGTTAAAGACACATTCTTGGGTGGGATTGACATGTTTTTTCTTCTATTAAATAAACGATTAACAGTCCTTTTCTATGATCGTTACAAATTCTTTAAGTTCTTTGCTGCCCACTGATTATACTATCATTATTCATGTGGCCCACCAAACTTTGAGTTTGACATGCCTGCCCTAATGCTATTAAGGTGCCTGTGATCAAATGAATCATTACTAATACTCATCTCTACGTTGTTGACAGGTAAAAGACCCACTGATAGTGTCACACTGGAACGCGTTGAATAGTCCCACGCAGTCCTGTGTGAAGATCAACATCATGGCTTACGGGTACGTACCTGTTTCTAGTCTAGGATCACACCTGTCAATAATATGGTGCCGGTGTATTGCCGGTAGATATATGAACGAAAAGCATTGCATATATGCGTAATTTACAGCGCATAATTTCGGCAGATGTGTAACAGTACGTTACGTTACGATAACTAACAGTGTGAAAATTAAAAAAACGTTGACTAATAGGTGTGGTTCAGTGACTACTGTAGATAAATTACTGTACACCATACAGTGATGTTTCTACAGTCGTCATAGAACCATACAGTGTGATCAAACCAATCTTCGAGTAATTTTTTTTACTTTCCGCACAAAGTGAACCACTGACTGCCTTTGAAGCGCTTCTTCTTCTTATCGTGTAGGCAGAGCCCTGGTGTCAGAGTTTTTTCAGACCGCCTTTCGGCCTCTGACGTGGTTTTTATGTAACGACTACTACCACCAGAGATAGTAACGTTTGAAGCGCTGTAACTTTAAGACGTATAGTTATTTAACGAAAACCTGACAACATACAAGCATAGAGATTACTTTCTAGATTGTTTCTGAAATTTTTCTTAAGACTTTAATTAGTTAGTATTGAAAATATAACCAAACTTCATTTGTATGGAGCATACTGGTACCGATTCGGACTGTGCCATGACTTAACTAAATTTATTCCTGTTACTTTCTAAAATAAGATTAAGAAAAGAGACAGAAAACCAACAGCTGACTTTAGTGCTGTCAAAGTGACGTTACACGCCCAAAATAAGATGCCATCATAATGTATGCCATCTTATTTAAAGCGTTTTTGGGCGTGTAACGTCACTTTGACAGCACTAAAGTCAGCTGATGGTTTTCTGTCTCTTTTCTTAATATTATTTTAGAAAGCGACAGGAATAAATTTAGTTAAGTCGTGGCTATCCTCTTAATAAAATAAACCAATTTAAAACGTGAAACAGATACGACGCGGTGTGCCGCACATCGCTGGTGGTCCACGTCGGTGAGAAGACCCTCAAGTGCATCTGCCGCGACGGCAAAGTGCGCCATCTGTCCTACGAGCTGCAGGAGCTTAGGGATCTCATCTACTGTCAGGTTATAATTTTAACTTAATTACGGAATTTCTGTACGATTCGTAACACCACTGGCTTTTCGGTGAAGGAAAACGTAAGGAAAACCGACATGCTTCAATTTCGAGGCGTGTATTGTATACTGTCCAGTGGCGGCAGGCTCACTCCCCGTCATACTACAAAGAGTTTCAGTCCTACTCCTAGTTAAACGTGGATGTCGTGAGCATATGCAGAGATATTCTGAAACTTAGGTTTCACGAACATCCACGTTTCACTAGTAGTACCGAAACTATGTCTAGTGTGACGGGGAGTGAGCCCGTCGCCACTTGTAATGGACAGTGGGTACAATATATGCTTCTAAATTGAAGCATGCAGAGATGGTGGATGTCCTAAGTTGTCAGAATATCTCTGACAACCCGGGGAATATAGTCGTGAGCATATGCTAATTATTTTATTTTACAAAGATACTCATGCTAAACATTCTTAACGCGTTTTATTATCATACTAAGCATAAGCATGCAATGAACGCCGAAAAAATCCCGCCCGCATTACTGGAAAAATGCCCTTTTCCCGACTATGCCACTGTTTCAAATATAATCTTTTCGATAGATATACCAGCATCAAATGACGGCAGTGCAAGCAGTGGGCCGGTGCATGGGCTGGCAGCTGCTCGCTAGTAGCTCGCACCTGGGCTCCGGACCGGTCGAACCACTGGGCAACGCGTCCTCCTGTCTCCTGGCCTCGCCGAATGGTTATTATATTTATTATACATATTTTATCACCCACATACCGTCTACCTTATTTCATTAGAGTGGTGAGGTGAGTATTTTACTAGGTATGGCAAAAGAAGCAAGAATGTAAAATTAATGCTGTTGAAATGCGATCCTTGCGAATTGTTTGGCGGGTGTTACGCCGAGAGATAGAATGAGAAATTGTGTGATTAGAGATCGATATAAATTGAAAGAGGTTGTGACAAGAATAGGTAGTATTCTTCGTTGGTTTGGTCATGTGGAAAAGCCGAAAGGATGAGTAACAGCACAACGAAAGAGATGTAAATGGTGCTAATGTGAGTGGAAATGTCGGCAGAGGGCGCCCTCGTAGGACGTTCACTGATAGAATCGGTTGCGTCTTTAAAAAGTAAAAAAATATATAACTTATCTTTATATCTTTTTTTTGCGTCGGGCGTAAAAAGGGGAAGTGCGGAGTTCTATTGGAATGTGTTATGTGATACACTTACGTTTTTATTGCATGTCCCTAATTAATATAGGAAAACCATTGAGTTAATTTCAAGGTAAAAGTGAAAATCGCGTCACGATCCGTTCAGTTCTCTATGTAAGTACCTACAAGTCAGTGAGGGAGGACGCAGGTAGCAGCATTTTATGGCTTCTCTTGAGCTGTATAGATACTTACTAATGTCGTATTAGATAAAACCAATAGAGGAAGATGCGGTATTAAGTCACCACGCGTATGTTTTATTATCTGGTCTGGAGTTGAAGCAAAGTTCTTGTCTATCCCGAAAGGGATTGCGATCATATTTTGTGTAGTCTGCTGTAGCCTTAAGTTTGCATGGTAGTATATCTAAAGCTTCAGTCGACCGTACCTTGCGTATTTTTATTTAGTTTGATACTGATGTCATTCTTCTTCACTCGTTTATTCTGTTGACCGAACTACCGGGTATTTTTATTTCCAGTAGTTTTGTGCACAAAAATCGTCACCCTGTGTAAATGTGTTGTGCATAGGGTCACGAGAAAATTGCTAGTTATCGTTCGTATTAGTTCTGTTTTGTGTATAAGCTTGTGTGAGATTATAGTGTGTATATGAACCCTTATAACTATGTGTCTGTCCCTAGATGCAAAAAAAGGAAAATCAACTTTTTTTGGTTTCATCTAGGGAGGGACACTGAATAGTTATTAGGGTTAATTTATTCTGAAGCAAGAGTCATGGGAAACATTGTTCAGTCTCGTACATAACTTTTGTCCCTAGTTTGCATTACAATGACCACTGCATTACCAACTCATCTATAAAAATTTATTTAGGAATATAATAATATTTTTAAGTAATACATTTCTATACTTATTCTATATTTTTTTTTGTTATAGGTGACAGAATGATAGCAATAAGATGTGAACCATCAGTGGGCATCCAAGTCTTCATTGCACAATCTCCGAGGAAAGATTTCTTCTCCAGCGAACTAGTTCAAGATAAGAAGTGGGAAAACCTCGGAGGAGCGTTCAAAGAAATTAAGTTAGACAAAATGGAAGGAAAGAACTTTCTAAACAAAATGGAGCTGCTCATGGCTTGTTTGAGTAGCCCTTCATAATTGTGTAATTGTAATTATTAGGAATTAAATATTTGTAATCTCTTTATATTAAAGTTGTATTAAAGCTATAAATAAATAATCAAACTTGAAGTATTTATAGAATTTTATTTATACGTAAGGAAACTTAGCAATAGGGAACTTAGGTAGAATGTTAAATATTACTGAAGATTGTTCTTGCGTTTCAATATCTCGACGAATTAGAGGCTCGAGACTGGAAATCCAAGGAACTGAAATGAAAAGGCAAATTTAGAGACCCATTATTTAACAAATGTACACAAAATTAGAAACAAGAACTGAAAAGTTTACATTGGAATAAAATTTTTCAATGCGGAAAATTTTTACGATCTCAACGTTGAAACCAACAAATTGTTGAATTTAAAATATGTAGCTCTATATCAAATGCATTATTATCAATTCTGCAGAAACCTTTTTCAGGTTTTGTAGAGATGTGTCAAGACTTTCAAATCTATTGAAGATGGGAATAATTAGGAATCTTTAGGACCGAGTAGTTTGAAACCAAGTAAATTACAGTTGAATGACCTGAACTAAATACAAACAAAATAAAGAACAGGTGGTCATTTAAATTTAAGCCTCATAAGTCTAAATTATACTAGTAGTGGGGTATGGTGGTACCTATGATAATTAGTCATTCATTTTACCATATTCTACATTTTAATGGTTATTTAATTCAAAGGACAGAATTTCCTTTTTTAAACAACATAGGTGCCAACATACAATGCTGTTAATTTTAACACACAAAATTAGGCTGAGTGAATAATATAAAAGAAAAGAAAAGTAAATTACCTCTAGTTCCAAGAGACGTAACACCATGAGAACTCTTCCTAGCATTAAACCCCCAGTATTAGCTAAACATTGAATTTTTAACACTTGGAAGGCTTCAGATTACGATAACACTAACCTAACTATATTCTAGTACTAAATTAAAACCGAGACAAAGGTGACCTAGATCTAAAATTGCCGCCGCCTCCGCCACCGCCGCCCCCGCCGGATCTGAAGCCGCCACCCTGGCTCCCGCGGTCGAACGACCGCCCTCCGCCTCCGCCGCCACCACCACCACTGTAAGAGTTGAAGGAGCGGTCGCCGCGCGGCGGGCCCCCGAAGGAGCGCCCTCTAGGCGGTCCGCGTCCCCCTCGGAAGCCGCCCCCGCCGCCGCCGCCACCGCCGCCCCTACGCGGACCTTCGCGTTTCCTCGACAGCTCCACCTTCAACGTCGCGCCTAGCATCTCGAATCCGTTCATCGCGCTACAAGCGTCCTCCGCCTCCTGCACGTTTTCAAATTCTATGAAAGCAAATCCTGGGGGATTGAGTGCTACCCAAACGGAGTTCAATTTTCCATATTTATCGAATTCCCTCTCGAGGTCCTCCTTCTTGATTCCTTCTACGAGCCCGCCGACGTAAACGCGAGTGCCTCCCGAACTCATGATGTTTGTGAAATCTGAAAATGGAGTGCGCGATAAAACATGGAACTAGTTTTAGGTTATAAATTGAATTAATTTATTCATTGGTGGACGATATTACAAAATATTAAGATAAATAAGCGTACCAGTAATATTTAAACGTATTGCGACGCATTACATACCGTGATAGATAAATAAATACAATGAACGAAACAAAATGTCGTCGCTGCGTGCCACGCCAACAAACATCGTAAGTTTTAGGCATCTCTCTGATATTACTAATGAAAACTTACGTGTCGTACTAAAAGATGAGTATTCGTAGATTAAACTACACTGAAATTATGTATTATTAAACCAAATTTATAATTTTGCAATAAAAATAACGGTAAAGACAAAAATGGATCAATGAATCGCATTGAGTGAGTCAAGCCGAGTGAATGAATGAATGAAATCAATGAAAGAAGTTGAGAAGAGACAACCGGACAGGAAGATTGAATGAACAAAACGCCTAGTAGTATTGCCAGCTATAAAATTAAAATAATTAAAAGTATGCGTTCCGATTTCCATAAAAAAGGAGTCCTAGTGAAATAGGTCTTAGGCCGAGATTCAGAGACGATTTTTAAGTCTTAGTTCGAACTCACGTATGTCAAAATCCATACATTTTGGAAAAAATTTCAACCTTCTTGATTTTGACCCTACTTAGTTCGAACTAGATATGACTTAAAAAATCGTCTCTGAATCCCATCCTTAGGTAGAGGCCAACTCTAGGGCCTGTTTTTTTTAAATCTAAAAACAACATTTTCATTTCATCTCATCGTTATCGTATCGTTTTCGGTCGAATCATCTCACGAAAACGTTTTTCCAGTTTTTCCCCTAATTGTTCCTAATCCTAAGTTTAGAATCGTTCTAAACCAAAACGTAATCGAGTAATCGATTTTTTTAGCGAACGAATTTCTGAAGTGAATGAATGATTGAATGAGTCATAGATTTTCATACGAATACGAGAGCGTACGTGCGTGTGTGCTGCTATGGTGGTTGTGTGAGTCAGGCACTAGCTAGGGAGGGGAGGGGAGGAGGCTTCGAAACAAGTGACGGAGGGACGCAGGGAGGAGGAAACAAAACGAAACCGGCCAAACGACTTTGTTCAACGGTCGCGCGGTGCGACGCGCGTTTTCGCTTGTGTTTTCTTTCGTACCAGCCCCACCTTTGTTTCATTATGAATTGTTTTGATTTAAATTGTATAGTTCTAGCGAGTTTTATTTCAATTAAAAAACTTTAACGTAACTTTTGTTTAATTTAGTTAATGTTTTATGTTATAAACAAAACGAAATACCTGCGCAATGTTTGGATAGGTGTCGAAACAGGCAATCGAGGAGACGAGCGTTACTAAAAAGTGAAATGAATATTTTTATATTCAGTTAGTGAAAAAATGGAGTGCTCTAAGGATATGGGGGTTCAGAAAAGACATAGTCAGTTCAGCGATACGAAGTATAAGTGGAGGACAGTGTTGACTTTGTTTGTTTTGTGTTTTTGTGTGTGCCGCGGACAGGAGTTGATGGGAGTTGGTGAGACGGACCCTTATTTACTGAACAAGAGTTTGGGGTTGACTGAGTTGAGCGGTGGTGTAGTGGCCGGTGGCAGGACCGTGTGGAGGGCAAATGGGAGCCCTTATCTTCTCAGAGATGACCTCCTGGTGGAAAGAGATGCTGAGCTGGTGGTGGAGCCGGGAGTAGAAGTGCGGTTCGCGCCGATGATTGGAGTGACTGTAAGAGGGAAGCTGATCGCTGTGGTGAGTACAATAATTTCCTGTAGTAGGTGTAAGACTTTTGGGGGAGAAGGGAGACCTTTGCCAAACAATGGGACGAAAGAGGTTAAAAAAAAACTAAAGAATTCAAAACTGTGTTTGGCTTTGGAGTGTAAATGCATAGTCCTTTTTCTCCTTTGTCGTGTCGTTATATACGAATACCTAATATAATTATTTTATCTGAATGTAAAGGTCTAGATTGCCAGTCACTTTGTCTGCGGTCCGGTTTACATAGTTATTATAGCCTGTTTTAACAGTAGCACTTAGAATAACGTTGTATTGTATCTATAAATTTTATTTTCAATAAAACAAATTTTATAACAGGTAACAGTTACAAATAACCTACTTTTCTGTTCCAATTAGATTCCGACTAGGTATGTAACCTGATTCATATTTGGCGGCATTCTAAATCAGAAATCGTTTTTATAGGTTAGCTACCAGCTTAAAAAAACTGGCCAAGTGCGAGTCGGACTCGCGCTCGGAGGGCGCCGTACCACAATATTATAATATTATTACCAAAATTTTTTTTTCTCTGGGACCCTAAGCGCAAGCCCTACACACTTGGCTGGTTTTTAATATTTGTTGTTCACTTTAGAGTGCACTATAATCACACCAAGTTTGAAGCTTGTACACACGGCGACACATCAAGCTATACAAAACCAACATAAGCTGGCCGCGCGACGTTATACGTTAGGTAGGTACCTACTTGACCTACGCGCGGCCAGCTTATTTTGGTTTTGTATAGCTTGATGTGACGCCCGACGACCTATGTATTGCCGTTTTTACGATAGAGCAAAAACAAAAACCTTGAAAAAAACATGTTTCTTGTCCTACCTACCTAATTGGGAACCCCCTTAATTTTGTAGTTTTTGTTTATTTCATTATTTTTTTAGCAAATGCGCCATAATAACGCATAGGTATTCTGTTCAAACGTCTAGCTAGCTAACGGTTCAAAAGATACAGACAGCCCTTTTATACCTAGTTACGACCTAAGGTTACGACAGACAAACGGACGGACAGCGTAGGTTTATGAATAGGGCTCCGGTGGCTCTTTGGGTAGGTACGGAGCCCTAAAAAGTAACTTCACCCAAAAATATTATTGATCGCGCTTTCCACAGTCGATAGCAAACACTTGATAAATTCCACAATTCCCTGATAAGGGCTGTATGTAGCCTGATAAGCGTATCAATACCATTCACCTGTGATATTGATTTATTCACCTGTACTGTATTACTAGCAAATATTATTTTAATCTAAATGAATTCAAACAGCATTACAAAAGGATAGCTTGCGTCGCGACGAGTTGCGTCAATAAATTCTTAGGACTTCTTCATCCATTGACGATATGTTCAGAATTTATACGGCTGAAATGGTCAATATAAGATTCATCTCTTAAAAATTTTAAAAATCGTATCGAAATCCATCCATCTGCTTGGGAGCGATAGCCAATAGCCATAGAATAGAAGCCACAGATAGACAAAGGCTTCAAACTTTTCCCATTTTTTGCGTGTCGTGGGCTCAGAGGAATGATCTCTTTATTTGGTCGTGCATGGGTTAAAAATTTTAGGTAGGTAGTTGGTATGTCAGATCAAATTTTCGTAAGCAATTTTTCAGGTCTTTCAGAAGACCTTTTTGTCTCTTTCCTCGAATTGCTTACGAAAATGGTACCTGTAATTAAAAAAATTAATTGGTAAATTGTCCATACTTTACTATAAAATAAAATGAAGACTTTACAATAAATATACTGACTAAGTAACTTCTTGATACCTATCTCTAGCAGATAAACTATTAAGAACTTATACAGAAGTGATGAAACAGTCACTTCTGGATAAGTTCTTAATAGCCCTAATCAAGGCAATTAATTTTAAACTTTACCTAACAAACTTTAAAACTTTAAACATCAAAACTCAACAATATCATTTATTAAACACCCATTAAAAAGCAAGATCCTCAACAGGCTATGAATCATACAACAGTAATTAGGAACACGTGCTAACGAAGGCAGCTGGTCGCGAAGATAAAGACGCCGCTGACCCTACGACATCCTCCGGCTAATTCAATCAGCCTGGACAAAATCACTCCAACGGTACGTTGTGACCCCTCGCCTGAGATACGTTACGACAGCTGACTTCCTTGGACTTCCTCTGGGCTAGAGAAGGGGACGAATCTATACGAGATCTGAAAGATAATGAGGAAATTGCCAAAAGTGCTGAAGAATCCATAAATATGAAGAGGGTTAACATGAAATATTGATGTAGATAATGTTGAGGATGTAAAACGCGTGATATAATTACAATACACAGGGACCAACTTAATATGCTGACGGTTTTTAAGAGGATGATAAGACCATGAAACTGAACAACTTTCTCTATGGGACCAACGTCGAAATTGCGAATTAAAAAAAAACGTTGCATACAAAATGAAACTGCAGCCCTACTCGACCCAAATGAATGGGACTGTAGATTTTTTTCGCGATTTCAACTTTGGTCCCTTAGAGAAAGTTGTTCAGTTTGATGGTATGACCATTCCTTTAAAAACCTACCTACCCACCTATTTTGCTGCAAGCTTAATTGTTTCATACATGCACTCAAAGATTTCGGAACAAGGGAAAGACAAAAACTTCACGAAAATGTGCCTAAGTACCTGTATTAATGACTAGCGGCCCGTCCCGGCTTCGCACGGGTGGACGTCTAATCTTTTCTAGCAATAAATATAGCCTATGTTACTCAGGGTGAATGCAGCTTTCTAATGGTGAAAGAATTTTTTAAATCGGCCCAGTACTTTTTGAGCCTATTCATTACAAACATACAAACATACAAAAATAGGTACAAATCTTTCCTCTTTATAATATTAGTGTAGATGTAGATTACCAGAGTTCTAGTTTCTACTTAAATTATATGTTTACTCTCCTTATAAAGATGTTGACGAAGAATAATTACAGTCTTTAATTTCCTGCCTGATCTGTCTATCTATCCACTGATTACTTTGGATTAATTTTTTCCGTCTGTAGCTCACGCATGAGTTTTTCCAGCGTAGGTATCGTGTATTAGACGACCCGGTTGGTGTAATGGTTACCACGCCGGACTGCCAAACCAGGGTCCTGGGCCTCTACCCGCACATTCGAATTCGAGTTTTCGTTCCAATATCAACTCTATTACAAAGAAGTGCGGACCGAAACAGTGGCGATATATCGAACATCGAAAGTCCGGGTACAGGGCCTGGGTTCGAATCCCGGTTCGGTCATGGATGTTATATATGTCTGTGCCGTTGTTGTATGATTCCCATAACAAAAAGCCTGTGGCTTACTTGGGATCATTACAATGTATGTGCCTGTGAGCGTTATTTATTATTATTTATTTATTTATTAAATTGCCTCAAAACAATTGACTGTTTGCCTGAAAATGCCTGATTTCATAGTAGTGCTCCGTCGCATAATAGTAACTTTATGATAATGTTGGCATTACGACGATAACACCTAGTAACCCGCGGTCCGTCCGGCTTCGAATAGCACCATCCCAGACGGGTGTTGTAAGAGGTAACCAACCTCATTAGACGTCGTCTCAGATGCCCATACCGTGTGCATTTCTGCCGATTTCTACTTTAAAACCTGGCCCTTTTTAATTACGCCTTGATCTGGTCTAGGTACGTCCTCGTAGGTCAGCCTCTATCAATATTTCCTTCCACACACGCCTTTATTATCTGTTTCGTACCTTTCATTCACCCTTTCGATATGTCCAAACCAATCGAAACATACCCTTCTCTTAACCACTACAGTAGAGAATATACAGGGTGTAAAATTAAATGGGACACTTACTTAAAGGGGTGCTTCAGACCATCAAACTGAATAACTTTCTCTATGGGACCAATATTGGAATCGCGAAAAAAAAATCTGCTGTCCCATACATTTCAGTCGAGTTATTTTTGCAGTTTTGTATGGGACAGCGGATTTTTTTTTCCCGATTTCAGTGTTGGTCCTATAGTAAAAGTTGTTCAGTTTGATGGTCGTGTCCCCCATTTAATTTTACACTCTGTATAAGCAGTATAGCTGTATCCAAAAACGGTTAATTCCATCATTCGTGCTTCTGGCTGTTTCATTATTTACAACGATAGATTTGATTCCTTACATAATTCAGATTTCACTTTAATGTCCAATTTCATACGACATTAGTGTCGGTAGAGTACAAAATGAAGTTGGAATTACGCATGACGGATTCCATTATAGAATGGAATCCAGGCTTATACGGCTCATAATATGCAATTTGATGGGTGAAAACTGTCCCACCGAGTCCCACGATAGTTTATTGTGTCTCTGAGGCAGAGACAAAGGCATAGAATAAATACTAGTACTAACAAAGGTATGGAATTCTTGGTATGACTCTACAAACGGTGTTACGAGTGTAATTGAGTCTCTAATATTATTCCTCAGAAATACCAAGAATAGAAGACATTCAGACAGTTTAAAACGTTCGTGGAATTTAACAAAGATCTGAAAAAGTGGTTTGTTGATGCTTAACGAGTGCAAAAAACCGGTCAAGTGAGAGTCGAACTCGCGCACGGAGGATTCCATACACCATATTAATATTACAAATATATATATATATATATATTACAAATAAAAATGTTTCCTCTGGGAACCATAGCGCATTACCGACACACATTGACCGCTTTTTACTATTTTTTATTTTACCTTCGAGTATGCACTATAATCCCACCAAAGACCCTTGTAAGTATTATCGTTTTACGATAGAGTAAAAACAAACAACGTTGAATTTAGTTTCTTGTATAGAGAGAGACTCCACTTAATTTTTAACTTTGTGTTTTTATTATTTGGTAGGTAGTAAATCCGCCATAATAAAATAACGCAAATTCTGTATAAATTTTGATCGTCCGTCTAGCTATTAGGTACGGTTCAAAACAGCCCTAAATAGATGGGGCAGACAGACAGACGGACGGACAGCGAATAGAGTCCCGTTGCCACCCTTTGGGTACGGAACCATAAAAACGACATGGTACTAAATATTTCGAGACGAATCATCAATTTACAGTGAGCCAGCGGTAAACCGCAACTTTCACTATTATTTCGGGGTAAACCTTATTGTACAAAAAACTACATTTTATAGCATCAAGATTGGGACAAAAAGGCGACGGCGATGCACGTCTTTCGACAAAAAATGGTGGGCTAATGAACTCACCGACGAATCAACGGTTTGGAAAAAAAAATTATATAAAAAAGAACACTTTTTTGGTTTTATGTTGAAGAACGATGGAACTGTCTCTTATCTCCTTAATGCACAAAACTGAATGTTTAATTAGGACTGTTAGTCTGGTACTATCAAAATTGTGTCAAGATCTGTAAACAAACAGATAAGACTTTACCCATGGGTTAGGTGTAGGTACTATCAAACCGTTAGTTTTTGAAGACAATTTCACGGATGAGATAACGCAAGCAAGTAACTATGGCGGCGTAGTTTTGAAATTTATAATCCTAATAGGTTTATTAGGTAGGTACCTTGCATGCGACGCCCGCGACTTCGTACACACAGACCACACTTTAAATACTTATAACTTTTGATTGAATGAACCTATTGCGATGAAATAAAGTCTAAATGTTAATCCAAACTAAGCCCTATGTTTTTGTGTAAACCCCACATAAATGGGTTCAGTAGTTTTAAGGTGATGCGTGCGCAAACAAACAGAGAAAAAATTGTCTCAATGCGTTCCAACTTTCAATACGTATCCTAAACGCTCCCAATAAAATTTTTTGCAAATATCTTCAATGAAAATCCACTACAAGTTAGAACAATGTATGAGAACAGATTGACGAGGGCAATCTATAAGGCAAATGTAAGTGGAAATATTGGAAGGGGCCGGCCTAGAAGCACATATACGGACCAAATTGGCGACGTGCTTAAAAGAGGCCAGGTCAGATCGACCCAAAACCGAAAGGTTTGTCAGGATCGTAGCAGGTGGCGTTCCGTTGTCTCTGCCTAACCCAGTGGGAGACAGATGTGAGAATATGTATGTATATAGATAGATAGTTGAAAGTAAAACAAAATTCAGGTGGCAAGTTGGATTGCACCTGCCCCTAACCAGAGCATTGCATTGTCTAAACTAAACATTGAAAATTCTTTAGAGACGTGCAATCTCAGCCTTTGAATCGAAAACATACTATTATTCTGCTATTATTACACAAAACACCGATCGGGTTTCCTAATAATGGAACAGTTATTTCGATACAGTTACCGACTGCGGTTGACTGGCCCTTTTACGTTAGTTCTAAGTAGTGCTAGCATCATAGTAACCTTGGTAAATAGTCAACTGTAGTCTGAATCATCGGAGATTAAACCATTTGCTATCGCATGTAATCATGTGGCATGAATGAATCGTTTGTTAATTAAGGCAAGAGACTCTAATAAAATAGAGGCATGTTAGAAGATGGTTCTTTTGAAGTAGGTATACAACGCGATGAGAGATTAGGAAGATACATTTTTGTCTTGCCCAGTGACCAGACAATGCTGTAGGTATACGTAACATATCGCCAAAGGGAGTTTACAAAAAAACATTTTTTATTGCGATCTGATAGCTACAGTAAAGTAGGAAGTGGTGTTTTTTCGACATTCCTAAAATATATTTTAAATGATTCATTATAGTCAATGTGATAGACGGCCAAGTGCCCAAACTCCCTGGCAGTGAGACGAATATTTCCACATAAGTCAGAAACATAATCGTGATAAAAACTGTAAATATGACAAATCTCTACAAACCAACTCTAACTCTCCGATGAATGACATGCTCGATCAGTGAATCATTTATGTCTGCCGATAAACCTTACTTTATGCAGTGAATCACTTAGGAAAAGTGAAACTTGTGTATTTTTCTGAGCAAATCATTGTTGTCGTTCTTATCGATTGAGGCCGAGCTGCAAACTAATGGGCATTAAATGTAAGCTGGATTAAAACTACGTTGAAAGCAGTTTCAAGATTTCCAACTATGGCAGCAGAATGTATTCGAGGATGTTACTACCGATGTTATTTTTAACTATGATGCTATGTTTAAATTGGCAACATTTTCACTTTCCAAAATTGTTTAGCTAGAACTAACTGTAAATTCATAAGTCAAATTTATGTTAAGTCAAACACCGAAGTATTTTTTTATAGAAATTGTAAAAAATAGTTTCTGGGACCTCCGAGTCTGGTATCTGTTTACTAGTTTTAGATATATTGTTTTTATTAAGACTGTTTGTGTCCAAAATTGAAAAATAAAAATAAATAAAATAATAATAAAAATTTCAGAAAGTTCAGCAGAATGTATTCGAGGAAAATTTCAGAAAGTTTTACAGAATTAAAAATGAGGCTGAACCTGAAGATGGAGAAACAACAGGTGCATTCCTTGAGTTGGTAATTATTTGCACACTGGGGGGAATTAGGGGGATACCTTTTCCTAGTAGTGGAATAAATGAACATGTTAGGTGCACTTATAAAGTCAGAAACGATGAAAAAGTATTTAAAAATTAATAAGTATTTTATGAAAAACATCTTCAATAATATACTAACACCATAAGTAGGTAGGTACAAGTACTAGGTATTAATTGAAAGTAGTTCAAGTTTTAGAAACGTTCTGGTTTACTTGTTTTTCGAAAACCGTAAACATAATTTTTCTTTTAGGAAATGTTTTAGATAATAAATAGCACTGCAGCATTAATTAACGAATATTGTAAAAACAACAAAAGCTGAACGGCTCCGAAGCTTTAACCTCAAGTGCATACATTATATTGTTATCAAAACAAAATAGACAAATTGAAATATATAGACACGACGACCTATAAACTGAGCAATGAATTATTGATCAAATAAAATAGTCTCGTGTAGAGTATAAATCATAATATTAATGAATACTAAACGCTGACCTGACCCCAAAATTTCTGATAAGAATCAGGATGGCCAGCATTGACCACGCATTGACCAAGAAATGTCTTTCTTGTTCTTGTTGTTTTCTTTCTTTGTTGTTTCTTTCTTGTCTTTTGTCTTGTCTTTCGTGTTTGTTACACGACCGAATCCAAATTTGAAGCGTCTTGATCGAATCGCACGATCAGTCTTGGTGTCTCTGGTCTATAATCTTAGTTTTTAACCGACTTCAAAAAAGGAGGAGGTTTCTGTTTTTTAATAGTCTATAAAATATATATCACCGTGTTTTTTTAATGCTGAAGGTTTTTTCAAGGGATGATCAGACCATCAAACTGAACAACTTTCTGTATGGGACTTATATCAATATCGCGAATGAAAATCTCATACTTACATCTAGAATCGAATAAGATTGCAGTTTTGTATTGAACATCTGATTTTTTTTCGCGATTTCGACCAAAGAGAAACTCATTCGGTTTGATGGTCTGATCATCCCCTGAAAAAGCCTAATAATATTAAGATCCATCGCACAACCCAGAAAGACCCTGTCTGTATGCTTCAGTGCTTCTCAGTTATAATATAAAAGACAGGCCGTAATAATAATTACGTACAAGTTATTAGGGTTCCGAAGTCAACAAGGAACCCTTATAGTTTCGCCATGTCCGTCCGTCTGTCCATCTGTCTGTCCCCCCCCTCTCCAGCTAAACGGTTGTAGTTGGAGATGTGAACAAATTCACGGCAATAGCATATACTATAACGAATTTAAAAGGAAAACTATCACCGCTAAGTAGGCTTCACAAAGTTTACGAGTTAATAAAGTAATAGTTGACCAACTTTTTTTTTGTCTCACAAATTCTTTTACTTTATTTTTTATCTAAACTAAATCTAAACTATAATATAATATGTAAGAAGAACTTATAACTAATGAATGATATATTTATAGGCGACAAACCATTGA
Organism: Agonopterix subpropinquella; assembly: GCA_922987775.1. Classification (NCBI taxonomy): domain Eukaryota; kingdom Metazoa; phylum Arthropoda; class Insecta; order Lepidoptera; family Depressariidae; genus Agonopterix; species Agonopterix subpropinquella. The sequence goes on along the minus strand of OV277703.1, from coordinate 18,935,251 downwards.
CCAGCTTATAAAATGTACTTTTTAGACTTTATTTGCCTTTAAACCGTAGTACCTAGTATAAAACAAAAAGCCTCCTTCTAAGTCCATATTATACTGCAACTACTATACTGTAGTATTGATATGAAATGTTTATTTTCACCTACATAATGTAACCTACTGTTATTAGCAGTGAATCAAACCTTGACACAAATAAAGTGCAATCTCAGCGGCTTCCTAATGAAGAACTACGACCTCGTTTAGCCTTCAGTTTTAACTATTTAGGCCACTACTTAGCTAATTAGCTAGATACCGCTAATTTATTTATGGTATTCGATACCATTAAACGTAATGATTATGGGCTGTATTGTTTAAATTAGGCTCTTGGATATGGAAACTTTATGTTTGAAGACCAATCACTTATAAGAGCTAATTTACTAACGAATGAAACACGGATCTAGAGTTATCTGGAAAGTACCTTTTGCCTTGGAGTCAAAAAATGAGGACCCTAATATCGACAACTAGAGACCAAAGGCCTATTTTATAAACATGAAAATAGTAATTATGTAATTACAATTTTACAATTCAGGGTGAATTGCTGGCTACTTATGGCGTTAAACAACATGTATCTTAACATTCTCAGCAATGTATTAGGAAAAACATGGACGTACTGCATGTTTACTTCGTCATTAGTATTTAGCATAGTCTAAAAAAACAGGTCTTCTCTTCCCAGAGTGACACAAGCCTACGTCACAAAAACATTGCCACTTTATTTCAACATAACATGTTAAAAGGGTATAATGACGTAGACTTGTGCCAGTCACAAGTCAGTCACGTGATCGGAAGAGAGTACCAGGCGGAGTATATTATTGTACCTACCATGAGTATTTAGTAACCAGTAATGTACCTTGTTCCTTGGTACCTAACTTACCTAACCTGAATCGAACATTAGGTACACTAACGTATTGTACCTCTCTAATTGGTCTCCTCTTTATCACCGCTGAATCACTGTATCTAACTTCTTTATTGATAAACTGATTCATTTATAGTGTTATGTTACTTCCGCTTGTTCTGCCCTTATCAGCTACTACCGTTCCACCAATTAGTTCTTGGAAACTGACGACACGAGACACTTAATCTTTTACGTTCCTCGAAAACATTGCTAACTGAAACATAAGTTAACATCTATCATAAACAACTACCTATAATTAATTAAACAGGAACGGAATCTACTGTTTGAAAAGGCTCCTACTTAATTTGTCTTTAATGAAGGTAACAAAACGTTTTAGCTAGAAACCATTTAACGATACTGTGACATGAAGATCACATAAGACATCCCCGCGATGTCTTGAGATCATAAAGACCAACAATTTAATGTAACAATGTCTTTTGCGAAATAAATTATGTTTATGTTATGTTTAATTTATGGAAAGGTGATGTTAGAGCAGACTAACGAAAGTTAAAAACAAGACTGTGTGCGATATACTAATAGTTTGCAATACAGGGTGTAAGTGACAGCCCAGCAAATACTGAAACGGTGAACTCAGACCATCAAACTGACTGAACAACTTTCACTATGGACCCAACCTCAGGACACGCGAAAAAAATCAGCTGTCCCATACAAAACTGCTGTGCCTACCCGACTTAAATGTATGGGACAGCAGATTTTTTTTCACGTTTCCTGAGGTAGGCTTCATATTGAAAGTTGTTCAGTTTGATGGTCTGAGTTCACCGTTTCAGTATTTGCTAGGCTGTCACTTACACCCATTTGTGCGAGACAATAGAATAGACGTCATTTAGAAGATGTTTTTCTATAACTATGTCGAACTTATGAGCGAAACACAAAGAAAATTGGATGACACCATAGATAGCCCTAACTACGTACATTTGATGGCAATGAACTTACTTGGCTCCGTACTAGGCCATCGCATTCGTTCCGCTATGCGATGCTACACTACAACCTACAGCTACCTACAAGAATGTAAACCAATTGTTTAGGCTTTTTGAGGTCATTTCTTGTAAGATCGATCTTTTGTTAACTGGGTTGCGGACTGCGGTAGACAGGCTCGGCTTACGTAAACCCAGACCAGGTTCGTACGTCATACATAGCTCGAGGCGATTGTATCTGAAAGTCTACCTAAAATTACAAAGGTGGGTAGACTAGGCTCTACAACGGACATATTCTGTCTGACTTTCACATAATCTGGTTGGTTTTATCGCCTTTGAAGGGTAGCTAACGAGATAACACAACATTGTTTATAGATAAGATTGAAAAATTTGATTCACAAGTACGAAAGAAAAGATGCATAAAAATTTTAAAAGAAGACCTCTAAAAGTCGGCAAAATGAAACAACATTGACCTTGCAAATCAATGATCCCTCGCTGCTAAATTGTTAGAAACCAGTCCGCCCACTTACCGTGATGACTATCGGACTATTACAAGGCTCATCCAATTCCGGACACCATGCCGCCAGCTTAGCAGCACTATTTTATCTCTTAAAAGATTAGGAGAGATAAAACACAAACTAATATAGTATCTATTTTATCATCAATACAATAACAGTATAAAATTAGATTCTAATAAGAACGTTGTATATACTTATATTTAATTGATGATTACATTTCTTTAAAAAAAAAATGCGGCGATTGAGCAACTAGTCCCACCCAGACGTCTCAATCCCACCAACCTATGTGATTGCACCAGTATTCTCAGAAAACTACTCTGTCTTAGACTAAAAAGACATCAGACATCAGCCGATCGATTTTCTACAGGGTGTAAGAAAAAGTATCATTATCCTTTAAACAACTTTGGCACCAAAATCGAAATCGCGAAAAAAAAACAGCTCTCCCATACAAAACTGCAAACCTACTCGAGCCAAATGTATGGGACAGCTGTTTTTTTTCGCGATTTCGATGTTGTTGGTGCCATGGAGAAAGTTGTTCACTTTCACAGTCTGATCATCCCCTTAAAAAAGTGTCAGCATATTAAGAATAAACTGTATGGTCCTTCTCAATATGCTGAAGGTTTTTTAAGGGGATGCTCGGACTATCAAACTGAACAACTCTCTCTATGGCACCATCACCTAACCCGCAAAAAGAAGTCAACTGTTCATACAAAACTGCAATCCTTTTACACCCAAATAATATGGGACAGCTGATGTTTTTTTTCGCAATTTCAATGTCGGTCCCATCCCATAGAAAAATTTCATTATCTGATCATCCCCTAAAAACCGTCAGCATATTAAATTGGACCTGTATACATACCTACCTGCCTACCTACATACATAGATACATTAATTTATACATACAGGTTGTAGCCTAGCATAATGCTGAAACGGTGAACTCCGACCATCAAACTGAACAAAGGAAACGCGAAAAAATATGCTGTCCCATACAAAACTGCTGTTCCTACTTACCCGACTAAAATTTATGAGAATAATATGTCTATAAAACTTGACAAAGCGTTAAAATAGGTAACAAAACATTGAACTTAAACGTAAACGGTGTAACGATACTAAACTTAAGTACAAAGGAGTGTTTTGAATTTTGACTATTTAAAATAAGTTATTTTAGTCATTTGTATTTTGAAATAAGGTCTTTTGGGTTCGGGTAATTTAAACATTCGGTATTATAAACTTTTGGTATTTTGAATTTTTGGTATTTCAAGTTTAAGGTATTTTGAATTCGGGTATTTTGGTCTAAGGTATTTTAAATTAAGGTATTATGAGTTTCGGGATTCTGATATGTACCCAATGGATAAGATACAGTATACATTCTCTCTACAGAAGAGAGAACCCTGCTTGTTCTCTATTCTGTGAATATATCGGAAATATATCGGAATGCATATTGAGTGAAAAATATTAAAACAACCATGGTAGGTACCTCAGCCTAGAAACCTTAGCACCATTACGGGGGTTCAATGGCTGGATATCGGTACGATCTCGTCACGGCATGCTATTTGTGCGTCTCGCTTCGTGATCAGAGGCTGTCCCAGCTGAGGGCATCTGAATTATCACCGTAAGGTTTACCTGGAAAATGATTTGAAGGGCTACTGCCACCGAAATAGGTTATTTCAGCATATTATGTTATAGTACACTATGACAAAGGTAAATAATTGTGCTCGTCAATCTTCGTTTGCACATGGTTTGCACAGACACAAGTCCCCGTCAACCCGAACTCATTTAGTAATCAAAGGGTGCAAGTCGGATAGCAGCGAAAAATGCGCGAAAATAATAGCCAATTGCGGCAAGGGATTTCAGGCGTGCGAAGGTGGCACATCCTGATTGGTCAATAATAATTTCGCGCGCTATTAATATTTTACAACTGACCTGCTCAGTACAGCAACAGCTCATATTGGTACGACTTATTAAACCTGATACTGTAAGAACATAAAGCTACAGCAACAAGCTTCAAGTTAATATCATTGCCCGCGTCCCATCTGTCTTGCATTGGGGTTACGGGTTCCCCCACCTGCTTGGATACTGTTACATTGGACGACATCCACGTCATTTAATGCAAACGTAGTTGGTTCCTTAGCCTTTCCGTTTAAGGCAATTAAAATTCCTGATCCCCATTGTCTGGATAACGGCACAAACTACGTACAAACAAGTCCTAGCTTAAGAGATTTGCAAGCAGACAATAGGTCGTTAAAAGAGAAAGATTCCAGCACATCACAAAGATCTAGACAGTTCAACGTCCAGCTATGCTGTGAACACTAAATACATGTTCCACCATCATCGAACCGTGATACTACGATGTTATGGTGTACAGACTCTTGATCATTCTAATGTCAACTTTATCATTAAGAGGGTAAGGTGCTTCTGGGATGGATTGTAGCGTGAAATGCAATGGTGACAGTTTCGTGAGAAGTTGACAAGGGCAGAGATTGGCTAAAGATTTAGTCACGCTTCAGTTTAACGCTTTATTTATGCAATTCAGTTTCGCACGATCGATAAACGGAACCAATCGAAAAATTCTTTTCTTCGTTTCCGGAATTATGACATGGAATTTGAGTTCCACGATTTCATATACCTACACAAATAGGTACGGTAATATCATAATTTTGGTAATAATTTTAATCCCTAATAGATTTGATTCGATCGTAAGGAAACCTGCATACGCTGAAGAAGAAATTCTGATGTGTATGTGAAGTCTATACCAATCCGCATTGGGCACGCGTGGTGGACAAATGCCCACACACCCTCCCTGAGGGTAGGTCTGTACCCTGCAGTGGGACGTTTATAGGCTGATGTTGATGAATAGATTATAAAATAAGAACCATTGCATTGTATCACAAAAGAGGGATGGAACTAGCTCCTAATATAATGCTAGGGCTAAATTGATGATGTAATCATGGTCTCTTTCGATAAAATTCTATACTATTCTATTATTAATGTAATGTTAAGACGACTAAGTAAATTAGATTATATGTCACAGAAACAGGGTTATACTAAAAGCAACGCTTTATTAACCATATTTGTTCATCTTGCTTAAAACAGAAAGCTCCAAATAGTTTTAAAATGTCTTCCTTGTTTAAAATAACTATTTCAAAAGACAGACGTATACATTTAAAGTTCATGCAGTGCAATATCTGTACTCGTACGGTGCACTATACTGTGCAGACAAGAGTTGCGCAAGCACAGTCGCATGCTTCGTGCACTGTGCCTGCCTACATAATGCATGTTTGGTTCAAGTTATGAACCGGACCGAGTTATGAACAATTTGTTAAAGCTATTTGTTAGTGTTTCATAATGGCTCGACAGCTTGTTTTTCTATCTTTGTTTGTCAGATCAATAATTAATCAGGTATAGTATCAGTATGTTCAAGCAGCCATAAAGGATTCTCACTTATACATGGTGCTTCTTAAATATGCTGGCACTTTTTTAAAGGGATGATCAAACCATCAAACTGAACAACATTCTTTATGGGAGTTGGTTTGTAGTTTTGAAACAGCTGATTTTTGCGGTTTCGATGTTAGTGCCATAGAGAAAGTTGTCCAGTTTGACGGTCTGATCATCCCATTAAAAAAGTGTCAGCATATTAAGAAGGACCCTACTCAGATTCGACTTACGTTCAAAATAAGAATAGAATTGTATGTACCTATACCTATACCGACCTAATTGAATAAATACCATATTTAAAACATTTTCAATATTTACCTACGGACCTGAAAAAAACGTCTTTTTTTCAGGTCCGTGTATTTACCTACACCCTACACGTTTCTGTTAAGTCTCTACGTTCTTTCTCTATCTTCCTTCTTCCTAGCGTTGACCAAGATGTTTCGCTTACGCTACCTATTATTGGTAGATCGCCTGTAACCTGAGCCCATCGACCGGTACTTTAGCACTAAGATTTAGCATGAATGCCCTCGGCGAGGTTACGCGAAGCCGCGCACGATTCCATTCATTTGGCGCCAAAGCATCCAACATCCAACAGTTACAAGTCTAGTCTACCTCTGTAGTTTCTTTACTTGGTCTACAATAAAAACATAAAAGCTAGCTAACAAATACACACAGTTTCGAAATTTCGCAGCTTTTAATAAAGAAGACTTCTTGGTTTTTAGTGTTCCGTACCAAAATTGGCAAAAAGGGACACTTATGGAATCAGCTCGGTGTCTGTCCGTCTGTCTGTCACAGGCATTGTTCTCAGTGACCGTAAGAAATCGGAAGCTGAAACTCTGCACAGATATCAATTAGCAATTGCTGGTCCAATATCATACATGAAGTAAAAAAAGTTTATTTTTTATATTGGGGGCAATTTGGGGAGGAAGAACGGGTAAATAAAACGAAGGCGGAACAGATTGGCACTAAATTGGCTCACAGAAAATTTTCTGAAAACAAAGGATACTTTTTAGAGCCCTTGTTAACGAGACAGTTTCCCACCGCGATGGGACAACGCAGACGAAGTAGCGAGCAACAGCTAGTAATATATTTAAAGCTCATAAGATTAAGATTATATAAAAAAAAAGGCATGAAAGCAAAGATAATACTATGCACACACCTGTTATTATGACAAGCATTAAACTGGGATCATTACACGGCCATTGTAATACATTGAGTATCACAAGAAGCAACCGATGACACAATAGACATTGTGCAGTGTGTTTATCCCAAGGGTGCTACGTTACCCTTTCAAATCCCAGGACATTATGTAATGTGTCCTCTGCCTTTTAAAGGCTGCCTTCATTATAAGAATTAGGCAAGACGAAGAGCATACGTTCTATTCTTCGTTAGGGCGATGGGTTTTATATCCATCTACCTATGGGTTAGGTTAGGTTAGGGCTGGGTTAGGTAAGGTTAGGGCACAGTATAAGACAGTAATCTATCTTCATACAATGGTACCAAAGGCGGCTTGTATGTGTGTTCGCCAGTACGTACGCCTCGTAGCACGCACACACTGAAAATATGTCACCGATAAGAATGCGCCAGACAGGGCTACGCGGAGATATTGTCAGTGTGTGCGTGCTACGTGCAGATAGATTACTGTCTTATACTGTGGTTAGGGCCTAACCTAACCTAACCCATAGGAAGATGGATAAACCCATCGCTGTGATTATGAATTTATGACCGAGTGAAATGCCTCCGTGTTCCGAGTTCGAGTCGGCATGGACGAAATGCCATTTACTAATGAGTTTTTCTAACTTAATACCGACTGCTCTCAAACGGTGAAGGAAAACATCGTGAGGACCTGTATATGCTGAAGAAGGAATTCTGGTGCGTATGTGCAGTATACCAATCCGTATTGGGCACGCGTGGTGGACTTACGCACATACGGGGAACGTACCCATACTACGTGACCCATTTTTCACAATTTTTTACCCCCCTCCCCCAACGTAGTATACGCCAAGACCAAACCCCCCTCCCGCCCTCCCCCCTATTTTTAACGTAGTAATTAATAAATACGGTTTTAAATCATTTTTTGCAAACAAAAAGTTAAAAAAAATTATTTGTCTCATATTTTGTCCTTAATCTTATTAGCGCGTATTATGGCGGTGGTATTAGTTCGTTCAACGGTGCGAAGCCAAGACAACAGATCGAAGGCTGATTGACCATAAATACTCGAAAAAGCGCGAGATTTCCCTAGAAGATATTGACTACGTGACGAAAACCTAACTCCCCCCCCCCCTCCCCCACTGTGACCAAGCGTGGTATTTTGAAGACCCCCCTCTCCCTCACTAAACGGGTCACGTAGTATGGGTGCGTTCCCTAGGGTGTATGGGCGGGCCCTGGAGGGTAGGCGTGTGCCCTATATTGGGACGTTTATAGGATGATGATGAAAGGATACAGAAAAACTGTCCCCATCACTATAGCTATTCTTATTACATCGTTCAATAACTGCCTATTTAGGAATTGTCCGCTTTGTTATATTATAATCCCCGCAAGTTGATATTGCGATGGAACCTTGTCACAATAACCGCTGAGTGACGTCATCAAGCACGGGCTAACCTTGCGAACGGTACGGATGGTGCACAGTCGACTACGTCAAAATTACGTCACCAAGATGGCCGCCAGTCGCAATATCAACTTGCGGGGATTATAGTTAGTTTATTTAATAAATTGGGTCTATTGCGCAATATCTTGACTGATAAGAATATGTGACTACTAAGTACATTGAGTTTAAGTAGACATTCATATCAAACCCACACCTTCCGGAAATATTTTCAATGATTTTCATTCCTTATCATTGCTCGTAAAAGTCGTAGATAAGTAACTACCGATGACTCCATTTCTAAATAATTAAGGTTAATAAGAACTAATGGCACAGTCGTGCCATTTCTCTGTGGATCAGACCAACATTAGTACATTACTGCAGAGGCCAGCAACAGAGGCATTGATGGACGAACGTGTAAATGTGGGCCGAGGCGAAGCCGAGGCACACATACGTAAGTCCATCAATGCCTAGTTGTAGCCAAGGCTTGTATAGTACTTTTCTCAAATAATGCGCGGAAATTAAAACAGTACCTAAATTTTCTCAAATAATTCGCGGAAATTAAAACTCTTTTCAAAATCAATGACGAACAACGAACAACAATTTGTTTTTTTTTTCAATAAACAGCTTTCTATTTGCAGGCCAGTTCGAAATTTAAATAAAACCTTTGATGAGTTACCTCCATGGTCGCCATGTTTCGGAGAAAAAGATCGTTCCATTTTTAAATTACACAACAGATATGAGTTTAGTATGTAATTTATTTGGTCGCTAAACACGACAGATATGGATTTTCATACAACATTGCCGGCCGCTGCGCGCATGTATTTGGCCAGTACTGCAATTTCGATTTATCTCGAAGAAGGTTGTCAAAATAATGCTCACATTTCCAAGCATGTTTGAGAAAAAGTATTTTTTTTCACATGTAGTAGGAGCTCAATACTAATCGATAAGTAATTATAACTTGAAAAGTCGTTCAATTCTTAATCCATACCTAACGGTAGACATAATGTTATTACTTAAAGATAAATGTGACCTTTGAAAGAAATACACGCTTTATAATTCCGGTATAAAAAGTATAATAACTTATCTGTTTTATTATGTTCGACGATAACCTATCGAACAGAAAAAACCGCATCAAAATCTGATCAGACTACCTAGATACAAATAGAAAAAAAACCAATGTGGGTTTCGGAGACGTCCCGAGTATTCTTCTAATATCCCATGTTCGGCTACAGACAGCAATTTTAAAGTTTTAAAATAGTACGAGCTTTTACCCGCGACTTCGTCCGCATAAATTATGTATCTACCAGATTTTAAGTCAGATGATAAGATATCAAACAAAAAAAGTTTCACAAAAATCGGTTTAGTAGTTTTTGCGTGATACTCGAACAAACAAACACCCAAACAAACAAACAAACAAACAAAAAAACAAACAAATAAACAAACAAACAAACAAACAAACAAACAAACAAACAGACAGTCAAAAAATCCAAAAATTGGTGATATGGAATCAGGGACAGGTAAAAACCATGTCCAAATTTTTTTTTTGTAAATATCTTCAATGTACAGACACACTTGTGTTACAGTTTTATAATAGTTTAGATATAGATAATAATATAACCCAGAAACAGAAACCATATATTAAACTCTAGCATAGGTAAAGCAGGGCATGTGGTTACGAACATTCGGCACAGGAGATACCATCATCGTCAAGCTCTGATTGTTCTAGTGAAAAGCGTGACAAATACTACTCTACTACTGTACTGGCTGGTTAAAGAATTAAGTAAAAGCGACTAGCCGGATTAATCGTGATTTCCTTCTTTTCACATTTTCTCGTGAACGGTGAAAATATATTAAACTGTCAAGAAAGAATTATTATTCTCAATAAAACGTATTGGTAAGCAGATATACAGGGTGTTAGGGCAAACAGTTGCATCGCTTTAAGGGGCGACTGTACCACACTGTACCTATGATACTGAACAACTTTCCCAAAGAAACCTAAAATAATTTCGACTTTTCATACAAAACTTCGATTAGCTGACTGCATTTAAATTTAGTATGGGAAGTCTAAAATTATTTTTACGAATTTCCTACGGGTTTCTTAGGGAAAGTTATTCAGTATCATGGATACAAATCCCTAACACCCTGTATACAAATAGTATCTTGCCAGAATCTCGGGAAAACTTCCATTGGACTTTCCATACAAAATTGCGGATTTATTACAAAAATTTTCGACCAATTTTCCTAAAGTTGTTTACTTTCATTATAGCACACATCGTGAAACATTTTCTAGTAAATATTAAATAGGGGTGTATAAAATCTTTATTCTATACCATGATATAGATGTGTAAAACAAACTGTAGAGAAGTTTAAATTAAGCCAGTATGGTGTTAATTTATTAAACAATTCGCTGTTAGGTTAACAACCTTAGTTAACTTCACGACGTCGAGATCGTGATCGTGATCCACAACAAAGGATACTTTAACTATTCGAGTCATATCATAAACCCAGTTTGGATCGACTAACTGAATACAATTTGATTTGATATCCATATTAGTTAGAACCAACTGGATCGTTTTTGGTGCTCTATAACTTTGTTGTGACATAGCACTAAAATTTTTTATATAGTCTATTGATTTTTGACACAAAATCAGATTTTTTGTAGTGTCAAAAATATTTTCCTATTCCTATTTGTTACTGAAATTAGAATACCACTTTTGTTACTCGTAAATAAAAGTTTTGAAAGTTTTTTGAGAATCAGTCAATTTTAAGTAATTACTAATTAAGTATCTGTAAGACAGTAGATTCAAACGCGTTCGATACGTTAATGCTCCAATAGAACACAGATTAGATACAATAGTACGTAGTAGTACACAGATTTATAAGACAAATTTTAATAGCGCGCGAAATTATATTGACCAATCATTGACAGTATTTTGACGAAGTCTTCAAAACTTCTTGGCTTCATAATTAGAAATACAAGAGATTTCAGGCATCCTCACAGTAAAATACTCCTTTATAATTCCTTGGTTCGGAGCTCTCTCGAATACTGTTCACAGGTATGGACTCCATTTTATGATGTTCACAAAAATCGTATCGAGTACACTTGAGTTATTTCTTTAAAAGACATTACCTCCTAAAATCGTATACAGACCGTCTGAAATCTTTCAACATGGTATCCTTAGATAATAGGAGAAAACTCTTGGACCTAATGTATCTCCACAAAACTGTCAACAATGTGGTAGACTGTTCAGAAATATTGGCTCGACTAAACATCTGTGCCCCAAGCCGTAGTGTCCGAGTAGGTGTCTATAAGCTTTTCCGGGATCACGGCCACAGAACTAATCTTGGATTGAACTCTCCTATTGCCAGAATGATTCGACTATATAATTATATACCAAACTCTGTTAACGTGGACATATTTTTTGATAGTAGGTATATGTTTAGGAAAAAAAATTATAATTATCTCACAAGTTTAACTAGCTAGCTTTTAAAATTACATACTTACTGATTGTTTTATTTTTTATGCATGTTTGTTCTGTTTTGCTTCTGGTTCTTGTTAAAATTGTTTTATTTTTGGTGAGTCTAAGTTATTGCAATGCTTTGCTTAAAAATGTTTTACTGTTTGTGTGTTCCATATAATTGTATTGTATCTTGTCCTTGTGTTTTATACTAGCTGTGGTAGCCTGTAAGTAGATGAACACAATGTTTGCCTAATTTTATGTAGTCTCTTGAGTTTGTAATGTGATTCATCTGTTGGTAACCCAAATAAATAAATAAAATAAAATCATGATGTGCCACCTTCATTCCCTTGCCAGGATTGTGTTCGCGCCCTTTTCGTTGCTATCCGACTTTGCACCCTTTGATTACTAAACTACTTCGGGTTTTGTCGGGGGATGCGCAACCGAAAATTGACGAGGGTAATTATTTTCCCTGTACCGCTACTGCAATTCCAAAATGACTGTTTGGATACCAGAGTGCCAATATTTCCAAAACACGAAGCCTGATTACAAAAATAAAAATGTCAATGTAAAACAACACTGATTGTTAACAATACAGCTTCCTGGAAGTTGTGACATGGGATTTATATTGTTAATCGCTACAATACAACTAACTGCGAAATGTAATTTCACAACGGGTCAAAATTCCGGCACTCTCTTTATAGTCTTGTTTTGGCATTTCGCCGAACAATGAACTTTAAATGTGCCTTCGGAGGTCAGACAGACTTAGACGTAGGCAATGATACCTGTCTCTAATTCATTGTAGTAATGGACAATGATTGAGCATGGGATATCTTAATTACCTAGCTAAATTATACTCTTGTTTAAAGTGAATTGTTAACAAGTTTTCTACAGATTTAGGGTGCACAACTTAAATTATGATGTCACTGTCCTCATCACGCCACGTGAGTGATAGACAGAGTACCTATCCTAAAATACGTTTTGGTGCAAGCCAACCTCACACCTATATTTTTCTTGTCTATATTTTGTGTACATTAATGATGTACTCGCATCATACTTTGAGGTCACTACAACATTATAATCTCGGTACAGTGCTTATAATAATAATATTTATTCAAAATTCAGATTACAAATGATCCATTTGTTAGTAACAGGGTTTGACTTAAGAGCTATGTTAGTAGATACACAAAAAATAAAAATACAACATAAAACAGTAAGGTAGGGATTATATCATTATTTGCACACAGTGTGTGATGATGGGGCAGTCAAACCTGCCAGCAATCATCTCCAGAATGCTGTTGTGGCTTGCACGCAATCGGCTGACGAGCGAGGCGGCTTTTTTCCGCATTATGGCATGGTATCCGTCCGTTCTCGCCTCTGCGAACATGGCGGACGCGCTACAATAGCGTGGTAGCCCCAACAGCATCCTGAAGATGTTATTGTATTGGACGCGCAGGGCATTGAGCGAGCTGAGTGTGCAATTGACCCACAGGCTGCAAGAGTAAAATGACTGACAGTATGCCTTGAACAGTGTCACTTTTACTGACCTTGTACAGCCATTGAACCTGCGGACCAGCATGTTGCCCCTGACTGCCAACGCCCTGCGCTCCCTTTCTACGTCGAGGTCGTCCTTATGGTCCTCAGAGACAATGTGGCCGAGGTATTTAAATTGAGGAACTCTCTTTAACGCTACACCATTCAGTTTGACAGGCGGCACATCTCTGCACTTACCTGCTGCTCTGAAAACCATAAACTCGCTCTTCTTGACGTTATACAACAATCCATGACTGCTAGCAAAATCCTCACACACCAATAGCAAATGTCTGATACTATTGACTGACGGGCCCAGCAGTACCATGTCGTCCGCGTAGCTTATGTTGTTGACGCATATATTGTCAACAACATAAGCTACGCGGACGACATGGTACTGCTGGGCCCGTCAGTCAATAGTATCAGACATTTGCTATTGGTGTGTGAGGTGTGTGTTGCTTAGATATCGTCAAAACATTCTTAACGGCGGCGAAGCTAAAAATAATGACTAGAGAAAAACAATGACACAGGTTTATTTGGGCAAAAGTCTCTTTACCGTAGTCTACCGTAGCCGTTTACCCATAATAGAAGTCTGCACTAGATTCTGGTACAGATAATCTGTGTGAAAATGTCTAAGATATTTATTTTCCGCGCTCTTACAACTCAAATTCCTTTAAAGTACGAGTGAATGGGATTCTTCTGGGTAAGCTCGCTACATCTTCGACCCCATCTTTGTCCTAAGGACTGAATTGAACAAGAGCAAACCCATAAGTAATTATAATAATGAAAAAAATATTTACTTCTAATTTCTTATATACCTTTCTACCGTCACCAAACAGCACCTGTGTTACGTCACAGGCTAGCGCACGTTCAATGCAGCGTGCATTGCGAGTAGAGTAGAGACCAATAAATAACAGTCGAATAAATTACTTAGTAAATAGCCATCACGATTCACGACATCGGAGAAATTGGCGGAAGCATGGCCTGTTTGCCCAGCCGAACTGAACGTTCAAGGAGATATCTCTATTTTAACCTCCTATTTAAAGTAACAGATGCGACACAAAGCAATTTTTTGACCGACTGTTTGTTTCTACTTAAATCTTATAGAATCTAGAGTCCTTCATAATATGCTGACGGTATTTTAAGAGAACGATCAGATCATCAAACTGAACAGCTTTGTTTATGGGACCAAGATAGAAATCGCAAAAAAATCTGCTGTTCTGCGTAGCAAACCTACTCGACCCAAAGGTATGGGATAGCAGATTTTTTTTGCGATTTCAATGCTGGTCCCTATTAGAGAAAGTTGTTCAGTTTGATGGTCTGGTCACCCCTTTAAAACCGTCTGCATATTTAGAAGGACACTGTACGTGGTGTCGGCTAAGAATAGCACATCTCATTCCCTCCCGTGGGTGTAGTAAAAGGCAACTAAGGGATCTACCGGAGGGTGGGCAGCAGCATCCTCTGAGTACACTTCAATCCAACTGCGATCGTCAGCCCACCTGCCAAGCATGGCGATTATAGCAAATCCCCTCATTTTGGGGGAGGCCTGTGTCCAGCAGTGGACGTCTATTGGCTGATATGATGATGATGATGACTGTATAAAACAGTTTCATGTCAAATCAATCCCTAAATCGGTGCAACGGGGTGGTAAATTTTCCAGAAATCTGCGCGTAGGAAATCGCCACCAAAAGTCAGTAACTCTAAAAAATTTTGTTTAACGTTTTTATTCATAGAATCTCGTTGACATTTTGTTCTTGTATTCCTATAGACAACTATTTTTATGTATTTCGTATGGTAGGTACCTAACATAATAATATTACCTTCATAAAATTGTCACATACGATACGACACGCTCATCGTCTGCTGTTTAAGATTCCTCAAGCATGCAAGGACTCACTGTCTCGCATATTCTTTGAACACAGGAAGTCTTAACGTCCATAATATTAGTTGGACGGAATTTACCGTGAACAGATATTTTATGGTCAACGTCAAGTCGTCAACACAAAAGGGCTTTATAATGATAAAAAAGAAGGTTAAATGCGTCTATTCAATGCCGTATAATCGTTGAGATAGATTTATGAGCACGCTGTATCTAAATCGATAAAGCTTAAAAACGGTAAAGTTTACCTTTGCCTTAGAGTCCTTAGACAAACATAATAAAACCGGTCAAGTGCGAGTCGGGCTACTCGCGCACCGAGGGTTCCGTACCACACCACCACAGAACACAACATTATTTAGGAAAAAAACTTTTTTTGTCCGGGACCTTTAGCGCGAGACCGACTCACACTTGGCCGGTTTTTAGTATCTGTTGTTATTCTGTAGAGTTTGCTCTATAACCACACTAAGTTTAACGCTTGTATGTATTACCGTTTTTACGATAGAGCGTGAAGAAAAAAAGTTGATAAAAACTAGTTTCTTGTGAGAACCCCCCTTCATTTTTAACTTTTTGACATTTTTCAAAGAGATCTTCCAAAGGTCCCTCTTGTTCGCACTACGACTTCAGACTCCGAACAGTAAGAAACAAGAGCTCCGATCACTCCCGAACCCGCAAAAGGCATCGAATTGAAAACAGAAGCGTTTTTAATTTCTTCCAATCCAGCACCCGGTCCCGGTACACAAAGGACCTTTGGAATCCATTTGCCGTCCTGTACAGTATGGAATAAAGTCTTCGTTAGGGACTAGACTTCCAGGATATTTATTATACAGCTCTTTCAGTTCTATACATACAAGAAGAAAACGTACCAAAATGTTTCGTCTTTCAAACAATTAACCTTTTCAGCGCCAAAGTCTGATATATCAGACAAAAAAAAATTGTTAAAAAATCCTTTTATTTTTATCACAAATAAACTTATCAACGTACGTATATGTTTTCCAGATAGTGACAAATTTTGGGTTGTGGCGTGTGATGAGCGTTTTCTAAATAAATCCGTGGCGTGGAATGGGTTAACAGGGGTATTTCATTCTTGCATCTTATTCTCAAACATAACGCAATACTTTTGTATCTCTGGACACAGCCATACTTCTCGGTTGAGTCATCAACAACTTTCCCGTACAGTTACGTCCTTGCATCGTCCTCAAGTCACCGCACCGGTGTGTGTTGGGTTTTTTATTTTAACTTATACGAGTAGGTGGTTAGTCAGGCGTTAACGTAACGGACTTTCGACCTGCCATAAATTTGGGAATGTTTCGAACATTGGCACTGTTCTAAAAAGTGATAAAAATAAGTATAATTATTTCTATAAGATCCCTATCATGCACTAGATCGTTTATTTTATTATAGGTATTACTTGAGATTTTTGCTTATTCGTCTAGTCTAGGGAAATGTTAATTTGGTGATTTTAATTAAGTAACCTAACCTACGTATATTATGAATTATGATGTTAGTTAATTTGGTGATTTTAATTAAGTAACCTAACCTACGTATATTATGAATTATGATGTTAGTTAATTTGGTGATTTTAATTAGGTACCTAACCTACCTATATTATGATGTTATGTTAGGTAATTATAAATGAAAAAACACGGGTGTACAGTCATCCGCAATTTCACAAACAAGGATAAAGGTTTTGTTTTTGTCTTACGTGCGAGTTTCTTTCTTCTTATCACTAATTATAATTACTTAATTACTCTCTTTTTAGGTACGATACTTTTGTGTGGTGTATCAAACAAACGTCATTCCCTGCATTATATTATAATTCCTATCATGTCAAGATTTTACATTACTCCCCCTTTCGGGCGGAGGTGGTCAGTTTATTAAAATTATTTTTTGAATGTTTCCAAGCTATAGTATAACTTTATGAAGTCCCGAAGTTTCTTCTAGGTGCTTCAATGGCTTCTACATTATTATTATTGTTATATTGATAGTATTCTATTTAGTGTAATGAATGCTTCTTATAGTAACCGATATGAGTAGGTAAGTATCTACTAAATTATTAGATAGTTTTCCAAGCCCTGGCCCCGCTAGGCTAGGCTAGGTCTACGGTTTCACACATTCGTGTAACACTTAATTTAGCCTACAGCCTCTACATGTATAAGTATAACCATTAGTCACATGCATCACATGTCACAAAATATCCCCCTATTATGTCACAATTGGCATTCCATCGAATTCAAACAGTTGGTAGGCAACCGATCGTGACAACATCAATGGGGATGTATGAAAGGGCAGGAAGCTAGAAGTGCAAGGGCGCATCGACGCGTGCGCCGTTTGCCTACGCGCAGGCCGGCCGGCGGCAGACCTCTGCTCTGATGTCATACTGCTATTAACCTCGCATATTAATGCGTTTTTTATGGTGAACGTGTGACTAATCTCAGACTTGTTAGAAACTGGCTTTCGTTGACTAAATGTAAATTATTTCTTTCCTTATGAAATGTGCATTTAGTTTTGGTGTAACATTCACTTTCATGCTCATAGAATAGAATACCTAATTATAACATGTGAAACATTTTTGCATTCTGAAACCGTCAATACAGGGTGAAATTGATATCATTAGCATCCTTTTAAACTAAGAGTCTACGAGGAGAGGATCGGAGCAAAAAAAAATCTGCTATTGCATGCATTTGAGTCGCGAACTCGCGCGTCAACATTACAGTTTAGTATGGAACGGCAGATTTTTTATTTGCTCCGATCGGTTTGCTCCCACAGTAAAAGTTGTTCAGTTTGATGGGTAGACTCTTAGTTTAAAAGGATGCTAATGATATCAATTTCACCCTGTAGATGAAACTGAGGCTTGCTACAGCTGCACGCTTAGTTGCTAGTTATAGCACAGTTTCTGACCACCCTGAACAGGATTACGGTCGTGACGTATATGTATGTATATCGTGCGCGTTGTATGTACATATCGGCTACTCCTACGCACGTCGCGTCGCGTCTCGGTGTCCACGTCCACGCATAATTGCCGTTCGTTGCACCCATTCGATATCATGTTCGCAACTTCGCACACCTGCACCGTTCCGTTCGACAACGAGGGAAGCATTTTATTTACAACTTAACTTACCTATACAGGGTGTAACAAAACACCCTAGTAATACTTAAGGGGGTGCTTCAGACCATCAAACTGAACAACTTTCACAATGGAGCCAACATTGAGAAAAAATTAAAAAAATCTGCTGTCCCTTACATTTTAGTCGAGTCGGTATCGGTACTGCAGTTTTGTATGGGACAGCTGATTTATTTTATTTTTTCTCGAAGTTGGCTCCATAGTGAAAGTTGTTCAGATTGATGGTTTGAAGCACCCCTTTAAGTATTACTAGGGTGTTTTGTTACACCCTGTATAGGTACAATTTTTAATTCAGCGCCAGAACTTAAATATTTTGGGGATGTATAGAATCTCCCACGTACTCAGTAAATTTTGGGTTTCCGCATGAAATGACATATCAAGTCAATAGGTTTAAGTACCTAGGCACAAAACTCAGCAATATAAACTTTCCCTTAGTCATCTCGTACGGCACCCACAGGGTATTACTGAATCTTATCGTCTATTGCATTTTTAATTGCCTGCTTTTGAAATCTATTCGAATCATTTTCAACAAGCTCTTACAAGATCGTAGACCTTTAAGCGAGAAACTCTTAGTTTCTGCTAAAGAATGTGGTATAACATAAGCGTTGTAATTCTGCATGCCGTTGAGAAACCAACTCTTTAGTTGTCTTTAATATAATATAAACTATTATTTTTGTTCTAATAAACGATGAAATCGCCCAAATAACACCAACTCAGATAATTAGCTAGATTTTTTTTTAGTTCGATATAGTACATTACTGCAGCGGCCAGCAACAGAGGCATTGATGGACGAACGTGTAAATGTGGGCCGAGGCGAAGCCGAGGCACACATACGTAAGTCCATCAATGCCTAGTTGTGGCCAAGGCTTGTATAGTACTTTTCTCAAATAATGCGCGGAAATTAAAACAGTAAATTTTCTCAAATAATTCGCGGAAATTAAATCTCTTTTCAAAATCAATGACGAACAACGAACAACAATTTGTTTTTTTTTTTCAATAAACAGCTTTCTATTTGCAAGCCAGTTCGAAATTTAAATAAAACCTTTGATGAGTTACCTCCTTGGTCGCCATGTTTAGGAGAAAAAGATCGTTCCATTTTTAAATTACACGACAGATATGAGTTTACTATGTAATTTATTTGGCCGCAAAACACGACAGATATGGATTTTCATACAAACATTGCCGGCCGCTGCGCGCATGTAGTTGGCCAGTACAGCAATTTCGATTTATCTCGAAGAAGGTTGTCAAAATAATACTCACATTTCCAAGCATGTTTGAGAAAAAGTTTATTTACAACAGATACATAATAAAATAGTGACATAAAAACAATAAATACAAAATTAAGTGACTTAAAACTAAACTAACCTAGGATGTGGTGCAGGTTCGGTCCTTGTTCTCACAAGGTACCCTAAACGCTGGCCGCATTTCCTCGCTGAATGGCTATGGTGATCCGTTGAGCGAGGAAAGTGCCAGCCCTCGGGCCCTTGGGTCGAGTCTTTCAGGCGATAATTAATTTAATAATTAAATGTAATTTTTAGATTATTCTATTTCATAGAACACCCGTAATTGATTTCGAAACTTGTTGCTGTTAGATGTCAGGGGTTCACCCCCGTCATTACAACGTCTTATTGCAAAGATACAATAAAGGTTTAATTATGCAATATTTCGCCTGCCCTCGTGAATTTCGAACGTTTTAACAAACAATGAATATTATTGCCAAATCCCCGGTTTCGCACGTCCGTCCATTCTTAGCTAGCTCACCCCTCGACGTTGCTTGGCCAATGTTGTTTAATCGATCATATTGCGAAGTGAATAACAATTGTATTGCGTTGATGTAGAATATTGCATTCAATTTATGTGCAAGTTTGAACAGTTATTTTATACTTTTATGTGTTGATCATGTCCCTTCAAAGCATGTTACTACTAATAACTAGTACTTCTAGTCAGTCAGCTCGCGTCGCTTCCGTCTTACACAAAAAATATGGACGATGGCCAAATAATTATTTTGCTTCAGGTCTGATTATCATTTAATATCAAAATAGTTCGTACGCTGGAACATACGAAGATGGATACATCTAGGTAGTTACCCTCTAACTTGTTCAGAAAAGTGCTAATGCCCAGTTCAACAAGTATGCGTAGGGCGCACCTGGCCATGACGAATGATCCTTCCAGTCTACTTATTTTGTTAAAGTTATGTAATTCTAATGACTAATGATCATTATTGATATACCATACGATTCAGTGACGTAGAATAAACCATTTACTTACTCACAACTCGTAGCTGCAAACTAAATGTACCTACTGTTTAAATGAAGTCCACTTTTCCATCTTTTCCAGGGAGAACACCAAAAAGGAATAACATTCACCAGTACAGAAGAGCCGGTGAAATTAGCGAAGCCAATTCCAGACATTCGTCTAGTCGATGGACCTTCGATTCTGGCTGGAAGGGTCCAACTCATGCATCGAGGCCAGTGGAGATCTGTTTGCACCAACTCGAGAAAGTGAGTACCATATTTTGTTCTTTGCAAGTAAACATCTCACAAGAACTTTTTTACGGGCACTATATTTTTGAGTAGGTAAAATCATGAGAAGCTACTTATACTTTTATACTGTCTATGTTCTCGTATAAAACTGGGGTAATATAGCGGCATTGAGCAACATTTAATTAAGTTTCTGCCTCACTGCCCGTGTTAAACAAAACCATTATTATCTCTGTTCCAGTTGGACCATAAACGACATGGAAACGGCATGCAGACAACTAGGGTTTATGGGCGGATCATTTTACAACTGGATGGATCGACAACCCACGCGCCGCGCTAGACTATTATTTGAAGAACCCAAGTGTAAAGGAACAGAGTACGATATTTTCCAGTGCGACTGGAACTCGAGGCAACTTGGCTCAGGTGTTTGTGACTACCATCCAGACCTCGCGATACAATGCCTACCTCATCATGACGGGAGAGTCACTGAACGACATTGGAGAGGCATACGCTTCGAGAACGCCGTCTTCGAAAGAATACTCACAGCTGTTAATACGCTTTACGTACCGACATCCATGTCTCGACTCGTACACGTCACGATAAGAAACGCAGGCTTGGGAAGAGATAACAACGCAACTAGCGCCTTAGACGTAATAGGCGTACCCCCCGTTATGGAAGACATAGAGATATCCAACTCCGCCTTCAACGCTATTAACGTGACGTCACCCAATGCTCCCATAGTTATTAACAATTGCACTATACAAAACAATAGAGGTTACGGTGTTTATGTGAATTCTACGTACGGCATGACCAAGATTGAGAATTGCTTGATTCACGACAACGGCGGCGACGGAATCAAATATGTCGTACACGAAATGAATATCGATGAGAAATTCGATCGAAGCGAAGTTTTCGACCTTTGTACGTTAGCTTCCACTCCTAGTCAAACGTTTCCAATACAAATGTCAATAGAACAATCCAGGTATTCGAACATGGAAAGAGACTGCGAACAAAAATTTTATACTAGATCTGATCACGTGTTGACCCTCAGTTTTTTGAAACTTCTGACCAATAACAACGATACAGGAGAAATCTTCATTCACGACGGTTTGACTTCTGCTGATAAACTTCTGATGAGTTTCAGTATAAGGAACCTTACAAGACCGCAAAGCGTCACGTCTACTCGAGGCAGAATGTACGTCAGGTTTCGAGCGAATACCAGAACAGATATTACAGGGTTCCTGCGATTAACTTCAGGGGTCAGCAAGACCTATGATTTGAATGTAACTGACACTATTATATCAGATAACAATGGTAGAGGCGTAGTTATTGAAAATTTAAGATCTCAGATTCATATACATCGAACTTCTATATCTAATAATAACCATGTAGCTGGACTACAAGTTGTTAACGGAGCTGGAGACGTAAACGTGACTGAAAGTAGAATATCTTTTAATCAAGGCGACGGTATCAACATAACAGTAACAGGTGGAAATAGAAATATATCCAGAAGTATACTTAGCTCGAATCAAGGTCATGGGATCGCAATATGGATAAACAATACTCAACAAACTGAATACATACCGGTAAATCAAACAACTGTTGTTGAATATTCAGAAATATTTAAAAATCTCGAAGTAGGTATTCTACATGGCAATTACTGTGGAGACAGCTGGGTAAATATCACGGGCAATTGGTTCAATACAAGTGCGGATAGTACTATAGATATATCCACGTGTTGGCGATACAATAATCCGCCCAGATTACTCAATTTACAAATAGGACACAACAGATTTTATCAAAACCAGAAGGTGCCCTTAAAAATTCAACCAGCTTTGAACGTAAACAGTAGAATTGAGTACAATTATTTCGAGCATGGTAATTATGGTGCAATAGTAATCATGAATCGAATAGAAGGGAAATACATAGAAGAATTTGAAATACTGCCAGCTAGATTTAATATTCAGCACAACTATTTTTTCGGTAACAAAGGCCCATTTGTCGTCAACCTTGGGTTATCACCATACAGTGATCTTCAGTACATACTGTTCTCGAGAAATTTCCTAAGAGACAACAAAATAAGAGAACCATTTGAACCATTAGAAGGAGTTTCATCTAGGTTAACTCCAAGAAGTAGAGTCGCAGCAACTATTGTTTTAGCATCAAGCAATATTGATGTCTTCAGAAATATAATTAACAATCCAGAAGCTCAGTACGAAATAGGGTCCCATGTCGAAGATCAAAGTAAAATACTCAACTGCACATACAACTGGCTTGGTTTTGGAGAAGAAGAAAAAATTTACAATAGATTGTTCCATAGAAAAGACCGATACAACTTGGCCAAAATCATTTATATGCCATACTTGTTACATAGTAGTAACCCTGGTGCTACTCAGATTAATTATAATTCATTGTTCGTGCCACAATTTAACGTGCCTGGCACTTTTGTGGTTGGTGGCGAGGTCGAAGGTATAGAAATGCTTAGACAGGGAGAATATGACGTTGACAAAGATATCAACATTCGACCGGGAGGCAAACTTGTCTTACAATCAGGAGTTACACTTAAATTCCCACCCTCTATAGGTATGATGGTTGCAGGAAGATTAGAGGCTAGAGGAAAACGCCCTAACGATATCACATTCACTCTTAAAGAAGAAGTGATTATGGCTAACGATAGCTTTTACGAGACCGATGCTGAAACAGAACCTACAACGACGGGTTATATTGAACCTATTGTACCTATAAGACTGTTGGGTGGAAGAACTCAACAAGAAGGTAGATTACAAGTAAGGGTAGATGGCAAATGGGGTACAGTGTGTAATTATAGATGGAACATTGTCAATGCTGCTTTGGTCTGCCATCAACTTGGACTTGCTTTGAATCCTGACGATTGGTTCCTTGAGCCTAGCGAGATACCTACTGCTGGTATGACGGAAGATATAATTTTATCAAATGTAGACTGTACAGAATTCGATAATGATATAACGAAATGTAAAGCGGAAACTATCGAAAGCTTTGAAAATTCTTGCACCCATGAAAATGACGTCGGTATTCGATGTTACGAAAGCAGCTGGGCTGGTATTCGATTCAGCGTTATTTCTGAGAGAGCTGATTTACAATATGTAAGCATTGAAAAAGCTGGTCTTTTAGATTATTCATCAAACCTTTTCAAACCAGCACTTCAAATAGATTTTGCTCGCCATAGCCTAGAAAGCGTAAAGATATCAAATAATTACCATGATGGTTTGGGCATTCTTTACTCAGATTTATACGGTGCCGATGCCGTAAATACGGTGCGTAATTCCGAGTTTAGTAGCAATAGAGGCAGTGGGATAAGTTTCAAACAATTGGGCCTGAAAGTCTACGGCTCTGTCATAGAAAATAACGAAATGGCTGGAATATCTCATAATCCACACCTAACGGGCCATCAACAAAGAGAAATAGCTGGATGGTTTAATTTAGACCGAGGATTCAATATGGACGAGTCAAATTATCATCCCATAATGATACCGGAATATGAAACTGATATAAGTTTGGTAAATGGAGAAACGAGACATTTAGTTTTCACAAAACACTACGGAGACATCATTCTGAAAACATATAATATCAAATGCAACCCAGGCTATGTTCTAGGACTGCAGCTCTTGAATCCGATTCACAATTTTTCCACTGAAAGCATCTGCATATATGACTCACAGAATATAAATGAGGGGAGCACTAAATGGTGTCTCGACCGAGACTTGGCTACTTTCCCAACGACAAGCAATAGTTTTGGCGTTGTCTTGACATACGACAGCGGCAACGTGGCTTTAGGTGGTGTTGTTCTAGTTGTCAGTTCGATTATTGCTCCAGTACAAAATCTTAGAAACAGAATCGTAAAAGGACCAGTTCCTACCCTACAAGTTGTTAACACTAAAATAAAAGGAAACACAAAAGGAATTAAAGCACTATATTACAACCGATACTTAAATGAAATTGGCGATCACTTTTTACGAAAAGCAAACGAGAGTATTAAAATATTTAACTGTGAAATAGCACACAATAAAGAAGAAGCTATTTATGTTAACACGCCTTTCTGGGATATTCATGAGAGTAACATTACTGAAATAACAATAATGGTCAACGGTAGTTTGATCACGGATAACGGTAAAGGAATTTATCACTTTGCCCGAGATTTGAGGAGCTCGAACAATTTGTACCACTATTTATTTCAAGATAATACAATAGAAAGAAACAGAAATGGTGGATTTGATGTCAGTTTACCGTACGTTTGGCAATATAATGAAAACTTCACACATTCTGTCTTCATGTATAACAATACTTGGCGAAATAATCAAAACTTTGGCCTAGTCGTTGATGGTCACTTTGCTGAAGTAAACATTACTAAAAATATTTTCACTGATAATAACTGTAAGTCTGGACTGATTTCTATTCGAGGTATGGAAAAGAAGATGAAAGTAGACGGTAATTTAATCGAAAGAAATAACGGTCAATTTATGGTGGAATTCTACATGGACAGTCAGAGTGAAATTATGGGTCTTATTTACGCAGTGTTTGTCTACAATCAGGTGAAAAATAATAGACACTCTGCTCAGATAAACCGTGGAGCTATGTTCAGAAGTGTTGATCCTACATACGTCATAGGTTTCAAAGGAATACAGAAAGTTAAAGTCAGCAGAAACTTATTCGGAAACAATGGTTTACAATACACCCTACTAGCTGGCATCAAAACTGCAAAGATCGAAAACCTTTTAGACGTTACAGAAAACTGGTGGGGGAACGCTGAAGAAAGAGAAATCAAGAAGCAGATATTTGACTTTGATGATTGGAACAACCACGCTGTTGCATCTTACTTACCTTATTTACTCGAAGACAGTTTTGATTCAAGTGTATCCGTCACATTCAGTACTGAAACTGCAATGAATGTGAGCGAGCTTGGAGGTCGGCTGAAACATGACCTTACGTTAGAAGCTGGAATCGCTCATTACATTGTGAAAGCTGATATCACTGTTATGCCCAATGTTACTCTTATTATTAACCCTGGAGTAGTGCTAGAATTTGCTCCAAATGTGGGTATACTCGTCATGGGTACACTGCAAGCTATAGGACATGCTCAATTACCAATTTTTATGAGACCTATCACGAATGGTGCAAACATTGAGCTCAATAGAATAGAAAAGAGAGACCTTGGTCAATATTCAGCCGGTCATCACAAACATAGACGTCAACTAGAAGCATTAATTGTACAGGATTCTATTAGACTTTGTACAGGAAGAAATTGCTCTATCAACGACAACATTATCGAAAGGAAGAACGAAGGATTTCTGGAATATTACAACAGGACAACTCTCCAATGGGTCCCGATGTGCGACAACCGTTTTACAGAAAGAAACGCTCAAGTTGTTTGCCGAGAACTAGGTTTTGATCCTATCAACGTATTCTTTGCTCACGACCGACGCGTAGAATACCACAGTAACTCTTTATCAAGAATCTGGTCTTGGCCAGAACCATTACAATGTGTTGGAACTGAAGATCGTTATGAAGATTGCCCTATTCGACTGAACGGACAACTATACGGTCATAGACACGAGTGTAAATGGGATTCGGAGTTCGTTTTCATACATTGCGGTGCACGAAACTTAGAAGACAACCTCGACTACTGGGGAGGAATAAGATTCGCTAACCCTGAGTTCGAATACTCCTTGTACGAGCATAGAATCCACGACCACCACACGCACGGAACGATGAAGAAAGTGGAGAGTGTTCTCCAACACGTCCAGATTTATGGAGCTGGTATTTTACACAACGAGAAATCTCCAGCTATTCAAAGCATAGTCAAAAACCCTGTAATTCAAAACGTGAACATTAGCAAATGCGCTTACCATGGCATCAATCTAGTCTCTCCAACTGATACCATCAGTATGACTTTCAACTCTATCAACGACATACTTGGAGAAGGAATTAGTGCTATATCTCTAACAGGAGAAGGTAGAGAATCGGACGAATCCAGTTTCACACCGCTAAAAGATCTAAATCTTCCTTACCACCTGTTTTCTCTAATCGACATATGTGATAGCAGTAAAATGGTAGTCGTCGAAGAAAGGGTGCTACTTTACTACAAATATGATAACAACCCGGTAAATTGCGTCAAGATCTTCAAGAGTATGTACAGAGTAAAGCCTTTCGGGTTCAGATTACTGCAATACAACTTGTTCAATCATACTATAAACTACGGGAAGCGGGATTCTTTAAGTCTATACGACGGTGATATCTACAATATTACGGCGCCCATGATCGGTTACTTGGAGAATGGGTCTCCTGATGAAAAGAAATTGTTCAAGACTCAAGGTTCCAGTTTGAGCGTTAAGTTATTCGCCAACGGAGCATCATCGGTTCATGGATTCATCGCTGAGATTGTCACCTTGCCGATATCATCTATGGGATTCAGTAAGTATTGTTTTTAATGCAATCATAAAATAAAACGTGTTTAGTTTATTTTTTCTCTATGAACAGTGTTAGATAAGGACCTAGTGAGGACAAGCTGAGGCCCTTTAGGATTTTGAAAGAATAGTGCCCTATCGAAAAATTCATAGGAGATTACCATACTTTAGAATGACGTAACAATCAATTCCGGTATTTTATCAAGTCGATTTGTAGATATTAAGAAAGTGTATAACTGTATTCTCTGAACAAATAATACAAATCTGACAAAACCTCCTCCTTTCTTGAAGTCGGTTAAAAATCAATGTAACTTTCAACAGATCGTGATGTACAGCACAACATATCAAACAGTGAGTTCAAACAGAACCGGGACGGCGCTATAACTTACCAGTCGGTGGGCGAGGTGAACCCCCTCGTGGCCATCATAAGGAACGAGATCGACGGCAACTGCCTCAAGTTGTATGGAAACTTCACGTCGTGCCAGTCCGCTGTTAGGATCGATGTACAGAATACTCAGACACTGGTGTTTAGGGTAAGGAATGTTTTATTTGTTGATCATTCGAATGTCGTGTGGGTCTCGGCTGAGACGGCCATCCATTTCGTATGAGGCAACTGCTGAATAGGCATTCTTTGCTGCATTCTTTTGCAGGAAGGACAGTGGCCAGCAGTGGTCTAAGAGCCCCTCTCATAAGTGGCATACTACATTTGAAAGGGGGTTTAATATATAGAACATGTTTTGTGTGCGGCACCAATAACAGTCCGAGAAAAAATAACAGGGTAGCTAAACAAGTGTCTGATCTCCCCGAAGAGATACACCTTTCGGGCCATAATGTCAAAATAATTTCTTCCTAAAACAACCCCGTAAAAATAAAACACGTATCTTATTTTTTCTCTCGCAAATAAATGTTGATGCCCTTTGAACACCATGCACGCTAGGGTATACTCTAACTGTCCCTACCTGTGCCATAGCGGGGGCTCTTGGGCCAGTGGCCATTCATTTTTGCCCAGTGTCCATGATACGTCATTCTATCCCGAAACCATAAACATGCTTGATTTATTGGTTGCTCTAGTAATGTTTCTTACCGTTCCACAAGCGTTAATGTTGACGATTGGAAATCAAATCAATCAAATCTATTTAATTTCTGTTTCCTCCAATCTGTAGTGAACTTGCACTGTGATATCTAGCACCCATCTGCGCTGCAATATGTCGTATTATGTTAGATAATGATGATTAGTACAAACAGCAATTAAACACAGTCACAAATTGTGACAAAAGGTAACTAGGTATAACCTAGTTGAATCAGTTAAATGTTACATAGATACTTTAAACCCAACTTTTCCCCTGGCTGGCCGACATAGCAACTTTCACTTGGCGCGGATAAGAGCATGATAAAAGCGTAGGCGGCAGCCATGGAATTGTTTCAACTACTTTACCGATTACAAAATTAACCCAGTAAAATTAGATAAATCAGAAGAAATTATTTCCGAAGTTTTGGAACTTTTTTTAAACGTTCCTTTGGTACGTAATATTGAAGAAAAAAAAAAGTCATGGTGAGAGGGGGGGGGGGGGTGAGCTCTAGGAAGGGGGGGGCTCTAAAGGTGACTTTTTTCAGTTTTTCGCTTATTTCTTGAAATCTAAAAGTCGTATCGAAATACTTTGTATGGACAAATTAAACCTAACAAAATTTCCTACAAAACAAGTAGTATGCATTTTTGTCATAGGACTTATCCTTTGAGGGCTACGGGGCCGAGAAAGTAACGGCATTTCAAAAATTATGAAATTTGTATGGCGACCCTCATTAAAGTTGAAGATAAAAACAAAATGATTTCATATTCTTAATCAGCAGCCCTGAAAACCCCTAGATACAAATTTTCAGTCGGTTCGGGGAACCCTTAAAAGCTGCATTGGCGTTTGAAATTTCCATGGTAGCCATCTTGGATATCGCAATTTTGGATTTTTTTCACCGCCAACCAAATCTGACCAGGGTCCTCTATGACATTTGTTCGAGGTCCATAACCCTATCTGTCATAGTTTCCGCGGGCCGATGACCTCATCCATCAGGAGTCGACCTTCCGAGGAAGTCAAAGTTTTCCCTGTATCACCAAGGCATCCATATGATGATCCCCAAATGTCATCCTTGTACCGTAAGGGGAACCCGGAGATCAATTGGAGATATCTGCGGTTGACCCCCCCTCCCCCCACCCCCACATAGATATTAGATAAATACCCGTATAATTGTTCACCGGGTTTCTCCCATTCAACGTATAGTAAAATAATTTTAGGGATCATCTTAAGGATGCCCTGGCGATAAAAATAATATTTCGACTTCCTCAGAAGGTCGACTCCTGACGGATGAGGTCAACGGCCCGCAGAAACTATGACAGATAGGGTTATGGACCTTGAACAATTGTCATAGAGGACCTTGGTCAGATTTGGTTGGCGGTGAAAAAAATCCAAAATTGCGATATCCAAGATGGCTGCCATGGAAATTTCAAAAGCCAATGCAGCTCTTAAGGGTTCCCCGAACCGACTGGAAATTTGTATCTGGGGGTTTTCCGGGCTGCTGATTAAGAATATGAAATCATTTTGTTGTTATCTTCAACTTTCATGAGGGTCGCCATACAAATTTCATAATTTTTGAAATGCTGTTACTTTCTCGGCCCCGTAGCCCTTAAAGGGTAAGTCCTATGGCAAAAATGCATACCACTTGTTTTGTAGGAAATTTTGTCAGGTTTAATTTTTTCATACAAAACATTTCGATACGACTTGCAGATTTCGAGAAATAAGCGAAAAACTGAAAAAAGTCACCTTTAGAGCCCCCCCCTTCCTCGAGCTCACCCCCCCTCACCAGGACTATTTTTTTTCTTCAATATTACGTACCAAAGGAACGTTTAAAAAAAGTTTTAGAACTCCGGAAATTACTTCTCCTGATTGGTATATTTCAGCTTAATTTTACTGGGTTAAATCTTTAAATACCTAGATAGGTTGTATGTAGGTACTCGTATTACATGCTTCAAATTGGAAGTGTATTGTGTACACTGTCTAAATAAAGTTGGCGACGGGCTAACTTCACATTCTCGGTATACAGTAAGGTACGGTGTACAGGAGTGCGATTTTTGAACATCACACGTTTAAACGAGTAGTAGAAAATGAAAAAATTACTATATCGAGATTATTTATGCATCTTTCTACTACTCGTTTGAACGTGTGATGTCCAAAAATCGCACTCCAGAGCAGAGTGGGCACAGATAGTGTGGTGTGTGTGATACATTATTCCTTATTTCCCCGTCGAGGATTACACTTTCTCGATCTATTTTATTAAATGGTCTCTTTATTAAAGTAATATTTACATAAGAATGGTATATATAACTATTAAATAAATCAAAACCTAACCTAATATAAACACAATTTACAATATGTGGTCAGTCAAAGAGCCCGCCTCGGGTCGAACCCGGTTGAAAAGTGCCCATCACGCTCGTGGCGTTTCCACGCTGTATAGCTATGGAAATGTGTTGAACCAGGTACGACCCGGAGCGGGGGTCTCGGCCCTCTCCCTCAAACGACGGCCGATGGCTTTAATGTTTTAATGCTTTATTAAATACTTAAAATGATTGCAGAACAATTTAGTGCGGAACAACGTCGGAGGATTATCAATCCGAGCGGACTCAAGAGGGTCGGCGACGTCTCTGCGGGGCTGGATACACAACAACCTGTTCTTTGCTAACCACGACCTGCCTTGTCTTAAAGTTGAAGGTATCCTATCATATATATATTTTTTTTTTTTTTTTGTTAGCCTACTTCATCCCACTGCTGGGCAAAGGCCTCTCCCTTGCTCTTCCACTCGTTCCTGTTTTGGGCAACCTCTGGCCACTGGTCGTCAAATTTATCTAGGTCATCCCGCCACCTCTTCCTGGGTCGATCATATTTGTCAATCATTTATTTAATTAAATATTGCTTTGCTACAACTGAACTCTTCGAAACTAAAATATTCGGAATACACATAATTATTATTCTCTTTTTATTTATTACTTACCAGCGACTTCGTCCGCACAAATTATATACCAGATTTTAAGTCAGATCATAAGCTATCAAATAAAAAAAGTTTCATCAAAATCGGTTCAGTAGTTTTTGCGTGATGCTCGAACAAAAAAACACAGACGGACAAAAAATTCAAAAAGATTCTAGTCTCATATAAACGAGCGTCGACACTAAAGTTACTAAGGATAAAATCGAGCCGAGATTCAGAAACTTCTTTTAAGCGTGAACTTTGAAGTTGGGTCGAAAATGTATGGATTTAGACATACGGGAATTCGAACTTAGACTTACAAATCGTCTCTTAATCTCAATCTAAGGTTTCACTGCTGAGTTGTTGTTGGCGAAAAGCTAGCTACCCTTATACACAGACCCTTAGACTAATAAGTCTACCCTAAAACCATAAATATAGGCTTCAATTTACTCATACTTATTCTCCTCAACTTGCAGGCCGACAATCGTCCCCGTACCAAGAAGTAACTATCTACCGTAATTACTTTACTCGCAACCGGCTGCAGTACAAGGACGTGATAGTTCTGCACCAGGTCGTCTCCAACTTCACGTACAACTACGTGCATGACAACACGGGCCTGAGGATCCTGGAGGTGTCTGGTTTCGACAGAGTCAGGCTGCCTATCTACCAAACCACTTCACATAATGGGTTCTACAAGTAAGTTTGTTTAGTTTTTAAAGTGCAGCTCTAGGTTTATGGAACACAAAAATCCTAAAGTAAGACCATTGAGATAATATGTAGTACTTGGTGCCTGCCAGCTTGCGTAGCCTGTGAGGACACACTTTTAAAGTCATAATCATAAGATAGGCTACATCAGCCATCTAATAGTGCACATCAACGAAGCTCTCAATGGGAATAGCCATAATCAGTCGCTGTGGTCGAAAACGGCCATGAAGCATCATCATCACTACGTACTTAGATGACACGCGAAACAAACGTCTATCGCCACATACGGGTAGGAGGAAAGCGGGTGGGTGAAAGAGATAGTGATAGCGATTTTCTAAGTGAGGTGCAGTGAATATTGATATCGCCGCATTGAATGGGACAGCGTAATGAAGTACAGTTTCTCCTCTAGTCCGTTGTGCCGTGTGGTTATCATAGCATACATAAGGAGAGAATATTCTTATAATTTAATCCCAAACAATTGGCAATATTACCAATTAAATATACAGGGTGTTAGGGTAAACAGTTGCATGATACTGAACAATTTTCCCTAAGAAAACTAAAGCAAATTCGCAAAAAGATCGACTGTTCATACAAACGTTCGATCAGCTAATTGCATTTAGTATGAAAAGTCGAGAAAAATAACTGCGAATTTCCTCTAGGTTTCCCCTCCACACCCTAGATTAAAGCAGAGCAACTGTTCACTCTAACACATGTATTACTAGCAAATGTTTTTTTTTTAATTTGCAGAAACTACGCGCTAGATCGTGAAGGGCGGGCCACTGTGGTGGCGGGGACCGCTGGGCAACACTACGTCGATAACATATTCTTTAATCCCGACAACGACTACGAAATGATCACTGTCAATCGATCCATGTGAGTACCTCCTACTTTATTATACTTATCCTAAAAAGATACACTATCCTGAACTAACGCCGCAGCGATTAAATCTGTACTAGTCAAATTGTGGGTAATATAAAAAGCATTTCAGGAGTATCTGGAATAGTTTTGAGCTCAAACATTATTTTTGTCCAAGTGAATGCATTTGAATTTGTGTAGCTATAAGTATTAATGATGTTATTATTTAAGTAAAACTCTCGATTCAGTTTTGGTTTCATAATTAGTAATTTATAAGTACTCTGTGATAATTATATAACATTAATATTGAAATACCGTTAAAATGGAGGTCAGAATTTGCACAGAAGTAACGTCTTGATCTTAGATAAATGATTGGTCTTGCGAAGACCAATATTTTATTTAAGGTCGGGCGGGATGCTTATAAAAAATAAATAAAATTGACATTACTAGCAAGTTTTTTAGATCGACGAGCAGGGCATGCCGCATTGCTGAACCCAAGAATGTTTCAAAATTTGCATGTTTTTAACGAAGAGAAGATTTTCATATTTATGATCTGATTTGCATGTTTTTGTTGCATGACTGCCCCGGCCATAGATTTGTTGACTATAATCCAAGTTTCGTGAGGTGAGTCCCATTCGTCTAATTAATTTTGTATTACGCACTTTCGGAATTAAAATGGGTTTCGAGCACATTCTTCATCTTCAATCATTATTTGAGAGTTTCTAAACATTGGTGATGGTAAGGTGATGGATTATAAACTATTACATTTATAGAAATTCAAACTGATACGTTTTTAAATGTGGTGAAAGGGTAGGTACTTGAGATTTTAATGTAAACTAACTCTTTGCTGGCTTAGCATATTTACTGGTCGCAATTTACACTACCTAGTGTACAGGTTCTTTCTTAATATGCTGAAGGTTTTTAAAGAAGATGATTATCCATCAAACTGAACAACTTTCTCTATGGGACCAACATCGAAATCCCAAAAAAAAAACATTAATTTATTTTTATTTTAAAAGGATGCAATCTACTCGACCCGGGACAGATGATTTCGATGTTAGTCCCATAGTTGTTCAATTTAATGGTCTGATCATCTCCGGCAAACCTTCGGCATATTAAGTAGGACCCTGTTTCTATGTTTCAGAGCACTGCTAATAATCAACTCACTAATTTCAACATTTAACGAATTTTCCACAACATCATTCAAGTAATAAACTTATCAAATCAACTTCTTTAAATTTATCATCCACCATAAATTCATAGTCACAATCAATTACATATTCTTATTGCACCCACACACTACTATTAAAACAACTTAAATTGAACACACAATAAGCAAAGAACTGATTTACAATAATCATTCCTCAGCTCCCTTGAACTCTGGCGGACACGTATTGACGCGAAACACAACTTCTGGAGTTACAACGAAAGCTACGCCGTCGCCGGCCGCATCAGGGACCAGTCTGACAACCCTCTGCTCCTCGAGGTGGACTACCGGCCGTACTATATGAACAACCAGACGGTGTTGGGTGGGGGGAAGTGCCCCCCCGGGTGGGATGTCGTTGCCGATACTTGTTATATGTACGTCGGCGCTCCGATGACCTATGAGGAGGCTAGGCTGTTTTGTTTGGTAAGTTTAGTTTTTTTTTTCTTAGCCTGTTTCATTCCACTTCTGGGCAAAGGTCTCCCCTTTCATCCTCCACGCATCCCTGTCTTGAGCTAGCTCAATCCACCCATCACTGAAGGTATCCAGCTTGTCCCTTCATCTCTTCCGAGGTCGACCGTGCCGGTCCCGTTCGGCTATTTGCGTTTTTTGGCGTATTTTGGTGTTCTTGACGCGATTTGTTCTTTTAAACTCCAATATGCTACGCTCCATTGCTCTCTGACACACCTTGAATTTGGAGCTCCCTTGAACTCTGGCGTACACTTATCGATGCAAAACAAAACTTCTGGAGTTACAACGAAAGCTACGCTATCGCCGGCCGCATCAGGGACCAGTCTGACAACCCGCTGCTGCTCGAGGTGGACTACCGGCCGTACTATATGAACAACCAGACGGTGTTGGGTGGGGGGAAGTGCCCCCCCCCGGGTGGGATGTCGTCGCCGATACTTGTTATATGTATGTCGGCGCTCCGATGACCTATGAGGAGGCTAGGCTGTTTTGTTTGGTAAGTTTAAAATTTGTTCTTAGCCTATTTCATTCCACTGCTGGGCAAAGGTCTCCCTTTTCATCCTCCACGCATCCCTGTCTTGAGCTAGCTCAATCCACCCATCACTGAAGGTATCTAGCTCGTCCCTTCATCTCTTCTGAGGTCGACCGTGATGGTCACGTTCGGCTATTTGCGTTTTTTGGCGTATCGCATATACAGGTGTAAGGAAAAATATCATTAGCCTTTAAACCACAGAACAAATAAAAAATGCTGTCCTACGTTTGAAATGTTTGAATCGAGTAGGTATTGCAGTTTAGTATGGGACAGAAGATTTTTTATTTGCTTTGATCGGTTTGCTCCCATTGTAAAATTTGTTCAGCTTGATCGGTAGAGTATGTAGTTTAAAGGTTAATGATACTAAGTGTCTAGTTGTGAAATTTCCGTACACCCTGTATATGCGATCTGTTCTTTTAATCTCTGATATGCTACGCTCTTGTTCTGACAGGTTTGCTCCTATTATTATTGATTATTTGTGGTTGGGCTATTGCAAGCAAGGGTCGTTGTAACACGGAGACCAGCGCTGGTCCTTTTGTGTTCGCCCCAAGCTCACCCATATTTACGCATACCTCCGAAGTTATGGTATTTGCTTTTCATTCTCGGGAATGCAGGTTTCCTCACGATGTTTTCCTTCACCGCCGAGCTAGTAAATGATAAATACAACCGTACATAAATTCCGGAGAACTTAGTGGTACAGGTCAGGAATCGAACCGCGGCCTCAGGATTGAGGCGCTAGCTCTCTTCCCTATGGGCTATCATCGCTCTCTTTAGTAAAAGTGGTTCAGTTTGATGGGTAGAGTATGTGGTTAGATAACGATACTTTTCCTTGCAATCCGTATAACAGATTAATAGCTCAATTGATGAACCGGCTACAAAATCGTTCGTAATCGGGTCGTTACAATGTTGTCAACAGTCAGACAACGCGTCGATGCCGTACGTAAGCAACAACTACCCTGCGCTCTACGAGTTCATCCAGCGACAGAGCCAGTGGTTCCAGTACGGGGACCGCGTGTGGGTGAACCACATCGACTACGTGACCCAGTGCACCTCCTTCACCTTCTCCTCCGTGGACATCAGCGACTGCAACCAGAAGAATCCCTTCATTTGTGAGATTGGTAAGTTCTGTTCTGTTCTACTAGTGCTGTCGTGTTTTGTTTTATAGACTACTAGCGGCCCGTCCCGGCTTCGCACGGGTGGACGTCTAATCTTTTCTAGCAATAAATATAGCCTATGTTACTCAGGGTGAATACAGCTTTCTAATGGTGAAAGAATTTTTTAAATCGGCCCAGTACTTTTTGAGCCTATTCATTACAAACATACAAACATACAAAAATAGGTACAAATCTTTCCTCTTTATAATATTAGTGTAGATTACTAAAGGCTCTACTTGCGCACTTCTAGGCTACCAATAAACCTCAGATTAGGTTGGTAACACGTCACAAGTTTTAACTACTTACTAATAATCATCATCATAATTTCAGCCTCTTTTATACGTCCACAGCTGGACATAGGCCTCTCCCAAAAGAGAGGCTTTGCCATAATCGCCACGCTTAGCAGGCGTGTTGGCGATCGCAGTTGGGTTGTTAATATTAATACTCGGAGCACGCTGCTGCCCATCCTCCGGTTAATCCCTTTAGTCGCCTTTTACAACACTCACGGGATGGGCTGGGGTAGTACAATATTCTTAGCCGGCACCACACGGTGCACTTACTAATAATACTATACCCGAAATACTTACAAATTATACTAGTTGTTCTCAATAACTATTAGCATGGCCATTTGTCTGGACTGTACTCATTGAGTCATAATTCCTCAGATCCAAAGATAAAGATAGACCCGCTGTCGTGGCGCGGCGACATGCTCGCCGTCGCGTTCGTCGGGATCCTGGCCGCGGCCGTGCTGCTCGTGGGAGCCGCGCTCATCTGCTGGTACTCCAAGTCTAAGCACAGGTAAACATTGCTCAGATCTGAGATAAAGATAGACCCGCTGTCGTGGCGCGGCGACATGTTCCTTCCCGCTCCGTCGCAGTACATGATATTCGCAAAACTTCATATTAGCAGGACATTGGTACCGATTCGGACTGTACAAATACAAATACAAATATATTTATTCAACATTTTTACAAAAGTTTAGATTGCTAATAATAACACACTTGCTGACAGTAAAAATGTTGTTCCATGTTGTTCAGTATTACAATTTACTCATGGTCCTCAAACTAGTAAAGTTTGTGCCACGACTTAACTAAATTTATTCCTGTCACTTTCCAAAATAAGATTAAGAAAAGAGACAGAAAACCAACAGCTGACTTTAGTGCTGTCAAAGTGACATTACACGCCCAAAAACGCCTTAAATAAGATGGCGTACATTATTATGGCATCTTATTTTGGGCGTGTAACGTCACTTTGACAGCACTAAAGTCAGTTGTTGGTTTTCTGTCTCTTTTCTTAATCTTATTTTGGAAAGTGACAGGAATAAATTTAGTTAAGTCGTGGCACAGTCCGAATCGGTACCTTTATATTATCATAATAGCACATTCGCGAAATAAGATATTCGCAAATAATGATATTCGCAAAACACGATAAACGCAAGTCCATGCTCTTTCTTATATTGTGATATAACACAAATATGACTCACTGCTTAAAATCGAGATGTGCCTCCATCTATGTAATTTTACGTATGCCAAAAAGAGCGCGCATGACGTTTTTCTCGTTTTGTCGCATTGTCGTGGGTGGCATGCAAGCCGTGCTGGTCTATGATTTATTTATCAGAATTCTGATCGCAAAAATTAATTCAGTATATCTTAACAACAGACGATGTTACGACAGAAAGACCTATTTTGTTGTCACCTAATTAGGTATCATATATCAATATAAATAGGTGTCAGACTGCGACACCACTTTTGTAAAAACCCTAAAATTCAAGATGGCTCGAAGGACCATTAGGCTACTAATCTTAATTTGAATAATCACTTCTCAACGTCGACCAATTAGTGGAAGCTTCTTAGCTACAAAAATGATAGACAGTACGTACTTTGCAGACATCTCCAGCGACTCGAGCGGCGGAACTCTATCCGTCAGTCCTTGCACTCGGTTCGTTCCATCGGCAGTATCAACGGCGGGTTCCCTGATACCGCGTACAGGAGAAAGCTGGCGCAGATGGTAAGTGCCTCTTTCATCTTTGCGATATTTGGTAATCGGCGCAGTGCGCAAGCAAGAGAACACATTTATGATATAAACTTAAGTGAGAAAGAGATAGTAAGCAAAACACGTTTTCGAGTTTAACATTTAGGTACTTGTTTGCTGTGTCACGATGTGTATTATGTCGATGGTTATCAGTAATTTAGACACTTTAATAGATTTTTCACACCACCCGCTCGAAAATGGAACATTATATGTCATGTAACTCGAACCTAAAGCAAGTCATTATAGCCCTGGGCCTAGCCGGGCAATAATATTGTACTGAATTTCATTATAACCCGCTGGTCAATAATGAGATTTGAATATGGAACCGCATCCACAGATTATTTAATAGTTACTACGATCCTTACTTAAAATTCGTATGAAAACCTGTGATGAAAACTAATTATGGAGACAAGCACCAAAAAGAACTTAATTCGAAATTTGAACTGGCCACCACGAGTTCAATACTCACAAAAAAAGAAAAAAAGGCGCGAATCATAAAGGTATCATATTTATGGCGCGAATACTGCATATCTCTGTACTTGCTCTGTACCTATTATTGCCTTCCTATTGCTACGAACAAAGTAAAAATATTATAGTTTAAAAAACTAAAAAACACGCTTATTAATGCACTAAAAAGTACAAAATAATCTGATTTACTTAAAATATTATAAGTTACGATAATTATGCATCCTACCATTGTACACTTGTTAACGCAAACTTCTCACTTTTTAATGTTCAATGACCAAGTAAAAAGCGTGGGGCGCATTGGGGGAGCGTTGGTGGTAGTGGTAGGTAACGTTTCTTCGAGAAATTTATTTCGATAAAGCGCCCCACGCTTATTTACTTGGTCATTGAACATTAAAAAGTGAGAAGTTTGCGTTAACAAGTGTACAATGGTAGGATGCATAATTATCGTAACTTATTATATTTTAAGTAAATCAGATTATTTTGTACTTTTTAGTGCATTAATAAGCGTGTTTTTTAGTTTTTTAAACTATAATATTTTATTTTTTACTTTTTAGTCTTAAACCATCAGGAGATCCAAGTCATCACGTCACCAAATGTAATGCATTTAGTTAAAACTCGAGTGGTTTACTAGTAGCCGTTGAAAATTTCAACTATCCACCTCCTGGCTCCACCGTCTGGTCTTATTCACCGTTGTATTAGGTTCGTGAAAACAAATCAAATACACCAAACTCGAAGGGTTTACTAGTAATCGTTGAAGAGTTCCACAATACACCTCCTGGCTTGGTCGTGAGATCCACGATGCTATGTATAATGTTGAGACTCGTCCAAACATACCAAACGAGCCCAAACTAGAAGGGTTTACTAGTAACCGTTGAAGATGTAGCAGCCCGCCAACAGATAGCGCTAACAGTCTCCCTAGCAAAAATACGACATAAAACAAATAACGATGGCACATTGGAAACCCGTAAAGCTGCTACACAATCTGGTGGTTCACAATCGCATGCAAGACACAAATCGCGCAAGAAATTATCAGAGTCTCAGCATATAGGTTCTGGTCCCAGGCATCACACTTAGCCTGGCGGAAGTACTTCCCTTTTCAATGGAGGAACATTCCACCTCAGTTCCTCTATAAAGAGTTCCACTATCCACCTCATGGCTCCATCTTCAGATCCTCATCACCATGTTGTGTAATATATTGGGTTCGACAAAACATACCAAACAAGCTGGAACCAGAGTGGTTTACTAAATAGCCGTTAATGAGTTCCATAATCCACCTCATGTCTCCATCATAACATTCACGATACCATGTATAATGTACTGGAATTATCAAAGCAAACTAAACGAGTCCAAACTCGAAGGGTTTACTAGCAATCGTTGAAGAGTTCCATTATCCACCTCCTAGCATCAACATGATATCCATGACACAATGTATATTATGTTGGACTCGTCAAAACAAACCAAACGAGCTCAAACTCGAGCGATGTAGGTACTAGAAGCCGTTGAAGAGTTCCACAGTCCACTATCCACCTTCTGGCTTCATCATCAGTTCCAAGACACCATGTATAATGTATGGGTCTCGTCCAAACAAACCAAACGATCCCTAACTCGAAGGGCTTACTAGTAACCGTTGAAGAGTTCCACTATCCACCTTCTGGCTTCATCATGAGTTCCAAGACATCATGTATAATGTATGGGTCTCGTCCAAACAAACCAAACGATCCCAAACTCGAAGGGCTTACTAGTAACCGTTGAAGAGTTCCACTATCCTCCTTCTGTCTCCATCATGAGATCCACGACACAATGATATTATATCGGACTCGTCAAAACAAACCGAACGAGCTAAAACTCAAGCGATTTACTAGAAGCCGTTAAAGATTTCCACTATTCACTTTCTGGCTTCATCATGAGTTCCAAGACATCATGTATAATGTATGGGTCTCGTCCAAACAAACCAAACGATCCCTAACTCGAAGGGCTTACTAGTAACCGTTGAAGAGTTCCACTATCCACCTTCTGGCTTCATCATGAGTTCCAAGACATCATGTATAATGTATGGGTCTCGTCCAAACAAACCAAACGATCCCAAACTCGAAGGGCTTACTAGTAACCGTTGAAGAGTTCCACTATCCTCCTTCTGTCTCCATCATGAGATCCACGACACAATGATATTATATCGGACTCGTCAAAACAAACCGAACGAGCTAAAACTCAAGCGATTTACTAGAAGCCGTTAAAGATTTCCACTATTCACTTTCTGGCTTCATCATGATTCCCAAGACACCATGTATAATGTATGGTACTCGTCCAAACAATCTTAACGAGCCCAAACTCGATGGGGTTACTAGTAGCCATTGAAGAGTTCCACTATCCTCCTACTGGCTCCATCATGAGCTCCAAGATACCATGTATAATGTATGGGACTCGTCAAAACAAACTAAAAGAGCCCAAACTTGAGTGGTTTACTAGTAGCCATTGAAGAGTTCCACTATCCTCCTACTGGCTCCATCATGAGCTCCAAGATATCATGTATAATGTATGAGACTCGTCAAAACAAACTAAAAGAGCCCAAACTCGAGTGGTTTACTAGTAGCCATTGAAGAGTTCCACTATCCAACTCCTGTCTCCATCATGAGTCCCAAGACACCATGTATAATGTATGGGACTCGTCCAAACAATCTTAACGAACCCAAACTCGAGTGGTTTACTAGTAGCCATTGAAGAGTTCCACTATCCTCCTTCTGTCTCCATCATGAGATCCACGACACAATGATATTATATCGGACTCGTCAAAACAAACCGAACGAGCTAAAACTCAAGCGATTTACTAGAAGCCGTTAAAGATTTCCACTATTCACTTTCTGGCTTCATCATGAGTCCCAAGACACCATGTATAATGTATGGTACTCGTCCAAACAATCTTAACGAGCCCAAACTCGATGGGGTTACTAGTAGCCATTGAAGAGTTCCACTATCCTACTACTGGCTCCATCATGAGCTCCAAGATACCATGTATAATGTATGGGACTCGTCAAAACAAACTAAAACAGCCCAAACTCGAGTGGTTTACTAGTAGCCATTGAAGAGTTCCACTATCCTCCTACTGGCTGCATCATGAGCTCCAAGATACCATGTATAATGTATGGGACTCGTCAAAACAAACTAAAAGAGCCCAAACTCGAGTGGTTTACTAGTAGCTATTGAAGAGTTCCACTATCTATCTCATGACTCCATCATCAGATCAGCTCGATAGTACCAAATTATTGTATTGTCATGCGAACTACATACACCTGCAAAGTTTCAAATCTATACATTAATTAGAAGTAGGTTAAAATTGACTTCCTAGATTTTCTTACATACTTACTTAGTTAGTTACATACAGGTGAAGCTAATATAAGCGTGTTAATAAAAAAATATTACATTGTCTTTCCACAACTGGAGTGCGATTTTTGAATCTCATTCGCTGAGTTCAGCAGTTGAAAATGTCAAAATTACTATGGAAATACGCATCTTTCTACTGCTGATTTGACTTTCAAAAATCGCACTCCTGGAGTATGACTTTTTAATGTCAAATCAGCAGTAGAAAGATGCACGTCTCCGTAGTAATATTGACATTTTCAACTGCTGAGTTCAAAGAAAGTTTCAAAAATCGCACTCCAGGAGTGCGATTTTTGAATGTCATTCGATGAGTTCAGCAGTTGAAAATGTATGGAGATGCATATCTCCATAGTTACTTTGACATTTACAACTGCTGAACTCAGCAAATGAGATTCAAAAATCGCACTCCTGGTCTAATGTTTCAAATATCTACTTTCACTTTTAATTTAATAAAATAGTTTTTCTAAATATATACTATTGAACACTAATACTTTGTTATAAACTCTAATAAAAGAATTGGTTTCTAACCATAGAGAATTTACACGCTCCCCTGGGTTTCTAACAGTATTGCTTTTTATTTTCTCGCGGAGGGTGTGAAAAGTAGAGTATGGTCCTCGGGGATAAACGTGTTTTCATCTTGGGCGAGCTTGAACCCCTCGCTTCACTCAGGATTCTAGTCTTAACTCCCTCGCTTCGCTCGGGAGTTAACTCTAAACTCCCTCGCTACGCTCGGGAGTTAACCCTAGAATCCCTCGTTACGCTCGGGATTCAATATCGCGCCCGTGATGAAAGACACTGCTTTATCCCCTTGGTACATAATCTACTATTTCAACGCACTCGCTCCTAAAGTGGCTCTTATTGCACTGCTATTAGGTTCATAATGCAGGTTATAAAACACGCGTGCTTTTTACGTTATACCCTAGCCTAGTGAATTAATATCTGCGCGCGCAGTACTAAATCGAAAATAGGAATTCGCCCGCCATTTTTCACAGATATTTGTCTAATCCTTTTTGTGAAGTTTTATTTATTTTTTTCCTCGCAAGTGTGTCGAAAAACGCCTGAGCGTAGGTTATTACTAGAGGTCGGATATTTACCTAAACTCATTTTTGACAAGATTAATTTGGACGTCTTAATTTATTTATTTTATGAAACTTGGACATTTGAACAACTGGGACAACATGAACAACTCTGACAATTTGGTCAACTTATACAATGTTGACTGAGTTGACGGAGTTGTCCGAGTTGACCAAGTTGTTCATGTTGTCCGAGATCAGTTGGCCAAGTTGACCAAGTTGTCAGAGTTGTTTACATGGTAAGAATTGTTCATATTGACCGAGTTGTTTATTTTATCCGAGTTATCCAAGTCGACCGAGTTGTTCATGTTGTCCAAGCCTACTGTTGTCTTCGGAAAGGCATATCCATATTATGTTTTCGTGGGCGAAAAGGTGAAGTTTAAAGGGGGGGGGGGGGGTGGGTTTAGGTGGGTAAATATGCATCCGATTATCCGATGTCTAGTTATTACAGTCTTGGCTCTTTACCGCTCTCGCCTTCTTCGGCTCAAGCTTCAATCAGACCTCGAATGTAATGAACTAATGACCAAGTTTTCTCACTTATGTCATAATGTTACTTACTTTTGTTTACAGAGCACCCGTTCCACTGAAACCTTAACCAAAGGTTCCGACTACAAAAAGATGTTGGCATCCACAACATCAATGGAGTCCATGGAGAAAAGTCAGTTCAACTCCTCCTTGGACGACAATCAAAGCTTCGACATTTACGAGGCGCACAACCCTAACGCCAATATCATACAACTCAAACACGGCAGCTTTGTCAAGAAACCTGTCACTCCGGAGTATTCCGTACCGCAAAACAATAACAACCCTTATAAACTAGCGTACAGAAATGAAGGTTACAGAGACAATTCAGGCCCAGTCAGCGGTGCACCATCCATGAACACCGTAACAACTGAAGAGATCCCAATCATACACCATCCTGGAGGTCTTCAGTCTCCCCAAGATGACGACACTTTGTCACCTACTAGCGATTCACAGTATTTCACGTCCGACACTTTACCTTTGAGAGAAAAGGACGACGGATATTTGAAGAGGGAGCTGGAGAGGGAAGGGAAAGCGTATGGGCCGTATGGAGCGCCCAATTATGGTGGGCAGCCGAAGCTGTCGTTCTTGATGGAGCTAAGGTCTAAAATGCCTGAGCAGCCGCAAGCGGGCTCTGTGCCGACTACCACGTTCGGGCAGAGGAAGAATATTGCTGGTATGATTTCCAATTTTTCGATAGGTTTTCTCTTCAAACTGAACATCTTTTACTAAGGGAGCAAACCGACCGGAGCAAAAAAAAAAACTACTGTTGCATACATATGAGTCGAGTAGGCATTGCAGTTTTTTTATTTTTTTTTGCTCCGATCCGTTTGCTTCCATATTAAAAGTTGTTCAGTTTTATGGGTAGACTCTTAGTTTAAAAGGATGCTAATGGTATCAGTTTCATTCTGTATAATAAATAAGTTTCATCATCATCATCAGCCTACGTCCCACTGTAGGCACAGACCTACCTACATGAATACTATTTAGTATTTAGGCGTTAGTCCACCACGCGTGCCCAATGCGGATTGCGGTAGACTGAATTTCTTCAGCGTATGAAGGTTTCCTCACGATGTTTTCCTTCACCTTTTGAGAGCAATCGGTATTACGTACATAAGTTAGAAAAACTCATTGGTATATTGCATGTCGTCCGACAATAAGT
The DNA here is from genome assembly GCA_922987775.1 of Agonopterix subpropinquella. NCBI lineage: Eukaryota > Metazoa > Arthropoda > Insecta > Lepidoptera > Depressariidae > Agonopterix > Agonopterix subpropinquella. The sequence continues at coordinate 18,890,380 of OV277703.1, read as the reverse complement.
TTACTTTTCGAAAATGCTATATCACAAACAAAACAAATTTTCCCGCAGAGCAACAACAGTACTACGAAGACCATCTCCCGAGCCCACAGCCGCCCATCTACTCAAACTACGACACATCACCCTCCGACATGATACCCAGCTACGACTCTAGTCCTCGCGACCTATCGAGGTCCTTCGACGACTCCCCGACCCCCGAGACGCAGGGTAGGTCCAAATCTGAAGCTTTGTTAGAAACAAACTTTGATTTTGATGATAGTGAATCGAGTCCTCTACCGCCGATGACCGAAGCGAATCGATCGCACAGTCAGCCATTGGAGACTGCTATGTAGTTAGTTGATTTAGTAATTTTGAAAGTCTGTTCAAAGTGAGAAGTTTCCTTTTTGAGCTCTCTTACCTTTGAGACAAGAATCGAATGTAGTGACCAAATCACGAAAGGGCGTAGGTACTTGTTAAGTAGAAAATATTGATGAAACCACTAATTATTACGATATAGGTAAAACATGTCATCAATATAAAGTCCATGTTCCCAAGTTATAAAACGCGTAATTCAGTGATAAAATATAAATTTTAATGTCTAAAATTTAGTACGTCCCGTGATTTCCCTGGGCGAACAAATAGGAACTGTTATGTAGTCATGACGTCAATGTCATGACACGTAGATAGGTATCTAATACTATCTAATATAAGAATATCGAAATAAATAAGTATTTCGTTTTGTAAAGGGGGGTTTTGTTTTCTCTGTATTTTACTGCCTATGGGGATTTATAAAGTCGCTAAAAGATGAATGAATTTAAAGATTTTATAATTGTTTTTAATTAGTTTTTTTCACATTAAGTCACCACTAGACAGTTAACCATACCAATTACTGTGGTTGATAGCTTTGGACTTAACTAAAAATTTTATCAAATGATTGCTAATAATTTCAGAAAAAGTCATACACTCAGTTGCAGAAACGCTCATTAAAGTTAATCCTCCATTAAATCTCTTGCTGTCACTTTTTGTCTTGCTGACATAGTAAAAGCTAGCAAGAGATTTAATGGAGGATTAACTCTAATGATTGTTTCTGCAACTGCAATAGTCAAGTTATTTTCAGTTATCGTTTATGTAGTTTTGTCCATTTGTAAGCAGTTATTATTATGTGACGGTTTGTGTATTACTCGATTGTTTGTGGTCTGAGATCAAATTTATTTAAATTTAAATTGTAAGTTGGTAACAAGAGAAAATATCTACGCTCTTAAAATACGGAGTGAAAAGACTGAATAGTAACGTCTTGATCGACTGGAAAGGGAATGGTTTCTTGCATTTAATTATGTAGTAGGTATGTTTCCAAATTATTGATCCTTCTATTTGGTACCAAAAGTGCCTTGCAAACTGCTATTTATACTAACGACCAACAATGTGATCGAGTCTGCGGTGTACTTTATTTTCAGTGAAAAATAAACCGCATAGGACCCTATTCGGTTATGTATATGTATATTATTATTCGGATTTATATTTATAATTATTTCACTAGATTAGTCTAGTAAGATAGTTATATTACAAGATCGTGCTGGTATCAAATCTAGTAATATAACTATCTTACTAGACTAATCTAGTGAAATAATTATAAGACGTGCTTCATTAATGTGTAACATTTTGGATACTATGATTTGTAAATAAGGACTGAAGTCGTTTATTTTTGTATAAATCCAGATTAAATTGTTGGTCTTGCGTCCTTAGAAGAGTAAATTTCTCGCCTTTCTGTTACTCTTTATATCCTATTTTATTTAGATTTGTATCTTATAAGATATATATTTTAACGAAATTAATAGTTTATATGTTTAGGAATTTTTTAACAAATTACCACTGAATGCACGATCTCATTTAATGAAATAAAATAGGTAATTTTTTAAATCTTTTTCAAATTCGCATGGTGTCTTTCTATTGCAGATATAATTATCTTTGAAATAACCATTTCACTCGTATCGTAACTATTTTCGAGCGTATGTGACTTATTTCGGTTGATGTCGTGTCGTATCAGGAACTCAAGACACTAGCTGAAAGTAGACAGGATTGGCGAATACTCCACCGACAAGAGCGTAGCTCTTAAATAAGATGATGATGATGTGACTTATTTCATAATATGGTGAAATCTTGGAGGTGCCATATCGATGCCCAAACCATCTTACTACGCAAATACACGATTGTTTTATTTGATAGCGTAGGCATTTTTTTTTATTTTATGTTTTTTTTTCTATTCTGACTTTCAGAAGCCTTCGGGGAATACGTTATAATCGTAAGCTATGCTTGTATGCTATCGGTGTGAATATTTATAATTTGTATTTTATGTTAAAAACATGTCGCGAAGACGTTAAGTCCGTTACGTTCGAAAATAGCGAATTTGATGCTACAAAAACCATCACGAAGTGCAATTAAATAAAAATAATATTATTAAGAATTTCTTTACAATTTTATTAGACACGATTTGTACTTTAAGTATGATTTTAATTATTTTAACATTATTAAATAAGTTTTGTACGTGTCCGTCCGTAGGTACCTATAGAGCAATATATTTATATCTAGTTGTGTTTATTCCATGAATTAAACATTTAGCGTTAAGGAAAAGTCTTTCCATTTCATTAAGAAACAACAATAAAATGAACTATAATTTAAGCAGAAAATTGCCTTTTACATAATGAGAGGCGTTTTCTTTGACATTAGATCTAGCGGAAAAATGCTCGAGCAGTTTTCAATGATAAATTGATAATGAAATCAAATTCAATTGAAATAGAGTTGAAAATACCGTGCAAGAGATAAATCTCTGTGACGCGTGTTCGCGTCATTTCTTGCATGCTATTTCAAACTCTATTTCAATGATTTTTGAGTTCATTATCAATTTCTCAATTAAAACTGCTCAAAAATTTTTCCGATAGATGTGCGCTGACCCTTATACCGTTTATAATTAGGATATTCCTAATTATAAAATATAAAAAATTTTAAACTATTAAAATAATATTTTTATTAAAGCTATAGTAATCAAGCACGAGAACAAATAGATTCTTTTTTAAAAGATACGGCTCTTGTTGCAATTATGATTTACATACATCACTCTTGCGTTATTTTATTTGACGCAGTGTATTATATTATTACCTTTTTTATTAAAAAATATACTTACTTTTTCTACTGCTTTACCGTAATATTTTTAATTAATGATAACTTGTAGATTAAATCAATCTTATCATTTTAACTGACTTTATAATATGCTTTAATTTGTAAATTGTACAAAAAATACTGTAAGAAAGGAAATAGTAAAATGGTATGACAAAGATATCATGTTAAAATATAGAATGAGGAGAATAAATGTTTAATATTTTCATAAAACTGAAGTGGTTTTTTCTTTCAATACTAATAACTAATTCTATAGGGTCAGAATATGATGTTTTGAGAATATGATGTTTTGAGAATAAGATGATTTGCGAATATAATGTCTTGCTATTATGATGTTTTGAGAATATCATATTCTCACGGAGCGCTTCTGACACTTTTTTAAGGGGATGATCAGACCATCAAACTGAACAACTTTCTGTATGGTAACAATATCTAAATCGCGAAAAATAAATCAGCTGTCCCATACAAAACTGCAAACCTATTCTAGCCAAATGTGTGGGACGGCTGATGTTTTTTCGCGATTTCGATATTGGTCCCATAAAGAAAGTAGTTCAGTTTGACGGTCTGATTATCCCCTTGAAAAAATGTCAGCATATTAAGTAGGACCCCGTATAAAGGCAAACGTATTAAGTGACAGAGTCTTCAATTTTTTTCGTTCTATCCTAAATGGCACTTACTACAGGTGAGCCTTGCTTTAACATGCAAGCTTATGTTAGATTCCTGTAGATTGATTAGCAAAATTCAGTGCTTTCCCGTGGTCCAATTTGGTTCACCTAGTGGACCATGGGCAGACATTTTTACCCGCTGTCCACCTGATAAAAACCTTTTGGATCATTTGTAGCAATATGATTTAAACAACTTTCCTAATTAATCAGCCTATTAATCAACCTAATTCGACAGCCCGGTAGCACAGTCGGTAGTGAACCTGCCTGCTGTGCCGAGGGTCGCGGGTTCGAATCCCGTAAGGGACAAATATTTGTATGATGAATATGAATATTTGTACCCGAGTCATGGATGTTTGTATCTATATATGTATTCTATATCGTTGTCTAGTCATCATAATACAAGTCCAGGCTAGATTCTGGTACTTTAAATGTGACTAGATAATTTGTGTGACATTGTCCAAGATATTAAAAAAAAAAAAATAATCGACCTAAATCGTTGTTTTCATCAATCTATTGTATAATAATAATTTACTTTCACCATGCCTAATTATGAATGGAAATTTTTGACGATTTTAAATATAATTTTTAATGTGTTCGGTACTCACGTATTAAACGTGATTCTTAAATCTGAAATAACAATTTTATTGTTTTTGTAAAGTTATATCTTTGCGTGGTATATAAATAAAGTAAAGTGCTTTTAATTAAAGTGTTGAGTGCAGGTGCGGTTCAAAAAAGTACCACACACTCATAATATGAATAGATTTATCAGCCTTATCTATTGTGTATATCCCTTTTATATCTATTGAAGTGACTATTCACTGGAAATATACAACTAAGTCGTTAGTAATCTAATGTACCTATAAACGGAACCATTTTAAATTTTAGTGCGTCGATACTTCGCGAAGGAAGTGAAAATCTACGATTTATAGTAAAGTAAAGTAAAGTAAAAAGTATTTATTTGCTCACACAAAGAAAATAAAAATTAATTATAAGGTTTTAAACACTAAGGTACAAATTATTACAGGGACAAATTATTGTCTTTGTGGGAGACTGGCGTCTGGGGCAAAATGTACCTGTATCTCAAATCGCCAGGCTCCCCCTCGGAACAAGAGTACAAGTAGTGAGAAATCTGCTTTTAGATGTAGTTACCCTATAAGAAAATATTACTTTTGTTAAATATAATAAAAATGGAAAGTTGGTGTAGAATGAATTAAGATTATGTGTGTGTTTGTATGTGTAAGTAAAGGTAAGTAATTTATGATTCAGATATATAAAAAATAGTAGTAAAAAAATGTTAACAATCAAAGTATTATACGCAATATGTTTCATAGTCATGACGAATAAGGTAGAGGCAGAAGTTTATAGTGCCACGGAAGATGTGGGGCCGCTGTTGAAAGCTCAACAGAAAATTATTTATGATCTTGAAGGATTCATAGATATGGAGAAGAAGAGGCTGAATGTATTGGAGAAGTAAGTAAGATTATATCAATGTACTATTTATTTACCGGCGCCGAAAAGTTCTCGAGTGGTGGCCGCGTACCGAAAAGCGCAGCGTGGGTAGGCCCCACGGTGGACCGACGACCTGGTGAAGGCGGCGGGAACCCATTGGATGAGGGCAGCGCAAGACCGGTCGCTGTGGCGATCCGTGTCCAGCAGTGGACGTCCATCGGCTGAGATGAGGCTGATGATGATGACTGTTTATTTAATAAGGTGATCTTAAAAATGACTAAACAAATGCTACCTAGTTTTTGATTAAGAACACTTTAACAGTAAACTATCGCCATCCCGTCAACTTATGCTTCATCCAAAAATAGTATTTTTTGTAAAATGTCCATCGTATGTTGGGTACCTATATTAGTAGAGGATATTATTTTGTTTTTTAATTTGTTATTATTTTATTAATGTAGAATTAAAAATTTTAACGGGTTTTTACCGCGTTTTGGTGTATTTGAGCTCCCGATATTGGATTGATTGATTTGTTATTAATGGCCTGTGTCCATAGAAATATTAATCTAGAACATCGTGTAAAAATATTAATTTACTACGGTGTCTAGCTCTGTAATTCTGTCAATGTCAAGTGGTTTAGTAGGTAAGTACATTTAAGTATAATCTCAAGTATTGTTTTATGAACAGAAATACATTCGAGATTTATAAAATGGCAAAGCCACGTGGTTAGCTAAACTACGCACATCCGTCAGTGAATCCACAGCCACGAGATACTTAAAACAATCCAGGGGAACAAAGGCCAAAGTGGTATTTTTATTTTAAATGCTCGCCGAAACAAGAAATATATAACTATTTTGTTCTTTTCAGGAATCTACAATTTTTCAAAAAAGAACACAAGATAGCTGTTGAAGACATACCAAATTACATAGGAAACCCTGTTAATACTTACAGCCTTATAAAAAGATTAACGGTCGATTTGGAATTCATCGAAAACATTACTAAAATACCGATTGGTATGTTCTTTTATTTGTAAAAAATCCATATCTGACAACATTTTGCTGCTTTATGTACGATGCGAAGAGACCCTACCTGCTGTAGGAGATGTAGGATACCTCATCATCAGCCTATGTACATCTCTCTGTAGGGCACAGGCTGTGTCACAGGCCTACTATACCGTCGGAGACGTCCTTATATCCTACGAGCATTTTCCCGCAACTTCGTCCGCATAAATTATATACCAGATTTTAAGTCAGATCATAAGCTTTCAAACAAAAAAAGTTTCATCAAAATCGGTTCAGTAACAAACAAACAAACAGACAGACAAAAATCCAAAAATTGGTGATTTGGAATTATAGACACCTAAAAATTATCGTAATTTTTTTTTTGTAAATATCTTCAATGTACAGACACACTTCTGTTACAGTTTTATAATAGTTTAGATATACAACGTGTTAATGAATTATAGACTATCGGCCACCCGCAAAAAAGTCGTCTCTAAACCATATCTCGTATGTAAGTTCTGTATATACCTACAACAGGTATGGCTGTGTTCGGGGTACTCTCAGGATCACGAAACTGCTTGTTGTATAATTCAAAAGTGGTGGAGGGGGTAGCAGTGACGTCATAAAGATGGCCGCCGACGGTTTTAGTTTTTCTTCAATTGTAGCGCACCTATGAAGTCAATCTGGTTGTGCGAGGTGTCATTTGAAAGCTTATTAAATTTACTTTCATCATTTCATAGACACCTAAAGTGAAAAATTTGTATTTACTGAAATATTTTGAATTTAATGCATTTTTTGCTACCTACCAGCAATCATTCCTCCAGTTTTCTCGGAAACGGATAACTATATTGTGATTACAGCTATTACATAAAACATACAGAATTTTATAAGCTATCTTATAACTTGAATTGTATAAAAATACAACTTCAAACGACTGAGCTGTGTCAAATTTACTGGTGCACTGTAACTATGAATCCAAGAATGCGTCGGTCTGCGGCGGGGCGGAAGGACTGCAAATAAAATTATTACTTATAGATTATTATATAATTAGGGTTTCCATTGTGATATGGCTTAGAAAAATATACAATTTTATATTATTTACTTACACATGCGTTTACATAAACTATAGAATTAGATGTACGGGGGTGTAAACTTAAATGCGTAATATATTTAAGGGGGTACTTTAGACCATAAAACTGAACAACTTTTACAATGGTGTAGAATACACATTTCTACTAAGGGTTGGTTGAGGTTGATGTATATAATGAAACACAGATATAGTCTTCACTAGTAATGTGACTAGCGCACGTCCGCACAGCACGGCGGTCGGTGCACGAATACCGAGCGAATGAACGATAGATATTGACCACAGACCGCACCAGCCGATAGATGGCGCTACCGGCGCTTTCCGCATTAACTACTCTTTATTGCTGTACACTACATCCCTTTCTTGTTTTAATTTATTTTTTACGTTTACTCGAATCTACCACCGCTTCGGAAGGTATAAGCCCGTGGAGAAGAAGCGGCGCAAGAAACTCCACAGTTTAGCTAATCTCTTAAATCTTATTTACAATACAGTGTTGACTGTTATCAATGCTATTACATTAAACAAATTACGAATAAGTTATTGAGACTAATTTGTTTACAGAAAATAGATATTTATCAAATATTGATCTGAAATTGTCAAACACCAAATTCAACGATAAACAATGTTTATGGAAATTACAATCTCATTATATTAACACATTTCAGTTATTGTTACTTCTGTTCTATACTATCCCTTCCCTGTAAAAATATTTTTCTATTGATAGGTGTAAGTAAACCTACAAAAATAACGTTCCATAGATCTTTATTATCTCTTATTTATTTATTTTGGCTAACTACTAGTCAAAGTCACTGCTTCGAGATCGTATCCATTTCCGTTTTATCAAATTAAGGAGGTAAGGACAAAAGAGTGAATCTGTGATAAGCACATACACTTATGCACTCAAAATATTCTGGTGTATGCCAGCCATTGCAATTAAGCGCTCACAGCTATTTTATTTGCATGACCCTTTAGCTTTTGCTAACAAGTTGATAGTTGCATGTCCTATAACCCATATAATTTTACAGTTTCATGAATGCTGATATAACGCTGACTGACAACAATATTAAGTAAGGTACACTAGGTCGCTTTCGTTACCAGCTATGTACAGTAGTTACCTTTAGTTAGTCGACTAGACTAGTTTTGAGAAATCAGCAGTTTGAATTTAATGGACCCGTTTAATAAATAGATACTATTTTACTCAACCTATACAGATAAAATGCTGATACCTAAATAAAATAATAATCGTAATAATTTAATTAAATGTTCTTTGACCCACTTTAATGCTGATCTTTGACGGTGTTGCAATTAATCAAAAGATTCGCAATTTAATACGCAGTCACAATTTAATGTTACGGGCAAGTAAAAAATCAGAGTCCACACATTACTGTCGCTCTCATTTAGGGCTCTATGCCACGAGCACAATTTCAGCCAACGCCCTGTCTTATTCATCTATTTCCTCTTTGGTCTGTAAAAAGTTCTACCCCATTAGGTATGCTATGCTTCGATTGTTCCTAATATTGGAATAAATTTTTGTGGTTGAAAAGCTTGTCATTCTCTCACCATTTGGTAAGTCATTCCGTCCAAAACCAAAAATAAAAAGAAGTCTAGTCTACTACAACAGTATGCTAGACTAGAAACTTGAGATTTGATTCCGCTATCTTGGTACTCACGAATATTGTTTTAGCAAAGGGTCTGATGGTGGTCTACCCTATGAGTTATTTTGTCTGCTATACATAAGTATTCAGTCACTAAAGCAGTATTCCAAATAAATTTTATAAATTGGCATAATATTTCCTGTCGTTCAACCGTGAATAAGTTATTATAATTAATTTCCCTTATACATACATACATTTCTATAACAATAACAATAAAATAAACTATAACCAATTTAGCAATTAGTTGTTAGTTACATGTAACGTCATGAAACTCATGAAAATATTGTCTAATGTAAGGTATACTTAGGTATGTATCTGAAACATTAGTTACTTACTTATTATTTAAACACTAATAATGTTTTCCTTTTACGAAACATACAGTTATATCATTTGGTAGGCTTTAAAAAAAATAATGCTATTTTTAATTACAATGTACATGAATTAAGTGCAACTGTTGTTTCAACTTAATTGCGTGGCGTAATATTATTACAGAACTGCAAATCATTTTGTTTTTTGACTTGCTTGCACTGAAATTATATTCTTTATTTAAAATATTATGAATTTATAACTAACCGATTTGGTTCAAGTACAGTGTAGTATACTTTAACACATACAAATGAATAAATTAACAGTGCAGTGCCTGCAGTGATTAGGTAAGATACAGATTTTATCTATGCAAAGAAGAAAGAGCAATAAGTCATTAATTCCTTATATTAATGTCAATGGAATGACCAACTGCAAGCTGCTAATAATTACTTATTTGACTTGTCATCTGAATGACCAACTACGAGCTGCTTATAATAATTTATTTGACTTGTCATTTGAATGACCAACTACAAGGTGCTGATAATGAAATAACAGTTTTTTTTCAATTGAATGACCAGCTGAAAGTTGCTAATAATTATTTTATTTATTTGACTTGTCATCTGAATGACCAACTACAAGCTGCTGATAGTAAATTTGATAGCATTTGATGCCCAGCTAAAAGTTGCAAATGTCAATTGAATGACCAGCTACAAGTTGCTAATGTCAATTAAATGAACAGCTGAAGGTTGCTAATGTCAATTGAATGACCAGCTACAAGTTGCTAATGTCAATTAAATGACCAGCTGAAAGATGCTAATGTCAATTAAATGACCAGCTGAAAGATGCTAATGTCAATTGAATGACCAGCTACAAGTTTCTAATGTCAATTGAATAACCAGCTAAAAGCGGCCTATGTCAATTGAATGACTGAATAACCAGCTACAAGTTGCTAATGTCAATTAAATGACCAGCTGAAAGATGCTAATGTCAATTGAATTACCAGCTAAAAGTTTCTAATGTCAATTGAATGATCAGCTAAAAGCTGCCTATGTCAATTGAATGACCAGCTGAAAGATGCTAATGTCAATTGAATGACCTGCTACAAGTTGCTAATGTCAATTAAATGACCAGCTGAAAGATGCTAATGTCAATTAAATGACCAGCTGAAAGATGCTAATGTCAATTGAATGACCAGCTACAAGTTTCTAATGTCAATTGAATAACCAGCTAAAAGCGGCCTATGTCAATTGAATGACTGAATAACCAGCTACAAGTTGCTAATGTCAATTAAATGACCAGCTGAAAGATGCTAATGTCAATTGAATTACCAGCTAAAAGTTTCTAATGTCAATTGAATGATCAGCTAAAAGCTGCCTATGTCAATTGAATGACCAGCTGAAAGATGCTAATGTCAATTGAATGACCTGCTACAAGTTTCTAATGTCAATTGAATGACCAGCTAAAAGCTGCCAATGTCAATTGAATGACCAACTGTACTGTTTGTAACTGTTTGTTGTACATGGCAAAGCACTAACCATTAACCAGCTACAAGCTGACAATATGAGAGTAATCACCCTGACCATTTCAAACCTCTTAGCTATTAATTGGAGACATTTTCTCTTTATTAAGCACTAAAGCAAGGAGGTATGGTTCAATCGGCGCCTTAGCAGTCGTCCTGTTGAAGGCTGGTTTTTCTGTGACATCTAGGAACATACAATCTGCGAACAAAATTGTTAACCAGTATTATCGGTTTGGTCATGAATGTTATGATGCTTGAATATGATATAGTTATTAGTCTTCTCTCAACTGAGATGAAGTGTTTCTTGTTAAAATGTGAGTAGGTATTTCCAGAAATACTAAATTTAATAAGAAATCACCTAATCATTTTCTAATACTTTTTGTAAATAATAGTCTGAATTTACATTGATCCTTAAAATATAAAATTCCTTGCTCAAATAGCCAAGGAAACTAATTAGTTTCACCTGGAGTAATTATATCCATAATTATGACATTAACAACAATGTTGCAAAGATAAGATCAACGTAAGGTTACTGAATTGAAGTTCTATAAAGTATAGAATACGTCAAACAAGTTCCGGTAACAAATCGGATGATGATGATGATGATCGGAAATTATGTTGGTACTATTGATGTTTGAATTGAAATATTTTCATGAACTAGTACCACCAAATAAGCTCCGAAAGTGTTGTATATTATTATTGTTCTCGCATACCTACACTGAGAATGTCCAATAAGTAAAACGTTCAAAACGTAAAACTTTGGATTACAACTTAAATTTTTTGTGACATCAGAATGTTCGTTACGCCAAATGTTCGTTACGCCGAATGTTCGTTAAGTCGAATGTACGTTACTCAGAACGTTCGTTACGTCAAATGTTCGTGACGCCGAATGTTCGTTACGCCGAATGTTCGTTACGCCGAAAGTTCGTTTGCCGAATGTTCGTGGCGTCGAATGTTCGTTACGCCGAACATCGGTTACGCCGAATGTTCTATACGTAGAATGTTCGGTACGCATAATGGTAATAAGTAACTTTTATTAGAGACCATCACAACTACGAAGTAAGACAATTACTTAAAAATGACAATGTGTCAATATAAGTATAAAAACTATTGGAATAAACTCACTTGGCATATCTTCATATCTTGGTTACCTAATCCTGTTTGTCTCGAATCAAGACACTATTCTTAACCTTTGGTATGCAGGAACGCGCATCAGCATGATGAAAACCATTTATTTCTATTGTGTCTGGCTTTTCCGGCATACGAGAGGTTAATGCGAGTATTTTGGATACATGACGGACTACAAGCATGCATTAGTATATGCTCACGAGTACACTCCCCGAGGAGCAGTCAGAGACTCAGAAACCCCAGAACACCCTTGCCCCACCAGCACCGGAACTCCGTCCAGTCACGTGTGACGGGCAGTGAGCCTGGAGCTACAGACTTGAATAAATTCTTTCAATCGTTTAAAGTAATAAGGAATGATTACGTGACCTTAAAGATTGATGTCCACAGCTGGCGCTGGCGTACATTTGTTCATCCTAGGCGCCGCGCCGTCCCGTGTTGTCCCACACCTTCCTCCTGTCTGGTCTCTCCTCTTTCCTCCAGCATTCGATGGTCGACATGTGGGAAAAGAAATACAGTATGTAGATAATTCCAAATAAACGATTTAAAATCGGGACAAAAAACTATTTTTTTCTTTTCTTTTGAAATATATTTTTATCACTAGGCAAAGGCAAAAACAAAGCAATGCTAGCAGAAACCAGATAATTAAGATAATTCCAAATAAACGATTTAAAATCGGGACAAAACTATTTTTACTTTTCTTTTGAAATATATTTTAACACTGTGTAACTTTTTAGGCAACAAATAAAGCAACGCCAGTAGAAACCGTCTTCGATTGTGTTTAAATAACTCGCTTAGCTTCCTTAACTGGGTGTCCTTAACTGGTGGATTTTATTTCGTTGGCACCGTTTGTATTTTTTAATTTTCAACTCTCAACAAACTGATAAACACTTTACTCACGTGAATTTCGAATCCCGTCGTCGCCAATGTAGAATACACATTTCTACTAAGGGTTGGTTGAGGTTGATGTATATAATGAAACACAGATATAGTCTTCACTAGTAATGTGACTAGCGCACGTCCGCACAGCACGGCGGTCGGTGCACGAATACCGAGCGAATGAACGATAGATATTGACCACAGACCGCACCAGCCGATAGATGGCGCTACCGGCGCTTTCCGCATTAACTACTCTTTATTGCTGTACACTACAAATGGAACCAACTTAGAAATGACGAGAAAAATAATCCGCAGTTTCATACATTTTGGTCGAGAAGGGATTGACATATTCTATGGAACATCCCATTTTATTTCACTATTTCTTTGTTGGCTCCAAGGTGATAGTGGTTCAGTTTTATGGTCTGAATTGAAGTAGAAGTTCCCAATTTGATGTATGTAATGTAAAGTAAGTATTTAATTTCGAACTCTGTCACAGAATAGGTTCCTTTATAGTTCTTCATAACAAGGATGAAGCTGCCTTGGAAAAGTGAATAAAAAAATGAGAAATCCAAAACAATTCAACAGGTTTATAAATATTTATTGTTAGAAAAAAACAGTTGTTAGTTGTAAGAAGGTTGCAAGCATGCAAAGTAAAACTAAGTGGAGTGATTCATCAACATCACCAAAATTATACCAACAATCCGCATAAATAGGTTCGCATCCTTTTTTATAATGAGAACCGGTAAGGTTTGGAACTCTCTCCCTGCGTCTGTTTTCCCAAGCAAATACAATCAGGATATTTTTAAAAGAAGAGTAAATAGGCTTTTTCTGGGCGAGAGCGCTACATCCTCGGCTTCATCTACACTTTCCATCAGGTGAGCTGAAGCCAAGCGTAAACCCATTATGAATAAAAAAAAAAAAAATATATATATATACTGGTTTAACATACCTTCTCGCATTTTTGATTTTTATTGACACAGCCGCATCTCGCACTGCGGTAGCCTGTTTTGCATTGGCAAGATATTAATTCCAAGTCTTTTAACGAAAAACATGGTTAACGTTGTGATCGGTGACAACTTTTCGTTTTCCAATGTCCAACCATGGTTTGTAGGTGGTGGTACATTTTGAATTGCCACATCTGCAGTGGCCCAAACGTATATTTGGCGATTTGCTCTTTTTATATGGATTATCCACGTTACAAATACCTATTTAAAAAAAATCTGCTCTAAGATTGTCCATATTGTCAACCGTGTACAATTTAGGTTTCTTATGACAGTAAAGAGTCATAATTAAATTTCTCGCCTTTTTGCCTAGATCTTCTGTAAGGTCAACCACCGATCCAAATCTTTCCAGAAGATCGTAATTTTCTGTGAAGACTTTCCACGTGCTTTTCTTTGAAAAACCTAACAATGTGCTGTTGTTGTCGCATCATGTAAGAGCGTGGTACGCCAATAAACAGTGTCGTTCTGGTCCGACAGCTTGAACAATTTTATGGACTGAAACGTATTTTGGTTTACTCGCGCTCATTCCACATTGAATCCAGACGTTTGCTGGTAACTTGTCGAAGAAATGAATGAGCAACAGTAAAACGTCAGTGTCTCTGCTGTTTAACATAATTCTACTTATACCTCCCTCAAGATTTGTATATCACGTATTGTGAAATAAATTCATTGCAATTTGATTTACTAGCAGGATTTATTGGCGTACCACGCTCTTACAGGATGCGACAACACAAGCTCATTGTTAGGTTTTTCAAAGAATGGCACGTGGAAAGTCTTTAAAGAAAATTGCGATCTTCTGGAAAGTTTTGGATCGGTAGTTGACCTAACAGAAGATCTACAGTAAAAGGGCGAGAAGTTTACTGGCTCTTTACTGTCATAAGAAACCCAAATTGTACACGGTTGACAATATGGACAATCTTAGAGCAGATTTTTTTAAATATTGGTAACGTGGATAATCTTCCACCGTCACAAGAAGCTCTTAAACAACATACTTATAAAAAGAGCAAATTACCAAATATGCATTTGGGCCACTGCAGATGTGGACCACCTACAAACCATGGTTGGACATTGGAAAACGAAAAGTTGTCACCGATAACAACGACAACCATTTATTTTGTTAAAAGAACAGGCTGCTGCAGTGCGAGATGATAAATGCCATATCGGGGAGACCTATGCTTAAATCAGTATAATTTTGGTGATGTTGATGAATCACTCTACCTACTTTTACTTTGCATGCTTGCAACCTTCTTGCAACTAACAATTGTTTTTTTATAACAATAAATATTTATAAACCTGTTGAATAAAACATTTCATTACATAATTTATACTTAATTATAGCAGACCCATATTATCAGCTGTTCCACATTTGGCTAGAGTATTTATTTAAAACGAAAAGTACAAAGTGCGTATCCACGACAGGCTTCGTCAAAGGCAATAGGTACAACATTCACATCCACAACAGGCTTCGTCAAAGGTAAATAGGTACACCACTCACATCCACAACAGGCTTCGTCAATAAATACATCCCATATATCTGCAACAAGCTTGAACCTGAACTGTTGAATTGTTTTGGATTTCTCATTTTTTTATTCACTTTTCCAAGGCAGCTTCATCCTTGTTATGAAGAACTATAAAGGAACCTATTCTGTGACAGAGTGTGAAATTAAATACTTACTTTACATTACATACATCAAATGGGGAACTTCTACTTCAATTCAGACCATAAAACTGAACCACTATCACCTTGGAGCCAACAAAGAAATAGTGAAATAAAATGGGATGTTCCATAGAATATGTCAATCCCTTCTCGACCAAAATGTATGAAACTGCGGATTATTTTTCTCGTCATTTCTAAGTTGGTCCCATTGTAAAAGTTGTTCAGTTTTATGGTCTAAAGTACCCCCTTAAATATATTACGCATTTAAGTTTACACCCCTGTACATCTAATTCTATAGTTTATGTAAACGCATGTGCAAGTAAATAATATAAAATTGTATATTTTTCTAAGCCATATCACAATGGAAACCCTAATTATATAATAATCTATAAGTAATAATTTTATTTGCAGTCCTTCCGCCCCGCCGCAAACCGACGCATTCTTGGATTCATAGTTACAGTGCACCAGTAAATTTGACACAGCTCAGTCGTTTGAAGTTGTATTTTTATACAATTCAAGTTATAAGATAGCTTATAAAATTCTGTATGTTTTATGTAATAGCTATAATCACAATATAGTTATCCGTTTCCGAGAAAACTGGAGGAATGATTGCTGGTAGGTAGCAAAAAATGCATTAAATTCAAAATATTTCAGTAAATACAAATTTTTCACTTTAGGTGTCTATGAAATGATGAAAGTAAATTTAATAAGCTTTCAAATGACACCTCGCACAACCAGATTGACCTCATAGGTGCGCTACAATTGAAGAAAAACTAAAACCGTCGGCGGCCATCTTTATGACGTCACTGCTACCCCCTCCACTACTTTTGAATTATACAACAAGCAGTTTCGTGATCCTGAGAGTACCCCGAACACAGCCATACCTGTTGTAGGTATATACAGAACTTACATACGAGATTTTTTTTTTCTTGTCCTGGCCCCTACACTATTAAGGCAAAACCTCATTCACCCCAACAAATTTATAACAAAATAATTAGATTGGAACAATAATTTCAGTATTTTGATAGTTAAAATTTAAAGTTATTAGCATTTTAAATTTTGAGGCAAAAATGATTTGTTATCATTTCAGCACTGAAAGAAAGCGCTAACGTATTCATGGATACCTTTTTATAATCTTGTTTTGGTAGTAAGTAGGGTGAGTGTGCCCGTACGGTGGGTTGTCATCGGGTTCAGTCAATTTTAAATTTTGCAAAAAAATTTATTTAATATTTTGAAAAAAATTACCTATGTTGAAACCATGATAATTCGATTCTGCTCTCGATTCTAAACAAAACGATTCGATTCGAACTTTCTAGTTTTGCGTTAATTCATTAACACGTTGTATGTATAAACATTTCTATACAAGGTGTAACAAAACACCCTAGTAATACTTAAGGGGGTGCATCAGATCATCAAACTGAACAACTTTCACTATGGAGCCAACATCGAAATCACGAAAAAAAATCCGCTCTTTCATACAAAACTGCAGTACTGTCTCGACTCTCGCAGATTTTTTCTTTTTTTCTCGACGTTGGCTCCATAGTGAAAGTTGTTCAGATTGATGGTCTGAAGCACCCCCTGAAGTATTACTAGGGTGTTTTGTTACACCCTGTAGAGGATAAAACTTTATACTTCTCATGCTTAATCATAAGTTCAAAAATCAGCATCTAAACATTTAAAATGTGTTTAGTGTTTGACAGGGATGAAGAGCTGGAGTACCCGACGAGGGAAGACCTGCGAGGATCGATACTAGCCCTCACGAGACTACAGGACACATATCTGCTGAACACTACGTCACTGTCCAACGGGCTCCTCAATGGAACATTTAGGTAAAGTACCTACCTACTTTAAGACCTGGACCGCAATATTAGTATACCACAATTGCCGCAAATAAATTATCTTCAGATACCTATATTTGAAAACAACTACTCCGCAAGAAAATTTCCAAGCGAATTTGGAATGAGTACCTACCTACAAATAATTTCTACGTTTTGTACTAGGGTTATTGGGTGTCGTTGAATTGAAACGTATCATCATCTTGAGCTCTTGTCGGTAGAGTATATTTGCGAATCCAGTCTCTTTTCCACTAGTATTGAGTTCCTGGTACGACACGACATCAACCTTTCCCTTCACCTGTGCCGGATAAACTCTGTCTATGTCTTTCAGTGCCTGTATTCCCCCAATTTTCCTTCCAATATAGTTTTAAAGAATTTGTCGTCTTAAGTGTCCGATCTTTCTTCTTTTCCGGTTTTCTATTGTATTTGGAATATTCCTCTCTTCTTTTAAAAGGATCTGCACTGGTAGCATGCACACCCGCGATAGCCGTGATACGGCTTTATCACGTCTTTTATCTCGTTCTTTTGCGCGCGAACGAACAAGATAAAAGACGTGATAACTATCGCGGGTGTGCATGCTACTAGTGCTGGAGCATTGCACTGTACGGTAGCGAGATGTGGACATGACTAAACGAGGTCAAGATATGCTGAAAGCTGGAGGAGAATAGAGGGGATAAGTTGATCAGAACGAATACCTAACAAATTGAAATAATCAATAATGTATTTTTTTTAATTTTCAGTCACGGAAATTATCCATATACAGAAACTTTGTAAGTTATCCTGTTTCAGATAAGTACCTAAATATTTTTTTCGTTATTTACCTATACAGGGTGTAACAAAACACCCTTGTAATACTTAAGGGGGTCCTTCACACCATCAAACTGAACAACTATCACTATGGAGCCAAAATCGAAATCGCGAAAAAAAATCCGCTCTTTCATACAAAACTGCAGTACCGTCTCGACTCAAATGTATGGGACGGCAGATTTTTTTTATTTTTTCTCGATGTTGGCTCCATAGTGAAAGTTGTTCAGATTGATGGTCTGAAGTACCCCCTTAAGTATTACTAGGGTGTTTTGATACACCCTGTATAATAATAATAAGTAAGTAGGTAATTATAAGTGATTTATATTTTTTTATATTGGTTGTAAGCTTATGTAAAGTAATGACGCAAACTAAAATTCCAGTACACCTATGTCAGCAAGTGATTGCTACGAAATCGGTGCTTCACTGTACAAAGCAGCAAATTATAAAGGTTCAATAGAGTGGATGACGGAAGCGCTCTGGAAATACGATGACAATACGCCAGAAGCCTACTACTTCACTGTAGTTGACTTAATTGATCATATTGCTGGCACTTACAGGATACTGGGTATGATGACTTGGAAAACATTTACTACCTACCTCATCATCATGAAAAATCCCCGCATTTTGGGGGAGGCCTATGATATTTATTAGATATTATCATATCAGCCGATAGATGTCCACTCGACATGTCATATTCGTAGGCCTCCCCCAAAATGGGGCGATTTGCCTTAATCGCCACGCTTGACAGGCGGGTTGGCGATCGCAGTTAGATTGAATGTATGTACTCAGAGGATGCTATGCTGCCCATCCTCCGGTAGATCCCTTAGTCTCCATTTACGACACCCACGGGAGGAAATGGGGAGGAAATACTACCTCTATGAATGTTTTTTTAATCTGCGCAGCAATTAAAAATGTCAGGCGTAGTGTGGGAGCGTCCGATGATTCGGGGACCGACGTCTTATAGGACTAGCATGATAGTGCGACATAGCAAAGTCAAGTCAACGCCTTATCTATCTAAAAGGCGAATAAAAGAGCGTGAGAAAAGGAGTGGGATAACGTTGTCGGCCTTGTCGCACCCATCATACTAGGCCCTCTGCCCCTCTAGTTTCTCTACTTGTGCGTGACTCTGTTTTTTTTTCATACTACTTGTCGCGGCATTGGTACGCGATGTTTAATTACTCTCTGAAAAGCGTGGGATTAGGTCATTTTTGTGAATAGAGATCTCATACTAGAGGGGTTGAGACAAGGTAGCTGGTAGTGACTAAATGAGGAAGGCCGAAGATAAGAGTTTTGTGACGAGCATTGGAAGAGGCCTTATGGCCAGCAGTGGACGATGACAGGCTGATGATGATGGTGAAGTCAAAATTGCTCTGCGACAGTGTCCAAGAATGGATATCGGGCTCTAAGTATGCGTTTTAATTAAAATGTGTTAATTATCAAACATTACAGATGATATTCCAAATGCATTGAAATATACCAAGATGTTACTAACCATGGTGCCCGATCATCTTGCGGCCAAGGGAAACGATATGGTAGAGCAATATGAGAAACGAATAGCCGAGGACGAAAAGGCTCAGTTAGAAAAGGTACCTAATCTATTAAAAATATCTCGCCCTAAGCATTTGCCATGTTCACTGGAAATACATACTAAATATTACTACCATATCGTCGCTTGTACACAGGGTGTAAGGAAAAGTATCATTAACCGCAGTTTTTTTTTGTTCTGACAGGTTTGCTCCCATAGTAAAAGTTGTTCAGTTTGATGGGTAGAGTATGTGGTTTAAAGGTTAATGATACTTTTCCTTACACCCTGTATATTCGGATTATTCACAAATACACATAGGTACATGTGTATCTATGTCTATGTATAGGTATGTATAAGTACATGTGTACCTATGTGTGTTTCTACATGTATATACTTAGTGTTAAGTAGGTAAATCCTGTAATTTTTCCAGAAGACTACCAACAAGTCAGACGGAAATGGAAAAGTAACAGAATATAGAACCGATCGTGATATTTACAAGGCACTGTGCCGCGGCGAAGCAGTATCACCCAGCGTTGCAACCAAGAGGTAGGTTAGGTACCTACGATAGAAACAGTCCTCATATTATTTAAGAGCTAAAGCCCGAGCAGAAATGTAAAAAACCTCGCCATGTTGCGGAAAATCATGGGAACTAATTTTTGTACTTGGAATACTGACATTAAAGGTTATCATAGTCGATTGCAGCGCCCCCAAATCTGTTTTTTTATATCTCTGGTCAGGCTTTACATACTCCCTTGTCGATGGAGTATTTAGGTACACACGGTGTCACATCAAGCTATACAAAACCAAAATAAGCTGGCCGCGCGTAGGTAGGTAACGTATAACGTCGCGCGGCCAGCTTATATTGGTTTTGTGTAGCTTGATGTATCGCCGAGTGTACATCAATACTATCCTGCTGAAGAAAGTGCCGTAACTTCCTGATACGAAAAGATACCGATCCTTTCCTTTCCTTCTCCTGTGCCAAATTACTCTATCAAGAGCCTACACTCAAGGTCTCGGTCCCTATATTTTTCTACATACTCTCTTTTGACGGTGGGGTATGTACTTACACCAATCCTTTCTTCTCTTTGCAAGTGCAGTAGCTTCGCGGCACCGATCTTTTAATTTCCTTCACCTGTACCAAATTATTCAATCAATCAAATATACTTTATTTTACACCAAAACATAAACAGTAAAATACAGAGAAAAAATACAAGAGGCACAAAATAAGGCGGTCTTATCGCTAAGAAGCGATTTCTTCCAGACAACCTTATTCTGTCAAGGACCTAGACTGAGGAAGACCTAGCTAGGCTCTAACTCTCCTACCCTGTATTCTTCTACAATTTTTTTTTATTACCATCAACTTTTTAAGGGTTTCGTCAGATTATGAAACTAAAAAACTTTCCCTAAGTAACATGGTCGAAAATGAGTTTTTTTTCGACCTTCCATTACAAAAATGTGGAACACCCGATCGATTTTCTATGGGTGCTGTGTCCAAATATTTTCTCGTTTTTCGACCCATGTTCTGTATGGAAAGTTGTTTAGTTTCATTATCTGAATACACCCTAAAAATTTTAGGTAAGTACAATACATACATACATATGCTCACGCCTATGTCCCACTACTGGGGTAGGCAGAGACAACAGATCGCCACATGCTACGACTCTGACACACATCTCTCGCCTCCTCAACATCCATAAATTTCTTCATACAAGCTCGTCGGTTCCGGGTACATTTTATTTGGCCCTTCTTCAGTACGCATCCTATTTGGTCAGCGTACGTGCCCCTAGGGCGACCCCTTTCAACCATTCCATTCACACTTGCCTTGTAAATTTCATACGTCAACCTACTTTCACACATTCTTTCTACATGGCCAAACCACCTCAACATGCCTTTTTCAATCCTGGTCACTACATCTTCTTTCAGACCACATCTTTCTCTAATCACACTATTCCGTATCCGGTCATTCAAAGTCACACCACACATACATACATAATTAGAAAATAGGTGGTTTACAATAAAATTGGTGGACCACTATGGGCAAGGGCCTACCTTTTTATTTCGCCATTCGTCAACGATCCTATGCTAATCTGATACAATGGCCTCGATTCGGAGTGTACCACGACTTAACTAAACTAAATTTATTCCTGTCACTTTCTAAAATAAGATTAAGAAAAGAGACAGAAAACCAACAGCTGACTTTAGTGCTGTCAAAGTGACGTTAAACGCCCAAAAATTACTTAAATAAGATGGCGTACATTATGATGGCATCTTATTTTGGGCGTGTAACGTCACTTTTACAGCACTAAAGTCAGATGTTGATTTTCTGTCTCTTTTGTTAATCTTATTTTAGAAAGTGACAGGAATAAATTTAGTTTAGTTAAGTCGTGGTACACTCCGAATCGAGGCCAATGCAAACCTGTCACCTTCACAATGTCGTCGATGTTGGATATATTCTAATAAGCATTATTATTTTGTGTAGATTAAAATGCCGCTACCTGACTGAAAACAGTCCTTTCCTGAAACTAGCTCCTATAAAGATGGAAGAGCTTTTCACTGAGCCAAACGTCTATATGTTCCACGAAGTGTTGTCCGACGATGAGATCGACATCATTAAGAAGACAGCGCAACCAAAGGTAGATCACGGTGTTCACTTTCGAAACCTTTTACGTACCTAACGGGAAGAGAAATTACACGCACCCCAGTAGGCTTCGCATGCCACCCCCGAAAAAACTATTAAAATCGAGATGTGCCTCCATCTTTATTATTTTACGTCGCCCAGAAAAAGCGCGCATGACGTTTTTCTCGTTTAAACGCTTTGTCGTGGGTGGCATGATAGCCGTGCTGGGGTAGGCAATAGGCATGCCCTGTATTGTGACGTAAATAGGGTCCAACTTAATATGCTGACACCTTTTTTTTAAGAGTATGATCAGATCATCAAACTGAACAACTTTCTCTATAGGACCAACACATCGAAATCGCGAAAAAAACAATCGGCTGTCCCATACATTTTGGTTGAGTAGGATTGCAGCTTGTTAATGGCAGCAGTTTTTTTTCGCGATTTCGGTTTTGGTCCCATAGTGAAAGTTTTTCAGTTTGATGGCATTATCATCCCGTTAAAATCCGTCGGCATATTAAGAAGGACCCTATACAGGGTGAAATTTAAATCATTGGCATCTTTTTAAACTAAGAGTCTACTACATCAAATTTGAACAACTTTTACAAAACCGATCGTAGCAAAAAAAAAATCAGCTATTCCATACTAAACAGCAATGTCTACTCGACTCAAATGTATGAAACAGCCGATTTTTTTTATGCTATGATCGGTTAGTCCCATATTAAATGTTGTTCAGATTGATGGGTAGACTCTTCTTAGTTTAAAAGGATGGCAATGAATTCATTTCGCCCTGTATATGTATAGGTTGATGAATGTAGCAAGTAGAGGGTAAACAAATGGTAAATGTTAATACTACACTCGACAACAATGAAAACGGGTCACCAACATACCTTAATATCTCGGAAACTAAGAATGATAGCTTATTCAAATAAAAACTATTTCATAGATTATTTAATACTTCTGAAATTAATTGATAACATTTTTAGTTTTCATTTGTTTGACTTAATTAACACGTTGAACGCCGTCGGGTCATAATAACAATAGATTTTCCATTTATTCCGAGAGATAAGTGTACTTTTTGCAACCATCAGCAGCTAGGCTGATTCAGTGTTTATGGGGTGTAGAGCATCTCTGTGATGGGGATGTACCAGGTCTGTCTGCATAACTCCAGTCGGTTTAGGAGTTACTGATGATTAAAGGTCTGTAAAAAATTAACGATCAACTGCAAGGCTGATCGTATGATATTGTTGTAGTATGCACTGTAGCTATGTGAACAGTACAAAAACTGACATGGTTCATCAGTCGGTTTAGGAGATACAGCCGTTCAAAGGTCGGAACTTTGACTGGCTGTATCTCCTAAACCGACTGACAGAACTTGACAGTTTTTGTACTGTTCACATAGCTACAGTGCATACTACAACAATATCATACGATCAGCCGTGCAGCTGATCGTTAATTTTTTACAGACCTTTAATCATCAGTAACTCCTAAACCGACTGGAGTTATGCAGACAGACCTGGTCCATACCCATCACAGAGAAGCTCTACACCCCATAAACACTGAATCAGCCTTGCTGCTGATGGTTGCAAAAAGTACACTTATCTCTTATACTAATTGTTTGTCGGTCATTTGGCAGTCAAAGCCTTAGAATACATAAATACAAATGCGTCAATAGTTTGGTCAATGAATGCTCAAAAAAGGATGTGGATGGAAAAGTCGAAAGCAGAAAATTTGACTTAGGAACTTTGTTTGGACTAGTTAGGAGATAAACATACTAAAAGTCCTTACCCCTCCGAGGTGCGCTCGAGGGGGGGGGGGGGGGGAGGGCAAAGAAGGTCCCATTTTTTGGTTTTTTGCTTACATCTTGTAATCTATAAATCATATTAAAAAGTGTTATAAGTACAAATTAAACCTGATAAAATTTCCTACAAAACTAGTTCTATGTTTGACTTAACCTTTGGGAGCTACAGGGCCGAGAAAGTAACAGCATTTTAAAAATTATGAAATTTGTATGGCGACCCTCATGAAAGTTGAAGATAAAAAGAAAATGATTTCATATTCTTAATTAGCGACCCCTCTGATACAAGTTTTCAGTCGATTCGGTGAACGTTTAAAAGCTGCTTTGGCGTTTGAAATTTCTATGGCAGCCATCTTGGATTTTGCTATTTTGGTTTTTTTTTACCGCCAACCAAATCTGACCAGGGTCTTTTATGACATTCGTTCGAGGTCCATTACCCTATCTGTCGTAGTTTCCACAGGCTGACACCATCCGCCAGGAGTCGATTTTCCGATAAAGTCAAAGTTTTTCCTGTATCACCAGAGCATCCATATTATGATCCCTTTAGGGACATTTATGTCATCCTTGTACCGTAGGGGGAACCCGCAGATCAATTGGAAGTATCTGGTCGATCCCCTGGACTCCACATCCTGTCCATCCTGACATCCTGTCTGGACTTTCCATAGAATGTAGATGACCCCGGATGAGTACTCGGATAATTGTTCGCCGGGTTCCCGCCAACTAAAATGATTTTGGGATCATAATAAGGATGTCCTGGGGATAAAAGGAATATTTCGACTTCCTCGGAAGATCGACTCCTGACGGATGAGGTCAACGGCCCGCGGAAACTATGAAAGATAGGGTTATCGACCTAGAACAAATCTCATAGAGAACCCTGGTCAGATTTAGTTGGAAGTAAAAAAAAAACAAAATAGCGAAATCCAAGATGGCTGCTGCGGAAATTTCAAACGCCAAAGCAGCTTTTAAAGGTTCACCGAATCGACTGAAAACTTGTATCAGTGGGCTTTCAGGGTCGCTAATTAAGAATATGAAATCATTTTCTTTTTATCTTCAACTTTCATGAGGGTCGCCATACAAATTTCATAATTTTTAAAATGCTGTTACTTTCTCGGCCCTGTAGCTCCCAAAGGTTAAGTCAAACATAGAACTAGTTTTGTAGGAAATTTTATCAGGTTTAATTTGTACTTATAACACTTTTTAATATGACTTATAGATTACGAGATGTAAGCAAAAAAACAAAAAATGGGACCTTCTTTGCCCTCCCCCCCCTCGAGCGCACCTCGGAGCGGTAAGTACTTTTAGTATGTTTATCTCCTAACTAGTCCAAACAAAGTTCCTAAGTCAAATTTTCTGCTTTCGACTTTTCCATCCAGAATCATTCGTTGCCTGAACTACAATTCTAACGCAGACCAAAAATTTAAAATAACCGTTTTTTGTCACAGATATAACATTTCCCCATATCACTCACATGCACTAAGCATGTGAGTGATAAAATTACCACATTAATAATAAATGATGAATACAAAAAAATTCATTAAAAAAAATCATGTTTTTAGGTTTTAGCCTGTTTTATTAGCAACCAGAAATTTTATTAATTTAATCTAAGTATAAAATACTTTTTATTTGAATAAGCATAAGCAATTAAGCAAGCTAAAAGCTAAGAGGCTAAAAGTCTCAACATGACCTGGAAGGATATCTACAGCGCTGCCCAAGATCGCAACCGATGGAGAGCTATCATCCGAGCCCTATATCCCACGTAGGGGTAACAGGAAGAGAAGAAGAAGAAGAATTAAGCAAGCAAAATCATTCTTAGTTTCAGAGATATTAAGGTTTATGTTGTTGGTGGCTCGTGGTGACTCGTTTTCATTGTTGTCGAGAAGTAGTTAGGTACTTTACTATGAACACCTATGAACATTATTCTTGCAGTTTCGACGGGCTGCTGTTCTGCCTAGAAGTAACGACTCCACACCAATAGTTGTCGACTACCGCGTATGCAAGTTGTCATGGCTGCATGAGAGAAGTGCCAATACAGACAGGATCACTCGCCGCGTCTCCGACTTGACTGGCATGAGCATGGAGACCGCTGAGAGCTTTCAGGTCGCTAACTATGGGATCGGAGGTCAATACGAACCACATCATGATTTTTTCCAAGTGAGTGAATAGGCTGCTCCAAAATGAAACACTGAACTGAATATGACGTTTACAAAAAATGCTTTTTTCATGTTTTTTTACAAGTTGATTGAAATGTATTTATTTATTTATTTTATTCATTAGCCTACTTCATCCCACTGCTGGGCAAAGGCGTCTCCCTTGCTCTTCCACTCGTTACTGTTTTGGGCAACCTCTGGCCACTGGTCGTCAAATTTATCCAGGTCATCCCGCCACCTTTCCTGGGTCGACCTGGACGCCGACGACCGTGTTTTCAGGGATCCAGGGCATGATGGTTTTTGCCCATCTCTCAGGATGCATCCGACAGACATGACCGGCCCACTCCCATTTAAGTTTGGCGCTTTTCTCTCCGACGTCGGCGATTTGAGTTTTGGAGCGCAACGTGGTGTTTCTGACCCGGTCGGTTCGTTTAACACCCAGAATGCTGCGCTCCATCGCTCTCTGGCAGACCTTAAGGTTCGACTTTTGGGCCTCAGTAAGTGACCACGTTTGAGCTCCGTAAGTTAGGATGGGCAGGATACACATGTCGATGAGTCTACGTTTAAGCGATAGCGGGAGTTCTCCCTTCATCAGCTCCTTCATGGACCAGAAGCTCTTCCAGGCGTTGTCGACACGTCGTTCGACTTCCTTGTCTTGCCTGTTTTCGAAGGAGACTATCTGGCTCAAGTAAATATACTCATCGACATAATGTATTTCCTGTCCATCTACATCGACCTTACGTTTCGTGGTATTACTCATAATCCCAGATAACATTTAGCCGTCCTAATGACGTCTTTTTACAGTCTTGCTCGACCTAGGTGACGTACATTTTCGACGTCTGTAGGTCCGATAAAGGACGTACATTTGTCACAACCTAATGACGTCGGATCAAGACGTCCGTAGGCCGTTGTATCAAGACGTACGTAGGCCGTCGTATTAAGACGTCCGTAGGCCGTCGTATCAAGACGTCATTAGGTTGTGACAAATGTACGTCCTTTATCGGTCCTACAGACGTCGAAAATGTACGTCACCGAGGTACGAGACTAGACGTACTTAGGACGTCATATTAAGACCGATCCAGGGACCTTAGGGTGCGTCCACAGCTGACGAACGCTCCGCGAATGTGCAGCTCGCGAGCGGCTCGCGAGTTGCGCATTTGCGGCGCGTTCGCCAGATGTGGACGCACCCTTAGGCTGCCTCTCCATTGACGAGCGGAGTTTTATTAACCAATCAGGATTGCATAAAATCTCGGCCGAGATTCGGCCGAGCTCCTGATTGGTTAATATTTTCCTCGCTACACCGCTCCGCCAGCCAGCTCGCGTCAATGGAGAGGCAGCCTTAGACTGAGATTCAGAGACAAGATTTGAGTATAAGATCCAACTTCGATATGTCAAAATTTTATTGATTTTTACATATCAAAATAGAAACTAATACTCAAATTTCGTTTCTGAATGTCAGCCGTAGAATGACGTTCCTAGACTACGGTGGAGTGAACTAGGGTTGTAAATAAATAAATTAATGAACACCGAAATGTAAAATTTTATTTAAAGATTTTACTTTTAGTAAAAGATGTTCTAAAAATAGTTTAAACATTTTAAGATCCGAGCATTTTCGTACATTTTTAATTGCAGCTACATAATTATAAAGAAATCAATTTAAATTCGGAGAGGCGATAGTTTGAAGCTGTTGTTTACCGTATGGGAAAACCAAAGCCTCTAACTATTTATACTTTCTGGAGCATGCTGTAGCCAGGTTTTGATGCTAACTTCGACGCCCTCTGCCGTTGCAGTTGCAGTTGTGCTAACAACGCCTTCTATAAAGAAACAAGAAAGATACAATTTATTAATTGTAAAAAAATGGTCGTGGGGGTAGCACCCACGCACACAGGGCTCCGTATCTTTTTATTATTTGCCAAGATACCTAGATGCCACAACAACAAACTGAATATGTTATGAGGCTACCTCAGTAGGCCTTGCATGCCACCTCCGAGAAAACGATAAAAATCGAGATGTGCCACCATCCTTATTAATTTACGTATGCCAGAAAGAGCGTGCATGACGTTTTTCTCGTTTAAACGCTTTGTCGTGGATGGCATGCTAGCCGTGCTGTTGTGGAGTTGTTTACAGTTGTTGAGATTATACCGCTGTGATATACTGAAAAACGGATGGACAGCATAGGCTTAGTAATAGGGTCCCATTGACAACCTATGTGTACGGAACCCTAATAATAATTCATTAAAACTAATTATTTGAATTCCAAATAGTGCAAAGATATTGAATGGGGGATTGACGCAAACAATATTGAGATAGTATTGGAGAATTTTGGTTGGTACTTATGTACTCACCTAGAATGCAGTCTCTGGGCGTAGAGTGCAAAAAACTTTTTCGGTTTTGGTTTTCGTTGCAGTTTTCATTCCATAGAAATTGTACTCTGCAGCTAGCTTGTCGGAAATGTAGGACTTCATTGTACGTGGCACTTTACTGGAAACATCTCGACCTGACACCTGTAAAAAGAAATAAGTTAGTTAGGTACTTGTAAATCAAACCAAAATTATTTTCTTAGACAATATATAAATAACTAGTGGACCCGTTAGCGGCCCCTTCCCAATCGCCCGCACCCCTCCCCTCCTGCTATACAATTCTAAATCCAACCCTTTAATAATTCTCTGCGTTATTAAATAGAAGCGTTGTCGTAGTTAATTCATACAAGCATCCCGAGAAGCCAGGTTCCCCGAAACTGAAAACTGACTAGCGGGGCTAGTACGCCAACCCACGATAGCGTTATATAGCTCTATCACGCTTCCGCTCTCTTTCTATTGGGGCGCGAACGAAAGAGATAAAAGACTAAATTGGGCAGATGAATGTGTTAAATGTCGCTATCGCCGGTTCGCGTACTAGCCCCAGAAGCCGTAGCATCATAGTGTAAAGAACTAATAGTGGTGAAGCTCAGCGGTCGCGGCAGGCCAATCGTGCGGGGGCCGGGAGGAGTGCCTCCCGACCCACGTTGCCTGCGCGCGTATCTTAACAGCGAATTGAGTTAGGGTACGCCCGTCCCCCGCATGACGCGCGGGCATAGACCCGCCACGACCGCTGAGCTTCATCACTATTATTTTATTTACACTATGGTAGCATGCTACACATGATACGGCTGTATCACATCTTTTATCTCGTTCGTTCGTGCGCAAATAGAAAAAGAGCGAATGTGTGATAGTGCTGTATCACGGTGGCATGCTACCCATGCAGGAAAGGGATAAAATACGTACCTACCAGTTTCGTAAAACACTTGCTGCACACCATAAAGTTTCAAATTTTCGCTGGGGGACGTGTTGAGATTGAGGATCAGCTCAAAAGCTTTGGGCCTTTTTATGACCGGCCAATACACTTCACACCATCGTGGCTTCAGCCACTCTGAATCCACAACAGAAATAGCACCGCCACCGCAAACAATAAACTGGATCACTGCGCACTTGGCTGGGCAGTCCTCGTCCATTACTAATACACTTTAGGTTCAATTTCTTTGAATAACACTAACTCAACAACAAAAACGACTCCGCGACACGTCCGATGCGCATAGAAAAATGGCGCGACTGAGCTGAGAAAAAAGGAGGCAAAATGAATGTCAATGTCATTGTCAAATTGACTGAGAACGTCCGTCAGTATAACGTCCAACTTGCGTCCAACACAGGACGTATACTGGCTGACGGTAAAATGACGTTCCTAGTACCAACTAGTACGTACTTCTACGACCAACATCGGACTATTCGGACTGACTGTATAAGTACCTTAAAATGACGTCATTTTTAAGTCGCCGACCGTAAATGTTATCTGGGATTTGAGTCCTTAGACCTATTCATTGAAAGTCCAACCTTAAGGCTGGCAGTGCTCAGATCTTGGAGCATTTGTTGCAGTTCTAGCGCAGATCGCGAGAAAAGAACAATGTCGTCGGCAAAGCGGAGATTCGTCAACCTTTAATCACCGACGACAATGCCCTTATCGCACCACGGGACCGCCAGATTCTTAATTACTTCTTCGAGAGTACTGGTGAAAAGTTTCGGAGAAAGAGGATCGCCTTGTTTAACGCCCTTCTCAATTTTAAATGTTGGTCCTGTAGAATGCAATTTTATGTTAGCTGTGCTGTTATTGTATATGTTTCGAATGAGGTGAATGTAATTTGTCTCTATTTGCTGGTTGTTGATTGTTGTTGTTGTTGCTACTCTTCTGGCTAGAAGTAATGACTCCACGCCAATAGTTGTCGACAACCGCGTATGCAAGTTGTCATGGCTGCATGAGAGAAGTGCCAATACAGACAGGATCACTCGCCGCGTCTCCGACTTGACTGGCATGAGCATGGAGACCGCTGAGAGTTTTCAGGTCGCTAACTATGGGATCGGAGGTCAATACGAACCACATCATGATTTTTTCCAAGTGAGTGAATAGGCTGCTCCAAAATGAAACACTGAACTGAATATGACATTCACAAAACATTTTTTTTACAAGTTGATTGAAATGTATCACTTTTTTAAAAGTCGTCTAAAAATAATTTTTACAGTGCATTTTTTTCCATCTGGAGCGCGATTTTTTAAACTCATACTTTGAACTCAGCAGTTGAAAATGTCAATATTACTATGGAGATATGCATCTTTCTACTGCTGATTGGACTTGATTTTAGTAATTTCATAGTTATATTTATAAACTATTATAAAAAAACCGGTCAAGTGCGAGTCGGGCTACTTGCGCACCGAGGGTTCCGTACCACACCACCACAGAACACAACATTATTAACTTAGAAAAAAAACTTTTTTTAACCGACTCACACTTGGCCGGTTTGTAGTATTTGTTGTTATTCTGTAGAGTTTGCTCTATAATCACACTAAGTTTGACGCTTGTATGTATTACCGTTTTTACTATAGAGCGTGAAGAAAAAACGTTGATAAAAACTAGTTTCTTGTTGAAAACCCCCCTTAATTTTTAACTTTCTGCCATTTTTATTATTTGTTAACAAATCCGCCGCAATAACGCATAATCTGAGAAAATTTCAACTATCTAGATATTACGGTTCAAAAGTTACAGCCCTAAATAGGTAGGACAGACGGACGGACGGACGGACGGACGGACGGACAACGTAGGCTTAGTAATAGGGTCCCGTTTTCACCCTTTGGGTACGGAACCCTAATAAAGTGTCTGTTCCTACCAAGTTCCTACATTGAAGATATTTGCAAGAAAAAAGATTACGAAATGGTTTTTAAGATCCAAAGAAGAAAAAAAAAGATCAATCATTTTCTTTTAAATTTTTGTCAGTCTGTTTGTGTGGTCGATCATCACATCATCACGTAAAAACTACTAAACCGATTTTGATTAAACTTTTTTTTAATTTATAATCTGGTTGTAGTTATTTTTGTGGACTAAGTCGCGGGTACGTATATAATTAAATCAAAATATATGAATGTAGGATTTAATAAGAGATTTTTTTACATTAATTTCAGAATTACAACGCGGCAGGAACCGCAGGAAACCGAATAGGAACAGTTCTGTTTTACGTAAGTACTTACTTATCTGATAGTATAGATAGAGACACTATTTTACCATCATCTTCATCATCAGCCTATACGTCCCACTGCTGGGCACAGGCTGTGGCCTAACCTCAATCAGGGCCGGACTGGGACCTGAAAACGGTCCGGGCCTTTTAGAGACAGTCGGACACTTCCAATATCCACAAAAAAAAAATCTTCTTTTGGTGTCAATTGTGTAGAAGAATGAATACGGAATTTAAAATTAACTTTATGATATAAGTACCAATTTTATTTAATTTTTTTATTTTTACCGCTTTTAAAATAAAAAAATCGTGTCAACATTACTTTACTCAATATTTTATTTATTTTAATACAATGTGTACCTATGTGATGTGACTCGTATTAATTTAGAATGTAAATGGTGATGATGATGAAAGATTTCCTCCCCAGATGTCAGACGTGGCGCAGGGAGGAGCAACGGTGTTCCCTAAACTGGGACTGACGGTGTTCCCGTTGAAGGGTGCCGCGATATTCTGGTGGAACCTACACTCGTCTGGGGAAAACGATATGGACTCGCTACATGCCGCCTGCCCCGTGCTACGAGGATCAAAGTGGAGTAAGTAATAGTTTTGAAACTATTGGCCCCGATTCGGACTGTGCCACGACTCAACTTAACTAAATTTATTCCTGTCACTTTCTAAAATAAGATTAAGAAAAGAGACAGAAAACCAACAGCTGACTTTAGTGCTGTCAAAGTGACGTTACACGCCCATAATAAGATGCCATCATAATGTACGCCATCTTATTTAAGGCGTTTTTGGGCGTGTAACGTCACTTTGACAGCACTAAAGTCAGCTGTTGGTTTTCTGTCTCTTTTCTTAATGTTATTTTAGAAAGTGACAGGAATACATTTAGTTAAGTCGTGGCACAGTCCGAATCGGGGCCAATATCATTAAGCCATTACGATTTCGATTAATTCCCCAAATAATCGCCGATTACGATAATTTCAAACCCATGCTCAATACACTAGGTTCTAAAGTTAGGAAATTTGGGGAGTTGCCTGCATCAAATATATTTTAGTTTTATCTTCTCAGTAAAAAATACGTTTGAAAATAATGCTAAACTTACATTTTCAGTGATTCTGTAGCTTGAATACTATTTTTAATAAAAGGATATACTATTAAAAGTATCGAAACGACGACGAAAAGCAATGACGTCATTATCCATGATTTAGTAGAACTTTTCATACAAAGCTCGTGTTTTGACGTTTGATAAAGAGTTGCTAATTTGACTAGTAGGAAACTCGCGGAAAACCTACAGATTTTGTTCAAAAGTACGTAGAATAATGTTTTTAGGTCGTCCTATCTCAGTCTATTTCATTCTTGGGTTTTTAATGAACGGCTGTAGAAAACGACCTCTCGGAGGCCACTAGTGATGGTTTAGGCATAAGACAATTTTTACACGTATAAGAAGAGTATTAAATTCACTTAAATTCGGATAAAATTATATTTTTACTAACCAATAACTAACTAGTAATCGTTACGTTAATAATCGCAAAGATAATCGACGATTTCGATCAATCGCTAAATGCCGATAATCGCCGGTTACGATTAATCGAAATCTTAATTGTTTCATCACAACATTCATTCACAACAGTAGGTAACAGTTTCTTCTTTCAGTGAGGTCACAAACTTATGGTTGTGTGTGTGATTTTGCAGTAACAAACAAGTGGATCAGACAGCGTGGACAAGAGTTGCTGAAACCATGCAGCCTGGAGTACCAAGGCGAAGCCTTAGACAGGAATATACCTCGTCCGCTGCCGAAGTTTCTTGAACACATAACTTCAATATAATTTTAGTTAAGACCAACATTGTTTTATTTCCTGTGCTCTACATTACGTACTTATATATGTAGGTACTTACTTTTTTAGGGTTCCGTACCCAAAGGGTGAAAACGGGACCCTATTACTAAGCCTACGTTGTCCGTCCGTCCGTCCGTCCGTCCGTCCGTCCGTCTGTCCTACCTATTTAGGGCTATAACTTTTGAACCGTAATAGCCAGATAGTTGAAATTTTCTCAGATTATGCATTATTGCGGCGGATTTGTTAACAAATAATAAAAATGTAAAAAAGTTACAAATTAAGGGGGGTTCTCAACATAAAACTAGTTTTTATCGACGTTTTTTCTTCACGCTCTATCGTAAAAAGGGTAATACATACAAGCGTCAAACTTAGTGTGATTATAGAGCAAACTCTACAGAATAACAACAAATACTAAAAACCGGCCAAGTGTGAGTCGGTCTCGCGCTAAAGGTCCTGGACAAAAAAAGTTTTTTTTTCTATGTTAATAATGTTGTGTTCTGTGGTGGTGTGGTACGGAACACTCGGTGCGGGAGTAGCCCGACTCGCACTTGACCGGTTTTATTTTAAATAACTGTAACGCCCTCTGGCCTCTTGCTCTTGTAAGTGGTCAATGTTCTATATCGACGGATGTAATATTGATTTACTGGAAGTTTATAAGAAACTAGAGTTTACCCGCGACTTCCGCACGGGTTCCCGACATCGTAGCGAAATAACAACAGATTTTAAGTCTAATGGTATTGGTAAGCTTTCAAACCAAAAAAGTTTCATCGAAATCGGTCCAGTAGTTTTCGCGTGATGCGTGAACAAAGAAACAGATAAACAATCCAAAAATTGGTGATTTGGAATCCTGATTCTAAATGATGTCCCTGGACACCTAAAAACTATATTGTAACTTTTTGTTTATATTTTCAATGTACAGACACACTTCTCTTACAGTTTTATAATCGGTGGTAGTTTGATGAAGCAAGTTCTGTTGCTGAAGTGAAGTAATGTAAGTAATTTTGAATTCAATAAAAATACAAACATATTTAGTAAAAGTGAAATTAATACAATATGAATCATTCTGATGGAATTATATACAAAGGATTTTCGTAACGGAAGCCAAAACAATAATTTCCTCTTGGTCAATCTATCGACATTTTGTTCAATATAAATTGGTCCTCATTAAACCGTTCAACTTTGAACGAGTAGTTACAATTTACCTATCTGTAGTATTAATTATAAAAGTTGATCATCCAACCAAGAAATTATTAATTTGTGAGAACAATAAAATACAATAATGGTTGCTAGATTTAGGTTACACATTTGGTTCTTAATATTATTAGAGCTAAGGTTTTCGGTGTCCGTAGAATATTACAGCGCCATCTCGCACATGAGGCGTCTGATGGATGTTCAGGGAGATCTGATTAAGAGCTTACACAATTACTTTATCAGCGAAAGAAGGAGACTGTCTGATTTGGACAGGTAAGTTGATCCTACTACATATATTATAAGGAATAAGCTTGGCATAGAGTGGAGTCTCGTTCTGTTCTGATAATTTATTTTCATTACCTTTTTTGGCCATCAAATTGAAAAGGATTTTAAGATAACATATTTAACTGGCAATATAATAAACTGTATAGGTATTGTGGAAATCGGATAGCTTCCGTTGGATATACAACGTGTTAATGAATTAACGCAAAAGTAGAAAGTAGTTTGTTTAGAATCGAGAGCAGAGTCGAATTATCATGGTTTCAACACAGGTAATTTTTTTCAAATTATTTAATAATTTGTTTGCAAAATTTTAAATTTTCTGAACCCGATGTCAATCCACCGCACGGGCACACTCACCATACTTACTACCAAAATAAGATTATAAAAATGTATCTATGAGTACGTTAGCGCTTTCTTTCAGTGAATGAAATGATAACAAATCATTTTTGCCTCCAAACATAAAATGCGAATAACTTTAAATTTTAACTATAAAAATAATTAAATTATTGTTTCAATTTCATTATTTTGTAATCAGTTGGGGTGTATGAGGTTTTGCGCTAATTCATTAACACGTTGTATGCCGTCTTTAAGCAAACTATACCCATGATAGACGCACTTTCTCCGAGATGGGGCAAGTGCGACACACGTTTATAAACCAAATTAAATACCCGTTTTGAGTTTTGATACAATATAGATAAAAACTATTTGTGAACTAAACAAGACAATACATTCAACACTTTAGAAAGTGCGCCATACTTATTACGGGTCAGTGGCGCTGGCAATCAACCATTTTTTCTTATAGATCAAGACAGTAAGCGGTTTATCAACCTTCTTACCTTGACAATAGGTTGA
The DNA here is from genome assembly GCA_922987775.1 of Agonopterix subpropinquella. Classification (NCBI taxonomy): domain Eukaryota; kingdom Metazoa; phylum Arthropoda; class Insecta; order Lepidoptera; family Depressariidae; genus Agonopterix; species Agonopterix subpropinquella. Next base: position 18,854,470 of record OV277703.1, on the reverse strand, counting down.
CAATTAATGAATAATTCAAATTAAAACTACAAAAATGCTTTAAATCTCGGAGTTGTGGTAAGCGCGTCATAGTAACGCACTAACCTCATCAAGGGTAGACGCACTTCCCTCTTTGCAAAATCTAAAGATCGAATAATTATCTATAATCTCTAAATCACAGAGTATTTAGCTACATAACAGCAAAAGAAATATTGATATATAGAGCATGACATTCGTAAATCGGCGCCCTCGTAGGACGTATGCTGATCAAATCAGTTGCGTCCTACAAAAAGGGGAGGTGCGGAGTACTCGAAACCGACGGGCATGTATGAAGAGATGTATGGATGTGCATGAGGCAAAAGAGGTATGTAAAGATCGTAGTAAGTGGCGCGCCCTGGTCTCTGCCTACCCCACTGGGAAAGAGGCGTGACGTTATAGATAGATAGATAGACATTCGTAAAGTAATGTAACCATGTTTTCATCAGGTAAAAGTTGTTTTGCGTGATGAAAACATGGTTACATTAAAACACGGTTACAAAATATTTTTGAATTATTAGTTTTAATTATGTTTCGTTTATCCCACAGAAAATTAAAAAGACACCAGTTCCAATATCAAATAGCAAAAAAGAATATAACAAATTATTTAATGAATCCTATCAATTCGTACACCTTAATAAGAAGTTTGACGAGTGATTTAGAAGCCATGGAAGAAAACATATATAAGAGATCAGGTGTGTAGGTAAATAAAATACAAAATTAGGTAAACATTCTATGCTAGATTACACCACTTAAGGCAAGGCTCTCTTTCTTACAAGCAAACTTTTGCAATTAGCCATCCCGCTTAAATTGCGTGGCGCCGGTCAGAATTTTCAGTTTTTTTTAAAACCTGTATGATTTTTTATGAATTTTCCAAAAATAAGAAAACCACATCATTCTATATTGTATTGTGAAGAATATTGTAAATTTTCATATTCTTCTGATCAACAATGTAAGAGTAAAACGGTTACAACTGGAAAAAAGGGGTGACTTTGGATTCGTATTTCTTCAGTTTTATTAATTAAAATAGATTTTGAGAAAAACCACATGACTTCTCATATCCTGTAGATTATTCAGTTTTGTTTTCTGCTTAAAAAGTGTCATAGTTAATGTATAAAATGGTTACAAAGTTACTCAAAACCGGGCGGACGCCCCTTAAGCGGCGATATCCCGAGATATAATGGTAAAAGAACATGAACGTTTCCAGTGCGAAAACGTTAGGGTACAAACAGACAGGGCGAAACAGTTGCATTACTTTAAGGGCGGGTGGTTGTACCCATGATACTGAACAACTTTCTCAAAAAAATATTTGGACTTTCCATACCTACTAAATGCAATCTACGGACGTAATGTTCGGCCTTCTCTGCCAAATAAGCACTGACATCATTCAGATCCGCTATCATGTGTGTGTATTTCTAAGTTGATACAAAAGGGCTTTTTTTTTCGTTGACATGGGACCTCATCGTGTCTTTCGAAGCACAGTAGCCCCCGAGACCATTGTTCTTATCAAAATAATAAAAAATTCTCCTTGCTTTTGGCACTGCGGACAAGGAAAACCTACTGATGATGCAACTCCGATGCACATGTCTGGCAAATCCATATTGGACATGATGAACTAACACTCCTAGGCCTGTGCTCTAGCAGTGAGGACGAACTACCTATAGAAGCTATGCAGGGTCTAAGGAAAATTATCATTACCTTTTAAACCACATACTCTATCCATCAAACTGATCAACTTTTACTATAGGAGCAAATCTGTCAAAACAAAAAAAAAACAGCTGCTCCATAAGTTTGAGTCGAGTAGGTATTGCAGTTTAGTATGGAACTGGAAGGAACTGCTGATTTTTTATTCGTTCTGACAGGTTTGCTACCATAGTAAAAGTTGTTCAGTTTGACGGGTAGAGTATGTGGTTTATAGGTTAATGATACTTTTCCTTACCTCCTTCTTAAATTCT